>CM076287.1:4692339-6179786 GCA_038380795.1 Pyrocephalus nanus | reverse complement strand
GGTGCCACAGCAACAGCATTCTAGGCCTGTCACTGCCAACCCTCTGCTTCTCCCAGCAGCTCCAGTGGCACCACAACTTGTCCCGAAGGCAGAAAGGCTCCTTTTGGGAGTACAACATACTGTAGCGCTGGAATTCCATCTCCTGAACAAGCTGGGAGAAGCAGGGAACAAACCAGGACCTTACAGGTCAATTAGGGACACCAAACAGCAGCTCCAAGAAAGGTACTGAGTCAACACCTCACCAAAGACACAGGACAGCAAGGGCCATCACATCGACAATCACTTCAGTTTGCAGTTTATAAAGCCGAACTAAGGTAAAGCTTCTCAGGCTCTTGGGAAGACTCAATCCCACTGTAAGCAGTTTGTGGGACTCATTCCCAGCCTCCTGAGGTTCATTTTCCACCTCACTCGTGGCTGCACTAGAGGTGGTTCTAAACACACACAGAAGGAGCTGCTGCAACTTGTCCAGTTTCCTGCTTCTCCTTGAAACTCCTCCAGCTGTTTACCCAGCTCTCCAGGGTCCATTCATTTGCCCACTGGACTTGTTCCCAGCCCCAGTGCTGCCAGGGCCACCCTGGGCTCTCACCTGCCCTCACACTGAGGGACCTTTCCCAGCCCCGAGTCCAGCCAGCACTGACCGAGCTGCTGGGGGCTGCAGTTCTCTCTGCTCCTTCCCTCCCTCTGCTCTAGCGTTTTTCCCTGTGGGAAGAGGTGAATCAGTCTTTTTAACGACCCGATGGCCAGAGGTGGGGGAAAAACTATCAGCATTCCCTAAACACCTCCAGCACTTCCATAGCCATCTGCGACCAGGGGCAACCTGGCCTAGGGGAAAGTGTCCCTGCTCAGGGAGTGGGGCTGGATGAACTTTAAGGTCCCTTCCAACCCAAACCACTCCAGGATTCCATCACGATTCCACCTTTTCTCCCTGCATTTGTTGTGCATCGCTTCCTCTCTAATTCACAACTTTATCTCCAGACTATTGGGAACACTGTCCGTGATACAATCCTAGATGGGGAAGATCTACCAGGGGGAATTCTCAGCAACAACATCCGCCCTCATTCAGATTGTTCCCATGAGCAAGTCAAGTCCCAAAGCTGAAAACACCAACTTGTTCTACTCCATCATCATCCCTCACTGCTTTGTCTAGTTTTAGAAGACTGAAGCTCCCTGTGCTGGCTTCCTAAACATGCTCCAGCACCAGCCCTTTCTGTCTCATCCATGGAGTGTTTCTACCAGCCAAAGGTACTCAAATACCTAACTACATATCCAGGTGTCTTCCTAGGATTTCTCCTGCACTCGCTTACAACTTCAGAGGAATAATTACCCTTCTCCTGCTGCAATTCTCCTGCCTTGGCAAGTGTTAAAACACAGGTGGCCCAGTGACAAGTGCTCTGAAACAGCCATCCATTCCACCTGCAGAAATTCTCAGGGCCACACTTGGAAACCCTTCAGCAAGGGCCCCGGAAAAGCCAAGGTGAGCTGTGCTTACCTGCAGGGCCAGGCAACTGAGGGCAAGGCAGGGACCGAGCAGAGAGCAAACACCTCCAGCTGCTTCTCACTCCAGCCCCCACAGCAAGTGCGGCGAAGCCCACCGGTCCAAGGTTCGTAGGAGAGCTTGAAAAGAAATTAGGAAACAATTAGTTGACAGAAAAATCCTTCTGCACTCCGCACTAGAGAACGACTCCAATTGCTCACTAAGACAATCACCATATTTAGAACAAGTAAATCCTAGAAGCCCATGCCTTCTCAAATGTATTCACTAGCAGCCAAAGAAAGAATTGCAAGCAGCAAGAGAGACGTGGCAAAGAAGCCTCTGCCTTAAAAGCCAAGAGAAATAACCCACCAAGGCCAAAGCAGAGCTGCGAGGTGGCCCGAGCCCTGTCCGGACCAGAAGCATTGCTGAGACGAGCTGCCCCCCGCCTCGCAGGCGCCGCCTGGCGGACACGGCAAGGAGCGGCACTGCAGCCGGGCCCCGGGCCCCACCACCACCTGCAGTGTTCCCAGAGCACCGATCGGCTGAGAAAAGTCTCCACTGGCCGCGGCAGAGACAAAAGACGAGGCCTGCCACCCCAGGCCGCGTGCAGTTTCCGGGAGGACAGGGAGGGTTCTGGCGGTGCAGCTCCCCCACCTGTGAATTCAATCAGCAGCTTTTCTTCCCGTTGCTCCCCGGATGTTTTCCCTAGTTGCTGGGTTTTGGAGAGGAGCGTGCTTTGGCACGGTGTCAGCTTTCCTTACCTGGGCAGAGATGTCAGGATCTGGGAGTCCCTGGGGAATGCCCTCAGCTGTGGCATTGGGATCATGCAGACCCTCCCCGGATGAGCCTCGGTGGGCTCTGATCCTGTGCTGGTCCTTGCACCCTCCTCCCTCCTCCCTGACTCCAGCAGATTGATTTTAGGAAGGGTTGATTTTAAACTTCGGACATTCTTAGTGCCTTCTATCTATCTATCTATCTATCTATCTATCTATCTATCTATCTATCTATCTATCTATCTATCTCCTTCATGAACTGTATTTCCCCTCTTCTCACAAAGTGGAGCAGAAAAAGTGCACAGGTGACAGGGAGCTGTTGGCTTGATGGACAAGAGGCCATAAAACTGCAGCCTGGCCTAAAGCAGCTGGACTGAAAATACCTGGATTCACTGCAGAGTAGAGCAATATTCTTAGAGCCATCGTTTGTTGTCTGAGCAATTAACACGCATATGGACCAAAAGTTAAGAGGCTGTTCTTTACTCCCACTGCAAACTGACCCAGAGAATTTATTCCTGCCATTCAAGAACATTAAGCAGCCTCCCCCACCAATCACACCAAAGAAATGGACGAAAAAGTGAGGATTGATTAGCTTCACTTTGACTCCCCGGCCCCATATAAACCAGTAGGGAAGTGGAACTGCAAGGCTGAGGATGAAAAGAGGCGACAGAAGAGAACTGAACTCAGGATGGAAAAGGGCAGAGACTGTAGATATACACGTATATGTATACAGAGATATAGATATGTAGATATATAGATATATGTAGATATCTGAAGACTCTAAGTCAGTGCCTGATGTGTGGACACAGTAATTGGCTATCTTTCCTTGAAAATGAATGCTTATATTTGACAGAGAAAAAGCCTCACATATGGATGAAAGCTGCCAAGAACACGGGGTTTAGTATCACCAGGTTTTAGAGTTACGAGCTGCAAAAAGACGTATTTTTCAAGAAAGGTATGAAACAAAGCTCTACACAATCTTCAGCAAGCAAGGTCTGAAATTTCTTAGTTTCACTGAGAGAAAGCACAGATTTTAGTGATTACTTCCCCCCCACCACCCCCTCCCCAGCACCATGCTACATATAATCATTTCTGGAAAAAAACTGTCCTCAAGCATATGATGAAAGCGATGACATCCCCCCACAGAAAAGCTGAACATATAAACATATGGAAAACAACTGCTGAAAAGTGTGGACCACGTTGTGTGGAAATCTACACAAACAGTCTTGATGATAGCCACATTCACACTCTCTTACCAAAAAGGGGCCTTTGGAGGAGAAAAGATTATGGTTGTACGCAGAGAGTTGGGCATTTCTATTGCTGTACTCTCCCAGAATGAAGCTTTAATCTGCACCTCTCTTGAAGCTTTACCCCTTGGTTCATGCCTCTTGACATAAGCACTACAGGCACTTGAGAATTGGATTGGTTTTTCAGCCAGAAAAAAGTCTTTTAAATATTTGAAGGTTCTTAACATCCCCTCCTAAACCTTCCTCTTTGTTCTATGGGCTAAAGAAACTTCATTACTCTGCCTTAAGAATTAGAAAAAAGGCAGGCAAAGAGAATTATAAAAGAGGCAGGCAAAGAGAATTATTCTTATGCTCTCCTCTGGACCCCTTTGTCATGGTTTGCATGGTTCCTGATTTTAATTCCCCTCGAACTGTGAACATGAAAAACAAAAAAACCCACACCACACACAAAAAAAACAACAGCAAAAGACAAACAAAAGCAATCAGATAAACAAAGAAAAAAACCCCAAAACTAAACCAACCAACCAAAACCACACAAAACTCAAAACAAAAAAGAAACAAACCCCAAAAGTAAACCCAACGACGACAAAACATGATTTCCTACTTAGTCCTACCTGAACCTTTGTTTATGTGCTCGAGGAATTCCAACTGGACATACACAAATCCCTCTGGGGGTCTGGAACATGACACATACCTG
This sequence comes from Pyrocephalus nanus, assembly GCA_038380795.1. Lineage (NCBI taxonomy): Eukaryota > Metazoa > Chordata > Aves > Passeriformes > Tyrannidae > Pyrocephalus > Pyrocephalus nanus. The sequence continues at coordinate 6,175,595 of CM076287.1, read as the reverse complement.
CAGGGGTGGCTGTTAGGGTTGCAAACAAGATGATAGGGAGGCTTTTTTTTATTTCAGAAAGTCAACAAATGCCTCCAAAAGAAGGGCCTTGGGGGCAAGTGGCAGCTCACCGCACTATGCTGGACTCCCCTCATCCCCTTCCTCAGCTCCAGGAGGATTTGCGCCTCCTCTGAAGGTGACAGTTCCCTTCAACTGGTTTTCTTTCTAGCTTTTTTTCCCCAGCACCACACTGGTCAAAACGGAGAAGAGAAAAGCAAGAAAAAGCCCCCAAAAAATCCCAGCATGCCTCCCAACCCCTCACAACGTGCAGCTCCTCACACTAAGGCACGGCTACCCCTCGGCTGCTCAACTCAGTTTGGGGTTACTCCCAGGGGAGCACCCCATCACTGCAGCCTGGGCAGCACAGCCTGAAGGCTCCCGGCTGGGCTCCAACACCAGCTCTGCAGAGCAAACACGGTGTCCGGGCCTCACGGGAGCCTCGGAGGTTTTTTCCAATGCTGCTCCCATCGTAGTGTGAGCTGAGGTTCCAGCGACCCCCTCGTGCTCTGCCTAAGCCACAGGCAAGACTGCAGGAAAAGAGGAGTCAGAATGGGAATGAGAGAGAAGAAAGACAACTTTGGGCTGTCGGTCCACAGGGAGTAATTGTGCCCTTTTTAGCCCTGCTGACAAAGAGCTCAGAGGCACCACGCTGGTGTCCTGGGGCAGAGAACTTCACAGACCTGTGTTATCCTCTTGCATCCTGGCTCTCGGGACTCCACCCACCACTCAGCTCATCCCAGTGCTGCTCTGCCTGCTCCAGGATTCTGTCCCCCAGAGAGGCCACTGGTCCCACACACAGGCCCCCCAGCCAGCCCCACCCCCTTGCTTGCTGCCAGCAGCCAGACCTCCCCACATCCCCAAATGCAGAGCCCCTTCCCTAGCATGGCCCGCTGCCCTCAGCTCCCCAAAAAGAGAGGCAGGAGAGCCCCCGTCGCTGTTCGTTTTCCCAGCAGGTTTTCCCTCTGTATACAGCAAGATGTAAAGACAAGACCAAGAGCTTTTACGCAAAATAAGTAGAGAAGTCTGCTTAAGAGTCCAGCAATTAGTGCCCCAGTGCTTGAAGCCAAGAGGATAAATCCACTGGGATTTATTCACTGGAAACAGGAGTGGCTGACAGGATGATTTATGGCACACTCAGAGCTGCAAAGCTGGAGCCTTCTTTCTGGGCCATCACAGAAGTTCTGCCTCCCTCAAAGTCACAACACAGAGCAGACCCCCCCCTCCCATTGCTTCTGCAGCAGCACTGCTCCTACCAGCCTGTCCAAGGGCAGGAGGGGACGCTTGCCCAGGGAGCAGGGATCAGGAGGCTCGGGGCTCCCTGTCCTACTCAGGGCAGGGGCTGGCCAGTGCCACAAAGCAAAAGCAGGAGTCAGGAAGGCTTAAATGCAATCAGCACTTGTAAATAAGAGTAAGCCACCAGGGAAATCACTTTTGAAATGCAAGAAGCACCCTGAACAAGTTAGCTTTATTCCTTACAAGCTCCTCAAGTTGTCCACTGGAAGGTTTTAAATTTAACAGAAACATTTACCGTATTGTAAGGCCTTCAGTCCCCTCCTGATAAGCAAACCTAGTGAATTCTCTTGCCGAAGGGTGCTCAAAAGGAACAGGGTGTGTTTGTTGGGTTCCTGACCCTAATCTCTTTGCTGGGGCTGCTCTCTGCCTGGTACAGACCTCTTTGCTGCAACACAGCGATGTTTTAATTACTATTCTAACAGTAAAGCTCTACTCTTTTTTTTTTTTTTTTTTTTTTTTTTTTTTTTTTTTTTTTTTTTTTTTTATGGTCATAGTTATCCGTAAGAATTTTCTATTAAAAAAAAAAAATTAAAACAATACCTTTTGCCTCTGAGGGGAGGCAGCAGTAGCAAGTGTCCAGCACGTTCCCTTCTCTCTTACCTGCCCAGAGAACTCCAGGCACCTGCCTGGGTGGTGCTGAGGATGGCACCTGCAAAATTTTCATTCCATTAGTTCACTGAGGTGACCTGAGCACTAATTATACCTGATGGTGCCCACCTGCTGAATGGCCCAGCAGCAGCAGCAGCAGCATTTGCATTTCGTACATCCGCAGTCAGGCTGTCTGGCTGGAAGTGACCAGGGGTACATGGCCCGTATTCACCTGACCCTGCTGCAATCCAAATCCTCACCTGTACCTTGTCGTGATCCAGATCCAAACACCTGCCCCAGAGGAGCCATCAGGAAGGATGTCCCAGTGCACAGTTTGCAGAACATGGCACAGGGAGCGTGGGCTGTGCTTCACCCCATTGCCGACACTGCGCTGACCAGACCCCAGGCAAAAACACACAGAGCCAATTCAGCAGCACTTGTTTCTCCTTCAGGAGAAGAAAAGAAGGCACAGACAGACAAGAGATTACACAACCAGGTTATAAAATGCATGGTTACTGATTTTAATTCCCCTCAAACTGTGAACATGACTCCATTGAAATTGGGCCAGAGGGATTTGGTTTTAATTTTATATACCTTATGGCTGACAAATCCTACCACTATGTATACGATGCAGTGCTTCATTTGCTTTCTCTTCCACAGCAGCATGGTATTTTTCACTCCTCTTCAGCTTGGAAGCCTCAAATACCAGAGCCTTTGGAAAAAACAAGCAAACAAACAAAATATTAAAAAGGCCAACACAAAAACCAGCAACAACAAAACCCAACAAAAACAACCAGATAAGCAAACAAAACAAACAAACAAAAAACAAACAAACAAACAAAAAAAAACCAAAAACTAAACCAACCAACCAAAACCACACAAAACTTAAAACAAAAAAGAAACAAACCCCAAAAGTAAACCCCACGACAACAAAACATGATTTTTTTTTTTTTTTGTAGTTGCAAACCTGCCTTCCGGCCTGCTCTGCTTTTCTCAGCTGCATGCTGCTGTCAAGAATAACAGGCATACCTTTTGCTCAGTCAGTAGCAGTCCCAACGAAGACGTAGACCTCTGGAGAGTCTCCCTGCAAAACCCAGCTAATTCCAATTCAGTCGCAGATGGCTGAAAACCATGCTCTGTGAGTGGAGAGTCTGGCTGGGTTTGCACAAATTCTGCAACAGATTTCCAAGACACTTGTGAGAATGTTGTGGGAGACCTCACAAGTGAAAAGATGAGTAGATGTACAATTTCAAGAGAAAAGTGAAGAAGATGAAAAGTACTGAATATTAAAAAAAAAAAAAAAAAATTAAAAAAAATACAAGGCACGAATCAGGAAAAAATTCCCTGAAGCAAAACACAAAGCCTGAACTGTGTTGTGACATATTTTTCAAGGAATTGCAAAATACCCAATTCTACTCTGGCCCGGTAATGGGATCTATGGAAAGCTTTCAATCCTACCAGTGTCAGTAAATATTCCTCATGATATCAATCTAAGATAAAGAAGTGGTTTCCCCTTAGCAAGAAAAAAAAGCACATGTGCAAAACCTTGAAATCCCAGGTGACTGCATTTTTTATTCTTACTGTAACTCTCTTCTACCTTTTCCTCCGGGGAGTCCAAGTGAGGTGGACGAGATGAGGCCGGGATCACAGAACTCTGAAACTGAACTGAAGAGAAAACATTTTTTAACAGCTGCTCGAGGCCTCTCATTGAACCAATAAGCCAAGAATTCTCTCAAGGACCTCATGTGTCACTAAACTCTCTCCAGCACAAGAATCAGCAGTGCTCAGATTAAAATTACCAAACTCCCCAAGTTTCCCTCCTCTTTCATTTTCTCCCCACTGGGACTGGATTAAATGAAACTGCTCAGATTTAGCTTCATTCTATGTGCTTTTATTTAGGATTGCATCAGCCACCATCATCAGGCCTTGGAGCAGACCGGTGTAGCTGTGAATGCTTCCAAAGCAATAACAAAAGACAATTATTCTCTGCCACTCCCATTACTTCCTATTTCAAACCCCAAAGCCACAGAAATTCCTTGCCCAGCCTCTGGACAGCTCTGCAGCACATTTCAGCTTTGCTTTCCTTTCTATGCAAATCTAAGCCCTTTGCTCTTTTTTTCATTTTTGGGTGTTCTTAACCTAAGATTTGAGCTATATGTATAGAGCCTAGCTCATTCACTTTCCAAAGTCACAATTTCTCCTACTTCACAAAACATCCAAGCTCCAAAGCATTGCAAATCTAAGATTCACAACTTTATCTCCAGCCTATTGGAAACACTGTCCATGATACAACCCTAGATGGGGAAGATCTACCAGGGGGAATTCTCAGCAAGAACATCCCTTATTCAGATTGTTCCCATGAGCAAGTCAAGTCCCAAAGCTGAAAACACCAACTTGTTCTACTCCATCATCATCCTTCACTGCTTTGTCTAATTTTAGAAGACTGAAGCTCCCTATGCTGGCTTCTTAAACATGCTCCAGCACCAGCCCTTTCTGTCTCATCCATGGAGTGTTTCTACCAGCCAAAGCTACTCAGGTACCTAAATACATATCCAGGTGCCTTCCTAGCATTTCTCCTGCACTCGCTTACAACTTCAGAGGAATAATTACCCTTCTCCTGCTGCAATTCTCCTGCCTTGGCAAGTGTTAAAACACAGGTGGCCCAGTGACAAGTGCTCTGAAACAGCCATCCATTCCACCTGCAGAAATTCTCAGGGCCACACTTGGAAACCCTTCAGCAAGGGCCCTGGAAAAGCCAAGGTGAGCTGTGATTACCTGCAGGGCCAGGGAACTGAGGGCAAGGTGGGGACCGAGCAGAGAGCAAACACCTCCAGCTGCTTCTCACTTCAGCCCCCACGGCAAGTGCGGCTAAGCCCACTGGTGCAAGGTTCGTAGGAGAGCTTGAAAAGAAATTAGGAAACAATTAGTTGACAGAAAAATCCTTCTGCACTCCGCACTGGAGAACGACTCCAATTGCTCACTAAGACAATCACCTTATTTAGAACAACTGAATCCTAGAACCCCACGGCTTCTCAAATGTATTCACTACCAGAAAAAGAAAGAATTGCAAGCAGCAAGAGTGACGTGCCAAACAACCCTCTGCCTTAAAAGCCAAGAGAAATAACCCCCCAAGCCCAAAGCAGAGCTGCGAGGTGTCCCGAGCCCTGTCCGGACCAGAAGCAGTGCCGAGACGAGCTGCCCCCTGCCTCGCAGGCGCCGCCTGGCGGACACGGCCGGGAGCGGCACTGCAGCCGGGCCGCCGCTCCCCACCAGCCCCTCCAGTGCTCCCCGAGCGCGGATCGGCGCTATGGCCGTGTCTCCGCTGGCCGCGGCAGAGACAATAGGGCTTAAGCCACGTGCAGCTTCCGGGGAAGGAGGGAGGCTTCCGGCGGCGCAGCCCCGGCCCATCGCCACGGCACCGCAAGACCAAGGGGCGTGGGGACGGGACGAGACGAGACGAGACGAGACGGGACGGGATGGGATGGGACGGGGTGGCACGGCAGCGGCACAGGGAGGGGAAGGAGCGGAGCGGACCGGGACGCTGGGGGGGGACGGAGCGGAAGCGGGACGGGACGGGACGAAGAAGCGGCAGCGGAGCGGGATGGGATATGGAAGAGAGCCAAGCGGAGTCCCCCGCACTCACCGAAATGAAACGGCCGCTCGCTCGGTCGTCCTCGTGGCTGAGCCACGTGCAGCTTCCTGGAGAAGGAAGGAGGATTCCGGCGGCGCAGCCCAGCCCCATCAGAGCACCACTGGGCGGGGACGGGGAGGGAACAGGGGGGCTGTGCAGGGGGTTGGGGCGGGGCGGGCCAGGGGGGCGGGGTGGGGCGGGCCAGGTGGGCGGCGTGGAGCGGGCCAAGGGGGCGTGGCGGCTGCGGCGGCAGCTCCGGCCCCGGCGGCCCCGGCGGGGGGTGGGGGCGGCGTGCCGGCGGCCCCGGCGGGGGGTGGGGACGGCGTGCCGGCGGCCCCGGCGGGGGGGGGGGGGAACGGCGTGCCGGCAGCCCCGGCGGGGGGGGAGACGGCGTGCCGGTAGAGCGGCGCCATCTTGCTTGTAGGCTGGAGGACTTTGTGTCCGGGCTTCGCCATCTTGGTTGTAGGCTGGAGGACTTCCGGTAGGGCGCCGCCATCTTGCTTGTAGGCTGGAGGACTTCCGGTAGGGCAGGGCCATCTTGGTTGTAGGCTGGAGGACTTCCGGTAGAGCGTCGCCATCTTATTTGTAGGCTGGAGGACTTCCGGTAGGGCAGCGCCATCTTGGTTGTAGGCTGGAGGACTTCCGGTAGGGCGCCGCCATCTTGGTTGTAGGCTGGAGGACTTCCGGTCAGGGCGCCGCCATCTTATTTGTAGGCTGGAAGACTTCCGGTAGGGCGCCGCCATCTTATTTGTAGGCTGGAGGACTTCCGGTAGGGTGGCGCCATCTTGGTTGTAGGCTGGAGAACTTCCGGTTGGGGCGTCGCCATCTTGGTTGTAGGCTGGAGGACTTCCGGTAGGGCGTCGCCATCTTTTGTGTGGCCCGCTGTATTTTCGGGCACAGGCGGCACCATCTTTTGTACGGCATTCCGGTCGGGGGGGCAGTGCTTTTTTTCCAGCAATGCAAATATTCCGGTCGGGTGTCACACACGCTTTCTGGCCGATTCGCCCTGTTGGGAGCGTCGCCATCTTGAGTGTGGGCTTTGACGATCTTACGGTGAGGGCGTCGCCATCTTGAGTGTTGGCTGTGACGACTTCCGGTGAGGGCATCGCCATCTTTAGTGTGGCTCGAGAGTTTCCGGTCACGGCGTCCTGCGGGGCAGAGAACGTTAAGGCATATTTGGCTTTTCCTCGTTCCCCCGTGCTGACCGTAATGGCACAGGCTCCGGGGAAAGCTCAAAGGGGGCATGTCCCACTCAAAGCGACTCACGGCAGGATAAGCGGGGCAAAAGTACCATAATCTGGCCAAAGCCCCGGCCCGCCGGCCCTTCCCTTGCTGCCGGCGCCAGCCGGACATGCCGCCAGGGAACGGGCGCCTGGCCAGACTCGCTGCAGCAGCGCAGTTCCACGGGGCTGCATCCGGCTCGCCGCGCGGCTTTCCCTGCAGTACCGCGCGCCGCCCGCAGGCGGCAGCAGCGATCCTCGAGAGCCCCCTGGGGAAAGGGAGAGCGGCCGGCAAAGCCACGACCCAGAGCTCTGCCTGCCGTCCTCGCACTGGCACGCGCCTTGGAGCTTCATTCGTCCTGCTTTCAAAGCCCCCCCTCCTTCTGTATCCTGCATTTCTTACACTACAAGATCCTGGATATAATAAAGTAGAGACGGAGCTCTCTTTTGAAGTCAATGTATATGTCAGTTAGCATTTCAATAGATAGAAAAAAAGAGAGATGGTAACTTTTAAATTTTCAGGCATTTTTGGGCTTAGCCTCCCTTTTCGGGGAGGACTCCCTATGACCCCTCTCATCCCCCACTCACCTGCTGGGCATCGGGATGCCCCTGATGACCTCATCACCCCTGGACTCCCCCACCCCTTTTTACTCACCCCCAAAGGCAGAAATAAAGAGAGGGAGGGTGGGTACAAGATGGGGAGTTCAAGGCAGAGGGAAAACAGGGGTCAAGAAGAGGAGAGGAGGAAAGGGGTGGAGAAAAGAGAGGAGAAAGGATATCTGGGGGTGCACAAAGTTGGGGGGCAAAGGGGGTTTTCTGACGCACCCAAGCTTGACAGCTCCTCCCCAAATCCTCTCCCTTCTGCTAAAGGATGTCCTGCATCCACCAGCACAGGACATACACAAATCCCTCTGGGGGTCTGGAACATGACACATACCTGCAGGGGTGGCTGTTAGGGTTGCAAACAAGATGATAGGGAGGCTTTTTTTTATTTCAGAAAGTCAACAAATGCCTCCAAAAGAAGGGCCTTGGGGGCAAGTGGCAGCTCACCGCACTATGCTGGACTCCCCTCATCCCCTTCCTCAGCTCCAGGAGGATTTGCGCCTCCTCTGAAGGTGACAGTTCCCTTCAACTGGTTTTCTTTCTAGCTTTTTTTCCCCAGCACCACACTGGTCAAAACGGAGAAGAGAAAAGCAAGAAAAAGCCCCCAAAAAATCCCAGCATGCCTCCCAACCCCTCACAACGTGCAGCTCCTCACACTAAGGCACGGCTACCCCTCGGCTGCTCAACTCAGTTTGGGGTTACTCCCAGGGGAGCACCCCATCACTGCAGCCTGGGCAGCACAGCCTGAAGGCTCCCGGCTGGGCTCCAACACCAGCTCTGCAGAGCAAACACGGTGTCCGGGCCTCACGGGAGCCTCGGAGGTTTTTTCCAATGCTGCTCCCATCGTAGTGTGAGCTGAGGTTCCAGCGACCCCCTCGTGCTCTGCCTAAGCCACAGGCAAGACTGCAGGAAAAGAGGAGTCAGAATGGGAATGAGAGAGAAGAAAGACAACTTTGGGCTGTCGGTCCACAGGGAGTAATTGTGCCCTTTTTAGCCCTGCTGACAAAGAGCTCAGAGGCACCACGCTGGTGTCCTGGGGCAGAGAACTTCACAGACCTGTGTTATCCTCTTGCATCCTGGCTCTCGGGACTCCACCCACCACTCAGCTCATCCCAGTGCTGCTCTGCCTGCTCCAGGATTCTGTCCCCCAGAGAGGCCACTGGTCCCACACACAGGCCCCCCAGCCAGCCCCACCCCCTTGCTTGCTGCCAGCAGCCAGACCTCCCCACATCCCCAAATGCAGAGCCCCTTCCCTAGCATGGCCCGCTGCCCTCAGCTCCCCAAAAAGAGAGGCAGGAGAGCCCCCGTCGCTGTTCGTTTTCCCAGCAGGTTTTCCCTCTGTATACAGCAAGATGTAAAGACAAGACCAAGAGCTTTTACGCAAAATAAGTAGAGAAGTCTGCTTAAGAGTCCAGCAATTAGTGCCCCAGTGCTTGAAGCCAAGAGGATAAATCCACTGGGATTTATTCACTGGAAACAGGAGTGGCTGACAGGATGATTTATGGCACACTCAGAGCTGCAAAGCTGGAGCCTTCTTTCTGGGCCATCACAGAAGTTCTGCCTCCCTCAAAGTCACAACACAGAGCAGACCCCCCCCTCCCATTGCTTCTGCAGCAGCACTGCTCCTACCAGCCTGTCCAAGGGCAGGAGGGGACGCTTGCCCAGGGAGCAGGGATCAGGAGGCTCGGGGCTCCCTGTCCTACTCAGGGCAGGGGCTGGCCAGTGCCACAAAGCAAAAGCAGGAGTCAGGAAGGCTTAAATGCAATCAGCACTTGTAAATAAGAGTAAGCCACCAGGGAAATCACTTTTGAAATGCAAGAAGCACCCTGAACAAGTTAGCTTTATTCCTTACAAGCTCCTCAAGTTGTCCACTGGAAGGTTTTAAATTTAACAGAAACATTTACCGTATTGTAAGGCCTTCAGTCCCCTCCTGATAAGCAAACCTAGTGAATTCTCTTGCCGAAGGGTGCTCAAAAGGAACAGGGTGTGTTTGTTGGGTTCCTGACCCTAATCTCTTTGCTGGGGCTGCTCTCTGCCTGGTACAGACCTCTTTGCTGCAACACAGCGATGTTTTAATTACTATTCTAACAGTAAAGCTCTACTCTTTTTTTTTTTTTTTTTTTTTTTTTTTTTTTTTTTTTTTTTTTTTTTTTATGGTCATAGTTATCCGTAAGAATTTTCTATTAAAAAAAAAAAATTAAAACAATACCTTTTGCCTCTGAGGGGAGGCAGCAGTAGCAAGTGTCCAGCACGTTCCCTTCTCTCTTACCTGCCCAGAGAACTCCAGGCACCTGCCTGGGTGGTGCTGAGGATGGCACCTGCAAAATTTTCATTCCATTAGTTCACTGAGGTGACCTGAGCACTAATTATACCTGATGGTGCCCACCTGCTGAATGGCCCAGCAGCAGCAGCAGCAGCATTTGCATTTCGTACATCCGCAGTCAGGCTGTCTGGCTGGAAGTGACCAGGGGTACATGGCCCGTATTCACCTGACCCTGCTGCAATCCAAATCCTCACCTGTACCTTGTCGTGATCCAGATCCAAACACCTGCCCCAGAGGAGCCATCAGGAAGGATGTCCCAGTGCACAGTTTGCAGAACATGGCACAGGGAGCGTGGGCTGTGCTTCACCCCATTGCCGACACTGCGCTGACCAGACCCCAGGCAAAAACACACAGAGCCAATTCAGCAGCACTTGTTTCTCCTTCAGGAGAAGAAAAGAAGGCACAGACAGACAAGAGATTACACAACCAGGTTATAAAATGAAACACAACTCTTTTATTCCGGCAGGTCCATCCATCCCCATACGTGGAGCAGGGGCTGCCCAGAAGGATGACAGGCAAAAAAATGTGATCTCAGTGCAAACAGTCATTTGTAGCACAATGACATTTGGAGAAGAGGCTCAGCCCTGCCGCTCACCCTCATTGTTGCTGCCAGACGCTGGCAGCTCAAGTCTGGAGGGGTTCTGCCCACGTGAGCCCACCTGGGCTCCTATTAAGGCTTCACCGGTGAGGTTCGACGCTACTGTTGTCTGTATGTACAGCAGCTCAGCTAAAGACTGATTACAAACTCCATAGGCACAGTGACTCCACAGAGTACATCACACAGAGAAACACTGGCAACCCGGGGAGGGGGAAACACTTCCAAAGGGACAAGCAGTTGTAACAGTATTATTGCCACCTCACCACGCTCACTGTAAAATAAAATCCTTGATCCCCACCTCTGCAAATGTATTGTGAATGGTAAAATAAATCAGCAGCAAAAACTGTTGCAAGAAACCAGTGGGCACCCAGGGACCACAGGTGTCCCTGTCTCCAGGGAGCAGGGGTGTGGAGGGGCTCTGCCAGGCAACAGCTATGCCCCAGCACCAGGGCAGAGGTAATTTAAACACAGACATCAAATCCATACTTGGAGGGACAGAAGTAGACTCGCTCCTCCGCTTGTTCAGGGAAGAACGGGAGACACCCCAGGAGCGGAGCTGCAAACAGCTGCCCTTCCCAAGCCTGCAACCCTTCAAAAATACATACATGTGTCTATTATTGCCAACAAGGAGTTTTAATAACCACCGCCCTTGCACCACCAGGGGAGTGAATTTGCAGAGTTTGGTTTTGCTCTTTCAGGGTGGAAGGGAGGAGCTGATTTGTAGGAGAAGAGGAAGGGGCAGACCTGGATATCCGGTGTCTGAGGTAAGGTTGGAGGAAAAAGTGCAGCAAGAAAGAGATGCAAGAAAAACAAACAAAGCCACTTGGCTCTGAGCATCTCTCGTATGAAAATGATTGTCAAAGAAGTCACTAGTGAAAACAAGGTAAAAAAATACGTTCGCTTGTCGTGGTTTTGCTTTGGCTTAATTTGCTTTCCACTCCCCACACAATTACTACTAGTTGAGAGAAGGTTTTTGCAGACAAAAGAGAGACAGGATTTGGGGAAAATAGTATAAACATTTATTACTAGCAAAATAAAAACTACTAATAAAATAAAAACTAAAGAACTATATCTACAATAATTCTAATGTAACGTAATACTAACCCTAACCTGTACCCTAACCCTAACCCGTACCCTAACCCTAACTCTAACCCTAACCCTAACCCGTATAGTAACCCTAACCCTAACCCCAACCTGTACCCTAACCCTAACCCTAAGCCTAACCCTAACCCCTACCCTAACCCTAACCCGTACCCTAACCCTAACCCGTACCCTAACCCTAACTCTAACCCTATCCTGTACCATAACCCTATCCCTAACCTGTACCTAACCCTAACCAGTACCCTAACCCTAACACGTACCCTAACCCTAACACTAAACCCTAACCCTAACCTTAACCCTTACCTGTACCCTAACCCGTACCCTAACCCTAACCCGTACCCTTACCCTAATCCGTACCCTACCCCATACCCTAACCCTAACCAGTACCATAATCCTAACCCTAACCTGTACCCTAACTCGTACCCTAACCCTAACCCGTACCCTAACCCTAACCTGTACCCTAACACTAACCTGTACCCTAACCCTTACACTAACCCGTACCCTACCCCATACCCTAACCCTAACCCTAACCCTTACCCTAACCCGTAAACTACCCCATACCCTAACCATAACCCTAACCCGTATCGTAATCCTAACCCTAACCCGTACCCTAACCCTAACCCTAACCCGTACCCTAACCCTAACTCTAACCCTAACCCGTACCCCAACCCTAACCCTAACCTGTACCCCAACCCTAACCCTAACCCGTACCCTAATCCTAACCCTAACACGTACCCTAATCCTAACCCTAACCCTAACCCGTACCCTAATCCTAACCCTAACCCGTACCCTAACCCGTACCCTAAACTTAACCTGTACCCTAACCCTAACCCTAGCCCTAACCCTAACCCCAACCAGTACCCTAACCCTAACCAGTACCCTAACCCTAACCCTGACCCTAACCCTAACCCTGACCCTAACCCTAACCAGTACCCTAACCCTAACCAGTACACTAACCCTAACCCAAACCCTAACCCAAACCCTAACCCGTACTCTAACCCGTACCCTAACCCTAACCCATACCCTAACCCGTACCCTAACCCTAACCCGTACCCTAACCCGTACCCTAACCCGTACCCTAACCCTAAACCCTAACCCTAACCCACCCTAACCCTCACCCTTAACCCTAACCCCGATTAAAACAGATGGTCTCTTTACTGACTTTTACTTCCCTCATGAGAGGCATATTGCCAAAGACTCTAGAAACAACAATGTAGTAGCCATACACTGATTTTATTATTTTCGAAAAATGGAATGCTTCACTTACAGAAATCAAGGTGATGTTTGACAAACACCACGTTCATTACAAACAAAACAAAAAATAAACCAAACCAATTTGACATCATATTTGGCTACAATGCAGTAGCAGTCTTGCTTTTTTATTATCACAAATTCAAGGTGACCCTGCTTAATAAAATTCCTGACCACTGTAATCTGGCGATTAAAAAAAAACCAAACGTATGTACACAGTGCTTTCAGTAGCGGCGGCTAAAACGGGGTTCAGTCAGTCTGTTTGTCCGTTCCTGGCCTGCAAACACACCTTGGATTCCAGTACTCTGCATCATCTGGCTCCGGTTTCCAACTTGTGTGAAGCTTCCGCGTCTAAAAACAAGGCCAGACAAATTGAACATTGCCCAGAAAAGTTAATACTACTGTGACTGAGAAAAGTTGTTTGTTTAATTTGGGATTTTTTTCCCCTTGCCAATCCACAGTTACACAGAAACTGAAAGTATTTTTCACAATTGGCACAGGAATTTCTTGTATAGAGATCAATCAACTGTTATAAAAACATTATAAGCACTCTGACAGAAATTCTTACCCCGACATCCCTCCTCGATTCATCCCGTGGCCTGGTCCTGACTGACCAGGCATGCTTCTATCACCACCTAATTTAAAAAGAAAAAAAAAAAAACAAAAAAAAAAAAAAGAAAGGAAAAAAAACAAAACAAAACAAAACCAAAACAAAACAAACAAACAAACAAAAAAACACAGAAAAAACACGGGCTTTTGTGTTTTCCTAATTAAAAAGTCAGCTTGTTCCCACATTTTCATTTGCTTTCTCAGTAATTTAACTACCACTAGAAGTTCAGCAGCAGTAATTCACAGAAAAAACCACGATCACACTGGTAAGCAGCAAGTGTACCTTGCCATCTCTCATGATCCCGTCCCATCATTCCTCCATCCACATTTCCCTGCCATGTACGATCTTGGTGCCCCTCTAACTTTCGACCATGATCTCCCCAGTCACGTCCATCTCTTAAAAAAATAAAAGAACATCTTCTAGGTATGTCCCCTATCCATTTAGCAGCAGAGGGTAAAGCCAAACACCATACCCCATACAAAAGTGTGTTAAACGGTTAATCAAGCTGTAGCTATACCCACCCAATCACTGCAATAAAAACAACGAGAAACTTGCTGAACAGCATCCTTCACACAACAAAACTCGTCTTTCTGATCTATAGAGACATTTACAATGGACTGAAAACTTACACATGGAACAATTCATTGGCTGCCAGTCCTCTGTCTGGTGTATTGAGATAGAACTGAACATTATGCGTCTGGAATACGCCCAGCTTGACTAACGGGTTTAAAGAGAAACCACTGTGATTCTACATGAGTCAGTCCTCCACCCCCACCACTGCAGAAACTCTCACTCAACTTCCTTAAAACCTGACCACTAGCCATAAATGAGACTTTTTCAGGCCTTACTGGAGCACCTGGTATGTGACTTAATCTCACCTGTAGATGTGAAAGTTATTTACAAGACAACCACAGTTACAAGCTAACTGAGCAGCATTTATTCACTACAACGTTCCATTCTCCTGATGCATGTGGGAGCTACACATATGAATTTCTTGCTCCTCCAGATGCTCAAAGAAACTTCCTGGAGAAAGGATTCGCACTTGTCAAACTGCTTCCGCTGTCATCTTTCAAAGGTTCACTGAGCTCTAAAATTTTAGCTACAATCCCTTCCCTTATTTCACAAGCACTAACCGGGTTTGTGGGGGTATCCCTCTCCCTTCACTCATTCTTCTCTCAGACCCATAGCCACCCCAACTATCCCGGGAGTGACGATCAGGTCCTCCATGGCGTTCATCTGGATAATGCTGAAAGGCAAATGGTACTCAGTTATGCTAAGAATAAACACAGATTTTCTTTTTTCCGATTGCAAAAATTCAGCGTCTTGGACGTTGCCTTTCTATCAGCTGTCAGAAAACAAAATGGTAGCAGACTCATTTTTTTACTGGTTCCACTGTTGCTACTGTGCAGGGTTCACTCTAGGCATTTATTTTGTTTCATAGCTCATATGCTGCTCTGCTCACTGGTGGGAGAAGTCTTTTCTGTTTGTTATCATTTTTTAAGGCTTACATTCTGGCTCCAGATTGTTAATTTTTACACAGATTATCTGCCTCCTTCCCACCTCTCTTCAGAAATGAAAGGTTTTGAATACCTTTGTGGTATTGGTTTTCATACCTGTCCGAGTCATCTGCCTTGTTTCATTACGGCACTAGTTATTTCCTACAAACCATTCAGATAAATGTGACGGAAGGGATCCTTCACCAGCTAAGAAACTACAGCAACTATCTCTTAACACCTAAGATGGTTAACCAGAAAACTTTTATTGCAACATACCAGCCTGAAAGGATGCTGTACCGTAGCTCCCATCGCTCGGAGGTTTCCCCCTGCCCGTATCTGTGGCTACCACCCTAGCAAGCAGATAACATAGTAACTTACTTTACGCACATTAGCGTACAAAATTAGTTGCTGCTTGAACATCTGCTCAGTTTAAACCCAGTGGTGACTGCGTTTAAGAACTAGGCTGCATGAGCACTGTGTTCTTTCTGCTTTGGGATCAGCTTGTTTGGCTTTTTCATGGAAGCAGTTATTTGGTTCTAACGCACCTGCCCATCTCGATCTGGTATTCCTCTTGTACAGTCTCTTCTGGAACAAAAAAGGGAAAATTCAGTTGAATCAACACAGTAATCATAATTCCAATGTCTGCATGAAATAGTGCACGACAATTTATCTTCATTAGGCCATAAATCTGGAAGCCAATGTTTCTTCAGTGGCAAGATACTCAAAGGAGTTCTTGTTTCACAGCATAAAAAGAGACGAAAGTAGCATCTATCAGTGTAACATGGGTAAGCAAAGCATCACTGAGGCATAGTCAGGTACTCAGTGACACTATACTGAGAATACTGAGTGAACCTACCAGTATCAGAAATGAGTTACAAGCAAAAACAAAGTAGCATAGTTTTCACCAAAGATCCTTTGAGAGCAAAACAGAAGTCTCAATGGCACTATGCAGAAAACATGTTTCCATTCTGCGGAGCTAAAAATCTGCATTAGCCAAGCTGCAAAGATGAAAATACAGAAAGTTTTAAAGCAAAAGGCTAAGTCTTAGGCTAACAAACAGGGATTCACAAACCAGGCTTGCACACGTGCTGTAATTACACAGAAGCTGTAGTATCTCCATTAGCATCGTGGCAGACTACATTAGGACTTGGTTTACAATCTTTATGCAACCTCTGATATGTCCCTAACCCATGAAAACAAAGGATTGCAAGCACATATGAAATTAGACATGAGAAATGCGCAAGGGTCATCTGTTTTACTGTTCTGACACCCTTCAAGCCATTAGGTGAGCCCCAAAAAGACATCAAACTTCCATGCAGGTTTAGGAAGAAAAGATACTGCCTTGCCAACCTGTCCAAACAATGTTCTTGGTATCGTCCACGATCCCTGTGGTCAAAGTCGTGGAATCGGTCTGGACGACTAAATTCAGAATGATACCTATCATCTATTGCCATTCGCTTCGCCTCTGGCCAGTACGGGTCATCTCGCCTGCAAAAGTGGTCACCATTATTAGTAATCGCAAAACAATCTTTCCTTTCCTGCTCTCTTGATATCAAACCTATCCAATTACCTAAACTATTACTTTTTATTTATAATTAAAACCCTATGTGCATTAAGAAGAAATCACCTTTTGGTTTCAGAGAAAACCAGATGTACTGAAATGATACACAAAGCTTAATTTCAGCTTGTGCTGACATGAGAAGAGAATGAGCATCTCTTCCTACTAGCAATCTTGCTTTAGAGTCGATAGTTACTATTCTTGATCACTCCTCTTTGAGAAATAAGAATAAACCTCCTGTAATAAACCACTGCTTACAAGTATACAAGCTCGACCAAGCGTTAAAAGCAACATGTAAATAGTCTTTCAGTTGCAAGCTTCCACGACTGCTTTATCAAGAGTACTCTGAAGAGTTTGGAATGTCACTGCCGTTATCATTACCTGCCATCAGGATCATAAGGCCTTCTCATGGCAGATCGTCGTTCCTGTTCATAACGTAGCTGCTCCTGCTGACGTCGCAGCTCTTCCCTCTCTCTCTGGATTCGCTCCTGTTCTCGTCTCCTTTCCTGCTCTATGTGCATTCTTTCCCTCTCCAACCTCTCTCTCTCCAAGCGCTCTCTGTCAAGACGCTGCCTTTGAAATTCCAGTCGTTCTCGCTCTCTCTGGAGTCTCTGTCTTTCATCCCGTTCGTGAATAGCTTGAAGACGTTGCTCTCGATCTCGCCTCTCTCTCTCTCTAATTTAAAAGAGATACTTTTTGGTTTCAATTGAGAATCTTAAGCCTAAGCTTTACTGCTTCTTTGTTTTGGGTGGAGTTTCTTCTTTGCTTTTGCCCTTTTGTTTTTAGTTTCTATGTTCTTCCCATTAGCTGCTTAAACTCAAATTATCTCTTCCCAGTTAAATAACAGCAGCTTAGATTACTGGAAAGTAAAAAAGTCCACATGAAAAAACAAAGGTGAGCATTTGAAAAGTGCCTAAGAAACAATATCTACTCTAAGTCAGATCTGAAAAAGCTTTCAAAGAGAGCATATCCTAAGACACAAGTCTGACAAACAAAAAGTATTTACAAGCTTCCAGGAAAAAACCATGGAAATACAAATCTGACTAAGTGGAACACAAAACCTACAAAAGTCTCTTGAAATGCACAGGCTGAGAACATTGATTTTGGTAGTAAAACCCTTCATTGTCTGGTATTATGTCTGCTTTACCAAGAGATTAATATCAAATCAATCTGAGATACCCCTGTTGGAGGGTCAGCACAACACTACTTTGCAAGCCTGTTCAAAACACAAAACATGTAAGGGAGGGGAGGTAAAAAGAAGTACCACTCAAAGTTTAGAGCAAAACTGGGAAGACTCACCGGCGTCTTTCTGTTTCCCTAATTTCTCGCTCCCTCTGTCTCTGACGTTCACGTTCTCGCTGTTCTTTGATTTTATCGAACGATAAAATATCTTGCTTTTCTTTGCTCTCAGATTTGCGATCCTGGCTTTTTGTACTCTGAGTTGAATCAAACGAATATGTTAGCTGAACACAGAGCACTTTTGCTAAAATGTCTAGGAAATGCCTACTTTATGTCAACCTGAACAAAACAGACTATGGTACCTTAGAAGAGGCAAACAATGTCAGGAGTGCCAGGAAAAAGTAGGTGAGGGAAAAGTATCCCAAATTTGGCTAAAACTTCTTAAGCATTTAAATACATATAAATAGTAGGAGCACGTGACCTGACTCGCACTGATGGCAAATAATACAATACTTTCATGGTCACCACAAACTATATTTCAAACTTGGGGAAAGACATCCTAACAACATTTTCATATTGCAATTCTACTTCTTCAACTAGGACAGCAGTGAAAAACTATAAAGAAGGTGAAACAGAAACATTTACCCTTTGCCACACCATTTACACCCTAATGCTCTCCAGAGAGTAATAAAAGCATAAATGTACCAACATGAAAGGCAAAACCCCCTTCAACTGTAAGTGTATAAAACTATTTGACACCTATTTTTACACAAAAGCTTCTCTGAAAGTTGGACTTACCCTCTCTTTTGATGCAGAGGTTTTCACACTAATAACTGGCTCTCCTTTAGATTTATCCATTACCACTGTCCTTTCGGTTCCTCGACTCGCTAGAAAACCAAATACATCCAAAAATAAATAATACACAAAACATTCAACAATTCTTGCAAGATTTAAAACTGTGAAGACACCAAACAGTAAAAAGTTATTTTATTGAGGTTTTCAATTACTTATGGAACTTATTTATGATTTCAGTAGTTTACCAAGATTTGGCCAAGTTGAGGATAGTGGCAGTAAAGCTACCACAAAATTACAGTAGTATTTTCTGGCAGGGATGACAAAGAAAGCTAATTTTAAATTAATTCTCATCTGCAAAATACATCCCTTTGCCACAGACTGAAAAAAAAAAAGGGGGGGGCACATAGAACTACACACTGTGTCAGGTCTAAATCCAGTGATAGTTCCATAAAACTCACCGTTTAACGTTAGGAGTAGTTAAAGTCCAGTAATTATGAAAGAACGCCAGGAACTTACAGCAAAGTTAAGTCAAAGTTTTCAAGGTATTTTCTGATGTTGGTTTTTGTACACTACGAAAACCTCAGTCTTACTAAGCTTTATGGTCTTTTTACTGAACTAGCAATCACATCTAATAAGAACACTGAGGCTTCCAGAAGCTGAAGTCTATGAATTAGCTGCAATTCTGAATGTTTACACTTGTTCTGCCATTTCCTACTGAGCATAAAAAGGAAATATTTTCGGATGTAAAGTAAAAGTTTTGTCACAGCCACCATATTCTTCAGACCAATTTTTTTCTAAATGTCTTTGAAAGCATTTATGAAAGACAGCTAGCATTACCCGATTTGCTTGCCCTAGATCTATCAGAAGATCCAGCCTTTTGTTCCTCTTTTCCTTCTTTTTCATCTTTTTCTGATTTCTTAGCATCATCTTTTTTGTCAGTCTTCTCCTCCTTCTTAATACCCAATGACCTACAAAAAGAAAAATGCCTCTTTCAAAAGCAACAAACCACTTCAAAAACAAATATTTGAAGTATCCCTTGCTAACCGCACCGTCTATCAAGAAGACAGACTAAATCATAGAAATATTTGTCAGTTAAAAGAGGAGACCAAGCCAGAGTCAGATCAGAGGACAAGTGAGTGATAAAAACAATGGTTTATCTAGAAACAAGTTGATTTACTATCTCCTAATATAACCAGTTTTGATATTAACCCTAAAGGGCTTTGTATTTCTGAGCAGAGGGCCAATTAAGATGGCCTTGCTGCTGTAGAACATCAATTTCAAGTATTACTCCTATTTCAGATGCAATATGAAAGAGAAAATCGAGAATTATCAGTTACTGTTCATCTTGGTTGCATGGCTGTATTTCAAATGAGTAGTCTTTAAACATATAAAAATACAAAACAGCACTTTACTTCTCAGATTTGGACTCTGCTGAATGGTGCCTGTCTTTTTCCTTCCTTGTTTCGCCTTCCTTTTTGTCTGAAGGTTTTTTTCCAGCTGGTTCATTTTTTGCCTAGAAATTTAGCCAGAAATAATTGTATAGTGAGAGACAGACATTAAAGTTACATTCTTTTATTTTCTTTACACTGTCACGAAATAACTACCACTTACCTTTTCCACAGAAATCATTTTGCCATGCAGCTCTGTTCTGTGGAGATGATTAATACACTTAGTGGCTTCCTCAGATGTTGACATTGTTACAAAGCCGTAGCAGCGAGCACCAGGACTGCGAGCATTAGTGACTACTTTTGCACCAACCACCTTTGTGGAGGAATAAAAAAAACACCTTGTGTTTGCAGATCTGCCACTAAAATTCTAATTTAATCACCATTTCATGAAAGCATTGAATGGTTTAGGTTTGAAACGACCTTTAAAGGCTACCTAGTCCAATGCCCTCTCACGGGCAGGGACATCTTCAACTAGTGCAGGTTGCTCAAAGCCCCACCCAACCTGGCCCTGAAAGTTTCCAGGGATGTGGCATCTATCACCACTATGGGCAACTAGAGTTCCAATGCCAGTGTTTCCACCACCCTCATCATAAAAAATTTCTTCCTTATATCTAGTCTGAATCTACCTCTTTTAGTTCAAAACCATTTCCCCTTGTTGTATTGTTTCAGGCCCTACTAGAACTCTGTCCCTCATTCTTCAGCACCTGTCTACCAGTGCTACACAGTATAGCACCTATCCACTTTTAACAGGCAGGAAATATGCTTAGCACAGAACATTCCATCAGCATTCTCAGAAGAACACATCACTAAGCTTGTCTGACAGACAGCAAAAGAAAGGTTATTGTTTTAACGTGACCTCTATATTGTTGGGCCAGCCATGTGCTGGAAGTGCCTCACTAAAGACTACTACACAGAGTATGATGTGAGCAATGGTTATGCCCATGTCGACAGAAACAAAACACAGCAGAAAAGGTTCAAATTTAACATAATTACACATGTTCACAAAAAAGTACAAAATTAGCACAAAATTCTATGAAACAGTGAAATTCGATCATGGAACAGATTGTTGATTACAGCTCTGCCGAAAAAGAGACCACCGTCATAATCAGCTGACAAAATTCATCTTCAAGTCACTGAGCAGGCCAATAACTTAAGGAATATATCTATATAGAAATACATATGTAGATATGGAAAGGGGGGAGTGTAATAATTAAAACTGAAAAAACAAAATTACTACCATTTTCTTTTTTTCTTTCAGCACATCTGTGCTAGTTTCAATCCACAGATGACAACCTCATGACAGCCAGAGGCACGCACTTAGTGACACAAACATTTAATACTACGTTCAGAAGTGTATTTGGCACATGGGCAGATAGTCACACAAGGAGTTCCCTTCCACAATCGCAGCTCTTGTATGTTAGTGGGCACCGCAGAACAAATGGAAACCTGCCCTCAGAAACTAGGTTTCTCAAAGGAATACTTCTTGACATGGAACAATTTAAACCAGCTCTCAAGACATATAATTAGACTACAGTGTGCTACATGACAATCTACCGGTCTCTCCTATTAAGAACTGCCTCATTTTTGCAGGTATCTGCACAGATATTCTCTGCAAACTGGGTTTCTCCTCCCCACCCCTCCTCTTCAGACAACCTTCTTTATGAAGTATGCTACTTTCAGATACAGAGTTCCAAAAGAACACATGGAAGTTAAGTACTTAGCTACCCAGTTATTCATCAGGGAAAGTAAGATCTAAATTTAAGGTCAGCTTCTTACATTGATAGAACGATCTCTTAATTTACATACCTTTCCATACTTGCTGAAAAGATTCTTCAAATCTGTAGCTCTAGTAGAGGATGAAAGTCCACTAACCCACAAATTTCTGCCAGAACTGCTACCCACACGGCCTGAGGTACAAAAAAGCCAGATATAAAAGACCATGTAGCAGACAAATGCAACAATGCAAAGGAGTCCTACAAAATCAACTTCTTTTCCTCATAAAACTTCTCAAATGCATTTCACTTCTACCTCTTACATTCATTCTTAAAATCAATACACCGAAGCCTGCAAAAATTAACTTCTGAACTCTGGGCTTACTGTACATTTGAACAGTCTTAATGTGTTTTCAGATACATGTTTTCTTCCTGTACTTCAATCACTTTTCGGAGAATTACAAAGTAACAAATGTTGATTCACAAGAGGCTCGTTATTTAACAAACAAAAAAATCAACAAAACCCCAAACTTTTTTGGTCAGTAAGGTTACAGAAGTTACATGAACTGAAATTTTTAAGCTAAACTTTGAAGGCCTGTGGGATAAGTGCATTGAAGATTCACTGAACTAACAGTTCCCACCAGAATTGCCACACAGAGTATAAACCTAGAGATTCAGCAATCTGTTAAGATTTTTCAGACAAATCCTGGTCTTTCTGGTACCTAATACCATTCATGAAGCTAGTGGAACTCCAACGTAACTATTACAATGAAGACAGGCACATGGTTAAAGAATGAACAAGACACAAAAAGAAGCAGAGTTAACTCACAGGTAACTGTTAGATTTGACCCCATAACATTTTTTCTGGTCCCTTGTATATTAAAAAAATAAAAAATAAAAAAACCCCACACACCCACAAAAAACCTACATACATACCTTTCTCATCCTTTGAGATTATCTTTCTATCTCTGTTCTCCTCAACAGGGCTAGAGACAAAACACCGCGTTATTCAATCAACTGAATGCTAAAAGAACATTAATTCTAAATAGTTTACTAAAATTGGATACCTACCAGTAAATTAGTTCCAAACTAAACACTATATATACAAATTTATAGAAGGATGACAGGAATTAGGGATTTGTACCCTGTAAACAGACAATTCTATCTTGCATATGACAGAAATAAGAGTAATTTGGGAGAACAACCTTTGAAGGTTGAGGCAGGAAAGAAATCAAACCCACTGTGTTTAAAAAAAATTAAAAATATCTGCACATGGAGAAATAAAACACACTCTTTAGGAACAGGCTACAATTTCATCCGTCTCGGTGGCCAATTGAAGGAAACAGCTTATTCGCATCACTTAACGACCAATGATAAAAGATAGCATCTGGTCTATAACGGAGAAAAAACAAACCTCTTTTTCTGATCATCGCCCTCACTGGCTGAGGACTCTTTAGTAGCAGGGGATTCCTCAGAATTAGCTTTGTCTTCTGTTCTCTTGGCATCTCCTTTGCTATCTTTGGCTTCGGGACCTGCGCCTTTTGCCGCTGTTTCCCCACTAGAGGCTTCCAGGCCTTGGGAGCGTTTGCTACTCTGATCGCTTGGGGTCTCTACTACTAAAGATTCAGAGTCCGGCTTCTCTTCCTCTAGTGTCTGTTCACATGTCTCCCCTTTTGCTACAACTAAACGCTTTGCTTCCTTCCTTGCCATAGCTTGTGCCGATTTGCTGTCCAAATCTAAAGCATCTTCCTCCAACTGAGCGGCAGCAAGAGCGTCCTCTTCCTCCGCCAGCCTCTTGCCTGGCACCGCGATACTTGCTTCCTGTGCATGTGGCCGCTCCACTTCGGAAGTTTCTTCGTTAAGTACTTCAGATTTACAAGTTTCCCCCAAAATGTCGAGTATTTTCTCATTTTCTACGGATTTAACAGGAATAGAATGGCACAAGATTTAATCACCAGGGAAATACAGCAATCACAAATGTGGAACTGGCATGGCTGCCACACTAACACCAAGAGAACTTCTAAGCTACACAGAGATTGGAAAACCCTAGTGTACACAGTGTTAAAAGTACTATGCTAACTGCTTTCTGACAAACTACCAAATCAGCCCTCACACGACAACAGGGAAGAAAAATGCCCCCACAGATTTAACAAAAAACTTCTGGCTCATCCTCCACATTCTTCACGAAATCCTTCAGCTCTATTTCTTCTTGAGTTAGCTTCCAGAGTCCCAGACGCTTAACTGAACGTATCAAGGCACTGAGAGTTCAATTTTCAAATTTCTGTGAAATTCTTTTAGCAGATAGTCCAACATGAGAACTGGGCATCTTCTGATGGTGCACGAGTGTGTTTGCAGTCCAGAAAGCAAATAGGATCTGTAGTAAATTCCCGTGATGACAGTGTATTCCTTCTTCTTAAGTCCCGTTACTCACGTGTGTTCTGTACCAGAGCTCTGTACTACCTGCACTCCTGTATTATGTTTGTAGAACTGCTGTACAGTGTGATATCACAAGATCTGTTTTCAGAACCTTTACGTCTTTAAGGCTCACTCCTTAACTCCACTCTGTAGTAACAGTTCTATGGAATCGTTACATCGCATTAAACACGTTTTCAAAAGGTGGTTATTCACAGATCTGGTGATATGACTAGGTTTCCAATCTCTATGACCCTGCATTGACCTGGATTGTCCACCATAAAAACGAACACTACAGTAATACATTAAAAAAAAAAATAGGGACGCAAAAAGCCTAAATGAAGAATGAAACTGTTTAAATGCCCCAAACTCTTTTCTCATTAAAAAATACCAAGAGAAACAAAAAATACCAACCAAACAGAAAACCCCAAACAGTACCTGGCTCCAAAGGTAACTCTTCAAGTTCCTGCAGTGAAAAAGATTTTAAAAAGGAAAAATATCACTATTTCATAAGAAGTCAAGCCATTTGTCTAAATGACAACTTTCAACCACCCAATATACAGCAGAACTTAAGGGAAGCGTTAGTATAATTTAACCTATTTCAGCCTTGAACATGTTGAACTTTAAATGAATTTCTCAGAAGGTTTAACACAAGTTTTTAAAATCCTCAAAGTTTTAGGAAGTGTGTAAAAACTTTAGCGTTTCTCAGATACAAGACACCTGTTCAACTCATGGTGCACATTCGCATCAGTAAATAAGTCAACAAACATAAGCAGCACAGAGGAAAGCTTATCTTAATGTTACCCTTCTCTACAACATCCTTTGTGAAGTCTCCTTTCTGAAAACAAGATCAATAGAAACACCAGGTTCACCTGGAGCCAATGTCCTTAACCTACTAGTGTCCTTAACCTACCATGAGTGATCTGGAAACAAGGCCAGTATTTCAGGAATAGACAGTATCAGCCTTCTTGACAACATGGGATACCTCCACTTTTAATGGAAGTCAAACCTAATGTAAAGCCCTGAGTTGGTATATACATCAGATAAAAGGAATCAAATCTACCACCAAACTCAGTATGCTACATACATCACATTTACATAAATACATCCTAAGAGATATATAGATCTTTGTGCACATCAGTAAATTAGAATGGCATTAGTTCCTATTCTTTGCAGAATAAGAATGCACCCACTGTGTACTTCCTGCACATACACTCTTTCGACATATAGTTTTATATGGTATATCTTATGGGGTTTTTTTTGGTAAAGAAAAACTGGCTACCACTTACCTTTAATACGGTTAAATCTGATGAAGAAGCATCTAAACTGTTTCCAGCATCTTCAAACTCTACCTTTAAAAAAAAAAAAGGAAGACATTTTGTTATCTATAAAAGAATATTGAGCGTGAAACCTGAATGAGAAACCGAAGATTTTATTTTCACTGACAACTGGTATTAAGCAAATATATCTAGCACACAAAACAACCAATAAAGGTAAAAACTGAGCAACGACCATCATGCATCTTCCCGATCTCCACTAACTGGATAAGCTTTCTCATTACCTCTTAACTATGTTGGTCAGCTCACACAAATCTTTCAAGTATGGGGATTCCAACAGAAAACTTTCTCTGACTTGTATCTCTGTTATTTACAGCAACACAGAGCCAAAGGGTCTGTGTGACTTGATAACTATTTCCTTTTTCTGTGGTAAATAGCAGACCACGGGAGGTGGCCTGGCCTCAAGCAATTTAGTCACTGAGAAAACCTAGTTTCCCGGTATTTCAATTTGACTTGTGTAGGACAAGGATATGCTTGGGGATAGGGGGTCAAGCTTATCTCCACAACTTTCAGATCAGGACAGGGGAACCGCACAACTTTAGAATCTTTTAGTCCAGACTTATGACACAACGTGCACACACAACAAAGAGCTATACTCCGTCTTAGATGGGGCAGAAATAACTTCTTTAAAATGCTGTGTTATACATTTCAGGAGATACACACTTGATTCCAGACAAACATGAAAAGCCAACATACTTTCAATAACCGAGAAACTTCAAGACCCAACCTTAACAGAAAAATAACATATAGTTCCCTGAATGTTGCTGTTCAACTGAAGAGAACAAAATAAGCTACAGCATTTGTATGCCTCACATGTTCTCTAAAATAAAGATGTGAAAATGGGAATGTAAACATAAGGTGAAGCAGAGTTCAAAGCGTGATTAAATACAAATGCTTTCTGGACCGCTATTAATTCATACAGTCACATTTGTACAAACAACATCTAAGTATCTTAAAATAAAGAATCATATTTGTGTAAGTATGTAAAAGAAAATACAATGGCCATAAGAACCAGTAGAGTCCCAAATCGTTTCAAGTATTCTTTAGCTACCATTGTGCTATTTAATTCAGAAATAAATAAATTTAAAAAAAAAAATCTGATTCCACACACATAAGAGATGCATACCATCACTATTGGTATTTCTCTTGATTCTTCTTTAATTTCTGAAAATTGTGGGGATGCCTCCAAGTTACCTACAGCATACTGTGCAGGCTGATCTGGAAATTCTTTCACTTCTGCATCAGCATTTTCTTTACTATCAGACAGCGAGTCAAGAATATTATGAGCATTGTAATCCTCTCCGCAATCTACCACATTGCCATTATCTATTTCAGCTTCATCTAACACACTAATATCCATCATGTCAATATCCTGCAAGTTATCCAAACTTGCTTCAATATCGTCCTGTAAAAAGAAAAAAAGTACATGTAATAGCCATTGCAACTTAAAAGCAATGCTGTCATTAATTTGCTTCAAACCCAGCATCACATACCTGTCCATCTCCCGAGTCCTCTTCCAGGCCGTTGTCTTCTACTCCCTCTTCCTCTGGTCTACGTCCTAATAACATTATGATCATTAGAATGAAAAGAGAGTAAATATATATGTACTCTTCAACTCTTACTTTTTCATCAGAGTTGGTATTCAATTCAATTTAGTTATCTGCTTTACTCTTATTTCCCACAACCGAGCATTCGTATCAGTTCCAGTTCAGTAACTGACACACATACGCTACAGCCCAATGTCTGGCAAGAATTCAAGAAGCATCACTGTGCTTCTTGAACATTTCGTAACATTTCAGAACATTTGGCTCAGTTGAGATTGCAGCAATTTATTATCTCAACTTTCATTTCTTTACAGACACTTACTAGAAGAAAAAAGAAAAGGCAACCTAAGAAAAACCACAACACAAACCAATGAAAAAAACGGATTACATAAGTCTGTCTCACCGTTAGATAAATCAAGCATAAAGCCCTGGAAACATACCTAATTTCATATAGTGATTAAAAACTAGTCTTCTGTGAATAAAAATGTGACTACTATTAGCTATGAAGCCTAACCATAACGCTACAGAGCTTATTTTGCAGTTGCTAGAAACTTCAATTCTACCTCAAAAAAAAACCCCTTTTATTTCTCAAAAATTAAAGTAGTCACATGAGAAACCAAAGTAACTATTTTATAAAAACAGACACTGCTTTAGCATTACTTAGTATGCTACTTAGAAATGCTACAAATTTCAGGGGACACCGAGAACAAACCAACAGATCCTTCAAGTAGATAATTTCCTGCCTTACTAAATTACATTCTATTCTGTGAATAAGTGACCGCTAACTGTAACACCCATCCCTAGAAACCTGAGCACAAGTGTGAAGAAAAGTACCAGTAGTATGGGATTAAAGGTCAGAACCAAGGAACAGAACATTCAGCTCTGCTTCATTTCTTCCAGAGAACCATTTTTACCCAAATCTGGCTCAGGCAAGTAACATTAGCTACAGCTTTGGGACTGCAGAACACTTAGCAACAGTGCCCAAAATAAAATCAAGCAAAAAGAAAAACAGAGAAAGGATTAGCAAGGTTCCATTTCACGAGTACAGTTGCTTGAAAACTCAAGGAAGATGGAGTGGAGATTCTCTCTGACTGCCCTGTACCTTTGCTGCTTCTTTTTGAAGTTTTCTTCATGATGCTTTCTGAAACCACTGGAATTTCATCAGGATTCCCTCCTTCCTCCTCAATAGCCTAGTAAAAGGAAAAGACAAAGGTAGATATTAAGACAGACATAAAAAATTCATTTGTGCATTTTTGCTGAGTTTCAGAGCTGGACATCAGAGGCTGAAAAATTTCAAAACAAGAATCTGGTGCTTTGAACCAGCAACTTGGATGCACAAATCTGGAACATTGACCTGGAACCACCAGATCAAAGCAACAAGTACGGAGGAAACAGTAGCACGTAGGTACAAAGTTTCTGGAAAGCAGTCAGAAGTCAAGCACACAGCATTTGCAACAGTGAGAACCCTCAGGCGCGCGCCTCCCCGCTCACCCTCCTGAGCCGCTCCATGAGGACGCTCTTGTTGCCGCCGCTGTCCAAATTGCGGTGCTTGAGCTCGGCCCGCAGGTCGATCACGCGCAGCTCGCTCAGCGGCCGTCGCCGGTTTTCGGACTCCGAACCGGGGAACCCGGACCCACACAGGGACGCAGACTCTCCCTGCCCGGCTGCTGACTGACTCTCTGCCATAGGCCGTCGTTTCGAGTCGCGCTCGCAGGGCGAGGCGGGATAAAAACAACACGGAAAAGTCGCAGCCGTAGCACAAAATGGTGGAAAACCGAGGCGCGGGGGGGGAGGAGACCGAGCAAAAGGGGCGGAAACGGGAGGAGCCGCTGCGCGCGCGCAGCCTACCTGCTCCCTGACGCATGCGCTCTACGGCTCCTTCCGCTCCAGGGCAGTGATGACAGCGCGTGCGCGCTGGAGCTTCGATACGTCACCGCGGGAACGCACGGCGAGACCGCCCTGACCCCATGGGCGCGTGCGCGAGAGCTCGCGAGCTGTCCTTGACGCGGGCGTCGCCGTTTTGCGTCTGCGTGGGAGCCTTCACTCAATTCTCCCTCCAGGCCCTGCCCCCTCCCTCCTCCCAGCGCCTGCGCACTCCGCGGTTTGTGCCCCCTCCCGTCGGCGCGTCTCGCTCGCACCATTTTGTGCTGTAAACGCAAGGTTTGTCTCGGGGTTGGGTTGTTCTCCTGCGCGCTCGGACTCGAGGCGAAACATCGAAGGGGCCTTGATGGCGGAGAGTCAATCAGCGGCCGGACTGGGGGATTTCACATCCCTTGGCGGGGCCGCGGCTTTCGGCTCGGAACCCGAAACGCGGCGGCTGAGCGAGTTACGAGTCATCGACCTGCGGGCCGAGCTCAAGCGCCGTAACCTGGACAGCGGCGGCAACAAGAGCGTCCTCATGGAGCGGCTGAGGAAGGTGAGCGGGGAGGCTGCGGAAGGGGGGGAGGGGGGAAGCAGGCGGGAGGTGCCATCCGGGTCCTTTGTCCCCGGCGCGCTTGGCGCGTGCGCGCTCGGGGCCGAAACCGTGGTCGCCGGTGACCCTGAGGGGAGCGGGGCTGCGGCCGCTGTCTGCACTGCGCCCCAGGGCCGGCCCCGGGCAGCCGCAGAGGGACCGTTTGGCACCAGTGCGTCCGCTTCCTCGCACCGCTACGGAGCCCGTGCCCTTGCGGGGACGGGCAGCAGCCCCGCCGCTGCTTTGCTTCGTGACACTGCTTTATCTTGTGGGCCGCTTTGCCCGCGCCCCAGCCGCTCCATTGTAGCACTGCTTAGATTCCACTTGGCGGAATCCGAGATGGACCCGGCCTTCCCGTCGTTCCTTGACTTTGAGGTTGGCTTGTCCTTCCCCAGTTTTCTCTCTCATTTACGTGGTCACACACATAGGCTATTCTTTCCCCTATCTTTTCTCATGCTTCTCTACACAGTTCGCAGAATGGGTCAAGTTGGAAGGGATCGCGGTGGGTTATCTAGTCCATCCTCCCTGCTTCAGCAGGGCCATCCCAGAGCACATGGCACACGATTGTGTCCTGACGGTTCTTGCATATCTCCAGTGAAAGAGATTCCACATCCTCTCTAGGAATGTTCCAGTGTTCAGTCCCTGCACAGGAAAGAATTTTTTCCTCATAACTCAGGTGGAAGTTTTTGTGCATTAGTTTCTGCCCATTGCTTCTTGTCCTTTTGCTTGGCACCACCACACTTCACCTGACTCCATATCTTCTGCCTGTCTGGAATGTAGTTTTATAGACTTTCACGAGGCCAGAACAATATGGTTGGTCCTGGCCCTTTTATGGGTTCTCACAGGCCTGCACATTGAGAAAAGATTGCTGTCAGATGTGCCGGAGTTCCTGTAGCAGTCGCTGTCAGTTTTATACAGTTAAAGTACTTATTTGCTGATTAGGGAGCTTTTCTCCTCAGTCATAGCTTGATTTGGCTGTGGGATTGTGTTAGACTTAAGAATTTAGTGCTTCTATGAGGTGATATGGCCGCCTGGCTGTATGACCTGAATATTAACGACAAATCCTTAAAAATGCAGTTGTGGTCTAACCCAAGTGGGCAGAAAAGCACTACATGGCAAGGCACTCTTCCCTCACTCCTTGCAGGGACTGGAAGTGGAAGGGTAAAAGTGAGAGTAAACTTGCAGATTGTAATAAAGACAGTTTAATAATTTTTAAAAAAGTGTGAGGGTGAAAAAAGAGCAACATAGACAAAGAAAATTAATAGAACACCCCAGAAAAGCAATATAAAAAAACATAATTGCTTGCTATCGACTGATTGATGCTAAGCCTGTCCCTAAGTAATGGCAGCCCCACCGCAGCTTTCGCCCACACCAGTTTCATTCCTGAGCACAACATTGTACGGTCTGGAATATTCCTTTGGGCAGTTGGAGTCAGCTGTCTAGCTGTGACCCTTCCCAATTCCTTGTACACCCCCAGCACTTCGCTGGTGGGGCAGTGGGAGAAGTAGAGAAGGTCTTGACACTGGGTAAGCATTGCTCAGTAATAACTAGAACATCTGTCCCCATTTTATCAGCACTATTCTCAGCACAAATTCAAAATATAGCCTCATACCAGCTACTGTGAAGAGAATTAACTATCTCATCCAAAGCCAGTACAAATGCACACCAGCGAAGAGTACAGTAGATGTCATACTGCTGTCTCCAACAGGCCATTGAGGATGAAGGAGGAGATCCTGATGAAATTCCTGTGGCCTCAGAACTGACCAACAAGAGAATGCCAAAAAGAACTAGCAAAGGTATGGTGTCTGGACACTTATATTTCCATTGTTTGCATGTAGCTAGAACCTAGCATACAAAGTTGATATGTTCTGTTTCAATAATTTTCAAAAAAAGTGCTTTTTACCTTATGGAAAACAGTAAAACTTTGTTGCATTAGTGAGCAATAAGAAGTTTAAATGATAATATGATGTCTTAACTGTACTTTGTTGGCAAGTCTTGAAACCTGTAGATGAAACTGTAAATTGCAGGTGTTTCTGTACTTGTGACCATGAGTGTAGAATTGGGTCAGGTACGGAGCAAGCAGCTGCAGCATAAGCTCCTGTGGAAAGCTCAGTGATTTAAGTATGCTTTGCTTCCAAACATTGAACATTGTGTGTGTCGTGTTACACATGGCTTATTTTAATTGCTCACAGCCAGTTCTTTAAAAATATGTTCTGGAGAGAAACGGGCTGTTAGAGCTGCTTCTTTCAAGATAAAGGGCCTAAAAACAGAGAAAGAGAAGTTGTCTGAAAAGCAGTATGAGTTTGCTGGTGAAAGTGGTGTGTGCATCCAGAATCTTGAAAGTGAACACTAATTCTAAATCAGTTTAATTAAAAGAAGTTATTTTTAAATGGAACACCTTCTAGACAGTGTTGTGGTTTTAGGTACTGAAGTGGAATGAGACTGCAGCTATAGAGAAATGTAGCCAGGCTACTTATAGTTCATGCTCATGCTGTTAGCTTGTTTTGAGTGACAAGTTGACCTTGGTTATATCCAGACAGACCCAGATTTCTGAATCAGTGTCTTAATGATTTCTTGTTGAAACAAACTCAGTGTTAGATAGATAATTCACCACTGATTTAGCACGTTACGAAGTTTATTGCTACGTCTCACTGCGGCAATACTGTTTTTAGGAAGAAAACCAGAAGAAGAAGGTATTGAAGACAATGGTGTAGAAGAAAACTCTAGAGATGGGCAGGTAAGTTGAAATTATAATTGCAGTTACTAAGAATACGCATCATTTAGCCCACAATAAATACACATTTACCCTTTTTGTTTCTCTAGGAGGATATTGAAGCAAGTCTGGATACCTTGCAGGATATTGACATGATGGATATTAGTGTATTAGATGAAGCTGAAATAGATAACAGCAGTGCTGTGGACTGCGGAGAAGATTATAGTCCTGATAATATTCTCGATTCTCTGTCTGATAATAAAGACAATGTTGAAACAGAAATGAAAGAACTTCCAGATCAGCTAACAGAAAATGAGGTGAGTAGAGGTCTTTGTAATTTTTCAGAAGATACTTAATAAGTATAGGGGCACATGAACAAGTTATTTCAGTCCAGTGGAATATAGGACATGAATGTGTTCTGAATTCTATTTGACATTAACAGCTCCTATGCCATACTCTTTTAAGTGGTAAATATTCTTGGACTGATCAGAGGCTTGAAATATTCCCAGTAGATGGGTCATTGTCTTCGTTACCTTGCAGCATCATCCTTACTTAACATGATAAGAGCCTGGAACTGAAAGTACCATATTAGTTTTCATGTTTGCTTCCCATTTATATGTTATTTGTCTTGAAGTTTATATATACATATATCTAGCCATCTAGTTAGTTAAATATACGGAGAGGGAGAGAAATACATTTTCAACTCACAGGCAATTTGGAAATCTTTTCTGTAGAAATAATGCTCAGGTTTAAGGGAATTATGTCGTTCTGCTTTGTCATAGAGATTAACAAAAGAAGAAGCAGAACTTCATATATTGCCCTGTTCTGACATTGCCAGGCTTTTGACTTGGTTTTGAGGGCAACTTGCAAACTCATTTACAGATAGCACAGTCTCCTTCTATTGAATGAACAGGGTAATCCATATGTTACGTTCAGTGCTCAGATATTATCCTTCTTGGATCCTTGTGGGTTTTTTTTTCTTTTAGGCTGTTCACTCACAGAACATACTATCCTTCCTTGCCTCCTTAGGGTTCTTTTTCTTAATTATTTTAGGCCTGCATATCTGTCTCAACTTTTTATCATTTACCTTCTGTCATGTGAAATGGGAGATTTTCTCACACCCTTTGTGTTTGATTGACCTGTCAGTGCCCCAGGACAGCTGAGACCCTTGTGCCCAAGCAGTCTGTGAGTGTCCTGTTATGGGGACCCTTGACTGGACAGTCTGGATCAGGGGGTGGTTCGACAGACCTGTTCCGGGTCACATGCCAACAGTGTGAGACAGACCCCCTCCCAGGTCTCTTCAGTCAAGTATGGTACTTGCTGCCAGCAACTGTTAGTGCCCTTGAAGGACTCACACTTAACAGTTTCTGGAATAACACTGTTAATTTAATAGAAAATTGTGACAGGTTAAGGTTTGTGGATTGCTGCTGGTAGTATCTGGCTGCAAAGAAAAAGTAACATACCAACAAGCTCTAATTCCTAACAAAAACTGGCTTGAGTTAATCATTCAGTGGCACAATAAGGGCCTTACCCAATAGACATCCCTATGAGAGAGAAGACGGGTCCCACCCTGTTACAATAGAGTCTTCCCTAGCTTTTCCCCATTTTTAGCTTACTTTTATACTATTTCTGCATTTAGGTGGAACTTGGGTGACTAGTCATACATCACGGTCAGTGGGAGGTAGTCATACGTTGGAGGTGGGTAATGTCAGTATTACATCTGAGGTCACCTTAGGGACAGAGGTGTGCATTTGTGATCTTGCCCCAGCTGCTGGTTCAACAGCAAGAAATCTTTCTTCTCCCTTGGTTGAAAACTCTTCTGCAGTTGATCCCCTGCCACCAAGTTCCCCCTCTTGCAAGGATTCCGGCAGAGCCTGGCCACGGTGTCTCTGTTCCACCCTCTGATCAAGACTGTCCATGAAGGGTCCCCATAATGGGACACTGACAGACTGGTCAGGCACAGGGGTCTTGGCTTTCCCAGGGCATTGACAGACCAAGCAAACAAAGGGTTTGAGAAAATCTCCCCTTTCATGTGACACCTTGGAACACAGTCATTCCAACGGCATCCAGTTAACCTGAAAGGCAATTTTGTGGTGTTCCGTAGATTAAAGTTGTTGTGAGTCATGTAATCAATGAGCTTTGGTTGCATGTCACCATCAGCTCTTAAGGAAGGAATGAAGATTTTGGGAGATATGTTTTGAGAAACCTAAGTCAGCCTTATTTGTAACTTGTTTTTTTATTTAGAAACTAAAGAAGTGGGAAAATGGAGAAACACATTCAGTAACCACAGAAATGTGAAATAAATTTCTCCTCTAAATAAGAGTAACCTTGAAATAGACAATGTCGTGTTGAAACTAAAATGAAAGGTAGTAGGAGAAAGATATTTAGTCATCAAGAACGTTTATATGTTGCTACTCATTCTTGGCCAAAATTTGAAGTAGCAATTGAGACCTGTCAAATACTTAAAAATATTTCTGGTTTTCTTGATAGGGAAAATAAATACAGGTGTATTCTCTGTAAGTTACTCTTGGTAAGAAATTATATAATTTCTTTTTTACTCTTTTAGGAAGATTATGATGAAATTGAAAACAATTTAGAAGCCTCCTCTTCTGATTTAATTGAAATGAAGGTAAATTGAAAATGTAGCCGTGTTTCAGATTGCTGTATTACCAGTATATTGTATTATTAGTATTCACTGTGTTCTCACACTAAAAAAAGAAAATGTGACCATAATATGAAATTATAATAGAATCCAAAACATACATGATCTTGTTTAGCACAGAGTCTCTGAAATGAGAATGCCCTGTGGATTCTTCCTATTTTCCAGTCAGCTCTCAAGACTTCCTTCACTTTCATGGAAAAAAAAAAAAGATCTTATACTGTTGATTTTTTCTTTTTCCCTGCTGATTGTATAATATAGCAGCTGGGATTGTTTTTTTTTCCTGTAGTTGGTGTGGTAGTGCATAAGGATACTTTATTGGTCTCTTTAAAATTCAAAGTTAGTTGTGAGAATGCAGTTGTGGCTGATATTTTGATTCAGCTTTCATGTGCCAGTAAAATTACTCATATAAAATACTCAGTTCCAGCAGATGGTGAAAAAAAGAGCTAGATGTAGTAGGTGAATTTGTGTAGTTTTCAATCTTGGAATTGGGCAGGGAGTTTCTATTATTCTCTTTTAGAAAATACATTTTATAAAATCCTCATTCTGTATTGTTTTTTTTTTTCTCAAACAGAAAATGGAGAAGCTACACTTGGAGCCAGGTACTGTTAAAGAAAAACATATTCCTGTCTTTTCAACTAATACTTTTTAAACCATTAACTATTAAAAAAAAACAAGCAAAAAACCATAATTTTCATTATCTTTATGATGGACAATCCAGATCACGCAGGGTCATAGAGATTGGAAACCCAATCATATCCCCAGATCTGTGAAGTGATGCTTGTCATCTCTGAAATATTTCCAGTGAAATGAAATGGTTTAAAAACCTGTTAAACTACATAAATGGATTTAGAGAAGTTAATCACAGTTTAAAAACTAAATATACTACTTGTAAACAGATCTTGTGATATTGCATACACCTTAACTCTGTTACTAAGTAGAGGGCAGTGAAAGCAGTAAAAAGATATTCTAGGGCACTAAAGTGTAAAGATTAGTTACTGGATACAGAAGAAAGAAGAGTTTCTTCATGGAAATTTCATACAGATACTTTTCACTTTCTGGACTGCAAACACACTCATGCACCATCAGAAGATGCCCAGTTCTCATGTTGGACTGTCTGCTAAAAGAATTTCACAGAAATTTAAAAATTGAACTCTCAGTGCCTTGATACGTTCAGTTAAGCGTCTGGGACTCTGGAAGCTAACTAGAGAAGAAACAGAGCTGAACGATTTCGTGAAGAATGTGGAGGATGAGCCAGAAGTTTTTTGTTAAATCTGTGGGGGCATTTTTCTTCCCTGTTGTCGTGTGAGGGCTGATTTGGTAGTTTGTCAGAAAGCAGTTAGCATAGTACTTTTAACACTGTGTACACTAGGGTTTTCCAATCTCTGTGTAGCTTAGAAGTTCTCTTGGTGTTAGTGTGGCAGCCATGCCAGTTCCACATTTGTGATTGCTGTATTTCCCTGGTGATTAAATCTTGTGCCATTCTATTCCTGTTAAATCCGTAGAAAATGAGAAAATACTCGACATTTTGGGGGAAACTTGTAAATCTGAAGTACTTAACGAAGAAACTTCCGAAGTGGAGCGGCCACATGCACAGGAAGCAAGTATCGCGGTGCCAGGCAAGAGGCTGGCGGAGGAAGAGGATGCTCTTGCTGCCGCTCAGTTGGAGGAAGATGCTTTAGATTTGGACAGCAAATCGGCACAAGCTATGGCAAGGAAGGAAGCAAAGCGTTTAGTTGTAGCAAAAGGGGAGACATGTGAACAGACACTAGAGGAAGAGAAGCCGGACTCTGAATCTTTAGTAGTAGAGACCCCAAGCGATCAGAGTAGCAAACGCTCCCAAGGCCTGGAAGCCTCTAGTGGGGAAACAGCGGCAAAAGGCGCAGGTCCCGAAGCCAAAGATAGCAAAGAAGATGCCAAGAGAACAGAAGACAAAGCTAATTCTGAGGAATCCCCTGCTACTAAAGAGTCCTCAGCCAGTGAGGGCGGTGATCAGAAAAAGAGGTTTGTTTTTTCTCCGTTATAGACCAGATGCTATCTTTTATCATTGGTCGTTAAGTGATGCGAATAAGCTGTTTCCTTCAATTGGCCACCGAGACGGATGAAATTGTAGCCTGTTCCTAAAGAGTGTGTTTTATTTCTCCATGTGCAGATATTTTTAATTTTTTTTAAACACAGTGGGTTTGATTTCTTTCCTGCCTCAACCTTCAAAGGTTGTTCTCCCAAATTACTCTTATTTGTAATCATCATCTTAATGTAAGTCTGTTTAAGAATCTGACTTCATTATTTCTTGTCAGATTTCTTAAGTATACAGAGGTGTGTTTTCATTTGCAACGTATTTTTTGGTAGGTATTTAATTTTAGCTTTTTTCATAATTTATATTAAGTCACATTCATTTCTGACTTTAATAATATGGTGTTTTGTCTCTAGCCCTGTTGAGGAGGACAGAGATGCAAAGATAACCTCAAAAGATGACAAAGGTATGTTTGTTTTCAAAAGTAGAATTTTAATGGTTGCTTGGATAGGTACTGGATGGGGTATTTCAACAGGAAAAGCATAGCAGTCTGCCATTGTTAAATAGTATAAATTCACCTCTTTCTGGATTTTCTTTATTCATACAAAAATAATTCTTTTCCTTTTATGCGTTTTTTAGGAATGTTTGCATTGCACTATTTTGTTTGTAACTTGATCTTTGAAGATATACATTAGTACATGGCAAATATATCTTTTATGGCACTGAAGATGCTTACTAACAGCTGTTAGTGAGTCAAGAACCTTTTGCAATTGTTTTTTCTTTACTTTACACTTATGATTCTTCATACCGTCTTCTGTTTTGCTGAAGTAATTTGGGGGATCTAGTATTCACATACTAGAATGGCAGAAAAACTTACAGCTTCATGTTTTCTTCAAATTTGATTTTATTAAATCTTTGTCCATGCAAAATCTATTTCTGGTGCAAATGTGCATCATAAGCAAGAAAAAAATTTCTTGATCAGCAGTCACGTGTCTGCTCCTTCTTCTCCTTGTGCTTCTTCCTTTTAATACATCAGGCATCTGAGTCTTTGCAGCTCACCCCACCTTTCTATTCTCTTCTACCTGACCAGGGTAGAAAATTTATGACTGACTGTTAACATAATTTTTACACACTGCAGGCAGGTAGTTCAACACTTTTAATAATGAGCAAAAAACTCATTATGAGATCTGTCTACTGATTGGACAGGAAGAATTTGTTTGGGTTTAGTTGAGTTTTACAACACAGACTCAACTCAGCATCACCTGATTTTTCCAGGATCCGGGGTTATACCTATTTGTGCAAGCTACTGGACCTCACTGTGAGCTTCATTAGCGTCTTCTCACCCTAAAGTCTGTAGTCTTGTGTTCTCTTATTTCAGAATATTTAAAATGTTTTGTGCACCTGAGAACTTGGGTATATTTTTGTGGACTGAGAAAACTCTTCTTGAACTTTGCATTCAAAACAGCCAAAACCTTGGTGTCTGATAACCACCTTGCTCCTGCCTACCTTTCTTCAAAGGATGTGGTGTGTTCTGTAACATTGGGTTTAATCATTTTCTGAATTAGTAAACAGCAGTGGGGAGAGGCAGCTACTTGACTACGTGACATTCTCTATGTATAGAGCAAAATTATTGAGCTAGGATTCTGGTGCCAGTTGAACTGCAGGTAGTCATTTTGAAATCATAGAAGTGATGTGAAGTAAAATCATGAAAGTCTATGGCTCAGCTCTTTAAAACACCAAGACAATGTATCTCCCATGTGTTTGCATGCATGATATACCTTAGTCCAGGCACTTCTTGAGATAGATGAGGGCAGGTATATATCTATTCTCTTTCATACAAAAGACCTCTTTTTTGGTTGTTGTTTTTTTTTATTATTATTTTTTTTAAGATATTGATGCAAATGATTGCATCCTTCCCTAGGAAACTTGTATAAATATTAACAACTGTGATCTCAGTGCTAAGCTCATGCTTGCAACAATAACAAAAGTTATCAGGAAGTAAAAGATGGAACGACACATAAATTAAATAGCATTTTGGAAAGGTTCTGGAAGAAATGTCTTCCCTCAATAAAAGCAATTCTGTGGAATTCCATATATCACCAAAAAATAAAAAGGCATATGGAAGCAGATAGCTGGAGTGAAACCTGCTTCCCTCCATTCATTGAAGCCTTGTAACTGAACACTGCCAAGATAGATAACAGGACAATAAAGGCATTTCAAAGGAGACTGGAAACAGTGTCCTTACCTAAGTGCTTTATGTTGAAATGCAAACACTAAAACTTTGACTACAGGTCAAACACTTTTTAATCACTAAACTTTGAGTTTTCAAACTCTACAAGTTCATAAGCAATTATATATTCCTCTTTCTAGTTTAGATGCAAAATTGGATGGGTGGCCTATAGTTCTTGCGTGGTTAAAACGAGCTAGGTCTTTTCAGATTCCTGTTAATTAAGTCAGACTTCGTATTTGAACCATGGGATCTGTGTGGGCAGAAATAGGAGAGCAGTTTTCTTGTTTTTTTAATGGTGAATGTCTTTCCTTGAGAGGTATAGTTATTCTGCATCCCATCATCATTCCTTTGGAGTTCAGAAGATAAAGAGGGCAAGATGTGAGCATAAGTGATTGCTAATAATTCTTGCAGATCTTCTGTCTTTTCTAGTTAGTGGAAAGTTACTGTCGATCCAGGTACATTTTGAAATGCCTCGGTTACTTCAGTGGTGCCCTGGTCGAGTTGCTTTCTTGACGAATGATATAACATACTTCTGTATCAACACTTGTAGTTCCATCCAAGTTTTGGGACTTGTAATGCTACTTGCCTTCAGGAATGCAAATCATGGGAGGAGAATGTTACACATTGCATTTCACTTGCTCTGTGATATTAAAAAATTAAAAATTTGTGATACTGCTCCTTTTTAATTCAGAAGTAGTTGTTCATTTGGATTTGGGGTATGTTCTGGTTTTTGTTTTCCTAATTAGGTCGCACTGCTAGCAGTTCTGGTAGAAACTTCTGGGTGAGTGGACTGGCTTCCACTACCAGGGCTACAGATTTGAAGAATCTGTTTAGCAAGTATGGAAAGGTAAGGGATTATTTTTGTTTGGTTTGTTGTTGGGATTTTTTTTGCTTGAAACTGTTAATGAGACTTCTTAAGCTCCTGTCACTGAAAGTACCGGTGAAAGGAATCCAATTACCAAAAATACTGTGGAATATCAAGGAAAAAATTGCGGAAGTGCACACTGAGTGACTGAGGGGTTTTTATTCAGTTGCTTTCTTCCCAAAAAACCATAAAATTCAATTTGCAGTCCTTTATTTGAAATAGTCAATAACTGTTTAAACATACTTTTGTCTCCTGTGCAGTAGTATAGTATCTTTACCCATTGAAAATTCATGGTCAGTGGTGAATTTAGTGCTTATGAAAGACTGCCTTAGGACTTGGTAAAATATGCAGTAAGTGTTGAAGCACAATTATTTGGGAATATCTTAAGAATTGCCCTGGTATCTGAAGTTTTATTTTTATGTAGGGTTGGCAGTTGCTTTAAAAAGCACTTGTTTAGATAGCTTGGGATATCAGGAGGTGTTGTTTTATCTCGTTGGCAGGGGAGGTCCTGCTGTTGTTATTAATGACAGACAAAATGGCAAGTTAAATCTTCCTGTCAGTTGGAAAAGTGAAAGAGCTAGTTTAATAGAAAACTTAAATCAAAGACAACAGTTAGGATTCTTGTAAGACCTTTGAAGCCTGTTTAAAGATCTGAAAGTTTTTACTATCATGAGACTGTAGTAAAAGAAAACTGTATGTGCAAGCAATCTGCCATTGAATGTTTTACCAATGAAAATACTCTAGAACTTAAATATGACCTTACAAATAGGTACAAAAATGGATTAAGTGTAGCATAGCTTTGAGTTTTTCGGCAGGTCACGAGACTAGTAAAACCCTTTTAATCCTTCTCATAACAATGAAAATGCAATGCTTTCCTTCCATTTATTTGCTTAGAATTCCCTCTGGTAACCTAGAACATTGATCGTAGAGATGTGCCACAAAATTTTAAATGTAACTAACTAAAAACTAAGTGACAGCAAACCTAGTATTTGCCTCTAGATAGATGCCATAGTAACATTAATCATTTAAATAAAATGGCAATTATTTTCTTTAGGGTATTAGCAGAGGCAAAGCTTTCTAGAAGTAAATGTACATGTGCAATAACTCAAATGCTTGTAAGTAGGTTCTTCATTCAGCTGTACTTTAAAATATGACACTTCTGTGAAATATGGTTGATTTCCGTAATGCAAAGTGAGCTGTATTGTATATATGAGCATACGTAATCACCATTTATGTGGGCTTTTTCAAGCTCTACTTTTTGAGGAAACCTCCTGTTTCTTAAAGAAGATAGCAGATAACATGGTTGGTCTGCCTACATGCTGACATGTAAGCATTTTTTTGAGGGAAGATGGGATTTAGAAGTTGAGCTAGCATTAGCATGTATGTGGAAATCGGCTTAAAAACTTCTATTGTTTTTTAATCTTTTATACTTGAACAAAGTGGTGGTGTTTATGTAAAGTTAGATGCCCTTTGGTTTTTTTTCTTGTTGTCCCCTTGTGGTCTTTCTCCAGAAAAGAATGCAGTCTTTGGCTCCCATTGATGCAACTTTTGTAGTGTTCCATTGACAACAGCAGCATCATTGCAACACTCGTTTGTGTTTGTTAATCTCTTAACAGCAGAAGTTTCCTGAATGATAATGGGCAGGAATTAAAAAGGGTAGAAAGTGGAGCTTGCAGTTCTTGCTTGTTACAGTGAGTGTAACACCTCTTTATTTTGGAAAGGTG
The DNA here is from genome assembly GCA_038380795.1 of Pyrocephalus nanus. NCBI lineage: Eukaryota > Metazoa > Chordata > Aves > Passeriformes > Tyrannidae > Pyrocephalus > Pyrocephalus nanus. The sequence goes on along the minus strand of CM076287.1, from coordinate 6,134,200 downwards.
GTGGGTGCAAAAGTGGTCACCAATGCTCGCAGTCCTGGTGCTCGCTGCTATGGCTTTGTTACAATGTCTACTGCCGAGGAAGCAACCAAATGTATCACCCATCTCCACAAAACAGAGTTACATGGGAAAATAATTTCTGTAGAAAAAGTGAGTACTTATCCTCAAAGATACCAAGTTCCCATCCGATTGTACAAATGATTGAGACCACATTCTCAGCTGATCATGTGCAAAATAAATTTCAGGCAAAAAATGAACCTGCTGGAAAGAAGACAAGTGAAAAAAAAGAGAATGAAGCAAAGAGAGAAGCAGTCAGTGAGAGGTACTGTTCTAAAAATTCTCTGTCCAAAGGTGTTTTGCTGTTCTTCAGTCTATATTGATGTCAGGGAAAACCAAGTTACAGTAAGAGTAAAAAGTTTCTGTGGCAAACACTCACAAAGAGGAGTATGTGCATTTTTAAATTTTTTTCCACAAGATAAACTTCTGTTGATGTTCAGTGCCTAGTTTAACATGTCTCTGTTATGTGCTTTAAGGTTTCAAGCATACCTTTTAATTTAGCTGTATTTGGGTTTTAGTAACAATGGTGCTTTCATGTCTTAAATCTATAGGAAAGACCATTTGAGGGTTTGATCTGTATGTCACTGTTTCTTCATTACTTTTTGTCTCTCATTGGAATAGGGTCTCCTCCAGTGATGGTGGTCACAAACAGTTAAAAGAGAGTTGTCCAAGATTCTGTTTCCAGAACATGTTCCTCTTCAGCACTATGCTTTTTCTCTCTGGCATTACTGAAAGTAGCTGAATAAGACACTAGGAGGGTGAATAAGACACTAAGACCTTTGCTTCAGTTGTCTTCTTGAGGCATAATTTCTGTTAAATGCTATTTGCTGAGAACTTTTTGCTTTTATTTCACATAGTTGCCTGACAAAAACAGTTCACATTGGCACTTCTTTAATTGTCACATTGTCTAAGAAACTTTATGGGTATTAAGATTATCATAGTGTGAATTTTTCCTCATTCTTCCAGTTGAGAAGCCTGAATCAAGTGTTCTGACAACTGCACAGGATGGTCTGGATGTCTTGTTTTCTGGTATTGGATGTTGTGGAAGGAAACGTTTGGAAATCTAATAATGACTGTTATCACATCAGAATTCTACCTTTTTAGTGTGTTGCTAGCATTCTGCTTAGATTTCCTTTTCTCTTAGTCTGTATTAGTCTAATCTATATCAATATCTATCTATAGACCTGGCAGTGGTAAAAAGGATGAAAAATCTGACCAAAAAGATGATCCTAAAAAGACAGAAGACAAAGATGAAAAGGAAAAAAAAGATAAAGATGAACAGAAGTCTGGTTCATCAGATCAACCAAAAACTATTAAGTCGGGTAATTTGGCTATTCTTGTTTCATAGAGTAAAATATATTTTTATGTATGAATATTTAATTTTAGGTAGTTCTTTCCAAAGAACTGCCAATGTTCTAGGATTGTTTTTGATTCTTAGTTGGAAATCCAGAGCGTACGAGGGGGAGGGTGTTTTGAGGAGGGAGACATTTGACATTTTGTCATCCTTGAAAGAAGCACTTGGAGTAGGTGTAGTGAAATAATTGGTTTTGAAGAGAGGGTTAAATGCCCATTTTCACATTTTAGAGAACGTAACTTCTAGCACAGCAATGAGTTTGGTGTAGGTTGTGTAGTTTGATTGGTTTTTTCCACCTCTGATTTATTTAGGAAGTAAAGGAACAGAGAGAACAGTAGTAATGGATAAATCCAAAGGAGAACCTGTTATTAGTGTGAAAACATCAACTACATCAAAAGACAGAGTGAGTAATGTTTCTGTGTGGGAAACATTTTCCTTAGAAACAAATACTGAATCCTGCTAGGCTACATGTAACCCACACTTGTCTTGCCAGTTTGTCCAATTAGAGTTACTTTAACATGGATTTACATCTTAATTAGTAAAATACCTTTTGCTTGGCTGATACTATATTCAGCAATCAAATCCTGCCAAACAAATGTGGGAAGGTATTGCTGTATTAATACATAGCGTGTCTGTAATGTTAAATAAATAACAGCTTTTTTGAGAAACGCAGGGACCAAGCTTTCAGATATGATATGTACAAATGGAAACAGAGCTTAGAGTATTATTTGTAAAGTTGTCCTTTAATAAATTTAGTTTCTCTACTTCAATATTAAATACAGAGCATTAAGAGCCAGGATCGCAAATCAGAGAGCAGAGAGAGACAAGGCATTGTGCCATTTGACAAAATTAAAGCACAGCGAAAAATGAGGGAGGCAGAGCAGCGCCGGTAAGAGCAACTATGAAATTGTTTGACATTTTTTACCCTATAACACATGTTTTATTTTCATTTTGATTAAAATGACTAAGAGATAAGAGGATTTCAGGGGTTTTTTTTCCACTTTTAAGTTGTTAAATGTTTCTGGGTCACATATCTCTTGAACTTTAATTCAGGTATTTATTTTGAGTAGGATTTTATTTTTGTTTTCATGATGTTTAATACAGGATAAAGGTGATAATGGCCATCCTTCAAATTCCTTGCTAAAACTGACTTGAATTCCATGTTTTCCACACATTACAAAACTTTGATTCCTCACCTAAAAGTACTTGAATTAGCCAGGAGGAAAATGCTTTTGTCATTCTTAATGGAGAGGAAGAAGTTTGTCTCTCATAGTTAAGATTTCTGAGCTTGAATGAAGTCATTATCCAGCATACCATTCTGGCTTTCTTGGCAGAAATAAAATATTCTTCTCAGATACTCTATTTCAGTATAAGAAATGAGCTCTGGGCATTTAGATTCAAATTCCCCTGACTATATAGAATTATTTGCCCCCACAGGTGGGTTTTGTGGGAGTAATATGATCAGTCTCTTAGAACAAGTAATTCCTGCGTATGCTGAGTGTCTTCCCTCCATACCCTCCCTCCTACACCCTTCCCAGGTATAATTTCAAGGAGCTGAATAGTCACTGTGCTATTAATTTTTAACACTTCTTTCTCTCTCTTTTTCTTTTTAACTTCCTTTGTTGAAGTATTACATCTGTAACCTTTTGTATCTGTTAAAATAGGACACGTGAGCGTCGGGAGAGACAGCAGCACCTACAGACTATCCGTGAACGAGAAGAAAGGGAGAGGCTTGAGATTGCTCGTGAGAGACTGGAAATTGAAAGGCAGCGTCTTGAACGAGAACGGATGGAAAGGGAAAGACTGGAAAGAGAACGAATGCACATAGAGCATGAAAGGAGAAGAGAACAAGACCGCATTCAGCGAGAAAGAGAAGAGCTGCGGCGCCAGCACGAGCAACTGCGCTATGAACAGGAACGTCGCTCTGCAATGAGGAGACCATATGACATAGATGGCAGGTAAAGCCAGCAAATACAGATTATGCAAGTGAAAGACTTTGCTGCCAGGTTCTGTCTCATCAGTCTGGGCTATAAAAAGTCATACTTACGTTCTCAGCTTCCATCAGTCAGCAGTTGTTGATTGCGTTGAGCTGACTGTGTTTAAGAGCCCTAGTCAGTCTATCCTCTCTTGATTTTTTCAACTCCATTTTGAACTTAATTAACCTTCTTTTAGTTTGCACTAGTTTGCACTTTAGTTTGGAAGGAGGAACAATATTAAAAATCATTATCTGGACTAAAGTGAGTACGATTTTTCTCAGGAGGGATGATCCGTACTGGCCAGAGGCAAAACGAATGGCCATGAATGATAGGTATCACTCAGATTTCAGTCGCCAGGATCGCTTCCATGACTTTGATCACAGAGATCGCGGTCGTTACCAAGAGCATTCAATAGACAGGTTGGTGTCTTACCTCCACTGTATTGCCTGAAATTGAAAGACAAAAAACTGTATTTAATGTCACATTTTGCTGCCTTTACTGTGTGCTTGGTTTGCACTTTATTTTTCAAGTCTAGTTTAGTGGGTGTGGACCTTTTCATCTATAACCATGAAGAGATCTCTATTGTACCATGAGTTGAAGCTTTTGGCAGGCTTGTTCAGAGTTTTTTTACAATGCTGTTTCACATACTTGTAGGATTCTGAAAAATTTCTAAATAATTTGAAGGCACCTAGCATTTTAACAAGAATATTCTGGTTTATACCTCAGGACTAATTGGTTTTCCAGGAATCCAAAGTGTGCCTTGGTTTCCATATATTCCAGCTGTTTGTGCCTTTTGTAGATGTTGGCACTATGAGGAAGCAAGATTTTTCATCTATGTTTATAGATAGATGGATTTTTATAAACTGCCATATGTTTTACTACCACAATCTGATTCTAATTGTCTGCTTGTAGGAGAGATGGATCAAGGACAATTATGGGAGATCGGGATGGACAAGTGAGTTGCTTTATAGAGCTACGGAAACATCTTAACATCTTATAACCTGTTTTTTTATAGTGTGTGTCAGATTAAATTTCAGTAGTTAAGAATTACGTGATATCTCCCAAAATACATATCAGTAATCAGATTATCTTGTTTACTTCAATAAGATGAAATTCAATTCAAAGACTTATTATAAAAGATGTAGTTATTCTGATAGAAATCAAAACAAGTGAATTGTTTCAAAATAGAGTATTCCAAAAGATGGCGTAGAAGAGGCAGAGGTACAAAGTACACCTCTATGAGGTTATATGGAAATAACAGCAAAATTAGTAGAGATGTTTACACTTTCTGAGGGCTGGGAGAAAGACCTTCAGGGCACATTCAAGCAGTGAGAGATAAAGAGTTAGGGAATGCTCAAGTGCCCTTTACTGATGGTTAAACTGTGAGATTTGGAGGGACCTGGATAGTCTGGAGAGTTGGGCAGAGGGCAATATCATTAGGTTCAACAACAGGAAATGCAAAGAGTCCTGCTTTTGGAGAGGAATAACCTTGTGCAGCGATACATGCTTGGGACCAACCAGACCAAAAGCAGTTCTGCAGAGAAGGACCTTGGCGCTGTGGTGGAGAGGATGCTGATAATGAGTCAGCATTGCACCCTCCTGGCAAAGAAAGCCAGTAGCATCCAGAGAAGCAATTAGGAAAAGTATTGCTAGAAGGTCAAGGCCTTTTTACTCAGCACCTGTCTAGTGTTCTGTGCCTAGTGCTGGGCTCCTTGGTACAAGAAGCTTATTGGAGTAAGTGCAGTAGGGCCTAGGGAATCTTCTGTATGAGGAGAGGCTGAGAGAGCTGGGACTGCTGAGCAAGGAGAAGAGAAGGCTGATCAATGGGCATTAATACCTCATGAGAGAGAGGATATGGAAAGGATGTAGCCAGGTGCTGCTCAGTGGTGCCCACCAACAAGACAAGAGTCAATGAGCACAAACATAAACACGTGACATTCATCTAAAGATAATACAAATTGCCTTTAACTGTGAAGGTGGTCAAATGCTGGAACATGGAGAATTTGGCTCTAGCTGTGAGGAAACTTACAATCGAGGGGGAGAATCTTCTAGGCAGCATGCCCTGGCTGATTCTGCTTGAGCAGGAGGGTTGGACTAGATCATCTCAGGAGGTCCCTTCCATCCTAAATGATTCTGAGATTGAGTAATTACAGCTGAGCAACTTTAAGCAATTAAGTATGTTTTGTGCAGTCCTGTAAGCGTTCCTTGCCTTTTAGCATTACCCAGATGAGCGCCATGGAGGACCAGACCGTCACTCACGAGACTCTCGAGAAAGTTGGGGTAGCTATGGATCTGACAGAAGAATGAGTGAAAGTAGAGGGATACCTCCACAGTCACGGTTAGTACAGTTAACTAAAAACTACATTTTCTAGTGCATCAAAGGAATATTTCCATATGTGAAAGTAGGACACAGTTTTTGGAAGTACAATTCTTTTTTTCCAACATTAACTCCAAGTGTGTTTGATGGACTGCGAGTAGCTCATTCAGCTTGCCTTGTCCATCAAAACATGCATCTTGGCATGAATTTTTTTTTGATAACCACACATCTTTAAGTCTTCATGCTTTCAATTGATTTTAACTAACATTTCTATCAAAGCTTGCTATTATCAGGATAGTGGTTCTTCCCTGATACCTTTTTTCATATCTGTCATCTTATTTGGTTTGAGCAGAAGGATTCTACTGAGATTTGACTTAACAGATAGCAGTATAAGATTGCATGCACATTGGTAAAGTATTTGAGTAGGTTTGTGACTTCGTTTCTGTACTTGAATCTATTTTGTGTGCTCAGACTCATGTGAGAAGATATGAATTTCATACCTTCACAGGGATGGACGTGACTGGGGAGATCACAGTCGAAAGTTTGAAGGACATCAAGATCGTTCCTGGCAGAGCAGCGTGGATGGAGGAATGATAGGACGGGATCATGAGAGATGGCAAGGTATGGTTCTTGCACAACAATTCATTAGTTGTGCTATGTAAAGAAGAAGAATTATTATTACTGAAGTAAAACTATTATTGTAGATATAAAGGAAGCATTTGACTTTTTTCAGGTGGAGGTAGAGGGAGACCCGGCCATGTGATGCATCGTGGAGGCATGTCAGGGTAAGAACTTCGAAAGGAGATAATGTTTGTTTTCCTTTTAAAGGACATTTATTCTAAATAGAAACTGGCCAAAGAAACACTGTATGAGAGTATTGGCTTTTTAATTCATTTCTTAAATGTCAAGGAATAATAAAATATTCCCATGGGTTTCGTGTAGTGCATCTAATGGAAGAGTGAAAAATCAGACAAAAAATTGTCGAAGAATACCCATACTAGCAATCTGATCTGACTAGCAACAGAGTCACGAGAGAACATTAAATGTCTGAATCACTTTCTAGGCGTGGCAGTTTCATGCAAGGTGGCAATCAAAGTCAGATCATGCATGGAGGAGGAATGCAAGGAGAAGGATTTGCTGGTCAGGAAAGAGCAAACAGACCGAATGATCCTCGTTTCAACCGTCGCTACTGATTGTGTTTAATTTTTAATGCAAGGTGGCAAGTGAAACCCAGGGTTACCATTAATTGTAACTTATGGGCTACTGTAATTTTTTTAAGCTGCTGCCATATTATGTCACTCAATCCAATGTGAATTCATTTGTTTTGTAAGGTGTTGTTCATATCCCATTTAAAATGTTTGTTAATGAAGCATTCCATTTTGCATAAATAAACGCCAGTTTACAGTTAATTGCTTTGTTTCAGCAGTCCCTGTAAAACTAATTTATTCGGCTGTATGTTAAAACATGTAACTTTGTTTCAAAGATGAAGTGTCAAAATGCCTTACAGGTGTCCTTTTGCACTTTCAGTTGCACATAACTCCCAGAAATACACTGAAATACTGTGTTACCTTAGACCTGGCAAATTTAACTCGCCTACAAGCCACCAGAAGAGAACCTGCACAAGTATCTTAGCACTGTTATTTTCTGGGGTGTGTACATAGGTAACTGTGACAGAAACTCCTGCAAGAAAAGCTGTGCTGCTTCAAAGACAGTTGACATTGAGAAGTTAATGAAGCAATGGGGTATGGATAGAGGTTATCAAGGTTCTAGAATGAGGTGAAGCATCTGGCACCTGCACAACAGAGAATTCCAACGTTTACTAAGTTTGTAGCTTCCATCTGGACCATAGCTTTGGACCCATCAGGAATTAAGCACTTTTTAAAGCTATTTATACCTTAGTCAAATCCTCTGAAATCTCTTGGCAGTTGGTTTCATCATGTAGCTGTTTGTTAAAAAAGGAAACAAAACTGAAAATCCTTCATTGTCATGTTTTAAATCTGATTCCTAATTTGAGTAAGCTCTTACCTTGCTCTCCCTTCCTACCATTGCCTGTTTCCTGTTTTGTAGTTGTGCCTAGTTAGCACATCAGTGTGGAAGAAATGCCGGCCCTGCTGCCAGCAGCGAGATCAATCCCTGTCCCTGGTTTTAGAAGCATGAGCAACAGCTCTGGGACAGAGACCTGAGAACAGAGAGGTTACAAGCTGTGCATTTACAATAACCCATCTGATATCCACGCAGACACTTCCTGTGAGGAGGGAACAGATTCATACTTGTCCTGTGCCATGATATAATGACTTCACCAACCTCCATGCTACAATCCCATCACAAAGGGTTAAAAATAGACACTCAGTCTGTAACTTCATCTTACAATAGTGATGCCCTTTAGGCCATTGGTGCTCCTTCAGTACACCTTGGCTGTGACTGAAAACTGACCTTGGAAAAGTTTTCATACACATGAAAACATGCAGAGTCTGCCAATTGGAGCATATTTCAATCTAACAAAATGTTTCATGCAGGTACAAAATGTTTCATGCTCAGTTACTCCCTGCACTTGTATAAATGCCCTAGGCCATCTTTTAAAGCATCTTTTACTGTTACCTTGGATTTTTATTTTTTTTTAACTCTTGGTGGCTTGTTTTGAATTAGATGGTATTCACTTTCAAGATTAATTCAGCTTCAGAACAATCTGTTTAGCTACCAAGCTTGGCAGATTTGGAACAGAGGCGGTACCTCAGCATATGGCCAATACTTCATTACAAATGATCTGTGATCCCTTCTAGGAAAAAGCAATTGTTCCAGTCTGTATGCTAAAACCAATCCAAATACAAATTGAAGTTCCAAAGTCTTTTATTGTAGCCCTTACACGGCTGAGCTGCCCTCCAGAGCAACGGACTGTGCATCCTCTCAAAGACAACACAGGACAATCATGAACCCTGGAGAACGCGTTCATTTGACAAGATCCTTCACATACTTCCAGCCTTCCACCGTGTATTCACAGGCCCTGGCCGGAGCTACAGACAAGGCAGACATGACTGACTGCACTCCTGCAAGGAAAGCAGAGAAGAATTATCCCAAGAAGATCATCATTCAAGCCAAATTTCCCAATGTTACTCTAGCATTGTAGGTCTCTAAACACAGAAAAACTGAGCTCTAACTCAGATGCTTTCAAACAAACACCCCGTGGCCTGCAAGATCCTAGGTTCAAGTACAGCTTTATTGTCTCAGTAACATTTGTGACACAGAAATTCCAACTTAAGGGCCTGTATATGAGAGGAAACAATCACAAGACTGAAATAAAGAAGTGGGCTAAGTTCCGTTTTATTTCCAGCTTTGTAACAGACTCCATGGGTGATGCTGGACATGTCATAGGATTTGTGTACCATGTTTCCCCACAGTTACACAAAGACTCTTTGCTGCACCATAGAAACTATGTATTTATAGAATACTATAGAAACTAGGTATTTATAACATGCTTTAACCTTCAAACAAGATGTCTAAAATTCTAACAACAGGAATGCCCATCCTTTCTGAACATTCCAGGGCTCAGTTCAGACATACTAGCATCTGTAGAGTCTTCAACCTTTAACCAAAGGTACACCTTTCTTAAGTTATCCTTTATTTTTATCCTCTAGTTTCCTTGATCATTGCCAGTGCTGATGAACTCACTACTGCATAAACTCTACTAACTTATTGTGGGGGCCACAGGCCTCCCTGAACACTTTACTGAAACTTTCAATCATCTTTCTTAGATTCTAGGATAGCATAAACATGCCTGTCTTGGGGCAAAAGTAGGCAGTAAGCTTTGCGGGTAAAAGAAACACCAGCTCCCCTGTTAGAAAAGGCAGCCAGGTTTATGGACACACATCCTCCTCCTTATTTCACAATTGAAACAAGAAGAAATTAAGTCCAAAGTCAGTCAGTGTACTAGTCTGAAGCAGAATATGCTTCCTCGGTCCCAGTCCCAATGCTTCTTCCACCACACTGTAACATCTATCAGCTCCTTCTCCATCATTCAATTTAGGAGGATAATGTTGAAACAAGACTGGTATAAGCTACATCACTCTTGCTCCTTTCAGAGCTTGGTGAGCAGTTATTTTACCTTTATTCCAGGAATCAGAGGGGGAAAAGTCAAATTTTGGAGTGGGTGGAAGCTAGAAAGAGAAAGACAGAATATCAGCACGTGAGGGGTTTCACTTAGAGTTCACATCATGTTGGCAAAGCCTCTTGACCTCAGATCTCAAAAATACTTAGGTGCCTACTCTCCCTAAGTCTCAAAAGGGATCAGACATGACACTTTCTGGTGTCTACTCTTTTCCCCATTATCGAGTAGGGGCAGAAGATAGTACAAATCATTTGGGTGCTTGTGAAAAACATCTCCATGGCTGTCTCCTTACCTGGCTGTCATCTCTTAGTTTATAGTTGTCTCTAATGTGAAAAATGCTTTTCAAACTTGATGCAGAGGCTTCTTTTCTGAGGATTTTAAAAACTAACAGATGAGGGCCTCTTCAGGCAATTTAAATTCAATTTGATGAACTGTTAGCAATTTGAGAATATGGGAGGATAATATTTTCATTGTTTTTTCTAAAAACGTGTAGGATTCTTCAAAAGAAGCTTAGGAATACCACTACACAGTGAAATGTCACCCAGAGCATGTTTACAATTCCCTCCTTGACCCTGCATAGGCTGGTTATCCCTTCTCCCTTCGAGTAACATCTGTAAGCCATGTATCTCCCCCAAATTTAAAATTTTATTCTCATTCCATTTCAATCCTCTTCAAAATATTTGCAATGTTAAATCTACTTTCAACAGTAAAACTTCTGCCAACTTCACTGGAATCAGAATATCACCCCAATGTTTCCTCCTCATTCGATGTGTTTGTTTTGCAATGTCCATCTGAACAGCCCTTACCTCCCAGCCTAGGTAACTTGTCCACTCCTGGATAGCTGGAGGCAGTGCTGCTTGAGCTTTTTTGAGTGCTTCAGCACCTTGTGTGCCACTGCCCAGCAGCCCCTGATCATATGCCACGTATACAGCAGCTCCAGCCAGGCTTCCTTTGATAATAAGCCTGAAAGGATCAAAAGCAGAACAGTTCACATTATGACCATATTTCTCAGTAGGTTGTGACTGCCAAAGGGAAGGTATCAGTAAAGAAATCTAAGGGTCACAAATACTCTGATGTCTTACTGCAGACAAAAAGCAGCGGAAAAATATCTAGCTACCTTCCTTTTATTCCTAAGACAACTACTCCCTGTTAGCCCCTTGAAACTTCACCTATTCACATTTTATCAGTAACAGTTTTCATGAAAAAAAATGTGATAAATATTGATAAAAGGAAATGAAAAAATGCTGATAGAGGGAACTAAAGGATTCTGCCGTGGGTAAGCCATCCATGTGGTTCTTGCTGCGTTATTAATAAGGAATCTGATAGACACCAATACCTTGTTAAGCTCAATAAAGTCCAGTTAACACCTGGCTATGGTGTTTGCATTGCCCAGGCTTTTAAAGTTTCCCAGCAGACTGCATGGTGTGCAGTTTTACAGCTGTAGTGGCAACCTACAAAGCAGATGACAGGAAGGTAGTATTTGGCCTTTACTGGCAATTTCTTTATAAATAAGAGATCTGAAGAGACTGACTTTTCCAGATCCACAGGACAGAGAGTTGTTTTCCCTTTAAAAAAACCAGGAAAAGCTATTGTATGAACCAACCAACCAAAACCTGCCAGACAGTGGTACTGCAGTAGAACACAGGGACAGATACAGCTGTAGAGAGAGGCAAGAAGAGAATCAATACTTAAATTCATGTATTCACAAGTATTTTGGGAAAAAGGGATTTCTCTGCTGAAATGTACTGTTGACTCACAAGAATACCCTTCCGCGCTTCCTCCCTGCCAGTGCGGCTGTATTTCCAGATCTGAGCGTGTTCACTCAGCAAATGGGCGCCCTTCCGCGGCACTCTGGGTTTAACGTTACGTGTTCATGCTCGCCCCGAAAAAAAACGCCGCAATCCTGTCCGGCAGGTGAACACAGACGAGGAGCTGCCGGATGGGAACCAGCCGGAAGCGGGGGCGGCCGAGGCCAAGGGCGCGGGGCGAAGGAGCGAGGCGAGGCCGAGGCTACGGGCACGGGCCCGGGCACGGAGAGCCGGGGAATCTCGGGCGCGGGAGTCGGGGGCGGGCGGAGAGAGCAGAGCGGGAAGGGCGAGCGCCGGGCCGGGCTATGCGGGCAGGGCCGCGGGGACTCACTTGGCGGCGGGGACGAGCCGGGCGGCCATGGCGGCGATGCCGGGACTGCGGGAGCCGTCACGTGCCCCGGGCCGGAGAGCTCCGCCCGGCGGCGGCGGGTCGGCGGCGGCTTGGGGGGCGCGGCCGAGAAGGCCGAGGTTGTGGGGCCAGGAGGGACCGTTCAGCTCCCCGTGCTCCCGCGAGGAGAGCAGCTCCCGAGCGCCCCGAGGGCGGCTCGTGTCCTCTGAGGCGGTGTCCCCGCCGCCAGTTTGTCGTGGTGTATCTCAACATGCCGGCAGAGCGGGTTATCCCGCTGCGCGTCATATCCCGACAGGAGATTCAGCCCGCGCGGCAGCCCCTTGTCCCCACAGGACAAGCCTCCGGGCTGTGCACTCTGCCGCCGCTTTCCCTCCTTCGCTGCGCCGGCCACCCCCAGGTCCGGCTGTTTACGGTGGCTGCTGCCAACTCTGGGCGCCATAATTCTTTAATGAATTAAACGTTCTGGAAGATTAGACGTAAGGGTTTGTTTTTTGTTTTTTTGTTTTTCTCCTGTAGGCTTGGGGGGAAGTCACGCTGTGTGGAGGCTGGCTCTGAGCTGAGGGCTTTCGCAGTTGCCAGTGAAAGATCCTTTTCGTTCTTGACAAAGGTAACTGTGGCTCCTGGTGGGGGAACGACTCAGGTGGTGTTCTGAGTGAAACAACTCAGGTGGCGTTCTGGGTTCTGCACAGGACATTACATGCCTCTTGCAGGTCGGCTACCGGTATCAGAGAAAGGAGAATACAGTATTTTGGGTGGAGTGCTCAGCTTCCAGACTTCACTTTGTTCTTCTCAACTTGGAGAGATATGAAGGCAATTGGAAGAGTGTGCTGCAGGAATTGTGGCTGGGCTCGTAGCTTTCTTCTGGAAAGACCCTTTTATCCCAGGTAGGCTCACCAGGGGGATGATCTCAAGCTGAAATATAAGTCACAGAAGAGAAGAGGTTGAATTTCCAAACTGACTGATGGTCTCATTCCTGCCCATTGTCTTACCAGAGTTGGTTGCCCCAAAGCAATGCTTCATTCCCAGAAAGAAAGAGAAACTTGAAACAAAGAGGAGGATAAAATAGTTTAAGAGCAGGGATCCTGCTGTCTGTGTGGGGGGAAAATGGCACTTTGCCACTGCATTTATCTTTTTATCTTTTGGTTGCAAATTCCTTGATGTCAAGATGGATCTCTATAGATGTAAACTGCCCAGCACAAGAGGGCTGACCTGTCTCCAAAGTCATGGCAAAGAATAAATTATATGCAGAAGGCACATAGCCTGGTTTATGCTGCACAGCTTTTCAGAATGTGAAAACCAATTTTCTTGAAAGATTTTGGTCTAGCAACCCAGACAATGTGACACAGGTAGCTTGCATAATGATGTCATCATTCCCTGGCAGTGAGAACAAAGTATAATGGCCATCAGAAACACACAGTAATGAAGCAACACACATCTTGGGCAGTTGGGCCTAGGGGTTGGTCCGTGATACCCTTAAGTATTCTTCAGGTCAGTCCTGCCTCTATTTGAGCACTTACATACATCTTTCTGCTTTAGAGCTCTGCCAATAGTCACTAGAGCAGTTCCTCTGCTGCTCCCTTCACTTACTTCTGTACCTTCTATTCTCTTTCCCATTAATAAAGAGAGCTTGTCTGGTGCCCGTGTTCTCCTGACTGGAGCCAGTGCTGGGATTGGAGAGCAGATGGCGTATCATTATGCCAGATTTGGTGCTGAAATTGTTGCTTGACTGCTAGGAGGGAAGCTGTGCTGCAGAAGGTAAGAACTTCTTCATTGTATGAGGGAAGACATAAGAGATTTAGACTTTTACCAAAACAACAATAAATTAGTTGTCCGCATGGTAAATTTTCCTTCAGAATTGTTGTTAGGCATATAAACCCAGAAGGAAGCTTGGCCTGTACTGTAAGATTTATATACACTGCCTGAACTTTTTACTCCCTGAATATTTACATGAGGAAATAGTATGAAGCTGTGTCAGGGAAAATTCAGATTGGACATTAGGAAAAGGTACTTCATTGAGAGAGTGGGGTCAGCCAGTCACTGGAACAAGCTCCCCAGGGAGAAGTGGTCATGGCACCAAGCCTGTCAGAGTTCAAGGAACATCTGGACCACAGATGTTAACCATATGGTTTGGTTTGAGGTAGCCCTCTGAGGACAGGGAGTTAGATTCAGTGATCCTTGTGGATCCCTTCCAATTTGAGATATTCTATTATTCTATGAACTACAATTCCTGTGTAATATTGTGCAGCTTTTCAGAGTCCAAACTGTTCTATTTGTAGCTAAACCTTATTGTAGGTTAAATACTTTTTGACCAGCTCAGATAGATGTGACTTCATCTGTAGTTTATAAAATGGGGCAATATATAGAGGGGATAACTCTTTAGCTGCGGGAATATGTGACTTCCAAGGAAAGTTCTTTACTATGAAATAGCACAAAAGGTGATCTGGGAACAGCAAGCATAACAATAGTTCCTAATCCCTGGCAGGCATTATTTCAGCAAGGAGTTAAACTGTGTGTCTTTACTAGGCACCTTCATGTACTCAACATAGCAAAGGAATTATGAAAGGTGAATAGCTTTCCAGGTATTTTGGAACAAAAAGAGGAACTTGAAGCATAACCCATACTTCAGAAGATTTCTCCTGAAGAAGATTGTCTTTTTTTGGGTGAATCTTCATCCTTTTCCAAGGTAGATTTAATCTGCATCCTGCTAAGAGTTACCTCTATTAAACTATCTGGTTAAACAAAGTCTGGATGCCAAATGAGCTCTCTGTGGGCTGAATAGCAGTAAATTTAAAATTAAAGTGTATCTCTGTCCAGAATTGACTCTCACCGACAGAGTATGTGCTTTACAGAGCCCTTTTTTCTATCATTTTCCACCTCCATAATTTTTAATCTTTGGATGTGGATTCTCTTTCAAGGTGATGGAGAAATGCCTGACACTTGGAGCAAAGAAAATATTTTATATCCCTGCAGATATGTCTTCCCCTTCAGAACCTGAAAAGGTGGCTCAGTTTGCTGTCCAAAAGCTGGGTAAGCATCCTGGGCGTCCCTTTGGCTTTCAGAAATGTAGACAGTTCTCATTCTAGTAGGAGCTTCCTGCTTAAGTTTCTTGAACTGTTCCTCACTGAGAGGGATGTTAAGGACAGGAGGGTGTGCAGTTTGTAAATACCAGGTGAGATTTGGTCATCTTTGTAGTAGCCTTTCATGGGGAGGGCATGTCTTTGGCTAGAGAAAAGTATGCAGAAAGTACTTGCATGCAGTGCTCCACTAAAACCACACCCCACAGCAACAGCTGCAGTACCTCACCTGTCACAGGGTACCACATGGACATGTCTGTGCCTTATGTGGGTGAGGACCAGCTGCACATATTCAACCCTCAACATAGTGCCTTGGGTTAAGAGAGACAGAAACTGAGACGTCTAAAAGCCATGACCTGCCTCTGTAACAAAACAAAGGACAAGATATGTCCACTGTTTAGTCCTCATTGTGTCTTCTGAGTTTTTGGTTGGTGCACATTTGACCATAGCCTACTTTCTGATTGTCTTTTGTGCACCACAGGAGTTGAGTGACTATGGTCTTTTGTCTCTCCACCTTGTCTTATTTGGGTCAGACTGTCATGAGGCAGTGTTTTCTATATACTCACTGTCTTTTTGTCCATTATTTGAGTGTCTTAATTACTTCATTATGCCCTTGGTTTTCCTGAATTGGGCGTCCTAAGAAGCTGTATAAGTGTGCTGTGATCTGGATGAACAGCAGTGCTGTTTCTGCTGTTACATTTCCATACCAATCATATTTTTTCTGTTACAGAATTGTATACTTGTAACTTTGGAAATACATGTACCACCATAACTAGGTTCTGAGTCTGAATCACCCTGAAACATCATTTTGGTTAACTCTTGTCAAAGAGCTGTCTAACACCTTTCCTTTCAATTCTACCCTTGAGGGGAAGTCAAAGCTGCTCCCAGTTGAGCATATTTAATCTATCTTCATGGTAAAACACTTTCTAGCCTTCTGAGTTCCTGGTTTTTTCAACCCTCCTGCTGGCATTTCTGAATTACTTGGTTACTGGTTAGGCGATAGCTCCTTTGTTTTACTGCTTTTTCTCCTGTCCACAGGGGGACTGGATTATCTGGTGTTGAACCACATTGGCATGGCCCATTTCCAGATGTGGACTGGAGATGTGGAATACACCCGCTGGCTCATGCAGGTGAGGTTTGCCAGTAGGAAGAGCTCATGTGGAATTGGGTGAGTCAGGCTTCTCCTGGGACAGCTTTGGGAAGCTCCAAGGCAAATTCAAGTCTGTGGCAGGGATTGAAAACAAACCTTTTATTTCATCCATGTTTCAAGTCAAACAGTTTGGAGGCTTTGTTAGTGGAGAGACCTTTTGCCCAAGTGTTGTACATTTTGTGAAGAGAAATTTTTGGGAAGAACTTCCGATTTCTCTCTTTCTTTCTGTCCTTTTTATCTCTCATTAGCCCAGAACTGTTGGGATCAATATAGGTAGTTACAGCTAAAGTGTCTGATTTAGGAAGGCCAATAGGTGACCAGCAAACACCTCCTGCTAATCTGTGGCAAGTGCATGTGGCATTGCAGAACACAGCAAAGTTGTTTAAAATGCTGCCATTTGAGTCTCTGTTCACAGATGTACGGTTTTCCTATAGAATTACCTTGGTTCCAGGTTTCAGGACCATGGAAATGAGGAGCCATTTTCTTGATCCAATCTTCTTAGTTCGGGTGCATCATACATACTAGTTCTGTTTCATTTTGGAAGGAGCCTGTTTACTGGAGAGTGGGAACTTAGGGTCACAGGTAAGAAATCCTTACAAGTTAGAGAGCAGTCAAGTGCTGAAGAGATGCTGAATTTTATGTTTTGTTGTAATCTCAGTCAAGAGAAACTTAAAGGGGAGCAAATTGAGACACTGATATCCTTGTTGCTGGATAAGGATTGCAGAGTAAAGAATAGCATACAGAGAAATCAGGGACAGCTAATTGTATCTCGTCAAGAAATCTTTATGTTAAAAACAAGGAATAACTTTTGCTCTGAAACTTCTCCATTGCTTTTTATGGAATCTGCAAGACTCATGGATGCAATGTTTGTCCCCATTTTTACAGATATGATTTTTCTCACTTGATGTTTGAAAAGGCAAATCCAAGCTATGCTCCCTTCCATTTCTGACCCCTGTATTGACTTTCTGGCTCATGTTTTCAAACCCTCTTGCTTCTTCCATGTCTACTTTTATCATTCCAGATGAATTTCTTCAGTTATGTGGCACTTACAACAGCAGCTCTTCCCATCCTGGAGAATAGAGGCTCGCAGGTGATTGTTTCTTCCCTCACAGGTTAGTGACTTTACCTGGAGTAAGTGCTGGCCTTGTGGAACAATGCTTCCCAGCACATCATCTCTCTGTCATTCAACCCCTCAACACATTTTGCAACTGTCCATTTTATAGTATATAATAATATTATAATAAATATATAATAAGTATAATATGATAATGTGTGTATATACACACACACACACACACACACACACACACACACACACACACACACACATAAAGGGGCAGCTCTAGGGCAGGTGCTGCTGCTTGGCTAGAACCCCCTGGGGGAAAGAGGGGGTCAGGATGGTGGCTGGCTGTCTTCTTGTTTTCTGGAAGACCTTCTCTGTATTGTACCATTTTGCATTCCCTTGCATCTTTGCTCTTCAGTTGTCATGTGCCCAGATCTGCTTGCTTGACTCCTGTCCCTCGCAACCAGGCCCACCTCTGCTGCATTTCTGACACAGCATTAAAATCGTCCTGCCACTCTCAGGCCTTCTGGCTTCGGCCAGCCTGAACAGCAGGCTGCTGAGCAGGTGCCTCTGCTGTACAGGATGGAAAGGCAGAAGAAAGTCTTTGGTGTATGCTCAAGGGAGCTACATCACCTTACACAAGTTCAGACTTTGGGTCATCTCTGCCTTGTTGATGCAATGTGCCAAGGATATGTCATGGCCAAAGACCCCAGCATGCAACCCAGTCCCTGTGTTTGCATGTTATGGGAGAGGGGAAGGCTGCAGGTAGACCATCACAGTGGGCCTTTTAGTCCAGCATGTGACCTGGTTACTGTGCAAGTTAAAAGAAATTTCCTTCCCTTATCTGCACGTGGTGGCTTTTGTGCTGAGATTTGTTTGCACAAATTGGTATAATTGTCTAAGTACTTGCATGGGACTAGAAATAGAGGGAAACTCACCTGAACAGAATGTGAGTTGAGGCAGTATAACAAAGCCTACATCTTTGCCCAGATTCCCTAACCATGGATTCTCCTTACAGCCAGTTTCCTGGTGTTTTCCATTCTCTCCTTTTCCTTTCTAGGGAAAATACCCAATCCCTTCACCACTTCTTATTCTGCCACCAAGTTTGCACTGGATGCATTCTTCAGCTCATTTCGCCAAGAACTCATTATGCAGAAGAGAAATGTCTCTATCACATTGTGCATCCTGGGTCTGATTGATACTGATACAGCATTACAGAATACCAGGTGTGTATTTGGAGGAGGATGTAGGAATCTGGGAGGGAGTGTGTCTGCAGGAAAATGTCTCTTCTTGAAAGCATGCAACTAAACGCACCACAACTGTGTTTAAGATGGTGTGTGAATCTCTTTGGATGTGCAAGAAAACCAATGGGAAGTGTGCATTTGTTTGGGTACATCACAGGGGTTGTGCATATCTGCCTCAGCATTGAACATGAGTATGCAGAGTCCTATGGCAGTCAGTCTGCAGAGTTAAAACCACAGCAGGGATTGACTTGCTTTGACCCTCTGAATATTTCCTTCCAGGGGCAAAGTGCACATAAGTGCTTCGCCTGCTCCTGAAGCTGCACTCGCCATCATCCAGGGAGGTGCTACAAGGGTGCAGGAGGTTTTCTACCCATGGTGGCTGCAGGTGTGCTGCCTCTGGGTTTTGTTCCCCAGCAACCGGGGCCAGGTTTTAAGGAGTTACTATAACTACAGCAGTCCTTAAGAGATGCCCAGTTTGTCTCCTCTCCCATCCTATATCTTTTAACTACATTCCCACCATCCCACTAAGCCTCCTATTGGTGTCAAGGAGGAGCAGGGCAGCACTGGTGGCAAAGTAACCTTAGCTCTTTTCCTAAGGTGACTCTTGGTCTCCCTCTCATCCTGCTTTAGCCCATGGTTCTGATGTTGCTAATCGTGAGTCAGAAATCTTTCCCACTGTTCACTCTGTCCTAGCCCTCCTCTTATCTCCCCTCTTTCCACCTCATCTGTCTGCTTTTACTGCATCCAGCCTTCTCTCAGCCCTAGCTTTAACCTCTGTCTGCACAATCCTGGGACATCCTGCTCCACTGTGACATTTCTTTTTTGATTCTGTGAAACATTCTTGTTTCATATAAGTAGAATTCTAATCTCTATTTTAATTAAACAGTTTTTTAATGTGGTATTACATGTTGGTATTACATGTTGATGCTTCTTCTGTGAAAGAATACTGGTCACTTGGATTCTGTGGGCATAGGCCTGTTGACAGACATTTGCTGACTGCATGTTAAATCAGCCCCAGGGCTCTGGCCATGTCTTCAAGTGCAAGCACTGTGCAGTAAGTGAAAGCAGGTGCAACTAACAACATGAAGCATGAAGTAGAGTCCCAGTTACTTAGCAAGTAAAACTTTTATTAAATAAATTCAGGATTTTTTTTTTTTTTGACCAGAGTGAGGAATTTGACATTGACAGAGCTTGTATTCGCACCTGTAACATTGTACAGTCACATCAGTAACTGTGATGGAAGAAACTGTAAATGCTTGTTTTAAACCAGCTCGACCCAGCATTTCAGAAGTCCTTTTTTTCCTATTTTGCATTTGTTGGTCTTTTTTTCTTTTTTTTTTTTTTGTTCAAAATTAGACTAAGTTTAAACTTCATGAAATTACTTGTAGCAGAAATAAAGTACATTATACAAATCACATACATAATAGATGTTAAGTATAAAAATGGTATTTACAATAAGTAAACATGGACTATAGAAACAGACAGAGTCACACAGCTTCATTCATCTCTCATAAACTCTCAGCATCAGATACAGAAGGGTAGTTGAGGAGATGTGAAGGTACGTATAGAACTGTGTCATACACATCTGAACAAAGGGAAACTGGAGGAGAGTGAGAGTTGGCCAAGATTCTCTAAAATCCCCATAGCTCACTTCAGTAATAATTGCATCAGCGTTTCCCCACCAACCCTCACTGCACACACCCCCTCACAAAATGTTTGTGGTACCCTACCAAACTCTGGAATATTGAAATTAACCATTCATTAATTACTGTGGGGTTGGTTGGTTTGTTCTGTCTTGCTTTCCTTATTTTTGTAGAAATTTAAGAGATTGTTTCCCACTGTTAAAAGGATGTGCCTTGTCAGTGTGATACACCCCCCACTCCCAGAGGATCTTTCCTAAATCAAGTTCTGAACTACATTTTGTGCTTAAGAGTATGTGTATATAGCTGTCCCTTTATATATATATATATATATATATATAAAATATATATATATATATATATATGCTGTATATGCTGTATAATGTATTATCAGTGCCTTCGCGGGAGTGCTGGGAAAAATTTAAAAACAGAATGGCAACCTTCTTTCATCATATTATCCTTGCATCTGCTGGGGAAAGCTTTGCAACAGGTGCATGAGGTGAGTCTTCTTGCTAAACTCGGAGAAAACATCCTGTTTCATCTGGGAATCAGAACTGCCCAATAGGCAGCTCTGCTGTGGCGTTCAACCCCTCAACACATTTTACAGCTTACAGAAAGTGTTATCTTATCTGACACGGGGAGGCAGTGTGTAGCCCCTGTGAGGCTTCTGTAACTGTTTTGAAGATTGCATCTGCTCACACTCATCTTCTTTTGCCTTCATCAAGAAAATGCTGTTACCATGGAGAGCTACGAAACATGTATCTGTGCCATGTGTGGGGAGGCAGTAGAGTTCCTATAGGTAAAGGGACTGGTTTCCTGTGCTCTCAGCCTAATCTGGGAGTGCTCAGGCTGGGGTCTGGCACCACATTCCAGGAGCTGTCTGCAAAAGCCCTTGGAAAGGTAAGACTCAGAGCTCTTCAGATCCTTAACCAGGCTGGTGCTACAGTGGATGAGTGACTTGAGCTGAGCATCTGACTGTCCCCTAATCCTGAAGGTATGTATTTCTCCTCCTCCTTGCTAATGTTGAGCAGACAGATGATCCTCTCTTTTTCCCTACCCCCTGCCACCCTCCCCCTCTCTCTCCCCAAGCATCTTCTCAAAATGTTCAGGCCTATCTGCAGCATGTGTTGAGAAGACACTTGCAAAAGTAAACCCCGAACTTTCCAATACCTCTTGCAAGCAGTTCATCTGAAAAGTTTGGTCCTGTGAACCACTTTAAAAAAAAATAGAGACTGTATATGTATATTTATCTATGAAAGGGCCAGAAATGGAGAAAGAGGGAGGGAGGGAGGGATGGGACTAAACTTCCATACATCACTGCATTAATCTAGTGGGTTTTCTTGGTCCACATACTCCAGCCATACCTCAAGAGGAAGAGGTTTATGTCCCCAGGGGCTGCTGGTTTGCTGGTCCCTTTGCTATGCACCACATTAGCAGCAAATATGTGAGTCGGTCGTGGCAAGAATCTTCCTCCTGGGCAGATATTGAGCCTTCTCTTTAATTGCGTGTCTTGAAGAGGAGGGGAAGAGGAAGATAGGGTGGGTAGGTGGGAAGCAGAGGAAGGAAAGGGGTGGTGTCAAAAGAGTCGACAAATTTACTGGCCTTTCTGTAAATCAACCTGAAGCAGAAATTCTTCCTCTGGACTTTCCTTCCTTTCACCTGAACAGAAAGGGAGGAGGGAGGGAATTGGGAGATTAGGAAGACATCTATGCAAGCCTCAGGCTTTGAGTTGCTGTTGCTTAAACATGAAGGACTATGAGCCAAATCAGATCAGCCCTCCCTTGCTCCCTATCTGTAGGCTGGCAGAAGCCAGCTCTTTGGCAGCAGCTGTTGTGTCAGGCAGCTCTTCTGAGGTCCTTAAGGGTCTCACCTTTTCTCTGCTTATCTCTGATCTCTGTGAATCATGGGATTATCCCTTCTTACGCCAGAAAGCATTCTCTGCAGACTAACTTCAGGCCCATGTAACAATTGAAAACTGGTGTTTAAAACCTTTTTAGGCAGACAAAAGTTCTGAGGGAGCAGCTGGACAGCAGACTGAAACCTTGCTTAGACCACAAACAGAACCCATCTGCCTGTCAGGGCCTGAGTGCACTAAAAGGCCGTAATGAACTTGACCAGCCTCAGCTGCAATTTCTGTCCACCCTGCCCACAGGTCCAAGTCTCATTATAGGTCAGGTCTGTGTCATCAGCCTTTGTCTGATCTACACTGTGGAAATTCCAGTCTCCACCTGTACATGGACACGTCCTGTCCACAGATCTAGTTACCTGGACTTCAACCCTTGGATTGTCTTCCCATCTTGATGTTTGATCTGTTTATTATTGACATTATAGACTTGCCTGGCAATCACTGGACTATGTTTGACCCTATTTACTTTCACCAGACCTGATCCTGATCTTGACCTGCAGATTGACTCTCTGGCTTGCCTTTGGGCTTGCCTCATTGCCACAAATTTGCCTGATGATCTAGACTGTTGAACCTGGCCATCATCTCCAGACCTGCTCTGGTCACCTTGCTCAGGTGCTGGGGCTGGGCCCTGGCAGGTGAGGCCACTGCCCCACTAGCTCTACTATTGCCTTCAGCTTGTGGCTCCCCACTTCCAGACCTTGCTGTCCTGACACTGGCCAGCACTCTACAGAACTGTGCTATGATGGTGCTAGCTTTACCTTGTGCTGCAGAAGTGACTCCTGCTTGTTTACTGCTGTCAGTAGGGATGGTTAGCATCCTTGGGTCTTTTTAACTGGACCTTCAAACGTTTCATACCAATTTGGAAGCCATTCATAGCCTGGATAGCAGTCTGTGCACTGGATGGGTTGTCAAAGCTTACGAAACCTGAAGGACAGCACACAGGCATGGATAACAACGGCACTGTTGGTGCCATGCCCAATACATAAGTGTCATCAGTATCTATCATGCTTCCCTCGCCTGCTGGTGTCAGCACTTACCAAAACACTTGCTCTGGTTGGTGGCACGATCCATGAATACCTTAGAGGAAATTATATTGCCAAAGGGCAGGAACATCTGCATCAACTCGTTGTCTCCAAACTCCTGAGGGAGATGGTAGATGAAGAGATTGCAGCCTTCAGGACCTGCAGATATGGGGGCAGCGGGGAAGGACAAAACAGAAAACCCCAAAGGGAATGGGAAAAAAATGGGCTCAACTCACAGCACAGCTCTGGAGGAGAACCCTAGAACTGCCTCCTTCTGCTTTGACCTCCCCTTGTTTGTCTCTCAGTCACTTTTCCCCAAAGGATTCTGAGGGCTGTCTAAGAGCAACTGGGAGGTAATATACAAAGCTGAAGTTTCTCGAGAGCAGCTTCACTTTCAAAGCTTATCTAGTTCCCAAATAGTGTGCTGGACGCAACTCTGTAAGTGTCTGGGTGTTGTTTTGATGGAAGGAACTCAGCTGAGGCAAGAGTTCCTTGTTCATAGCTCTCCCAGTCCTAGGACAGCAGCAGACACTGCTATGTGAAAGTTGCTCCTCTGGCATTCCCTGCCCACAGTTAGGCAGTGGTTGCCTTCAGTCCATAAGCTACAGCCTTAACCCTGGACTGCCGTACATCCTATTTATGGGCTGATCTGGTCCTGTCCACTCCTTTACTTGCTCCTTGTGAGCCTGATGAACACAAGAAGCTGCTCCCTTCCTGACACCTGCTGTAAGAATCAGGAGCAGAGAGACAATGCCTTTGCCTCCAAATTCTATTTAGGCCAATTTTGAAATAAGTTGAAAAATAAACTCAGGAGGCTATGAAGGCTGAAAAGAGAGGAAAGTACATTAGGAGAGGCTGATTTGACTGGTACCACTGTGATTCTGGCATCAGTGAAGATGGAGAGGCAGTGTTCTTTTCCTGTGACTGTGTAGGGAAGGTGCTGACTCTACCCTCTTTGATGTGAAGGCGCGGTGTTCTGGTGCCTATTGTCCCCTTTGTACCTGGCAACATCTGGCCAGGGACAAGCTCAGGAAGTTTGCATAACAATCATCCTGTGAACTCTTCTAGTCCACTCAAGGCAGAGATGTGGTTGTTTCCATAGCCTAGGTCCAGTATCAAAGATAACTGATAAAAATTTGTGTTGCCTCCTCTGCATTAGTTCTGTGGTGCAGAAGATGAGCTACACAAATCCCACCCATGTCTTGGGACACAAATAGTCCCATTCTAAACCTCACCTTCTCGTTGCTGCTGCTGCAGGATGGGAGTCTGCTGAGGGATGCTCTGTGCAATGGGGGTGATGGTGGTGGTCGGATACACAGCTGTAAGTCCAGAGACAGAACAAACCATTTACCTGAGGATCTGGTCAGCCACAAAAGGGCCTGAGGGAGACAAGGGAAGCTGGTACCTGCATACTGCTGAACTCCTGTGAAGGTTGGATTCAAAGTCTCTGCTACTGAAGGACTCTGGGCTGCAGAGAAAAACATAGTCAGAATCACTTGTGCATTTTGTGTATGTGTGTGTGTAGTGTTGTTTCCCACCCCCTGCCCCCAGGTGAGTCTCAGTGCCTGGCTGGTATGGAGCTAGACGAGTATTCTCTATGGGAAATCCAGAAAAGAGGAATTAATTGCAGTTCCTCAGATCTCTGCATGGTGGGGTTTTTTCCTGCTCTCAATACCTGAATATGGCACAAGGCCATTGGTGTAAACTGTTTCCAAGGCTGGATGCCCATTTGGGAATGGTACCACTCCAGTAAATCCATTTGAAATTGGTGCTACCAGTCCTGGCATGGCTGCTGTTCCCAGGAGAGATGGTGAGTGTAGCCCTATAGAACAAGAAGAGAGGGCATCACATGAAAGTCAAGGTCCCACAAAGCCCATGTTCCTACCTTCCATCTGCCTGGCAAGGTCGCTGTGTATGAAACTATTATCTCTTCTAGTTGGCATGTGGAGATTACAGACTAGCGCTGGAGCCTTCACAAAATTAAGAGGCAGCACTAGTGAGAAGAGTGTGCAGCACTGCTAGTCCTAACTGCTGTCAGAGCTTTGGGATGGAACATTTTTAAACTGGGTTTGTGCAGCACCTAGCATGATGCGTACCTGTTCTTGATGGGCATTCAAACCCAAATGCGCATTATTACTGTGGGATGATGATAATGAATAATAGCACTGCTGACCTCAGAGTCAAGTGCAATCCTGGGAACCCTGTCCTCCTCAACTATATCAAAGGGAAAAACTGCAGCAAAAATGAACTGCAGTAGGACAAGAGAATGTGTATTGAGCATGTGAGGGTGATAGGAAGGTTGCATAAGTTTATGCAGACTACAGACTGCTGTGCTCAGAAGCTCCACTGTTAGAAAAGAGCAAAATAATCCACATGCTGCTCTAGGAACTGTTTTACCTGGGTGGTCACCATGCCAAGTGCTAGGGCAGGAGGCTCACTGGCAGTGAAGGACCTGCTGCGTCCAGGCCCTCACCTGATGTTGGTGCAATGGGAGCAGTTGGCAGCCCGTTGAGACTGACAGCACCGATCTGCTGGATGTGGCATGGCGAGAAGGCGACGCCTGGGTTCAGGTAGCTGCCATGGGAGGTGGAGAGAACCGTCGTCTGCTGCTGCATCAGCTGCAAGGCAGGACCGTGCAGTCAGGGCCCGATGCTGCCCAGGGCCTCCTGTTGCCAGGGCCCATGGCAGCCATGCCGGAGCTGGGGGAGGCTGCACGGGCCAACCCAGCCACTGCCTTCACTAGGACTAGGGCCAAGCTGGAGATGAAGCCTTGTGACCTCCCCCACCCCCAGCTGCTGTTGCACATCACTGGGCTCCTGCCACCTGCCCTGGAGCTTCCCGTGACATTGCCAGAGTGGGCAGCAGCAGCACCATCCTCTGAAAGCCTCCACTGTGCCTGGCTGACAGTCTCCGTGCCCAGGGGCCCACAAGATCCTGGCAGCCACATACCCATGCAGTGCCTGCCTGTCGAGGCAGGACAGTGGCCTGGGCCTGGCCACATGTGAAAGCCCCTGAGAGCCAGGCACAACTTCCCGTCCTTCAGCCAGGGAACATGGCTCAGTGGGGGCATTCCAGTCCACACAGCTAGTGCCATGGCTGGGCAGCCATCCCCATGCCTCACCCTTCACATGCCGGCAGCCTTGAGGGGTTTTGGCTCACTCAGCTGTGCACTGGGGCATCGAGATGGCCCCCTTTGGCTCAGAGAGCTCCTGCAATGAGGAAGGGAGTGGGGAAGGGGTGTGCTCCTGGCACCCAGCAACACTGTCTCCTCACAGGCCCTTCTCTCTGATCACTTCTCCTGGGAAAGTACCAGGTATTAAATAGCACAGCTTTGCCTTGAGGAACAGGGTCCAAATTCTTCTGGTTTTGCCCTCCTCAACAAGTAGATCCTGCTGCTGGGAGAGCTCACTCTGGCACAGGCACCCTGCTGTGCAACCGAGTGTCTCTCCAGGCCCAGCTCTTATGTCATGCTTTGCAGCAGAGGTCTGCTCCATGATCCACTGAGCTTAGCCTTTCCTCTGGCAGTGGCCTGCACCCTGGGATCAGAGGATGTCAGCTCCTCATGGTCCCATAACACACCTGCCCAGGCAGAGATGCACAGTACAAAAGGAAGGGTAGGGGTGGGACACGAGGCTGGGAGGAGGGATAGGAGTAAGAAGAAAAAATCCTTCTGGTCCTTTTTGAACATCAGTGGGTGCTCTGGAGCAGTGGCAACAAAGACTTAGTTCTGGATGCAAAATTATCCAGCCCCTTGTCTTCCCCATCAAGCAAAAACAGCAGGGGAGGCACAGGTATGGCTCTTTGAAAACTGTGGTTTTCTCCGGAGGTGCTGAGAGGTGACACAAGGCAAAACCCAAGAAAACAACACAAATCTTCCTTACACTGCCACATCCCACTGTCTGCTTTGCAACATACACAGCTTTCAAGTAACCTACCTCATCCACAAATGGGTGAGTCAGCAAGCCAGTCTGGCCCAGGTCTCAGCTGAAGAATCTGGTAACTCTGAAAAGGTCATGGCTAGCTAAACCTTCCCTTGATTTCCTTCACACAGAAGCTGATAATTACTCTTGCTTAAAAAGAGGAATTTCATGGCACTGCTGTCTCTGTAACCTGGTACAAGCAAAGCCACTGGGGTGAAACTGGCTCTGCAAGGCAGTGCTGGGACAGGGTTGAGGCCTTTTTGGGGAGAGGTGGACACCACAAAAGGGGGTCTCCATGGGCAGATGAACTGACAGCACAGGGGTTCACTGCTGCACGACTCCAGAAAGCAAGTGCCCTGCTATCACCTCTGTTTGCCATCACATCATCGTTAGCACAACTCTCCTGAAGCTGCACATATTCCTAGTCCTGTCTTCACACTGTCCCCATTCAAGGGTGTGGGAACCAACACGTTCCTTACTCACTATGTGAATATTGGTTTTCTTTTTTGTCATTAATGCCTGTTCTGTGCCAGGCTCTGGCTGGACCAAGACCTGCATCCAATTGCATATGCACCAAACTGCCATTCTGAAATTGTTCTCATTAGTTACATAAAATTACCATAATGAACCATAAGAACAGAAAGAAACGGGGAGGTGTGAACAACTTATATTTTGTCTTTGGAACTAACTAACATAACTGACTTATGATATACAAGAAATATTCAAGCATTATAATCACTTAGTAAATTGCTTTGGCTGCTCTTCAGGCCTCTTTTGTATTGATAATTACTATTTTTTTTCAGCTCTTAAACATTTCCCTGACACCATCTGAACTAACTTGTTGAATAAAATGAAATTAAGGAAATACTAACTTTTCACTTGCAGAGGCACCTGGGATCAAAACCTGGTTTAAGCATTGAAATAAATTCCTTCCAGATGTTTAGCCAGTTGTACTTCCCAGATGACACTTCTTCTTACAAACTCTTTCAGCTAACATGTACTGTTTGACTATTTTAACTACGTTTTTTGCATATTTGAATAGATCTGAATAATTTTAGACCTAACATACTGTATGATTATTTCATGTTTAATTTGAGATAGTTAAAAAAAAAAAAAAAAGGAAATTAATGTAAATTTAAAACATCCAGCTGAAACCAAAACCAAAACAACTCAGGCTCCAGACTTCTTCTTCCTAGACTGGGACTCCTGAGGGCAGCTTTGGCATGGCAATGCAGCAAACCCCATTCGGACAAAGAGAGAAAGTTGTTGGCTTATTAAATTATGAATATAAGAACCTATGATGCCTATGATGCACCCTTGCAGCACTCGCTCCTCAGTCTGATTCAACCACATCCATAATGGTTAGCTGCATCTCCCAGCCCTGTGGGTAACCTTGGGTGCAGCATCTACTACTGCAAGCCCAGAATCATGCAAGCATGAAGTATGCTGGGGTTCCCTCAAGCCCTGACTTGCCGGAGTGGCCACCTCCCAAAGCTACCCATAGCAGGATATTTTGATGTACTGCAAGGAGATTCAGTAAGGAAGTGCCTCTCTTTTGCCCCCACTTTCAGAGAGATGTTAGATGGCATTTCAAAGGACTGATACCCTCTCCTCTGATGGGGACATTGTATGCATATGAGAACCGGCCTGATCTCTCCTTCAGAAGAAGGGAGACCAAAGACCAGGACTGACACAAGAGAAGAAGCAGTCATGTGTGAGGTCAGTGGCTCAGGAAGAAAAAGGAGAGAGAACCAAACCTAGTGGAAACAAAAAGGAAAAAGAGTAAAAAATCACGAAGAAGCAGGAGACACGAAAAAGCTGAGTCTTGAGTCAAGGGGAAAGCCAAAATAAAGTCTGAGAGTAGGAAGGCCAGTGAAGAATCAGACAGACCAACACAGTAACAGACACAACTGAGGAGTACGAAGATAAAGATAAGTAAGGAGCACACCTGACTAGTTTCTTGCCATCAAGACGAGTTCCTGAAGATTGGAGGGCACTTAAAAGACTGAGTCTAGAAGGTCCCACTGCTCTTCATCCTTACATGTCCTGGACCATAAGATAATAAAGCACTTTCTGCCATCATAACCTCACTGTATGGTCCATTCCTGTCTCCTTCACCACCGTACCGTACCGTACCATACCATACCCAAGTTAGTGCTACCTCCACGACAGCAGAAGATACACCAGAATGAGTGGTGGTACACCTCTGGTGAGCCACAGCTGAGCTAAGCTACAACCTTTGACCTCAGGTATAACTGGCTTGTGGGCTGGACAGGAAAGATGGCTCTTGGCAAAAGTACCTGGTCAGAAGGGGTTCTTCCCTCTAAATCATGCTTCTGCTGGAAGACTTGGAATGGCATAGCTGTTCTCAGCTTCATTACACAAGAAAAATCAAATAATCAGATTTTTTGATTCTGCATTTGGTTCCCAAAATTCCCCAACATGTGTATTGCCTTTTGTCCATTCTCTTGCCACACACTTAGAAGGCATTTGGCAGTTTCCGAGGAATCTTTGGAAGGAAAAGGCCAACAACTGAGAAACAGTTCCTTCTCTGTCATATAAATGAAAGGAAGGCACATCAAGTAGCTGCTGAAGCCAGAGGAGAAAGGTGTCCACATATATGAGAAGAAAAGGTTTATTTGCACTCCCTCCCTGCTGCAAAATTACTTTCAGTTAACAGTATGTACTTCAAAGTTCTTTATCAGCACAAGAATCTCTCATGCCTTGAGCAATTTCTGAGTCTCCTTCCATGGGTTTTATACTTGGCAGTAGAGACCTGAAAATGACAGTCACCAAGAACACTCAAATGATGCTCCACACAGCTGATATGGGACTTGTTGAGTTTGGGACCTGCCTCAAACATCAGTGGCAACTGTCACGATGGCTCCAAGGCAATGAGGTTCTCTCACTAAGATCCAAAGCGCAGCCAGACTGCTGAAACACCTCTGGCCCTCTGCTACCTACTGCCCTCTCTCCAGCATCTTGCAAACCCCACAGTCACACTAGCCAAGTGAGAAAACGTTGGGAGCCAAGGACAGCATTTAGGAGGATTAGGGCCCTCTTAAGAATTTCAGCAGAGAAATAAACTTGTGAAGCTGGGCCCAGGGCTCTCGTGGTGCTCCAAAACCAGAGGGAGACACACATTTGTGCCACAGACCCAGAGGAAGAGTTCACAAGTTAGTATACATCTGGCAGACATTGCCCAGGAATCATGTCTCTGATCTGTCCTCAAAACAAGACAGAAAGATACTGGGTCATGCTTGACCTATTCCCAGACACCTCGACCAGCCTACACCACCACCAGAGAAATCCAGGCTCATTTTGAGGAGGTCCCAGCTCTCCCCTGCCACCCATTTCAGGAAAGAAAAGCACAAAGACTGTGCAAGACAAGGCTGCTGAATTGGAGAAACTGAAGCCAGGAGCAAGTAACAAAGTGCTGGGAAACTTGCACGCAATTGTTAAGAGACCAGTTTGTGGTCTCCCAGGTACTTTGCTGTCCCACAGCCAGGAGGGCAGCCTTTCCCCACACACACACGCAGGATACTCACAGCCTGCGCATAGGCGCTGTATGGGCTGAACGGCAAGGTGAGAGATGGAGTGAATATCCCCAGCTGCCCCACCATTTGCTGCATACGACGGAGGGTCCTTTCCTTATCTGTGTCAGCAAACTTCACCACTAGACTGGAGGAGGCACCCTAGGCACAGAGAGAGGAGACAGACAGGAGGCAGGAGAGAAGAGGTGGGGGACAGCCAGAGAGTCAGCAGTCAGCAAGGTAGGATGGGGCAAAACAGGCAGCAGAGAGCAGTGGGAAGAGGAGCAGAAGAGCAAATATTGGCGTGAAAGTGCTCAGGAGCTGCCTGGAACCTGGGCTGTGCCCTTCCCCATCCGTCCGTCCATTCAACCCTTCCCTCTCATACCCTTTCCCTCACACCCTGAGCCCTGCACAGCTGCATAAGTGGGTGCACATATCCCTGGCTACATTCACCAGGTGATGGTGAGGCCAGGAACACCCAGGTCATTGACAGCCACAAGCACCACCTTTCCACCACCATGAGCTTGGCTCGGTAGGCAAAGCAGTTCCTGGCAGCTGGAAATACCCCTGCTGCAGGCAATGTACTGTTCTTCCCATGAGGTGTCCCAGTTCAGGTTAGAGATTGCTTGAGATGAGATCACAACTGCAGCTCCACTTGCACAGGGCAGCACAGCTATGGCTACACAATCCCACATAACACACAAAGCATTCCCACCCGCACCCAGCCCACCCCAGTGGCCTCCTCTACTGCCTAGATAAGAGAAAGTCAAGGAGTGTGCTCAGACACTGAAGTCCTGACCACCCACGTGGCTGAATTGTTAGCTTCCACCCTGCTCAGTTTTTAACTACTCCAGGGAGCTGTTTCCAAAACAAATTCATGGCCTTGTTTTGGCTCTCTTTTATTTAGCCTTTATAGATGTAAGCACTGTCACTACCAGTCTGGATGAGCGTAGCTACAAACATCAGACCAGGAGACAGGATGGTTACTAAGATTAGAGCACGGATGTGCACACACGCATCCCCACTCACACCTCCCAACCACACCAACTGGAAACTGCAGTTGAACCTGTCATGGTTTTGGAGAGTGTGGGGAGGTCCCTGCAACGGGGTAATGGGATGAGGATTAGGAAGAGGGTAGGTACCCTGGCCTTATACTCACGGGCATTGTCTGGCTGCCATGGAGTGCGTGGATTGCTGCCTGAGCCTCTGTGTGAGATGAGAACTTTACAAAAGCACAGCCTGGAAAGGGACAGAAAGAGCACAGGAGATTGCAGTGACAGGACTGCTGTGAAAGTGCCATCACGCAAGAGACAGTGTCTGTATCTCAGGCAAGGCAAAGGAAAGCCACCCCAAGGAAGCAGGGAACAAAAAGGATGACTCATCCCAAGTCCTCTATCCTGGAAAAAAGAGGAAGGGTCTCAAATTATTACTTCAATTACATACTCTACAGATGATGTCACTATCTCCACCCTTGTCCCTGATTACCTCTTCCCCAAAGTCTCTGTGGACTCCTAATCGTGGGTACAAACATTTCAACTTGCAGACCCAGACTGACAGAACAGGCTCACTGGTGATCCTGGTAACTCACTATTCATCGTGCTCTGCTTCCCCTCCTTTTCTCTCAGTCTCTGCCCACCTTTCCCAAATTTTCCTGGAAGCAGATGATTCTTCATGCCCTGCTCCCTATGCTGGGCTGTGATATGGGTTCCCCTAAAGATACAGTGGAGGAATAAGTACCCCAGTGGAAAGGAGGCACAAGCAGCGAGGCTGGTGAGCACTACCTGCAGAGCAGGGAGAAAGGGCATGACACACAGAGGGGTTCACACCTTTGCTGTTACCATCAGGTCCACGGAGCACCGTACATTCATCAATGACCCCAAATGGTTCAAAGAGCCGGAGCACGTCATCCTCAGACTGCTGCTTATTTAACATGCCCACAAAGAGCTTCCTGTCCCCTAGGGGCAAACACAGAAACATCAACCTTCTATGAGGCTTAGTCAGTCCAAAGCAGGAGGATAGGGACACTTAAGCACAGAACAGCCTTGCGTTAAAAACATGCCTGGCATGGAAATGATTTGCTGTTGGATGAAATGCTTCCACAGAGGTGACTGTGCAGGGTCCACCCAAGCTCCTCACACCTGCAAAGGTTTCTGTGGCTTCCCCTATCCTACCATCCCCAACAGAAAACAAAAGATTAATACTTTCCTTTTATTCATTAGCCTTTTCCTTTGAATAATCCAACACAAATGTTAATAAGAAAAACTGCCTGGGCAATTATACTCTTGTTGACTGGTATGTGAAATCCAAGAGGTACCTTTGAAAATACAGCAGACCAACCCAGGCAGGGTAATAAATTCCAGGACCTCTGACTTCTGTTTCCTTTTTCTTCATTCTGAGATCACCATTTCCTCAGATGCCATGTAACCAAGCATCTTAGTTTCCATTTGCTCTTCCCCATCCCAATCTAACTAGCTGTCTCCTAAGGCCTGGAATAAACCCTGGCATTCTGGGTCCCAATCTGCGTCACTGCAGGAGCACCCAAATACCAGACAGTTTGGTGAAGGCCAACTAACATCTCCATGGTCCCCGCTCCCCTCTCCAATGGCATTTTGTACCCGTCTCACACTGGCAGGGAGCTGGAAGGCTGGCCAACACATCCACGACTTTGAGCTCAGAGTCCTTCTGGGTTCCTCCTCAAAAGAGAGAAGTGAGGATTATGGTTTTCTTGCGATGGATAAGTGTGGAGGCAAGAAAGGTACAGAGCTTCCCCATGAGTACCCACAGGGGCTCATCACACTGCCTGGTGCCATCCAGTCAAGCACAAACACAGCAGTGGATGGGACAACATCCCCCACAGATTTGATGTGAACAGCTATTAAAATAGCACAACATTAAAATAACAGCCTAAATACCAGCCCAATCTGCATTTTTGCAAGAAAATAGTTGTGCCAACTACTGAGTAAACTCTCCCGCACATGCATGGGAGACATGACCCACAGGAGCGAATATACGAGAAGATTCCTTATTGTTAGCAATGGGATCAGAGGGGCTGGCTGCAAACAAACCAATACAATGTGCTGTACATCAGGGGAAATAGCAAGGAAGCTGCTGTTTGAGAGTGCAGTGACCTGAAAACAACAGGTCTTGGAGCTACAGCAGCAGAACAGGCTACAGGGGTGGTGGTGTGTATGTATGGCAGGACTGGATGGCACATTACACATTCACACTGCCACCAAAGCTTGCCCCAGCCCCTTCCTTGCTCCCCTTTGGTCAGAGGATGCTTCCTTCCCAGGTAAGTAAACAAGTTGCTAAGTGCAGATGCACTGGGAAGCAGGCAGGACCTAAACATGCCATTGGTCCCTGCCAGAAAAGCAGATGCACATATGCAGCATTAATGGACAAGCACAGAGACTTATGCATGCCCAGGAACACACTTGTACACTGACCTAGCCCCAGCAGGTGCCTTCTGAAGCAAAATCCCTCAGTAAGCAAGAGGGATGTGCAGACAGACAGACTCGTTCCCCATGCAGACACCACAGGGAGTCACTTCATCCCACGGCACCGCTTCACAGAGCCCCAGCACAGGCTCACACAGGCACAGCTCTCTTCTAGCACCAGGTGAACACAGGTGCCACTTGTGCCCACCAGAGATGAAGTCTTAGAAGTGCTGTATCCAAGGCTCTTAACCCAGTCCCAAACAGATACTCCTGATTTATATAACTAGAAGTGGCTGAAATTTATGGCCTTGTGTATTTTTTAAAGGCCAAATTTCCCAGCTTTCCTCAGTGTCATGATTCCTTGGGTAAGAAAACCTGTGGGAATTTCATCCCTTCCATTTTCCTTGCAATTCTTTCTACATTTCTCCCTGCACCTGCATGGCAATGGTTGCATTTGGAGACATTATTTCAGCTGGTCAGGTCCATCCCAATTGGCAATGCCCAATAATGTCCAGCTAAGGCACAGGAGCTAATAAAGCAGGTGCTGTACAGCTGTCTTCTTAGCAGGAAGACAACATCTGCCCCCACAAGGACTAGCTCAGAAGTGTGGTTGGTTAAACCAGCCAAAAAATAGCACATAGAGGAGGTAAAAAATCTGACTGGAGAGGAACTTATTTACTGTGAAGAAGAGCATGGAAACTAAAGGAGCATTAGCTCTGTGCTCTGACTGACATCACCTGGTGCCATATGTGAACCCAGTTTGGCTCCCACAGGGGACACGGGAGCTCTGTATTGTGCTCCCTTCTTCTATTCCAAATCTATACTGCAGCTAGGCCTTATTTCAGATATGTGCCCCACGCTGCTGCCTTTGGATTGCAAACACAACAGAAGCTCCTTAAAAAAACCACATCAACAAAGGGGAAAAATTCACTAGGGAATACTTTTAGTGACTTCAGGTACTGTAAAATAACTCTGTTCTTTGAACTTGCAAGCAAATAACTGGACTAAGATTTAATAGCCAGAAATGCACTTGATGGTCTTGCCTTTCTCTTCAGGGACCTCAGACGACTGCCTGGCTGTCTTGGCAGGGGGGAAGCTCTAGGTGGGGGGAAAACACAGCTACATGGACATAATGCTACTTTGGCAACATTGGCCTTTTGCTTATAGGTCTGATTTTGTGTCAGATTCTTGTGAAAGGACAGAGGGTAGCCAGGGGAGAGTTGGGTAAGTGGTTCCAGTTTTGGCTGAAGACTAGTTCAGTGCAAAGACCTGATGGTTACTGTAGCCACCCAAAGCTTAAGTCTCCACCAAACAACAATCTAATGGATGCAAAAGGCCACACCTTTGCAATGAAGGTACCGAACCAAAAGGGACCTTGTCAACTTGCAATCAATACCAAATCACAAGTTACTCATTATTTTCTCCTCCAGAGAGCCCTGAAATTTCTTGGATAATCCTTGTGGTTTCTTCCTCATACCATTTCTACTGAATCAAAAGCCTTTTTCTATACCCTGCACTTTGGGAAAAGTCCATTGAAACAGTGAATGCTAGTCTCCGTTCCTGCAGTTTTACTGCAGGTCTTCTGTTGTCTGACACAGCTCACTAACAGAACTTTTTGGACGTCCTGTGTTTATGTGGGAATTTCAGATTTCCTTTCTGAATTAGGAAGAAAAAAAATGCTGGTCTTCCTGTCTATGCAGAACAGCTTAAAACTGTGATACCTTAGGGACTCAAGCTACAAAGGCAAATATAAATACACACACCTATGGGTTCAGAATGTTTTCTGAATGCCCACAAGAGCAATATTAGAAGGGACTGAAGTCACTGACAATATAAGAGAAAGATTTTCACACAGTGATTGTTTCTTACAGCCCACTTCCAAAGACTGCACATAGGAAAAAGGTCCAGCCTGTTCCCCTCCGATGCATCTTTGCAGCAGCTGGGGAACCTGTGAAAGGGCTCCTCTGTTGCTCACCTCTACCTCTTCACATCTTGGAGCCCAACCTATGACCTGGTGCCCTCGAGCTTCTGTGAGCTTCCAAATAGAACTGTTCCCCCACCAATAACCAGGCTGCCTCATCCCTTCCCAGACCTTTCACCTGAGCTCTGCCATCATCATGCCCAAAGTAGTCAATCTTAAACCAGCTGGCATTCTCAGGGCAGTGCTGCAGGTCATCAGCTCCTTCAGCTCCCCAGCAGGGATTTCTGCAGCACTGGAAGATCTCGTCTCACCTATTCAGAACAGCATGCCCTCCTCCTGCTGTTTTTCCTTCGCTTTCCCTACAGCTCTTGGTTTTCACCCTCTGACTGGCAATTTCCCATGCTGTCCAGTAACCAGGAAAATTGATTCTGATCTCTGACTGTTGAGGTCCCACGGAAACATGCTCTGGGCACAGTCAGCCACCCAGACAGCAGGAGGTGGGCCATCACAGAGCACACTGCTGATGAAGGTGGTGAAGGAACAAGCAAGGGGTTGAGGCCATAAAGTCCAAATGCTATGGCCGAGAGAGAGAGAGAGAGAGAGAGAGAGAGAGAGAGAGACAGAGACAGAGAAAGAGAGAGAGAGAGAGAGAGGAGAGCACACAAGTACTGGACACCACTCCTCTAAGCCCAGTGGATTCAAGTCATATGGCCAACAGCTCTCAACAGCAAGGATCAGGGAGAGAGGGGAAGCCCGCTAAAGCCGTTGAGAATGCAGCAAATCTCCTTGGATATGCATAAAGCTTCCATGTCTCTAGGCAGTACTAGTGGCCTTGGGCTGGCTGTCATATCAAATCACTGCATCAGAATGCTCCAGGTCTCACCAAGAAGCAGACAAGCTCCTCTGCCCCCTCAGTCCATCTCCTCCTGGCACTCCCATGCTCACACCACAGGCATAAGGGAAAGAAAGAAAAAGCTGACAATGCCTACCCCAGAATCACAGGTCCCACTCTGAACCAATACAGACAGGAACCTTTTACTAGTGAATTCCTTCTGCAGAGTACAGTAACACTGAGCATCCAGATACCCCTATAGAGCCCCTGCAAGGCTTGGACTAAACTGTCCCTTTGGCATAAAAATTAGCATCTCTTAGACCAGGAGACAAATTCTGGTGCTTGAACTTCATGGACTTAACTCAGGGTGCTTCATTTGAGAAATGTCAGTCCCTGGAGATGTTCCCTTAAAGGATACTGCAGAGCAGTGCTTCACTGATGCATGCACCTATTCCCTTGATAAATTCCTAGTCCAAGCAGTTCTGCCCTGCCCCAAATCTTTATTTTACCTCCTGCCAGCATGGGGCTGTTGCTACAGGGAATGGCTCTTCCTATATCTGCCAAGTTGCTTATATCCACTTCTCTGACAAGTGGAGCATCATGACAGAAACATTTCAAAAGAGCAACAGATTCAGACAAACATAGGGTGCTGTCTTGATGCTGCTTCTGCCTCAGGAAAAAAAAAAAGTTTGTCACGGATCCTGTGGGAGCTGTTTGCTTTTCAGCTCTAAAGTGAGGTGCCCAGGCTGCAGAGAGACAGGTGTTCAGACTACAAAGGCTGCTGCTCTCTAAGGCCTTGTCCACTGGAAGCAGAGTTGATGTTCTGACATTTGCAATCATTAGAGAATGTGGCACTTTCCATAAGCTTAGAGATTTCAGAGTCCAGTGCCTTGACCAAAAGCTTGCTTCCAAATCAACATCCTGTTTTTTAACCTGTTGGCCTGTTTCAGCTCTATTTGACAGAGAAACTGAAGCATCAGAGATGTTACGTCCCAACACTTAATACTCGGTGGCTGTGTATAGAAGAGATGCCAGTAGCAGCCCATCAGCAAAAGACGCACTGCAGAAATGACCTCAGCCTAGCAGCAGATATCAGAGATGCCAGACTTGCACTCACCAAAGACACAAACCTAAGAAAACAAAGGTGCAGCGGTTGGTCCTTTCACAGCATGGATTGTCTGTTTGGTCTGGTTTTACTGCTGTTGTGTCAAGACATAATGCAGGGTGACAAAGGTGAATGTGTGCATTTGCCTGGGAAGGTGTGTGTCAAGGGGGCACCCAAGGCCCTGCAGCAGGTCCTGCTGTCTGTCTCTCTGGGCTGGGAGGGCTGCTCTGCAGCTATGTCTGACACTTACTGGCTCTGCAATGTTGGCACCAGGATGACTGGCAAAGGCTTTCCTAGGCTCCTATGCTTTTTTTTTTTTTTTTTAAAGACTCATTAGGAGTAACCTCAGAAATAATAACGTAATTTCTGAGTTAGTTAGAAATCTGGGTTGCAAATTTTTAAAATCAGTGTGGTAGGGGATGGACTGACCACCTACTAGTTGAATCCAGAGGCAATGTGAGGTGTCAGTGAGTAATCAGCCCCCTCTACACCCCCTGCAGGCATTTCTAAAGAATACTTCATCCACTCCTAACATCATTTTCAACAGTGAAACACCCTGAAGGAACTGGTCTATAGCACAGGTAAGGACCTTAAACTCAACCCTGAACCAGGGGCTGAAATAAGGTGAGATGAATGTGGTTTAGGCACCCTAGTATCTTTGGAGATTTAAGTCACAGTCCTTTTCAAAAGGAGCATGACTATAGGTATCATTCCTGGGATTGTCAGTATAGCTCGAGAGAATAAATTTGCCCAGACTTCAGTAAAAGTTATCCCTCAAGTAAATAACCAAAATTTACAGGTTCTATTTGGAAAAATAATCTATCTGACTTAAACAAATTTTTTTTTAAAAGGACGATCACACAACCGTAAATATACATTCATATTTTATATTATAAAATATATCTCATGTTCCCAACAGTGCAATAATTGAAAGTTACTACAAACTGTTTGGAAATGACCTCTTAAAATTTAAAACAAAAGCCTTCCAAATCTAAATACCGCATGCAGGACATGCTGTCCCACAGCACAGAAAGCACCACACAAATCCTCCCCTTGCCTCTACTAAACTGCTTTCAGGGGCAGCACCAACAGCACAAGGCATGGAAAGGCAGATGTAGAAATGGAGAGAAAAGGAAAAGAAATATATCAGTAAGACAAGGAAGAGCAGATAAATGAATTAATGGATTAGGAAAGGGCTGAAGTTGTGAACCCTCTCCACCTGGAGAAGGCATTTGAGCTGCTGAGAGCTTCCTATTAAAATGAACAGATTCTCTCATTCCCAGTCTTCCAGCTCTGAACTCATTGTATGCTGCTCTGGCCAAGCTGGTCCCCTGCAGGCTGACAGCACCTCCATTTCAGGATTCTTTCCCTTCAGACATTATTTCCCAATCACGTGATCTTTTCTGCAACAGCACCGCAGCCTTGACAATGTGATGGGGGCTGCTGCAGGACCGAGAGTGGGAGGCTGAGACAGTTCAGCAGCAATGGGGGAGGCAGAGGAGTGAGCTGCAGACAGGAGAATCAGCTGCGGAGCAGTGAGCTGAACGTGTTAAAAAGCCAGTGCTGCTGCAGGGATCTGGCTTTTATTGGGTTGATCAGGTATACAAATGAAGAAAGCTCTTCTCAACAGCTTACACCCTCCAGGAGCCTCCATGCCATGCACCGAAGTGCAGGTCTGCTTCAGTAACCTCCTGGGACAGGCACTGTCAGGCTAATAGTACCCTCAAAGAGCTGGGAAAGAGAGTGGAGTAGGCAGCCACATTATCACTGTTAGGATTTGGGTGCTGTCAGCTGCATGCTGTGTCAAGTTGAAGCTCTTCTCCTGCCCCCCCTCAAGATCTCTGCCACATACAAATATCTCCTCATACAGAGTGCAAGTAGAGGAAGGCAGGGTCAGGACCCTCTCTCTTCTCCTGGTCCCTCTCACAAGCACAAAGCCACCAAAGGAGAAACAAGGAGAGATGACAACTACCTCCACGGCTCTCGCTGTCTGCAGGTTTCACTTGAATTGGGCGCGCCATCTGCAATGAAAGAGAAATGCAAAGGGTTAGAGCTTGGCCCATCTGCCCAGCACACAGTGCTAATGGCAGTGGCAACAGAGTGCTCCTTTCTGCCTGCTATGCAGAGTATGAGCACGACAAAAGGGAACCAAGACATTGTGATGGCAACCAGTACATCCCCTTGGAGAAAGGACCACTTTTCAAAAAGAAACCTGGCACTTTTCCCTGCTCAGCTGCTTGCCTGAGACAACAGCTCTCCTAGAAATGCTCACCATCCATAAACTTCTGCTTCCTAAGATGCAGCAAATGGCAAAGAAAGGCCTAAGGTGAGACTACGCCTGGAAGCTCTTCCTATGTCTGCCCTGACTCAGGGCAGGCATGGCCACCTCACCTACTTAAGCCACTTACTCTCCTTGCAGGAGAGAAGAAAGACTGCCTCTGACCTTGGCTAGAAGCAGAACAGCAAGCAGGCATATTATGTTTCCCCTTCCCCAGCCCTCATGCAGGCAGAGCTCTGTGCACCAGAGTGGCTGTTGAGAAGGGCAGTGCTGCTCTCAAGCAACATCTCTGGCCCTCAGGGGCAATACCCAGGTTAAAAGTGCCAAAACTCCTCTCGCTTGGGTGTGGAGAAGAGCTTTTTACCTCTCTTGCAGATATTAGTGTCATCAGCAATAATCCAACCACAAACAACAAGCCTGAAGGGTAGCTTAGCTCATATGAAATGGTGACTCTCCAGGTAAGACAGAAGTAGCTGCATTAAGGAACCCACAGCTTCAACTGTCTGATTTGCAAAGTAGGGCAAAACTCTCATCTGCTGGCAGGCCTGCATGTCCTGTGCTGCCCAGAGAGGCAACTGACAAGCTGCAGCCTCCTCCCCAGCTAGCAAGATCCAAGTGTGCCAGAACCTCCTCCAAAGAATGGTGCACAGGGCAAATCCACACTCACAGCACATCTCACTCCATGTCTCTCAGCATCATTCAGACAGGCTGACAGTGACTGGAATCAGTGACATTCATAATAAAAACCAATCAGAATATCGCAGGTGAGGCCTGCACACAAGCTGCAGGTCCAGGCATAGTCTGTCCCCTCTCTTAGGAAACACCCTCAGGAAAAACAGCAACAAAACACAAAATAAAATCAAGCCATAAAGGTCACCACCTGAAATGTGTTTAGAAGCCGGCATGCAATATGTGGAAGGCTGTTAGTCTCCAAGCGGTGGCTGAGCCAGACTGGCCAGAAACTGGAGGTAGAGCCCACATTTACAACAGCTGTAGGAAATAAGTTTGCAGTTCACAGGAAAGAGAGGCCAAGCTGCTGCCATGCTACACCTTGATAGGCAGCAGTGCCAACTCCATCTCCCAGGAGGTGCTGCATCATTTAGGGAAGAGGGAGAGGCTGCAGATCCTTTTCCCACTCGTCATCAGCTGCATGGATTTGCAGAGCTCCCGATACCCTGTTGCACTGCCATGTGGCCCCAGCACTCACCAGCCTCCAGGCTGCTGCTCCCCTCAAGGGCTGCCAAGGACCTGGCATCTCTTTCATGAGCTGAGTGGGATGTGGGACAGGGATTCAGAAGTATGCAGTCAGAGACTGTTCCACAAAGCTTCCGATTTCCTTGCTGAGAGGCATAGGCTCCTATCACTGCTCACAGTCCCTGGCAATATACCTGTGTGAGCTGAGGCTGGCAGTGCTCTGGGAGCAGGCTGAGTGGGAGAGGGCAGTCAGCCCAGATGTGTGCTCGGTGCACAGCCAAGAGGGGCAGCTGGCCATGTCACTCCCCATTGCTCCCACAGCACTGAGAAATAGTTTTGTTTCTACCCAGGATGCAAAGCCAGAACTAAACTAAACTGATGGGGAGGGAGACAGAGGGACAGACTCAGATCTCAGCTCCTATGAGAAGCAAAGCCATTTCGGGGTAGGTGAGGCAGAAGGGCTGCTATAGAAGCCAAGAGCTAGTAGGCACACATATCACCCCCCTCCAGCACCACCAACCAAGGGGATGCTGGGGCTGAGGGCAAGGAGTCAAGAAGGATAGTGGGAGGTGAGGGGGAGGTTAAGCACCTGAGGCCATCTCCCTGTCCCCTCCCCCAACAGGGCTGTCACTCCAACTCCCAGCACCTAGGATAAAGGAGGTGTTGTCATGGAAACGGTTATTCACCACATGGAACCTGACATTTGCGGTTGCCATGGAAACCAGCTCTTGGGGGCATTCCCTCTGCTTTGCACAATAGAGACATTTCGATATGATCTCTGGAGAGGGAGCCCCCTCAACCCATCTGTCCCTCCCTATCCTTCCCCCCATCCCAGGGACTTCACCCCAGGGCCAACCCCTGGGGTGGTGAGCCACAGCTGGCCCCACTGAACCTGTCAGTGCACCCCACAGGGCCACAGACCCACAAACAGGCTCACAGCAGGGCCAAAACACCATGCAGCGGCAACGGAGGTGCCAGTGCCAGCATCAGCTGGGTGATGTGGGTCAGTACTGGTGCAAGTCTGGACGCAGCATTTGGCTGCAGTCACAAGAAGAACCAGGGCTGCCCAGGGCAAGATCAAGCATGTGTGCTGTCCTGCACCCCACATCTGCAGCCACAGCTCCTCTCTTGCCTACCTGACACAGCACCTTAGGCGGGCACAGGAAGACTCTCCCTCTGCCCATGTCAAATCAAGCTCTCGGTCAAGGGCTGCCCATTTCCAGAGGTCTTGCCAGCTCCAGTGACT
Organism: Pyrocephalus nanus; assembly: GCA_038380795.1. Classification (NCBI taxonomy): domain Eukaryota; kingdom Metazoa; phylum Chordata; class Aves; order Passeriformes; family Tyrannidae; genus Pyrocephalus; species Pyrocephalus nanus. The sequence goes on along the minus strand of CM076287.1, from coordinate 6,091,675 downwards.
TTGAGAGACCCTCACCAACATGAGGTTGGGTCTCAGGGCTGGTCTTCATCTGTTCTGGAAGATACGGGTAAAGAGAATAAAACAAAATACAAGAAATTTTCCAGATCCCGAGACTGAGACAGAGGCAGCCTAGTCCTCCTTGCAGAGAAGTGGACACCCAGACACTTCCACAAACAGGACACCACCATTTTAATCCTTCTAAGTCCCCTGTTGCCATCAAAGATGAACAAAATATCGAAGGCATCTCAAGCGGAGGGAGCCTACAGCAGCTCAAGTTCAACCACACAGGTCTGAAGATCTTGAGAAGCATCTCTGTGGGGTCCTAAACTTTGTATATAGCTCTCAGACAAAAAGCTTTGTCCCCTACAGAACTCAATGCACAGAAAGGATGGTCAAACTTTACCTCTTCCATTTGAGGGAGAAAGAGAGTAACAGGACAGCAAGGGGGTTTGGGGCTTACACAAACTCTGGAAATACAAATTCTTCTGGCCTCCAGTCATCACCTGAGGCTGCACAGCAATCAGAGAACACATCTGAGTAAGAGAGCCGTATTTGTACATGTCCAGATGGAGCCAGAATCCAGCAGTCAGGATGTGCCTGCCATAACTCCAAGTGTAGAGCAGATGCACATGCATTGACACACGTGCCTTTACCACACAAGAACACAAACATAAGCAAGCACACATGTAGCATGGAGAACTTGAGCAAATGATATATGAGCCTGCATCTGCCTTGCTAGCTGAGCTTTATTTTACTTGTTAAATTAGTCAGCTGAGCATTATTAGTCTTCATTTCCTAAGAATATCACATTAATATTTAGCACATGCTGTCAGGACACCACAGGCCAAATGTCCCCCACCCCGAGCCCTTCACGCTCACACTTCACAGTCCTCCTTACCCACTGCTAGCAACAGTCTTGGAGCTGTCAGCTCCATGACCCACTCGACTCAAGGAATTTTCTGAAGCCACATGCAGCAGTGGACACCAGACGGGCAGCACATGGGAGGGGGCAAAGCTCCCATTGTCACTCTCCAGCTTCTCCCTCACATTTGCCCTCATGGCTGAATACACACCTTCCCTTTCTGAACACAGCTGTCTCTCACTCTGCACAGCTCACAGCTCTCAGATACAATGATTCTCTGCCTGCATTGCTCTCCCTCTCACAAGCCCCTAGACTTTGTTGGCTTGCTTTCTTGGGGGCTACTTAGTGGGAAGCAACTGGCCAGCTGGATAGGGGCAAAAAGTCATCCTGGCCTCTGGAGCCTTACATGCTACAAAGCATAGCAGCTACATGTCCTGCATAGCCCTCAGGGGAACAGTGAGGAGACACCCATGGTAAGGGAGTCACTGCTGCCCAGAGGAGCCTAGCGACTTCTAGGGAAGATGCAAGGGTGACAGGCCTTGCTGGGAAGTGTCTGAGTTACATCCTACCCCATTCCCAGCATCTGCTCAGCATAGAGAAGTGGGGAGCAGTGCTCTGTTTGGGCTTCCTCCCTGCTTTTGAGGAAATGCTCCCCACTTTTGTAGCACTCTTGGGATCAAAGGAAACTTCCTGGCCCTCCTAAAGTCAGAGGAAGCTTTGCTATTTGTTTCACCAAGGTCAAAACGAATGATTTCTCTCACCAAACCCCAAAAAAAAGACTTCTGGAGGTGAACTAGCTCCCTGCATTTACATCAATGCCCAGCGTGATCTGTCAGTCATCTCAACAATCTGGGAGCCTTGTTCTTCAAGGAGGAACAGTGGCTCCCAGATACCCCTTCCTCAGTTTTCAAACTGCAAAAGCTGCATAAAAGGAAAAAGCCCTCTGAGACAGTAGGGCAAGCCTCTCTATTAATTATGAGTAAGTGATGTAAAATAGCCCCTTAGGTGCAATGCATAGTGTTAAGAGGGTCAGAAGCAAAGAGCATGAAACATACAATGCAGGCTGGTTCCTCTGGGATGTCAGGAACCAAAAGGCATCTACAGACATTGGCAGAATTAGGTCCTGGGCTCTTAACACTTTGCAAATTGTGGGCTGGTCCTCTTCTGGCCAGTTAAAAATGTCCTGCCTAAATGATCATAACCACTTCTAGTTGGGCAGAGCACATAAATATAAATGCCAGTTTGCTCATTTGGATTCTGTTTCTGATCAGGAATGCAAACAGGAATGGATTGGTGCCAGTCTCAAAGCTTGAGTATCCTACTTGCATCTTCCACTGACATCTCAGTGTACCTTAGTCCTATCCAGGAAAATCATCCTTCCCTGAGAAAGAGGACTTGTCTCACATAGGAACACAGGCAACATTAGTACCAAACACTGCTCTGGCACAGCTGTAAAGGCTGCTTATGAATTAACCTCATTCAATCCCATTACGAAGGAAACAAGGATAATTATGAGTACTGTGTTCCAGGTGGAGGAGTCGAAGCATGTAGTGATGAAGACTGTGCTGAAAGTCTGTGGCAGAAGCAAGATGCGAAGCCCAGAGTACAAACCACACAGCTCCTGTCTTCATGGCAAGGGCTGTGTCTTTTTGCATGAGCAAGGAGGATTGTTGAAGGACCTCACCCAACTGCTTTGTGCCACCAAGGACTCGCAAGCTCAGAACTCTTCTCATAAGCTTCTTTGGGAGGCATTTTCCCTATACCCAGCACAGTGGGCAAATCAGGCAGAGCAGGGAAGTTATCTCCCATTCCTCACTGAAGCTGAGCGCACATGGGAATCACTAAGCAGGTATCTGAGCAGCACGAGGGCCACAACACACATGGACTACAGCTTTGCTTCTTAGATTCTTCGCTGCACCTTGTTCCTTCTCCCGTAACACCCTTGTCCCCACTGTAGCCAGTTCTGCTCTGGGAGGAAGGCAAGCAACTTAATACCATGACTCAGAAAGCCTTTGGATCACCCTGGTATCTCTAGGAAAGTTATAGCACCGTTACCGTGCAAGAACACCAGACAACCAGCAGGGGGGTCCACCCAATTTGGCAATTCCAGCTCCTATTGCAGAACCATAGAATCATTTGGGCTGGGAAAAAAATCTTTAAAATCATGTACATAACTGTGTGGCAGACACACTTGAGTGCAGTCCCTCACGACTCCATGATCAGTCAGTCTGTCCTCATGGGGCTCGATGTTTCAGTGCACTGCAGGGCACTGCACTAAGAAGAACACTGCATGATCTGTTGCCCTGATCTCTCTCTTGTGATTAGTGCCACTGAACGTCAAAAGAGCTTTTTTAGGTGAGAAGAGGAAAGTGCCAACTTTCTCAAATCCTTTTCTAGAAGTGCTAGGGTAAGTTTCCTCAAGAGGCAAGAGGAAGAAAAATCCCAGGCCACATTCAGGCAAGTACCTTTCTGTTTTCCAGGGGGCTTTATAGCAGGGCAGAGTAGTATTTGGCTCCAAACTTCCTCCTGCTCCTCCCCACTGCTGCAAGAAAGGGTTGACAGAACTGAAAACTCAAAAAAAACTCCTCCAGCAAGTTCATCAAGACCACAAGAGATCACTCTGGCCTCTGGAAAGGCATGGGCCTCAGGATCCAGGCATGGCTGGGTGGCCAAGCCCACAGTCCTACATCAGCTGCAGGATTTTGCTTCAGCAGAGACAGAGACTTGCCCAAGGAGGCCCTCGTGACAAAAGAGTCACTTCCAGCAAGGTGGAAAGGGCTTATCAGGCCTTCAAAAAGCAGGGATAAGGTGCATGTGAGGTGGGTCAAAAGTTACTAAGAGCAAGTGCAAGAAAGTTGCAGAGGGAAAAGCTGGCAGGACTGCCAACCTCAGATGGCTTTGATCTTTTTGCTAGGCTGGTTGGAGAAGACACCCAACCAAGACCATCGTTCCCTGTGCTCACTGGTACACCACTGGCCCTGGTCCAGCAAGCACGCTCAGGTGCTTCTCCCTGCACAAGCTGGAGCCCCATGGACCCCAGCAAACTGGGGAATGGCAGAGCAAGGGCAGCAGGTTTCCAAGCTAGTGACACAGCGGATCTGCAGAGTCTGCAAAGGCCTCTTACAGCTGTGCTGGAAGATTAACAGGCTGCCGTTGGTCTGGACCTGTCATCTGGGGGCATCAGCAGCTCCTCAGTGCAGCGTGCCCCGACTTCTTCTCCCCCATGGCAGAGTAATGACAGTGGCCAGGAAAGGCATCTCTGTAAATGTACCATAGCGATGCAGAGGGGGCCAGGCAGAAGGACCCTCTGCCAGCACACAGTGGCTGCACCAGTTCCCTTGGCAACCGTTAACACTAACAGTCTGAGCGGTGCAAAATCTCCAGAAATAAAGACCTGCCATGGGAAAATCCACAGAAAATGGGCCCAAGCCCCAGTGCCACCGAATCAATCTTCTGAGCTATTTCTGGGCTGAACAGCAGAAATTATGGCTGATACTAGATAAGCTGTTTCCTTTTAGGGGTGCTGACAAACCAGAAGAGAGGCCCCAGGCCTGCAGGATCCCCTTGAAGATAGTCAAAACTTATTCGGAGAAGGCCCTCAGTATCTAAAGGAGTTAGTCCTTCTTTGACCAGAGACCCCAGAGGTTTCTTCCATTATAAATTACTTTTTGATCCTATTTATATCCATATTCAAAAACACTCATGTGCAGGCACACGCATCAAATGACCCCAAGGAGATGAGAATGTGAAGCCTTGCTCTGAAGGGTGAGTGCCTTTGCAAAGACAAAAGCTCTGTGGGGCTTGGTGTGTAGGTACACGTGTGTTCACGAGCACAGGTAAGCCTACTTGCAAGGGAACACACCAGCTCTGGGAAACAAAAGTCCAAGCTCTGTGCTGCAGGGAGATGCAAGGGCCTGGTTGTGCAAAGGGCAGTAATTTCTCTGGAGAAAGGAAGGCCCCTTGTGCACAGGACAGAGCCTGCATGTGTGCACTCGGTCAAGATGTGGGAACAGGTGCTGATCTTTAATTTCATTATTCTTCCAATTCCATAGGCAACAGGAGCCCATGTCTGCTTTGGAAGCTTTCTCTTCCCCGGCCTCTTCAGTGTTGGCACTTCACTGGGCAGCTGCCTTGCTGCAGGATATTCTCAGCCCCTTAAGCCAAACCCTCACCAGCACAAGAGTTTTCAATCCTCCCTGTAGGGAACAGGCACATCTGCTGCTTCTTGTCCAGGGGCTGCTTTAGCCCAGTACCTTCACGTTCTGGTGCTGCCACTTCTACGAGATAGCCTTAGCATGCTCTCTGTATCATTACCTTCTACTGATAATGTTGCATGGATCTCAGGAAGTTGCCAGTATTGTCTATCAAACCTGCAGGATGGACACGGGAAAAACTTCTCCACCCTACCCTGCCCAAAGGTTCAAGCTGCAAAGATTAACAACTGGGGCCCAGCTTCAGCCCCCAGCAAAACATTCAGGCCACCTACTCCACTCCTCAGCACATCCCCCAGCTTTGCCAGTCGCAATACCCTGTAGTGTTCACATGAAGAAACTTTCAGAAATACTGGTCCAGGCTGCCTTCACATGGATAATTGTACAAACAAGAGGGAAGGGAAGAATGAGATGCTATGACCTCTCTACCAAAGCCCCTCCAGTCACCTGTGCTCCTTTATATCATCATGGGCTGTGGATCCTAACAGATGGTCCAAATGAGCCCTTGCTCCTGGCAGCACAGGAGACAGCCTACCCACAGGGATGCCCTCTGTTCAAGCTCTGCTGGGTCTCTGCACTATTCCTTGTGCCCAGCCATCTGAGTTAGTGCTGCAGCATGTCAACCCCTGGTGCATTCCCATAGTCTCTCTCTGCTCTCATACTGATGCTTTCTGTAATTTTCCATTCCTGTGTCTCTGCACCCATGAGTTCTTCATATGAGGTAGCTCATAGGAAGTACTCCCATCACTGCTTTTAAACTGCCCATATTCCTAGCTTGGACTAATACCAATTTCTGCCACTTACTTGCCTACCTTTCAGCAAGCCCTTCTTTGTTCTGCATAGAAATAAAACTGTAACTGTACCCTGACAGAAGAATTACTTTTCTAAACCTCCCCCCTCCACTTCCTCCTTTTATTCTTCTTCCTCTTCTTCAGGAGTAATTTTATGTAATTTGCAACTGTCTGGCTGCAAATGAAAAGAGACATAAAGTGTTTCTGCAAGATATTGAAAAGCTGGATGCTTTTCCCACAAATTTCACTTAGCAAGAGGCCTTAACTTGCTACATACAGTGTGATCACTGTATGTCATTAATAACCTCTCCAATTCCTTTCAGAACTCAGCAAAGTGAAGGCACAATCACGAATCAAAGGCATGGGTTATGGAGATATAATATCGTTTCATCAAGCTAGGGACGAGTGTGCCAGTGAGTGGGGAGAAGGCAAAACACTACACTGCTAAGCTGGCTGGCAGCTGAAGAGGACACTAGATTTAGGAAGAAGTGTTAAGGGCCTGATTTTCTCTCTGCTTTTCAGATCAGAAGATTTTTGCCTCTGTTCAGCCTTTATGGGTTGTGTGTCTTTCCCCAAGCCCTGCATACTGAGGCCACAGAGGGAGCTGCTTTCTATTTTGTTCCTTAGGCACATCCATCTCCACCTCTGACAGGCTCAGAAGACTCAACAAACTGCTTTATTGAGACTGAGTCAGACTTAGTTGTGCAGTTCCCCAGCCTGTCCTCAGGGAGCAGAACTGGGGAGCAAGAAATGGGATGTTTGCACACAGCAGAGAACATTGTGGAGGGCGGGGAGGAGGAGTGTGTCTGGCTGGCTGGGAGGTAGTGCTGGACAGAGAACTGGCCACGGTGCTGGTGCTGTCTAGGCACTGCACAGTCCCTGTGAGCAAGCTGCCATGTCCTCCCTGCCTGTCACTCGTACCGACTGGGGCAGTGGGCAAACCTGCCTTGGCTGTGCTGAGCTTCACAAGTCACAGTCCACATCACAGGGTGTGGAAGCAGGTTCCCTGCTTGGGTACTCCTCTTGCCCACCCCAGCTGACATAGATACTTGGCATGCTTTTAAGCTCCTTAGCAAGCTTGGGTGATAAGACACTTCTGCTAATTCACCAAGGATGTGCTTTACCTCTCTGTTCTAGGAAGCTCCATCCTTCCTTCCCCAAAGGAATATTCACACATTTGTTATTTCCAGACTGCAGTGACAACAATTCAGCAGCTCAGAGGGCAGAACAGGTGCTTTAGATAATACAATATGCAGCTGACTGTACAGGTGAGATTGTTTGAGTTACCATCCCTGAAGCGATTTAAAAGATGTGCAGAAGTGGCACTTACGGACATGGTTTAGTGGACTTAGCAGTGCTGGGTTAATGGTTGGATTCGACAGTCTCAGAGGTCTTCTCCAACTTAAGTGATTCTATGATTGCTGCTTTACACCCAGAGCACGCTAGCCCGTACAAAAGGGTGTAAAAGCCAAAATTCTATCTCAGAAAGAGATGCTAAGCCTTACTGTCAAAAAATTAGCTTTTCAAACTTTAAATTCCGTTAGTTACCATACATCCAACAGCCCTTAATTTAAAAATAAAAAAGAATTCTGATGTCACAGAATGAGAACTTGCCAGAAAAGCCACAGGAGCAAATAGAGATCATGGTGATTCCTACTCATTATATAAGTATATATAACTATAAATACAAAATATAACTATAAATACAAATACAACTATAAATACAAATATAACTATAAATATAAAACCTCAGGAAAGCTACACTGCACTCATAGTCGTGCAGGAACAATGCGTCCACATTCTTAAGACAGGCTGACATCACTGGCATCAGACCTGGAGGGCCTAAGCAATACCTCTGTGGGCCTAGACTTACGTGACAGACTTGGAAGAAAACCCAGAAGTCCTGCTCCAGCTACCTGTTCACAGCCTAAGGACCCCTCAGAAACCATATCAAAGCATTTCCACAAATCCAACCTTACCAAATCCTCAGTCTAGACCTGGAAAGTCATTTGTCTCTATTCAGGTTCATGAACTGTTGAGATCAACCACTGCTTTCGGCATTGAGACCAATAAAGGAATGTACTTGTGGCATCTTATACTTGCTTGGTAGTACAACAGTAAGTGTAGGATCAACAGAAGATCCTTCCTACACCAGTTTGATCCCTTGTTGTCTCTAAATGTGCTGATGGTTGGTCAGGTGATGTGTTCAGGTGCTGATACGCTCAGGTGACAGCTTGTGTCACCCTACATTGATGGCATATACCCTTCAACTTTCTTCCTGCTATTGCTCTGTGCAACAAAGAGATAGCATGGGGGTAAAATAAACAAGAAATCACTTGTTTACCAGACTACAGCCCATCTACTCAAATATCAGTTGTGTGGTTCAGTACATTCTGTTCTCTGCCCTATGCTCGGACCCTCGCTGTATTTCTGGTTATAGGCTTTGCCATAGAGTTCAACAGAAGATTATCTAGATGCGAATGTACAGTGATGAAATTTTACGGCCTTGTTCCCAAAACAGGGAAGCAAATACCCAGCACTCCCATCTATGAATCATTTCAGGAGTATTCTCTGTGATCAGCTGGATCAGAGGAATGGGTAATGCTATACAGACACAAGCAAACTTGAAAGCTTCCTCAGGTCACCAAGACCATGTCCATGCCAAGAACAACTCTATGTGCATCTGGATGGAGGTCTGTTCCATTCTGGTAGTTAACATCTCTAAATGACTGCTAAAATGATCAGAGAGAGAGGGAATCATGCCTTCTTGGTCATTGAGGGACTTAACAAAAGAGAAACTAAATGTGATGAAGTGGTGTATTGACAGCCTGAAAATAAACAGCTCCAAATGCCACACAGCTCATCTTCATCCTAATTCTGAAACATAATTACACCACGTTGCTCATTAACTGTCTCCAGACAAATATGTTCAAAAGTACTCTTCTAGCAGACTTCTTACTGTTTCCCAGGCAGTTTCTTACACCTCCCTTAACATAAAAAGCCTTTAGATCACCACATCATAGATCATCATCATAATGGCTAGGCTTCGCGAACGAAGATTTGAGAACATCATAGATACACTGCTGCTTCAAATATTGCTCCATGCAGCACAATATAACCACTGAGAGCACAGACAGTAGAGAAACATGCAACAAATTCCCAATGTAGAACTGTAGCAAAACTGAGATTGCCTTGAATCCACCAAGCCTCACATGAAAAACCTTTCAGAGACCCTCAGTAGGTACTACCAGGCAGACACATTCAGGTGTGTCTGACTTCCCCATTTCATTAACACAGCATTGTACCATGATTCCTCATACTGCTCTTCCATCCTCTGACTTGTTCTCACAGACTCTATCAATTCTGCCCCGGATCAACACACACACAAGCTTACATTGCTTTAGTCCAAAAAGCTGGCCATTTCCTGTCACACAAAAGTAACTCAAGCAGATCTGAGCAGCTGGTTATTTTCACTCTTTCTCCTGGCCGTCCCGAGATAAAGATTCTGTTAAGTGGGAATTAAGTTACATGCATTTTCCAGTGCTCAAATGCCAGCACAGGCCCATGAAAAAAGGGAGCACAGGTAAACAAATACAGAAAAGGATGTGTGCATGTGGAGGTTTTGAGGGCAGCTGGGAGAGACTAGGGAAGCTCTTTGGACCTGTATGGGTTAAAGAGAAAATGTTACGGCTAATAATTCCTAAACCCTCTACAGAGACCCCTGGTATACATTAACTATTCTGTTGCCTTGAGCACTCAGGGCTTCGCGTGAGCTTCTATCTAAAAGTACCCAACTCCTCCTCCTAGTCACCTCCAAATGAATCCTTTCAATGTGAATGATCAACCCCCTCAGCACAGCAAGGGAACTGCCCAGTCAAAGCTCTTAAATCATACCAAAATGGGAACGGCAACGGCAACAATTCAGAATTCCTTTCAGCTCACCAGCAGGTCCCAGGGAGGCAGAGGACTGCCCTGCAAGCAGGGACCTGTTCCACAGTGCCTGGCCTCCTGTGATCCCTACTGCACTTTGCTCCCAAGACCAGCTGTGGAGGGAGCAGGACCCAGGAACAGACGACAGCCAGTTCAGCAGTCCTGGTCTCACCTATATAACCCATTTCTCTTCCAAACAGTGGGATGTGGCAAGTGTATTTTTTTCATCTGATCCAACTCAGACACAGCACTAGAAGTCTGTCCAGGTACCCTGTAGGGCAATGGCAGAGTAGAAGCAGATGCACCAGGAGGTTCTGCACACCTGGAAAAAGGGTTTGGTATCTTGTCTTGTCTCATGTGAGCTTTCCAGCATGCCCACTGTGCAGGCTCCACCCATGCTCTTCACCCCAAAGCTCACAGCTCCCTAGTGATAGGGACAGATAGGTGAAGGTGACGTCACACCACAGAGAGCGAAGAACAGCATAGAAACAGGCCTAGCCAGAGCTACATGGGGCAGCCTTGGCCAGGCAGAGAAAAAAGCAGCAGCTCTGTGAAGAGCACTGCTGTGCTCCCATTCCTATATCCCTGTTCTAACTCCTGAAACATGCTTCTCTTTCACAAGCAGGAAAATTAATCTAAGCCACTTCTCACCCTTGCTCCCTCCCCGATAATCCCGCATTTGCCTGCCCATGGCATCCAGACACAATTATTGGGACTTACCCCTGGCAAAGTCTTCTGTTCATGCAGTGCTGTCTGGGCTTTGATGGCAGAGTCTCTGGCACAGTATGTGAGGAATGCACAACCTGCAATGAATACAGCAAGTGTCAAATTAGACAGGCAATTGCAGAAGCACATCAACATAAATGTTACATAATTTGGTTGTGTCTAAGACTCTAGGGAAAGAGACAAAGAAATAATGTAAAAGGACTTGCAGGCCCCATCCAAGGTCTGTTAAGTCCTCAAAAAGGGTCCCAGTGAATCAACTAGGTTTGACACAGGCATTGAACAACGAGACACAACAGGAACGCAAAAGGAAAGCTAATTTGATCTGTGGTAGAAGCAGTCCAAAACACAGGGATCAGAGGAGAGGCAAGGACTAGTATGATTATTGATTTAAAAAAAAAAAAAAGCAAGGAAAGAGGAAAAGTGTCTGGGATTTTAGCCTCATTCAAAAACTTCATGATCGAGATTCATGAATCATGGAAAGCTATAGAAGAAGAGCCCTGGCCTTGTGTGTAACAGGATGTGTACAAACACATGCCAACATACATATGCATGACAAAGGAAATCCAGAGACCAGCAAAGCATAATGCATTCTTCAAGGGCCAACTTAGGAAGCAAGATAAAAAGCACAGGGAAAAGGCCAGATCCTGACATTCTTAGTCAAGATATGACTCAACATCTTAGCTGAATACTGGAGCCAAGGGAGGAGGGGAAGAACTATAGCCCCTCCAGGAAGAAGAAGGATCGTCTTTGGGTGCTCTGATGCTTAATCAAATGAAACTAAGCACATGAAAAATCTGGCTGATTATCAAGAAACATTTCCTAGCTGAAAGAGATTTATCAGACTGTGGAATGATCTCCCCAGGGAAGTGCTTGAAGCTCCATCACTTGAGTTGTTTCAGATGAGGATAGGCAAAGCACTGGAGAATAGACTCAAATACTAGAATGCGTCTGACCCCCTCATTCAACCCCCCTCCTATTGGCAGTGACATTTCACATCTTAAGCAAAGGCAAGACATGTCCCTTTGGCTGTTGCTAAACATCTATGTCTACACTATTGTGCTGGGGCTGCAGATGCATTGTTATGGCCCACAGAGGTCTGTTTTTCTGACTCCACGTTCTTGTGCCTGGCTTGGGGTACTCTAAAGCTGCTTCAATTCTCTGTGGATCCAAAGGTGGATGTGGGACAGGGACTGTCTGGACCTCTCCCCTCTACCCCGCTGGGACACCATCATACACAACACTCTAGCAGCATCCAGCTTGTACTCCACTCATGCATGAAACAGCACTCGGGCAGCCTCTAAAAACAGGCTTGTCTTGGCTGGACTGGGGCAAGGAAGCCTACAGGCACAGGACAGCCTGGTCCACTACTCCATCCCCAAGCTCTTCATGTCTCTCAGCTATGAGGACATTCAACTCACTCATTTCAACCTCATTCTTACTTCCCCAATGGCAAGAATCTGGGAGGCTGTACTGGCTGTGGAAAGGAAGGAGCTAAAAACATCAGCTACGTCTTTTGGGAAACATTATTACTGTCCTCTAGAGTCAGGTGTTTTGGAGGTAGGATGCAGGAATCAATTCCATTTTCTTTGCAAAGCCCTGGTCACAAATACAGGAAAGGGTTTGGCAGAATCACCACACTCTAAACTGAATTGTGTATACAATTATTTGGGGAAAAGAAATTTCCTTCCTGAAGAGACATTATCTCTTGCATACTTATTCTTCAACTACCCCCTATGATGTTGCAACAGGATTCTGCTTACTGTGTCTTTCATAGGTTCTCTGGACTCCTAAAACTTTGAGATTAACAGAGTCACCCATGGATCTGCTCAACAGTGAAGGGATGTCCTCAGAGGTGCAGAGGAGCCTGTCACTCTCACTAGGTTTTCTCACTTCCACATGTCTTGCTTTAGTTAACAGCAAGCTCAGATGGACAGGCTTGTGCCCCTTCGGGCAATTCTAACACCAAGTCAGTTATGCCTGCTGAGACACAGGACATGGTGTTAAGAAGTGCTCAGGGTGTTAAGAAACATCAGCCTGGAAGGCCCCAGGCAGTGCCAGCAACCCACATCAGCATAGGGACACAGAACAGCACCCACAGCACTGTCTGTAAAGCTGATTTGCAAGAGGTCCAGGTGATTAGAAATCATAAGTTAAGTTGTATTATAAATTCTGTATTACACTACTTAGAGATTGCAGTATAGTGATTCCGCTTGTAGAAACCTTATGCTATTTTAGTAATAAATTCTGTGCTATAGTAATCAGAAAATTCTGTTAAGAAAATGAAGCCTTAAGTAAAAAATTTTAAGATTAAGCTCTAAGCTTTTGACTATGACTTATTGCCATCACCATTCTGCCAAGGATCCCTAAAAGAACATCCATGTCTCATCAGTGTCAGTGATACCACCCTACTTTCACGGGCTCCAGGAGGGCCTACAGCTCCCTAAAAGCAGAACCCAGCCTACTTCTAGTTGCACAAGATTGCAGAAAAAAAAAAAATATTTTGTGCCTGATCCTCCCTACAAACCACACATTGACTCTGGAATTTACAGTACCTTCAGATCCTAAACATTACTCCACACATAAGCAATCTAAAGCTTTGAGCAAAAAAAGGCTGCCAGTTTGTAGAAGAGAGGGATCTCTAGATTCTGCTCAGCATCAGAAATCACATCAAATACTTCAGCAGGGGAAGCATGAAGTCAGTGGGGAGCTAATCTACAAGCCTGCAGAAGCTGAGTCAAAACTCGGCTGCCAGCGAGGCAAGTTAAGGCTGAGGGTGCTGTTGTGTCCTTGCCCTCTGGAAAAGCCACCCATCTGTCCACACACCATCCATTCACCCACACACCTGTGGGAGGGCTGCTCCTGCCTCTGACAAATATTTCCCTGCAGTTCAGTTTATTATCTCACACTCCTGAATCTCCACTTTCCTTACTGTGGGCATTCCTCGGAAACCCATCAAGTTGACACTTGTAAAAGAACTGCCTTCTACCTAATCCTGGAACACAAGGCAAAAAAACCTTCCACTTGATTATCCCTACTCAGTCTCCTTTGACCCATTCCAAAAGCCTATTCAAAGACCTTCCTGCTCTTCCCATGAAAATATTAGCTTTGAGATAAACACTGCCATTAACACGCAAATGTATCTGTGATTAACATATACAGAAAAAATGCCTCATGAATAATAGTAGGCTGGAACAATATCAACTACCAGTAGACAAGTTGCTGAGACATGACTAGTCAGGTACTAACAAAACCATTTCATAACAGAGCTCATGTTTCTAGATCTGTAAGATCCTCCTCTGCCTCCACCAAGTTCATCCATTCTCAGCATCCATACAGGATTGTCCTAGCCAGCTCTTGGACACTGTAGCCCAACTCACATCCTCCTGTCCTTCGTAGGCCTTTTCCACCTTTTCTTCCTTCCTGGGAGCAGACGTGGCTGCTCAGCTCCATGTCAAGCTGTAAGGGAATACAAAAGGACCTGCTGGGCTTTACCAGCATTGCTGGCTTCTCACACAACTGCTTTCTCCCATTTGGGGAAAGAAAGGGAAAAAGCAGATGGAAGCTGCATGTGAGCTGTCAACTGGATCTCACTGCAACTTCAGGGAACATGGGGAGAGACCACTGAGTCTGCAGTTACAACTGCCCCAGAAAGGTTATGGCTTCAGTACAGTGAAGGAACGAACACGCAGCTCTTCGATTTGCCAAAGCATCCCCTGATCAGGGACTGTGACGGTGCTCCAGGCCACTGCAGCTCCTGGGTCATGCCTGGCACCCTCCAGGACTGCTGATGCCAGCGGCTCCTCACCAGGATGGCCTCCTCGCACAGAGCCCAAGCCAATGCAGCCAAACCTGGTAACATGGGATTGGAAGGCAGGGGTCAGCGTGGGCTGGACTGTGGGTTTAATTCCCTCACCACAAGCTAACCCCTCCCCCTCAACATCCTTGTGAAGAAATTACTTCTTTGGAGAGGTATATTGCTTATTCCCAAAACAGGCTGAGGTTGTACATACAAACTCATGCCACCAGGGAAGGAATCTCAGCCTCTCACTTTGTACATAACAGCATGAGGTGGGGCAGAGGAAACTGAAGGTGTGTAGAAACTACCGTACAATGGCCATCAGAGAACCTACATATCTCAATAGCCTTTTCTGGGCAGAACAGAGCATCTGTTCTGGACAGAACAGCCCATGAGCAACAACAGAGCATCTATGCAAAAAAATGTCAAAATCAAAAGGATGTATTTATTTTGCTGCAGAAATCTTGCATTTAACAGCAAGTTAGTATCACACACATCAGAGTAATACTACTGCTGCCCCCTCTAATTTCCATACCTAAGCAGATCCCTAGAATTTGTCTCCTGCCTGGAAGTTGATCTCAGACCACACAGTCTATATTTAAGATATCACCTGAAATGAAATACACAACTGCCTTTTGCCTTGGGGCCATTCTCCTCCTTATTGAGTTTGAAACCTTGCAACTCACTGGCAGCAGGTTTGGATGCAGTTCCTTGCATACAGAGATACATGGCATTCTTGTGCTCAAGTCACAAAAAAGACACACTTCTTCAGCTTAATTCAAGTCAGCCCAGCCCCCTCAGGCTTCAATTAAGTGTTTTCCTTTTGTGCTGGAGTTGCATTTGGCCTTTCGTTTGAAAATAAGGTTGTTTTCCTCTTGTCCTCTTTCCTCTCTCTTCAGTCTAGAATTATTTGAGTTGCCAAGGTACTCAGTTTTCCTTACCCGTCCTCCTAAAACTGAGGCATCAGGACTGAATGTGACACACACTCTCCAGCATGCACCAACATATGGCCGCATCACGGATCATTTTAGGGCACAGTGGCCCAGGCTGAGCACCGACAGCTTTCAGGGTACTTAACTGTAGGTTCCTTGCAGGTTGCTCTTACTTGTGCCAGGGAGTGGGGCTGCCATCACTCCCTCGGATCTTAGAGCAAACAACTCTATGAGTGCCCATTCCTGGCTAGAGTGGTGCTGGTCACAAGATCCCAAATACCTGCCAGGGTGGCGTAGAACTGCTCCACTGAAGGGAGCGGACACCCTGAACGCGACAGCTCTTCAAAATACAGCTTTCAAACACAATAAGCACGGCTCAAACTTTTCAGCATCCACTAAAGGTCCTTCAGCAAAGGAAAAACCCTTCATCCACCCCCAGCCTGACACCAACCAGCCACTCTCTATCCCCAAACGGCACTGACAGCAGCAGATGCGTGGCCAATATTCTTTGTTGTGTGGATTTTCAAACCGCAGTGCCGTACCCCTGCCGGGGGCGGCCCGAGCCGCGGGGAAAGGGGCGAGTGAGGGGTGGGCCCAGCAACCCACCGAGGGACCCGGGCGACCCGCAGCAGCTTCGGTCCGCCCCACGCTGCACATCGGGGCTTTTGTTGAGCCCCTCACAACCCGGCGCCAGGCCTCATGAGGCGGCCGAGGGGCCCCAGGAGGACTACGCGGGGCTCTACCGAGTCCTGCCTGTGGGCGCCGAGGATGTGGACCCGCTCCGGGGCAAGGGATCGGGGGGCGCGACGGATGTGAGAGAGAGTGAGGGGAGAGAAAGGGCACATCATAGTGGGCCAAGCGTCGACTGGCCCAGGGCCTTCGAGCGCACCGCGCCGGGCTCACCTTTGTGCATGCCGGTGTAGCGGTCTTTGAGCACGGTGAGCTCGTAGATCTTGCCGAACTGCTCGAAGAGCGGCTTGAGGTCCTTCTCCTCCAGGTTGCGCGGGATCTGCCCCACGAAGAGCTTGATGGCATCCAGGTCTTTCATGCTGTCGGGCTGCGCGGGAGGCTCCGCGCCGCCGCTGCTGTTCATGGGGGAAGCTCGGCGCGGCGGCTGCGGCGCTGGCGGAAGCGGCGGCGGCTGTCTCCTCGCCTCGCCCTCGGTGAGTCTGGCCATGCCCCGCGCCCGGCGCCGCTGCGGGCGGGGGAGGCAGCGCGGCAGGAGCGGGAGCGGGAACAGCCCCGCCGCCCGCGCCGCCGCCGCCGCGGCGCCACAAAGAGCCGCGCGCAGCGCCCCCTGCCGGCCGCGCGGAGCCCAGGCGAGGCCCGGGGCACCCCAGGCGTGGAGGGGGGGGGGGGGGGCGCCTTGAGAGGCACCGGGAGACCCCCGAGAAAGGGGCGTGAGGGTCCCTCAGGAGAGGGTTGGCCAGGAGAGCCGTGAAGGTGCTGGCAGCCACGGGCGAGGAGGCAAAGCAGCCGTGGCCGCCACGTGAGGGCCGAGCGGGGAGACACGACGCCCATCCCCAGCTGTATTTTTAGGGCCCAAGTTGTAGGAACCTGGAGGCCCTGAGAGGAGGGGAGAGCTCTGAGCACCCACGAAGGCAGAGCTCCTCCGCATCCGTGTCAGAAATTAGGGTTTGCCTCCATTTTCTCAGTGTCTCAGCACGAGGGTCTGGAGGCAAAGAGGTTATTTAAACCACAAAATTTTTTTAACAGAGCTGTCACCCAGTGGTGAGCACAGGCACAAGCACCAGTGCTGGAAGGGGCTTAGCTGGAATGGGAAGCGATACATGGCCCCAGGTCTACAACCCTGGGAAGGTCTCTCTGCCCCTGCCCTTCTAGGCAAAGTCCCTTTTCTTCCGAGCAGGTCAGCTCCCTCCTCACTGAGGCTTGGTGGGGGCATTCCCAGCTACTTCCTGGGTCAGATAGTGCCAGATGGTCAGAAGCTGGTTGCATATCCATGCTGAAGCAGCCATTATTGCTGCTTCAGATCTCATCCCCATGTGAGGATGTGGATTGCTCTCCCACTGGCTTCTCCAGACACGGTTAGGCTGCAGGGAAGGGAGTCAGTGCTCCAAGCAGCATGGCCCAGGTGGCCCAGGCTGTCTCACCTATCTGCTTCATCGCTGTCGTGCCAGGGTGATGCTGAGGCACAGCGCATCCAAGGCGTGTGCTCCTTCAGGAGCTGCAGGGGCAGCTGCAGGGGACGCAGCCAAACGCTGCTCTGCCACCCACAGCCACACACTGCCTGCATCTTCCACAGAGTGTTTCCTCTGCAGCATGCACAGCTTTTGTCATCACACCATACATTTTAGCCTGTTATCCTGTCCCAGTGTCCCTGAAGATGAAAACACTTCTGTGCCCTCATGCTGGGAGTAGGAAGGGGGTGCTTGCTGGATTGTTTGCAGAGAAAGCCGTGGCAGAGCCCAGTGCTCAGCTCCACTGAGCATGCCAGGCCTGAGGCTTTAAAAAAAAACTGTGGTGCAGGCACAGCCTGGCCGCCCTTCCCCTTGCTTAATTTCTCTAGTAAGAGATTTCTGTCATCCCCCACTACTATTGCCCTGGATCCTGCAGAGGGAAGGCAGCAGTGGAGTGTAGGGATGACCCTACTATCCAACACACAGATCCAGGGCAACAACAGCTCCCATAGCAGCCCAGTTCAGAAGGCTCTTGCCTGCTCCCCAAGTCCCATCCTTCCTCCTACCCTCTCCCTGCAGCACCCCACATGCCAGCTCACCTCCCAGAGCACTGCCTCAACCCAGATCTGTTAAGCATAGTTTTAGCCAGGAAGGCAGAAGGCTGACTCCAGGCCCTTGTAACAGGAGATACGTGCAGTAGGTTTCAATACCGAGAGCTGTGCAGAAAAGGTTAGGAAAAAGGGGAGGTGTTATCAGGGGAAGAATAGGGGTCCCAATCCTACAGAGCTGAGGGAAGAACTGAGAATACCGGTCATGTATGAGCACCTACCTGGCTCCCAGGCTAAAGTCATGGCAAGAATGACAGAGGCCCTTGCAGAATCAGAGGCACGTGCTGGCCCTCAGGAGGGAGGCACTGTGGACTTACTCCACTCTTGAGCTCAGCAGTGAATCTCAACCCTTTTCCAAGCTACAGATCTGTATCCTTCTTTCTCTAGCACTGACTGTTGTCCCCACCTGTGTGTGGAGGTGCCAGAACATTTACTCAGGGCCAGCAGATTCAAGAGCCTGGAATTTGCACCCAGGCTTTTCACAGGAATGGACTCACAAAGGCCTGCAGCTTTTTCAGCCTGATCTGAACCCAGGAGTCACTTCATACTGTCTCAAGACTCTTGCTGTAGAGCTGTCTTGTGTTTGAGGGTGGTACCACTCCCAAAATTCACCCTAAAAAAACCCCCATATCTCCCCACACTGGTCAAACTTTCTGTTTACATATCTTGCAGAGACTGCCAGGGTTCTGCCACCTATTTGGAAGCTACAGATGCATCAGCTGGGAAGCCTACTTCAAGTCAAGCTGTTCTCTTTTTTAACAGCTGCAAACAGATAAGGCAATCTTAAAAACAAGAAATCTTTATCACAGCAGCAACAATCCTCACCTTGGATGAATCATACCTGAGCAAGTGATATTTTGAAGCACCTTTCCATGCCTAGCCTGCTTTTGCACATCAGCTGCTGCAGCACAAGTTGCTCTTGACTTACATTACAGCTTGAAGGATCCAGTGCCTCAGGTAGAAAACGTCTACTTAGAAGGAAAGATATATCCAGTATCTTTTGGAGTCCATGAATGGACATATCCTAATACCCCCAACTGCAGCAGAGAACAACAGACATGAAAACACTTCTGGTAAATGAAAAATAGAACAGCTGTCAATCAGAACGTGGAGTTTACAGAGCCAGACAGAGAATTATATACCAGAGTAAGGGGGTTAAGGGGTAGATAAAAGACAGTTATAGCATCAAGACAAAGGGAAATGACAGGTCACCTTTCCAGATGAAAAAGAAACATGTTGCACAGCAGAGCTCAGATGCACCATTCCCGGAGGATGAAGGAATAGATTCTGCCCAAACCTGAGATGATGCTTCAAAAAGAAGTTACAAGACAACCACATTGTGTGCTCAGAAAGTTTCTCTTCTGCGGAGGGACATTTGCTAGTGAAAAACACCCAAAGTGCTTTCTTCACACTTATCTATACTCTCCTGGTTTCTTGTGGAAGATGAGTATTTGGATTTAGACAGGGACAGCTTAAGGTAAAAGGTGAAGAGGTCCAGTCCAGTGGCCCAAATCTGAAAAGGGCCTAAACAAAGGGCAGAGGAACAGCAAGATACACTTTGCATTAGGAGTGCCTGCCCAGTCCGGCTCCTAAAGGCATCAAAGAATGGAGAAAATAAAAGGAGAAGGACCTCTGAATTTCCACATTAACTAGGAGACAGCACTTAAGGCAGAAAATCCTGACTGCAGCCCAGGAAAAAAAAAAATAAAAAAGAGGAAGAAAAATCCCAAAGGGATCTTTCCAGGATTCTTCAAAACAGTCTGCCTCTCTTACTATTTGCTCCTCAGGCAGAATAGCCAAAGGACTAGTTAAGACAGTCCTGGCAGAAAATACCCAAGCAAAAAGGTAGTAACTCAGGCAAGTTCATTCCCATAATGTGATTGCTTCTGGTCTGGAACAAAAGATTCTGCAGCCAGATTGCCAGCCTGAGAAAAACAGCCTCTCTGGGTAAAAGGATATAACTTGCCATAAGCTTTTATCCTCTCTTGTCTACCAAGACCTTGCTGTTTAGCTTTCACTGGATATCTGTTTTACCAGTCAATTTAAGATTTGGGAGTTTTACCATTTTAACTTTGCAAGAAACCAAAAATTAACTAAGTTTTAAGATTTGTGGACTTTACAACTGTTGTCTATAACAGTGGTAAATGGGAAGTGAATATCAAATATACCAGATATCTTTCTGATCAAGAACAGCTGTTCTTTGAGGATTGATTAAAAAAAAAAAAAAAAAAAAAAGGCAACACCCCCCCCCTTGTTGCTCATTACACAAAAAGTTCAGGTTATTTGCAAACTGTTTCTTCTAATGCTTGAAAGCAAAGCATGTGAAAGACAGAAAAGTGACACCTGAAGAGAGAGTAGCTGAAGACCAGATTAGAGGAGAATGCCTCAATCATCAAGTCAACTCATCTCCACCCCTGCTGCAAGCAGCTACAGCACTGAGCCCTTCAAAATATTTTTGAGAAGTTTTATGAAGAAAGATTTTTTTTCTCTCCTGCTATCCCTAGTGAAAGGCTAATCCAGCAGTGACAAATCCAGGCCCTAGAAAAGAGCATTTTCAATTTAGTACTCCACTCCACATCTTCCACACATCCCTCAGCTGATACAGCCCCAGCAGCTCTAAAGAGCAAGGGCCTTTGTACCTCCTACTTCACCAAGGTGCTGTAAGTGTCAGATATATTTAAGAGCATGAAGCATTCAGATACTATGGAAACCAGGACAAGAGAAAACCCAAAAATAGATGGAAGACGCAAGCTGTTGTAAAGTCTGGAAAAGTCTTGCTGAGGAAAGCTGTGCTTGCTGCAGCTGATCACACAGTGGGAACCATTTAGAGCTCAAGCATAAGATATCCTCTCTCCACTCTCTCCATAGTTTGTCATTTTTCTCTGTGGATATTCTTTAACTTCCCCTCTATTTAACAGGCCTCCTAGTTACCACTTCCTTTGAATGATTCACATTTTAGTGTGCCCTTCATGTGACCTGGAGCAGCCCACTGCCTGACTACTTCTATATAACAGGAGTATTTTGGAACATATCATGAGAAAAAACACTACAGAACACTCTCCTAAAAGGGAAATCCAAAGCAACCTACAGAGAAGGGTGCCTGTATAAAAGAGTTGAGGTGGCAGCCTGTGAAACACTATGCTGCTTCTTTTTATAATACAGACACCTGTGTTGTGCATATTCAACCTCTACAGACAAACCAGTTGCTGAAGTAGAATAATCCCTTCACTCAAAAAACCAGTATAGCATGTAGAGGAAACACATAGGATGCCAACATGAGGTATACAAACCATCTTACTCAATAGCCAACAAATTGTAAGTCAGTACAGGTATAGACCAGTTAAAGTACTACACAAAGAAGAGGAAAGCCGGGTTGTTATCATGTCCCTCACCAGCACAGACCTCAAGTCTGCATGAGACCAGAGGTGTTGAAGTCTCACGTCACAGCACTGGCTCTAGTTTCAAGCGCTTATTACAAGCTATTTCTTGAAAACAGAAGCCTCTAGTCTCCTCAGCATGACCACTACCTCAGTGAGGAAGCCCCAGCAATGTGAGAAAGAGGCCCCAGATGAGAATCCTTGTCTTTATATGTCAGTGCACCTAAGGAAAATTAAATAGGTTGAAGGTGTCCAAGATTCTTCATCTTATAATTTCTTGACAGCAGCATCAATCTCGGGAATGACCTCCAGCTCCTTCCACTGTACTGTGGACAGGGCAATCCGTAGAAACGGGAGCAGGAGAGGTTACAGAGGGGTAAGCATCAAGTAGCACGCCTCCTTCTGCCAGGAGGTGCTCCCGCCGCGTCGGAGCCGAGCGGGGCTGCCCGCCCTGCCCCGTGTCACCACCGGGCACAGGGAGGACACCCCAAGAGACAGCACCAGGGGGCCGTGTAGAGCGTTACACGCAGGTGGACTGGGGGCAGCTGGAAGACGGGTCTTAACACGGAGTATCCCTTTAGAGGATACTGGAGGAGGCAGAATAAAGGTACAACGTTTGACTCTCCTTTTCTGTAGCATTTAGGTCTCCACAACTAGGACCACTGTCCATGTAAGACTTGGACAAACTCATGCTCAGGGAACAGATCTCTTGCAATCCTTATAATTTGAATAAATAGTTTAGTGTTCAAATGGTCATTTGGTAATGACAGAGGCACAATCTCTATGAGCACATAGTGTTGGCTTCTGACGTAACCATTTTTCACAGTATCAAAGCTGTTTTGCATAGAAACTTGACAGGAATTTGCTCACCTCAAGGTTCTGGAACAGCATCTGTCATACTATTTTACTTTGACTATATAGAAAGGACAAAGTCTTTAAACACGTGGATTTTCTTCCTTATTGTAGAGAGATCTATTCCTCCAAATAATGCAAGGAGATTCCATTTTTTGAGCTTCCATCAGCAAATAGTTCTCTGACAAATCTGTCCATCAAACCTACTCACTTTATTTTTCCAAGGGAAAAAGAGACAAACAAATAGGAAAATGAAAAATGTTAAAATACTTAAATATTATTACATTTATAGTCAAAAATATGTAAATCAACTGCAGTGAATTTTCTATTAGCTTTTAAATATTCACCTCAATATACATTTGTTCTTTAGGGCACACAAGAGATAAATGAGTTAACATTTCTAGATAAATCAAATCTTTTTCCTGAGCTGCAAATATTCCAGATTATAACCTTGAAGTTGCTATGCGATAACTACAAATGGAAACTAAACAGATCAAAGTGAGCAAGCAGGAGCCCACACTTGAGTATCCAGAGGCCTAATTTACTGAGACATATAGTAGCAGCCCCATCATTTCAGATCAGTGAGTCAAAACTGAATTGCTCTGAAATGTAAAACCCAGCTTGGCCACAGGGAGCAAGAGAAGCTTGGGATTTGAGCTTGTGCTATGAACAACATGAGTGCAAGATTTAAAACAAAACACCCTCAAAACCAAGCCCCACAACAATTTTGGATACCTGTGGTTTTGAATGTCTGAATAGATTGTGATGACTCTTTCAGCCACAGACAGTGAGATACCTAATTCCATTTTGGTTTCAGGATCTTCTCTGCACTGAGTACAAGACTGGAGTTCATATTGCACAGCATTAGTTATCTCCTAACAATAAACCAACCTCTCTTATTTGGGAGATGAACTACAATAGTCCAAACTACTTGCGTAAAATCCCCACTAGTACTCATTTAGGTGGGAGTAGACAGAAGCCATTAATAATTTCAGTTAAACCCTGCTGGAAAACCATTTTGTTGTGAGCTGCAGACTTTGACAGCTAAAGGTGGTAAAGTCAGACAAATAGCAAAGAAAATGGTTTTCTGCCTAGAAGCATCAACGGCTAGCCACTTGTGTATATGTGCACATATGCTTTCCATCTTCTTCCCTACAGGCCAGGCAAACTCCTCACAAGAGCAAGACAGTGAAAATAAGGGCAACAAGATTCAGCTACACAACGCTCTTCTGCAATGTTGTGGAGAACTTTTATTTTATCACGACACCTGTTGAATTTCTGCCTTTGTGTGTTGTGTTAGTGTCAGAATTGATCAGATATGCTGCAGTGGGGATCAGCACCAGAGTCTATTGCAAGCTTCTCTGTTAAACTTATCAAAGAAAACAACAATGTGGAAATAGCAATGTGGGAACTAAATTCAATTCCAGGATGGGCACTGTGTTCCAGCTACGAGAAAGCTGGAATTTGTCTCAGATTTGAGCATATATGTTTCAGCACACATGCACTCTTATCTGTAGTAAAAAGGCAGCCAGCTAGAGATGCACAAAATGCATCCAAAAGAATTATAGGACAAATTAACCTTGTGTGGGAGAGAGCGATATACTGTCCCTACTGCCCTTCAGGTTTATAAAGTCTTCACTGCCAGGAATAATGTTCCAGACCTGTTCTGTGCACTCTTGCCCACTACTGGCAGATTTTATATGCATCAACTCAAGCTGCAGCAGGATTGCTAATAATTTTTTCTATTTTTCTCAGCAAAGTAACAGAGTGAATCATTAGGACTGGTTAAGTAATCTGCTGGATTGGAGGGAACACCACCTCCCTAAGTGTAACACACCAGAAATGTATGATGCAGCTGGAGGACTTTGAAACTACTTCCAGACATTCAGAGCCTACAGAGTTCTTCAGACAACCACTGTACCATGCATGTTCTAAACCTACCCAGCACAGAAAATGCACATTCCCATGGCACAGCATATGTAATGTCTATGGGCAAAGCATAAAAGCCAGTGTAAAACAATCAAGGCTTGTCTTTCAGGCGCTTCAGCAACTTCTGAAGTCATTATAAATTAATTTGGCAAAGGAGTGTCATGAGCACTTCATGCATGCAGAGAAATATATTTCATATAAGCACTCAAAAGATCAGGAAAAGGCAGGTTTCCCTTGTAGGGCCGATATTTCAGGCACCATGCCACCTGGTGATATGATGGTGAGCTGCTGATACTAGCATCTGTCCTGGAAAAGACAAGACCCTTTAAAAAACAAGTTGCTACACATTTCAAGTAGCAGAAAGCACACTGTGGGTAAGGGTACTCCAAGAAGGAGTCTATGGTGGAAAAAAAACAAACATGCATGGAAATCAGTGCTTTGGTGCCCATCCAAAGGACAAGGCCAGTGACTGGTCACAACAACCTCTTTTCTAACAAGCACATGCACAGCAGCTGCGTACAGACAAGAATGCACAGCCTGATTTTTCCTTGCACACAAAAAAAAGGGGTACACCTTCATTCAAACCCACAATAGCTTTTCAGCCCCTGTAAAATATGCTATTTTAATTACAAGTAGTAGTTAAAAGAACAATAATAAAAAAAAAGGTATCCACTGTGGCTTGTGAAGAGATGTCATGTGCATAGGACAGATTACAAAAAGGACTAAAACCTCACGGGGTGACAGGAACAATACTCCATCAGGTTATCTTCTAGAACTACAACTAGTCTAGAAATTGTAGTCAGTATCTTGATATGTTTTCCAGGTCTGGGCTGCTCTTGCTCTTGTCATTGATGCAACCACTTGTTTAAATACATGGAACAGTGCAGAACACAATCCTGCAGCAGCTGACATAATAGAACACCCCTCAAAGATCAAGCAAGAGTTTAACACAGAGTAGTGGCAGCCATGAACTGTCCAATGACTATAAACTCCAGAGTAACCAAGTACACAGCAAAATGCATCCTCCAACAGAGACAGGAGAGAACCTGTCCTGGCAAGAACCCTATTACCAGAAATCCATCTTTGCAATCTTTTCTTGTCCTGGCAATAGTAGTCATGATCACTCACGGTTGCACCTCCTAAAAGGGCCTGAGTTACTGCAGTATAAACAAAATGCAAAAAGGTGCTTGCCTGCTTGCTCAGCACACCTCACTAAAGCCAGGCAGTGAATTTAAGGAAGAGGTACCATAAGGAAACATGCTAATTGCATTCCCTTTAATTTGCATGTGCACTTTTTTTCTTTTAAACAACTGCTCCGAGTCCTTGTCTGCTGGGCAGAGATAACACGTCACTCTGTAGTTTCAGTTTCCAAGTTGGCTGTATGACACATGGCCATGAAGGTGTTGGACTTTGTTTTACACTCATAGAAGCTGCCCAGAATAAGACTGCAAGAATTGGTGGAGTCTGAGCCTCTCTCTCACCAAAATGCAAAGGAAAATAGACACAGTGCTGTCAGGGGAAGAAGGTGAAGAAAAGCACTTAAAAGGTGCACAAGAGTTAAAATTTCATTTTCTTGATGCCTTCCTTCCCTCTGTACAGTAGCAAAGAGGAAGAGAAATAGCTGGGTTCAATGGAAGGCAGGAGGTTTCCAATAGGGTCACCGATGGCTCAGTGCTGCTGGGTGGTTGATGACTTGTTGCTTCACTGCTGCTTGGTTTTAAGGGATAATCTCTGTATCATCTTGTATAGGAGACCAAAGTGCTGGAAAAAGAACAAAAAGAAGTAATCATGGCTGTTCTAAACAGACAAAAAACTTAGTAGAAGGCTTAAAACAATACCAATGTGCAAATGCAGTACCTATTTTGAATCATCCACTACCATTTTCACCCTGAAGATGTACTTTAACTTGTACAGAAAGTGATGGCTTACAAAAGTGCTTGTGTAGGTCTGTATCACCCCTTTGTGAAGATGCAACGACTTGTTAAAGATTTCTTTTTTTCTTTTTTAATAGAATTCTGTTCCTTCTGAAGGGGAGAAAGTTTCAGATTTCAACACCTTCAGGATCCTGGTTGCTGTAGAAACACTGCTGCCAGCAGTGTCACAAATGTAAAAATGAACCAGGCAAACACAGACATCCACAGTAATTCACAATCCTTTAACCGGATCTTCTCTTGCACCATTTCAGCAGTGACTTAGAAATTAACTTAATTCCTCTTTTGCTTTTACTTCGGTTAATTGTGTTTTGCTTCAATAACAGCTACTTCAAATATTTGATGGATGTAACAACATCCAAGCTTCAAATAATCTCAAATTCAAATACAAAAGTAAAGAAGATAGCTGACAAATCAAAGTATATGATTTCCTTTCTGTTTATGTTGTTACATTGTATTTTTAAATGCTTGTAGTTTCCCCCCAAAAATAACAAACACAAATAACACAAAGAGATCAAAATTGAGAGTGACCTAAAATGCTTCCCTTTCACTGATGTTCTTCACGAGCCCAGGCAGGATCAGAAGCCTTGCTCACAGTGGCTTGGCTAACACTTACACAGAAACAATGCATATAAACAGGCTGGCCAAGGCATGGAGTATCACATTTCCAAGATTATTGGCACAGGATATATTTACGGTTTCATTGAAAAAAGAAACCAAAACTCTTGAACATGCATTTCTAAGTTGCATCCTGAGTTCAGATATTTCCTAATACTACCTTACTACAAGCAACAAACTTTTAACATTACAGCAAATTTTAGTTGCCTTGAGAAATTTCAATTTGAAGGCAAAATAGCTTAACAAGTGAGTTATGTATGTCCTTGACTACAAGAAACAGCTCTAAAAAAACACTTTTGCACTAGAATGGCAAGAGACTGCCTTCAGCACAGCCAACTGAAATACTCAAAAGACATACACCAAAACAGCCAGCCGTTCTGGATAACTGCTTTCAGAGTGGGATGGCATTATTGTTCCAGCTTTAGTGCTGGGACTGTGTGAACACCAGTTACTGAAGCTACCATGATTTATAAGGAAAATAATACATCTGTTTCCTGCTTCTCTTCTCTTACCTGCACTGCAACATAGGCAACGCCCAGGTAGGCTGCAATACAGACAGCTAGAAGCAGGTCAAAGATCGCTGGCTTGACCCTGTCATAAAGAAAGTACACGTGAAATTGCTACAGCAGTTGTTGCCACAGAGTGAGACAATAGCCCCAACATGTCCAAGGGAATTCCATACCTGTATGCATTCATCACCTGTTTCAGCTGGTCATAGAAAACAAACTCAGGATCCCTGTGCAAAGAAGAAATTTTTCAGATTCTATTACACTTCTTGACACTGCAATAAGGACAGCCCAGACCTGTCCCCAAGGAGTCCACCCAACCAGAGACAGGGAAGCATGACCACCTCGCATACTAATTTTGAGCTGCTTTTAGTCATCAGGTCTTTTTTTCCCCAAATCAGAAGCCTAAGGACACAATTCAGAACACATGCTATTAAGCTGTCTCTGAAGAGTTATGTGAAAGATTCCTCCCTGTGTTCACTAAACTGCTTCAGCCCAAGAAGATAAGACAGGATGGAAGCTGCCTTTTTGCAGTTTATGAAAGCTGTCTAGGGGACCTCAGTCTTTTCCTGTGCTCAGAGTGGGAAAGGTGGAACCAAAACAGTGAAAAAACAAGCTCTTCAGGACAGAGGGAGCTGGGTCTTGTTATTGTGCTGTGAGGAATGGTAAACAGCTTTCTCTAGGAGAATAGAGAGCATGAACCAAAACTGACAGAAGAGCAGAAAAGAGCAATCCCTTCCAGCTGCATGCCAAGAAACCAGAAAAGCTGCAGCTCCAAATGCTTCAGAGGGGGAAGCCAGTTTGCACACCCTGGCTGGCTCTTCCATTTCCTTTCTTACCGTTTGTCTGCCTTTACATGATGCTGCTTGACATCCTTCAGGTAGCGTCCCATATAATATTCTAAGGTGTTGAGGAAGGTGCTGTCTTTATCAATCAGCTGGGCAGCCCTGGGTTGACTGCTCAGCCAGTCCATCACTGACTCCAGTTGCTCCTGCTGGATCTGCTACAGAAAAATACCACCAAATAAAGAGCATCAACCACACACATGCTGAGACCAGACCTCTCTCCCAGACTCTAGATTCTTTCTTCCCACAGGTTACAGAACCACACTGTGCTCACCATCTGATCTGTGAAGATTTGCATATCTGCAGGTGCTCCCTGCAATGGAAAAAAAAAACAACAAACAAGCAATCAAAGCTACTGGAGAGAGCAAGCCTGGTTGGGCAGGACAAGTCTGGTCAGCACTGCACAGTGGGCAGCTCTTACCTTGTCTGTTAAATTGTAGATTACCCTTGTCAAAGCTTCAGCAATGATCCTAGTATTCCTGATCAGTGCTTTAGTGTCTATCCGTGCCCTAAAGAAAAAAGAGGGGATTATGGACTTGCCAATGGCATCAGCTTCCTATAGAAACAACCCTTTCTCACTGCATCATGCACAAGCCTGAATCCCGAGCCCAACTCCCAGTATTTTTGTCACCTGCCCTCAACCATCAGAACACCACAAGCACTCGTGAAGCCAATCTGTGGCTGGATTTAAACTGAAGCCTTCCTTCCCTAAGGCCTCTCACCTCCTGTCCATGATGCTGTTGCGGAGGCTGTCACGGTGGCTCTCCAAGTGGGAGATGGTAAATGCTGGCAAGCGTCGGATCGCAAACCGCTCATGCTCCCACGCCAGCATGTCCTCAGCCAAGTTAATCTTTTTGTGCACCATGGAAAACTTCACCTCTGGGAACTGGCTGGCAACAACCTGAGGGAAAGGACAAGCCATACAGGCGTGTCATGCTGCCCACTGCATTATCCATCACACACTGCCCTGTCTGCCTAGACCCACTTTTTTTGCATTTCAGAAGGTAAATACACCTCCACCTATAAGGTGCAGTTATTGCTATTACAAAGCTTGTCAAAAAAAGCTGTTTTAATGTCACTACAGGGTAAAATAAGGAAGCCATAAGGAAATGCAGCGGAAAATGCAGCAGATCTACTCTGCTTCATTTAGGACTGTGGCATGAGGATTTGTCTGCACTTCAAATCAAGTGACCATAAATAATACACAAAATATTGCAATGGCACACCATTTCTTTACATCGTCCTTCCTCTCTTGGAGAGCTGCAGCTCCCCACACTAAGTCCCCAATTCCCATGTACCTAAATGTTTTTCATTACCTTCTCCAGTTCTCTCAGAAATGCATGCTGCAAGGTCCCCTCCTTGGGAGGCTTTGAGACATGAAGATGAAGACTATTGCCTCTGCCCAGAGTATCAAGGCAGAGAACAAATGCTACGTTGTCCTGCAGCAGGCTGGAATCTGGAACAGAAAAATCCAAACCATTATTGCTATGTCTTTTGCTGGGACTTCCATCCCAAAAAAGCAAGGCTCACAAGGAGATTGTCACAGGAGGACTGACAATTAATAACAGACATTTAACACAACCGTATTGACACAGACCTTGCCACAGAACATGCTGGAATGTCAGCCCCCTTACTCACCAGTGTGGTCCAAATTGTCTTCCAGCCACCGCTTAGTTCCTTGATAATTAAACTTGCCACCTCCAGATGCAAAGAACAGCAAGTTATACCTGCCCATCAAAGAAGTCAGAAAAGTGTTAGCATGCTGCACTCCAAGAACTCCTTTACTCAGTCTTGAAGGTGTGGTAAAATCACAACTACCAGCACCTGACATCCAAGGCAAACTGTCTATTAACAAACACTTCCTACATGCCACATACTCAGGTTATAGCAAGACAGATTAAAAGAGGAAGTTCCCATTCCTTGAGGATGGAATCTACTTCCCACATCATTCCCTCCACTTGTCCCCAAGCTTGAGTAGAGCTACAGCAGAGAACAGAGGAAGGAGTTTGGCCATTAACAGCAGCCGTACTCAAATGGAAACAAAACAGAGCAAATTGAAGGACTGTTTGTAACACCATGCAGGTCTGGACCAAAAGCCCATCTGTTCTCAGCTACACACATTTAAGCATAAACAGGGCAGTTTCTTACCCAGCATGGGTACGTCTGTAGGTATAGAGCCGGGAAAACAGCCTGGCCAGTTCCAGAAGCACTGAGGTACCACTGCCATTAGAGTCAGCACCATGTGACAGCCACTGCGGGATGAAGTGGGGCAAAGACAAGGTGACAAACCTACACTGATTCTCACATACCAGAACAGCTTCAAGATAGCACATCACTATGCTCCACCTGTAAACTGCCCCACATCCTTAATGCCAAGAAAAGACATATGGGCAGAGGCATTATGGAGAAAAAACACAGGAACAGAGAGCTGCAGGAAGAAAGAATACTCACTGGAGCCACTCCAAAAGAATCATAGTGGGCAACTATCACAACTGTGGGCAGGTCTTCTCCACCCAGCCCTGTTAGCCTTCCCTGCAGAGGAAAGAGAGCAGTGTCACTCCACATCATCTCTTGTATGCCTGTACAAAGACTACATGTCTGCCCTGGCCTCAGTTTTGAGGACTTCAGATACTTACAAGGCTGAGACTCCCTTGACTTGCCCTATCAGTCCAAATGTCTGATGAAGTCCCAATAAAATAATTCATCCCATCGACATTGCCAGTTTGAATCCATATACAACTCACCTCCACACTGGGTATAAGCCAGTCATTGATAGCTTTGCTTTGGGCCCCACTGGTCACCATCTGGAAGCCATTGGCAGTTGCTGTGTGCAGCAGAACTAGAACACAAAAAAACCCCAAAACCACAATATACACCTGGGAAAGTTTCAACCCTTTATTTTCCTTGCTAACTGCGCTTAGGAGAGACCAGCTTTAAACCATTTAAGCCCTCTCACTTGTCACTTGTGTTTATGCAGTTTCTTGGTGACCATGCATCTTCATTCTGTCCTAAACCAAAAACTTTTCTCCAGCAGTCCTACAGTTAATCATAAACAGCAGGTCAATAAGACAATCAAGTTGTTTACAATAGAATACATGGAAGCACCAAATAGAGTTGTGGTCAGACAAAAAGCTTCAGCTTCTACCAGCACACTATTTTCACTTAACATCTTCAATGTTGTTTTTAACCTAGTTTTGATTTATATCTTATTTGCAACAGTGTGAAGCTGAGAACTTCATGCAATTGTATTTCCAAATATAGTCAAGTAATACTCTCTCATACTGGGTTTTTCTTCCACTGACTCTCAAAACACTTTGATAAAGTCAGAATAAACACAAATGTGACAGACAGTGGTTCATGGTGCATAGGACACAGCAGACTGCTCCCAGGCCAGTCTTCCTCAAACCTTTCCCTCACTTGTTAAAACTCACCTTCTGCAGCTGAGGCAGAACCCTGAGATGCCGAAGCAGCGCGTGTTTGTTCATAGATAGACAGCAGCTCTTCATCTTCCACTGCAAAGTAGACTGGCACAATGGTTTCCATAGCAAGCATTTCTGGCTCTATCTCCATGAATTGCTGAGGATTTAAGTGAGACACAAACTTAGCATCTGCTAAAAATGAAAGAGGGCAGGAAAATATTAACAACCAAAGCAGAGAGGTAAGTTTTCATATTAGAATACTACTTGATGTGCATTACATCAGGAGCTTCCGGTCCTGCAGCAACCCAAGCCTCTCTCAAATCTCCCATCGGAAGAGAAAGAAAACTTTTCTTTTTTTTTACCCTTACAACATCCTGGGGGACTGAAGAGATAGATCGCGGCAAGATGATGACCACAGCTCCAGCTGACTGGCGGAGAGCCTTCTGATACTGCTCATAGGAGAAATCCACCAGCCGCATCATGACGCAACGGCGGCTCAGGACATCCGCCTCTACTGTGCGCGCTTCTGTGTTGAGCACTGCGCTCCTGGTGCCTGGCAGCAGAGAACAGCAACAGATCTTGTCAGTCATTTCAACACATCCCCTTTGCTTGAGCCTAGCTCCTTCTCAGAACAGTTTTTGTGACAGTTTGATGAACTTCAGAGCAGCCAGGACCCGCAGAAGGCTAAGTCCGCCTCTTCCCTCTCATCCAAGAAGGAGCAGAGATGTGTGGTTTTTCTTGCATCCATCAGAGCAACACCTCTGTGGCCATGTCCTGCCAGACTCTCCTTATTCCAGCACTATACAGCCTTTCCCACCTTCCAGTCTACCTCCGCAACACAACCACACAGGTTGTTTGCTCACTTGCACCTGATACCTGCTGGCAGCAACACCTCTGGAGAGAGCCTGGCCTCTCTAGAGCCTCTCACATCCCCCAGCTGTAGGATCACCCCTGCATGCAGAGGATGGAGGCTGTGCAGAGCCACTCGGTGAAAGGATACCAGGCTACCCTGTGTCACCCAAAAGGCTGCTCTTGCCCTCCCAAAAGGACAGGTCTGTAGCTGGGGAAGTGACAAATTAGCAGCTGCTCCTAACTGCTCGCTCTCTCCTACTCTCAGCTTCAGCATATCAAATCCCCTACATGGAAATGCAATTCTTTGGGAGAACAGCAGTCTGTAGGCTTGCCAGCAGCTCCTGCATTCTCCAAGGGAAGACCAAAAGGACATCTTGGACAAAGAGGTTCAAATCCACCTTACAATTTATAATGCTGCAAATTCAGTTTCTTTTTCTATAACTCTGGCACCTATAGAGGATCTCATCCCTCTAGGTCCCCACACAGTCAGGGATGGAGCAAAGTGCTCCAGAAGACATCTCAGCTTCTGTTCAAAGAGGAGTGCTCCTAAGCATTAGATCTAAACCTAACTTAGCTTTACTTTAGTTTAGTCTCATCAAAGGTCATAGAATCGCCTAAACAAGAAAAATCTATACTTTTCTGACACCTAAACAGAACAGACACAACAGTATTTTCTGACAGCACAGCAAGACAAGTTGATTTTCTGTAGTTTTTCTACAGAGAGCTGGTTAATAATAATTCATTTACAAACTAAAGAACTCTATCAGTATTAGAGGAAGTCCAAGTTTGTTCTTAAATTACTCTATGACTGATGCTGACAAAAAAAACTCTTCCCCCTCCAAGAAGAGACTGAGCAGCAACATGTATTTGGTCTTTTTGGCTGGAACAACGAATAGCTTTTATCCTGAAGGACATCTCAGAACACACAAGGTATAGGAACATTGGCTACCCAAAGGGGGTAGGAAGGAGCAAAGGAAACACACAATCCACCAAGCAGCAGAGGAAACCTGAGGCTATAATGCCAGACCGTTAACATAAGTCTGAAACTTAGGAAGAGTAACTCATGAACAGAGCACATGTCCTGGCCTGGAATAAAATATCTACAGAAGACTCAGAAACTACCCTTGATTCTGGGTCCGTGAGTGCACGAAAGGGGGAGGGGGGAGAGGGGGGCGAAGGCTGAGGGTTACAGCACTTCAAGGATTCACAGAACAGGGTGTGTTTCTGGCTGGGAAAGGTGTTGCACAATCAGCAGCCTGGAAGTAACAGAATAGAGGAAGTCAATTGTAACACAACGAAGAACGGTAACAGGATGGGCCCTGAAATGAAGCCACTGGAGCAACAGATACTACTGAGAATGAAGAAGAGACTGAAGAAGAATCAACCTGTCAATAGAGGAGTCAAAGGCAAGAGAACAAAACAGAGCTCACGACCAAGTGTCCCAGAATGCAAGAGAGATGCAGCTGGACTCCTCGAAACACAGAGAGCTCAGTCACAGACAAGCCCGTGGGGTCCTTGACTACCTCTAGGTCACCGCGGTGGAGCTCTCAGCACCGCCGTGGCAGTGCTGATCCTGGGCAGTGGAACTCAGCCAGACAGGGCCTTCCCCGCTCCTGGGCCTGACCTCGGGCCCGGCTGCCGCCTCCCAGAGCCCCCGCGGCCTCTTCTGGGCCGGACTGCCCTCCACGGGCCGTCTGGGGCTCCGCGGCCTACCCGAGCCTCCTCTCCGGGAGTCGAGGTTCCTCCCAGGGCCCACCATCCCTGAAGAGGCCGCTGCCCGAGGTCCGACCTCCCGAAGAGGCCGAGCCCGGCCAGGCCGCGCGGTTCTCTCACCGTAGGGCTGCCCGCCCAGCTCGTATTGCTGCATGCGGTAGACCGTGAACTCGTGCGCGGCCTCGGCGGCGGGCGGCGGGCCCAGGAGCAGGAGTACGGCGGGCACGAAGAGCAGGACGCTGAGCGGGAGGCACGAGGCCTTGAGCACCGACTCCAGCACCTCGCCCGCCTCCTCCAGCATCGCCGCGGCCCCGGCACCGCGGCCTGCTCGGCACGCGCGACACGCACGGCCCGTCCCCACGACCTGCCGGAACTTGTAGTTCGCGTCCAGCGGCAAGGGCTGCTGGGAGATGTAGTCGCGGCCAGCCCTGCCGGGCCTGCAGGGGGCGCCACGCCCCGGCCCGGAGTGGCCCCAAGCGCTGGACGGGACGGGGTGGGACAGGATGGGATGGAACGGGATAGGACAGGATGGAACGGGGTGGGGTGGGGTGGGAAGGGACGGAGTGGGGTGGGGTGGGGCGGGACGGGGTGGGATGGGATGGGGTGGAGTGGAGTGGGATGGGACGGGACGTGACGGAACGGGACTGGGCGGGAGGGGGGACTCCCGCTGTCCCCGTGAGCGGAGTGATCCCCGTGTCCTGGGAACGGGAGGGCGGGTTCCGGCTGTCCCGGGCCTACAGGGAACGTCTGCCGGGTGCTACTCGGCTTCTGGATTACGGGGCGGAGACCGGATACCTGACCTTCAAGAAGTAAAAAATGTACAGTAAAATTAACACAGGACTTTCTGGTCACCTCAATTTAATGCGAAACAAATGGGTTGATAACTCAGCTCCTGTGGAGGGGCTGGGCCAGCAAGTTTT
This sequence comes from Pyrocephalus nanus, assembly GCA_038380795.1. Classification (NCBI taxonomy): domain Eukaryota; kingdom Metazoa; phylum Chordata; class Aves; order Passeriformes; family Tyrannidae; genus Pyrocephalus; species Pyrocephalus nanus. The sequence goes on along the minus strand of CM076287.1, from coordinate 6,056,719 downwards.
TTGTGAGTCCACAGTGCTTCCATGGCTTTGTCCTTTTTGCCGGGTGAGAGGATGTGTTTGAGTGCTGCTCTGATTATTCCCTACATTAGGGAATAGAGGAGCAGGGATCTGAGGCGCAAGCTGGCAGTGTCTTCAGGCCCTACTGTGTCTCTGTCAGATCCAGGGTGGCTCCAGGCTCCCCAGTCACTATGGTACTGCTCAAGCTGTCACTGCAGGTGCAGCCCCATGCCCTGAGGCAGGGCAGGGCTCTCACTTCTTGCTGCCAGACTGCAAGCATTGTCACAGCATTTGCCCTGGCATAGTGCCCAACCTCAGCACTCCAAGGAGGGCCTAGGCTGTTGCTGCAGCCCTCTGCTGTCCTCTGGCTGGTTTGTGCTGCACTGCAGGTGGGCGCTTGATTCCTGGCTCGGATCTGCCCCACAACAGCACACAGTTGCACTTGCAAATCCAGTTGTTCTGCATTCTTTCCCAGCAGCTGTGCCCATCACAACAGTTCCAGAAGGCTGTAAACTGCAGGAGAAGACTCAAAAGTATCACCTCCAGCCCTGCATGATGTGAAGTGGCAGCACTGCTAACCCAGCCCGACCTGAAGGGGTAGAGGGGGCCATCTGGTTGGGGATGCCCACCCTACTTGTCACTGTGCCCTCGAGCAAAATACCCTCATTTGGGCAGGTAGGGCGTCTGTCTGCACACACAGAGCACACACACTTATAACCTAGGCACTGCAGTTGTCTCTGCAGAGCATCAGTCCTAAAATGTGCCCGTATCTTTCTCTCCCAGCCTGGGAGCAATGCCTGTCCATGTGCTGAACCCACACTGAAGCAACATCCCAGTCTGATAGGTCTGGAAAGCCTAGTCTCAGTTAACAACTGGGGTGGGGCTACCCCTGGTCAGCCTGAGTTGCACGTAGGCTACAGTTCTGCCAGGCCAGGACCAGCAGAATGAGGTCCTGGGAGCTGTCTGGCACCTCTTGCTCTTCCCATGGCCTCTTAGAGGCTGGGGAGATTGCTCATCATGCTGGAGTTGCTAGAGAGAGGTGCTCTGGGCCTAGCATTCAGTGCCACAGAGCTGCGGAAACTCTCCCGGTAGCGCAGTGAGCTCTCCGTGGATGAGCCAGAGTTGATATCTGTGATGACCATGCAGTTCCCAGGCTTGCAAAGCCCAGCCCTGACACAGCAGCAGCACAGCAGGCTTCCCACAGCATGGCGCACCTCCACACTCCTCAGGGAATAGATGATGGGGTTGACGCCTGAGTTAAGCAAAGCCAGAGCCAAAGTCCAGTCCAGGCTGTGGAGATGTGTGCAGGTCTGGGTCTCACAGAAAACATCAAACAGCAACAAGACAAAGAGGGGACTCCAGCAGATGATGAAGGCACCCAGGATCATCAGCACAGTCTTAAGCAAGCGCAGGGAACGCTTGCGGCTGTGCCGAGAACTGGTTTGCTTAGAACTGGCCTGGACCAGTTGAAAGATGGAGATGTAGAGGCCAATAATCCCCAGGAGGATGATGCTGAACATGACTACGGAGAAAAGGATGTAGTTCTTGGAGTAGAGAGGCAGGAGCACAGAGCAGGCACTGAAGTCGCACAGGCAGTTCCAGCCCAGCAGCGGGAGCAGTCCTATGACGAAGGCCAGCAGCCAGCAGGAAATGATCAGGCCGCGTAAGCGCAGGGTCTTGCTGGCTTCATTCTCAGCAATTGGCCTCACCATGGCACTGTAACGCTCAATGGCTGTCACGAGCAGGCTGAAGGTGGAGGCAGCCAGTGCAATGAACAGGATGCCTTCCCGCAGGAACCAGAGCGGAGGTGAAAGCTGGAAGGTCTTCTTGCCTGAGAGGCAGAGATTAGAGAGGTAGGCAATTCCTGCAAGCAGGTCACTCACAGTGATGCTGGCAATGCAGGAATAGACCCAGCGGCGGGCTCGCAGACACCGCAGGATGGCCAGCAGCACGAGCAGGTTCTCCAGGATGATGATGCAGCTGATGATGATGAAGGTTGTGCGTATGAAACCTATGCCCTCGTCCCCAGACTGCCGGTTGGTTAGCTTGCCTGTGAAGTTGTAGTGCTGCAGGATGATGTTCACATTCCTCATGGCAGCCAGCTGCAGGCAGGAGCCTTTCTTGTCGAGCAGGTCAAGTCTAAGCTCAGGATATTGAGCAGAGTCCAGTGGGAGGAGAAGGGAGTGATTCAACAGCCAGCTTAGCACTGGACCATCCATCTTCTGAGTCTGGGTCAGCAGCCAAGGGATACACAATGGAGGAAGGGATCAGGTAGGATTTGGGGCAGAGCAGATCCTCTGTTCAAGGGCTAAAGTAGCTCTGAGACTCTGCCACACAGGACTGGCTCTAAACCCAACAGCCCTGCTCAGCGTGGCGATGAGAGTGAGAGTCCTGTCTGTCAGCCCTGCAGCACTGAAAGAGCAAGGGGTGAGGAGGGTGAGGTGTTTTGTAAGTCCACCGTGAACAAAGGCTTCCTGTTGTTTAATAAAGTTTCCTGTTGTGAGTGAGAGGATACTGTTTCTAATAGCTATCACTATTTCTTGGTAAGGGTTTGGCTATTGTCAGCTTTGCTCTGGTTGTGATGGTGGGACATGAATGAAATAATGTGTCAGTCCCCTCTTTGGGTCAGAGCAGTCTGGGTCAAATGGAGTAACACCTCCCACCTCGATGGGTAAGACCTGTGGGGCTGAACTAAACCAAGTGCTAGTAAGAGCTATTAAAGCAGACAGCATGAGACACTAAGTGCTTTGCCTGCTGTGGTACTAAATTCATCCCTAAGCCTGCAAGAGAGCAACTGCCTCTTCACTAACTGCCCTGTGCACCACCCATGCTCAGATAGATCCTTCTTCAGGAGGAAGCTCCATGCTGTCACCCTTCTGGGCTTCTCTGCGGGCCCAGCTCCTGCCACTCTCTCAGAACAGGTCCGTCCATGTCCTGCAGTCTGTGCAGCAACTCCAGGCACCCATGTGGCTGAAGATGGGGCTTAGCTCCGTCCAGTTCAAAGGGAACCAGCTGGTCAAAGCTAAGCATGTGCCCTGACACTGCCCCTCCCCCCCCCTTCAACTCTCCAAGCACCTTCTAGAGATGGGCCAGAATCTTCCCATTGTCTGGGTCACAGACAGAGAAAGAGGCAAAAAAGGGCTGCCTCTTGCCATTGCAGAAAGCACAAGGTACTGCACTGAGATTGGAACCAAGGAATCCAAATGTGACTGTAATATTAATATCTATCATTAGACCTATTCCCTATGTCTGCAAAACTCAACTGGAGAGAGTCTTGCAATGTACTGTTCCCAACTGCGGCTGGGAGTTTGCTTATGACTCACCTGTCATGGCTGGTATGAGGCTCTTGCTGCCAGAGGGAGGTTCAGCAGTTGGCAGTGCTCTCCAGCTGCTTATCCAAGGCCCAGCACAGAGCAGGTAGAGGGGAGAGCTCCTTGTGCAAAATAAGTGAGACTTCTACCTATCAAAGTTGAAAAAGGGAAGTTACAACATCAACCACATTCTGTGTGGAGGATGGACCCCACCCAAATCATCTGCAAAAAGGCATAGATAAAAGAAAGATGGGGGACCTTTTAACTCCGGATCATAGCAGAAGATGTGCTACTTTCACCTGTGTTTTAACTCCAGACTGGCACAAATTCATGAAGAGGTCCCCTTCATGAAGTGTGACTTCTTCCATCAGCATGGCAAACGGAGTTCTCCAGGGAGTCTATCCACTGCTGGATGAGTGGAGAGATTCTAGCCTGGATGGCAGTATAGACAAGTGGAAGATGCATAGGGGACTCCTGCTGCAGGAAGTCATGTGCAAGCAAGAGCAGTTCTCATCAAAAGCTGAGGGCTCCATCCTCCACCTTCACCCTTTCAGCTGTTCTTTTGGCCTTTTATCAGCAGTGTGGAAAGAAACTCATGCTGATAAAGTCAGCAGATGACCCCAAGATTGAAGGAGCGGAAATCAGCAGGAAGGCTGGGCCAGGAGTACAGCTCAGTTCAGAGGAGTGCAGGTTTGCATGTTCAGCACAAAGATCACACTCCCAAATGGTCTGGGCTGCTGCTCCCTGTGAAGAACCGGAATCCAAAGGGTCATTGTGGATCCTTACACATCACCCTCACTTTGCTCTTGCTTCAGGATGAGCCTCCAGCTAATGTGTCTGCTCAGGACAGAACTGGTAGAGTGTTCCTGAAAGATCAGAGAATGGAGAAATTTGCCTTTTCAAGAGACCTAAGTAGCTTCTCAAAGAGCTAGCAGCATGTGAGGAATCTCAGAACAGAAATTCCTGACAGGAATGAGCTCTTTGCAGGGGAGATCTGTGGAGAGCAGGAGATTGGTGGGAGGCAAACACTTTTAATGGCAGGAAGGCTCAAGGCAGATGAGCAGCTGGGACAGGTCGATACACTCACCCATGGGGTGCCGGGTCCTCTGGACCAGCAAAATATTGGAGGCTCTTCCTAATGCCCCCAACATAAGCACATCAGGTATTGCCTAAAAGATAGTGCTGATTATTTTGTCAAGAGCTGTTCCAGTGAGGCAAAACCTTGTTCCTTGCTTGTCCTAGCATCTGGTTTGTTTGGTCATTCCATGGCAGAATGGGCTTGGGTATCTGTGAGGTATGTTGCATACAGAGAGGGGGACCAGCTCTGGGAAGTTGCCTGAGACGTGTACCAGCTATGTCTCAGCCCTTCCAGCCCTCCCACTCACTTCTGCCTCCGAACTCCTCCCCACTGCAGATCACCATGCACCTCGGACACCACTCCCACCTCACAGTAAGTCAGAGTAGGGTCCCATCCCCAGAGGAGCCTGGGGATAGGTTCTTGGGTCCCCTGCCCTCCATGGAATTTGCTCAGCAGATCACAGCTGGCTGGCACAAATCCAGCACCATGTCCTCCTCAAAGCTGCTGCCACCAGACTTGAGGTTTGTAGTCCCCAGCTCCATGGCTGGGGGCAAGTGAGAGTTCCCTCAGCTGGGCACCAACACAAGTCAGAGTTCCTGTTGTACAGCTATCTGCACAGACACAGGCTGAGCTTTATCTTGGTACTTCTCCTTTGCTGCCATTTCATTTCAGGTGTTCTTTCTTCACAATGAAGTGAGGCAGGGTCGGGACACCCAATCCCACAATATTTCTCATGTCTTTTCTCCAGATAAAAGCTACGACCTACTTGCAACTGCCTGATAGCTGCTGAATCCTGGGTTTGGAAGGACCAGGGGAGGCATGGGTGGCAGCTGCAGCACTGTGGACCCCCTACAAAATCTATGGCCAGAGCAGGTGTTGATGGATGCTCATATGAGTCACCTTAGCAGCAGAAGCCCTGGAACTCTCCAGAGATCAACAGGAAGGCAAAAGCACCTGGGGCCCAGAGGGAGGAATTTGTTTGCAGTCAGGGATTCCAGAGAGAACAGGACAGCAGCAGCCTGAAGCCCAGCTCCCTGGGTCCGTGGCCAGTGGCCTGCCCAGTCCCTCCTTCCCTGGGACTGCTGGTCTCAGGATGGTGTCCGGTCCCAGATCGTAGGGGGCCACAAGCAGCTGCAAGGAAAAAGACAGCAAGTTACAAGTACAAGATAAAACATCGATGGGTGTTTATCAACATTCTGTTGAGGTTTTCCTGCTGTGGTGCTGCACAGTCCTGATTAAAACTTGTATTTTCTGATATTATGACTAAAAAGAAAAAAGTAGGCAAAACTCTACTGAGAGCTCTGCCTGGTGGGCCCTGTCAGGCAGCCCCCAGGCTGGCTCATGAACAGCTGGCATCCTCATCTGTGTTCTGCATCCCCACCTCCCCACCCACCCATCCTGTCCCCTAACCCAGCCCAACATTAGCCAAGGCATCCATTTGCCCACAGGTGTTTTTCTGCTCCAGGAAGGGTGGAGTTGTGCTGGTTTAAAAATGACTGATCACTCCTGTCAGTTGGGTGGTTGCATTTCCTTACTTTGGTCTCTTCTGCTGTGTAGCAGCAGGCAGTCCTCTTTAAAGAGGCACAATGTAGTCCCCAACCTGGCATGATGCTTCTGGACCCAGAGGAGCCAAGAAGAGTCAGCAAGGCCCCTCTAACTTGGGCTGACACCAAGCACTGGAGACTCGGCCCTTAACAGTGCTCAAAGAAATGTCCCAAGCACAGTTGTTGTGTCTAGGTGTCAGTTCATTGAAAGCAGGTGTTGGTGATGGTGAGTCTCTGTAGGAAAAGAGTCTTTGAAGCGCATCTTTTGATTTGAAGGTAAACAAGAATATTGAAAGAAAAAGTTTCGGGATTGTATCTCCTCTAGACCACATTAATGACCTTAAATGGCAAAGTTTTGTTGATTGTTTTTTAAGTGGCTTTTCTTTAAAATCTTGCATTTCCTCAAGACAAGAACATTAAACAGAAACTGTGGGAGAAATGTTAAATCACACCTAAAAAACACTCTAGAACAGGGTTAGCATCCCTGAGGCTTTGGGACAGTGGTGTACCAGGCTCTCTCTGCCCTGGCCTTTTTGTCTTATACTATCACTCATCAATCACAGCCACAGGCCACAAGGGCACTGACCAGACCAGGGCAGCAGTGATGCCCACAGACCTGCAGGGGTGCTGCCCTGCTCTGATTAGCACAATCAGCCCATTGCATATCATTTCCTGGCTGCTGGGTACAGCTGGTTCCAGGGTATAAAACCAGCCCCTGGGTATGAGGAAACTCAGACTTCCATACATCTTGGAAGGAGTGTCCAGCTGTGGGAGAGATGTGCCAGCCTCAGCCACTGCTGGTCCTGCTGCTCCTGCTCTCCTGCCCCTGGGCCAGTGCCAGTAAGCTGGGGCTCTGCAAGCTGTTGCGAGGCTGCTCGCCTGGGCTCTCATCTCAGGAGCCACTGGCTCATCCTGCAGTGGGGTGTCTTGCAGGTGCTCTACAGGGTCAGATTGTGGGGGGCCACGAGGCGCAGCCCCACTCCCATCCTTACATGGCATACCTGAAGGTAGGGACGCTTGCCTGTGGGGGCTTCCTGGTGGCCCCTGACTGGGTGATGACAGCCGCACACTGCATGGGGTAAGTACTTCATACGGGGGCTTTATTCCCTTCTTTCTCACCTAACCTATGATGCCCTTCACTGGAGCATTTTTGGAGTAGGTTCCTCTTCCTCCTGTTCAGTGCAGCTCTCTCCATTTGCTGCCAAAGGGGAGGGAGCTGGGTGACACCCAACCTTATTCCCCCCTCTACACTCTACTGTTATGGCTAGGAATATCACAGTCATTCTGGGAGCTCACGACATCCACAAACCAGAAACAACCCAGCAGGTCCGGGGAGTTCTCAGATACCACATGCATCCTGAATACGACCCTGACACCGTGTCTAATGACATCATGCTGCTCAAGGCAAGACAGTTCTGCAGTGGGCAGTGGGGCAGAAGGTGGGATGGGGCTGTGGGTCTGGCAGGGTCCACCTCAGCAAAGCTGCTTCTGCTCAAACTCCTGGAGGCAGGCAAGACTGGGAGGGACCTGGGAGGGAACCACAGGCAGGGCTTGGAGACACATGCCATGTTCACAGGAGCTCATCAGAGCTTACAGTGGCACATGTCCTGCTAGACCTCTCCTTCCTCTGTGCAGAAAGCATCTTTCAGCTCTTCTACTCATAACCTTCTCCAAAACCCTGCTTTCTCCCAGCTGACATCAAAGGCCACTCTCAATGACTACGTCAAGACCATTCCACTGCCTAAGACCAGCAGTGACCTCCCCACAGGCACTAAGTGCAGCATCGCCGGCTGGGGTCTGATTGACGACGACCAGGCGACCAACAAGCTCTTTGAAACCAAAGTCTCCATCTACAGCCGCAGAAAATGCATCCTCTTCTATCCGCATCTTGACACTGGCATGGTCTGTGCTGGCAGCTTCCATGAGCTGAAGGATTCCAGCCAGGTAAGGCCTGCCAGCAGGCTGGGATTTGGCTCTCTGAGAGCAGATGCTGCTGCTGCCACAGATGGAGCTGGTTCACAGGGCAGGCAACAAGTATTTTATCTGTAGCTCCCATATGGACCAGCTCTCTGAACACCTTGACACCACAGTCCCTGCACAGTACCAGAGGTAGAGGTCCAACTCACCAGCTTGGGGCAGCTCCTCCAGCTGGGTGGGCATGTGGGGCAGCAGCAAAGCCACAGCCCCCCTAGGCAGGGAGGGACCAGGGGAAAATCTATTCCCCCAGGGAAGAGGCCTCTAAAATCAATCTCATCTGTCCACAGGGAGATTCTGGTGGGCCCCTGGTATGTAATAAAGTGGCACAAGGCATTGTTTCCTTTGGGTACGAGGCCCCACCCGGCGTCTACACCCGCATCTCCAACTACCTGCCCTGGATCAAAAAAGTCATGAAGAAGTAGCAGCAGCCACGGCACTTGCTCCATCTCTGATGTGGCCCTGGAGATTGCAATGGCTTCCTTCCTGTCCCTGCTGAAGGCTCAACTCCCCCCTCTCCTTGTGAACCCAAGTGACTTGGTGCACACAAGGGTCCCCTTCATTCTGTTCTGAGGCTGCTGGCTGTCCCATTCCCTGCCTATCTCAGGCAGCCACTTCAGGGCCATGTTAAACACCCTGACAGAGGCAGGGATAGTCCCTAATGGGACAGAAAGAGGCTGTGCCACAACATTTCCTTCAGAGACAACACTGTCCCTTCTTGAACCTTGCTGCACTTAAAACATCCACAGTAAACTCATAGCTGCATTTCCCAGTGTGTATTGTCTTTCTTGTGGCCTTGCCATAGAGAGAAGGAGGGAGGGTCTGGCAACTGCAAGCGACAGGCCAGACTTTTGGGGCAGCAGCAGTCATGGCTCTGCATCCTGAATCTCTGGCAAGCTTGGAAACAAGAGCTGTGATTGCCCTTCCTGGGGTCATGGGGATGATGAGAGTTTCCCAAGGAGAAAAAAAAACCAGTTAGAAATAGGGTGGGAAAAGTGATGGGCACACACTCAATTTACCGACTTCAGCATCATTATCACCTTCCTGGAAGCAGCTGACAGCTGACAGGACGTGATGCATCAGCAGGTACCAGGACTCAAAAGCTGCCATTGTCTGCAGAGTAAAGGCTATCCCCTCTGCAGGGGCCTTATGGTTGGGAGATGTTGCACCCTAGGACAGAGTACAGCCAAAACAGCAGGCTTTAGGACGCTTCACTGGACTTTTTGTGGATGGTGGCCTTGGCATAGGGAAAGGTACCTGTTGAGATGCCAGGGGCAGAGCTTTAGGATCCCAGAGAGGAGGCAAGGGGGAGTCCTGTCTGGGGGCTGTCTGCTGTGAAGTTGGCTGGCATATTTCTGTCCCTCTTGGCACAGCCTGTTCCAGTGGTGGCCCAAACCCAAAGGCTTACAGCTCTCCCTCAGCCGGATGATGATCAGAGACAAGCTTCCCCCACAAAGGATGCTTGAGTATTGTTTTCAGACAACTCCTGCACTGGAGTCTGAACCTCTTTCTATGGTCTGCATCAGAAGAAAAACAACCTGCCCTCTGAGCAATCATCTCCTTTGCTCTAGTTAGTTTCTGGTAGCATCTCTTGTATACAGAGAGGGCTAGAGCTTCCTGGAGGAGATGATGAGGGACAGAGACAACGCATTGGTAAATAACTGAGCTGCTGAGCATTCTGGCACAGAATGACAGATGTTTGTGCAAATTCAAGAGGAGACTAAGCTGGTTTGCGGTGGGGAAAACCAGTGGGGAATTTTAAACATGTAGAAAGCGTGCGCAATCCAAAGGAAGAGGGTGCTTGCCCTGGTCTCATGGCTTTTCGAAGTCTCCCACTAGTCAGTTCCATCAGAGGGAGGAAATGGCCTACAGTCTGCCCTGATGTCTGCTCATATGTCCTCCATGTTTCTGCCTAGGACAAAGGGAAACTATGTCACCTTTGCCTTCTCCACCCAGGCTGCCCCGGGGAAACTGAGAAAGTTCCATGTTTGGGCTTTTGCTCACAGCTGCTATCAGCTAGGAAATCTGCAAGTGAACAGGCTACAGCTGCTTATCTCTGCTGTATGAATCTTTGTCACGTCAGGGTTTTCCTTGAAGCTCCAGCCCTTGCAATCTTTGCACGAGAATAGGAACCTTTAAGCTTAAAATTGGGGTTTACCCTGTGGCACTGGAGGCAGAGAGGAAAGCAAATTTACCGTCAGTTAGCAAGAGCAGCAAGGAAGTGTCAGCCCCATTTCGTCACAGCTGAACTGTGAATGTTCAAACTTTGCCCTTATCATAGAATCACAGAATAGTTTGAGTTGGAAGGGCCCTTAGGGGTCATATCATTCCATGCCCCTGTCATGGACAGGGACATCTTTCCCCAAACCAGGTTGCTCTACACCCCATCCAACCTGGTCTGGAACACTTCCAGGGATAGGGCAGCCACAGCTTCTCAGGGCAACCTGGGCCAGGGCCTCACCACCCTCACAACCAAGAATTTCTTCCTAATATCAGTGCAGTGTTATAAACACATTCACAGCAATTTTGCTCAATTAGACAAGACTACACCAACTGAGAGAGAGCAGGAAAGTCCTCAACTGCCACTTCACGGTCTTTGGAACTGGTGCATCAGGTAAAAGAAATCTTGATCTTGTAGGGCTCATGATGAAAATTAAGAGAGTTTGCAACAAATAGAAGCTGCAAGGAAAGACCCCACTGGAAGTCAAAGAGATAAGGGTAAGCATGTTCCCCTCAGCTTCCAGCACAAAGGCAACGACCCAAAATTGGCTTTGAGTTTAGAAGAATGTCAGATACCCCAGATCAGGCCCAAGATGAAGGTGGGTTGATGCCCAAGGCTAAGACTGACTGAATTCCCCTCTCAGATTGCTGAGGTATGCAACTTGTGGAGAGATTCAGAGATGAGTCTGACTTCTGTGGTTTCCTGGAGTCTGGTCTCAGGCTATAAAACCTTGATGGGAGCAGGAAGAGACCCTGGCTGCACCTCACCTCTAAGGGATCCACTGAAGCCCAGAACACCATGATGGAGCACCTGCAGATTCTCCTGCTCCCTCTCCTGCTGGTGATGTGGCCCCCAGTCAACACCAGTAAGTAGAGCGGGCTGGAGGCAAGGAGAGGGTTGGGGAAGGATGAGTCCCAGACAGCATGTCCTGTGCCCTCCAATCCCCTTCTCCTCAGTCCTATCCGTTGCAGATTATTCCTGGAATCGGAGGGAGGGAGGAGGTGAAGCCAGGACACCCTCCACACCCTACATGGCCTATCTGCAAGGAAAGAACAACCATTCCTGCGGAGGGTTCCTCGTGGCCCCGAATTGGGTGATGACGGCAGCTCAGTGCCTTGTGTAAGTTTTTGCTGTGTTCATACAGCACCCGGTGCAGAGAGATGATGGCACCACCATGACCCAGGTAACATCTACACAGAGGTCTAAGAGATGGAGCTGCTTCCCACATGGCCATGGGCAGACTCTTTCCTCAGAAGGGAGCATGGGCTGTGCTGTGGGGCAGGGCACAGCTGAGGGTAAGGCACCACAACAGCTCTCCCTGCAGCCTTCCCTGTCTGTTTCCCCAGCCCACCCTCATATACTTACCTTTATTTTTTTATTCCTTTTCCATGACTCATTTTATTCTTTCCAGATGCCATCCAGAGGTCAGAGTGGCTTCTTCCCTTGCTGGCACTGACCTGCTGGCATGGCAGGGATGGCTGTTGTCAGGCTTTGCCATTTCTGCCACCAAGAGACTGTTTGAGACTGTTAGCAGAATTACGTACTATGAGCAAGCTGCTTGCCCAGCCCTTTTCCATCCCTCCAGCTGGACAGCTTGGGGCATGGACAGGCAGGAGGCCTTTTCTATATGTGCACGACTCTGGGTGTAGCTACTGCACACTTCAGGGCTAACAGATCTGCCCTGGTGCCAGTGACCCAGGTTCAGGGCCAGTCCCCACACTTGAGCAGCAAAAGAGAAGACGAGCAGAACCCAGGAGCCTGGATGCCTAGGTCTCACCTGGGAGATGCATGTACCCAAGGTCCTCCCAATTTTTCCAAGGCAGCCCCTTCTGCAGGTGATGTAAAGGCAAGTAAAGGGACAGAGAAGGCTCCTGATTCAGAAATCCCTTGACTTCCATGGGCCTATAAAGCCCGGACCAACAGTCCACATAGCACACAGCAGCAGCATTGAACCAAATCTGCCCAGAGGTAAAAGAACCCTTGCAGACTCTGCCTGTAAGACAGGAGCTTGCTCTGCCTCTTATCTGCGCAGATTCACTGGCAGAGCTCCTTGCTCCCACCATTCTTCTTAAAACGTGCATATATAACACATTCTGTATATAGAAAGTATATATTATACACATTATATATGTGTACTATTATTGTATATATAGCATACAGTGTATCTATGCTAATAGTACATATATATTAGTATATATATGAGAGAGCATACATATATACACACACACACACACAAAAATGTATGTAATATATATACACATGGCTGGTCTCTCCTGGCCATACGCTTGGGAGATGAGCCTCAGTGTTACCAGGCAAGACAGAAAAAAGCTAACAACATACACTGTACTTGATTTTATCAGCCACAAACCTCTGACTGTCATCCTTGGAGCCCACACAGTCCAAAGGAAAGAGGAAAACTGGCAAAAGTTTGAAGTCAAAGAGTATCACTGCCACCCACGCTTTACCAGTCCTAAGGAGGGAAATGACATCCTCTTGCTGAAGGTAACTACCTGCCTGGAGCGGAAGGGAACAGCCTTCATCACAGCAAATGTACAGGCCAAGCACTTATTTCTGTATTTTCTATCCCCTTTGCCTAGCTGAGTGGCAATGCCACCAGCAACAGCTACGTTAGGACCATTTCCTTTGAAAAATCCAGAGTTCGTGGTGGGACTGTGTGCAGCGTAATTGGCTACAAGACACCCACTGGCACATTACGTGAAGCCACTGTCACCATCATCAAACAAAGGGACTGCCTCAGCCACTACCCTGGGCTTGCTGAAAACTTGATTTGTGGCCGCAGCAGATCTGCTGAGGTACCTGAAAAGGTCAGTCTCTGACTTTGAGAGGAGAAGACTGTAGGGACAGTTTTATCCCTGGGTGAAGCAGAAGGGACAAGAAGATCCTTGTCTTCCCATGGCAAAGGACCCTGGAAACTGCAGCAGCATAGTGGGATAATAGCTTGGCTAGAGGGATTCCCCCTTAGTCTTGTAGCTGGTCGGAATACGTTTTGGATATGCAGCCAGCAGAAGGCAGAAATGTTGGTCCAGCTGTAGCTGTGCTGAGTCCCAAGCAAAGCTGTCAGCAGTCCCTTTTGGACCCAGAGCTATCCCCATCCACTGCGGGTCCAGGCTTCTCCTGGAGAAGCTCTGTCCTGATATTTGCAGCCTCCCTGATCTTTGCAAAGGCATCCTTTCCCTGGGGACACCACATAAATCACCACTAATCTCTCTTCTCCTCCATTTCACAGGGTGATGCCGGGGATCCACTGGTCTGCAATAACAAAGCCTATGGCATCTTCTCCTACAGGCATAACAACTGGCCCGGTTTCTACACACACATCGCTCATTACCTTTCCTGGGTTAACAGTGTCATAAAGTCAGCATGACTCTGTTCTCCCTGCAGCTGCTGCCCTGGAGAACTCACACACCAGAGCCTCATCCTCACCAGCTTTCTTTTCCTTTCTCACTGGGAAATATCTTACACTGATCCTCATGGATGTGACAAGGACTTCTCTGTGGCAAAGCTGAGCTATGCCAGTGGGGGGCTCAGCACAGAGATCAGGCCTTGACTGCATTTATTCCCTGTGCAAACTGGGGAGTGCCTGGTCACACGGTGTGTGCTTCCACACTGCTGCCCTGATTTACCCCTTTGTCAAGCTGGTTGTGGCTACAGCTCTAAAGGGGAAGCAGCAGGGCAGCCCCAAGAGAGGTGTCAGTAGCTGCTAGGATGTCTGTCATCCTTTGGGGAAGGCTACATAACTAGATCAGGGGGATCCAAAGAACAGCATCCTCCCTGACCTTTGCATGTGTGACACCAGATGTTTGGGTGCCCTTTGCCCAAGCCCAGAGGTTTTAAGGTTGCCCAAGCTCCAAGGAAGACTCAGTTCCTGCTTCACACTGCTGCTGCTGTCCCCTACCTCTGAAACCTGCTGCCTCCTTTCACCCCTATTCTGTAGCTCCAGTGTTGTAAGAATACATAAACCAATAAATTGCATCTGCATTTGAAAGCCTTTTTCCTGATGTGATTTGGATTTCTCTTGGCCACTGGCTCTAGTCCACAACAGCTCAGACAGCTGAATCTCAAGCTGGAAGCTTCTACCCCAAAAAATGGCCTGTTTTCTGTCCCGCCTAAACCCTCAGAATAGATGTCAAGCCTGGATTTCAGGGCAGGGGCTCTCCTCACATGCAGTTGGGCACAAACACTCCCTCCAGGTACCTCTAAGCTGGTACTCTGGGGGACTTCCTCCCTCTATCACACTGGCTCCCCCATGGGCCCCTTTTGATTCTACTCCATCCCATCTCTGCCTGGTTGCCATTCAACAGAAAACCAGCATCTTCTCCTCAGTGCAACTTGTCAAGAAGCAGCAACTGCAGGTCGTGCTAGACTTGTCCCTTCTACCTCAGTGTTGTGTTGATTTTGCTGTTGATTAGAATGATGACTTTAACCTCTTTTAACAAGAAACGTGGGCAAAGACAGCAGCAGCAGCAACAGCAGCACTGAGCCATGGAGGCTGGAGTGATTTGGGCAGAAGGTGCTCCAGCAACTCAGCTCTCCAGAGCACAGTACAGTTTTGGGGAGGCTCAGACTCCATTCCTCCCCTCTCCAGCTCTTGGCATCCCACTGCAGCTGGACTTAGGCCGGTGCCCTGGGGGAGGGACATCCTGACCAACTCTGTGTCACACACAGGTGTTCATCAGGGCACATTAAGTCATTCAGGTCTTTTTAGCAAGGTTGGCACCAAAGAGAAGAACCACATGGTCCCACCACAGCCTGACATTCAGCAAATATTTTCTTTCTACAATTTGTGATTTAAGACAAAAAAATAAATTCCCACCTCTACTACAATAGAATTAAAAACTTTTACAATCAAAGGAAATTAACTTGGAGTTTTGGCAAGAGACCTAGCAAGAGGAGAGCAAACATTTCCATCAGATGCTTAGGATTTCAGTGAAGGATTTCAAAAACCCACTTCTGGCGAGTGTTTACCTTTCCTTAGGTTTACCTCTGTCTAAAGGTGACTTGTCAGAGGCCAGTACAATATCTGCAGCAGCACTGTATACAAAACACTAGACCAAAGATTTGAAGAATCCAAATACTTTCCAAACCTAACCATTTAAGATGCCTAAAAGTCCCCAGGTCACTCCCTGACTAAGAAAAGCTGCAACTGAGCATAGTTATCAATGGGTTTTCCTGTGGATGATATTCCACAAGGAGAGCACCTCTAGCACCTTTCTGCTTTTTCCATGCAGACAGTGCCCTCTCTGGGCTGGCAACAGTGCCTGTTCTTCAAGGTTCTATCTCTAAACAACTTCTGAAAGGATCAAAAAAATTTACGTCTTGCAGTTTAAGAGTATGTTCATGGCTAAGCTGAGGAAGGCAACTCCCCTAGGGTTCTTTATATCATTTAATCTGCTCTGGATCAAGAGTTGCAAAGAGGAAACCTCTTTTCCAATCAGGCTGCCAAATCCTTTCCAGAAGAATTCCAAGGATGCTCTCATCCTGCATCACCTTGACTGTGCAAAGAGCCTGTCAGCTTCTGAAGAATTGCAGACTGAAGGCCTGAGACACTGGGAGGGAGGATACAAACCAGCACAGCAAGAGAGACCTGCCTTTTGGGTGCTTTGTGAAAACACCATGTATTTCCATGGCCAGGAGCTACAGATACTCACCTGAGATGAAGGGAGGAGCAGTTCCAGGAGCAGTGCATAGAAGTGGCCAGGGACAACAAGTAATGGCACCCAGCTGGGGATGCAGAACAGCCCTGGGCGGCAGCTGCTGTCCCTGCCAAGCCACATCCTCACCCAGTTCGGCAGCTGGGTTATCCAGGACCTTCATACAACCCAAATGTGGAGTCTTGTCGTACACTCCAGTATGGGAGCCCCAAAAATTCTTCAAAAGCCACGAGTTCTCCACCCATGGTGGTACAGATGTTACAAAATTTGCTTGTAGAGGCTTACATTCCTGATCAGATAGAAGAAGCAACTCAAAGACAACTATACTGAAATGGTATGCTTGAGGAGAGCACACAAAAAAGACTTTGGTTTAAAACAAACCCTCGCTTAGCTCTGGAGCTCAAGAAGTCACTGCTCCTGACAGCAATGTTGTACCACCAGTGGCTGCCATTCCACAGGCCAAGCTGGTCCCACAGTTTTGAGGCTAAAGTCACCAACCTCAGAATCCTGAGTATGGCTGGGTGGGGTCAGGATAACATGGGAGAGAAAGCTGAAGTGAGAGGAGGGAAGCATTATATTCCTGCTTTATAAATTTCCCATGACATTTTATTCAAGCTGAACCGATGTTTCTCTCGCTTTCCCAAAATGGCAAAGGTTATGCTCAAAGAAAAGAGCTTTCTCCTGCTATGATCATCCTAAGGATGGTCATTGTCCAAGGACAATAGAAATCCTGAAGTCTCTCTTCTTTGCCATTTTCTTCCACGTGAGATTTTTTTAATATGAAAAAATAGAAAATTGATTTCCTTAATGTCTGGTCCACCCCTGTGCACAATCCCAAGCAGATCCTCTGGGGGGACATCCAATGGCCAGATTTAAAGCGACTTGCAGCACTAATACAACCCCAGTCCTTGGGCCAGCACACTTTACCAGGACATTTCTCTGGCCCAGAGCCCAGCTCTGACAGTCCTCTTTTGCCAAGTCCCTCCACAACAGGCTGCAGTAGCAGGTGGCTTCACAACAGAGTGCCTTCCAGGTTCCCAAGACCTCTCTTTGCAGGATGCAGTACTTGCATGTCAGAGGAGCCAAGGGCCTCTCACCACAGTAGTGGAGGTGGAGGCAAGGAGCTCACTGTCTTGGTGGAAACACTTTATGCAGTCTGAGTTTGAGGGGTCCTTGGGAAAGCAGTAACCACAAGCTTGCTGCATGAGCTGTTCCCTCAGCTGCCTTCTTTCCTGGGCTGCTCCAAGACTGGCAGGGATCTGCCTCCTGCATATCCACTGCCACACTTTGGCAACAGTCCCTGCACACACGCCTGCCGCTGAAGGTGGACAACCCTGCACGTATGGCAGCTGGGGGCTGCAAAAGGCCCAAACATGAGGCCCTCAAAGTCAGCTGGGAATACTGTGAATTAGTTTTAAGACTTCTTCCCTGAAGAGTCTCAACCTGTTGATGTGCTTTATTTAAATGGAGTATGCTATGCTCTTTGCAAAGACCAGCACAACGCGTGGCCCACACAGAGCTGAGGACATGAACAACAAACCAAACATACTGCTTTCAGCCACTGTGACACATTCCCTGGCTGGTGAGGAGACAGAGCCACCAAGAAAAGCAGTGTACACTTGCCTGTAACTAGAAAACAGTGACAAGAGTCTACCAGTGCTGTGGCCAAGAGAACAGTTACCCTCCTGGTGCAAGCCAATACAACATCTCAAGTTGTCCAGTACCTGCAGCTTCACCTGTGTTAAGTGACACTGAAGGGAGCAGAACATCCTCAGTTGCAGGTTCCAGAGACACAGGCAACCTTAGAGGAAGTTAGTCATCCCTACCCACTCCCAGCTGATTTAACCTGAAATTTCTGGAGAATGATCCCAGAGAAAAAGAATTAAACTTAACAAACTCCATACCAGGAAATTGCTTTGACAAAGCTTTCACAATCATCCATCTTTGGACTAAGAGATAATTTTAAGCCACATTTCATACCTCAGTCCATATTTCTAACAGACAAAATTGGAAGCAGTTTTGGTCCCACCAACATTCCTGCTATTGGCAACAGATATCCTGCTTGGAATTGAGCCTGCAACGGGCTGATGCTACAGCAAGAGGCAGCAGCAAATATCAACAACTTCACTATGCAATTCTACTCCAAAATCCCAGAAAACTTTAAATCAAAATGACACCACTGTATCCCTGCACCCCAGTCAGACACTGTTCACACTTCAGGATTACTGGTACAGTGCATAGTTATTGCATATCAAAACACGCTTTGTTTCTATGTCTCAGAGTCCTGATTTTCTCAGCAGGAGGCAGAACCTGCTTCCATCAGCTGTAGAACTTGCTAAGCCAGCCAGGGAGGAGGAGAGGGGGAACGAGAGTGAAGAAACACACACTCAAACATCACGACTTTTAGGAACAAAATTTATTCCAATTTCAAACAGAGAGTTTATTTCAGGAGAAAGATATGAAAATCAATTTCCATCAGATATTTCCGTAATAATGGTGTTGCCCAGCAGTCAGAGTGGGATCTTTCCAAGAAACAATCACACTCCTGCACTGGAATGAGACAGTTTGGAGTCTGAATAGATCCTGACACTGGGCATCTTATTCAGAAACTCCTTTACCCTACCCTCTTCCCTCCCCACCCCCCAACACGCACAACAATACATGCATTGCAAATTACAAGGTTTAAAAACAGCATTTTATATAGTATCTTTTTAAATAGGATAATGTTTAAATTGTCTTAAATCAGGATCCTATAATATACAAGTATAACCAAATAATTTCCACCACATTGGCACTTGTAAAGAGTCTCTGGCACTACTAAAGAAGGGGCATTGGCACAAACCATACTCTTAAAAAACTGGGTGCTGCATAACACACTTTATCTCCGCTGGACTCTAATGACCTGGGCTCTGTACAGGACAATACAATGGTCAGCACACGCTGGAAGGTTGGGTTTTTTTGTGGGGTTGGGGTTTTTTGTTTGTTTTGTGGGGGTTTTGTTTGGGTTGTTTTTTTGTTTTTGTTTTTGAGGGAGGACTTTTGGTTGTGTTTTTTGTTGTGTCTTTTTTTTTTTTACTTTTTTTTTTTTTTTTTTTTAACCAATAAAACACATGAAGAAAAACCATAGTTGAACACAAGGCCAACATTGCTAGGAAGCAACAACAAGAGACCAAAGAATCCAACTCAGGGAGAAGGGGAGAAGCAGGAAGGGAAGGAGCTATCTGACACGCAGCAGGAAGGGGCTTTTGCTCACCAGGTAGCCAATCCACATGGAATGGTGCAAGGAAATGGGATGGTCCTCTGCTCACTGACTTCAAGTTTCAAACTTGTTCAAAATACATTGGTTTCTTCAGCAGAACAAAGATTAAAAGTGCACAAGGAGCAAAGCTAGCCAGAAGACCACTTCCTCAGACTCTAGGTTCCCTCCAAGAACGCAATTTTACCTCTTTTCTGAAAGTCAATCTGTTGTCTCAACCTGCAGAAAATTCTGATAGGCCTCACTTTCAGAAAAGATGATATAGGCAAATTTGGTCTAAGGTTTGGCACTTTTGCTAGGGCACACATTTGCCAGCCAACAGAGACTGGAGCCAGTTCTGCAGGAACGCTTTGCTGCCCAGGCTGGAGGCACACAAGCTACTATTTACTAAGAAAAGCATGTGCTAACTCTGGTATCTTCTCATATATGATACAGTCATAGACAACTCCAGATGATGTGCACAAGTCTGACCCATTCCCCCCCTAATTCAGAATGAGGTTTCAGGAACTTGGGAGAGCCACTCTGCAATCCTCTGCCCTCCCCTCCACAATGCTCAGCACATTGAGCCAGTGATCATGCCAACGGCTACACCAAGCAGGTGCTCCATAAGGTACAGTGCATCCCTAAATCTTTGTGCTCATAGCCTCCCACAGTTGCCCATGATGATGCAGAGTCACTCTGCAAGAGACAGATGCCAAGATCCCTCCTCCAGTGGCAGGGCAGCAGCTCTTAAAGAAGGGGAAGGTATGAAACAAGACAAAAAGTTTCTGATTCAAGTGGAAGCACCACCATCATTCACCTTGGAAAGAAAAAACTTCTGGGAAGTTATTTCCAAGAACCTGTGTATCTCAGTGCCAGGTTCATTGCTGGCAGCAACTGTAGTGTGAATCATTTACAAAAGAATAACAGAAGCGGAAGAGGCTGGTGCTGCCGTCTGCTTCAGAGGGACAGCACTTAGAATACATGAAGATGATTATAAATTCCTCCTTATAGGACAGTTTCTACAAAATGGATCATTTTGGCATAAAGATGGAAAAAACAAAAAAAAAAAGGCAGTAAAATTGATGCAAAGCTGTCTGACACATGGGAATCCCTCTCATTCCTCCCAAGGGTTAAATGCAGTCCAGAGCATGGCTATGAGATGCTATGTTTCCCTCAGCATCACCACTTGGCCAGACTGGCTCTTTAAGTGTTGGTCCCATGGCTACTGTTCCAACTTAAGCTCTCTAATCACTTGCAGCAGGGCTTGCCTTCTTCTGTAGTGCTCTGAGGAATACAGAGGCTTCAGTTGGCTATTCTGGAAATCCAGAGGGATCTATAAACAGAATTATTCAAAATTATGTCCCTCCATATTTTAGTGTTCTAAATCAAAGCATCTTAAGCATCTCAGACAGTTAGACTGACACGTTGTGCAAAACACTGATGTAGTGCTCTGTCTACAAAACAGACAAAATATCAACCGCCCCTTTCAACAGTGCAGCTCATTTAGTCTTTTTCTGCTGGCAGCCTGCTAGCCTTCAAAGGGGCAGTCTGGTTGATCCAGAGAATTTGGACCCAATGCTATTTGTTGGAATTGCAACAGAAGCATTAGCGATGGCTAAATAACACATGTCCAGATGTGGGTCAGATTTCCCTGCTTCACACTCACTTCTCGTCTTGCCACTGCACTTCTCTTCCAGGCCAGCAACAGCTCCTCAGCACATCTGTTGACTTGCCTCAGCTCCTTGAAAAAGCTTTCTAATGTGCACAGGCTTCACATCTTTCTGCTTAGTGGAGATTCAGGTGGCATCTAGAATTCAGAACTATTTCCACTCTGCCTTCCACCTGCACCAGCAAGCACTGCTGCCTCTCTCCTCCTCTCCTGCTGAGCCAAGTGCACCCACAGCAGTTGTGCTCCAGCCACAACCACTGTAACTCGGTCATCACACCCACCCCAGAACAAGTGTTGTGTGCAAGTCTTCTGAAGAGGAACACAGCAGCATGTGCCACAGGGGAATGCATAAACAGGGGAGAGAGAACTGCCACTCTCTCCAAGAGCTACTCTCGCTCTTCTCAAGTAAGAATCCTACCAGTGTCCCAAAGTCTGTCACCCACCAATTCCGGTCCTTTCTAAAACTCTGCAAGCTGGACAGGACTGAGGAATTTTTACTAAGTCATTCACACAATGGCACAAAATGCAATAAACAAGGCCTGTTTGCTACTAACAGCAAGAAAAGACCTAAAAGATGGCACAGGACTAAGATTTTCAATCCAGCCAAAGTCTGATGTTTAAATGCCACAGTTACTCAGTGTGCTTTTGGGAACTGCTTCATAGAGAAGTTGCTCACTGATGTCACATACTCTACTCAACAAAACATATTTTCTCTCAGCAAACTGAGCCTTGTGAGCACACAGCCACGTGTTTGTGGTGTGGAGGGGGATGCATGTATGTGTGTGAAAAAGAAACAAGAACTAAATAAAATAAAATAAAACAGAATAATTACAGTCAGGCACTTCCCCAGGCTCAGCAGCTATTGCTCCAAGAGCTTCCATCATTTGTAGTCCATGAACAAAATACAGCAACATGTAGCAAACTATGTATAGAACATCAATAATTTAAAAAAAAAAAATCACAGTCTCCATACCTTTTATAATTGATAAGAAAAAAATAACTCAGAACATATAAAGAATGGAAAAGTGATGGCTTTTTTTTTTTTTTGTTTTGCCATTTTTTTTGCACAATAGTTGGAGAGCAATTGCTCCTCCCCAACATTTCATCACAGTGAACCATGGAGCGTGTCCTGGGGAAGGGAAGGGAAAGGAGGGGGGAAGCAAGTAGATTTAGCAAATTACACGAGAGGCACCCTATAGCACAAGGCAAAGGAACCAGTAGCATTCTGCACTCCCACTGTCCAGTGAATTCATAATCTCAGCTGGAAAGTGTTTTTTCTACATATACCATGGGAATGAAAGGGGAAAAAAAAAACCAGTGACTAAGCAACAAAGGAAAGACCAGGATGAGACTGCCTTAGCCGCTTGGCAAAAATTAAGATGTAAGCAAGGTGCTGAAGAAATGAGGCATATCCCCGTTAACTGTGAAATAAAAGCAATTTGTTAAAAATATGAAATCAACTACTCTGTGGACAGAGACATGAGACTCCAGGATAACACTGAGCACTTGCCACTCCACAGATCAGACAATTTGCACTCATTACATCATCAAAAATTAAAACTTTTTTCCTGTCATATTTAAAATTTCTTTTTTTTTTTTGTCTTTCTTCACAAAGAAGCCTCTCAAGGGGCAAGAGCAGAGCAGGTCAAACCAGGTTGTACTCCTTCAGGTTGAGCTGTAGGATGGTGTCCTTGACAGCTGCAAAGACGAAACGGATGTTTTCTGTGTCTGTAGCACATGTGAAATGGGAATAGATGATTTTATCACTGTCGGGATTTAAATCCACAAACATCTTGAGGATGAACTCACGGGCTGCCTGTGCATCCCTCTGTGGGCCTGCAGCAAACAGAGACACTAGTGAATGGATTCATTCCAATGCATTCCCCAGGCTGATCCATCCGAATAACTGCCAGCCTGCTTTTTCTTATAGGTTACAGAACTATTAAGAAGAAATTAGGATCATTTATGATATAAGGGTCTGAGGAGCTGAAGTATCTTTTGCTTTTCGGTTATCTAACCAAAACCCAAAGCTGGGCACTTTGCAGACACCAAGGGGTCAGTTCAGACCCTGCTTTGGAATCCAGACCTCATTAAAATCCTGGGTGGGAATGACAGATGCTGCAGAGACACACAAAGCTCTCCCCTGGAGATGGGATGTGTATTTCTTCCTAATATACAGGTGGATCTTATATGCTGAAGGACACAAGTGTATGTTTTGGAAACAAGGGTTATCCTCAGCCAAAAGTGCAGCCTGTCCTAACTGGGTGGTCAACTCACAGGAGCTAAAAACTGGATTTTTTGCCAGCTTTTAATTCATATTGCTGCCAGCTCCCAAGAAAACAGTCACCTACTGCTATTTCTTTTACAGAACTGCTATTGTCACATTCTGCATGGCAAATATCACCTCTTGAGAGGATGTCTGATGGGCAACCTCCAACTCAAAAGCCATGCAGCACCCATGAAGGAACTACAGTGAACACTTATAGGAAAAAATGAAAGTACATGACAATCCTTGAAGTTGGGATCTGTCTCCAGTTGTTAAGCTCCATTTGAAGTAGGCACTGTTTGGGTGGCAGCTCTTCAGCCATTCCCAGACTGCTGTAAAAACATGGTGTTCCCACCAGTGCCCAGATGTAAGAGGATAACTAACAAGGAGCAATTCCATTAGTCTTTTAAAGGATGAAAGCTGTTAGCAAAATGGCAATTCTTCCTTTATCTCATACTTTTAAAGCAAATAATGAAAGAATTATTATAAGAGAGCATGGCAAGAAGTATGTTGCTTGATCTCATTCTCCACTACTTTTATTTTCAGCCCTGTACAGATATGTTACCAGCCAGCTTTAAATGCACTCAAGTGAAGAGCCTGAAATACTATTCTGGCTACAGAACATTGTTTCAGATGGGAATTTCTCTGTTTCACATAATCTTATTTTCCCACAACAGCAGATGGCATGCTAATAAGAATTTCATGCTGCCTGAGATTTTTCAGCACCATCATTTGAACAACTTGGGTATTTGACCAGTCAGTTTCTCAGAACAAAGACTCAAGTCACCTCCTGACTAGAGGGTTAGAAGGTTCAGAATACCAGTAAATTGCTATGTTTATGAAACTAGTTATATGCACAAGCACACAGGGAAGAAAGTTGCTTTATATACTACAATACTTTGCAGTGCATATTGGAGGGGGTAATTCTTCATCTAGGAGAGGTTCATTATTTCATCATTCAATCAGATTCCAGTTGTCTATGTATGATTAAGATATTTTTATGATTTTTTTTTTAATTGCTGTAGGCATTAGTCCTCAAATTAAGATGTTTTCTCCACTTCTAGATCCTAATTTTCTTTTAAAAACAAGAAAGTTCTAACCAAACCAACTCCACATCTTATTCTAGATATAGAATGTACCTCCTTAAAAATCACTCACCATCAAACTCTGGGAAATAGTCAACGAGGTGGGAATACAGGATCTTGTCTTCCAACAAATCTTTCTTGTTGAGAAAGAGGATAACAGAAGAGTTTTGGAACCATGGATAAGTTATAATGGTTCGAAAGAGAGCTTTACTCTCTTCCATTCGGTTCTGAAATAAGAAAAAGAAAGACTTATTTTCACAAACAAGCACTAAGATGCCTCTCTGCTGCCTGCACACATATTCAGATCTGTAGTGATTCAGCATCTCAAACACTATACACAGAATACTTTGGCCCCAGGTAGGTTCTGGCTCAAACCTCATCAATAAATGGAAATGAAATGCAAAATCTGAAGGAGTCAAGCTTCGTTTAATTGCCAAGCCATTCACACCAAAACACTTAAAAGCCATTTTATGCTTTGAGAGTCATATGAGAGGACTGGCCAAGGATACTTTCGGAACACTGTTTGTCTAGTAGCAAAGGGGTAACTGCTGTTATCTTGTAGCAATTTTTTTTTATTTATTAGCAAGTGCCAAAATTCAGATTTGCACCTTCAAAGAGCCCAGTCACTACCTAACAAGACAGAAGTCACAACCCAAAAGACCCCAGTGTGGTAAGAGGGACGTGATCTGAGAACATGCCTCTCCCCCACAGTGCCTTCCACAGTAGACAGGGCTCCGTCATGTCAGAGTATTTTGGGTTTACTGGAGAAGTAGAGATGATGTGAATGCCCTCTGCATTTTCCATTCTCAGGGACATCATGTCCCATTGAGGCTCATGTTCCCTTTCCAACAAGAAGAACTGAAGGCCAAAACCAACAATATTTGCTAATCCAACTTGGCACCAAGCACTTGGGTACCAATCTCCAAGAAGCTAGGAAGACATTCTGGCTTACCTTCTACCCTCCTGCAGAGTTCCCATTCTCTGACTTACCTCGTTATCCGATTCCACCAGAACTTGGTCATATTCACTAAGTGCTACTAAAAACATGATGGAAGTCACATTTTCAAAGCAATGGATCCACTTCCTTCGTTCTGATCTTTGACCTCCAACATCCACCATTCTAAGGAAGAGAATACATACAGTATCACAGAGGTACTGCAGTTCTCTGTCTGAATGCAAAGGACCAGCAAATGATGAGAATGAATGCAGTTCTTCACTGCTCCAGTTTAACATGTCATGGGGATGTGACAGTATCTGCCTGCTAACAGAACCAGCAAGTTTACAAAATATCCTGTTCCAGAAATACATCAAACGGAAAGAATGGCGAGTGATACCAAATTCAATTTCCACATACCAGCATTACCATTTTTGCTGCATTCTGCTCTGGTTTGCTAACCATCAGTTCTGAGTCTGAAAAGATGAGTCCTTCAAAACTGTCCTCTCTCAAATGAGCAAACTATTTTTATTTTTCACTAAAACACCTGCTTGCCTCAAAGCTTCTCAGTGTTGTGCTCTTCACACCAGGCTTGATTGCTGGCTTAAGCCTCTCAAGCCCATCTGTTGCTGCAGCAGTACAGACAGCAAGTTTTGGTGTCATCCTGAGGGCACAAGGTAGGCACAGAAAACCATCTCTCAAGGCAGATGCTAGGTGTGACATACAAGGAAGTATTTCTTCCTGGTGGAAGAAAAACTGGCGGGTGGCTTCAGCTACCCACACTTCACTCAACTGCCTCACAAGCCACAGCTTCAGCCTCAGATGCCAGCAATGCAGTCCTTCCCAGGGAAGGCACCAATTCCTGCAAGATAGTTCACTGGGTTTTAAGTGTCAGTGATTCAAAAGCAGATTCTGTTTTCTGGCAGTAAAAACGTTAGACTATTTCCATTAGAGGAGCACCTGTCAGCAGGTAATTCCACAGCATACACACACACATCCACTCAGAGCCTCTCAACCAAGCACCTGGACACTCCAAAGCAATCCATAGCTTATCCTTCCTGAAACCATATCACCGCTCTCTCAGTTCAGCTGTAACATGAATACACCTTCAGTACCTGAAGATAATATTCTCTAGGTCAAAGGGGTACTCTATGATACCAGTTGTAGGAACTCTAACCCGTAGCACATCTTGCTGAGTTGGTAGATATCCTGGGGTAGCAATACGATCCACGTCACTGAGATAGCTACAAGGAGGACAGTGGAAAAAAAAAAAACTACCTTAGGTTGCAGTACATAAACATACAGATGTAAAAACTGCTACATTTAGTCATTCCCTAGTGTTACAAGAAAGTTAGAAGTCACCTAAATCATTTAAGATATGATGTGTAAAAGTAACAGAATACATCTTTGGGGAACAGTAATTCACCAGCCAGCCCCCTTGGAGAATAAACAGATATACTAAGGACAACTTTATCAACTCTGTATAGCAGTGTGGAAGACAATATTTACTACAGAGAAAGTTCAGGTAGAGTGGATGCTTTATATTTCAGAAGCAAGTCTTATCTGCAGTGTAGAAACATATACTTATTTACTTATAAAACATCCTCTCTATGTTGCCAAACTTAATGGACTTTTTATTAATAAAGTCTAAGTTACACATCCAGGTACACCTGTAGGCCAAAGGATAAACCTGAGGAGAAAGAGCAACATTCCTGCTGCCTAAGAGCCAGGATCAACATAGATGGCACAAGGGAAGGATTCTGGCCTCAGGTATATCCAGAAGCAGATGTGTGAACAACTGCCTTAAACACCCAACAGAATACCTCATAGCCTCATAAAAAGCAGCAAATGATAAGGAAACAAACTCTAGACTTCAGTAGAAAAAACTGGACAGGTATAATTTGTTAGACCATCACTCCCACCTACCAGTGCATGCTAGTGATTATATACTTACTATTTAGCTGAGTCAGAAAGCTGATATTCTCTTCTCCTGTCATAACACTCTTGTATTCCAGGGTCGTTCCACAATGTTTTAATTGCACTTACATATGGCTGCTCAAATGTCATGACTTTTTCTACATCCACTTCTCGGATCAGCACTGCATTGGCCTGGAGATTGAAAAAAGAAAGGAAAAAAGTAAAAAAACCCAAAACAAACAAAAAAAACCCCAACCAAAAAAACACCACAAACCTGGGGGGCATGGGGTCTGTGTCAGAAGGAGGGGGCCCCAGTCATGGAGGAAATAAAAATTCTCACCTGACAATTGCTAAGTAAAGGAAGGGCTACAGTCATTATCACAGCCTGTGGCATCTGCAAGGTGACTGTCCACATCCAGCTGTTTTCTAAAAGGGGCTTTTGCCAATACCGCCAACCCCAGGAAAAATAAAAACCAAAGCCAAGTTTTCTGGCTTTATCTTTATCTTATGGTAACTGCGCAAGTTATCATAAATAAAAGTTGGCAGATTCTACCTATCAGAACCCCTTCACCATGCCCCACATAAAGCACAGGCAAGGCAAGCTTCCTCGCACCCTGCCCATTCTCATCACAGACGTAAAAGGTGCACCATCCAGTCCCTATATACAGTTAGTCAAAATCAGCTCCAAGATACTGTGTGACAGAGATAAAGAGATAAAATACAGTTTCACTTCAAAATATTAAGGATGTTATGCATTAAAAGAAGCAAACTATGCTAAAAAAAACCCTAATTTCCTGGCATACCCTCACTCTCATCGTCTTCCCCCTCAAAAATCTAAAATAATTTAGACCAGATCTGCCTGAAAAATTAATTCCTGGTCCCAAAATGAGTAAGCCAGACTTTAGCTCAGATAATGATTTCTGTGGTTGAGACCAAAATCCTTCAAGAAAGTTTTGTACCCTCAGTCAGCAGCTATCAGAAAAATGAATGGATTGCAGGAACAGGGATAACTATCAGCACAGGTGTCTTTTGGGTCCAGCATGTATTCTGCCAGCTTCAATATCCAATAAGTATATTAATTCACACAAAGAAAATGCTGGACACATTTAACAACACTGAATCCTGGAAATGAGTAAAAATAACACCCCCTCTTATACCCTACATAGTATCCCAATCCCTTGCTCCCACCACTCACTATGCAGACCAGTGCAGTAACAACCCAAAGTTGGTCTATCCCTTAACCCAACCAAGTAAATGGAGTCAGGTATCAAGAAAATGTCATGAAAAGTTTATGGAAAAGAGGTCAGGGAGGTTGAGGATGCAACACAGAAGGACACAAACAAACAGGAACTTAGAAGTCAAACCCCAGAATCCTCACTGCCTAAAGATGTGCAAAAACTGTGAGACACTTACCTTGTTCTGTTCATATTTGTACAGAATCTTCAGGGTTTCCATGGCTCTTATCATAGACTGCATGGCAGTGAAGATGTTTTGGTACACCAGCTTGGTGAAGCCTTTTTTGTCCTCTTCAGAGTAGCCTGAGCCATGAATTATACGCATTTGCTTAATGAATGTGCTTTTCCCACTCTCCCCAGTGCCTACAGAATGCAAGAGAGTGCATTAGGAGCCATCACAAGCAAGGATCTCAACTGAAGAACGCAGGCACTTCATACTCCAAAGTTCCTATTACTATAACCAAGCACACACTACTCCCAGCCACTTTTTTAGTTGCTTTCCAGAATGGTAAAAAGACAGCCTGGGTAGGCCTGCTCATCCCCACTACGAACCTGACAGCATGGAAGCTTGTCCTTTACAGAAGACCTCAAAAGCAGCCCTGGTACTTATTCCAAATCTCATGTTACAGCCACTCCCACACGTTCTGCGTCAAGAGGCCCTTGTCCGTCACACCTGACCTATTCCCAGATACTCCAGCAAGATGCTACAACCACGGCACCAGCCAGAAAGAGCCTGGGCATGCTCTTCAGCTAGTTAAGCACTACAGACTGAGATGACAGTGAATGCCAGGGGAAGCCCACTTGCACAGCAAAAGAGCAAATTTCCTTGCGCTGTAACTTGCCACAGAACGCTCTTTACCTGACGGACTACATGTCTTTTCATAGGAAAGAACTGAACACAATAGAAAAAAAACCAACTCTAAAGGAGAATAAAGCTCAAGAAGCTACTTGCTTATCCATCTGACACAAACAACTTAACCAGCATGCCTGCCTCATACCCCAAACTACTGTGCAAACATAAGGTTTGCTCTTAAGGACAGAAACAACAATCCTGACTCTGACCTGAAGCTCCTGATCCAGCTCACAGCCTTTGGGGACGAGAGAGTTAAAGATGGCGGCTGACAGGAGAGCAGAGTAGGCCACTGCTCAGAGCTGCCGGTGCTATGCCGGGTCCCCAGGGATCCTCCAGGCTGCAGCCTGCTCAGCAAGGCCACCGCTTCCTCCTGACACAGGTTCACTATCGGGCCTCAGAGCAGTTGGAAGGGCAGGACACAGCATGTGCATTACACAGTCCAGCCCTTCCAATGCCGGCTTCCTGCACTGTCACTTGGGCAGGTCCTTCCACTCCTACATTTATGGCCCCAGAAAAGTGTCATTTAACATGTGAAGTCCAACAGGTGATATAAAAGGACAGTGGGAACTTTTCTAACACTGTAAGTATGAGAGAAAAACAGTACCCACATGTTACACAGCCCTGTTAAATTCACAATTCAACTGGTATTGTGGGAAGTCCTCTGCAACATCCGCTCTGTGCACACACAGTCCTTTGTGGAGGGGACACATGGGCCAAGGACTCCCTTATCTCCACAGTTCACCCCACGAGCAACAGCCTAAGGGGATATCACTGACATTTTTGTTGAGTGCTTCTGTTCAACCTTCTACAAGTTGCTTTCAACATGCAGGATACATAGAAAAAACAGCATTCTAACAGAGTAGCCTGGCTCACTTGGCTACTGAGACAAAAAACTCAGCTGTATCCCATTAGTGACAAATCACTTTGATCTGCAGTTAAAAATAAGGAGGCTGGCAGAGCCATGGTTCTCACCACAGGTACTACCAGGCACTTCTCACACCAGGGGAGAGATGGATTCAGACTGGATCACATTCATCCCCGTACACAATTACTACTCACATGTAGATTCTGTTACGTTTATCCTGGTGGGCTAAAAGGCAAACAAATAAATAAATATGCTCAGATAAAAGCAGCAAGCACCTAACTAGAAGAAGAATGTTTGCAATAAACAGCTAGAACTGAGAGAAATCATGTCAGCATAGTGAAAAATTAACATTGTAAATACTATTAATATGCAGCAAACTATCTCCATCTCAAACAGCAAGGTACGCCCTAAGTGGAGGGAAATTTGGAAACTGAAATCTTTCGTGGTTTCTCTAACTGTGGTGAGAAATACTTCCCTGTTTTTTACCGCAGTGACCAAAACTGAAAGGGGAAAAAAACCAAAACAAAACGGTGATGCTTCGAAGCATTTCAACAATGAATCCATAAGAGAAACCTCAGCACTAGACCTTTGCTTGTTTCAGAACTTAGAGATCAAACACAGATTCTTCCTGTCATTCCATCATCCTCCCTTTTTTGGTTTAGGGAGTTGTTTTTGTTGGGAGGGAAGGTGGATTGGTTGTTATTGTTTGTTTCTTTTTTTTTTAAAAAGGTGCCTCTTGCTTTCCCCAAGGCCACTCACAAAGCAGCACAGCACTACAGCAGCAGGTTACAAGCTCCGGTGGGCAAGATCTACAGCTGTAAGGGCACAAAACCCCTTTTAATATGACAATGTTGGGAAAGGAGATAATTTGAATTCACTGTTTCTTCTATCAACACGTGAAAGCAGCAGAGTTTACAGTAACTTACTAATGACCCCCAAGTACCTCACAGGCAATTGTAAATAGTCAACAGTATCCCATGCTTAATCACAAGTAATTTTTGTACAAAATATTCTCCTCACCCAGTAAAATGACAAATTACTACTTATATCAGAGGGCAATGTCCAACACCCTGAATTTCTTATTATCAGGTTTATCACGGATTAGCACTGTTATTCTTCACGCCAATTTTCTGTTTTAGGCTTCACCAAAGTAACTGTCATTAGATGAAGAGACAAGAAAACTTAATACGTTTTCTACAAGATGAAAACTCCTTCCATACACTCAAAATTTTGGAGATTTGGGAAAGCCCTCTTACTAATTCAATCACTAATACTTGTGAATGTTAGAACTCCACATAATAGGAGCAACACAGAAAAAATCCCTGCAAGCAGCAGTTACACTAAGAAGAAAGAACATGTTATCTGCCTCAGCTGAAGGTGGGCAATGTGCAGTGAAAAGCATCCAGCAAACAGTTGAATAAGCAACAACTAGGAATGTTGCTTATTCAATAATAATCACCCCATGTAATTTATTTTTTTATTTGATGCTGAGTCTTACTTGGCTGTATCTTTTAGAAAAGCAGAAAGGATTCTCAAGCAATCTGAATTATTTCTAAAGTGAAATCTTTAGATCCAGTGGGATCTTCTTAACCCAGATCTATCCTATAGTGCTAGCCTATTTTGAAACAGCTGCTTCTATGGAACTGTTTTAGGGAAGCATGAGAGAGAGAGAGGCACCCTCCCTCATCTACAAGCCAGAGAAACTGCCACAGCATCTCCGAGGAGCAGAAACATCAAGCCCTCGATTTTACTTTTCACCTGAAGAACACATCAGTTATGACAGATTTGCAGTGAGGACAGCCCTGGCCTTCACTGAACACTTATCACCAGGCACCACTGGAGTCCTTCAAAAGGCTGGACATAAACAGCCCCCCCTCACTTCTGCAAAGTGCTATATTTGTCTTCACAAGGGTCAGCTTCACTTGTACCTTAATGGCTTGTCAACAGACCCCAAGTGAATCAACTCAGTCCATCAGATCTGCTCCAGATTTCAGCTTAAGCTGATACAGTATTTAAGCCACAAAGCAGAATATATTTAAGACACAAGGAATGATAAGTCACAGTACCCATGAAAACTGTATCAAGCTTAAATCTGGGGGGCTACCTAGACATGAACATCTAACTCACTGCTGAAGAAGGATGTACTTGCCTGCAATCTTCAATGGCTGCTCTGGCAACTGATTACCCATCCCTATACACTCACCTAAAACTCACAGCAGTTTTTCATCTGTACAGTTTCCATATGAAGACCTAGATTCTTACGGCTGTACAGGTGATCTCTTCCTCTGAGGGCAATGCTAAACTCTCCAGACATTTCCTCATGAAAAACACATCTCCTGCATTCTTACTGTCTCGTTCCCTTTCAGAACCACCACAACGCGCTGCCAGCCCTGCCGGCTCTCCCAGGGCTGTACAAGGGGAACTCTGTGGCTTAGGAGCCGGAGGCCAATTTTTCACTCAAGGCCCAGGGGTTCACCAACAATACTGGAAAGCATCAACTCCATCAGCAAATTTTCACATGCTTACGAAGGCCAGCACGCCCCGAGAACCGTTTCCTCGAGACAAATTTCACGCGCGTGTGCGTGCCCGCCTTCGGACCCAGGAATTTCAGCTACTTAGTTCCTGCTTATGTCAAAATCCATTTTGACAGCGAACGCATCACAAAATCAAACAAAGGGCAGCCAATGAGGCGGCCGCCCCGCACGGCTCGGGAGCGGCCCCGAGCGCCGGGCTGAGGCGGTGATGGCTCCCGCCGCTTACCCGCCACACCCGCTCCTCGCCTGGCCCAGCCACCCGGACCTGCCGAGCCCCGGGCCGGGCCCTGCGGCGGCCCCACGCTCCTCACCCAGCAGTAGCAACTTCAGCTCGCGGCGGGCGTCGCGCTTGTCCCTCCGCAGCTGCTTCTCGATCTCGGCGTTGATGCGCTTCGACTCCTTCACCTCGTCGCTCAGGCAACAGGCCATCATGGACTCCAAAGTCATGGTCGCGCCGCGGCCGGGACGCCCCCGCCCACCCCCCGCCCCCCCGGCACCGACCACCGTCCTCCGCACCGCCGGGAGCCCGGCCCGGCCCGGCCCGGCCCCGCGCCCCCTTTCCTCCCCACCCTCCCTCCCTGCGCGGCGCCGGCCCGGCCCGGGCTCGTCCCGGCCCCGAGTGCTGCGGCCGAGCCCAGTGCCGCTGCCGCTGCTGCCGCTCGCGCTGGCGCCGCCGCCGCCGCCCCCGCGCCGCTCCCGTCCGGCTGCGCCGCCGCTCCCTCCGCACGGCCCCGCCGAGACACCGCCGAGCCGGCGCAACCCAACCCGCTGCCGCTGAAAACAAGCGCTGACTGACAGCCGCCGCGCCAATGGGCGAGCGCGGCGCGCGGCGAAGCGGGCCCCGGCCGGCGGGACGTGGCGCCGCGGCCAATGGGAGCGCAGGTTTGGTTGGCCAGGCGCGGGGAGGGGAGGACGCTTGGACGAGTGTTCCCAGAGCGGGGCGGGGCCGCTGGGCATTGTGGGAAGGTGGCGGACCGGGGGCCCTATGGTGGGGCGGGCAGGGTCGAGGCGCTCCCTTGACTGGGCCTGGCCGACTGCGGAGCAGCTGCAACCCCCTGCCCTCCACAGGCCCGTGGCCGGACCCCACCGGGCCTGTAGGGCCTTGGCGGCCGGTGGTGCGACGGCGCAGGGCGGGCCTGGGCCCCGGACGATGCGGCTCGTCCCGCACCGCGCAGGGCACTCGCGGCTGCCCGAGGCCGGGCAGGCCCGACCCTGAGTGGGAAGGACCGGTCTCAGCCATAGGCCCGGGGATCCCGCCTGCCTAGCCACCCACGGCTGCGGCAACCCTCGGTGCAAAGGAGGAGAGCGCCGAGGCCCTGCGGTGCCAGCCCTGCGCTCCTGAGCTCTGTGGGTGCCACCTCCGAGACCTCGCTCATTCTACATCTTTCCACAGAGGGTGTCTCAGAGCTGGCTTTAACCCAGGTTTCCTCATTACGTCCCATTAGATCCCTGTTGACCTGTACCAGGTGCTCCACCTGTCAGCCTGATACATCCCCTCCATGCCACAGCCTTATGTGCATCGTTCTGCTGCCAGTGCAGCTTTATCTGTCAGAGCAGTTCTCTGGGAACCTGCCTCCAGCAGAAGACCTGTCATCTGGACTCCCCATACACACTCCCGTTTTGCAAGCACCTGTGGCTGCACACCCATTGCCCTGCCTTGCATGGCTGCCCAGGTCCCCCTGGCTCCACTTGAACCTAGTGGAGCCAGCCACGTGCTCTCCACATAACCCTCCATACAGAAAGAAAGACAGAATGCTTGAAAATCAGAAAATTCTTTTTACCATGGCCAAATCATGCAGCAGCAGATGCTGTCAAAATCTACATGCTGCAGTTCCCATCTTCCTTTCAGGTGCCAGGGCTCCAGCTGTTGCGAACTGCACTGGGATGGCTGGGTACACTGACTCAGCAAGGTCCCCTCTATTCCAGTCCTATGGATCTCTAAGTGCTGTAGTACGTGCCTTTTGTTTCACATCTTTCCTCCCACAAGGAAGGGAGTAGGCAAAGCAAGACCTCTGCATATTCCATGTGGCAAGATAAACAGATACACCCTTAACTTTCCAAAGGAGAAATCCCTTCCCACCTTTCTCTCCCCCTGCTTGTCATGCTTTCTCTTACTCCATCTGGTGTCGTTTCTTTGTCTGACTTTAAACTAACCGAACCACTCAGTTTTCCAAGGCTCTTTGTCTTCTCTTTGCAGGTGCTTCTGCTGGTATTTTGGAGTTCTTACCAACACCCAACACCACCCATTCTGTCTGCATTCCTGTTCCCACAACTTCTGGGCTGGGCTTACTCACCTTCCCACATCTACTCTGCCCATGGGTCTGTATCTAACCAGTCTTTTTGAAGGTCCAAAAAAGCATGATAGAGCTGTTATGTACCTGTCTTCATTGTTACCTGCCTGGCTTATTCCGTGGCTTGCCAGTTCCTATCTTGTAAGACAGAACCACGAGATACGCACGGACAACAGGTTCTGTTTTCCATTTAAATTCCACCTGCTCCTCTTACGTCTGTGCTATTCTCATGAGCTCTTTGCTGCAATTAAAAGAAGATTCTAACTTTTTTTTAATAAGTGGTTTGTCCATAGTTTGGCCTTTCACAGCATCAAGATCTTCTATTCTTATGTTCTCTTTCTTTCTCTTCCAGGTGCCCCACAGCCGAAAGGACTGTTACTCCCTCATCACTGATCTCTGGCTAAGGAGGTGTCGTAATTTTGCTTTGGCAAAATTATTCTACTGACAGAAGTGCTCAGGACACACAGAATCAAGGTCACAGTGGGCTGCTCTGTGTAACCTTGTGCCCTTTGGAACTCCATCTATGGACAGTGCTTAAGGAGGCAGGGAGACTGAAATCCCGATAAGCCCTGCAACACTGCTCTGACAGGCAAGTCACTTTGACCTCTTTGCGTGTTCTCAGGCTGTGAGTACAACATAGATAGTGTGTCTGGGGTGTGCTAAAGAGCTACCTAGTTGGAATTGCTGGGCTGCTTTGAAGCTATATGCTATATGCTAGAAGCTATTGTTTTGGTTGCCTTCCTCTGGGCAGAATCACAATCTAAAGGCCAGAAGATCTTGAAGAAACTTCTACAGCTTGCCAAAAGAAAAGGAGTAGTAGAATTTACATCCATCCTCTGGACCACTTGCTTGCTTCCTTCTGACAGACATGAGTTCTGATGAATCTTGATCAAACTGTCGATTTCAGAATGACAGAACTGCCAGTCTTCAAGCATCAATAGTCTGTCCACTCTTTCCCTTTCTGCCCTAATAGAAAAGGTTTGGTGCTCAGAGGGTTCATGTAAAAAACAGGAGACCTGGGATTTCCCTCAGCTCTGCCACCAGAGTGCTGTGCAATTTCCCAGTCTCCATGTCCCTGCCCCCCCAGGTTACTGGATCTGTAGTCTCAGACGTTACTCTCCTTACCTTTCTCTCCCTTCACGCCTCTTGCAACTGCTACCGTCAGCGGAGTTGCTGACTTCCAGGCATTCCCCCAGTCTCCTGCTGCTGCATGGTCTCCTGTAGCATTTGCTCTGATCAGCAGCTGCTTGTTCAAGTGGGACAGTTCCTTCCCCCCTCTCTATTCTCCAGCAACTGACAAGGACCGAGGTGGGGGGGGGGGGCCAGCATCCTTGTGCTTTTTGTGGCTTCCCAGGTTGTGCATGAAGGACTTAATGAGCAGCATTTCCTGGTGTCAGGCCACTTCAGGGCAACTGCTTTCATGGTTCACATTTGCTGCAGTTAATACTGAGCCCAAAGGTGACTCCCATTCATTTATAGAGAGGAAGGTCCCAGCCGTCATAAAAGGGTGTGCAGCCCCTGGGTCCATCAGGGTGCAGACACACCATGCTGGGCAGCACTGCAGACATTTCAAAGTACCATTCCTTTTCTTCATTCTGGCCCCATTTCTTAGGTGCTTGTGAGTTCCAGATGCTTGGGAGCAGAGGGGAGCAGGCATTGCCAGCAGGTCAGGGAGGTGATTCTGCCCCACTCGTCAGCCTCGGTGAGGCATCACTTGCAGCGCTGGGTCCAGCTTTGGGCTCCTCAGGACAAAAGAGACATAGAGCTCCTTGAGTGGGTCTAGCAGAGGCTGCAATGGTGAGGGAATGGAGCATCTCTGTTCTAAGGAAAGGCTGAGGGAGCTGGGCCTGTTCACCCTGGAGAACACCAAGAGGGGATCATATCAAAGTCAATAAGTATCTGAAGGGAGAGTGTCAAGAGGATGGACCAGGCTCTGCTCAGTGGTACTAAGCAATAGGACAGTGGGCAGAAACTGATGCACAGGAAGCTCCACCTGAACACAAGGGAGAACTTCTTTACTGTGTAGGTGACCAAGCACTGGAACGGGTTGCCCAGAAGGGTTACAGTCTCCTTCTCTTGGAGATATTCAAAGGAGGAATGTGTTTGGACACAATCCTGTGTAACATGCTTAGGAAACCCAGCCTGAGCAGGGAGGTTGAACCAAATGAGCTCCACTGGTCCCTTCCTACCTGATCTGTTCTGTGATTCTGTGTCCAAGGTGTGGCAGCTACCTTGTCCCAAGAAGCGGGGTGGAAGTGGGGGGATCACACACAGGCCCTGGTACCTCACCCTCAGGAGTTTGGAGGAAAGACCAAGGCTCAGAGCACACAGCAGCACAAAACAAAGTGGGGAGCACCACCAGGCAGCAGAGGGAAGGAGGAGGAAGCAGAGGAGTGCTCTGCCTTCGGTGAGAACGAGAGAGCACCGCAGCAGGGGTGCTGCTGCCACCAAGCCTTTGCCCAGCGGACACTCCAGCCACGCGGCTGAACCGTGTGGGGTCAGACCCGCGGCGAACCCGGGCCCCTCGAGGTTCGGGGCGGGAGCACGGCTGGGGCCTGGGGCCGTGCTCGGCAGAGCAGCACTAGCGGCAGCGCAGCAGGGAGGGCACTTTATCCCTCGCACGTGGGGTCAGGTGCCACCAACTGCTCTTTGGGTGCTGATGGGGACCGGGGACTGAGCTGCAGAGCAAGTGTCAAATGTTTCAGCCTCCCCCAAAATTAGTTTTACAAGCTCTTCAATTGTCTGTCACAGGAAGATGCCACAAAGAGATTTGAGTTCTCTGAAAAGTAGGGGAGAGGCACTGAGATCAAACACGCTGACAAATACAGCCTGTGACATCAATTGCCGGATTAGTTTTTTTAAACCTTATGTTTCACATCTGGTTTGTCATGCTGTTGTAGGTGGGCTCAGTGCACAGTAAACTAGGATAACAAACCTCCATTTTCCATGATCCTTTCATCCCCTAGGATCCCAAAGCACATCATTTAATTGCACTCAATCTGCACACAGATTTCATAAATAAAGGAATGATGAATTAGCATAGCTGCTGCAGCATTCACATGAGTTACTAAGACACAATCTCCTTGTGCAATCAATCCAGCCTCATGCTTCAGTGTTTGTCATAAATTGAGGTCAGGAAGAAATGTTCTCCCTACCTGGAGCAGCACTGCTGAACTAGCCAAGTACAGAAAGACTCTCAAGGGTGTAGTAATCTGTCTTCCCTGTGCAAATCTCAAATATTGTTGCAAATATTCATTCGATGAAGCTCCCATGCAGTAGATGGACACTGATCCTGTACAGGAGCAGGAGGAATGTGGTGCAGAGTGGCCAAGAGAGATTACCTGCCTCACGAGGCAGGAGGAAAGCCTGGATGATCCCTTTGACCTTAAAATTGGTATCTCACTCCTCCCTTTGTCCATCAAGGGAACCAGGGGAGAGAGGTGAGAACCCTTGCCATGCCCACGGAACAAGTGGCCTGGTCAAGAAGCCACTCCTTTGCCCATTCTAGCCCCCATGGATCACTCCCACCATCAGTCTCAGTCTGGGCCTCATATGCAGAGGGATTCACATGCTGCTTTTGGAAAATACTTGTCCAAGGAACCTCCTCATGGCCAAAGGGCCAGTGGATTCCCCTGGACTTCCCAACTGTGTTTTAGCTCCAGATTTCCTGCTTATCTCCCACCAAATGCCTCAGGGACACCACCCAGAGCTAAGTCCTTCTCTGGAGCTTGATACTGACCCTGCCCTTTCCAGAGAGCATGCAGATTCAGGCATCCTTGCTATGTGCTTCCTAATCACATCTCAGCTGAAAAATCCCTTTTCTACTTCCTGCAAGGAGTGTGGACTGTTCCTTGCACTTTGGCTGGTAAAAAATTACCTCTAATCAGTCTGCAGCAAAAACACAGGCCACAGCAGAAAGGAGGGGGTGGGGGGCAGCCACCACGAGAAATGGAACCCAGTTATTTCAAGTCACTGATAAAGTGGGATCACAGAAGCTAGAAATGTTTTACCAGCTGTAAAAACCCAGACCAAGGCTTTTCTTGGAGAAAGGCCCTTTCTGCCTACAAGCCATTCCTGGCTGTGCACATCCAGGGGCCGTTTCCCATTTTTCTTCTTGGTGTGAGTGGGGAATTTAGACAGTGCTGGGCAGTGACAGGAGGTGAGGGGCAGCTCTGTTGAATGGCATCTGAGCACTGCCAGTGCCATGTTTGTGGGGCAGGCAGTGCTGGCTGCCATAGGTCCTCTTCACCTCCCTGCGAGCCTGTGGTGCCTGTGCAGCCTCAGTGCTCATCGCAGCTCTTTGCTGCTGCAGGGAGACCTGTGCGGCTCATAGTGGCAGCATGAGAGCTGGGAGGTGGTGAGAGAGAGAAGGAAACAGCCCCTTATGTGAAAAATACTGAAGAGTCAGATTGCTTGTAAATCACTCCCAGGCCTGCCCAGCCCTTGCCTCGTGTCTGGCTGATTGTATTATGCTCTCTGGAGAAAGTTTAATATAAAAAGCCAATAATCCCCATGATAAGAGGAGTGATAAGGGACAGTGTGGCCTCAGATCCCACCAGCACTGACCTGAATGTGGCAGGGGGCCTTCCTCCCCACCCCCAACAGCCCTGGCCTCCTCAGCTCAGCCAGGCAGCATGGACCTGGCAGGGTTGCTTGTGGGCAGGAACTGCAGGCCAGAGCCAAACTGCAGGGCTGGACAAAGCAGAAGCTAGCCCCACTGCTGGCAAAGAGGGGCTGGGGAAGCAGGGAGGGAGGAAGGGAGAAGTCTGTGAGCCCCAGTAATGTGTCATGGGGCTAGCTGTGGCTAATAACCCACAAGCTGCCAAGCACTGTGCCTTATAAAATACCTCAGATGTATGAATATGGGGTGGCAGTGGGGGGGGGTGACAAGCTGCAAACCCAGGTTTTGCATCCCAAGGAGGGACTGGGATTTTTTAGCAGGTGGCTAACAATTGTGGTATTGATGGCAGCTGAAGTTTAAAGAGTTTGGTCAGTCTCAGCCCTGTTTCTACTGGAAAGAGTCCACAGCATTCAAACCACAACTGAGAAGCAAAGGAGGAATTGCTGGCTGAAGCACTCTACCTCCAGTGGGGTCGTGTCTGTGCCATCCTGAAGTGTGCAGTGCCTCAGAAAGCCTAATCATGCAAAGCACCTGTGTACAGGTGGTCAGCTTTAGGTGATGGGACTCAAGCGAGGTCCTGAGGCCATGGAGAAAGGAAAAAAACCTTCCTTGTCTCAGGGCCCGAATTGCTGCTATGACTTTTTTATTTCTTCCTCTTTAATTCCAGGTAAAAGAGACAGTATTCTCAGGCAAGAATCAGGATCTCAGAGCCTACATTTTCATCGTAATGACAGCATGGATTTCACTTTGTGTCCAGAACTTTAGAGAAGAAAGCATCTGTACATCCTCTCTCCTTGAATCAGTGCTGGAGTGGGATATAATATCTAAATAATTTACAGAGGCTCTTCATTATACAGATTTATTTTTGGCAGCTTTGTTAGACTGCTTCTTTTAGAAATGAATAGAAAGTTTCTCTGGTCCCATTAGGACATCCCTGTACAAATCCTTCTGGCTGGGACCAGGGTCTGGGACAGCTTATTGCTCCATTAGCAATGCAAAATATAAACTTCTGGTCCTCAGGTAACCAGGCTCCAGTCCAGTGGCCAGATGAGTTGATGAGCAAGGATGTCCCTAAACCTGTCATCTCATAGGAAGTGGAAGCAATGGCAGGATCTTCCCTCTGTGGACAGGAGCCCCAGTATGGAGGCACAGGAGAGGTCTGGTCCTGCACCAGCTCCAAGCAGGAAGTTGCTCCTGCTTTCCAGCCAGACAAGCCCACCAGCTTGGGCAAGCGCAGGTCGCAGTGAAAGGCAAAGCCCAGGAGGACACAGTGTGGTATAAGCTGGGGGCAGATGTGAGGCCAGCAGACATGCCACAACATCACATTCCGAGGTGCCTTGCAGTGATGCTAAAGGCAGGCAGGCATGGCATCTTCCTCTCCAGAAGGCCGATGCCAAGCAGATATATCCTGCAGGAGAGGTGGAGGTGATTCCTCCAGCTCCTCTGTCCTGGTCACCCCATCCTGGAGACTCCTTTGACCGCCTCCCACATCAAGTTGCTGTGCAATATCAGGCTCTCAACCCATAGGTGCATGTCGGCAGCCACTTCCCCTCTGTGGCCCCTTTGGCTTCCTGGAACCCCACCTGCAGGCTCAGCCCACCTCTGACCCAGCCTTAGTTGTAGCGAGAGTCCATCATCACCTTATTCCTGGCCAAGATGTTGGGGGAGTGGGGGACTTTCCAACATTGCTGTCAAACAGTTTTGCAGCAGATAAATGTTGATTCACTTGGAGAGCTCCTACATACATGCTCAGAACTCCCTTCCTGCACTGAAAAAACCCTCATTTCCCTAGCCAGGTCTGAGGTGGTCTGCGGGAACCCACTCTGTTCAACAGGCTGTGTTTAAGGTCAGCTCCTCTGTGACCAAACTGTATTGACTCCCACTGACACACATAGGCTACTGCCTGGGCAAGGCTAGAATTCCCCCTTCTTCAGATGCAGATGCATTCCTGGCTGGAAACAGGCCCATTAAAAAGTCATTTACCAGGCACAAGCGAGTTTGTGTTCCCCTGGATTGGGATTTGCCAAGATTATACCATAAATCAGTGTGTTTCCTGGAAGAATGTAAGGAGGTAAAAAAAAAACAAAAAAAAAAAAAAACCACCACGATAAAATGGAACATTTTGTAGCCAACAGAAAAGCCAATAAAGGAGCATTTCATTTCCCGCTTGGAATGGAGCAACTGCAAGCTGCTGCAAGGGGAGGGATGGCAATGCAGGGCAGTGTGAGCAGGGTGCCCATGCCTGCTCCAGGATGGGGGAAGAGGACAACAGTGACCTAGTCTGGTCTCCTGCACACACTGACTACAACCTGCATCTCTCTGCCCTTGAACAGAGTCTGAGCTGCAGTGGCTCAGTTTCTCTATATGTAAAATGGGGGACCAGGATGCCAACCCGCTGGGGGAAGACTGTCTGCCCTGTTTTCCAACCTTTATTCTGTAGGGACACAAAGCCTGCCTGCACTATTAATAATCCTTGGTGTGAAGCTGTCACAGTTTCCACTAATATGGAGATGCTGGAGTGAAAAAGCTACTGCACAATATGCAGAAGGTGTCACAATAACTCAGCTGCTATATTGTTCTCTTTAAAAATAAATACCACAACAGGCCATTCCACATTGCTGGAGTCATGACGTGTAGGGTTTTATTTTTAATCAGAAAATTTTCTGATTTTTAAAGATAGACACAGAGCAGCATGTGAAAAGTGTTGAAAGTTCTCTGTGCACTCTCACACACCAGCTGTGTTCCTGCCTGTTATTCTCCGGATGGCTTCCAAGGACCTGATCCCGCCTCAGCGCAGGCACATTTGTGTGTGTGGCTTTGCAAGTGGCCCCATGGCAACCAAGTCCTTCCAGAAATAAAGGCAGTGGCTGAATTCCCCACCTCACTGCTCTCTGTGGGGAGACAGTTGATCCCCTAGGACACGAATTGCAGGGTCCACTCCTCAGGCAGCAGGTTTATGACCAATACTCTGTTGTTTGGAGATAGGAGGGTTGTCTGGGGCCAATTACAGGTGAATTACTCTTCCTTTGCCTTCCTTCATGCTCAGCAAAAGCAAAACGAAACCCTGGGTAAAAAAAAAAAAACTCGCCTGTTCTGCTCGGGGAAGGACGTCAAATGAGCTGCGAGGAGCTTCATTGCCCGGCCAGGGCCGGTCTAGAGTCCTCGACCTGCTGTCGTGCCAGCCAGGCCCCGGGCCTCCCCCGCGAGCTTCGCCACCCTGCCCGGGCCAACACTGCGGCCTCCACCGGGCTGGGGTTCGGGTCCTGCCTCGGCCGCGGCGGCGAGGAGCGGTCCGGAGAACGGGCCGCGGCACCGAGAGGGTGCGGTGGGCCGGGCAGTCCCGACCGGAGCGCGGGGAGGAGACGCCGACAGGGAAAAGCCCGTCCCGACCGCAGCGGGAAGGGCACGGACGGACTCCGGGTCGGTGTCCGCGGCCGCCGACGCCGCGCGGCGGGGGCGGGGACCGGCGGGGGCGGAGGCGGCAGTGGGCCCGCCCGGCCCGGGGAGGCGGTGGCGGCGGTGGCAGGTGGTGCTGAGCAGCCGCAGGACGGAGTCGGAGTCGCAGCCGCCATTAGACAATAGGCGCCGGCGGCGGGAGCGGCGCGGGGCGAGCGGCGCGGCCGGGGCGGGGCGGCCGCGGGGCCGGGGCGGCCGGACCCGGCGCGGACAAAGGCGGAGGCGCGGGGAGCCGGGGCGGGAGCGGAAACGGGCGGCGGCACCACCATCATCGGGCCGCTCCGTGCGGGGACCGAGCTGCAGCCTGACATGATGTTTCCACAAAGCCGGCACTCGGTACGGCGCGGCCGGGGCCGGAGCGGCCGCGGGGCGGGGCCGGGCACCGGCGGGGCCGCGGGACGGCATGGGGGCCGCCTGGCCTCTGTTGGCGGCCCCGGCGGGGTCGAGGTGATCGAGCGCCTCCCGCCTCCGGCAGCCGAGGCTGGTACCGAGAGGCGGCGGAGCCGGAGCCAGCGCCCGGGGAACGGGCTCCTCGGGTGACCTTGGGCGCGTCCACAGCCCGAGCGCTGGGCCCCGCCGGGGGATCGGCCCCCGGTGCGGCGGGAGCGGGGCGGACTCGGGGCGGGGGGGCCGGGCGGATGCCGGCCCCAGCCCCAGCGCTGTCTCCTGTTGTTCAAGGGCTCCTCTCACCTGCCGCAGCAGCTGAAGTTCACGACCTCCGACTCCTGCGACCGCATCAAAGACGAGTTCCAGCTGCTGCAGGCCCAGTACCACAGGTACGTGCTCCCAGCGGGCCCGGGGCTGTCCTGCAGCTCTGCTGGGCTGGCCGGCGACGCGCAGGAGTCGCTGCGATTCTTCTCCTCCTTGCTTCACTGCGTGGACCGAATGAGAACACGGGTCAGGGGACCCGGTCACGTAGCTTGGGACACCTTTGGCTGGAGGAGGACCTCGGGCAGGGAGTTAGTCATGTCTGCATGGGAGCCCAGTGAGGAGAACGCACATTCCCCTCTCCAGCCAAGGTCTTTCCTCGGAGCGCTGCTCAGCTAGGACTGCAGGGATGGTTGCCAGGCCTCCCCACCTCTTGCTGGGTGTTTTCCTCAGTTCTTATTGCTGGCTGCCATTCTGGGACTGCAAATGCTTACAGGGAGCACTTAAATCCCAAAGCTTATGCTTTTCTCAGTGTGTGTGTTTGTGTAAATATTTCTGCTGACCCAAAAGCTGGCTTGAGGCAATCTGTTGCTTTGCTTGTGTGTCTGAAATAAATGTGATGCCCTCGTGTTAAATTGACCGGGTGATGCCCTCTGCTACAGCCCGGTGTGTGCATCACTGCCATGTGGTTGCAATGTCCCCCAGACTGGGCTCTGCCTGCAGCCAAGTCACAAGTTTGTGGTGGTGTCATTCTGGCAGGAGCAGGCAGAAAAACTGCTGGGAAGTGGCCATTTCCTGGTGTCCCTCTGTCTTGGCAGTGCCATCGAGGGAGTAGGGCAGCCCAAGGAACATGCCTGCTGAAAGACGAGCTTTCCCTTTACCCCACTCTACCCCTTTGGACTTAATCTGCTTGAGAAGGAGCAGGTTTTGAATAGGTGAA
Organism: Pyrocephalus nanus; assembly: GCA_038380795.1. Lineage (NCBI taxonomy): Eukaryota > Metazoa > Chordata > Aves > Passeriformes > Tyrannidae > Pyrocephalus > Pyrocephalus nanus. The sequence continues at coordinate 6,012,370 of CM076287.1, read as the reverse complement.
GCTGTTTCTTGTTTGAAACATAAAACCACAGCACACGCCAGCTGCAATTGCTCTGCGGGTGAGTTGGAGTGTCATAAAGCATGGGGAGAAGCGGCACATTCTCTGAAGAATTTAGGGGAAGAGGCAAAATCCTTCCTTCTGGAGGAATGTGCTGCATTTGGGCCTCCCCCCCCACCATCCAGAAGTGGGGCTGGCTTTGGTTTTGATATTATATTGGAGCATCCCTTGAGTGCTGCAGACAGGCCTGTGCCAGAAGCCATCTCCACCTGCCAGTGATCTGTTGAGGAATGGCAAACACCTCCCTGGGCAGCCAGCTCTGCTTCTGCCCAGCATTCTCCTTCCTGTGGAACAAATTTGCCTGAGGGCGGTCAGTGTTCAGCTGGCAGATAACCCTGTTCAGCTGGCGGATAACCCTGTGTCCTTCTCCTGAGCGTGGGTTGGTGGGACTCCAGCTGGGAAGGTGGAAGCAGGCTCTGTGCAGTCGCTGCTCTGCCGGCATAGAGTGGCCCAGCTCTGGCCACCGTTTGAAGTCCAGATAGTGATGTCCAAGGAGCCAGCCTGGCCAGGATGAGGCTGTGCAGGAAGCAGCTGCTCTGTGGCATTCAATTCTCTCACCTCCTGTTTGTGGTTTTCTTACTGTTTTCTGGCTTTTCAGCTTGAAGTTGGAATGTGACAAACTAGCCAGTGAGAAATCGGAGATGCAACGTCACTACGTCATGGTAAGGACCAGACCTGGATGCCAAGAGCATGTGGGTGGCGACTCCAGCGCGAGTAGGTGCCAGTGCCTGGGCTCTGCCTGGCAGGGAGCCTGTGCCCCACAGAGCCCCAGGGCTCTCAGCAGGGCTGGCACTGGCTTTTCAGAAAATGGAGCTGTTCTTTATTTTGTGGTGGCTGCATGTGGTGGGTTGTCAAAATGTGGAAAAGTAGCAGAGAATTTTTTGATGTAGAAAACTGAGCCCAGTGGCTGACTACTTGATGGGTCCTTGGCCTCGCTCCCTGTGCCCAGGGAAAGTGACAGCTCTTACAGATTTGAGAATGAGTTGTAAGGTGCTGGTGTGCAGGCATCTGGGTACTCTGGGAGGGTGACAGCCAGTGAGAGACAAAGCAGTGCTCCGAAAAAGCTGGGAAGCCCCGCAATCCTGGTGGGAAGTTGGAAGTGGAAACCAGCTTCTGTGCAAGAGTGAAACCCTGTGCACCTTCTGACGACCCCACAGCCTTGCAGAGCCATAGTGCTGAGTGCTGGCGTGTCTTTCCAGCACGCATGTCCCAGCACAGAATGCGCAAATCCTGGGGCAGTGCCTGGTAAAGGCATGAGACATGGTGCCACGTGCGGGCAGCAGGCTTAGCTGCGGCTTTCCAAAGAGAAATCTGCCAGGAAACAGCCATGTCCTGGTAGGCAGGGTGATGGTTTTCCTGCCAAGTAATACTTCTGGAATGGCCCTTGTAGCAGAAAGGAGGGATGCCAGGCAGGACTGTGGTCTCTTCCTTTCCTATCAAAGAGTTAACAGGAGGCTGTGATATTGTCCACGAAGATGAACTGGTGCCTGCTTGCCAGGTGCTGCACCTGCCCTGGAAAGAAGAGATAAGATGTAGAAATTAATATAGCAGCTCTTCAGAGTAGTTAGGGAGAAATAAGGGAGCTGGCCCCTCCATCCTCCTGTACTGCCTGCATGCCCAGACTCTGAGGCTGTGGGGAGCAAGGCGTGCTTGGGGCTAGGGACAAGGAGAAGAGGTCACAGCTTTCCTTGCATATTAAATGGGAAAGCCTGCCCCTTTCTCACTGGTAAACAATTGCTTCTTGGGCCTTGCAGTCTGCATGAAGACCCTCATCTCTAGATGTGACTGAGATACATTTTGTCCCCTTAATACTAACAGTCACCACAATTGATTCAGGTTCCTGTCAGCAGCAGAGGAGAAGGTCTGTTACTCATGGTGCAGTGCTCAAGGCTTTGCAGGCGCAGGAGCTCCTGCCTCATCTGCGCTGAGCTGGAGTCGCGCAGAGCTGCTGCCGCTCCCCACCACAGCAAGTCACAGGAAGCAAAGAGGAGGGTTTTTGTGAATGTGCAAAGCTGCTACAGCTGCTCTGATTTTTGAATAAGTCACAATTGGCAGCTTGGGGGTCGGGCTTCTCCTTCCTGCCTAGTTTTCAGAATGCAAAGAAGCCTTGAGAGCCCGCAGCAGCATTAGAGCAGGCTGAGATCATGCCGATACCAAGCTGAGCGCTTCTCAGACTTGTGGCGTCGGTACCAGAATGCCAGTGATCCCCTTGAATTAAATGAGCACAGATGGGGATTTTTCTTTCCATTTGGAAGAATCGGGATTACAGTCTGCAAGCTGCAGGAGGAAGTTTCTAAACTATCGAACATCAGCCATATAACTGCTTCTTCCAGGGGTCAGGAATTAGCTTCTCCTGCCAACAGATTGACTGTAGCTGCCTGTTGCTGCTGTGCAGGGGTTTTCTGGGTGAATTGTTTTTGTGTGGAGGGGAGATTTCCACATAACTTCTTTGCAAACAGCTGAAGCTGTGCTAGCTGGATGTGTTACTTGCTACTTGAAGTCCAGTTGTGATCTCGTCCAGTTGTGATCTCTTCCATTTGCTGCTGAAGCAGCCATGCAGGCTTTAGGTTACCAGCCAGGCAAAGCTTGCAGAGTCAGGCTCCCTCTCTTTTGGCTGTGGATATAGAAGTCCGTGGAGCCACAAGCCTTTTTCCAGGTTTGATGTAGCATCGCACGCTCTCACCTTGATGCAGACTGTGGAAAGTTGTCTGTGAGGGGCCCAGCTGGCAAGTCTCCAGGTCTCGGTCTGCAGCAGCATGAGGCTGGAGCAGGGTGGGCAGGGACCACCTGGGCTCAGGGCTCTGCCCTAGACCTGGAGGGGGTCTCTGTGCTTGTCTCCTGCTGTCTTTGTTTCCCAGGGCTGGCCCTTGCTCTCCTTCCATCCTTGCCCACCATTTGTAGAAGACCCTGCCAGGAATGCAGTGGTAGCTCCCAGCACTGCTGTATGGAGCCATTTTATCTGGTGGAGACTGGACTTACAATTTGTTCTGTTCTCTTCTCTCCTGTTCTACAGTACTATGAGATGTCCTATGGGCTGAATATTGAAATGCACAAACAGGTAGGACAGAAAGCATTTCCAAGTGCTCTAATTCCTGGGAAAGGTGGTTGTCTGCTGTGTGTTGCTCCCTGTCACTTCAGTGGTATTTCAGGAACTAGAAATGCCATGAGTCTGTAAAATGTCAGAGCTGCCTTTAAAATGCAGGGGCCCCCCCCATGTCTCGGGATCACAGTGCTGGACTGAGAGCTCCCACCCTGGGCTCTGGGCACCCTGTAGTTCTGCATAGGGCCTGAACAGGTATTTAAGCAACAGAGAGGGCAGTGCAGGCAGGGTCTGGAGCTGTGGTTTGGAGACTGCAGCAGCTTGGATAAGTGTGCTCATTACCCTCTCTGATGGTTAAGTTGTTAATTACCCCCAGTGACTAATTACCTGTGGTATTAACAACATGAGCCTCCTCTGAGCCTGTCTCTATCTGGCTCCAGCTCCAGTCACAAAGTTGGCTGCATGTCATGACTCAGATATAAGCCTCTTAGCACAGTTCTGCTCCCCACAAAGGCACTTGGTGCTTCTGATCCCATTGCCCTTGTTGCTAAGCCCAGGAGACTGGCTTTCCTGGGAAAACTTGCATCTTGTTGAAGAATCTGAGCCATAGATCCTCACCGCTGTCCTGTGAATGTCTCCCAGCCCAGTCTGCTTCTCTGTAGTGCTGGTGTGTGCCTAAACTCTTTGGCTCTGTATTTCTTTTGATGTCACTGGAAAGTGATTTGCAAAGGACTGGTAGCTTTGCTATTTGCCAGGAGGAAAGCATTTAACACCCCAGAACTTGCCATTGCTTGTGTGAGGGTAGTGAGGAAGCTGCCCAGCCTCTCTGGTCTCCCTGAGTAGCCCCAGTCCAGCAGCTCAGCTGCAGGGAGGGAGAGCCTGAGGAGGGGTCTCAGTGGAGGCAGCTCGTGTGTCTGTCTGTGTCTACATGGCAAATGTAATTCAACACATCCCCACCTGGGTCTATAGTAAGTTTCCTATCGAGTTGCTGCCAGTTTGTTAAAATGAAAGTTGGAGACCTGGAAAGAGAATATTGAATATTTGCTCTTTGCAGACAGCAGCATCAATTCATTTAACTGTGCAGGGAGGTTCCTCAGGGGTGAGGTGACCCCCATGGCACCAGAACGCTGCCGGCATCTTTCTGAGGAGAAGGTGTTTTCTTAGGGCCATTTGGTGACTCAGGGCTGGGCTGGGAAGGAGGAGGGTCAGGCAGCTGGTGCTGCGGCTGCTCAGTCCCGAGCTGCCTGACCTTTTCTCTCCGTTCTTCCCACCTTTTAGGCTGAAATCGTCAAGAGGCTAAATGGGATTTGTGCACAGGTTCTGCCCTATCTTTCACAAGAGGTGAGTCCCCCAGCTTGGGGCTGTGTTGGCAGGGGGGAGTGGAGGCCCCTGTTGTGCTGCAGCCAATGAGGTGTCACAGCCCTCTGGCACAGGCAGCTCCCCACACCTTGTCTAGGAAACCTCATTGCTTGCTGTCTGTCCCTGCACAGGGACCAGCCCTTCAAGGCAGTTTTGGCTCCTCGAGCGCTGTGTGGTGGGTAATGTGCCTGTCTGTCCCTTTTGTGGTGGCTGTGGACGAAGATGGGCTCTGGTCTCTCCTGCCTGTGGTTCCTGAGTCATCAGCCACTTCCGCATGGGCAGTGGTAGCTTTGGGTGCTAACTAGGGTATGACACTTAAAAAATACCTCCATGTGGCTCCTTGAGATCTGGTTCCTCTGTCTCATGAATTAATGCAGCTGATGGGCTCCTCCCACTCCCCTTAGAAATTAATTTGGGGGGGGGCACGTGTGGAGTTGTTGCCTTAGGTGAGGTAAAGACAAAACACCTCTAGTGCTATATTTTTCATCTACCCAGGGAGGCTGAGCTTTGAGCAGTTCTCCTGGCAGTGTGGTCAGGACTAGTGGGGGATGGAGGCTTCTTGCTTGGGGTCAGTGATGGACTTGGGGCACAGGCTCTGTTTTTTCCCACCCACCTGTTCTTGGGAAGGACAAAGCGGCTTGCTGATCAGATCAGAGCTGCCTAATAACTAAGCCACAACTAAACCTTTTGCATTTTAATGCAATCCCTACCTTGTCCTGCTGCCAAAATGGAAAGAAAATCCCCTTGCTAGAGTGCAGTGAACAGGCCTGGTGCTGAGACCTTGTGCTCTACAAGGAGAAAGTACAGTTGTCCTTTATTTTTTTTAAGTACATGATACAGCCATTTTTCCTGCCTGTGTTTGGAGCACCCAGCTGCTGCAGTTGGGATATGGGATGTGCCCCAAGGACTAGGAAGCTTCCCAAGCGCTTCTGATTTTATGGCTTGTTTTGTTTGTTAGAGGGTCTGAGTAGGTGAAGGGCAACAGGATGAGAGACATTGCCCACCTTGGAGCCCTTCTGGCCAAGGAGTGCTGGGCCTCTGCAGAGCAGGACGAGGGTGGGAGCAAAAGGGGACCTGCTTAACCCTGTGGTGAGGAAATGGACGAGACAAACTTGCTTCCTTCCCTGCTCCTTGCTGCCATGGGTCTCAGTGTGAGGCCCTTGTCATGGGTGAAGTGTGTGCAGGTGACTCCAGCTGCGGGGTAACCAGCCTGTATCTGACGTGACACCTCACTGTGAGCAGCATGTACGTGTGTGTGTGAGACCCAGTAGGACTTGGTCCCTGTTCTGCTTCCCAGTGGCACTGGAAATGACCCTGAATTCCTTTGTTTTCTCCATACCAGCATCAGCAGCAAGTCCTGGGAGCCATTGAACGAGCTAAGCAGGTTACGGCACCAGAACTGAACTCCATCATCCGTGTACGTGATGCATGTTTAGTTTGGGTTCAGAGGGATGGGAGTTGGTACCTTTGACCTTTGAGATGGAGCTGGGCCATGGAGTGGTGACCTGGGGATGTGCCCGGCCTGCTGGGAGCAGGCTGTGCACGGTGCTGCGACTGTAGGAGGACAAGGCTGCAGGTGCTGGGCTGGCTGTGCTGGAACAGGGCTGGTACCATCCAGGCTTGCTGTGACCGAGGCCATGGGTTTGCAGGGGAGCAGGGATCCCTGCTCTGTCTCAGCAGGGTGCAAGGAGAGGAACTTTGGTTTTGAGCAGGAACCAAAGCAGCTCCTTGGCATGAAAACACCATCTGTTCTTGGTCAAGGTTGTGAGGGCTTTAACCGCATCCTTGGAACAAGCTAGAGTCTGATGCCAGATGTCTTGTGGCGTAGGGACTGTGTTGTGCTGGGGACACACTGTTGAAACTTCTCTTGAGGGTGTCACAGCCCCAGAACTCTAGAATCTCTTTTCCCACCTGCCCTGAGGCTGCAGTGCTCTCCAGGACCCTGAGATCTCTGGTTTAAGCTTGATTTCTGGCACAGTGTGTTTGGGCATTCCAGGTCCTTGGGTTGGGGTCCAAGTGCGCTCAAAATGACAATATCCCTGTTCTGTCTTTCTATCTGTCCATCATTCTCTACAGCAGCAGCTTCAAGCTCACCAGCTGTCACAGCTCCAAGCCCTCGCTCTGCCTCTGACTCCGCTCCCTGTGGGCCTCCAGCCCCCATCCCTCCCTGCTGTCAGTGCCGGCACTGGGCTCCTCTCACTCTCGGCCCTGGGCTCTCAGGCTCACCTCTCCAAGGAGGACAAGAATGGCCATGACGGGGATGCCCACCAAGATGACGATGGGGAGAAATCTGATTAGAGGGGCGGGGGGGGAGGGGGCTGTCTGGGGAAAGGGGGTGGGTTAATGCAAGATGCAGTATCTCTCTCTAGTTGCTGTGCAGCAGAATTGTGGAGACTTGTGTTTGGTGGCAGCTTGCCAGGCCTGTTCCCATGGGCAGCAGGGCCTGGGGGATGCCCCCACCGCCGTCCCCATGGGCAGGCTGCTGCACAGCAATGCAAGCGCCATAGCAGTAACCATGTGGCCTGATCATGCTCTCCCTGTGCCCAGCCTGGCTTCCCTGTCCCTGCTCCCACCCTGTCATAGAGCCAAGCCAGAGCCTGGCTTGGGCTGCTCTGGGGCCAATTGCCCCCCTGGCTGTCCCAGCTCCTCCGTGCCATGTGGCTTCCCTCTGCCCCACTGCTCCCCCCTCGGTATTTAAAGATTGCCCTTGATCCTAAAAGTTCTGCACAACTCCCTGCTGGGATCCCTGGCCCAGAACAATCTCCTCCTCCCCCAGGTGCTCTTGGTCTCGTCGCATCGCCCTGGCCCTGTCTCCCCCACACCCTTCCTGCACTAATACCAGGCTGGCGCCTTGCTGTTCTGCATGTACCTGTTCTTAACCATCTCTGGCTGCCAGGGTTTGGCCCTGGGCTGAAGGGGGGCCTTGTGCCACCTGCTCCCCCTCAGCACAGCACCCAGCTTTGGAGCCCAGGCGGCTGGGCAGAGGGGCAGGCAGACCAAGAGCCTTCCCTGGCCTCCCCCTCCCTGTGCCCATGCCCCGTGTAGAGGATACAGCAGCTTTCTCTGTTCTTATCCGTGCGCTAGCGTGTCTTCTTAAAAAACAAAAATGGGAAAAAAAATAATCTGGTGTTTGTATATAGTCCTTTAGAAAGATCTTGTTTTGCTTTTTGTGTTTAATCACTTGACCTATAATAAGAGGAACTGAAAATGCTGTATCAAGGACGTACAAGCTGTGCCTTTCAAATAAAGAAATAAGAAGGTTGGTTAAAACTGTGACTTGCTGCCACTTTCTTGCTGCCTTTGGTATGACTTTACTTCTGTTCCTCCAGATGGGAAAATCAGCTGGGGAGAAGAGTTAGTTTTTGCTGGTTTACCTTGGATTCTGCTTTGGTCTCCATGTGTGTTGTGGGAGATTTCTGGGAGGAGCAGCCCTCCCTCCTCCAGATGGTAGTGTATCCCAGACTATTCCCTGCCTCGCTTGTTGGATGCACTGCTCTCCATCTTTGGAAGTTTCTCTGTCAGCCAGGAGGAGCAGGGTTAACATTGACACCCCTAGCTCTGGCTTCTCTCCCACTCTTGTCTTTTAAGGGGCTGGTGGAATGGGACCGTCTTTGTGGCCTGCATCCTGCCCTGGGACACCATCCCTCCCCAAGGCACGCCTGCAGAGCTGTGCCATAGCTGGAGTCTGCTGGAGCCAGGGCAAGGAGGATGCCCAGGGAAAGTCAGAAGAAACGGGAGTGCAGGGGGAAAGCAGGGAGTGGTGAAAGGGACTGGGGGCTCTCCAGAAGAAAAGCAGGGAGGTCCAAGCAAAACCCCCTGGAAGTTTAACAGCTCTGTAGTTGGAGCAGAAGCAGCATGGTTTGGTAACACATGTGATGGTCCCTGTAGGTTGCCACAGCTCTCCTATTTGTGTGCATAATTCATTTTTCCTGTGGGCACAGAGAATAAGCTGCTTCTGTGGCACTTGGCCCCTCTGGAAAATCCACCCTGGGGCAGAGATCACTGTAATGGAATTGGCTCTTAATAATTAGAGCTGTCCTCTGGCTCCAGAACCTGCTCCACCCTGATAACATCTTCCCCTTGGTATCTCTCAGGCCAGCTGGAGTGGGAAAATTTCCTTCCCCTGGGAAGGAAGTTTTGGGGTCTTTGTGCAGCCAGCTGAGGTATAGAGGGGCTGGTGGGTTACAGACCCTGTGGGCAGCACTAGGACTTGACAACATGCCCGTTATCTGGCTGCAATGCCTGATCAGCCTAATCCAAGCCAGGGATGGCTGGGGCAGGGTGCCCAGCACAGGCTTGCAAGGGACAGGGATCTGTGAAGGAGCACAGCTCTGGAAGTGGTCACTGAACTCTAGCTACTGGCTCAGGCTCTTGCAGGGGGAGTCTCAGCCGTGTCCCCTGCCAAACTGGGCACCCAGTCCTTCTGGTGCTGCCCTGGGGCAGATCCAGAGCTCAGATCCCCTCTCTGGGGAGAACAGAGCTGGTGCTGCATGGCAGGCGCTGGTCTGACCCCACTGCACTTGGGGAGCTGCAGCACCGGGCAGACCACTCCAACCTGCCCTGCTTGGGAGCTGCTGGAACACTGCTGATCAGTATGGTCTGACCCTGTGCTCCTGCAGCTGCTCTGAGGGCTCCACAGACACCGAGCAAGCAGGTTTCTGATGTGAAAGGCCAACACAGCTTCAGGCTTTGGGCTGGGCTGCTGCAATGGGCAGTTGCTAAAACCATCTCTGCTCTGTCAGTGCTGCAAAATCCGCCAGGAGCTGTGGCTGCAGGAGGCAGCTGGAGCTTTTACAGTGCTTTCACCTCGAGGTCAGTGGTTCAAATTCAGCCTGGGGGAAGGGAGCACCATAAGTGGATGTTACTCCTGATAGATATGCAAGGGAGGAGGATTTAGGAGAAATTGGTCTGGGCCATTTTCAGGAACAGAAATCCCTCTCGTTAGAGCTCATTAGGGGCCTAGGTTCAGTTGGCAAGGGGGTTGGGCAAACCACGAGGTTGCTCCATACTGGGCTGTACATATCTCCTTGCTCCCTGTGGGAGACTAACCCTTTATAAACACAGAACTTTTGGGCTCTCCAAATCCCTTGCACCTCCCAGCAGATGTTGAGCTGAACCTTGTGCTCCGCTCCTGCTTCCCCTGATGCTTCATTCCCCAAAGCGTTTTGCTGGGTGGTGGTGGGCACCCTGATATCCCATCCCACTGATGAGCAGTGCTGTGGTTCCCCATGCTTCCAGCCTGGCTCTGTTAGCCACTGCTTCATTTGCCCCTGGATCTCCAAAGGGAGTCATTTAGTAGGGCACCTTACCAGATTTGGGCTCCAATCTAATTGCATACCAAAATCTGCAAATCTAACAAATACCAACAGCAAAAAAAGGGTTAAAAACATCTCCCTCATGACTCTCCCGGTAGCTGCAGACTTGAGGAAACAGCTTCTCTCCTTCCAAACAGGCTGCTCTGCCTTGTAACCTCTCTGGAGCCAGAAGCCCCTCTCCTGCCCTGCAGAACAGCTCAGTGCTTGTGGGGGCGCAGGTGACATGGGGCATCCAAAGCAGCTCAGGGATGGTTTGATTCTCACTCTTGGCAGAGAAACCCTTTCTCCTTGTGTTTGAGAGGTCATGATGCACAAGTGAGAAAGGGATACAGGCAGGCAGTCTGAGAACCAGCTCTGCTGGCACCAGCATCCTTAGAAAAACTCAGCAAAGCCCTGGCTTATTAAAGGGGGATAGAGAGTGACAGTGACAGCCACTATCCCACTGCCCACAGAGCTTTGCTGTAGTGGACAGAGAGCTGGCGAGGGCAGGGGCGGGATCCCATCCAGCAGTGCTCAATGCCCTGAGACCACCAAACAGCTGCACAGCATTTAGCCCAGGCTTGACATCAGTTCTTACTCACAGCTGCCAGGGGCTTGGCAAAACTCTACTGTCACCCATCTTCTCCTCCCTTCCTCCTGCCTGTCACTGGAGGGGTCATAAACTGGCATCCTTCCTTCTACATGCAATGAGCAGATGCCAGTTTTTCACTGGGTGAAGGAGGCTTCCACATCTGTTTGGGTCCATCTCCTTCTGGTCCTTCCCATAGGACAGAATCCCCCAGCCCCCCGCTGCCTGTGGCCGTAGTGGGAGTCAGAATCTCCTCTGCCACATCGCACTCCTGCTCTAACCCTTCTCATTTTTCAGCACAGCTTTGCTTGAAACAGTGGCACAGCCTGCAAGCCAGGAATGGTGGTGGAGCAAGGCCTCCTTCCCAATTCATCACTAATGCAGGAACCTCAAGCCCTTTCTGGCTGCATTGAGCACCAGATAAAAGCTAAAGGAGGCATCAATAATTAAGAACCACTCAGAGCTGGTAAGTGCAAACAGGAGCCAACATACAGATCGAAGCCAGTGCCAGAGACCAGAGTCTGTCAGCTGCTGGGTTGCTCTGAGGGCTCCCACTTCTCTTTGCAGGCATCCCCCAGTCCACAGACCTGAGGTGACAAGATGTCCCTGGCACTGGGGGGGGCCCAAGGGACTGCAGGGAAGAGCGATGCACAGGAGCATGGCAGGAGGGACCTGGGCTCCTGCCTGTCCCCAGGGGCTCTGGGGACATGTGGCTTTGGAGAGTGAATGCCAGCACTGGGGGCTCGAGGATGGGCACCTGCAGTCTGGTCCTGGGAGCATGGGTCAGGGCACTGAAGAACCTTGATTTCTAGTACAGCTTTGGCTTAGCTCTCCTTGATGCCAGGTCCTTTCTCAGTTTCCCTTCTCATCTCATTTTCATTCTAGGACAGAATCCAGCCAGGATCAGGCCCCTTTTTGTGCCAGATGCTGGTATACACTGGGAAATTCACGTTGTCTGAGGGTGCCATGAACTCGTCCCTGCTGAGTTCCAGGCTCCTCATTCAAGTATGCAAGTGAGAAGCTGAAAACAGGATGATTTGGAAATGACGGGTGGCTGCAGGGAGCCCCGGCCACCCTCAGCATCTCTGAGAAATACAATGGGCTCTCACCTTGACCATCCACTCTACAGATGTGCTGGGAGCAGGAGGCTGTGCCTGGGGAGAGAAATGACTCAACCCACAGCACAGAGTTGGGACAGAGCTGGGGCTGGCCTTCCTGTCAAGGACAGGAGGCTGTGTATTCCCCTGCCCCAGGCTGGTGTTTGGGGAGGGAGCTGAAAGGTTAAATCATTGGGGTAATTCCAGCAGCAGCAACCTCTTTTGCTTGGATCCAGATTCAAATGGAGCTTCTGGGTGTCCAAAGCCTTCGTCCTTTGGGGCTATTTCAGGCATTGCCACTATCAGGCACGTGCGTGTGGCTGCTGCGGGAAGGGACCAGGCCCGGCTCAATGTCCTCAGCAGTGGCGGGTCTAGGCCGTGTTTGCTGCCCCACACCTTGTCTCTGTGCCAGGGGGACCAGCAGGACCTCACTGCTGCTCCTGGAGGCCTGGGGATGCCAAGGGTTAACTGCTGTTGATTTCTCCCCAATCCAAGCACACACTGAAGCGAAATAATCTCTGGGTTACAGGCGGTGCTGCTCCAGGGCCCATGTCAATCACTAATGGAGGGTGAGCAAAAAGTGTGTGACATCCATCAGTCCAGAGCTGCCTGTTCCAGGTTTACCTGTGTCACTTTCAGAGACAGGAGAGCAGAGAAACTGCCTAGGGAAGACTGGCAATTTTTGGTGAGGAGTTTTGAAAAATGCTGCGAAGTGTCTTCTCAGTCTCCCCTTCCCTCGAAACACAATCTGAAATGTTTCCAGCTTTTGAAAAACACTTTCCTTAAATAAAACCCCTACAACTCTCCCAATAAGGCAACAAACAAACAAAAAACCCTCCAAAGCTTTACATTTGAATTAAAATATGTATCTTCATATGTGCAGATATATGATGCACACAGAGACATATACGTGCCTGCACAAAAAGGAGGGTTTTCTGAGGCTTTGGAGCTAGTGGCTGGCTGGTGTCTATCCCTGCCTGTATCACTGAACCTACCTAGTGAACACCTGTGGCCAGAGAAGGTAAAAGGGCAAGTGCTGGGGCTGACAGAGTCTGGGGCCAACCTGGCAGGGGAAACAGAATGGCGTGGGGGCAAGAGGAGAGAGAGCCTCCCGTGCCCACCACCTTGCCCCTGCCCCTGCTGCCAGCATGCAGCAAGTAAATAACAAAATGAATAAGAGATTAAGATGAAGTTCGAGGCATTAAATATTTAGCCTTGTGCCTGCCTGTGCAGTGCCCAGGTGCAGCTGGGTCCTGCAATATTTAAGGGTTCTTCACCCGTCTTTACTACCCTCGAGTGCGGGGATTGCACAGCAGCTGCAGCTGAAGGTTCGCGGGGGACAGGGAAGGGACCCTCGGCGAGTTCCCCTCCGGCAGCTCCCGAGACTCTGCGGGGCAGAGCGGAGCAGAGCGGAGCATCCTCGCCGCGCTCCCCGGGCAGGGGCAGCCCCAGGGCAGCCGAGCCCCACGGCGCGGCAGCTCCAGTCCCGCCCGAGCCGCGGCCCCGCCGCCCCACGTTACTTTGAGTGGCAGCTGGCGGCAGCCGCAAGGCCTCGTGGGCCGCGCAGTCTGCCCTCCCGGGCCGCCCGCGGAGGAAACCCTGCCCGCCCGTGACCCCGGGCCAGGCTCCGCGGCAGCGCCGGGCCGGACTCCCCGGACCCGCAGCAGCGGCGGGCCGGGCGGGCTCCGTGCCATGCCGCCGCCCAGGAGCCGCCGATGGCGGACTACAACTCCCAGCACACCCCACAACTCATCCCTCGGGACTCCACCTCCTCGCTCACATTTTATTGGCCATCCTGGGATGTGGCGTCACGAGCCCATGTGGGAACAGGGCAGGGCGATTGGCTGGCGCTCCCGCAGCGGCAGCCAATGGCAGGCGCGGCTGCCGGCACCGCGGGCCGTGGGGTCGGTTAAGGTGGAGCGGGCGGAGGGGGCGGATCACGGCGGGGATGTCCCGGCCCGTCCCCGCCCGATGGGGCTACGCAACCTCCCCGGGCAGATGTGTTTTCAATCCTTTACTAATAAAAAGGAGCAAAAGAAGGGGTTGGTATGGTCATGGGCAGGGGCCTTTGCCAGCCAGTGCTGCCAACCCTGCCAAGGGCTAGGCTGTGAAATGTAGCATCAGGGTCCTGCTTTTGGCCAGAAGCAGGGGTATGGCCATTCCCACAGTATCAGAGCTATGGCTGCCCACCTGCCACCAGCCCCAGCTCTGGCACAGCTGCAGCAGCAGCCTTAGCTCTGTGCTGGCTGTGGTGAGCTATGGCTCAAGGCTGGGCTCAGGGCAGGAGACTAAAGCAGCTGCCAGCCCTGGCCATGGTCTCTGCTAGTGCCCAAGGTGCTCGGGAACAGCCCTGCTTCCCCACAGCAGTGCTGCCGGGAGGCCAGACTGATAAGGCAGCACTGATTGCTCACATCTCATTTCCTTCAAAAACCACTTCCTCCACCACTGGCCTCTCCCAACAGCCCACGAAGGCTGTTCCAACAACCAGAGCCACTGCCACACTCAAGTCTGTGCCTGCACTGCCGGCTGCGCTTGGGTCTCCCCACCCCACATAGGATCAGGACTGAGCCCTTCCAACAGCAGAGCTGCCACAGACCTGCTCTGGCACAGGAAAGGAGCAGCAAATTGTGGTAGCCAAAGGGAATGAGGCTGCTGCCCTGGTCTCACTCATCCTCACCTGGCTCCATCCCACCACCATGGAGCACTGCCCAGGACAAGGCACAGCTATCTTTTTTTGGGTTTGTTTTTATTATTAAATATACCCTGTCAGGCACAGAGGGAAATGAGACCAGTGCCCATCCACCTCAGCAGACCCAGAGCCTTAACGGAATACCCCCCCGCCCAACAAACCGTTAAAACCAAACAAAAATAAAAAAAACACCCCAACAAAACCCCTAACAATGCCAGACACACACCCCTCGCCCCCCACCTCCTCCAAGTCCCATAGTCTAGATTTAGAAAGAAACTGACAAAGAACAAAGCAAGGAGAAAGTCCCCAGGAAATCCACCCCGAGCAGCCCACATGATGCCTGGCCATGGTCCCAGGGCCGCCTTCACCCCTCTCCGCTCTCCTCCAGCTGGGATGCTGCGGCCACAGGCTGCATGCTCTTTGGGAAGTCAGCAGTAGGGCAGGTAGAGTCCACCTGTCCATCCACATGGACGCCCACCTGTCCCGCAGTTGGCACCTCTTGTGCTCAATAAATGATCTCATAAACTGTAGCTTTCTTGTCCCCTGAGCCAGTCACAATGAACTGGTCATCCGTGGAGACGTCGCAGCTGAGGACAGAGGAGGTTTCCTTCGACTGGAGAGAACAGGGATAAGCACAAGAAGCAGGCCCAGAGCAAGTCCCCACTCCTTGGGACTCTGACCCTGAGTTGCACCCGGGGAGGCTGCAGGGACGAGTTTGTTTATGGGGCTCATTATTGCTAACACACATTTACAGCCAGCTTGTACTGGGCAGCTCTTGGTAGTCACACTCAGAGGAACCCCCAACCCCACTGGCCCTGCACGCCCCACACCTGGAAGATGCTGGCTCCGTAGGGTGTCCGCCAGGCGTTCAGCAGGTTGTCCTTCCCCGTGCTCACGAACCACTTCCCTGTGGAGGGACAAAGGAGCCTCGTGTCACCAAACCAGGCCCAGCAGCTGGATTTCAGCAGAACATCCTGCCCAGGCTGTGGAACACAGGGTGTGGACAAGGCAGCCAAGTCTTTGCTACCCAAGAGCCAAAGGGCTGTTTTCAGGAACACAAAGGGGAGTCCTGAGACAACAGAGCTGAGCGTGCAGCTGCCAGCGCTGCTCCAGGAAGGACAGATGCCCCTTCTCTGATGGATACGACTGTCATCCACTGGGGACAAGGCTGACTACTGGAACCAATGGTTGCCCCCAGTGCAATGAGCCCTGTGACACACGGCCAGAAGTAGAGGTGGCATCCATGAGGCTGCAGAGAAGGAAGGCCAGGAGAGGCGTGCCTACCACAGGAGGCAAATTTGAGGGAGAGGACACAGCTTTCATGGAGGTGCAGCTGGTACTTGTCAGGTTTGGTGACGTGCAGGATCTCTACATTACTGCTCTCCATCCCCACCGCCAGCCACTCTCCTGTTGGGCAGTAGCCCAGAGAGAAGATCTGAGGGGAGAGACAGGGTCAGACAGTGACAGGCAGGTCCCACCTCGCCCTGTGGTGCTCCCAGCTGGCCCCAGCCCCACCTGGGAGCTGAAATCGTGCTGCTGCAGCTGCCGCCCCTCCCGCAGGTCCCAGCAGCGCACAGTGTTGTCCAGCCCCCCTGTCCACAGCTTGGTGCCATCATTGGAGATGTCGATGCAGCTGGCACCATCCGTGTGGCCTTGAAACTGCCTGGGAAAGAAGGGGATGAAGAAGGCAAGAGCACGGCTGTCAGGGTGGCCAGCATCTGTAGCACAGAATATGGCCAGGGCAGCACCCAGCAGGGAGAAGCAGGAGATCCCTGCTGTAAGGATAGGCACTGTCCCATCGCCAGGGTTAGACATAGGGAGGGGTGGGGACAAGTTGCAGGGCAGTGGGTGGTCCCTGGCCTGAGGAGCCCCCAGCAGCTATGCCTGTGCTCCCCCCTGACTGACTAACCTGACCAGGGTCTGGTTCTGCAGGTCCCACACTACGATGTTGCCATCGCTGCAGCAAGAGAAGCAGACTTTGGCATCAGGGCTGATGGCCAGAGCGTAGCAGGCAGGGGCAGAGGAGGTGAGCTCAGCCTTGATGCGGGGTGTGGGGGCTGCCAGGTCCCAGATGGAGAGGGTGCTGGCCTCCCCCCCCACAATCAGGCTCCGGCCGTCCGGGAGCAGTTTGCAGGAGCGGATGTAGTTGTCACGGTTCTGAATTGGGGTTACAGGGAATGGGGCAAGTGAAGAAGGAGCTGATGAGTGCTTGGGGGGGTGTAGGAGATGGATCCCCTTTTTTCATCACAGATGTGGAAGGACCCTCTGTCCCTTCCACTGCAACAGGGGCACATTTCCCTTCCCAGCCCCCTGCCAAAGGCCTTTCTCCTCCTCCTCTTCCTTACTAGGCAGTCAAGCTGAGCCACGGCTGTCTTCGTGCCCGGCTGCCCCACATCCCACACCTTCACGCAGCCCTTGCCCCCCGTGTAGACGTGTCGTGTGGAGTTGCTGATGGTGACAGCGCAGACCACCTCGCCGTGGGTCAGGGTGTGAAGCTGCCGTGCGTGGCGGGGGATGCCAGAGCCAATGAGTGCGTCAGGTGGAAAAGGCACTGGCTGCATCTGCCCGTCGGCACTGACATGGAAGGAGTAGGCACTGGAATGGAGCAGAGCAGTGAGAGCCAGAGGAGAATCCTGCAAGGTCAGTAGCCGGTGCCACGTGGGTCCCAGTGGGTCTGACAAAGGGAGCACGTTTTGGGAGTTGGAGCCATGAGCGGAGCATGGCCAGTGATGCCAGTTGTGCTCCCCACCCCAGCTGGCTCTGGCTTGTCTAAGCCACCCAGGTTCAGCCCCACAGGTTACCTCATCCCCAACACAGGCCCCAGCCCAGCCCGGCCCCACTTACGGCTTCCCTGAGGTCCCCACTTGTATGCCGGCCACCAGCCCTGGGATGCGCATGTGGGGGTGTGGGTCGTAGCCCACCTGAAGGGGACAGCAGGTGAGAGCAGCTCACACTCCGTGGCCCCCATGGCCCCGCGGGGAGCAGGTCACGCACCAGGGGGGAGCGTCCGTAGCTGCTGGCTCCCATGGCGGCTGCAGCCCCGTTGAGCTGCGGGGACATGAGGTGGAGGCTGGCGTAGGCGCCAGTCCCAGCCACGTCCCCATTGACTGCAGGGTGGGCCAAGCCAAAGGCAGCCGAGTAGGGACTCTGCACTCCCAGTGGATTCCTCAGGCCCAGGGCTGATGGGGGAGAGGCAGTGTGAAGGGACATGGCGTGGGAGACAGCGCTTGAAGACACCCGCCCGGGCCCCAGGGGGGCCAAGCTCACCCAGGGGGTCTATAGGGGCCTTGGCAGCAGCAGGGCGAAACTGCTGGGCGCCGCTGGAGCCTGGAGCCGCAGTGTCGCCCTGGGAAGTAGGGGTGCTGGACTTCAGGCTGGGCGTCCCTGCCTTCTCCACCTGCCAGGAACAGCAAGAGGATCTGACAGCTGCACCACTACCCTGCCAGGGGGCCTCCTCAGGTGCTCTCCAGCAAGCTGGTCCCTGTTCCGCCCCCTCAGTGACAGCCTAGCCCAGCCCAGCCAGCACTGCAGGCTCTATGGGACAGGACGTGAGCTGGGATCTAACAGAGCAGGAGCCCCGTCCTGTCCCTCCAGCACCGCCTTTGCTCCATGGGTTTGGAGGCAGGTGGAACCATGTCCGACCACTCTGTCAGCTAAACCTGGGCAGCAGGGACACAAGCACAGGCCCTGACTGAAGTACCCAAACTGCCCTAGGCAGTGCACGTACTGTGGGCGCATCCTTGCTCCGAGATGGGGAGCTGCTGGAGGAGGCCATGGAGGTCGGGCTGAGCGGCATGGCCTCCTTCCTCCCCAGAGGGACCTTCTCCACTCCGTTCTCCCGGGATGAGTAGGAGTGGACGCTGTGCGGTGAAGAGGGGTCCTGGGGGTGGGAGAAGGAAATCAGCAGGCAGCAGACAAGGTAGGAGTGCAGGGACATCCTAGGTCATGGTGAGCTGGTGGCTCGAGCAAGGGCCAGGCTAGGAGCCTGAACCCTGGGGCTCACTGCTGCCTTTGGTGAGGGCCAGGGAGCACAACTCAGGGGTACCACTGGCACCTCCCTGTGATGCCCACCTCTGTCTCTAGCAGTTTGTTAGCCCCCAACTCAGGGACGGACAATGCACACTGATCCCAGACCCCTCCCAGCTGGCACACTGACCTCATCCACCACCAAGTTGTCCTCACTTTTGTCTGCATCGCTGCCCTGAAACACAGAGGACACTTGAAGACAAAGGATCTGCAGCCACCCTTGCTCCTGCCTGGAGATGCACCGGAGGCAAAGGCAGTTCCATTATTTGCCCCACAAGAAGGGATGAGGCCATCCTGTGCCCCCAAGCCCCAGGCTCACATAGTCTGTAACGAAGTCCTTCTCTTCCACCTTCCTTTTTTTGCTGCTGCTCAGGTACTCAGCGATGGCTCGTGCCCGTTCCCCATTTGGCAGCGCCAGGGAGCTCTGGGGCAGGGGGATGCAGTGTTAGTGGCTGGGGATGCTGTGCCCGGCTCCTGGGACAGGCAGCACCAACACGGGGCTGCGGCTGACTCCTGGAGCACTGAGGGCCCCAGCGCAGCCCCCATGTCCTGACTGCAGCCTGTGCCGTGGCAGAATGATGCAAGAGAAGGAAAAAGCACTTACAGGGCCAGGGTCTCGGTCAGTCGCTGTGGCAATGCAGAGGCGCAGCAGAAGGAGGAGGGAAGCGGGGACATGCTGTGCCACCACCAAGAGACCCCCAGGAAAGTCACCCGCTTCTCCCGTGGGTGCTGGGGTGCTCACAGCAGGGCTGAGCCAGCATGACAGCAGCAGGGTGGTCCTGGGCCCCCACCAGGGATGACCCCCCCACCAGCCCACCTCACCACCCTTCCAGGAGGTGCTGCTCAGTGGGGGATGTGCTCCACACCCAAACCCCTCACGGCTGCCAAGCCCCCTGCCCCTACTGCCAAGTCAGCAGCCCTGAGTCATGGACAAGGGCCCCCCCATCCATCCCTGGCTCCCACCCCGGGGAAGTGACCAAGCAGGAAGATCATGGGGAGCAGAGGCAGCTCCAGGGCCCTGCACCACCTGTTCCCAGGTTCACTCAGATCCAACTGCACCCAGCCTTGGCTCCCCCCACACTTACCCCTGGACTCCGTGTCAGGGACTCCTCGGTCATCCTTGGTGAGGAGCTGGGCCTGGGCCCCCAGTGCCCCCGAGAGTGCCAGCAGCCCTGAGGCACTGCTGATGCCAGCAAGGCCAGTGGGCTGCAACCCAGAGGGGTGGGGGGTCAGCGGGATGGGGGGAGCATGGTGCGAGAGGTGTTGGGTCTGGAGCTGGTGCTGGAGAGGAGCAAGACGAGAGAGAAATCGAAGGGCTGTGCCAGGACAGCTGCTGGGCACAGGGGGAAAGAGACAGCCCTGGGTCAGTCAGCAATGGGACTTGGATGAGGAGGGGAAGGGCATGCACCCAGGGTGCCCCCAGCCACAGTGTGGGCACCACCACATCCCTCCCACTGACTCCTCCCACCCTGTGACAGGAGCTACTGGGACAGATAGGGGACCCTGCTGGTACCCAGAGCACTGTACTGCTGCATTCTCACGGGAATAACTGAGGAGTGGGGATGGTGGCAACCCCCCTTTCACCCAGGCCACAGGGCATCAGGACACAGGGACATGCACCAGCCACCACCTCCACACCCAGCTGCATCTCCTCCATCCTGAGTACTGCTGGCAGCCTCACAAACCAGCCTAGTTTGCCCTTCTCCTCCCCCTGACTCAGCTGTGGGTGGGAGAAGGCACTCAGGGCAGGGGCCACAGTTGCCTGGTGTGACATGGGCAGGAGGAGTCTTCAGCCCAGGGACAGCAGGAACCCAGGAGGTGCCATTGTTGTGGAGCCCAGCACCCCAGGCCCAGGAGTAGCAGGAAGGGTGGGCAGAGGGTTGACGTACCCCAATTGCCATGTTCAGGTCGGTCATAGTCACCTGCTTCGCACGCTCCACAGCCTGGACCACTTGCTGCTGGTGCTGCAGGGAGAGAAGAGAGGAGCTGGGGCAGGCTCATTTCTTCAGCGAATGGGGCAAAGCCAGCTCCCCAGCCTGGCCCAGAGACCAGGGCTCCCAGGGCCCCAAAGGACCTCTGCACACCTGATGGGGCCCGAGGGCTCACCCACCTCTTGAGACAGGAACGGGATGAGCTGAGCACAGATCACATTGAGCCGCTTGGCGATCTCCGTCTGGCAGTGGAAGAAAAACAGTGCCCATCAGGGCAAGGGGCAGAGTAGCCCCCACACTTAGGGGCCCCAATGCTGCAGGAGAATCCACTCCCCATGGGTGCTGCACAGGTGCCACCCAAGCAGCCTCAGGGTACTGGCAGTCAGCCCCAGGGGCTACTGCTCAGCACCAAGGAGCAGAAACACCCCAGGGGATGTTTCTGGAGAACAACTCTCCTTCCTAACAACACCCCTTCCAAAAACCAGTATCCTCCATCCCCACCCTGAGAGCCTGAGGACGGCTTCCACCTCCTCTCTGCCAGGGACATGAAGCCCCACAGCCCATGCCATTGAAGGCCACCCCCAAGCAAGCCCCCAGCCCTGCAGCCAGAGCCCCAGCAGGCTCACCCCCACCCCCCATGCAGCCTTCTGCTGGCACCACAACCACTACCTGCTGCTCTCCCAACCCCCAGGAAGCCCTGGAGAGGTGCTCTCCTTACAGCTGCTGTTTTTCTGCAACACTTGAGTGCCACTGGCAATCAAGAGCACAGAGGGTGAGCAGAGCATGGGGAGGGAGAGCGGCGTTGTGCCATGGTGTGTCATACTCCCAGGGCACCCCACTGCCAGTTTCCAGGGCTCCTGCAGGTTCTACACTGCCCAGCTCGGGCGAGGGGAGAGCACAGACATTCAGCCATCCCTGGCCCCACAGACACATCTCTAGGAAGAAGTCACAGGGGCTGCAGGGACAGGCCCCTGCTCCTGGTACCAGCAGGTGATGGCCAAGAGAGCACATGCTGCTTGAGGCACCAGCAGAGACACCCACGCAGAGCTGGAACCCCCCATCCTCTCTCCAGGACTGGAGAGAGGGGAGATCTGCAGCTCTCCCTAAACCCAGGTGTCCTCCACTCTTGGAAGGGCGGGGGATGCCCCCAGCATGGGAGTCCAGGTAAGATGCTGTCCCAAGCTCCGAGGAGCTCCCTACCCACCCTGGTAGGGTAGATGAAAACACTACCAGGCCAGCATGGAGCTGAGAGGAGCAGGTCAAACCCGGACCCCCTTATCAGCCCCTGGGGAAGACCAAAAGGTGAAGGGCCCCAACAGCCAGGGATGGAGCTGACACTTGACCACAGTGCCAGGGTGAGGGGCTGCAGCACTGCCCAGCTAGTGTGGGGACACAGACCCAGGGACACCTTGTGCCACCCTCCAGAGCAGCTGCCAACCTGTTCCTGCCAGACCCAGAGAATAGAATACAAATAATCTGGCACCTGCCCTCACTTCCCCCTCTGAGAGAGGAAAAAAAGAGAAAGAAAAGAAAGAGGGGGGAGCAAGGAGATTTGGCAGCCGGCAGTTCTGGGAAAGATTTAGCTGTCTCCCGAGGCCAGCAGTGATGGATTCTCTTCCCTAATGCACTGATGGGCAGCAGCTCCTTGGGGAGAGCTGCCTCCAATTCACTCGCACTCGTTAATGTGCAATTTACTGGCACTTTAACGCTCTCAGCATGAAAAACGATCACGCTGTTTGCAGCCCCCCCAGCCACCAGCACCATCACCTCCTCTCTGGCTTGTGGTGAGCAAGTCCAAGTCCAGGCAGATTCAGGGAGGTGGTTTTATAAAAAGCTACAGGCCCCCTCAACGCCAAAAACCAAAGCAACAATAAAAAATTAATGTCTCCCGCTCATTCCTGTCTTGATCCTCTCCTGCCAAGCCTGTGGCTGCGTGGAGAGCTGCACCACCACAGCCAGCCCCCAGCCTTATTTCCCTCCAAATAAACTCAGAGCAAAACCCCATGCCTTGGCCTTTGCTGATGCCAGCACTGCTGGGCACCTGAGGAGCCCCTGGGGATGCTGGGCTGGGCACCATGGCACTACCCACTACCCAGCTTCCAGCCACAGCCATGGGTGAGCGCTCCTTTGGGGATTACGGGACAGCCAAGAGTGCTCAGGACCTGTCTGTGCCCATGAGCAGTGCTGGATTTGGTGGAAGGGGAGGAGAAATGGCAACACAATCCCACTCCCCAGCAGAGATAACCCACATCTCCCGCACTGGAAGTTCCCGTTTCTCACACAATGGCCGCTGGCTGTCAGACCAGACTTACGGGCCCTTGTTAAAAGTGCCGACAGCTCTCTGGCTGGCGGCCAGCGACACCTGGGGCTGATAGAAAACACGAGCCTGCAAGGGCTGGGAGAGAACCAGCAGCCAGAGGAGAGGAGCTTGCAGCCCTCTGGGGAGGGGCACTGGGCCAGCTGGACCCTTGGCATCGTTCCTTGCCAGGGTGGCTTCAACGCCTTCTCCTCAGCAGGGTTTCTGGCACAGTGAGGGCACCCAGGAAAAGGAGGAACACCCTCCTGGCAGGCACAAAGCTAGCAAGAATGGTCAACAGCCTGCCCTGAGCCATGGACAGGGGGAGCACCGCTACACGGACCGCCTGAGCAGGCTCCCGTGCAACAGTTGGCATCGGCAGGCGTAGGGCGAGCAGGGAGGTGGCCACGGTGGCAGCATGCCTCACCAGGCTCCTCTGCAGCCTCTTTAAAAATAGATGAGGTGAAACCTTCACTCTCAGAGCAGCTGGTGACCTGGAGCTCAGCGCAAGAGAGGAAGCGAGAGAGGAAAGGCAGAAGGGAGTGATGGGGATGCAGTGAAGCCCCGAGGGAGCCCACTCTGCACCCACACCCCAACACACTCCTTTTCCCCTCATAATGGTCCTCAGCCCTTGTTCCCAGGTGAGCTGCCCCCAGGCCACCTGGCAGCTGCAAAGGTTGCAAGCCAGAACTCATAACCCTGCAACCCCCTTCTCCCTGAGGAAGCCAGCCTCCCCTATGACAGTTCTCACACAACCACTCACAATTGATGTGAGGAGCCATGCAAGCACAAGTCCTCCAGTCCGCCAGGGAGCTAGGAACAAGGAGCTGGACAAGATTCCCAACCCACCCAGACTCACCTGTTTGTGCATCTCAATGTTCAGGCCATAGGACATCTCATAGTACTGTGAGGGAAAGAAGGCAGCATCAGCATGGCTCTGGAGACCAGGGTTACTCATAACTAGAAAGTCCTCTCCAGCACTAGCACGCCAGGTCAGCCCGGTCACAAATGACCATGACGTGGCCAGACCAGGGCAAGAACACAATCCCCAGCTCCTTTCCTGGGAGCAGAGGTCTCTCTGGCACATGGCTGTAGCCCACAGGATGGACATTGAGTCCTACCAGAGCTCACGCTCACTGCCTCTGGGAATGGGGACAACACAAATGGGAACAGCTCTGCCACTGCAAGCTGCAGTAGCAACTCCCGATCAAACACCACGGCTTGTTTTAGGGGTAAACCAGACAATAACAGCCACAGGAATCAGATCTCAGGAACTGGCCACACAACTCAAAGGCAAGGAGAAGGTAAAGCATCGCAGGGCTGTGTGACCTTTGATGGTTCAAAGGACCCACACCACCCTCCTCCACTCAGGTGGAGCTCACTAACCATGACATAATGACGCTGGATTTCTGTTTTTTCTGTTGCCAGCTTTTCGCATTCTAACTTCAAGCTGTAAAAACAAAGAGGAGAGGAAGGGAGAGGGAACGACCCCCTGGTCCCCCCACTGACAGGATCTTCCTGGACAGAGCATGAGCCCTCCCAGTGCACCACACGCTTCAGCCTCCTGCTCTCAGCTTCAATCCAATCTCTCAGCACAAGCCAAGAAAACCACCTGAAAGAGGGTGGGAAGGGGCTGATAAAGATGAGATGGACAAAGGGATCTGGGCATCAGGGAACAAACAGTCTGCATGGATTCTTACCCCCCACCCCAGCATCTGCTTCCCAAATGGAGTGAGCTGCAAAGCCAAGCTTCATTTCAAACCTTGTTCTGCCCCACATGGTGTGAGGAAGGGAAGGTGATCCTGGACAGCAGCCTCAGGGATAAGAGGGACTCCAGGTCTGCTAAGTGATGGCTCTGGCTCAGCCCAGGAGCTGGGCGCTGGAAGCCAGCACCTCATCCTGGGGCTTTTCGCTGGCAAAGGCTGAGTTTCCCCCTGAGTGTAATTTTAAGCTACCAAGGTGGTGGTTGGCACAGCCATCCTCTGGATGGACCAGTGCCGGTGCCAATAGCCACATGGAATGGTGCTGCCTGCCTTGATGCCCAGCGCCAGTAGCAGCCCATTGCTTGTCAGCACCAGTGAAGTGCCCAGCTCCTCCCTGCTGGCATGTGAACTCTGGCAGCTTCTCACCTGTGGTATTGGTTCTGCAGGAACTGGAATTCCTCCTTGATGCGGTCCAAGGTCTCTGGGTAAGTCAGTTTGAGGGACTGGGGGGTGCTGGGGATGGCACTGGCAGCGACAGCGGCTCCCGAAGCAGCAGAGGGTGCCTGGAGATGGGCCTAGGCAGAGGATGGGACCCTCAAGGTCACTGCTATGCCCAGTGAGACCAGTGCATCCCCCCAGGGGTTTCCTGCACCCAGGGAAGAGGCCATGGGGAACGTCTGGGAGAGCAGCACGTGCAGGAGGTGGCAGAACGAGTTACTGGAAACTGGTTACCCACTGGCCCTTGCCACGCAGCAAGGGCCTTGTGAGCATCAGTTTGGCCACTCAATCAGCAGATTAATGACCACGGGTGGCACCAAGCATGGCGTGGACCCAGTGGCCTGTCCTCATCCGAGTGCCACACAGCTGATCTTCCTGCCCACCCATCACTGTCTGACCATCACAGCCTGGCGGATCCCGCTCCCAGCTCCTCAAGAAGCCCAAAGCCCCAGCACTGGGACTCAGCACTTTGGGAAGAGCCATAGCAACGCTCCCGAGCATCACATGCTGTCGACACCGAGCAGGGAGCTGGGTCTGGGGGCACAGGCCCTGCAAGGGCTGAGGTGGCACTGCTGCAAAGGGACGAGGCCGTGAGTGGGCTCACCGGGGGCCGGTTCTGCGGGAACATCCTTAGCACCGGACAGGCCCGGGATCCTCCGGCCGCGCGGGCCCCGCCTCAGGCTCGGGACGGGGCCTGGAGACGGCTCCCAGCTCCGGATCAGGCCCTGGGGAAGAAACAGAGGGTCACAGCTCGGCGCTGCCTGGAGGCGCGGGGCCCTGCGGGAGCCGCACCAGAGCGGAGCCCCGGGGCCCTGGCCCCTCCGCAGCCTCGCCGCGACGTGAGAGCCCCGCACCGCGCGCCTCACATCCCCGCGGGGACCGGGGGCCCAGGGCCTCCCTCCGGGCGCCGCGGGACCCGCCCAGCCCCGGCCCCCCGCGCCGCGCAGACAATGGCCCCGCCGCCGCCCGCCGCAGGTACGGCCGCGGGGTGGCACCGGCCTCACCGCCGCCCCAGCCCCAAGCGGGGCTGGACTGCGGCCGTCGGAAACCTATCCAGACTAGACTGGACCGGACCGTCGGGACGGGACGGGATGGGACGAGACGGGACTCACCGCGCTGCGGGTCCCAAACCCAGACCCGGCCCCAGGCGCGCGCCCCTGCAGCGGAGCGGGCCGGGCCGGGCCGAGCCGAGCCCGGTAGAGCCGAGCACAGTAGAGCCGGGCCGAGCCGAGTCCAACCGAGCGCAGCCGAGCCGAGCCGAGCCGAGCCGAGCCGGGCCTAGCCCAAGCCCGAGCCCCCGGCCCGCCCCGCCCCGCCCCGCCCCGCCCCGCCCCGCCCGCGCGGCCGCCGCTCTGCGGAGCACGATCAATGAACGAGCGCGAGCGCCAGCTCCACGTGGGGCCTGGCCCGTGCGGGCAATCGCCTCGGCCGCCAGCCAATAGGAGCACAGTGGGAACTGCTGCCCCACGTGGGGCGCGCGGAGCGGTCTTCCCATTGGCCAGCTCGGCCAGCCGCTGCGGAAGGTGTCAATCAGGAGCGGCCGAGCAGCCACTGAGGGGGCGGTGCGGCGGGAGCGGGGGTTTAACCCGTGCGGGGCCGGGGGGTCCTGGGGCACCGCACGGCCCCTTCCTAGCCCCGCGGCGGGGACCCCCTCTTCTCCACAGCAGTTTTGCCCACACCATGAAGCCGAGAGTTTGCATCGGAGCCCCGCGCCCGCCGCCTCGGGCAGCAGCGCTCGGCTTCGGGGCTGTTGCTGATAAACACTAAACACGAGAAGACGTCGTGTTCCGCCCCGCCCCTCCCCTCCCTCCTCTTTGTTATTTTTAATTAGGAAAATAAATGAACCCGACACCACCCCCACCCCTCCCCCGGCTGCAGGTCCCGCCTCACCGGGAATTCCCTGTGATTTCCTGTGTGACAGTGGGAAGCGGCAGCATCCCTCTGCCCGACAGCACTGGCGTGGCCTGGGGAGGGCTCCTGGGAAGGGCTTCTGGACCAGTCCTGTCCCTCAGCAGCAGCAAAGGAATCTGTCAGCACCCAGCTCCCTTCCGTCACCCCCAGCCCCGTGGGGTGCTGCTCCAAGGGTCCATCGCCCTTGTGATAGGCAGATACTTGGACTGGGAAAGAGACCCCCATGTTCCCTCCCAGTAGCCCTACACCAGCCCCTGCACCCCCACCAGCGCTGTCACCGTCCTCCCAGAGCTCTCTGTGAGTCCAGCCAGCAGGCTGGGATCCATACAACCCACTTGGGGTTTCTCATGGTTTTTCTGGTGACTTTACTCCTTTCAGGGAGATCGATGGTTGCTCGACATTTTCTGCTGTTGCAGGTCAATCCAGTCCTACACTAAGCAGGAAATAAAACATTTGAGGAGCAGCAGTTGTGAGGTGTCTGTCCACCTCTCCCCCTCTTTAACCTTAATCCAGGAATACGCCAGTCCTTTCCTCCTCACCACAGCTTCATCCTCGGTCCCATCACCATCCAAAGACAGCGATGGTTTGGCCCGTGGGACAGACTCATCCTCACAGCAGCAGTGGTGATGCCAGTTCCCAGCAGTGCTGGCAGTGGAAGGACCAGAGACCCTCCTTCGGGACAGCAACTCACCCCCAGCCCATGAAAGAAAAGAACAGTAACAATCATAAACTCGACAAACCCACTGAAATAGAGCAGGACTGTGCAAGGGCCATGCTGTGCGTGCCCAGAGGGCTCAAGATCCCGAGGGTGATGGGCTACACTGGCCCCTTGGGCTGGGAGCAGGGTTTTCCAGCCATGAGCTGCCTTTACTGAGTGAGGGAAAGCCCTAAGTCCCAGCCCATTTTTCCCCATTTTGCCCTGTCTGTCCCCTGACAGTCCCAGGATTTTCTGAGAGCAACTGCAGTCTCAGGTGGGAGATCTCCCATTAACCTGGTTCTGCTGAGGACAGACAGGGAGGGAGACCCTCCCCTCTCTAGAGCGGGGAATGCCCCTGTCCTCACTGCACTGCACCTACTGCTGGCTCTGCACCAGCAACTGGTGGGGTTTGTGCTCCATGAAGGGAAGGGGGTTGGTGGGGAGAGTGGCAGAAGAGTGATCTCCCAACCCTTATTATGTTTTAAAATGTAATAACAGTGCGATGTCTATTTTCGCAGACAGAACAGATCATTTCTGGTAGAGTGCCATAAATCTCAAAGGGAGGGAAAATAATTTGGCTAAGGTCATGTTAAGGCTTCAAGAGTGTAAAGGAGAAAAATACTAAAATAACAAAAAAAAAAAAAAAAAAGCAGTCTAGATCTGGACTGACACACCATCTCTGCCCCTAAACCCTCTCCCCAGCCACATAACCCTGTCTCCTCTGCTCTTCAAGCTTCCCAGCATCACCCCATGGGGCTGAGGGGGCCAAGACACATGTGAGGGGCTGGCTGGGTAGACAGGCCAAGGGAGCAGAAGAGAACAGGGACCCCAGCAAGGGTCCTGGCAGGATTCTGCTGAGTCATTCTGCCCCAGGGGGAGCCCCCCTGCACAGTCCCCACACTCTGTATTTAGGGAGGCCTCAGGCATGTGAGGCATGGAAACAGTGACAGGCTCATGCCTGGTGGGACAACGTGCTCAAGGTGATGCTGGGCTGCCCTCCTTGGTTGCAGGGCCACCACCATGAGGGCACAATGGCAGTAGGGCTAGGCAAGTGCCATTCCAGAACTGATGAGGAAAGAAATGAAGCAGATTCCCCTGCCCTGATGCTGCCATGTCTCCCATCCTCACTGGCAGTCACTCTATCTCATCCCCGGTACCAGATCTCTGGCAGCACCATCCGTCAGCACCACCTGCCCACACTGCCCATCCTGGCAAAGGCAGAGCAGGGAGGGGAGAGGCTTGGGTTTGACAGGGCTAAACCTGCTTGTACCTGTGGGTCATCACATGTCCAGCAGCCAGTTCGCAGGCTGGCAGCTCCCTGCTGTGACCAGGATAGACCTGCAGTCATGGGAGGCCTGGCAATGCAGGTCTTGTTTGATAGGAACACTATGGCAGGAAGCCAAAGGAAAGGACCCAGGAACACCTGACTCACCACCGCGGGTCAGGCCTGCCCCTGAGCAGGAGCCAGGGCCAGCAGAGAAGAGCTAGCCATCCCGCAGAGCCAGGGCTCAGCAGCCAAGTGCTTCCCGAGAGAACAACCCTGGCAGCGCCATAGCTCTGCACGGACCCTGGCAAGCAGCAGAAAACAAACTGCTGCTCATACCCCCTGGCTGCTTCCCCGGGCTCGGCTGCCAGCTTCCGCATGCCAGCGCGGCTCGAGCGCGGCCGGGACTCCCCGGCAGGGAGGGCTCCGGTGGTACTACCCCTGCGCCTGTTCTGCCGACAGGTACCCGTACTCAAAGCCAAGTTCAGGTGATCTGGGCTCCGGGACGGGGACCAGCGAGGATAGGTGTTCTGATAAGAAAGGGGCGACATATGACACCCTCCCCCAGGAGCGCCTTCCCCTTCGCCTTTCCTCCCGCTGTGACTTAATTTCGTCTTT
Organism: Pyrocephalus nanus; assembly: GCA_038380795.1. Lineage (NCBI taxonomy): Eukaryota > Metazoa > Chordata > Aves > Passeriformes > Tyrannidae > Pyrocephalus > Pyrocephalus nanus. Next base: position 5,983,301 of record CM076287.1, on the reverse strand, counting down.
AGCCCCCTTCTTCCCTTAGTGGATCAAAGGAGTCCATGGCACTGTGCATATTTCATCGGAAACGTCGTTTAAAGGGAGTGGGGGAGGCGGTGCTGGTGGAATCAGAGGAGGAGGAGCATGAGGAAAAAGAGGAGGAGCAGGAACAGGAGAAGGAGCAAAAGAAGGAGAAGAAGCGAGGCTGGGGGGGAGCACCTGGCTTCATGCAGTGTCCCGGCAGGAGGGGCCGGGCTGAGCGGCGTGGGCGACACCGGGGCTCGGGCGGCGGCGCTGCGGGGGCCGGTGGCTCCTCCGGTCGTGGCTCCAGGGCTCCGCTCGGCGGCTCCGCCGGGCTCCTACTGCTCTCTGCCGCCCCGCCCGAGCGCCCGCCGCCCGGCGTGGGACGGGATGGCGCCGGCTCCCTGCCGGTATCCCTGGGGCCGGGGTAGTTCGAGGAGCCCGGACACTGGCCTTGCTCTCCCCACCTCGCAGAACCCCCCCAACCCCCGCGGGCTATGCCGGGCAGAGTTGCCAGCTCCAGGGGTCCAGGCCCTGGCACCACTCCCCCTCCGTGACTCGCCCCGCTGAGAGGGAGGAGAGGCCTACGTGGTGTGGGCTGCGCTCGGGCAGGGGCTGCCAGCATCCCACCCGAGGGTGCCATGGCGTCGGTATTCCCCAGCACATCCAGCCGGGGCCACCTCAGGCCCCACAGCCACAGGCGCATCTGGCCACAGCATCTTCCATGGCCACTGGCCAGAGAAAGGGATATTTAGGGGATGAGTAACATCCTTCCTGGCAGGGCTGCTGCCCGCTCCTGGAAGCTGCTGCAGGCACAGAGGAGCTCAGCCCCTTTGCCAGTCGCTTGCCCCACTTAGACAGTGAAAAAAGCTAAGAGTAGGAAGAAACCTGGGGATGGGGCTAGGGCAACCGAAGCCCATGGAATCAGCAGGAGTACCAGGGAGAAGGGAGGGAGGATGCTGCGTGGCAGGGTGGGAGGCAGCCAGGAGGCACAGGTTGGGGGAGGCAGCTACGGGCCCCCTCTGGAGCAGGGCTGGAAGCCAGAGCCTGTCTGAATGCTGCCAGAAGCAGCTTATTTTGGAAGGCAGGCATCTTGGCAGAGCACTTGGTGTGTGGAGCTGCTGACGCTGGGGAACAGGATGGCTGTCTCATCAGGTCCCAGCCATGCCTCGCAGGCTAACGCTGCTTGGCTTCAGCCCGCAGCTGAATCTGCCCCAGCACAATCAGGACTGGATCCCCAACTCCTGAGTCACCCATTGCAAATGGGGTTGGACGTCCCAGTCACAAGCTATCACAATACCCAGGGCCACAACTCACCTTGAACACCTGAGGGACTACCTGGGACTCACCAAGCAGGATGCACAGTGCTCTCACTAGCTCTGACCCATGGGGCCAAGTACAAGCTCAAGCCTTGAACAGAGAAACAGAGGCACACGGGCTTAACCCCACCCCTGGATGCTGCTTTCTCTCTCCTCAGCTCCCCGGAGCAGTACCAGCCCCACAGGGAGCCCAGTCCCTCCCACTGCTCAGACCGAGGGACTTGAGGCAGTGGGGTCCAGCCCAGGTCTGGAACAGCACTGGCAGGGTGCAGTGGCATTCAGACATGACCAGGCCTATCAAGGGCTGGAAGGAACCCAGACTTCACAGCAGAAACTGGACCTGTTTTGCCTTCCCCAGGGCCCTGCTGGCACCCGTGGAGCTGAGGAGCCAGCACAGGCAAGCTCCCTGCCCCTGTCCTTGCAGAGTGGGGCCAGAAAGCACACCTGGAGCAGGCTGCAGTTAACAGCCCCTTGCTGTGCCTGGACATGGCTCAGGAGCTTCCACCAACTGCAGGTTAGGTGTGGCTTGGCATGCCCCAAATTTAGTCAGGTCTCAGCCTGTCCCACAGTGGGGCCCAGCTGTGAGCAGGCGGGCAGCCTCATCCGCCTGGGGACGGGGCAACCAAGCTCCCAACACGCAGCAGCTGGCCCTGCCCTTCGGAGCAGCACACTGAAGCATTGTGGCCCAGCTGGTTTTTCCAGAGATGCATCCAAGGGGCGAAATCAGATCTCAAGGGAAGGGAGCAGGCCTGTTTCTGACTGCACAGAGGAGCTGTGGAGGCAGTGCCAGGAACTCGGGTAGTTCCTGGGCACTTCAGCAGGCCAAATGAAAACCAAGCAGGCAGCTCACAAACCTGGGCTGTACCTCACTGCCCAACTCCAGGAACTGCTGAGCCTGTGTAGAGCTTTGTTTGTAAACCCTGTGGCAGAGCTGCCCTGCCCTAGCACTTTGTCCAGCTTTGTTTTACACTATCAGATATTAAACAACTGGCCCTGAGGGCTGGGATGGGGGAAGGACCCCGCTGGGGAGCAGGGAAGGACTTTTGGAAGGAAAGCTCTTGGGGGAAAATGGAAAAGCAATGTTGGGGAAAGGGAGTTCCCTCCCCACAGGAAGGGTGTTTTTGGTCAGGGCTTGTCTAGACTGGAGTCACCTGCACTGCGCAAGCACATCAACACCACGCAGCCAGTATGGGGCTCCCTACCGTTCCCAGCAGGACAGACAGGCTGCACTCAACAAGGGTGGGCAAGACCCGACCCCAGGATAGTCATCCCAACCCCAAAGGGAGAGGGTAGACCCTGAGGCTTCCCGGGTGCTGCTTCCCAGTGTCCCCTATTGCTTCCCAGCAGTCAGAGGGCCCTATGACCAACAGCTCCCCAGCTTGGCCCTGTCACCTGTCCCCACCACATCCCTTGGACAGTGGAGGGACATGGGGCAGCTGTGCCAAGGCTCTTGGCTCCCTGCCTTCCCTCAGCTCTGGCTGCAGGAGCTGCAGGCACAAAGCATTACTTTTTCCAAGAGCCTTTCCCTGCCTTCCCTCCTCCCTTGCAGAGCAGGGCCATGTTTCTGGGGAGCACAGGAGGTTCCTGGGTCAGGGCAAAGGCAGTGCCAGGATGCAGCTGGCTGGGATGGGTCTTGGAGCCACTTGCTGGCAGTGTCTCTTCTTACTTTCTCAAAGGGCTGCCTGGCTGAAGCACAACTTCCTTGAATGCAATACCTCACAGGCATAGCATGGGCAAAGAGCACCTGGCCCTGGGGGGCTGCTGCTCCCATCAGCCTTGGTCAAGTCCACCTTTCACAGCACAAGTGGGAGAGGAGCTTAATGGCCCTGACAGCCACCACCACCCACCAGCAAACATACAGCTAAAGAGGGGCTTCAGACACCTTTCCCTTGGAAAAGAAAACCCTGAACACTTAAGCTCATCCTCCAATGCCAGGAATATCCATGGAGTAAGAGAATAGGCCTGACACATTAATTCTTTAAGGATGATCTAATTTTAAAACATTTTTATAAAAACACATCATAATGAAAATGCATGTATTTTAAAGAGAGACCCATAGCGCTCCAGTGCTGGAGGCAGCTGCGTGTCAGCAATGGGACTGCTCCATACCCACCACCCCCCCTTCCCGTGTTCAGCTCCACATCCCCATTTATTTTCCTTTACCACAGAAAGTGTCTCTCTAGCCCTCCCCACACCCTAAGCAATTAGCTGAAGCTGCAGGAATGCCAAAGGCCAGAGCAACACCTTGCCCAAGCCAGGCATGAAGCAGGTGGGAGGCAAACAGCCCTCACACTCAGTACTGCAGCATCAGGCAGTGCCAGAAAAGAGCCTGCCCAGGCACTCATTGCTTGCACCAGCTGCTGGTGGGCAGGACTGCTCTTAAAGGTAACCAATGGAACAAAGAAAAGCTCTGGATTGCTTTAATCCTTTCCAAAAAAGTATAGCTAGCCCAGCAGTTGTCCTCCTCTCTCTGTGCCTGTAAGGATTTGTACGCAGAAAGGACTGGATAATTTGACAGGGACAACATACACTCAGCACAGGCAAAGTCAGACTTCCCGAGGAGTTTGCTCTTCGTTCAGTGTGCTTTGTCAGCCCAATAAATCCATCCCCACGTGCCACCCTTCCCTCCCTCCCCTTCCTCCACGTGGAGGGCTGGGACAGCAGCCTTGGAGCATGACTCAGATGCACAGGGGTTAAGGACATCCCCTTCCCACAGGCAGGGCACTGGCATCAGGTACTGGCAAGCATAGCAGCACTGTGGGCATGGGGAGCTGGGCACTGTGGCACTGTGGGAGTGGGAACAGTCAGGGCTGCCCCGCTTGGTACCTGTGGCAGTTGGAGGCACCAGAGCCATGGAGCCAACAGTTAATATAGAGCCAGAGTCCCCATCCCTGAGCCAGGAGCAGAGCATGGTAAGGGGCATGTCTGCAGTCTGGCGTGCACGGGCTGTGTGCGGCTCACGGGGCGCCGCGGTAGCTGTAGTGATTGTGGTCGGGATCGCTCAAGGTGAGCGGCAGGCTGGGCTTGCGCTCTGGGTCCTTCTCCTCACACTGCCGTGGGGGACGGTGCTTGAAGAAGTCAGAGACATAGCGGACCTGAAAAAGACCAACAGGAAGATTTGGGGACCCTTCTGTCAGGCCGAGCAGGAACCTGGCCAAGCAGCAGGTTGCACAGGGGACACTCACGATGAGGACAGCAATGAGAGCCCCTTGGAGCAGCCCCACCAGCACGTCGCTCCAGTGGTGCTTGTAGTCAGACACCCTGGTGTAGCCCACATAGATGGCGAAGGTGATGAGGAAGAACTGGATGGTGGGACGCAGCAGCCGGGCCCACTTTCCCACCAGCCGGGCTTGCACGTAGAGCTGGGCAGCAAAGAGGGGAGCAATCACCCAGATCAGGGGGCACCAACTAGCCTGATGATGGGGTGCTTGGGGCATGGGATCTGTGGGGGCTGGCTGCCTTCTGGTGGCACGGCACTTACCGCCAAGAACATCATGCAGTACATCCCAAAGGAGGAGTGTCCCGAGTAGAAGGACAATCTGTGGGGCAAAAGGAATGGGTCAGATCATGACAACAAGCCCTTAGCCAGCCCCCACAAGCCCTCTAGCCACTCCACAGGCTCTGCCCTGCAGCAGGAGAGCATCAATACCCATCTGGGGCTGCCACTGGGAGCCCAGCACTGCTTGGCAGAGGGAGGAGACATGTCCTGTGGCCCGACAGCTCACCTGGACTCGGTGATGTTCCTGCTGTCTCCCTGGCAGACATTCTCCAGCTGCACATAGATGGAGCAGTTCACCTTGGACCAGTCAGGATTGCAGACAGCCAGGAAGTTTGGCCGGAGACGGCCGATCATGTATTTGGCCAGATCAGTCAGGGACTGGCTGATGGCCCCCCCAAAGAGAAAGGTCCCCACCACCTTGTAGAGGGCAGCCAGGTAGTTGTTGAACTCTGACTTGGAGTAGAGGCGCTCAGTGTAGACCAGGTATGCCTCCCCCAATGAGATCTGCAGAGACCAGGAGGCAAGGGGTGAGGTTTGAGCACTACTGACTATCTCCTCAGAACCAGGGCTGCAGGATGCTCTGGCTCTTGACTCTGTGGCAGAGGAGCCCCTAGCATCTGCCTGCCACAGGAGCTCATAGACCCTCTCCCTGTCCCTGCAGGGAACCAGCTCCACAGGATGTGGGTCTCGCTACCCCAGTGGGAGCTCCTGACCCCCAGCAGAGCAGCACTTAAACTGAGGGTCCTGTTGCCCTACCAGGGCTCTGGAGGTGGCTGTGCTGGGCCCCAGCTTCTACATACAACGTCAGGATGCCCCTGCCCTGGAGAGAAGGGAGTGGTACATCCTTACAATGACAACAGTGCAGGTGATCGTGACCCCAGCCATGAGACCATGGGTGATGGTGTCTGCCTTGTAGGGGTAGCGGATGGAGTCATCACTGCAGTAGAAGCCTCGCTTGTACGGGGAGTTCACCAGTGTCAGGATGACGAAGGGCAGAGATGCTGCAAGGCAGAGAGAGGTGAGGACTGGGGACACCAGTCAGCAGGCTCCACACCGGTATGCAGCACTGTGCAGTCTCCCCATCTCTCATCCCCAGGGCTCTGCTCTCTGATGCTGGGGAGGAATCCCCTCTGGGGATGAAGTCCTGAGCCACCTGTACCCTGAGCAGGAGGACTTGAACCCACCAACGTACTGGTCCCACCACCTATATGGCCCTATTAAGAGCTTGTAGATGCCTGCAGCGCCCAGATACCACGTGAGATGGCCACAACTGGGCATCTGCAGAGCCCCCATGGCTGTCCCACTCCTCCCCAGGCACACTACGGCAAGGCTTGATCTTGTGCCTTTTCCTCATGCTCCCCGGAGTCTTTCAGCCTAGGAAGACAGACCTCATTAAAATTAATGAGCACAGGCATCTTGCAAAACTGTTTTACAGCAGTAAAGGGCCCACAGATGGTCCCAGCAGAATCCTCACAGCAGCTCCAGGAGAGCTGGTGCTTGAGTGATGCTGATGGGTGATCCAGCCCAGGCACAGTGGGACTCCAAAGTGCTTGGCTTGTCCCTCTCACCTTCCCACTGCCCTTGCTCTTACCAGCCTCTTCACTCCCCTGCCTCCTCGAGGCTCTTGAGAGATGCTGTGCTGGCTTTGTCAATTTGGGAAAGGAGGCTTTTCCACCCAGTATGCTGCAACCCTGGCCATTGGCAGCTAAGAGCTCATCCGGGAAGGAACCATCCCCAGAGATCCAGAGGAGTTTGCAGGTCTCTGCCCCACGCAGTAGCCGTGCCAGCCCCTCGCTGGAAGGGGCTCTGCCCCAACCCTGCCCAGAAACAGTCAAGGACGGGCCGGGCGCCCCCACCCTGGGGGTCCCAGGGTGTCCCCCCGGGAAGCAGCCCCCCGGCCCCGCAGGCCACCTTAGGTCAGTCTCCTCTCCCTGTTCTGCCTTTCCCGGCGGTTTCCGCCTCGCCTTGTTCCTCCGTCTCCCGGGAACCCGCACCTTTGTCCCCGCCCGCCTCTGCCTCCTCGCTCCCGCCCTGGGGGTCCCGCCGCCTCCTGCGCTCACTGAGAGAACGGGGAGCAGGGCGACAAAGCACCAGGGAGCTGCTCCGCCGGGAACCAGCGCCGGTCTCTCCCGGCCCCGCCGCCGCCTCCCCGCACACCTCAGACGTCCATTTTCAGCTCAAATTAGACACCAATTTTCTTTCTGGAAAATTTCATCCTCCAAAAAAAGCTCCCCCAAAAATATAAAGCACCGGCCCACAGGAGGGAAACGCGCCTCGAGCAGCACTGGGACTCGGGCCCCCCCGCGTCGGGGCCCGCAGCCCGGGAAGCTCCGGGCCTTTATTTTCAGTTCGTCTTAATTCAGTGTTTTCCTGAAGTTTCAGAAACGAGCATTTGCCCGCACCGAGCGGTGAGGGACGTCTTGAAAGAGGCCCCCTGAACCCACCCGTCCGACGCTGCGGAGCCCCGGCCTCGCTCCGTCCGTCCGTAGAGCGCCGGGCTCGGCGGCGGGCAGGCGGCCAGGGCGGCGGCGGCGGAGGAAGCGTCCCGGTGCCGCCCGAGCGGCGGGACTCAGCTGCTGCCTCCCGGCCTGGGACAGACCGTAGTCCCCGGGGGGGCGCTCGGCCAAAGGGGTCGCCCTCGGGAACCGGGACTCCCGACGGAGCCCGATAGCGCTGTGGCAGGAACCGGAGCTCGCCTGGCCCCGCCGCGCCCGCCCGCACCGCCTGTGGCTTCTGGAGGAGGCCCGGAGCCTCAGGACAGCGGCCGGGCAGGTGCCTCCCGCTCTGCCCCCGGACCGGCGGCACCGGCCACGGGCCGGAGCGGGCGGAGGCGCGGCGGGACCCCGGACCCCCTGTACCTTCCGCGGATCTGACCCCAGCCCGCGGCACGACCCCACCGAAGGCACGGGCGGGACGCGGTGACGCTTCGGAGTCGCCCACGGCGGGGGTACCGGTACCGAGCCCTCACCGACCGCCAGGCAGAGCACGTCGAGCGCCACGAAGACCTTCCTGCGCTCCATCCCGCAGCCGGTGAGGCCCCGCGGCCCGACCCCGTGGCTCACATGGCCCGGAACGACGCGGGCCCGGCCGGGAGGTAAAGTCCGGGCTGGCGGGGCGGGGCGGCAGCCGGCGCCTCCGCCCGGGGCCGGGCCGGGGCGGGGCGGGAGCGCCGGGGCCGGGACCGGGGCAGGTGTGGGGCGCGGCAGGAACCCGTCTGGACTCAGACTCCCCTCGCCCCCTCCGCTTCCTCGGGCTCCGCTCCGGCGTCCTCGGCTCCGGCCGTCTCGAGTCCCCCGGTGCCCGCCCCGCCTGCCTGGTCTCCCCGCTTTGGCTCGGCCGTCTCCCGTCGCTGCGTCAAGGGAAAAGGGGAGAAGGAAGAGAGAGAGGCCGCTTTGGGAGCCGCCTGTGCCCCACCCGCCTCGGGTCTATGTCCTGAGGGGAAAAAAAAACGGGGAAAAAAGGAAAATCCAAGAATGGAAGAACATGGCCCCAAGAAACATTCTGGCTGCACCGGCAGGGGTGGGGGGGTGGTGTGTGTGTGCAGAGCAGATGCGGGGCTGGCTCGGTGTCAAGAGCAGTTGTTGAGGGGAAGGAGGCGCTCCCAGGAGCCTGTGGACGCAGCAGGGAGGCCGATGGGAGCACATAGGACGAGACAGGAGCTATGATTTCCCCGCTGAGATGTGGGGCTGTACTTTCTGAGCCTCAGAGGCCCTAGGAGCAGGACAGGCTTCCGATGCTGCCCCTTTGGGAGGGGATGTGCCGAGCCGGTAGAACCCAGAGCAGGGACAGGAGTGAAGGTTGGAGCAACGGGTCCCGTAGCAATTCCCTGGTGAGAGCAGGGACAGTCACATCCTGGCTGTTTGTTCCAGGCCCAATGCCTGGTTAGGAATGGAAGGAAATGTAAATAATACAGAAACCACTCAAATGATAGCTGCAGAGCTGGATGACAAGTGCAGCGTGAGTGGCCTGTGGAGAATGTCAAGGCTGTCAGAGCTGGAAACACTCTGGGGCTGCTCTGGGGTTTAAGGAGAGGGGCAGAATCACAGGCCAGCTTTCCTCTGCTCCAGTTGACCCTGATGTGCCCCGGTGCAGCTCCCTCCTGCCTGTCAGTGCCATGGGGGCCCTGGCACAGCACTGGGGCAGGACTTGCCACACACGTGCTGCCTGCAGACCCTAACCAAGCAGGTGAGAGCCCTGAGGCAGGAGAGCTGGGGAGAATCTGCAGGAGGGAGGGTGGCTGGAACCCGTGGGACGCCCAGGCTGTGTCACGTAGGGGATGTGGGCATTAACACAGCCTGTCTCACCACTGATAAATCCCCCCCTTCTCATCGCAACCCTCAGCAGTCCTGCCGAGCCGCTCTTGTGGCTGTCTTGGGAAGGCTCCGGGCTGGGCTGCCGTGGGAACACAGATGTGGCAGTGTGGGGCTCCGAGGACAGGGCACGGACCCCCGCTGCAGGCACACGACCCCGCGCTGGAGCGAGCAGGGGGAGCGCAACGCGGCAGCAGCGCGGGCACTGCAGGACTTTGCCCCACGCGGGCCCGTGGCTGCCGGGCGGTGCCAGGGCGGCAGGAGCCTCCCGGGAACGGTCCAACCCCGCGCTCGGGGGTGTCACGGGGGCAGAAAGCGGCGACCCAGGAGGGGTGGGGGGGTCCCGGGCGCGGGGCTCTGGCTCCCTCTGCCGTCCGAGCGCTGCGGCCGCAGAGCCCGCCCGGGACTGTCCCCCGGGGCCTGGTGGGGCTGCAGAGCCCGGGGTCTCCGGCCCTGCGGCTCCCACGCCCTCGGAAACATAGCTCGGGTCACACAGGGCCGAAACCAGCATTTCACTTCGAAGGATGCAACGAGGTGACCACGGTCTCACACGAGGGCTTCAAGCACACCCATCCTTCCTGTTGCACCTCGGGGCCTCAGAGGAAGTAGGACCCGCTCCTGTCCTGCTGTGCCCACACTGGTACCTACCTCTGCAGGGGAGAGCCAGGGGGCTGCGCGGCCAGAGCCCCCCAAGGCCCCAGGACAGAAGGCCAGAGCCAGGCACAAGCAGGAAAAGAGAATTTAATGAGTTTTTGATGGAACAGAGGGGCTTTGTGGTGGGGAAATGCAATGCAGTTGCAGCAGGAACCCCCAGGATGCTTTTCCTGGCTGAAGTGGTGAGACATGGATGGACCCCTGCCTCCCACCACCACGGGCCTGCCACAAGCTGATGGGTTTAGAGAACTTGGGGCACCTGTAAGAGCAACAAACAGCTCCCTCCACCCACAGCACCAGGGGGCAAAACTCAGCCAGGGATGCTAGATGTCCTCCCAGGCTGGGATGGCATCCCTGGCACAGGGCTCCCTGCCCTGCCTGCAGGGAAGGACAGGATCAGACAGTGGAGGCAGAGACCCCTTTTTTTCTTCTGCCATCATGACACCTGAGACTGTTGCATCTTGGTCTCCAAAAAGAAGGCAGGCTTCTTACTCGCTTTCAAATTAGGTTTTTAATTAAATAAATAATGGCGAGGGGTCATCAAGGCAGTGTCACTTCACAGTGTAGGGCTGGGGGGCAAGGGAGAAGAGTCCAGCATTGGGAGTGGCTCAAAGTGAATGTGCTTTGTAAGACGGAAAAGGAAAACCCCAACAAAAACCAAAACCAAACCTCCTCTCCCAGTGACTCCCCCTTCCCTGTCCCAGCCTTTTCCACCCCTCTGCCTCAAAGTTATGTGGAAAAAGCCCACACGCATGTTGAAAGACCCCATGCAAATCTGTAAACAACACTGAAAGACATAAAGAGATTTCTGCCTTCTCCAGCTCCCGTCTCCTTTCATTAGGGCTTGAAACAAACCAAAAGAAAAAATGGTTTCAGAAAAACTAAGAATGTTCTCAACTGATGGAGGAGATGCCAAGGCCTGGCCCTCCCTGGGAGGGCTACCCATACTTTCACCCTGCCTCTTCTCCCTTCAGCCAAGGAGATTCCTCTCACCCCCAGAAAAGGGGAATCATAGCCTAGGCAGTTCCACTATGGAGCGGGCACTGGGAGCAGCTGGAGGGGAGGCCTCTCCCAACCACATTTGGCCAGGTGAAGGCAGCTGCTTGTGCCTGAGGCTCAGCACCTCCCAGCAGAGTGCTGGGGACCAAAGCAAACCCCTGCTAATGCACACAGAACAGATCTGGGGCTTAGGAGATGAGACAAGGTCTAATCCTGCCATCCCATGAGGCTGCTTCATACTGCCTCTGACCTCCGGCTGCAGGGCTGCAGAGCACAACTTCCCAGGGTCAGGTAAAAGGAGGATGCAGGCTTGTGGGTTTAGGTACCTGCCAAATCCACTGGCAGCAGAGCCAAGTGCACAGTCACAGCTCTAAGGCCTCTACCAAAGCAAGCAAAAGCCCTCAGTCCAAGCCCCCTCCCAGCTGCAGAACACGGCTGGAGGAAGGGACCATCTGCACGAGGGGCCTTGCTCAGCAGGTGAGCAGAGAGCATTCTCAGCATGGCAAAAGGGGAATGAGAAGACACTGGATTTAAGCCAGTGGCAAACACCAGACCTGGAACACGTGGGAAGCAAAGCAGCTCTGGACCCCAGCACATCCATGGACAGGCCCCCAAGGCTCTGCACGGCAGGCAGTACCTTGCCACCAGATGGGGCTACCTGTCACCTCCCTGAGCATGGCAGTAAAGACACACTTTCCTCTCAGAAAACAGTCTGTTTTGTGAGGGAGGGGCAGAGATGCCCATGGTTGGTGTGCTCCCCTGCCTGAGACTGAGCTAGCACCAGTGTCCCAGGCTTTGCACTCTGGGAGCTAAGCAACCTCCTCCCTCTGCTGACAAATTGTTGGAACAAACTGGGAAGTTACAGATATTTTCATTTGCATTTTACCCTCTTGCACTGTGAGTAGGTGAGGATCAGGTCATTCCCCACCAGCAGCAGAAGTGGCAGCACCACAGTGCTCTGAGCCAGCATCACTCTGTGGCTCTAAAAACTCATATTTCTGATCATAGAAGTTTTCCCTGGGCCAGCACTGCATAGGAAGGTGAGAAGGACTCAAGTGCACACAATGCTGCTGCACCACACAGCATCCCTTCCCAAGACCTGATGCTTCAGCCCAAGGGTTGGACCAGGCCATGACCCACCTGCAGTTGATGGAGAGTGGGTGCCAGGAACACACAGCTGCCTGAAGCTGGAAGCAGCAGTGCTTCTGCCTGTCATGATCCGTAGCTGTTGGGAGAAGACTGGAGTAAGCGACTCCTACTGCAACACACTGCCTGTGGGAGAAGGGCCAAGACACTCCTCAGCTTCCCTTGGCATTGCCATGCCCGTCTCTGCAGTGAATTGCCTGGCGGCCTGGGCAGGCTGTGCTTCCTGCAGACCTCCCAAGCTCTTGAACCCCTAAACTGCGTCCTCAACATGACAGAGACACAGTCCTGTTCTCAAAGCATCTCTGCCGTCAGACTGTCCCACTGGGGCCAAGGGACACTTCCCCTGTCCTGAGGCAAGGACTCTCTGAGCAGCCTGGCATCACCTGGGGTGACACATGGTCAACAGAAGAGGGGGTGATGGACTTTCCCCCTCAGGAAAGCCAGCCACCACTTTGTGTGATTGTGTCAGGATACACTGGAGCAGAAAGGTGTTTGGTTTCACTGTAGCCTTGGATCACGGAGGATGGAAAGACGGATTCTGACCAACAGCTCCAAACTGTCCCTACAGGACAGTGGAAGTTCCAGGATTTCACTCAGTCAGGTCAAAGTCCTTGCTGGGTCTGTGACAAATTTGTGACTGGAGACTCTCACTGTGACAGAGGCTCTGACTGAGCCACAGGTGCCGGGCAAGCCTGATGAGCAGTCAGGAAACTATTTACATCTCCGATGCCAATGAGACCAAAATCTGTGACCGATAAGGACACTTGCGCAGGGGCTACCACTGCCTCTGGGTCTCTGTCCAAATTCACAGGGCCAGCAATTAAAGGCAACCCCTCGTTAATGTCTGCAGGGAGAGTGAAGTCCATAGTTATCGTCTCACCAGAGCTCTGCAATGTCTCCTGCTTCTCTGACAGTCCTGCCGGTGGCAAAGCGAAGAGCTCCGGCTCGGAGTGGGGGACAGTGTGTCGTTGGCAGGACGCTGAGACACCGCCTGAGGATGTCTCCTCCGTGGGGTCAAAGGAGCAATTCGTCTCTGAGGGGGTGCTACACTCATAGCCCTGCCCCGACTCACTGATGCTGCCCAGGCTGCAGGCTGTGCTCTCCACGCTCAGGGGCTCTGCACACACAGAAGAGGAAAGAGGACACAGCAAGGGAAAGAAAGCTACAGTGAGTCCGTAATGCACAAACACCCAGGTCAACCCCACCTAATCACAACAGTGTTTGTTTGATGGCACAAATGTTTCTTTATTACAGCAACCAAGATCCCTGCCAGCGTGTACCGAAGAAAGGCAAGATGCCGACAGCAGATGGGAGGCCATCAGTGTTTCTATGGAAATTAAAGGAAACCTCACAGACACATTCCAAGATAAGCCAAATCCTAAATCCTACCCGCTCATGCCAACAGCTCCTGGGAGCTGCCCACACACAGCCTTCATCTGCAGTAGGACAGTGAGGGAATGAACCCATGTTGGGTTCCCTGTGAGTCTTCTCACAGCCAGCTCTGTCTGAAAGCAGCTTGCACCTACAGCCTGACTTCTGGGGCCTTAACCCACTCTCTGGAGGAGCTGTGTCAGTACACTGGAAGGACCTCACTCAGGTACCCAAAGTTAGTGCATAATCCTTTTCCTTTGGGAATGACCTAGGCCACCCCTGTGAGCCCAACACAGGAACAACTGTTTTATAGCCACCCCTGGTCAATGCAGAGACAGGCAAGACTCTTCTGCTCACACCAAAGCCTGCATGGGACTGGTATTTAACAGGGGGCAAGGTGAGCACACCAGCAAGGTGCAGGGAGAAGAGCAACAGCAGGATAATGGCAGCAGGAGAAAGGCAAAGGAGGGGCTGTGCCACTGAGTGGGGGAGACAAGTGATCCCTATGGCCAACAGAAAAAAAAGGAAGTTACCTGTGCTCTCTATTGCTATCTGATCTTGACCAAAGTGAGCATTCAGACAGCCAGTTGCAGAGGGAATTGGTGGGGAGCTCCGGGAACGACTGGTGTTTTCTACTTCAACCCCATCCAGGTCATTGTCAGTGAAATCCCTGTGGGGAAAGAGAGAGAGCCTTGCCACCACCTTCTAAGCAGAGGTGCAGGCAGGAAAAAGGGTGTCTGGGATTAAAACCTATCAACAAATAAAGCAATGGGACTGTAGAGACATCACTAGAATGAATGTCCATCCCTTCTTGGTCTGCAGAGTCCAGTTTAGACCCTGCCCTGAGGAGGTGATGGCAGCATGGCCAAGACCAGCCCGTGATAAATCAGAACAGGCTCTCCAGTTTCCTAAGGAGCTCTGCTCCCAGTTTTTCCAAAGGGAAATAAATAGTCAAATGCCCAGGAACACCCAGTTTCATGGAATGACTGCAGTCGCTCTTTAGTGTGTCAGCAAAGAGCAAGTGATGAGAACATATTTTCCTACCATGGAAGAATTTAAGATTTCAGGTATTTCCCCCTCTTGCATTAGAATTTAAAAAAAAAAAATCTAAGCCTTCATCTAATGTCTTTAATTGATTCAGCTTCAATATTTCATTTTGACCTTTTAAGACATTTCACTTTCAACCTTTTTGAAAGGATATATTTTGAAAAGTATCTTCTGTAATTAGCATACATTTCAAAGTGAAGAATTTGCCTCAAAGGGCGACAGCAGGGAAATTAAGTCAGATTCCAGACCATCAGAAATAGTGGTTTTGAATTTAGAAAGCTCCCTTCCCAAAACCTCATCAAACTGAGTTATTTCCTTGAAATCAGCTGTGAATCCCTGACCCCAGCCTTAACTTTTGTGGATGCATTTGCCTGAAACAAAACTATTTTTAACACAAGAAGTATACATCCAAGCAAAGAGTTCTTTATCTTCCCTCCCCACACCAACAGTGTTTGTGTTCTGAGAACATCCCGTGCATCCCTCCATCCTCCCACCCAAGAAGCCTTCTAGAGAAGAAGGCGCAGTCTATTAAGCGGAGGTGCTTTGCAGCAGGAATCTTCACTGGGAGGTTAATATTACTAATTTTAGTGTGAGAATATTCCACGCACGTGGCTCCAGGGTGGAGGACGTACTTCTTCCTTCCTAAACGAGTCTGCTGAGTGAAGTAGTCATAGCGCTCTGATTTTTTCCACATATAATAATACTCCACACACTCGCCCACTGACCGGGTGCGGACCTGAGGAGAAACATCCCAGTCAGAACACCACGCGTCGAGGTGTATCTCATGGAGCAGGAGCTATTTTCCCATTTAACCAGCACAGAAAATTAAGTGCATTACAGAAATTTATATTGCTATGGACACATCTATGCTGCAGAACAGAAGCATGTACTGAGATTTCCGAGGTGGCGATCTGCCAGAGAAAGAACTCCCCACAGTGCACAGCTGTTCTCACAGACCCGTGTGGGCCAGACATGTACACTCGTGCAGGACTTCCCTGCACTTCCAGCAGCAGCACACTTAGCAAAGAGAGCAAACCTGCATCCATTTTCACTGGCCAGCATCAACATGCCCACAGTTAACCAGTGGTAGAACTGGACTCTCTGGTTCTGCCAACTCCCAGCACAGCAGCATGTCCCGTGGCCCAGCTCTCCCTACAACAGCATCTGCCATTCTAGAGGACCCCAGGGGACTTTACAAAACATCCACATGCTCAACTCACTCATTCACAGAAGTACTGCAAGGGCTGAGAGTTTGGAAAGAACTTTTGAGACTCCAGAAAGGGCTAATCAGTAATTAACTGACATCACTCATGCAGGTCAGTGGTGTTTGTGACTTCTCCCACCTGGAAAATAAGGCAGAGCAGGGCAGTGAACAGCCCATCACCTGCTGGCATGAGTCAACACAAAGCCTGGGATTGGAACTCGGCAATCCTGAACTCCCTGCATCAGCCGAGGCCCAAAGCACACCTCTGGTGCCAAAGCACCTGCCTCCTTCCCCTGCTCTCAGCAGAAGCTGGGGGGAGCAGCCTTACCTTGTTTGCTTGGATAAGGTGAAAGTTTTTCCCGTGGACCCTAAAGCCATGTTCAAAATTTCTACATTCTTCCTCACTCCAGGCACAAAGCTCATCTATAGCAGAGAGAAAGAGGAATTGGAGATGTATAGAATCTAGAAAGAGTTGTGCGTTGATGTTTGGGTTAGAAACCAAATAAGGGGGGTTCTCACCTCTGATAACCTTCACGTTGAACCGTAACCTCCGTAGTGCCTCTTCTGCATTGAAGTTGCATTTCACCAGCTCATACAAAGCCTAAGAAACAGAAGGAAATCACTCACAGCACGTACCTGAGCAACACACCACAAACCAGCCTGCTCAAGACTCATGTTTGTCTCATAAAACTTGTATTTCAGATTATTCCACTTTTTAAGGCACTGGATAAAAACCCTGGGACTGGACAGATGCAGTTCCACCAGCAGCTCTGCAGATTACAGGTGTGCCTTTGTGTTTCTGGAGACTCACTTCTAGAATCTAACCAGGCTAACTTAGAGGAAACACAGCTGCTCTGATACAGTTGATCTGCTGGCTTTTCTAGTCTTCCCATTGGGAGGGTGACTGACCTCCTCACACCGCAGCTGGGCTGTACACCCTCACTTATCTGTGAGGCTGGAGCAGGGGATCACTAGAATTAGACCTCATTTTGACCTCTGTAGGGAATGTGGCACTGTCAGGCAAGTACCACTTGGGTCTGCATGGGCTGCAGCAGCCACTGAGCTCACCTGTTCATTGTCCTTCACCACCTCTCCCTCTGGCAGGCTGCTGCTGGACAGCTCGTCCCACTGCCGCTTCACAGCGCGGTACAGGAACTCTTCAACCTCTCTCTCAGGGAGAATGTTTGGGTCCCAAAGCAGCTGATCTTCATTCTCATAGGCTAACAGAAAAAGCACTGAAATAAGATAATCAAACAGAGAATTCTGCTGCTTTTGAGAAATGGTCTGCATGGACATGCATGGGGGAGATAGAAGAGGGAGGAAACCTTTGCTTGGTACTCCAACCCAGCACTAGAGATGACAACCATCTCTCATCTGCCTCCTGATTTTGGAGGCAGATAAGCTCTTTACATCCCCTTTAGGGCCCTCAGAACAGGCTCAGCTCACTTCCATTGCTTCAGAAGGGTTGGCTGACAAAGTTTTTGTTACCGTGTTCTCCAAGATTGTTTCTGTGGTTAATTAATCCTGGCAACTAAAGACCCTTTTAGCTTTCTTGTCCAGAAGCTCAAGAAGCTGGCACTTGTACTACACTCATTATTGGGCACAATCTGCAAATCAAGGCACCTCTATCTACTCTGCAGCTATCCCACCAAATAAGAAACAGATCAGCTCCAGGGAGCACTGAATGATAGTAACTTGGGCTACTTAAGGAAGATGTCAGAGAGAATAAATTTGAATACTTCCAGAAGGATATATCTTCCCTTTGGCTACAGCTGAGACCCCCACTTCCAAACCTGTCACGCCAACCTAGTTCTCATTGAGCTTCACCACTTCTGTACCTGTGTTCCCAGCCCTATTCAATCAGGCTCATTTAAGCCAGCTCAGATGTAGCTGTAAATTTGGCTGTCAGCACTGAGAGGCGCCAAGTCTGGAGATATAGGACTGGTGATCCAGGACCCACCAAACGCCCCGGCCAGCAGCCCAACACCCAGCAGCCCTACACGCAAACAAGGCACAAAGAGCAGGCTGCCTTACCTTTTTGCCTGTGCCTGTTTAAGCGGAGGATGGGAACAGTGGCCTGGTACTGAGGTCCAACCATGATCTCCTGAAATACCACCACAGAGAGGCAGGTAAACTGAAATGGAAAATGTTCTGCGCAGACTGTACTTTGTGATTTAGGGACTATACCACCATGAGGCTGATGTATTTACTGGTAGCCCCTGCCATTACTATTATTTCTAATGAACCCTGGCTATTTTACAGAGTAATTGAGAAGATTTACTATCAACCAGATCATACTGTGGTGACCTTTGGCATTTACATAGTTTTAATGTTAAAGATCTATGGCAAGCAGCTAAGGCTGGAGATAAAGCTTTTTAACACAAAAGCTCTCCTGCAACCTTCACAGCCAGGATGATTTTGGGAGCCTGCTCCTCTCTCTAGTAAGATCATTCCCTCTCAGCAAATCCTGCTGGGAATATTGCATAGCATTTCACCTTTATAGGGCTGTGCTGCAGATTTATTTACCAAGGCACAACACATTTCCCATATCTGAAGAAGAAAATTTCAAGATTGTATTAAAAACCCCTCTTGTAACCCACATCTGCCACTGCCATCCACAAAATGCAAGGCACAGAGCAACAGACTGGAGAAATATTACAGTGCTTTGGTGCCAAGTTTCTTGAAACTCAAGAGTACTGTACGAGCTCCCCTTCCCAATGTGCTCAGGTCATTTACCTTCTTACACTCGTTGGATGGGATGGAATCCACCTCTGAATCCTCAGCCATGGAGGAAGCACATGGAGATGAACAGGGCTCTTTGTCTTCATCAGCAAGGAAGTTGTTTGCTTTGTGGGAGAGGAAAAGATCTGTAGTTATGATTTTTTTTTCTATTGCTCTATGTTCCCTCTCCTTCCCTTAATTTTCTGTCCTAACGTTCCTTTCAGCATGGTCTGCAGTGACAACTTACCTGTATTTTAATTTTCTCACTTTAAATAAAAGAATCTGTACACTTGTCACTTGGGTGGTGATGGCCAACCTGGGGAACTCAGTCATTTTGCAGGATAGCAGAAGGAATAAGTCCACTTCCTGATGAGTCTCTGTCACCTGCTTTGGCTTCCCACATACTCCAACATTTAGGAACTGCCACAACGTATCACTCCACTAGTGCTACTGAATTTATTTACTTGTAGCGGTGTCAGAGGAGGTACTGATCTTTCACACTGTAATTACAGCAGGTAGCAAAACAATTCCCACTTTCTCAGTGTTCTGAGTTACAGCTAAAGACAATTCTCCCCTCATGTCGCTGCTCATCTACACTCCATCCTGTCCTAACCAATGCCCAGTAACATCACTGCCATGTAGATTTATGGACAGTCCCCAGAAGAGAAGTGGAAAATCTGCTGTTAAGAAACTGACAAAATAAAGAAAACCATTCTTGCCCTCCCCTGCAGTTCCTGAACATCACATGTAAATGAAGAGCGACTACTTAGGAACTATGACACATACAGCCAGGCTGGTTTGGGAATAAGTCTGACGCATCGTGGGACGTGACGGATGGAGTCAGATCGTCAGCTGAAGACTGTGTCTCCTCCTCTTCTTCCCCTGAAAGCAAATCCTTCGCTATTTGTTCCTTTTAACAACAACAAGAAAGTGAAAAATATTTTTAAATTAAAAAAATATATGAGGGGGAGTGAGGCCTAGAGTAAAGCATTTCTAGCCAAGAGTGGCCACATCCACAGATCTCTTCACCCTCCCACAGCTTGTCCAAAGACAGATTTTCTCTCACACTCCCCATCACACCCAGATTTTCCCTAGAAGCACTTTTGCAAGTGTCATGAGTGGCTACCTATGGAAGCCAGAGAGGATGAGCAAGTGGCCCTTTCTGTAGAACTCCACTCATAGCAAATATCTCAAAGATCCTGAGAGAAAAAAAGAAAAAAGCACTTTCTACAAACTTTAGCCACAACAGGAGAAGCCATGGCTTCACCTGGGAAGATAGAAACCTTCCCTGGCTCTCCACAGATCCACAGCTATGTGTAAAGACTTGCAATCCAAGTTCCATGAAGAGTTTTTACAGAGTTCTTTTTAAAATAGATATTCTTTCTCCCATCTCTAAATGCTTTACATTCATGTTTCTGCACCTGTGGGACACCAGAACCAGGCAGGTCCTTCCCCTGGCATTGGGCAAACTAGTCTGAAAGGAGCTCCTCAAGCTCCTTGAGCTCCAGCACAACACAGTAACCTGCAGCAGACACCCAGGCAAACAGCAGCTCTCACCTTATCCAGAGTCATATCAGGGAGATTTGGAGTGATGTCATTGCTCTCACTGTCCTGCTCCGAGATGGGATCAGATGCCTCATAGCCATACAGTGCAAGCAGCTCCTCAAATGGCATTTCACTGCTCTGAGCAAGAGGAGGACAAAGCTGCATCAGGAATAGAACAACCACAAGAGCACACCACCAGCTGTATGAACACGGACATGCAGAGGGAATCAGGGCAGCCTTGGGTAACGCTGCACGATGACCAAGGCAGGGTCTGTCAGGACCCACCAAAACCTGTTCTTCTAATGGTCCGGAAAAGCCAGGAACTTTCACCCCAAAGCAGTACAGTCTAGGGCATTTTAAAAATACATTTCTCTTTTATATTAGATTTCAAGCTGGTGAAAAGGTGCCAAACTGCACATCTGTATTTAACCAGAGGAAGGGAAGGAGCAGATCCTTGTATTAGTCTTGTGTCTGGCCTGAAGAGACATTCCCTGTCACCAAGAACACGGTTTGTGTTCCACCAAGGTCTCTGTGGGACCACCCAGAGCAGCACCATGTCAGCTTATCTTTGTAGCTCCTCCACTGTGAAACACTGTCCCAGCAGCTGATGGTTCTTCAGCAAGGTGAGCCAGGACCACCTATCAGAGTGGCTACTTGGCAGAGGAAGACTCCAAAATCCACTGCTGTCATGTGTTCTCAAAACCACTCCTTCTGATCCAAATGCAAACCTGACTCATTATTGGGTGACCTGAGCCCAGTGCGCTGCCAGCTAAGCAAGTCAGGGCTTCTCACCAAGGTCTTTGGTACCAGTACTGTAAAAGTAAACAAGCAAATCCTGCAGGTAATTTCCCTTCCCCTGCTGCCTTTACCTGAGAGGCGCTGAAACTCTTCTCCAGCTCTTCTAAAGATTTCTGCTTCTCCTGAGTATCATCTTCTTCCCTTTCTTCCCGTACACCGTAGTTCTGTGAAAGGATCTCTGCCAGGTTCAGTCGATGATCAGCTGAGCCCATTGACACAACTGCAGGGATAAGAAGTTGGATACTCGCACCCCAAAGACCAAATCTTGAGATGCAACAAAGCCAGGGATGATCCCCTCTTGTGTGTGTGCAGACATGATAAACCAGAGGAAGAGATTAGTCAGAACGGAGTGAGGGGGGTGGGGAACACAACTGGCAGCAGTCACTCCGTCAGCACAGAGTCTGCTTCTCTGCACATTCGAGTCCCATAACTGACTGAAAGCTGAATCTGAAGGTTTTCTGAGTATTTGTGTCTCTCCTGACTGTACTCACTAGTGTCACTACACGTGAGCACACACTGCAGCCTTTCTTTCATCCGGGGCATTTTTAGGGCAATTATGCCTTATTCAAGAATGGGCAAATGGACATCTGTAGGAGCTTTGGCATCTTTAAGCCCTTCCTTCTCTGTCAAACGGTACGAAAATCAACCAACAGGCTTAGGAGGTACTGGAAGGAGGAGGGAATAGATAGGCTGATCACAGGAACTTTGTTTCCTCTGGAAACTAGACCAACAAACAGAGGCATCTTTGACCTGAGGTACCTGCTGCACTCTGAAGGGCGGGCTCTCCAGGACATAGGCTGCGGGCTGGGTACGGGACCACCCTCGGGCTCTGCCGGCCAACTGAGGCCTTCAGGAAAAGAGAGGAACATGGCTGAGACAGCTCTTCTTAAAAATGCAACACCCCTCCATCCACTTAACCCCACCAACAAACGCAATGAATTTAAGTTCAAAGCAAAAGTTACCCAAACCCCCACAGGACAGCACTAAGAATTGTGCTGTGTAAAGAGAGCTCATCAAGTGTATTGAACAGTTACTTCCAGCCTGCTCTCCACCGGCCTCCTCATGTTCCCCTTAGTCTCTGACTCCATGAGGATGTGCTTCCATTTCATCTATTTTACCTTCAGCACTCCACTCATTACTTATCCTCTCACCAGTTTAAGACCTGACCTTCATGAGTTACATCTTCCCTTAAAAGAAGGACTTGGACTCTCAGCTGTTATTCTAAACACACACAACATGTCTGAGCACAGCATTTTTAGAGACTGACCCTTTGGAGAGACAGTCCGAAGCAGCTGGCCACAACATGCTGGTTTCTCCCTAACGCCTCACTGCACCCAGGCGTTCAGGGGTGTAAGCAAAGGAATGGAGCTGAGCAGGCAGTGAAGGAGACTGGTACAGGCAAGGAGGGAGAGGCTGAGCCAGGCAGACACCGCCAACAGGCACCTGCAGTGTGGCATTCAGTGCTCAGTTACAAGTTCAGGCAGCAGCATGGGCTGAGGCCTGGAAAATGACCCAGAACATCTGCTGCTCCTTGGGCTGCTGTGCACTTCAGCCCAACAACATGCTCAAGTAACACTGGCACAAACAAATGCAGCAGCCTTAGTGCTCCATCAAAGGCCAAACTATAGCGGATGGGTTGACAGACCAGACAGCACCTTCGTCATTCAGAACACTGAAAGACCCTGGAAGTGAAGCCCTGCCCTCAGAGAGATCCAAAATCCTGCCACGGAGCAGCCATCTAGCTCAATGTCTTCCCAGTACCCTTATTCTATGCCACGGTCACCATGAGAGTCTCATGATGGAAATGAAGTGTGGATGTGTCATGACAACCACTACAACAGGTCAGGGATATTTGAGGACCATGGCAAGACTCGATGAAGAATGGCATCACCAGCTCTAAGTGTGGCATAACAACATCATAAACGTTTTGGCATAAGGCACCAAGACAAACATGACGTGGCAACAGGGGAGGCAGCGGGGGTCCGTGCTTAGCCCCCTAACCGAGGTGGTGAGAACCATCCTGGCCACCCAGACAGACCGTCCTCACCACCTTTCCCAGCGCTCTGCCCCTTCAACGGCCCCGACCTCCGTGCTCTCCCACTGCCCGGGCCTCTCTCGCCTCCAGGCTCCGCGAGCCCTTCCGAACAGCTTCGCACCCCTGACCCCGGATCCAGCCACCCCACACCGCCGCTGTCGGGCACTGCTGGACCACAGTCTCGGGGCTCCCGCTCCGCCCCGGTGCCTTCCCGCCCTCCTTCTCCGCCCCGCAGTCCCGCAGCCCCCGGCCCGGAGACCCCTCCAGCGCCTGTCCTCGGCCCTCTCCCGCAGGTCAGGCCGCGGGGCTCCCGGCCCGCCGCCGCTCGCCCCGACTCCCCCGCCGAGTCCCGCCCAGCAGCCCCTTCCCCTGCCCGCCCCTGCCGGCGCCCCCTGCCCGGCCCCAACGCCCCTCGGCCCCAGCCCGCCCCTCGGCCCGCTGCCGCCCGGGGCCTCGGCGTCGCGAGGGACCCCGCCCCGCCCCATCACCCCCCGGCCGTAGGACCCCAGCTCCGGGCGGACACGGCTCGGGGGCCTGGAGGTCGCAGTGTCCCCGCCCGGCCGGGAGCGGCCCCGGGCCCGGCACGACCCCAGCGGCAGCTCCGCGCTCACCTCCGCCATGGCCGAGCGCGAGCGGCAGGGGGCGCGGGCCCCGGATGCGGCGGCGGCCGCTCATTGGCTGCGGCGCCTCGGGGGTGGGGCCGGGCCCAGGGGCGCCCGAGGGTCCGGGGTTGGCGTCCCGGGTTCGGGTCCCGGCGAGGCCGGGCCGGGCGGGAGCTGGGGTGGGGCCGGGGTTCGGGGCCGGGGCCAGGTGAGGGGCCCGCCCCGCCCCGCCGGCATCGCTCCGAGGCTCCTCTGAGGAAGGGGAGCGGTGGTGGCCGCAGCAGCGCTCCCCGAGCTGTGGCTCCGGCCCCGGAGAGCCCCGCAAGGAGATAAATGACTCGGAGAGCGGCGGCCGGGCGGCTGTGGCCCGGGCAGCGCAGGACCCGGCCGGGGCGGGCGGCTGTAAAGGCCCAGGGAAGGTGCGCAGCTCCACTGGGGCCAGGCCTCAGGAACTAACCGGGGACCACACACGTCAGAGAAAAAACAGTACTTACAGCCCCAACCTGTGGCTTCTTCATGGATCACAAAACTTGAGTCTCCAGGAAAGACCTACAGTGATATTCGTGGGGCACTTTGTTGAGAAAAAGTCACTGCATTTCATTTAGCACTTACAGAAGAGGGAGATCAGGGTGGGAGCCCAGGGGTGGTCCTCACAAAGACTGGGATGTAGATGCTGTCTCATAGTTCCTTGCTGTGGCTGTGTTTTGGGGACCCCAGAGATACGTTTGTGGAAGCTGCTTGATCGGTCTTTCCAGTTTTGTTTAAGTGATGATGACCACATGCTTCCAGAGAGCAATCCTCCAGCATGCTTTGTCCTTTAGTGTCACCCATCTTCAGGGCTTCCTGTGGCACATAGCCCTGCCAGGGAGCCCTAGCCCCTCAGGGATCCCCCAGGCCCCTCAGGGACCCCCTGGGCAGTAGGGCAGCACTTCCCTCACGGTGTTTGGTGATGAGCTGCCAGTGCCACTGGCGGAATGCTCAGGAACATTTACCATAAGATCTCACTATTTGATCAGGTCCTATGGATTGTCCTCTCACTCATGCCAATGCCTGTGCCTGGATCTGCAGCTGTGGAGCTGTGCTTGTGTAGGCCTTGTGCTCAGTTGCTGGGAGCAGCCTCCTCACCCTGGCAGTTGGCTCCGTGCTGGGTTTCAATCACACTTTTGAGCTCAGGAAGCAAAGTGTTATCAAGTGCTTCTGAAGTGGTGGTGGCCCTTGAGCTGAGAACCAGAGCACTTCACCAGGCCTTTGTTCCATTGCTCAGAGCTGTCTGGCTCTTCTCAAAGGACTAACAGCTTGCAGATACTGTGTGTTCAATTAAAAGAGTAACCTTGTCTCTAGCTTCAGAGAAACGTGTGCAAAAGCTGCTTTCTACCTTGCTCTCAGCAGTGCATCCAGGTGTTCTGTCGCCACAAAAAGCAGAAAGGTCAGGGTTTTGAGTCAAGGCCTGGGGTTTGGGTCAAGACCCAGGGTTTGGTTTAAGGCCTGGGGTTTGGGGTTAAGGTCTAGGGAGAGCTCCCCTCATTACTGAGGGTCTGCCCCGGAGCAGTGCCCCTGCCAGCTTCTGGTGCTCCATTTAGTGCTTGCAGTGACAACTGCACGGCTGAATCTCTGCAAGCAGCTGCACTTCCCTGAGGGAGCAGTGAAACACTTGTCCAGAGACACCTGAGTACATAAATTTCTGTCCCCAGAGTGACCAGCGCACATCCTGCAGCCCTGCCAGGCTCTGCAGGCAGCATATCATCTGTCCCTGGAGCCGATGGGTGTGTGAGCAAAGGCAGCCCTGCATCAGTACCCTAAGTCAGAGACATTAGTGCCTGACATTCAGCACTTTGAGATTTTCAAAGGCAATTAAAAAAGCCTGACAGGCATTGGAATATCAGGTGGCTCACCCTCTCCAGCTGCTTGTGAGTGATAAGTCATGACACTCCTGACAGCAGCAGTTGTGCAGTTGCTGCTCCGTGGGTAAAGACAACAAATCATAGAAGGTTGAAGTAGCTTTGACTTAATCTGGGGCTGATTTGCCTGCTAAACTGGGCTGGCTCTATGTCCAGCCCTCCTTTCCTCCACCTATGCCCTGCCTATTAAGCAATGCTGCTTCTTGGAAAAGCTTTGCAGCCCTGAGACGAATGGAAAACCCTTTTCACTTGATGCAGCTCAGCCATGGGGTGTTTAGCCACAAGGGATTGTAGGTATAAACAAGTTTACATGGGTTCAGAAAGGAATATTGATAGGAAAAAAATTGTATCAGTATTGGTAAAGGACTGACCCATGTGTGGGAAGGGAGAGGTTTGTGTCCAGCTGTGTCCTGCCACAGGTGCAGGGTGGGCTCAGTGCTGAGGAAGGCACAGAGCTGCTTGGACAAGCTCTGACTATAAAGAAACTCCGGGTTTCCAGTCGGTTGAGGCTGTTGACAGACCTAACAGCTTCAATGCTTAACAAAGCAGCTGTGAATTAGGCTTTAGAGAAGCATCAGTTTTCAGCAATGCTAGATGGAGCTCTGCTACTCACAAACACCACACTCCTGTAGGCTTTCAGACAAGTGTTTATACTTTCAAAGGTGTTTGTGTCTCAGGATCCACCGTGGCTGTCAGCTGTCCGGCACAGCTTACAGGGGCCTTTTCCAGGTTTGCTGAGGTAGTTAGGCCAGGTGATAGGATGGGTGGGGCAAGGTGAGTGTCATGGCTACAGAGTTCCATTCTTGTCCTGCTCTTCTCCCTCTCTTCTTCCACTTCAAGTCATCACAGCCTACAAATGTGATTTATTTACAGTCAAAATACTGACTATATCATGGTCTCTGCAGGGCTCACAAAAATGGACACAATATCTACAGATGTAAATTCAGTGCAGCCATGGGGATGAGTCCAGAGAGTCAGATAATGCCCAGGCTGCCATCCTGCGTGCTGGAACACCAGCTGGCATTGCAGGGGCAGGCAGGAAGATGTGTTTTGACAGCAGTTCGAGTAGAGACGCCAAGGGTTTGCAGTTTCTCAGCCTTTGCGCTGGCACAGCTGCCATATAAACCACCCATGGGATGGTGAACCCTTTCAAGATGTCAGCGTTCTGAAAAGGCCAGCACTGAGAGCACAGGGGTGTCTTTTCCCTCACACACCCTGCTGAGTGGTAACAGCCAGAGGTCCAGCCGAGGGGACAGCAATGCCACACAAAGCCTCTGCTGCCAAGGGACACACTGGCTGCTCACTGGCATATTGTGCAGTGCCTCCCTCACCTGCTGCTTCCCCACAACCGCTCAGCTCCTGTGGGATCGATCCTGCAGCCTGTGAAGCTCCTGCTTTTGAAACATATGCTGAAGGCAAATATTCTTTGCTGGTGTCAATAATTAATAGCAGGTATTTGACCAAGCATGTGTGGAGACCAGCCATGCCTGGACTTGGGTCCCTGTGACCCTGTGCCATGGTGCAGGGTGTTCCCAGGAACCCCTCATTGACCCAGCTGGGGGGGGTCATCACCCTCCAGCCTTGGGCCTGTCTCCGCCAGCCCCTGGCTGCATACACGTATGTGTGTACCTGTGCACATGTTCCTGGGTATCCTCACACACTCACCCCTTCAAACACCCCCTCCCCCTGTACCTGCTTGTGTGTCACCCCAAGCTGGTGACGCCAGGAGGGAGCTAAATGAGGGAACTCATTAATTCTGGTGCCTGTTGCCTCACAGGATGATAAAACGCTGCATCCTTTTGGAGCAGCAGGCTGCAGCGGCAGGACTGGGAGAGAGCAGTCTGGCCATCCCACACCCCTCCCACTGCCGGCCCCCCACATCCTGCACCCCTGTGTCCTGACATACAGCTTGCATCCAGCCCCCATCTTCCCCTGGCAGATGACCCAGGAGGGGTGGGAAGACTGCAGGATGGATGAAGGCTGCTGAACATGTGGGTTATCAGCTGGGCTTGTGCAGGCAATGTATCCACCACAGTGGCAACCTTGCAGCAGTGGCTCTCTGGAATTTGAAGGGGCGTGCAGGCTCGAACAGCACACAGAGCAGGAATGCTACCCTCCTTTCCAGCCCTGCACACCCAGAGGTGCCTCACCACGGCTGGCATGTGACTGTGTGCCCGCATGCAAGCGTGTGCCAGTGCATGGGGTGGCATGTTCACAGGGCACCAGCACGTGTTGCTCCAACTGCCTGGACACTGGCAGAGGCTCTGGTGGTGCCTGGCAGCATTCCTAATGAATTCAACGATGCTCTTCACATCAAACAGCCACAGGAGAAGGCATTCTTCAGCCCCATCTTTATTCAATGCGCCGAATATGCCACTCCTGTGCCTCACACTTACAAACATCTTGTTCACAGCTGCAGCTTCAAAAGGACCAAGGGAGAAGGAGTGGAAG
Source organism: Pyrocephalus nanus (assembly GCA_038380795.1). NCBI lineage: Eukaryota > Metazoa > Chordata > Aves > Passeriformes > Tyrannidae > Pyrocephalus > Pyrocephalus nanus. The sequence goes on along the minus strand of CM076287.1, from coordinate 5,955,708 downwards.
GCTGTGAAGGAGGCAGGGAGTATGCTGGGGCCGCCAGTGGTCACCATCCCCCATCAGGGAGGAGCTAAGATCCCTGGACATCACCGCAGCTCTGCTCCTCTGGGGTGCCCACAGCCAGCCCCACTGTTGGGGCCCGCCTTTCCCCAGCCACCCTGCAGAGCCATGTGAGGTGCCTTGGACAAGGTCTAGGGCTGGCAGCCAAGCAGAGGGGCAGGAGGTGGACAGAGGGCTCTGTCCTACTCAGAGCTGCCTCTGCTCCCTCCTCTTCTTCCCTGTTCCACTTTCAGCCTGCGCCATCCATCTTGCAAGGCTGAAACCCAATTACCATCCCAGGGAGGGGGTGGTGCAGCGGCAGAGATGTCCATTAGCCTAAGGGATGGAGATGGAGTGATAGTACCTCTAATGGCCTCTCCAGGAGCCCCGATGGCAGCCTGGCTGCCCCAGCTGCAAGGGTTGACATCAGAGCGATTCAGCCCTGGTTTGGTGCAGATTTGGAGCCATGGGCCTTTCCCACCTTCACTTGTCCCACTGGAAGGAGGATATTTGGCAGTGGAGCCTGTTGAGCTCTGACGTTTAATTAACCCCATCTCCCCCCTGCACAGCCTTCCCTTCCTCTGCTCAAATGCCACAAATGATCCTATGCAGTTGCTAATCTGCAGAAGGGAAAAAAAAGATTCTACATTTAATTGCAGAACATAAAGATATTACAGGGTCATTAAAACAGCATGAATATGGAAATGAAATCCACAGGCATCCATGCAGATAATCAAGAGAAAAGGGAGCTGCAGGTGAAGATGAAAGGTGGAAAGGTCACCTCCATCTGGGTACATCATTAACCCCCTGCTCCAGACAATCTTCAAGGAACAGGGAGGAGGATCTCCAGGGTCTCGGGTGTTCTGGCCTCACCCTGTGAGACCAGCAGCAAGAGGAGGGTGATGCTGCCTGGGCAGAGGCCGAGCAGCAGGGGTTGACCCTTGCTTCAGGCTCTGGGAATCGGCCTCCGCCTGCAGTTGCAGGAGCCCCCAAAGATACCGCTAGTCTCTGCCAAGCCTGGTCTGCAGCTTGGGCACCCACGGGAACCAACAGCACAGGGAGGGATGCCAGGATGGTTTAGCTCTTCAGGGCTTCTTCCCACCCCAGGGTGGCTGTGGGGCCCTGTGTGCCTATGGCTCATTAGCGGGCGGATCCCAACACCTCGTCTCTCCTCTGCTGGGGCTTCCTCCCGCTTCAAACTCTGCCAGCTTGACACTGACGTGAGCTGCTAAGCAGAAAAAATTAATACGGGCCTCACTAATTGGAGCTGAGACACCAGGAAAGGGAGAGCTGCATGGGGCACTCCTGCCCAGAGGGCAGGGCACCTCGGGCACCCTGCGGCTGCAGCTGGGGGGGCGGGTACAGTGGCTTGTGGTGTTGGAGTCAGTGGCCAGGGTGGCAGAAGCCACAACCATCTGAACTTGTGGGCTGTTGGCTATGCCCAGGGTGCTGGCGTGCTGCTGTGCCTCTGTCCTTGCAGCCTTTAGGATGTCCCCAAGGAGCTGCAGCTCCTGGCATTTGGACCCTGTCAACTGCTGCTGCCTGATGAGAGGGCATGGCGAGGAGGACATGGTGCTGCTGGGACACCTCCTGACCCTTGGGACCCCTGGCACAGCACTGCAGCGCTCTCCTTGCTGGCTGCCAGAGCTTACCTGCTCTCCCAGCAGCAGCTTTTGCTTCCAGGGAGAACATGAGGAGAAGAAAAGCAGATTAGAGTTATCGCTGCATCTCCACACTGAGCTGAGAGTTAAATGTCAGATCGCATCTGGCACAGCTCGGAAGAGGAGATGAGGAGTCCTGGCGACCCCCTCACCACGGGGGGCACCTATGGGGGTGCAGGCAGTGAGGCTGGAGGCTGGGCTCAAGCCTTCTCTCAGGAGCAGGTTGGGGAGATGGTCAGCTCAGGGTCCAGCTGGCTCATCTGGCTGGCAAGAATCCCAATTGCAGCCCTAGAAACTTTCGTCCTCTGGTTCCCATGGAAACAAGGAATTTTCTTCTCCCCAAAGTTGAGCCATGTGCCTGAGCTCTCTGCCCAAACCAAACCCCTACACCAGAGCCCCACGGGATGACGGTTTGGTGGGAGCTGCTGGTCCAGCTGGCGTGGTGCCTTTGCCTGTGTCTGTGGAGCAAGAGCCCAGCTGTGGAACTGGTGGCAGCGCAGACCCCCTGCATATTGCAGTGCCAGACAAGGTTGGCCTAATGGGTGGAGAGGGGCCAAGGAGGAGGAGGATCATCGCCCGCTCAGCATACCCTGTCATCCTCCACACCTCAGTGAGGGAAAATGAGCAGGCTGCAGGGAAAAACCCCACAGAGTGACCAGAGGGACCTTGCTCCAGCCTCAGCAGTTGTGCAGCATGAGCCCCTGTGACTGATGGCCACACAGCAGGAGCCAGCTCCACTTTTGACTCCAATTGGGAATGACACTTGGGGAGTGATTTGAGACCATTCATCAGCAATCAGGTTTCAGTGCTCTGTTCACCTCCGGCAGGAAGGTGATGGCCCGACACCTGCTCTGATGAAAGGAAAAGCTTTCCCCATCCATCAGCCCTCAGAAGTGCCATAGCAGCAGCTGTCAGGGCCATGTCCCCCTTGCAGGTGTGGGACCACTTGCCCTGCAGCCAGTGGTCTCTGTCAGCAGAAGCCGGGGTCAGCCCTGACCTCTCGTGGGCTGCCAGGAGCGAGCACTGAGCACCAGCCCTGTGGCCGCTGAAATCCTGGGGGCTGAGCTCCAGGAGCTTTTCCATGGGATAAGTGTGGAGGAGTCAGGTTTAGACAACAATGACTAAAACTAAGCTTTAGCAAAAATTAACTCCAAAGAGGGAAATGTTCCAGGCACTGCCATTCGCTGTCAGTAAAAATAAATCTGCAGGTTAAACACAGCCTTCTGCTCCTTGGTGCTCATGTGCTAGATCTGAGAGCTTCCTTCTGCTGAAATGTTTAAAAGTATAAAATCACTGATGTCCAGTTCTGCCCTGCCCTGTTGAGCATCATCCTTGGAGCTGGGATGGGGTCCCCAGGGCCCCTCGGTACTAAGGGCTGCATCAGGGCCAGGATTGCCTCATTAGTGCTGAGCCTAGGCTCCAGTGAGCACTCATTCCACATCTAGAAGCTGCAGGGAGCTGGAAGCATCAGGTGGTGTTTGAGGATCACTGGACACCTGGCAGGGCCTGTCCCTGTACCACCAGCACTGGTGTGCCTCTCAGCCACACAGCTTTTCTCCCAGGGCCAGCTCCTTCCCTCTGCCCGCCACTTGCGCCCTGGTTTTAATTAGTGCTCCTCTGTATATTCAGCAAGCAGGAGCCTGGAATGGAAATGTACAGGTGTCCCCTTGATCCAGTTTCCATGGTTGCCACATCGAGGTGGGGGCTACAGCATTTTTTTATATTTAATAATTTTGTTACAGTAGCTTCAATCCATTGGCAAAGAAGAGAAGGGGGAGAGTATGGGGGAATAAAAAACGCTGGATGAAAAGGCCATGTTCCTGTGGCTGGGCTTATTTGCTGTAATTCTTTTTCTCTTATTAGCAAGCGCTGTTTTCCAAGATGCTCAAAGTCCAAGAGCTCGCTAACGAGATCCCATCTCTCGCTGGCGTGGGGGGGAACAGTCCAGGCAGCCACGCTGGAGCCACACAAATGCCCGTGGGGCCACGCCAGAGGCTGAGGGAGAGGAGCAGGATGTCACCATTGGATTATTTAGCTCTGACCCTGCCTGTGCAAGATCCTCTCTGTTTACCCGGGGAGGGGTTTAAGAGTGGGGGTGCAACTTTTGTGCAATGGGTGTTAAAAATAACGCAGAAACGGCATGGTCCCAGGAAAAATCTTCTCTCCTTGTGCTGCACTGTGAGGCTCGGCTTGCCAAGTGCGTGGAAGAAATCCCCTCTCCTTGTCGCGCTGGCAAATTCCCGCACTGTGGCAGGCAAACACACACGCCGAGCCACGGACCTATTAGTCACCAGTAAATGTTCTTTTCTCTCCTGTTTTGTTTCCCTTAAGCTTGATGTTTTCCTCTCCTGCTGCCCCAGCCTCATCAGGCTGCAATTAAAGCCAGGAATCAAAGCTGCATGGTGAAATTAAAACGCAGGACATGGGATGCCCCGGGGAAACAGGCAGCTGGCGCTGGGCTCTGCTCATGCGCCCGCATGGTCTTGTTCCCTGCCCCAGAGAGCAGTGGCAGTGCAAGGAGGCAGGACAGGTACAGGCTGAGCCCAGCCAAGCTCTGCCATAAAGGTCTTCCTGTTGTTCATGGCATCACCAGATCTGGCACCTGGAGGATGGGCTGAGATGGGCATCCACTCTTGAAAGAAGATGAATTTTCCAGGCTGTGAGGATCATTAAACATACAGAGCAGCTCTGAGGGGTGGAAGAGACCACTTCTGCTCACAGTGCCTCTACACTGAGATTAAATCTCCCTTCTGCCTTGGGAGGGCTGTGCCTGTCCCTGCACAGGACCCTCCAGCCCCCAGGGTCAGGGGGACATGCTAACAGCTGCTCAGTGCACCCTTTCCCACAGTTTTCCTTTGGGACAGTCCTGAGGACTGACTCCCACGCCCAGAACCTGGAGCCACCGTGCTGGGTCATGTCCCTGTGCCAGAGAAGAACTCAAGGGACAGTTTGGCCATTGGTGTTCTGCTCCTGGCCAGGCAAGTGTGGTGCTCGGGACCACATCCAGCTCTGGTGCAGGCAGACACCAGCCAAGGCCACAGGACACGGGTTAGGGCAGCTGCCTGGGCAGGCACCTTGTTGGTGCCGGTGAGGTGTGACAGCACAGTGCCCAGGCACAGCATGGCAGGGCTGGGCGCTGCCGTGGAAGGGTCACACCATCAGTGGGCTGAACACCTTGGCAGACAGGACCTGCCAGCCCCACCAGCACCCAAGCTACTGGCACAGCAGCTGCAGCCAGCCATGCTCCAGACCAGCACTGGAGCTGGGGCCCATGTGGGAAGTAGTGGAGGGCAGGAGTTGCCCACAGAACAGGGCTGAGCCCACCAGAGGACAGGGACACCCTGCACTCATCTGCCTCAGGGGTGCCAGAGTTCCTGGCACCCCCCACAGCCCATGTTCCCACTGCTGGGGCTGGGCCGGACAGCCACCCCACGCAGAGGCAGCCCCAGCTTTGGAAATAGATAGTAACAAGTGAGCGCAGGCAGCAGAAGTAGCAAAGCATATGGTAGGTGTTGGAGTTTATTCCTGTCAGTGAGTGTCAGCAGCGACAGACGGCTGGGGGTGGCAAAGTGAGAGATTTTGGTAGGCACCTGTGCAACACCACCCCACGGATGCTACAGCTGCAGAGAGAGTGGGGACCCCGCCGCCCCCCGCCGTGTGCCATCAGCAGGGCACCTGCATGCACAAGGCCTGGCACTGCAATGCTCTCTTGGTGCTGGCAAGTGCAGCTTGGGGCTGTCTGGGCCACCTGTCCAGGGACGATTGGCATGAGCCGTGACCAAGGCTGAGGCACTCCCAACCTCCCCACACTGGGCAAAACCTGGGGGCTTTTACTGAATTGGCCTGGGCACCAGACCTGCTCCCCCCACCCGACGCCTCTGCCAGGAGATGAAGTGGGCAGGCAGCCAGTGGGGTGGGAGGGAACAGATTGTCCGCCAAAAAGCACGTCAACTCCCAAGCAGCAGCTCAGAGTAGGATCTCTTGCAGGTTTATACCCCATTTTCCTAAGCCTGCTGGGGGGGGTTGGGGCTGTTCAAGGACTCCTTGCCAGCATCCTCTTCAGGTTCCTTGACTCCTCTGACAGCACCGTGGTGTTTGGGGGCTGGGAGAGGTGAGCTTCCCCCCCAGCAGAGGCTGGCAGCAGGACTGTACTGCCTGTGAAGCTCCCAACAGCTGCTGGTGCTCAGTGACTTGGGCACCAGCCATGGCCTCGGTTCCCTTGAGCATCCCGCCCTGCCTGGACTGGGCAAGGGATGGCCCTGGAAAGTGCTGGAGCCTGCACCTGTCCTCCCCAAAACACTCGCCAAGCAGCAGCTCACCTGCAGCTCCTGCCCTGGCTAATTGCAGTGTTCTCACTTCACACCAATGCACTTGATAAGATTAGCGATTACAGAAACCTCATATGACAATTGGACTGAATTGTGAGCTGTGTGAGGGAAATTGGACAGAGCTGCAAATGGGAATTAATTATAGCCCGGCAGCGAGAGATTGGAGGGTTTGAATCTACATTTTTATGCATTTCTCAGTGCAGCCTCTGGCCCTGTCAAGGGTGTGAAGGGTGCTGAGGGCTTCACCACAGTGAAGATGCGCTCACTGCTGTCTGGGCCATTATAGGGCTTGGACAGAGGATGTTGCAGGATGGGACCTGGACTAGGATCCTGGTGCTGCCCTGGCACATGTGAGTGTGGCTGCAGCATTGCCCAAGCTCCCTGCCCTCCCTGCTCTCTGCCTGGCAGCTGCTGTTATCTTCATTGCCATGGCAATGCCAGCCCAGCTCCCATGCTGTGTCCATGTGTGCCTCTGCTGGCAGGCTGGCCAGGAAGGCAGATGTGGTCCCATGCTGGGCTGGAACCCTGCTCTCACCACAGCCCACCAAGTCGAATGGCCCCGATGCAGAGAGGATGTTAGGACAGACCCAAAGGGCTGTGGGGATGGAGATGGAGACATGTCCTCTCACCTGGGGCTTTGGAGTCTGGGTGGGAAGCAAGGAGAGAAGAAGAGCTCTGCACCCAGAGCATCTCCCAGCCCTGTTCCATGCCAGATCCAGCTGGGTGCCCTCCACTGCAGCAGGATCCCTGTGCAGCACAGCCATGCTGGGCTCCCCCTCCTCACCCGGCACTGGCCATGGCCCCAAATGCTGTATTGATTGGTGCCCGGCTGCTCTGATATTAAAGTGTTTGCCAGCAGCTGCTGGCATTTAACAAATCCTCCTGTCTACTTGTTTATGCCATTTTTTCCTTCCCACCTGGGACTACTTGATGCTTTGGGAATTTTGCAAACATTTTTAAGGCGGCATTTCAAACTCTAGCAGGCAGCTAGTGAGGAGCAGGTCACTGGAAAGTGAGAGGAGAGGGAGAGGAGAGGCAGAAGAGATCCCTCACCCTGCAAAGCAGCCTTTGCCCTCACCCTCATCTATCCTTGCAACCACATGCTTATTGCACTCCCCTGGCACAGTTCCACATGGTCTGTATGCCCACCCCTGCTTAAGGCCTGAGCCAGGGCTGGCCCCAGGGGCTTGAATTAATGGAGAGGGTGTGTCCGAAGCGATGCTTTCTGTCGGCTTGCTGCTTTCTCCTGCCTATAGAGGCAAGATCTGGGCCCAGGTCCTGATTGTTGGATTGCTAGCCTCAAACCAGGAGAGCAAAGTGCAAATGGAAAAGCAGAACACAGGGAGCTGTGTGCACTGGGGCTGACTGTGCCTGCCCTGGGTACACCCCGGCAGCTGCTGCCACGGCACAGGCTTTCAGCAAAGCACCAAGTGCCTTCGGGCTGACAAGGAGCTGCAGGTCATCTCTGCTCCCAGCAGACCCCTGGGACTCCAGCCAGAGGGGTTTCCATGTCCCCTGGAGGAGCACGGACTGCAGGGTGCCAGGATACAGGGGCCCAGGGAGAGCACAGAGGGTTTGCTCTCCACTGATGTGACTCTCTCTCGCCTGATGTAACTGTAAGAGATTGTGGCATTCAATTAAGTTCTGTTTTCCTCCCAGTAACAGTGGGAGTCTCTCCTCTCCGTTTTAAAGCAGACACGCTGCCATGGAAGACAAATGCTTGCAATAAAGCTCTGAAGCGCGGTGCCGAGGGAGGCCGATGCTTCCTGCAGCCGGCGTTGCCCGGGGCGCGCCCGCCACTTCCCTGCGCCCGCCCGGAGCCTCTGCACACCCGGTCCAGCACCAACGCGTTCCACCGGCCCGGCCTAGGTGCCCAGAGCCAGGTGGCGAAGTCGCCGAGGGCACCCGGTTTGCTCCGGCGCAGGACCCTCATCACCACCTCCTTCCCCTCGTGGAGCCCCCGCGCCCCGCGTGGGCTCCCCGCCTCCGCCGGCCGAACGTTGCCAGGCAACGGGAAGATGCTTTTCTGACCGAAACGGTAAATCGGCAGCCGGGTCGTGGGTGGGGGGAGGGAAATGGCTCTCCTGGGGCTGCCCGGAGGAGCACTCGAGACTCCTCCCCACCCAACGCATCCAAAAATCTGCAGAAGAGAGGCAGCTGTTCCAGCCACTGCCAAGGACTCCCGAGCATCGACCAAAGACAGCACTTGGCCCCAGGACCCCCTGCCTGGCTAGGGGACAAAGCAGGGACAGGGTGTCCCCCAGCAGGGTCAGCCCTGCTGGCCTCCTTACTGTGGAACGGTCCCTGGGAGCCTTGGCCCTGCCCTACACCGTAGATGAGATTGAGCCTCTAATCTGCCCTCTCCCTCCCTCGCTAGCCATTACGCTATGGCTAAATGAGCTCCAGGCAATTTTCTCAGAAGTTGACTCCTCTGCACTGTGGGAACACAGGACTAAAAATAGCCAAAGCCTGTGTGTGCCTCTCACCCAGGTGAGCCTCATTCCGGAGATAAAGGCAAAGTGGGCGGTGGCTGCCACTGGCTTCTCCACATCCAACCATCTCCCTCCTCTCCCCTGCTCTGCCTCAATTTCCTGCACGGATTAGGCCACCCAAACATGTGCTGCAGCTGTGACAGCCTGGGGACCTCTGGCCAGAGGAATCCAGGGGCTCAGATATATCCCCTGGTGTCAGCAGTGACAGACAGAGCTGTCCTTGGGCTCAGGCTCTCTCACCTGGCAGCCTCCAATGGCTGTGCTTTACCTGGGCATCCCTTGACCCGAGGGGCTGTGTTGTGGAATGCGGACATATCCCTGCTCCCCCCCCACCAGCCTACAGCTCAGAAGCTCCTCTCAGCATGACCCAACCCTCCCAAGTCCAGTGAAGCAGCCACATTTCCTTCCCACAGTGACTCAATTACAAATTCAGAGTTAAATCTTCTCCCACAAGTCACCCCTCTCCACCCCTCTGGCTGCTTCCATCACTTTGAATGTTGAACACTTTCCAGGGATTTTTGCGTGCTCAGGCTGACCCCATCCACTCTCGTTCAGACTAGCTCAATCAGCCTCATTTCGTTACTAACTGCTGCAGCTTTGCACCTCTAGAAAAAGCACCACTCAAAATATTGGCACCTGCCAAGCTGCTTTCTCCACCTCTGTGGGGGCCAGAGGAGAGAGAGCAGATCTGTTCCCACCCAGCCTCTATAGCTACCAAAAATGTCAAATGATCAGAACAGTAGAAATTAGAAAAATGGCATTTAGGTAACAGACAAACATTCCTATTTTCTTCAGTAGCATCTGGCTAAAAGCAGATTTGGAAGTGACAAATTTCTCTCCTTTTGGGGAGAAAAGAGAGTAACCTGAATGCTGATAGCTGGGCTGAGGGTGCCCTGGGAGTGGTTCATTGTGACAACTGTCACTCAGGGCTGACCTGTCCCGCAGCACTACAGACAGGGCTCAGCATGACAGACATCGCAGGGTTGTATTTCATGCCCAAACGTTGCCAGGCAAGAGTTGCTGGCTTTGAGGGGAAAAGGCTGGGAAGCTCAAAGAGCAGCAGGAACTGCTGCTGCACTGCCACAGTCTCAGAGTTTGGCTGTGTGCCAAAGAGCCCTCTGAGGGTCTCCTGGAGCTCAAAGTACCCCACGAGGGCAGAGCTCCAGCCCACACTGCTGACAGGGAGCAAAAACCATCATCATCTTCTTCATCAGGAGCAGTGCCAAGAAATGTTGCAGGGACCGGGCTGGGGAAGCAGGCATGGAGGAGTAAGGATATCCACAGTGTGTGGGCTCGTGGGCTCTTCCTCACCAGAGCCCCAAGGGGACTGCCCTGGCTCAGGACAGCCCTGAAACAGAAACCCCAAGCAGAAACAGCACCTTTCCCCATGTACCTACGTCTCCCCAGGAGATTCACTCCCAGCTCACTCCATGACTGGTCAGCAGCACCAGCGAAGAGCTTCAAAAGCACCTTGTGCCTCTGCAAGGCTGTTTGGAAAGGGGAGCAGCACCCAGAAGAGCAGTGCTGCCCCGTGTCTGGACATTGCTGGGGTCCCAGGTCTACTCCCCTCCTCTACCATACCAGGGTGGGAGTCCGCAGGGATGATAACGAGGAATACCTTGGGAAAAGCAGAAGTCAGAGCCACACCTATGTCTGCTTTAGAAATGACTTTATTGCACTAAAAAGAGGAAATCATCTGTAAAGAAACATTCCATTCAGGTATTAATATATTTTTCACTCCAAAAATGCATCATTAAATTCAGACACAAAATTATCAAAGCAGGAACAATAGAAAATAGCTCCAGCAGAGGAGAGACCCGTCCAGGCAACAGCCCTGGTGAAATAAGAGCAAGGCCTAAAAGAGTTCTGGGCAGTTCTTTAATCGGATTTTTCAGATTCACTGGCTCCCACACCGCCAGCCCAGCACGGAGCAGGGCTCACAGCACCACATCCCGGGGCTCATTGCATGGCCACACACCTGACTCCGGAGAGACAGCCTTGGGACAAGATGGGGTGGGGCAGGACAACAGCCCCCAGGTCCTTGAGTGTCCCTTCAGGGCCAGCCCCAACCCAAGGAGCATCCCAGGGCTCTGCTCTCAGCATCCCCCTTCCCCAAACCCAAAGGCACACAACACTTCTGTGGGGGATGTGTCACCCCTTAAACCTCTGAGAGCACCAGAATTTTTGCCCAGCTCTCACTCCCCCTCCCCTCTCAGCCTGCTGGGTCCACCCCCCCCAGCAGCACCCAGGTCCTCCCAGCCGCTCACAGGCACAGCACCCTATGGAGCACAAGCTACTGGTGGGGTGTGCAGGGGGCTGTCAGGCAGCAGCCAGCTGGGCAGGATTCCCTTCCTGCCCCAGATCACCTCAGGGGCAGGATGTTCACCCTGCACCCAGGGATGTGGCCTATTTCCCTGTCCTGCCTTCCTCAGAGTCCCCATCTACCCCCGGGATGAGCCTGGGTACCTGGGGGTCAAGGATCATCTTGGGGAGTGTTGGGAAGGCTCAGGTGGGAAACTCCCTGTGAAGAAGGGACATGTCTGCTCCTTATGTCCTGCATGGTTTGTTTTCAGCCACAAGCTCAACAAACAACCACAATCACCCAAAATCCCAAATTCCCCTGACATGCAAACACAGCACGATCAGAACCATGCCTCGCATACCTGAAACGTATTTACAGACAAAAGTAAAACACTGCAAAAGATCAGCCTCAGATATAAATAGCCAACACTGAGATCTGCCATCTGCTGCAAAGGACAAGGAAGGAACATCGACTGCCAAAACAGAGGTTAACACAGAGGGACACGTGTGTGCATGTGTGTCCATGCATGTTGCAACAGGCGGGGATGGGAGCGCTGTGAATCCTGCTCCCTGCACAGAAACATGCAGAGCCCGACACGATGGGTGACACCACACCAAACAACAACACGGTGGATTTTATCTACCCACAAAAATGCCCCACCTGGCATCCTCCCCGCTCCCACTGTCTCAGGCTAGTTATCCAGGTGGTGGACAGTGCTGGGATGGGCAGTGAGGGTGGCCCAGGAGGATGCAGGTGTCAGACCAAGCTGACTTGTGCATCTCTGCAGCCCTGCAGGGCTAGGAAGATTCCAGGAAAGGCTCAAAAGCCACAAACCTGACTTCTCCCCCAGGGTGACCACCCTTGGCCCATTCTCAGGTCACCTCTGCAGTATTTTCTTTTCAGATTCCAAGGCTAGAAACTTGTCTTTTAAATTAAAGCTGAGATCGATGCTGTCACCTGACTCCAGGAGCTGGAGCTCTGGGAGGTGGCAGTAAGTGTGCTACAGAGATCTACCCAAGTCCAGCTTACGTGGCAGGCAGGTGGAGACCACAGGCACAGGGAGAGAAGAGGCCACCAGGTGTTTCCATTGTTCCTGGTGGGAACTGGACTAGAGGCTCTCCACTTCCTGCTGGGCTTCAGGAGATGCAGCCCCAGGCAGGAGCAGGGAGGGAGCTGGGGTAGAAGCTGTGGCTGCCAGCCCTGCCTGCCCTTTCACAGGAGGGCTGGTGCTGGCAGAGCCCCACAGCAGCACTGTTTCTGGGGATCCCCATGCTCTACCACAGCCCTGTCCCTCCTCAGGGGGCCCTTCCAAACCCTCCTCTAGCAGGGCTGGGGGACAGAGAAAGCCTACCCCCCTCACCCCAGCCGCACAGGTGGATGGGCTCCCTCCAGGGCTGGCAGTAGGCACCTACAGGCAGGACAGGAGGGCGGTGAGAGGCAGCTCCTTCTCCCCCAGCAGCGTGTCCCGCTTAAGGCTGCTGCCCTTGTTGACCACCTTGAGCTTCAGGGACATCTTCCTGGCATGGCCGGGGCCCAGCCCATCGAAGAAGAAGTCCTCGTTGAAGATGGGGTTGCGGCTGTTCTTGACAATGGTGCTGCGCTGCTTCTGCAGCTTCCCAGGGTTGAGGCACAGGGAGACGCAGCAGTTGATGCTGCGCAGGTCGATGAGGGCATCATAGAGGTCCTCGGCAGAGACAAGACGCACGCGCAGCCGGGCATTGGAGGGGTCATACTCAGCAGCCAGGCGCAGGCTCCCACCCTGGCTCAGCCGCAGGCTGTGCTCCCGGTCACGGCCCGGTGGCAGGTCCAGGGGAAGCAGGGCTGTGGGTGGCTGTGCCCCAGCCGGGGCACTCCTGGCACGACGCTGAGCACTGGGGCTGGTGTCGGCCGAGCTGTCATCGGTAGACAGTGAGCTGTTGCGGGCCACCGAGTGCTTCAGCTTGATGACCTTGGACTGGCTCTCCTGGCTGAAAAGCTTCAGCAGGGAGACAGAGCGGGAGAGCAGTGGGGAGCCAAAGGGCGAGGATTCGGCTGAGGAGCACGTGTCGCTCTCACCGCCGCTGAAGTAGCGGCCAGGGTGCATGAGGGCTGCGCCCAGGTCAGCAGGTGCCCGGGGGCTGCTCTCACCGTTGAGCTTGGCTCTGCGCTGGGCACTGGGCGAAGTGACGGGTGAGGGGCAGAGGCTGCTGTGCTCGCTGTGGAAGAGTGACTCTTTGCGCCTCGTGTGGGGGCTCTCCATCAGCGTGGCAAAGCCATAGGAGGTCTGTGCCTTGGGCACATAGGGCAGAGACATGGCCGTCTGTGCCTGCGGGTCTACGTTTGTGCCGCAGCTCCCCTCGGCCGTCCAGTCCTCGGCGGTCTCTATCTGGATGATGTGCCGGCCGGCGGCCCGGGACCGGGACCGGCTGGACGGGCGAGGACTGCGCGGGGGCTTGCGCCCGGCCAGGTCCTGCTCTGAGACTGAAGGGCCCAGGGCAGCCGCTGCGGGGAGTTCGGAGCCCTCGGCCTCCGCAGGCGCCGCGCTCAGCTTGGGCGGGATGAAGAAGTCGGGGATCTTGTCGGGGGTGAGGACGTTGCTGTAGCGGGACCCCCGCGGGGATTCCTCCGGCCCCGCTCCCCGAGATCCACCATTCTCCGCCACCCCCCGCAGCCGCTCCAGGAGCCACATCTTGCTGCCGCGTGTGGGGCTGCAAGAGACCCGAGGGGCAACGCTGTCACCGGGGGCCGGGTACCGGCAGGGGTAGGATGGAGCCGGCAGCCCCGGCAGCGAGCAGCGGCAGCGAGAGACCCGGACCCGGCAGCCCGGGGGGACGGCACAAGGACGGGAAATAACTGACCGCGTCGAGGAACAGGGAAACCCGCCAACCCGGGAAGGAGTGGGAAGAAACCGGCCGCTCAGAGCAGGGGTCGGAGACCCGGGGAACGGGGACCCGGCGGCGCCGAACGATCCGATAGGACGGGGCAGACGCGAAGCAACGAGACGCCTGGACCGACCGACCGACCGACCAACGGGCGCCGTCGCGAGCGAGACGTTGCCGCGAACCGTCGCACCTGGAGCGGAGCCGCCGCCACCACCGCAGCCCGGGCGGGGCGGGCGCGGACGCGCTTTTATACCGAGGCAGCGGCGGCGGCTCCGCTCCCCGTCCGCGCCGCCGCCGTAATCCTCCGAGTGCGGCGCCTCCACATTTTCGCGCGCCGCTCCTGGCTGGACAGAGCCCGGGACCGGGACCGAGCCCCGGGATGCTGATGTCCCCCGACCCCGGCACACCTGGCCGTCCGCCCATGGGAGTGTCGGTGTTGGAATAGAGCCAGGAGCGGAATCGGGACGGCGGCAGCTCGGTGCTCCCCCACGATGCCCTCGGTCCGGAGAGCGTCCGGGACCGGGGCCGAGGCCGTCGTTCTCCTCTGGGAGCAACCGTTTCCTGCTCCGAGCTCTTGGGCTCAAAGCACTGAACGAAACCAGCAGCGGCTCGGGGCTGAGGGATTGCCGACAGCATTGAGTGGCTTAATATCGCGCTGGAGGAGCCACATGTCACAACCCCCTGTGTCACAGAGCCCACCGGCCCCTGGTGGAATGCGGTGGTAGCTGGGGACACTGTGGCAAGACTTCAGGAGGATCCTCGGAGCATCACTGCAAGTCCCGATGCTGAAGTGCGAATGGGAGACTCAACCAGGTGATCGGCCCCAGTCCCGTGGGGATTTACAGCCTTGGGGACAGGGATGCACCGAGCGGGACAGTGGCACAGAAGGGGTCAGCAGCTGTTCCTTCCTGGCTGCTCCCCTCTGGACGCCGTCAGGCCGCCGGGAAGCACTGTCATTCCACAGCGGTGCAGGGCTGGGAATGATGGCCAGGAAGGAGAGCCTGGAGCGATGAGCGCCTTCTGCAGGGGCTGCTGCGAGAGGTCTCCGCTCCCTCTGCATTCCCACTTGGAGCTGGTAAAAGGAAGCATCCAGCCGAGCCCAGCCGGATCGAGGGCTGGGATGTTTCAGGGACAGTAGCAGGGAAGGGGGACTGTGGTATCCTGGCTACACCCTGGGCTCTGCACTTGCAGGGTGCTGAGCCAGGTCCTGTTGAGGGGGGAGAGGGCAGATGGAGTCCGCAGGAGGAGGCTCACGGAAGGGTGGCTGGTGAACAAAAGGTCTATGTTTGCTTTTCCTCCACCCTGCAAACCGGTGGGTAAACAAGGTGCAGAAATGGTTGAGTTCCCTCGAGATAACAAAGAGCGCTAGAGCTGGGCGAGCTCTGCCCTCGAGACTCGAGGCTAGTGCCTGCAGGGCACAGAGGGGAGCAGGGTGGCAGGTGCTGGGATGTGCCACGTAGCTGGTGGAGCTGGCAGTGTGCTACCACCTGCTGGAAGCTGGGAAGGAGAGAGTCCTTCTATGGGAAGGGGCTTGTGCCAGGATACCCTGGAAAACCAAACCGAGGAGTGTCTGTTGCTGGCACATTTGAGATAAGTGGAGAGACGGTTGGTTGTCGAGATCCCCAAGGCCCTGGGAGAGCAAGGAGGCCACATCCCTCTGCAGCCATTCTTCTGTAGCTTCTAAACCTTCCCAAAACAGCTCAGCCTCCCCATCATTACACAGGCTGAAGAAGCAGCAGCCCTACAACCCAGCTGTGGGGGTCACAGAGCCACCTGCAGCCATGAGCACCACACACTACCGTCAACCAAAGTGGCTAAACCCTGAAACAAACCTCCTCCTAGCCCTTCATTCCTTCAGGGCAGCATCCCCAGGTCTGCTGGGCCAGGCAGTGCCAGCAGCAGCCAGAGAACCACATGGGCTTGTTCTCCAGCAGCAAAAGAAGAGAGCTGGGGCCCTCACTGCCTTTTCCTGCCCTTCTATTGAGGGAAAGGTGCAATTATCTTTGCAGATGCATCACTGTATGACAAAAAATAGTAGCTGAGATAGAAGCACCACATCCCTGCAGAATCCAACTATCAATGGAAAATTACGCATTCATTACTGGGCTTTATTTAGGGGCTTATTTTATTCATTGGCTCAATCAAAACTGGCCAGCCTGGCTGCCTTTTCTGGTGAGGGCTGTCCCCTTAGCAAGGGGCTGAGGGTACTGGGGTGACCCTGCTCCCTGAGGTGGGTGCTTGTGGCAGCACCAGGCACACAGGGCAGAGCCAGGACAGGACACCAGCTGCTGGGCCCACCAGGTGGCTGCTGCCCACCTGGAGCACAGGAACTGCAGTGAGGCCCACCCAGGACTTGCTCCACTTTGTACCACATTAACTACTGAGGGACAGCTTGGCTCTGTGCTGCTTGGAGCTGGCCTGGCCATGGCAGGAGGCCTAGAGGTAGGTGGCCATGTGCTGCCCTGGGTGGAGGCAGGAGGGGAGCCAGCAGGGCAGGAAGCTGCCAGATGCAAGGAGGAGAATGCAGTGCAGGACCAAAGGGGTGCCAAAGCACACTGGGTATTCCACGGGGGACAGGGGGCCAGAGACAGATGTGACTGGACAGGACAGGTCAGCCAAGGCGAGACCAGGCAGGCACTGGTGGTGATGGAGACCTGTCCCAGCACCATGCCCAGGAGTGGCACAAACCACTTGGGTGCCTTGCTCATTTTCAGGTTTAATTACAAATGTATTCCAAACCACGAACTTGCACTGAGCACCAGGTACAGGGAGGAAGGGGCTTTATGTGACATAAAAACCTTCCAAAGCCCCAAGCTGGCCAGGGGCTCTCCACAGGCCACGGGATACCTCTGGTCCCCAGCAGCCCCAGCTCTCCATGGCAGTGCCAGCAGTTCAGCCCTGCTTCTAGGGGATGTTTGTGCCTAGCCCCATGGGCAGAACCAAACCAGAGGTTACAGTTATGCCCACCAGCCCTTGTCCCAGTGCTGGGACAAGCAGGAGCAGCCCTGTCAAAGATGGGTTCGGGCTTCACTCCTGCTAAAGGTGCCCACTAGTTCCCACCCTGACAGTCTTTCACCAGCACACGTGAAATGATGGAGCACACGTGTGGATGATGGAGGTAGGCAGCAGCCAGGGGGGACTTACAGGGCCAGGGACTGCAAGACCCCACTGGGGAGGAAGATGGGAAGCCTGACCCCAGACTGCAGAGGCCAGGCACAACCGGAAGAGGGGAGCACAGAGGGATTGCAGCTTTGCCCTGGGGCTTAGGTGAGTCCAGTGCCAGGGGAGCAGATCAGGGACGTATCCCCCGGCGTCACTGTTTTCTCTGTACAACCTGGCGGAGGTGCAGCTCGCTCTCCGCTGCCACAATGGGCTGCTCATTCTGCCGGTGGTGGCTGATGAGGTGGCTGATGCTCTCAAACAGCACATCCTTGGTCCTTACCTGGGGTCGAGGTACAGAGGTCCTGAACTCAGGAGACCTGCCTTGCACTCAGCATCCCCTTGCAACCCCTGTGCCTGACCACACCTGCCGCCCATGTTTCACACCACCCACCCCATGCCCTGCCCCTACCCCAGTCCCAATCACCCACCCTGCCCTCACCCTTGGGCCCTGCCCTCACCACTCCCTCGGGATCCACCAGCAGAAGATGCTTGGGCTGCCCGCTGTGCATGCCGGTCAGGACGTACTGCCCCGGGTTGGTGAGGCTGTCCCGCACCAGGAAGTCCCCGTCCATCTGCAGGAGCCTCTCAGCATCCCGTCGGCTCATCTTTCCGTGGTACCAGGGCTCCTGCCGGAGCTGCTCCTCCGTGGGGGCAATGGGGGCCTTCCGTGTGGGGGGGCTTGGCCACTGGTCCTCGATGGGGGGGCTGGTGCCACCCCCTGCAATGCACTCATGGAGTTTTAGGGCATCCTCAAAAGGCCCTGCAGGAGCCAGGGGGTGCAGGGTGTCACCCCTGGGGCACAAGGCAGGGCTGGGGTGTGGTGAGGACAGGCCCTGGCTCACAGCCCCGCAGTGCTCTGCAGGGCACTTCTCTGGACTCAGCCAGTGCTGGCACCTCTGGGGCTGTGGCAGGTGGGCTGGGCAGCTGACAGTACAGCTCAGCCTCCAGCACCAGCCTCCATGGTGTAGTGGCTTACTCATGTCAAAGAGGTCCTTTTTGGGGCTCTCCTCTGTCACTCCGTGAGCCGCTGCCTCCGGTTCCCAGGCGTCCAGGCTCTGCGTGTTCACGTACATGTGCTCCTCGTAGTCCCGTGGCCCCAGGGGATGGCCATCCGCCTGCAGGTACCCGTCGCAGTGCTGGCCTGGGAGGATGGGCATCACTGCTGGCCAGGACTGGGCAGAGCCATGGGCCCCCCCCCAGCTTATGGCTTTTCCCCCCAGAAGTACCCACCCTGGCTCTCCAGGTCCCAGGGTGGCCCCGGCTGGCTGTTAGGGTCTCGCCTGGTTGCAAACCCACCCTGGGAAAGGAGACAGTAAGGGTGTTGGGGAGACTCTGCCTGGGACCCCCACGTCAGGGCCAGCAGTGGCCCTGGGAGCTCACCTGGTTGGAGGGGACAGAGCTGGAGGGCTGAGTGCGGACATGACCCAGGACTGTGCCATGATGGAACCGGGAGTCAATCAGCCCCCCTGGTGGGGGCTCCTTCCCTGGGATGCTGTTGTAGTAGTTGTGCTCAGCCACCTCCTCGTCTTCCCCCCAGGCCGACTCCTCTGTGCCCAGTGCCCTGCAGCAGGGATGGTGAGCTGGGGACGCTCTGCCTGCTTCAGACCCTCCCCACATTCAGCAGTGACAGGGGCTCTCAGAGCCACCTCCAGCCAGGGGATGTACCCAGGACGGGGGCTGCAGCAGGGCCCCTCATCTCCCATACCTGTCTGGGGGTACCACCACCTTGGGGGGACTGTGCAGGTACTGCTTGAAGCGCAGCTCAAAGGCCTGTCCCACTGTGCTGATGACGCTCTGTGCCAGCCCCTCACAGCACTCCAGAATGTGGCAGGCTGTGGACAGACAGGCTTGAGTGCTTCCCCCACACTCCTATTGCCCCTCTGGGCCCTCCTGAGCCCTGCTCCGTGCTCCCCACAAGGGATCTCCTTCTCCGGCCTTCACCCCCCAATGCATCCCTCCTCCTCCACAAAGCTCCTGGGTGTGGGGGCCAGAGTCACCTCTCTGGTTGATGGGGTCCTTGGCAACATAGGCGACATAGTCCATGGTGTCCTGGGGGCACAGGGGGAGCTCAGGGCCCATGTCCTGCTGCTGCATGGGGAGTGGGGCTGGGGGTGCTGGGGCGAGGGGACAGCTCGGCCCCAGCCCCACGTCCTGACCCACAGCCAGGCCACCCTGTGCTTGGCTCAGCCATAGGACAGGCAGCCCCTGTCCCCAGCGCCCTGTGGGACTGTAGCCAGGGGAGGGCCGAGGTGTGCGTGCCTCACCATGTCCCCACCGGAGGCGAAGGAGATGGACTGCATGTGGTGGTTAGCGATGATCTGTGTGGAGGACATGGCCCAGGGGGGCATTAGTACAGGGGCCACCAGCCCCCAGCTCACAGGCTAGGAGGCAGTAGGACCATGTGCCCAGGAACACTGTCACCTGGCGCGTGGTGGGGATCATGAGGTTCAGCCCATCAACGGAGATGTTGACAGCAATGCTCATGCCAGCAAAGCGCAGGTTGCTCTTGCCCAGGATGGAGAACAGGGCTTTGTTAGGAGCCTGACAGGGGAGAAGACGGTAGGGGTGATGCAGCCTACCAGGACCAGGCTTCCTGAGGTGAACAAGAAAAAGAGGGGTGCCCCAAAAAACCCCA
Organism: Pyrocephalus nanus; assembly: GCA_038380795.1. Taxonomy (NCBI): domain Eukaryota; kingdom Metazoa; phylum Chordata; class Aves; order Passeriformes; family Tyrannidae; genus Pyrocephalus; species Pyrocephalus nanus. Next base: position 5,936,234 of record CM076287.1, on the reverse strand, counting down.
GACCCACACACTGGGCAGGCACCCTCAGTGCCTTGCACCACAGCCTCAGCTTGCCCCAGGGAGGGACAAGCTGAGCGGAAACTTACCTTCTTCTTCCAGATGCCCTTCACACCTGGCACTGCCTCATACAGTCTGTTGATGGCTTCCCTGCAAGGGAAAGCCCCCAGCCTGGTCACTGCTCCAGACCCCTGGCTCTTCCCAGCTGCCTCCCCCCCGACACATGGCTCTGCGGGGTCTGGAGGCTTGAGGCCCCACAGCCTCAGGTGTCGCAGCTTCCTCACAGTGCTGCCCCACGTCACGGCCTGCACTACGTAATCCAGGCAGGGGCCACCTCCTTTCTCCTCTTTCCACCCATTGATCTATGGCAGTGCCCTTCGTCTGTGTCCCCGTGTGCAGGGCGGGTCCTGTGGGGCAGGGCTCCCCTGGACCCACGTTCATCTCTCCACAGGGCGCTGGGGAGGGGGAGCACCCAGGGCCACTGGGTGCTTTGGGTGGCACTGAGGGGTGGGAGAGTGGGACTGTGGGGTCGTACCTGGTGACCTGTGTCCGAGTGTTAAAGTCGAGGGACCTCATGGAACGCAGCACTTCAATGCACCCCATGTACTGTGGGGGGTACATGGTCAGAGCAGCCCAGGGCAGGCAGTGGAGAGGAGAGAGGCTGGGTGTCAGTGAGAAGGGCTCCTTCCACACCAGCTCCAGGGCTCACAGAGCAGCCTTTCACCCACCACCCCAAAATGCCCCATCACATGCCCAGACCCCAAGCTGAGACCCCACAAACTCTGTGCTACAGCTTGTGATGCCTCTGGGGGCTGACTGTGGCAGGGTCCCAAGGCAGGTTGCCCGGTCCAGGAAGCCCCCGGCCCCCATCCCCATCCCGGGACCTGCGTGTATCAGGGGCGGCTGCCCCGGGGCAGCCATGGGTAGGACTCGATCGGGGGCTCTGCCCGCAGCCGTCAGGAGGAGTGGCCGGACCAGCGAGGCCGGGGTCTCAGCGCTCTCCCGCGCCGCCGGGCTACGGCGGGACTTACCCGGACGATGTAGGAGACGCCGGGCCCCAGCACCCGCTCGTCGGGGTGCAGCCAGCCCTGTGCCGGTTTGCGGATGAAGCTGCCCTTGCGACTCCATTCGTCCCCGCCGTGCCGGGCCCCCGCCGCCGCCGCCGCCGCCCCCCGAGCCCTCCCCGCCGCCCCCCGGGTCCGCCCGCCGGCCGGCAGCGCACAGGGCGAGGCGCAGAGCGGCTCGCAGGCGCCCAGGACGGCGGCCAGCCCCGAGGGGGGCCCCGCAGCGGCGGGGGGGTCTCGGGCGGCGCCGGTGGGGCCGCGGCCGAGGAAGCCGCCGGAGCCGGGGAACTTCCACTGCGGCATCCGCGGCAGCAGCGCGCAGAAGGTGGTGCCGTGCTCAGGCTCCTCGCCCGCCGCGGGGCAAGGCCCGGGGGCCGGCGACGGCATGGGGGTGGTCAGCGGCTCGTCGCGGAAGCGGTCATACTTGGGCTCCGGGAGCATGCCCGGGGCCGCGCGTCTCTCCGCTCCGCTCCGCTCCGCCGCCGCGCCGGCTCCCGCCCCCCGCCCGCTCCCCCGGGGCCGCGCCGCGCTGATGTCATGGTGTGAGCGCTCCGCCGCCCGCCCGGCCCCGCATCCCCCGCCCCCGGCTCCCCCCGCCGGGCTGGACCCGAGGCCTCCAGAGCATCCCCCGTCCCTCCCAGCATCCCCGCCCATCCGAGCATCCCCCAGGCCCACAACCCCACCCCACGACTGAGCTGGCCACGCAAACACGACCCGTGGGGCCGGAGGCACCCACGCTCTGCCCTCCATCCTGCTCCAAACCCGCTGTCCATGGCCCGCGGCCGAGCACAGGCTGTTGCGCACTTGCGCTATGCATTAGCTGGAGGGAAACGGGTAAGCAGCGCCCGGCGCTGCCTTCATCCACAGCGGGGGCGTTTTCTGCTCTTTCCACCTCTGCATTCCCGAAAACCGCTGCAAGAGCCCAGGGCTGGCCGAGGGGAGGGGGGGGGGAGGAGGGGTTTGGCCAGGCTTCACTGCACAACTAGGCTGTCCTATTTCTGTGCCTCCCAGCCCACTGGTCTCATTCGCTCTGATTTCATCTGCCTCCAAAGCCAGAACTGGCTCCCGTTTGTTTATATCTGTCTGGAGGGCTCAGGTAGCAAAAAGCACAATCATTTTCTTGTTTTTCTGTCTGTAAGTGCAGCAAGCAGGGAAAAACCCCCAAAACCCTTAAAGGGACTTTCTGATCTCAGTGGAGCCACTCGTCCTTCCTCCTGCCCTGAGGCTGCGGCATTTTTCAAGCAGCTAAGAGGACTCGAGGTTGGCTGGGCCTAGAAGTGCAAGGGGGCCCAGAGTGGACCCACAGCAGTTTCGCTGTGCCAGAGCCCTGGAGATCTTCACTTTTCCCCAGCCCTGCATCCCCTCCACTGCCAAAGTGGTCGTAATGTCGGGGCTCAATTCCTGCCACATCACAGGCTCCTCTAGAGCTGACGCGCTTGGCTCCAACTTCCCGAGGAGCTTCCTTGGCCAGCTGGGAGCCGCCTGCCCTCGGGGCTGCAGAGGGGATGCTGCTGCGGCCACTCCCCCCGGCGTCCCCTCCTTCTGCACTAACTGGCACAAACAAAACCGGAGCCTCCCCGGGGGCCAGCCATGCCCTGGGCAATGCGGTCGCCTTTGTCTCTCCTCCTCACTGTCTCCTGCTCCCTGGAAGGTGACGCCGGGAGGGGGGATGTGGTGTGGTGTGATAGCCAGTAATTGCTCTAAGTGGGATCAATAAATCAAGGTAATAGAATTGCATCTGCTGTTGCCGTGTTGGGAACAGCTTCCCTCCTCTCCGTTCTCTCCTTGGTTTTAAGGCGCTGCAGAGCATTGGAACAAGTCAGGCTCCACTGTGCTCTCGCAGCGGCTCCAGCAGGGCCCAGGGGGGACTCCCTGCCCAGCCCTGGTGCTCTGGGTGCACATTCCCGGGAGCTGGGGGTCAAGCTGAGGGAAGGCACCGTGTGCCTATGGAGGTTACAGGCATTTTACCTGATGCCAAGTGCAGAGCACTCTGGGGACCGCGGGCACTCCGTGGCCTGGGGACAGCACAGCAGCCCTGGTGTAATAAATAGTAGTAGTTAAATTTACTCATCAAATTAGTAGTAGTAGTTTACTCATTAAATTGTAGTGCATATTATATTCTTATATATATGTGTTATTATAATCACTGTTTCGTTACGGTTAGGAGACTGTAAGTTATAGAATGGTTCATTAATCTATCAACATTGTAAGCTGACAAAGCATGTAACTTGCATTTCTTAAGCTAGAAAGACAAACTATTGTGCCTTGTTAATATTTTTGTATCTTTTTCTTCTAAAAAGCTTATTGTCTCACAACACTCATAAAGTAAAGGAAAGAAGGACAAGGACCGAAGAGTCAGGAACTGAAACGATTAGAGAGTATCCAAGATGGACATCTAGAGATGCCTGCACACTAGGCCTCAAGGTCTAAGGACTGATTGAAACTATGGACAGGAAAGCACCTGGCAACTAAAACGGACTTGCAAAGAAACCAACCAGAACCAGACCTGCAAACTCAGATCCAATAGAAGGAGAACAAGTGACTATGGGAGGGGAACTGATAAAAGAATAAAAGTTACTGTTTTTGCCTACTGGGCTTGCGGGCCGTGAGTGGAGCAGGAGTCTCCCCGGCCTGAGCGGGGGTGGGTGCGAGCAGAGGGGCCCCATCACGCATAAAATTTGCCTAAACTCTGCCCAGTCAATCTTATCCGGCCCGCCCGAGTGCCGACGATCCTTCCGCAGCCTCCGGTGCCGCCAGCCCCGGGGCAGCCGCGTGTCCCCGCTCGACCCGCCCTGCCCGGTCCAGGCGTCGGTAACGCGGGGACGAGGCCTCAGCCGCTCCCGCCGGCCTCCCGAAGGCGCCCTCGAGCACCGGGGCACTGAGGATGCCCCGATGTCCCCGTGAGGGACCGGGACCGGGACCGCGCGTGACGTCACGGCCTCGCCCAGGCCAGCGGGAAAGGTCCGCCCCCCCACCCCTTCATCCAATCACAGTCCAGAGCGGCCGATCGGGAAGAGGCGAAACAGCCAATGAGGCGAGAGAATCGGCACCCCGGAAGTACTGGTGGCCGGGCCGGGGGCGGGGCCTGCGGACGGACCCGCCCCGTCGCCCGCAGCCCCGGGCCCGGCGCTCCCCGCCCGGTGCCGGTGCCGGTCGGGCTCCGGTTCCGGCTCCGGGCCCGGGCTCGGCCCGGCTCGGCCCGGCCCGCCGCAGGGAGGATGGGGCAGCCGCGGCGGCCGGCGATCGGCTGCGGCCCGGCGGCGCCATGACCGGCGAGAAGAAGAAGAAAAAGCGGCTCAACCGCAGCGTCCTGCTGGCCAAGAAGATCGTGATCCGGGACGGGGCCGGCGTGAGCGCGGGGCTGGGGGGCGGAGGGGCCTGGGGCGAGGGGACCCTCCGGGTGCCCGAGTCGGGGGCCGGCCCCGGTGGGCCTGGGGGCTTTCCCAGGCTCGGTGATGCCGGGGCGGGGGGCGTTGTGCCTTGTCCCCGGTGCGGGCCGGGAATCCCCCGCCGTGGTGCTGGGGGTGGGTTCGAGCAGCCTGAGCTGCTGCGGGAGGTGGGTTGGGGGGCTCTGTGAACAGAAACAACGTTTCAGCAGGACTGTGTCTCTCGTTCTCAGACCCCTCCCGGCTGTGTGAGCTCTCTGAGATGCTCCGTCCGGGGAGGACGTGGCCGCTGAAAAGTTTTTGACTTAAGGTGCTCTGTTTTGCAGCGACAAGGGATTGGGGACCCCAGCGTGTACCACGCTGTGGTGGTGATTTTCCTGGAGTTCTTTGCCTGGGGGCTGCTGACCACACCGATGCTGACGGTGAGCACATGTCCTTGGGACAGCACTGCCTTGGGAGCTCTCCTTGGGCTCCTGAAGTCTCAGCACATGCCTTTCCAAGGGGAACTGTGGAAAAGGAGTCTTTGGTTGTGCAGAGACATTTAGACACAGTATTAGCCTGGCAATATAAAGTGTGAATCAAGCATACAGACAGCACAAAGAGAACCACAGAGAGGTGATGTGGTGACGTGAAGTAAAACCAGAGGGTACTCAGGTGGGGTATGGATGGATAAAGGCACATATAGCCTCACCCAAGCGTGCTGGAACAATTTATAGATCTGGAGTGTTAAAGACAGTGGCTGCCTGTGCTGGAGAGGGCTGCCAGAGCTCCTCACGAAGAGGCATCATTTGAGGGTATTTCCCCTTTTCCCTAGATTGTGCCCTTCCAGGCCTTTTGGCTGTCAGGTGCTGAAGGAAATTTTGCAACAGTTGCCAGCTCTGACTTTTTCCTTTTGGTTTTGATTTCTTTTCCCCCAGGTGTTACACCAGACTTTTCCTCAGCACACGTTCCTGATGAATGGCCTGATTCACGGAGTCAAGGTAAGGAATGTTCCTTCCAGGCTTTCCTTTAAATCTGCCATCACTGCAAGAAGGGACAAGCCATTATTATCCACGTAATTTGCTGATGTCAACCAATATTTGTCAGCTCAATGTTCATATTTCAGTTTGGGGGCTCTGGCAAACCTCATGCAAAGGGAAGTACACCAACATGGGGCAGCTTGTGCAGCTGATTTTGCTGAGTGGTAATGACAATGTGCTGCTTGTCAGTGTGGAGCTGGAGCTACAACAGCTGAGTGTTTCAGCTGGAAATATTCTCATCAGCATGAGATCAGCCCTTGTACTCATCTTCTGGAGCGTAACAGAATGACAAATCAGTGACATCTGAACTTATCAGTAATAGAAGCCCAGCAGCCTCAGCAGCTCCCTCAGACAGGAGATGGGAGTGTGCCATGGCACAGGGAGAGGGAATGGTGAGCTTGCACTAGACCAGCATTCCCAGAGCAGGATTGGAGGCAACGATAGGCAACAGGCTGTAGTCATGTGTTCTGACTGGAGAACTGGGCAAAACAGACTGTTCTTGTCAGTCTTTGGCAAGAGGATCTTGGAAAATAGCCCCAGAGAGGCTGGGCGCTCCCATTAGCACTGAAGGGCTCTGCCTTACCTGCCTTGGGTCTGAGAGATGTGGAAAGGCCTTAAGCACAATTTTATTTGTGCTTAATGGTCCTGGCTTCGCATTGTGTCTGTCCTGTCTCCACCTACAAGAGAAAGCTTTCCCCAGAGTTGCACCAGGTGCTGCCATGGTGGAGCTGTGCCAGCAGCTTTCCACGTCCTGGCAGGGCTGCCCAGGTACCCACAGCCATGGGCAGAGCTGTGCAGAGAGCAGGAGGGAGTGGGAGTGCTCAGCAGGGCCTTGCTGGTCAAGGATTTATTTTTCCCTCTCTGAAAGGATGTGAGCAGTTTAACAAACTGCTCTGTTGTGACTGCATTGCTGCTTGCAGCAATCAGGAATGGGCTGCCTCCTCCTGTCTAAAGCTCTCACTGTCAGCAGAGTCTGAGGGGTTTCTCTCCCCCCTTCCATCTGTCTGTCTGTCCCAGGGTCTGCTCTCTTTCCTAAGTGCTCCGCTGATTGGTGCTCTCTCTGATGTCTGGGGCAGGAAATCCTTCCTCCTCCTCACCGTCTTCTTCACGTGTGCACCAATTCCCCTGATGAAGATCAGCCCGTGGTGAGTTCACCCTCGGTACAGCCCCAGCGTTCTGAGGAGGGGAAGAAGCACAAGGCCAAACAATGTGCGTGTTTTACAATGAGATGGAAGAGTCTGTCTGGTGGAGGAGGATGCCCAGCCTATAGACTGACTTGTCTGGTTCTGCGGGAGGGTTCAGTTGGGAGTAGAGGGTCTATCTGTCCTCTCCTGATCCTTGTTCCCCTGATCAGTGCATTTAGGGAAAATAAGTGATAAAACTCCAGGGACCCCAGACTGAGGCTCCATATTCCTGAGTATGCCAGACTGTTCTAGTGCACCAGAGCTGGATGGACTGAAGAATAAGGGAGAGGCTCTGCTTCAGCAGCTGTGGACTCTGGTGTGGTTGCTCTCTAACTCTGCCTTGGGCACTTCCTCTTTCAGGTGGTACTTTGCTGTCATTTCCATGTCTGGAGTGTTCGCTGTCACCTTTTCCGTGATTTTTGCCTACGTTGCTGACATCACGCAGGAGCATGAGCGCAGCACGGCATATGGCTTGGTAAGGAGCTCAGGCACTGGTTTGTGTTTTGAAAGAAATATTTGGGGCTTTGCAGGTAGGAGAGGTATAAAGTTAGGGTGGGAGATTTATTGACTAAACGTATAGTATCCCTGTCCTGCTTGGGATTTAGCTCAGAGGGAAAGGCTGATCTCTGCAGAGTCTGAGTGCTGGCTGTGGTGTAGTTTAGCCTGTAAACCAGCGTGGCCTGTGAGCTTTTCCACATCAGGAAAGCAGGAAGCTGTGATGCTCCATGGGATCCTGCCTTTCCTGTAGCTTTACTGACAGGACCATATGGAAATTGCTAGGACAGCTTTGATTTCCCTTTGCTAGAACTTAGCCCAGATTGCACCAAGAGAACCTGTTATCTGTCTGTGTACAGGAGTCCTGTGAGTCCCTGTTCACTTCCTTTATCTTCACCAAAGTGGTGGAAGGAGTTCCCCTGGGTCAGTGCGGAGGAGGAAATGGGCTCTAGGAAGAAGAGGCTGTAGGAATGTTTTACCCTTCCAGGTGTCAGCCACGTTTGCTGCCAGTCTGGTCACCAGCCCGGCCATCGGCGCGTACCTTTCCCAAGCCTACGGTGATACCTTGGTGGTTGTGCTGGCCTCAGGTGTTGCTTTGCTGGATATTGGCTTCATCCTGCTGGCCGTGCCGGAGTCACTGCCAGAAGAGATGCGCCCGGTCTCTTGGGGAGCCCCAATTTCTTGGGAACAAGCCGACCCATTTGCTGTGAGTGATGCTGCTGTAATGCTTAATGTTTGCTTTAGTTGTGCTGATTTTTAAGATGGTGACTTAAGCCCTTGGTTTGCCTGTCTCTGTACCTGGAGATTATTCAATGGTATCAACTCAATTTTAAAAACATTCTTTCTCGTTCCCCTCCCCCTTCCCTGCAGTCGTTGCGGAAGGTGGGTCAGGACTCTACAGTGCTGCTCATCTGTATCACCGTCTTTCTCTCCTACCTTCCTGAAGCCGGCCAGTACTCCAGCTTCTTCCTGTACCTGCGACAGGTCAGTCTCTGGTGAGGGGGTAAAGCTCTGGGTGCAGGAAATCCTGGCCTAGAAATACTGTTAGAGTTGCATGTCCCGAGGTGGCTCTTTTTGGCCAATAGCTCAGTAAAGTTGAAGTTGTAAGAAACAGTGACTTGCTCCACCTTTCCTGAAAAATGTGTGAGCCTGGTGACTGCTCTGTAGGCATCGCCAAGTGCAAGACCTGATTTGGCTCCTTGCTGGCATCTGCCTGGCTATCCTGCCATGCCACCTTCAGGCACCTTCAGTGATTTAAAGCTGATTCTTCCTCCAGAGAAAAATCTTCCCTTTGGTTCCTCTGGCAGCCCAGAGGCAGTGGCTGGTTAATGTGCAGGGCCCTGGGAAGTAACATCAGTAAGCATGGGTGACATCTGTGGAGTCACACTTGTCATCTGAAACAAATCTTCTGCCTGAAAAGTCCCTCTTTGGTGTTTTCACAGGTCATTGGCTTTTCCTCAGAGACTGTAGCAGCCTTTATTGGTGTAGTTGGAATTCTCTCTATACTGGCTCAGGTGAGAAGCAATTTCTGTCTTGGCTTGAGCAGTCTGCTGTAGAAATGTCCAAAATTTGTGATTTCGGGGCTGCTGAGTAGTCAGAACCCCTGTGGCCACACAGACTTAGAAGGCACCCACAAGGATCGTCAAGGTCTCTCAGGTTCCCATCCTCTTGTCTCCTAGTGTTGTCATTTTTCTTTGCCCCTGCTTTGAAAACATCTGTTTTTCTTTCCAGACAGTTGTGTTGGGAATTCTCATGCGTTCCATAGGAAATAAAAACACCATCCTCCTGGGACTAGGCTTCCAGATCCTGCAGCTTGCCTGGTATGGCTTTGGATCACAGCCTTGGTGAGGGTTTATCCATGTTTCTCTCCCTCCACGGTGGCTCCACAGCCACTCCTGCCCGTGGCGCTGGCTAAGGCTGTGCCTGGGCCTCACCACTGCCTCCTCCCCAGGATGATGTGGGCAGCAGGAGCTGTGGCTGCCATGTCCAGCATCACCTTCCCAGCCATCAGTGCCATGGTGTCGAGGAACGCGGACCCCGACCAGCAGGGTGAGTGCTCAGGGGTCCATCCCAGCAGGTGCCGAGCTGGCACATGGGTGGGCTCTTGGCTGTGGTGGTGGAGGGGTGGTTAGAAGCATCTGTGCCAGCTGTGGAGTGTTGCTGTACTCCCAGTAGTATTGACAGTTTTGTCTTTGACCGTGGCTGGTGCATTGCAAGGGAACTCCCAAGTTATGCATGTGGGTGTTCAGTGTTAACTCTCCAAGGCAGAGGAGACTGCTGCATTTTGCCAGCCTCGTGGTTTGGCCCTGAATCCTCAGACCTGATTGCCTTAAATTCCAGTTCATTGGAAATTGTTGCTTGATGTGCCCGTGCTCATTTTAGTATGCAAAGCAGCAAGCCCAGCATTACTGATTTTTGTAAAACCTGACACTGAGCGAAGCCGCTCACCTGCAAACCTCCTCCCCCTGCAGAGTGCACAGACAAAGTGCTTGATCCTGTCTCCAAAGGTGTAAGCATCTTTGAATAAAACAAGTTTCTTTGGAAACCTGGAGGCATATCTTCCCTTCCTCACTCTGTCTCCAGGTGTGGTGCAGGGGATGATCACTGGAATTCGGGGTCTGTGTAATGGCCTGGGGCCGGCACTCTATGGCTTTGTCTTCTATCTCTTCCACGTGGAGTTGAATGAAATGGCTGAGGTGGAAACCTTGGGCAAGGCCTCCAAACCCAACATGGCCAACCCTACGGATGAGGTACCTGTTCAGCTTACTTGCCTATCAGCTTACCTGTTTGCCAGGCTGCATCTGCCCTCTCCTGTGAATCCTTCCTGTGTCTCTCCCTACAGAGCAGCATCATTCCTGGGCCACCCTTCCTGTTCGGGGCATGCTCTGTGCTGCTGTCGCTGCTGGTGGCCCTGTTCATTCCGGAACACAACCTGGTGCTGAGGTCAGGCGGCCACAAGAAGCACAGTACGGGGGCCCAGGCCCACCCCCACAGCCCACCAGCTGGGGGGGCGGATGGCAAGGAGCCCTTGCTGGAGGACAGCAGCGTGTGAGGTGGGACAGCGGGACCTGCCTCGCAGCTCAACTCCACTTCAAGGATGGACTCGGCAGGAGTTCGGGGAGGGGGAGAGAGGAGCCGAGGTAACAGACTGTGCTGCTAACAGCTACTGAGGAGGGGACAGGGTTTCCCTTCAAGCCAAATACACACAGCTGGTGCAAAAATGGAATTGTATCACCTGGTGTTGATGGAAAGGGGAGATACGGAACTGCTCCATGTGGAAGGCTAGTTCTGGAAAGCAAACCTGCCCTTGTGCGTGAGCCCTGCGCCCCGTGCTGTGCCCTGCAAACCCTCCACTCGCCAGTCACAAAGGTTGGAGCTGGCGTGGTCTGTGTTTGGTGGGAACTCACTGGGCTGCCCCCAGAATAAAACATGGCATCTGCTCTGTGCCTGATCCCTGATACAGCTGATTCCTGCCACTGGTCCCTGGCAGCCCCCGGAGCGGGCCTGGCACCCCCTGTGCGGTGTGTGTGGCCCGGGCTGCGGTGACACGCCAAGCCAAGCAGATGGGTGCTGTGTGGAGCACAGGGGGTGGAGCTCCTCACTGCCTGAGGACCTGAGGAATTTGCCCATTCTGCCCCAAGTGAAACTTAGACCAAAAAAAAAGAAAAATTACTGACTTAATGTTCTGATGGAGAGGATAAAGATTAAGAAGTCAAGTTGCAGCTCACAGAAGGGAGAATGGGCAGGTGAGAGAAGGGCAACTACATGAGTTATAAATGCTTGAATGGCTGCAATGGCCATGGATCTGTTTGGTTTTCCTCTTTTTGTCATGTTGAGGTGGCATTTGCCTGTCACTGCTTCCACAGGCAGTAGGTAGAAGAATTTTTCAGAAATCTTTATGGAGCTGTGAGTGTTGTTTAGGAGATACCGTTGTCTGGGAGGGCAGAGAAACAACTAAACTGTGCCGAGCACTTTGGAGACTGTGATTTCATGGGAGAAAGGTCAGAGAAATGGCTGTTTACCTTGAGCACTTGTATAAAGCATGGTGGCTCCTGCCGTCTAATGTTAAACCCAGAGAATGCTTGGAGCTGGTTTGTTCTCGGTCCAGGAGATCCTAATGGTGAGGATTGTGTTGATTTGGACTCCATGTGGCATTTCTGAGCCTGCCATGAAGGCTTTTGTTTATAAAACAGTGAAATTGCAACCTCTGCTCAGAAAGAGCCGGAGGTGCTTGAAGCGCTGTGAAAGAAGCTGAGACAACCAGGGAACGTGTGGTTGTTTATAAAGATGTGACAGAGGGCAGGAAACGATTGTTCTCATTTAAGTAAATCAGAAGTAATGGCACTGAGCAGTTCTGGGAAGTAAAGACCAAACTGGGAACACTCCAGGAATCGGTTGTTAAGGGAATTATGACTGCAGGGGCCAAACCAGTCCTGCCTCAGAGCGGGGCCAGTGCAGCCACAGCCATTCTCTGGGCAGGGTCCCCTCTCTGGGGGTTTGGGACAGGTAACCCAGGGAAGAGCAACCAAAAGGGAGGGAGTGTTGGCCCTTTGTGTCGTGGGTCTTTGGGGACAGGTCATCACTGCAGCTACTGCAAATGCAGTTTGCCTCTGGATTTAATGGAAAACACTGCCTGGATGACCCCAGCTGGCACACACAGGGCAGTGCTGCCCATCCCTGCTCTGCCTGGGAGCACCCTCTGACTGCTCCAGAGCCTCTTGGGGCTCTTCAGTGTTGGCTCTGGGCACAGCAAGGGTGGCAACTTCATATGGATCCCTTATGTGCCTGTCAGACTGACAGCCAGGACCAGCTGCCTGCCCAGCCTGGGTAACTGGTAACACAGTGTCTGTTAACCAGTTTTCTGGACCAGTTGGTTATTGAAGGTGGATGTTTAAGTGAAAGGGTTGACTGTTGTGCATCGATCTGGCCTGGTACCGGATCCTGTGCTCACTCTGTGGGCAGAGTGCGGCCGTCTCGGACAGGGAGGGACGCTGAGGTGGGTCTGGCTGCAGGGCTGGGGAGCAGAGCCAGCAGGAACTTCAGTGACCTGCCGTGACTCCACTTTTCCCAAGCTCCTTATGACAACGCTCCCAATTCCCAAATGTTGCTGGGATGGTCAGTACTTGTGTGTACGTAGCAAGGTTTTTTTCTGAAGGAAATCCCGTCACTTGCACTTCCAGGCAGCAGTTCCCCTCCCTACGTGTTCCTCACAAAAATGCCTTTTTTAGATGGGACTTTTTTACCAAGTCCTGATGATCTGTTGATTTACACTTGATTAAAGTGAGCTAAAGTGGGTTTTTCCCTCACATACAGATGAAGTAAAACACAGAATTGTTACCTTGCTCACACAGAGGCACTTGAAGCTTCACAGGTACAGTATAGCGGCACATTACAAAAAGACAAGCATAATTTATATGATATAAAGTATACAGAGATATATTTTTTAAAAGTCCTTTCCCTTATTCCATAGTTTATTGAAACTGATGTGTTTCTTGGTCCCGTTCCCTCTCACCACCGCTGCTGCCTGCGGCCTCTCAGCCTCTTCTTTCCCTCAGACTGCAGAACCATCCGGTGACCTTCCCTCCCCAGTCCTGTCCCTCACGACATGATCCCTGAGCCTCTGGCGATGCTGATGTGCCCTGGCTCGTGTGTCATGGGCCTGGAGTGTTTTGATGCCTTTTTCAGCCTTCAAGCTCAGGGTCAGGTGCTGCCACAAGTGACTACCAGGTGAGGGGCTGCAGCCTGGCTGGTGACCAGCTCTCCTGCCATGGAGGTGCAGCACCAGGCAGCAGTGGGAACGCTGCAAGTGCCATTACCAGTGGAAAGGTGGCTTGTGCTGGCCTGTGGATTCCTTCCCACCCTACTGGGGTTCCTGTCATCTGGTTTGGTGGGGCCTTGGTCCGGTGCCTCCCCTCCCCTCAGCACAGGGACTCCCGTACTGTTCTGCCTTTATGTGACAGGGCAGGAGCTGGGCCAAGTGGTGCCAGAGCTGAAGTTCCCGGAGCCGAATGAAGAATGTCTCATTCTGAAGGGCCGGTACTTCCACAGCATCCCACGTGGAGTTTGGAAAGGCTGTGTGGAGCATTCAACTAATTTTGCCAATTTTTTTTACTTGATATGAAAATGCAACTTTTTAAAAGGAGTCTTTTAAAATAACCTTGATCTGCTGTGCAGTGTCTGAGCCTGGCTGTTTAACATCAGAATTCCCAGGATTTGTCTGCAGGGACTTATATTTCAGGATGGTAACAGTAATGCCCAAACTCAAGGCAAAAATCGGCTTGATTGCCTGTCTGCAGTCCCAGCATTAATGGCCGCAGGTCAAGTGAGTTGCCACTGATCTTGTTGCTTTAAAAACCTGAGTTACACCATTGTTTTCTGCCATTAATTTTGCAAAGTAGTAACATTTTACTTCCCTGTTTTTATTCTTTCTCTGCACTTGAATGGCTGCTGACAGCTGTGGTATCTTTAAAGCGTGGGCATGGGCTGAGTCCCACCTCTCTCTCCCACCTCTCTCACCATTGTGTGCGTTTGTGTGTCTCTTTTTTAAGCTATCTATAAAATGTATTTATTTCGGTTCAGGTTGTGTTTGGAACTGGCTAATCTCTCCCTCTGATGGATTATTTATTAAACTGCTGCTTTCCTGTTGTGTTGAAGGTCTCTGTCCTGATTCCTCCCCTCACTGGCAGTACCAGGAAGCTCCTGCCCAGCCCTTGGCCTGACCTTTGAGAGGGGTGTGAAGATTTGGGGCTCTTTTGGGTGAGCTGGGTCAGGGCTGCCAGCCCCTGCCCTAGCCTGAGATGGGGAGCAGGTCCGTGGCTTCCATCTGCCCCACTGGAGACTCTCCCAGACTGGTTTTTAGCAGCCCCCACTCTATTGTTTGAATTTCCAGCCAGGTTTAATTTAGATCTTATCTGACTCCTATAAACACTTTTTTTGGTGGCTGAGGATGGTCCTGATGGAACAATATAATCACAAGAAGTATAAACACATCTGAGTCAGCTCTGGGATGGGAGCTGGTGCTTGATGGCCAATATCCTGGAAACATGAGCCATTAACACAGCCTGTTTTTTCTATATTTATTTCCTCTGAACTGGACTAGCTTTTATTTTACTGCTTTCATCTTTATTTGAGAGACAACCATTAGCTTTTCTCACTTGGCATCACTAAAGAGCAAAGGGCATGTGTTGCAGTAGAGGATGTTGTGGCCACCCTTCCCCCCATCGGCGTGGTGGTCCCTTCTGGTGTCAGTGGTCACAGTCTGGAGCTACACCCCAGCCTGAGGGGCTCGGAGGTATCCTGTCCCAGAGCCGGTGCTTGTCCCTCAGTGGTTTGTGTCTCCACACGGAACTGTTTTGCTTCCTGAGCAATGGCTCTGGACCGAGCACTGCCCGGCACAAGGCCCCACTCCTGCCCTGTGGGAGGAAGCACAGTTGGCTTCCAGGAAAAGTGTTCAGGCTTCTGAGTCTCTTCATTCCTTCAAATCTTTCCCCTCGTTCCTTCAAAGGTTTCCTGTCCTGGAGTGCAGGCGTGCTCCTTTCACCCTGTGCATACAACCTCTTGATCTCTCTCATCTGTGCCTGGGGCACCAGGAGCTCCCGTGCACCTCTGGGCCAGGGGAAGGTCTGAGTCCATTAGAGGAGAGGGTGGTGGAGCGAGGGCTGCAGTGGGTCACTGCTCAGGGGCTCGGTGAGTGAGAGCTGCCCTGGGGGCTCTGCTATGTCACTCTGAGCTGGGCCAAGTCCCCTGCCCTCCTCCCAGCTCGATGGCTGAGCCTTTGGAACTGGCCCTTGTGGAGCTGGAGGTTTATCATGTTTCCATAACTCCAGTTATGGAGTTGCATTGCCCCCCTGTGCGGGTGGCCGGGGCAGCTCTGAGCACTTGCAAGCCCCAAACTGGAGGAAGTGCAGCATGAGGTGCTGGGCTTTCTGGTAATTGTTAATTTTTTGAGGTCCAGGAAGGTCTGGTAAAGCTGCTTTTGAAGAGGTCACACTCCCAGTGCTCAATTATGGTTCGGACTCTGATTCATGGACTTTCTTATCATGTGGGTGGGAGTGGGAGGCAAAGCCCTGGCACAACATCTCTGTCCTCAAGGCCCCCAGTCTCATTGTTGGGAAGAGCCTGGCAGTGTGGGAGCAGCCCTGGCCATGGCCTGTCCCATGGCTGGGCCAGAGGCTCCGGTGGCTGCTGGAAAGTCCAGGAAGTGGCTCTGTTAACACAGGATGGAAGGAACAAAAACCCCAGGGCCATCAATCACCTGCTTGGGCTGAGTGTGCACATTCGGTGGTGGGTGTTTACAGAGCACTTCCCTTGCTTGGAGGCCTCCTGGACTCTCGGAGGATTAATGACACGACCTTCTGAAAGGATGCGCGGCGCGCCAAGTGCCCAGAGTTGCCTCTCTGGAGAGTTCCCAGATGGGAAATGCTCAGGTCCTGCCATGACAGGAGGTGCAGGGCTGGGCTTGTGCCTCCCTCAGCCCTTTGGCACCTTCTCCATCCTGGCAGGACAGGATGGGTCAGAACCAGACCCATCTCTCCCTGGGGAGCAGGGCAGGAGTGAGGAAGCGGTGCTAGACCTGCCGTGAGACCCAGGAGAGGCACTGAGGCACCTTCAGTGTGCTAACACTGTCTGTACCACAAGACCAACCCTCCCAGGAACACCTGCTTCCATCCCTGAAAACACCCTGTTCTGGGAATAAATGCAGCCGCCAGCAGGACTGACAGTGTCTCAGGTACCACGTTTGGGGAGGGCTCTTTCCACAGTCACGTGTCCCCAGCAGCCTGCTGCTCGTCCCAGCTGTTGGGGTCATGGAAGGGCTGTTTTTCTGGGAGCTCTGGGTGCGTGACAAAGCCTGTGAGAACCGGGAATGAAGCTGGATCTGAGGCACATCCTGGGGTGCACGTGCCTGCGCAGGGCTGTCTTGTCGGGTGATGGGGACCCCTGCAGCCACATGAGGACCCTTCAGGCCAGGGGCTCTCCTGGGTTTGGGACTCCTGATTTGGCCCTCGGCTGGGTGTTGTGCAAGAGCCAAACCTGGAAAAAAATCAGAAACCTCCCTCTGGAAATACCCCTCAGGCTGGAAGTCGTGGGGGCCCTGGGACCGGTGCTCATGGGGGCGGTTCCTACTGGGCTTAAGAAGGGCTGAGGATGGGGCTGGCAGCCAGAAGGAGACAGCCCTGGCCAGAGGCACCCTCTCCCTGGAAGGAGGGTAGAAAGGAAGGAAAACCACCCCTGCCGCTGCCGTGCAGGCAATGGAGCCGGCTCCTGTCCTCCTCCTCCTGAGCTCGCTGTGGGGCTGCAGCGGTGAGTGCCATGGGGCCAGGAGCCACCTCTATCCCCCAACCCACTGCACTGCCCAGCTCTGCTACTGCTGCTCTCCTTGCTTTGCCCATGGCCCTGTGGCCCCAGGGCCCCCCGTTGCTGAGTCCCAACAGCCACTGGGTCCCCCCCATCGCTGCTGCAGCTTCTCATCCTGGCGCTCAGGATTCTGGTGACTGTCCCCTTCCCTCACCCTGCCGTTTCCTCCTGCCCAGGGCACCCTGCTGACAGTCTGGTGGTGACACCGCGGGAGCCGGTGGTGCCATTCGGGGGCTCAACAGAACTGAACTGCTCCCTGGCCTGCGCAGGGGGCACGGTGGAGTGGAGGGGGCTGGATACTGCCCTGGGGACCATCACATCCTTCCCCACCCACAGCATCCTGCACATCAGCCAAGCCACTGTGGCCATGGAGGGCATGAAGATCTGCCAGGGCAGCTGCTACGGGCAGCACTACCAGCAAACTGTTGAACTGAAGGTCTACGGTAAGTGCTCCCCAGCCCATCCCTTGCTGCCTCCCGGTACAGCCCTGGATCCCTGAAGCAGCCTCCTCCCTCCTGGGCTCTGCTGCCAAAAATCACCTTGGCTCTGCCCCTTCTCTGCAGCCCTCCCGGACACACTGCAGCTGGAGGCAGCACCCCACACCCTGTGCCCGGGGTGCCCTGCCAGCCTGCGCTGCTCGGCTGCACGCGTGCACCCTGTCACTGGGCTGGCCCTCACCTGGTACCGGGGGCACCAGGCTCTGGAGAACACAGACTTTGATGCCTCGGAGACTGATGAGGAGCTGTATGACATTGTGTCCACCCTGGTGGTGGATGGGACAGACGTGGCAGAAGGGGTGGAGTTCAGGTGCGAGGTGACGCTGCGCGTTGGGCAGGAGACCTTCACCAGGGTGGCATCTGTGGTGGCGAGCGCTGGAGGTGAGTGCCAGGAGGGGCTGGGAACCACGGCCCCCATGTGTTCCATTTGCTGGAGCCAACCTCCACCACCCTATGCTGCTTGGAATAGCTTTTCCAGAACAGGAGCAGCTCCTGCTTCTGCACCATTCCCTAACCTCCCATCCCCATCCCTGTCCCTGTCCCTGCTGCCAGTGCCCATTTGCTCCCGCTTGCTATGCTTAGAGTGGAGTGGGATGGGGCTGCAGAGAGGCCACCTGTAACTGCTGCTGCTGTGTGTTCACAGCCACCTCCATGGGGAGCCCCGGCACAGCCAGGCCCGTGACCACCACAGTGCTGCCCCCAGGGCCGAGTGTCCCCACACGTGATCCCACCACAGCGTGGGAGCCTGATGCCAGGACCACTCTGCAGCTGGCTGCTGCCACCACACCCTCCTCCACAGAGCATACTGCGTCCCAGGACTTTGTGGCAGGCAGTCCCACGGCTGCCACCATGCTCCCTGGCTCTGGCACAATGAGCCCAGGGCCATCTGTGCGTTCAGTGCCCGCCTGCAGCCTGCAGATTTGGTCGCTGCCCCCCACGGGGACGCGGGGCAGAGCCCTGCGCATCGAGTGCCACACGCAGTGTGCCGGGAACGCCACGGTGCACTGGCTGCGGACCCCTGCCGCCCTATCTGAATACCGGGAGGAGGCCACGGGTGGCAGTTCTGCGCTGTGGCTGGACCACGCTGAGCCCTGGCACCAGGGCCACTACCAGTGTGTCCTGCTCGGCCGCCTCACGCAGGCAGTCAGCCTGGAGCTGACGGTTGTGGATGGTGAGTGGTGGTCTGTGGGCCCTTGCCCTGCCCCCCATTGCTTGGATGGGGCTGCGGCCTCTTGTACCGGTGCTGCAGTTGGTACTGGGGGGATTTGCTCATCCCTTGGGGTTTTGCTGCCCTGAGCAGCTGTGGTTACAGCTCCGTGTGTCTGCAGGTTCGTTCAGCTCCAGCCCTGCAATCGCTGCAGGGGCAGTGGC
Source organism: Pyrocephalus nanus (assembly GCA_038380795.1). Taxonomy (NCBI): domain Eukaryota; kingdom Metazoa; phylum Chordata; class Aves; order Passeriformes; family Tyrannidae; genus Pyrocephalus; species Pyrocephalus nanus. Next base: position 5,917,867 of record CM076287.1, on the reverse strand, counting down.
CTCACTGCTGGGGTTCATCGTGACTGCTGTCGTGTCTCGTCGCCTGTGGAAACATTTCAGATCTCGGTGGGAGCTGTCCTAGGAGCAGGAGCAGCCCACGGATGCCCCCAGCCCCCTAGCCGTGTCCCTGCTGTCCTCCTGTCCGCTGCTGGCCTCTCTCGGCCCCTGGCCAGCCAGAAGCAGCAGGAGCAGGAGCTGTGCCCGCAGCCGCCACAAGAAGCAGGGGCTGGAAGGGCGATGAACAGCGGTGTCACAGGGACGGGGCAAGGGATGCTCCTGGGACTGGATCCCCGCGAGCTCGCACCGGACACTGGGCTGGTCCGGCGCTCCCAGAACCTGCGATGGGCGAGAGCGCGACGGCCGCTCGTCTGCCACGACAGAGGGTCCGAGGCAGCCTCCGGGGGAGCGTGGGCTCGGCGGGCGGGGGGGCGGTGCTCCAATAAAGAGCTGTTTCTGTTCGAGCCCTGAGCAAGTGTCCTTTGGGTCGGAACGCCCTCGCGGCCCCTCGCCGGCCCCGGGTCACCTGCCCGGTTGCCAAGGGCGAGCCACCTGCCCGGACTAGACATGGCGACCGCGGCGCCCCCCAGCGTTACCACTGACAGGGCAGCTCCCTTGCCCATACTCATGATGGCGGCCGCGGCATCGCCCAATGGCGGCGCGTCGCGTTATCTTCCTGCCCACCGATTGGCTGCCAGTGCCCAAGATGGCCGTGGGGGACCTTCCGGCCTGGGCGGAAGCGCGCTCCAAGATGGCGACGTACGAGAAGCGGCGGGCGGCCGCCGCCCAGGGGCCGGCGGGGGGCAGCGGGCTGGCGGAGCCGGGGCGGACGGTGCCGGGGGGCGGCGGGCTGGCGGAGGACAGCGCGGCGGACTTCCTGCTTCGAGCCGGCGTCACGGCCATGGTGCGCGAGGCGTTGCTGAAGGTGCTGGAGGCGCGGCCCGCCGAGCCCGTGTCCTTCCTGGCCGAGTACTTCGAGCGGCTGGTGCCGGCGGAGGCGGCGGCGGAGCCCCCGGGGCCACCGCAGCGCCTGGCTCGGGCGCTGTGGTACGTGCGCCTGGCTCACCACTCGCACAGGTGCGGCGGGCGGTGGCGGGGGGCGCGGCGGGAGCGGGGGGCGAGGCCACCTCTCTGTATCTGTGCCCTGTCGCGACAGGACGGCTTTCGACAGCAACGCCGGCGCGGCCTACGAGGTGCTGGGGTGCGGTGGGCGTCGGCGGGCGGCAGGCGTGGACGGGCGGCTCTACAGCGAGCTGCTGCGGCGCATCTGCCAGCGCGGGGCGGCCCCGGCCGAGGCGGCGGCCGCGCTGCTGGGCCGCGTCCGCTGCCGCGACCACGAGGCCGTCCCGTTCGACGTGTTCCGCTACGGCGTCCTCACCTGCTGCGTGCTGCTGGAGTTCGCGGCCAAGGCCGACGCGCTGTTTGCCGTGCTGGGCGGCGGAGGCTCCGCGGACTCCCGGCTCTGCCAGGCTGTGCTGCGAGCGCTGGAGGATGCGCTGGGCGCCGGGAACGGCCCGCGGCCCGGCCGCTACTTGGAGGCAGGCTCCCGGCTGGGCCCTGATGGGCTGGCCCTGGCCATGGACCGGGCGCTGCAGGAGAGGAAGCTTGGCTCTTCTATGAGCAGAGAGGAGTTCCTGAGGAAAGCCACCGCCCTGTTTATTGCGAAAGTGAAGCCTGTGGAGTGATGCTGGCTGGGAGCAGTGCTGGCTGTGGCTGCTGTCGACCCCACAGGACCTCCACCAAGCTGGACGGTGAGCATGGGGGGCTGTTTGGGCGCTGGCTGGAGAGCCTGGGTCTGCCCGACAAGAGATTGCACATTTCCACACCTCTCCCCTGTTCCTGTGGTGCCCAGCAGCTCTGTGCCCCTTCTCACAGCACCTTGCTCAGCCATGGCTCCTCTGGCCCAGCCGCATTGGGAAATCTCTTTCAGGTGTTATCCAGGACTGGCACGGGGACTGTGACCTGCAGGGCAGCTCTGAGCAGTGAATCAAGCCAGAAGGAACAAAGCTGGGCCATGGCTACACTGGGGCAGCTGGGGAGGGCTGAGGTGATTTGAGACATGGAGCATCATGTCTGGACAAAACACATCCCCTTTCCCTGGGACAGTGTTTGATTTGGCACCAGCTGCGTGTCAGGCCAGGGGTTATTTATTTGAACTTGTCTGTTATTTATACTGTGCAATTGCTGGTTTACTGTAAGACATTAAAGCTTTTTATTATTTTTGGTGGCCAGTTTCTTACCATCTGGCAGTACAGGGCAGTCTCCATCCTTGGGGGCTGGTTTGGGCATGTGTGGGGCTGTGGAGCACCTGGAGTGCAAGGGCTGGTTGGAGGATCCCCACAGGCTCGGGATGTTGTATTGGGTGGGGGCAGGACCTGGGGCTGGTCAGAGTGAGGCTGCGGGTGGTGGCTCCTGACCTAGGCACAGGTGACAGGATGTGACACAAGGGGAGGTATGAGCCGCGGGCGCTGGAGGGATCATTCTGCTGGGGCCGTCCCGGGAGCAGCCTCTGCTCTGGTTCCCTGGCAGTCTGGTGTAGTATCACACAGGCTGTGACACCCGTGGCCTGACGGGTGCAGTCACTGCTGAACGCTGACCTGGGGCTGCACGGTCGCACCGGGGCTGTGGGCCGAGCCGGGTGTCCCAGGTCGGACTTGGATCCCAGCCAAGTGCCTGGACTCCGGGGACAAAACCTTCCCCCTCCCTTACGCTTTCTCCTAGTTGACCGAAAAGGAAAAAAAAAACTAAAAGAACCCAAACTGAATTATATTTTAAGTAGTAGATTTATATATAATATATAAAGAAAATTATGTACACCCCCAAAAGGGAAAAGGGAAGGGAAAGGGAAAAGGGAGTCCAAGACAGCAAAGTGGTATGCTACCATTGACATAGCAAACGCGTTTTTCTCCATTCCCCTGGCAGAAGAGCACAGGCCGCAGTTTGCTCTCACGTGGAGAGGCGTGCAATACACCTGGAATCGACTGCCCCAGGGGTGGAAACACAGTCCCACCATCTCTCATGGGTTGATTCAGGTTGTACTAGAGAAGGATGAGGCCCCAGCACTCTTTGCTCCACCAGCGGCCTTCTTGGTGTCAGGAAAGTGAACCGCAGCCTTCTTGTATTGTGGAGATTGTAATTGCTTTTCCACAAAATCCGCATCAACTACAAAGACAAGTTTCTTATTGGCTTCCTTTTGCTTCAGCTCTTTTACTCTGGCCTGAAGTTTGGAAGTGGGTTGCCCATTGCATTTTTTCATGTTCTCTTCCTGATTGCGTAGGTAGGACCACAGCTGATTACGTGATTGACGGTTAGAGCCCTTCCACCTGCGTGTAGGGGGAGGATTTGTTGACCGAGATCTGGACCAAGATCGAGGTCGAGCTCGTGGTCTAGATCGGTGTCCCGGGGAGCCCCGGGTCGGCGGACGATCGCTGAGGGGACGCCGGCACGTGCGCTGGGTTTGCTCGGCGGGGCGGCCGGGAGCGCCAGCAGGGCCAGGAGCGCCAGCAGAGCCAGGAGCACCGGGAGCCCCGTCACGGCCGCTCACCGGGAGCGCCGACAGGACCGGGAACGCCGAACCCGGCACCGCCGCCATTCCCGGGCATGGCTGAGCGAGCCCCGCCCCCTGCCCCGCCCCCGAAGCGCGCGTTGATTGGCGAGCGGTGCCCGTAGGGGCGGAGCTCCGCGCGGCCCAGCCCTCCCCCCCACGGGTACAGCCCCGCCGCCCCCCCCGCGCCTCAGAGCGGCCGCCGAGGCCCCCCCGGCCCCGCCGAGCCCCCGGCCCCGCCATGGCGCGGCCCCCCGTGCCCAGCTCGCAGAAGGCGCTGCTGCTGGAGCTGAAGGGGCTGCAGGAGGAGCCTGTGGAGGGGTTCCGGGTCACCCTGGTGGACGAGGGGGATCTGTACACCTGGGACGTGGCCATCTTCGGCCCTCCGGACACCCACTACGAGGGCGGGTACTTCAAGGTGAGCGGTCGCGGGGAGCGAGGGCTCGGGGTGTGGGGGGAGATGGGGTGAAGGCAGAGCAGGTAGTGTCGTGGGTTGTGCCGGATGCCTTGGGGAGGGGTAAAGGCTTTCGGGAGTGGGGAGACCCTGTGAGGGGGCTGTGGACGAGGGAGGGTGTCTCGGGTGGGTGGGCGTGACAGGGCGGCTTCCGGCCTTGAGGGAGTGCTGAGGGCCAGGGAGATCTGGGGCTTTTGCTGAACACTGTGGGGTCGCGGGGCGGCCCTGTGGAAAGGATGGGAGCTGGTGCGCAGGTGGCTGCTGCCAAAGTAGGCGAGGGTCCCCTTCGTTGTGAGGGGCGTTTGGCCCGCGGGGGCTCTGTGGGTGCCGGACTGCAAGCTCTGGATGGCTGATGTTCCCTTTCCTGGAGGGGATCCAGGGCATTGCCACCAGACCGGAGGGAAGAGACAAAGGTCCCTCGGGTGCAGGCACAGATGGCCCAGCCCGGGGGGGAGCTGAGAGCTGGGCAGAGAGTGTGTCTCATGGCTTGGTTTGGGGTTTGAGGTGGGAGAAGGCGTTTTGTGGTCTGACAGCTCAGTCTCTCTCTCGGCAGGATGTGTGTGTGCTCTTCCCAAGTCTTGTGCAACCTGGGTGGCTGTTTTCTTCCTCTTTCTCATCCTCCCTCCTCCACTAAGCTCTTGTGTTTTCATCCTGTTGCTGTCAGGGTGGGGATGTGCTGGGTGAGTCACCCAGGGTCAGCTATGTTTGTTTTCCTGGGCATGCATAGCTGATTCTTCAGAGCCAGGTTTTATCTTTTCACTGAAATTTACTTTTTTTTTTTCTGTAGCCTCTTGGCATGAGACCCTCTGAACTCTCACCTTTTAGCCACTTGTGCTCCAGTTGTGTGCCTGAGAGCTTCCAGAGGGTGCTGGTGAGACTCTACATAAGAGGAGAGCGAAGGGGCTGAATCTTCTCCAGCCTGTCAGTGCATGGCAGAGCAGGGTTATTGCTGTCCCAGCCCCCTTTGCCTCTGTCGGTTTTGTTCTTATCCCCTCTGACACAACAAAGGGGATTATTCTGCGACGTTCAGCTGTTTGGCTGGAGCCCAGCGCAGGGCCGAGTGTCCCTGTGCGCGTGTGCACCACCCTGGGCTGCCCAAACTCCACACACAGAACGCAGCCCCCGCTGCGCTTTTCCCCCTTTCCGTGTCCCTCTGTGCAGTGGGGCTCAGGGACAAAGGGCCAGCCTGGGGGACAAGGCAGGAACATGTGTGGGGACAGACCCACTGCTGTTGGGGGTTGCCCGTGCTGGGGACGGATCCTGGAAGGGCAGGAGAGAGGGGGGCTGGAGCCCAGGATGGGTCAGGATGGTGAGGAAGGGGACAGGTGTCTGTGTCTCCTGCCCTGATCCGTGAGCAGCCGTGAGCTGATGGCTGTTTGGCAGCATTGTCTGTTGTCCAGGCTGTAGTTCCAGAAGCATCCAAAGAGTTGTCTGCAGTTACCTTGCTGAATGGGGTTCATTCCATGGGTAAAGAGCAATCCCAGTTCACTCCTCCACTGCTGGGCAGAGCCAGAGTGGTTGACACTGTCCCTTCATGGATCTAGTGTCCAAATTCTCTTGTATGTGAACTGAAGGAGCAAGAAATGTTCCGGGAGTTGTTTTGTGTTTAAAGCTTCACTGTTTGTTTCTGGCCATTGCCTGTTTTGGGATCAGCAGCTGAGTCTCAATCTGGAAGTTTGTTCCCAGGGCTTGGAAACAGCCGAAAGCTGAATCAGTCTTTGGGATGTTGCCACAAAGGGAGGAGCTGCCCTGGTCCTCTCAGATGCCTGGTGCTGGCAGCCTGGGGCAGCAGCTTTGGGGGCCATGAGCACATTGCTCTAAGTCCCTGTGCCACCTCAGGCTTCACCTCCTCACTCAAGGGTGGACAGTGAGCCTGTGTTTGCCTGGCCTCAGCCCCTCCGGTTCGGTGGCTGCTGGAGCCCTGGGCTGCAGCCTGAACTTCACGTGCTTTTATTTTTAGTCCCTGAGCTTCGCGATGCAGCCAGTTTGGACTTGGTCTCTTTTCAGCGGTGATAGGCTATTTTTAGACATTTGGTGTGTTAATCAGAGCACAAAACACCTGATGCTTCCTCCCCCTGAGCTCTGAAGGGTAAACAGCCTTTTCTCTGGTGGCACAGCTATGTCCACTGGACAGCAGCCCTGGCGGTTGGTTGGCTTCAGGTGTTGGGGCTGTGCTGGGTCAGCACTGTGGGCTCCCACTGGTCCTTCCATGTTGGAGAGCACTGGGTTAGTGTGGCTGGGCCCTGCTGGAGAGGAGGGTATCAGGCAGAATGGTGGGGAAGGAGCTGACAACCCTCACAGCCTGTTCACTTACCCTACTCTGTGTGGTGGGAGGGCACCTGCAGGGCCAGTGTCTGTCCTGCCCCTGGGGCTGGTGTCCTGCTTACGGAGCCAGCTAACGTGGAGGCCCGCAGAAGCTCCTCTGGGCTTGGCAGAGGTTCCTTTTTCCCAGAGCTGTCAGGAGCTTTGTGGTTTCCATCCTTTCCTTCTCACAAGCTGGTCTCCTCACGTCTCATTGTTTCCTTGCAGGCTCGTCTCCGGTTTCCCATCGACTACCCCTACTCTCCTCCTGCCTTCAGGTTCTTAACCAAAATGTGGCACCCCAATATCTATGAGGTAGGTCCCCGAGGACAGTGAGGAGAGTCTTGGACAGGCGGTGGACACGTGTGCATCTATTGCGATGACACTGGATGAAAGTGCCAGCCTTTGTCTGGCACTGGACACTCAGTGCCTTTAGCAATGACTGCCTGGCACTGGGAAGGACACTAATGAGCTCACAGCAGCCGTTTGCTGTCCCAGAGCAGGTGCCAGGCCAGCCAGGCTTCCCAGGCCTGACGGCTCCCACGCTCAGCCTGTGGGGATGTCGTGCCTGCGCCATGAGTGGCCACAGGGTGGGCAACGTGCCTGGCCCCGGGGCCCACTGGTCACAGGGGGTGCAGGAGGGCTGCGCTGGGTACGTGGAGTGTTCAGAATCAGGCAGCCTGACCCGTACGGTGCTGGCAGCCCAAGGCCTGAGGCTGCAGCAACAACTCTGGTGCCACTTCCTTGGGACTGAAGGAACAACTGGGATTGCCTCACGTGGCTTCAGCCGAAGGGAAGAGTGAGTGAGGAGCTGCTACTGGAGGGTGCTTGGGGCATCAGCTCCTGAGGGTTCTGTTTCTCTTGTGCTTTCAGACTGGTGATGTCTGCATCTCCATCCTCCACCCGCCTGTGGATGACCCGCAGAGTGGGGAGCTGCCGTCGGAACGCTGGAACCCCACCCAGAACGTGCGGTGAGGGCTGCAGGGGGGCTGCGGGCAGGGGGCTCAGCTGAGGGCAGGGATGCTGACCTGCCTTGGCTCTGACCTGCTCGTGTTTATCAATGCCAGGACGATTCTCCTGAGCGTGATCTCGCTGCTGAATGAGCCCAACACGTTTTCCCCAGCCAACGTGGATGCCTCTGTGATGTACCGCAAGTGGAAGGAGAGCAAAGGGAAGGACCGGGAGTACACGGACATCATCAGGTGTGTGCTGAGCCAGGCCTGGCAGCGCTGGCTGGGCTGGCGTCCTGTGGGACATGGGGTCTGGAGGGCTGCGGTGCAGAGCTCTGTCCTCACCCCTCACTTCTGGCTCTCCAGGAAGCAAGTGCTGGGCACCAAGCTGGATGCTGAGCGGGATGGTGTGAAAGTCCCCACCACACTGGCAGAGTACTGTGTGAAGACCAAGGCTCCAGCCTCAGATGAGGGCTCAGACCTCTTCTATGATGACTATTATGAAGATGATGAGATGGAGGAGGAAGCAGAGAGCTGTTATGGTGATGAGGATGACTCCGGCAATGAGGAATCTTGATGGCCCTCTAGCATTGCAAAACTTACTATAAACTACTGAATTTTACCTCATCTAGAACAAACGGGTTTGAATTTAGGATCTGTCAGCCCTGAAATTAACTCTCTACCTCGCAGGGAGACTGTTCTGCTGTTGCAAAGGAAATCCCATCACTGCCTTTGTAGGCAAAGCAAAAAACAACCCCCCTATTTTATAAACTTCCTGGGGTGAGGGTGGGGAGGGGGAAGCTGTGTTTGGGTGTTCACAAAGCCACAGAAACCGGGGCACTGGTGTCTGGCTGAGGAGTGACAGCCAGAGCTGATGTTGGCTGCCTCTTGTTCGGGCATGTTCAGCTCTTCAGCCCTGTTGGGGAGGAGTGGTTTGGGGGGCTTGTGGTAGCAGTGAGTGGTTGCTTTTGAGGGGGGCAGCGTGTGAGCATTCTGTGACTTTCAACACTTTTTAGGGCTCACCCTGCAGCCCTCTGGGCTGTTCTTGTGGGACCCTCCTGCCTCCCCTGCCTGTGATGCCAGAGCTGTGTTCGTAGGGCAGCAGGCAGGATGTGCCTGGCAGCTGCCAGCACTGGGGGCATGGGGATGGTCTGTTTGTAGTTTTTGACTAGCTGGGAGGGACAGGGTCATGCTGAGTCTTTCTGCTTCTGTTTTTTTGGAAACTATTTAATAAAGTTCTTCTAGGGAAGGGCCGTGGTGCATCAGTGAGGCTCTGCCTTGTCTGTTCCAGGGGTTTCTGTGCCAGACGTGGACCAGCTTCTGCCCTTCAGCCCCTACATGGAGCTGTGGTGGGATGGACTGACTGCTCTCCTAGGGCTGCAGAGTAGCGTGAGTCTTGCAGCAACCCTCTTCTTGCCTTGCAGAGGAGGCAGGAGGGTCTGGGCAGGGTTGCCTCTGGCCTGGAGAGCATCTTTGCCCTTTCCAGGGAGGGGAGGGTGTGGCATTAGGTGCCTCTGCCCCAGACCTGCAGCCAACACTTGGTCTCTTGGCCTGGGCCAAACCCTCCGGTGCTGCACTGGGATGGTGCTTCCCTTCCTGCTCCTCTGCAGGCAGCAGACCTGCCCGGGCAGTGCCCAGCCACACTGAGTGGCAACTGATGGGTGCCCAGTGGGTGCCTGGGGCCCTCGCAGCTGCTCTGATCTGGGCACGGTTGGGTGTGTCCTGAGCCCGCAGACCCAGAGGGGCTGGGATGTGTGACCTCCCAAGCCTGGGGGGAGCTCCCAGCCTGCCTCACTCCAGCCTGGGGCACTAACACTGCCTTCCTTCCTCAGCTAGGATGGTGTGAGCAGCCCTGCCGCCAGCGCCTTGGGGCCAGGGCAGGGATGAGGCCCTGGCAAACTGCCTGCCTGAGGCTCCTGCCCCCCCTGCACAAAGCTCATCAGGGGGGTAATGAGCAAAACTTCCCCTGGCTGCAGTCGTGCAAATGGGATCAGGGCTTGAGTGACACCTGCGACTGCACGCGGCGAGGGCATGTGCTTTGTTGCCTTAGGAAATGAGGCTAAAAGGTGAATAGGATTATTGTCGCTTTATTCAGGCCTGGCAAACGGCTTCCAAGGTCAACCAGCCGGCATGGAGCAGCAGCCCCCGCTGCTGGTTCACAGACAGCTCCCCCCTTCTTTTCTGGGGGGCTTCTCTCTGCACCCCAAGGGTGCTGTAGGCTCCACACTCTGCCTGATTTCTGCACCGTGGGAGCCCCATCTGCCGAATGCCCCCAGTACAGGGTGGGGCAGGACGTGCTGGGGGCAGATGTGGGCAAAAAATGCTCTGGGAGGATTCAGGAGTTTACAAGAGCAGGCAGATCCCCGTGGAGAGCGCGGTGGGGACTGGCGCCAATGACCCCATTGTTTTGGCTTTTCCTGCCCCCCCTTGCCCAGCAACCCCGGCCACGAGCGCTCCACCCTGCTCCCACAGCTGGTTCAACCAAAAGTTGGCTCCCAGGATGCAGAAGAGCTGGGGGAGACCTGGGAACAGAACTGCTATCCTATAAAGGCCTCTTTGCATTAGCTGCCTTGGGCCTTGTTGGTTATTGCCGGCCCTGGCCCCTCGGGGTTACCAGGCGGCTCTGGCTGGGCTGGTGCCGGCAACTCCCGGTCCCCCCGAATGCGCTGGCCGGCTGAGATCCCAGGGCCAAGCCTGTTCTCTGGGTACCCTAGACCCAGGGCCGTGGGCACTGTGCCCGGAGGGGAATGTGGGGCAGGGCCCTGCGCAGCCGGCCTGGTTTGTTCTGGCAATGGCCCTGCCGTGTCCGCAGGCTCCATTGTCTCTCCTGAGCTCCTCAGGCCGAGGAAGCGCTGCCCGGTTCCCTTCCCACACATCCCGCTGGGGGGGCCCGCAGCCTGCCCTGGCTCACCCCGTGAGCCTTCCGTGAACTCCCACGTGCCTCTGGCACAGCCGCGGGCCCGAGCACCAGCTGGCTCCCCCGCGCCTCTGCCCACGGTGCGCCCCGAGTGGCTTCATGGCCTGGGGGTGGGGGTCTGAGCCCGGTGTGTCCGGGGGCTCGGGAGGGACAGGCACGTGTTTGAACCCCCCCAGGACACCACCGGGGCCTCTCCCGGGACCATCGGCTGCCCCGGGGGGGGCGTGGCCGCTGCGGGACCGGCCCGAACCGGCTCGCGGGGCGGGGGCGCTCCCTGCGCTCTTCCCCTTGATTGGCCGTGCCAGGGCGGGAGGGCGTGGCCAGACCAGCGCTGCGCAGCGCTATTGGCGGTCATGCTGACCGAGGGGGCGGGCCCGGCCGGCCCCGCCCCGTGTGCGTGCCCCTGCCGCGGTTATAGCGCGCGCGCGGCGCGGCGGCGGCGCGGGTGGAGATGGCGGCGGGCGCGGCGGGGTCACGCGCGCTTCTGGCGCTGCTTGTCCTGGGCACGATGGCTGCGGGCGCCGCGGGGACGAGTAAGGACCGGGCCGGGCCGGGGCCGCGATGGGCCGGGGCGGGAAGGGCCAGGGCGGGGCCGGGGAGGGTTCATCGCCAGGTGTGTTCTCCGCCAGGCGGGGCGGGGGGATCCGCGGGGGTCTCGGCGGGGAGCGGGGGCTCGGTGGGATTCCGAAGTGTCCCGCGGTGTCCCGGCCCCGCGGGCGGGCGCCGGGCCAGGCCCGGGAGCGGCGGGTGCGGGGGGAGGAGCGGCGGCGCGGGCGCCTGCGGCGGGGCACGTCCGCGGCGGGCGGGGCCGGCCGGGGCAGCGGGGGCGCCCCGGGGGCTCGGAGCGGGGCCGGGGGCGGCGGGGCCGGGCGGAGCTCGGCGCTGCCGCCGGGCGGTCCCGGGGCTTAGGCGGGGGCTCCCCCGCGCACCGCGTGCTCGCCGCTCTCCATAACCGGGGGGCGGCGGGGTCCGCTGGCGCTCCCGGCCGCGCGGGGTTGTTTTCTCCTTAGGAAAACCGAGGAATTCTATTCTCCGCAGCCGGTTCGCCAGTTTTTCGGTTTTAAACCCTGAAGGTGTTCCCGATGATCCCCGGCCCGGAGCGGCGGCTCCGGCAGCCCCTCGGTGGGTGCTTAAAGCACGTCCCGCAGGGAGGAGCCGGGTCTGCCCTGTGCTCGGGCTCCACCTTTCACGTTCTCAGATTTTGGAGGAGTTCATGGCAAACTGAGCCCGTTGCCTTGGCAAACCCAGCCGTGGTCTGCCCGCAGGACTCCGCAGCTTCTGAATCAGCCCTCGTGCAGGGGGTGCTGATGGAAGAGGCTCAGTTTGATCGCCAGGGGCGGGCTGCTGGTCCTAACTGTTTGGAGTGTCAGGTACTCGTAGGCAGTTTATGATATCAGGCTTATTTCACCGTAGTAGAACCAAAGACTGAAGGCGAAAGCCTGGGAGCATTCTGGAAAAGCCAGGGGTATGATAGAAGTGTCTGCTTAAAGTATTTTCCTTGCTGCAGAGTTGCATTTTAATTCTGCAGGGCAGAGCCTCCTCCTAAACCTCACACTTACAGTTTCATAAACTCACCTGGAGCTGCCCAAGTCTGCTATCCCGCTCCCTCTGTGCCTTTGTTGGCATCCTGCCAGGGGACTGGCACCAGTGGGACGTGGAGGAGGCAGTTTCTATCCTTGGTCTGAAAAGCCCCAGAAGGACGAGCTGCCCCGTCAGTTGTGTAACACCCGTGTCCTGCCTGGCCGCGTGGCTCCTGGGCTTGGTGTGTAACAGTGCTGGTGCCTCGAGGTAGCAGAGTGGGGGCTGGAAAGCGAGGATTTGACCTCTCGGCAGCTTTTAGGTTTGTTTTTTTATGGAGCAGACTGGGTGGCAGCTCACCCTGCAGAAAAGCGGGTTGGAGCGTAGGTTGGTGTGTGCCTGGACTCTGTGCCCTCCGGAGGAGGGACCCTGACTTTGCCCTGGCTGTGTGAAGCTTAAGGTCAGATTTTAGAGCTGTTAGTGGCAAAAAGTGTCAGAGCCTCAACTATCCCCTTCTCAAGCCAAGAAACAAAGGTCAGGCCAGGCTGGAGGACATACCCTGTGGGACAGTGGGGCTCTGGTCAGGCTGGTGTGCCCCAAGGGTGTCCGGGCTGTTTACACCCCAGGGACTCCTCCCTCATCGAGTGGAGAGGTTGTTTTCAGTTGGAAGGTGACTCTGGAGAACGTTATCTGGTCTCTCTGCCTTCCCTGCTGTTCTGCTGGATCAGATACTGCGTTGTGCCTGGGAGGCGCCGGGGGAGGCTCCGGCTCAGCTCTGTGGGGAATGTCTGGCCTTTGGGAGCTGATTCCAGTCTGCAGCCTGGCACTCTTTAGAAAATGTGTGAGCAGCCCCGATCGATTCCAGTGGGTTGGTGCTGGCTGTGCTCCTGTGCCTTGGGCTCAGCAGGCACTTTCCCCAGCCTGGAGAGCCTGGGACTGCGATTGCATGCTCGGCTTTCTGGTGGGAACAGGGGGAACATTATTCCCATGGGAATGCAAATGGTACTCACTGTTGCTGCTACTTGCTCTGGAGTCTTTTAACCTGTCTGAACTGCACGAGGTACCCTCTAACTCAGAGCAAATAACCTTGCACAGCTTATTTTGTCAGAGTACAGTAATCACCTTGTAGCTGTAAAACCCTTGATCTTTACCAGCTCCTTTAATTCAGGCTGCAGTTGGAATGGACAGGCTTGTACAAGTGCTGTGGGCAGTTCCAGGGCTTGTCAGAACAAGGAGTGTTTGATCACACAGGCCTGTAGTGTGAAAAGCCCCCCATGGCACACAGGTCATTGGTCCTGGGAGTGGAACCCAGGGTGTGAGAGAGCTGCTCACAGCTGATACCCCTGTCCTGTACATCTCTGGGGACCCCTGGATCTCCCACTTGTTTAAAATCAGTGTCAGCCTTCTCCCAAGAGCATCTGGGTTGCATGAGGGTCCTTTCAGGGATGCTTATTCCTCAAGACTTTCAAAGCTTTAGTATGAAAAGCTAATTGTTCCTTTGAGAAATGTGGAATTGATTTATTTAGAAGTCAAGCTTAGCTTAAAAATTGACTTGTATTTTTCTTCAGTTTGAGTAAACTTAGGTTTGTGAAACTGATTTGTTTCTACTCTCACAAAAATAGTCCTAGAATTTCTTGTTAAAACATTTTCAGGCATACAAAAGAACCCTCTCCCAAACCCACCTCCTCTGTGCTTGTACGTCATGGTGCATCAGTGGAGTGTTCTGTATGATCATGAAGTGCTTTTAACTGAGTAAATTAATTCCTGGAAGGCTTTTGGTGTGTGGGGCCGCCCATTAGTGCAGGAAGGACATGTCGAAAGCTGAGCTGCTTCTGAAACCTGGCTTAGGGTGAGTCACGTAGCAGGGACCTCGACCTGGGCCTGATGGCTTTTCCCGAAGCAGAGCCACTGAGCCTCCCTTCCTGCCTGACCTGGGAAGGGCTCCCAGGGCTGTGGGTGCTGCCCTGCGCCTGTCCTGGAGCCTGAAGAGATTTGGCAGCTTCGCTTCCCTCAGCACACGGACCGACCTTTGGACTGGCTGATTGCAGCGCTGAACCCCCTGGCCTATGGCTGCAAGGGCAGAGTGAAAAATACCTGAATTCCAGCCTGCAGCTGCTGCCTGTGCCTCTGACCTGTTTATTGCTAGTTCAGTTCTGCAGGCTGGTCTTGCCTGAGATGAAAAGTCTGATTTCACTGTTTATATGACAACAAATTTACATGTTTTCGCACCTGGCTCAGGACGTCTTGCAGACCTTCCTCCTTCCCCCAAAAAGTTGTTACCTCAGTACTGTGCTTAGAAGTTCCTGCCAGGCACCTGGGTGAGCAGAGGGATGGAACAAGGGTGTGAGGAGGGTGCTGAGGGGCTGGTACGTGTGGCTGTGCACCGCTCCTCCGGCCGTGGCGCAGCCAGGGGGGCCTGGGCCCCAGCCAGCTCCCAGTTATGGCTGGCCAGCCTTGAGGCTGTGCAGTGAGGGGGAATGGGCACGTTCCTCTGGGGCAGGGGAGGGGGAGCACGGGGAAGCACTTTTCCCATTTCAACCAAACTGAGCTGGGGGGGCTCAGTCTGTGCTCTGGCGCTGGCGCCCTCTCTGCAGAGGGACATGTGTTGGGGTCCCACCACCTCGCTGCTCCCCCAACCTTTCATGGCAATGTGACCTGTGCAGCACCTTGCCAGAGCACAGGCTGGGGACTGTGGAGGCTGTGGAAGCCCTCACAACAAAAATCCGGTGTTTCATCCTGAGCTGCAAGTGCTGGGGGCCGTGGAGCATTGCAGCCCCGGTCTGCCCCAGAGGCACGGCCATCCCTCACAGTAGCTGGGTGATGCCACGGGTGTCCAGTTTGGATAGTGGCAAACACAGAGTGCTGTTTTTTCTGTGCTGGTTTTGCAGCGGAGCCGCAGGAGATACGAAATTAAAGTGAACAGCCCTGTCTGAGCCAGGCAGAGTTCAGAGCGTGGAGGGAGGGAGGGTAGAGTACGCTGATGTGGAGATGATGTGCAGCCTCTTCTCAATCGCTGAGGGTTATTTTTGCTTGTAGAAGGTGAATTCTTGCTTTGCACTAACACTTTGCACTAATACCTCTTCAACTCATAGCTGGTTTTATAAAGTCACCGCTGTCTCAAAAGAGACTGACTCAGGACAGCGTGGAGTTATACTGCGAGGCGATTGGCAATCCCATCCCCGAGATCCAGTGGTGGTTTGAGGGGAACGATCCCAATGAGACCTATGCTCAGCTCTGGGATGGCGCACGGCAGGACCGTGTCAAAATCAACGCCACCTACAACCTGCACTCTACCAGTACCATCTACATCGCAAACCTCACGAGTGACGACTCAGGCATGTATGAGTGCCGGGCTAGCAACGACCCCGACCGCAACCACTTGTCGAAGAGTCCCAAAGTCAAGTGGATCCGTTCCCAGGCAAACGTTTTTGTCATCGAACGTGAGTGGCCACATCGAGGCCTTGGCACTTGCTCGGACACTGGTGTCTTGAGTCTCCTGCCATGCTCACCCCTGCACCCATGTCCTGTGGCTCCCGAAAGCTCCCCCACCCTCCCACCCCCCCGCTGTAGAACTGAGAGACTCCCACCCTCTGTCGACTCCCCACCACCTGTGACTTGACCCGAAATGGCCCTGCTCAAAAAGGGTTGTGGCTTCCCAACCAATTCGCCCTCCGGCAATCCCGCGCCTTTTCCGGAGCCAAAGACCTGGAACCTGCCGCTTATTCCCGAGCGCCTTCGAGCCCTGGTGCTGGCCGCAGAATTGAGCCTTGATTCTGCGGTCGACTCTGCCCTAACCACCACTGACCAGCGGCCCTTTCCTGCGGCTCCTACAGCTCCCGCTCCTCTCAGCAGCCCTGCTTTGAGCTCGCTTCTGTGCTGGTGACCCAGGCTGTGGGGAACAAAACCTGCTTTGAGGTCTGAGATGCAACCATTTTTGAAATGGCCGTGTCTGTGTGACACTGAGTGTGATGTCATTGCTTGTCCTGTGGACGTGGCCAGGTTCCCTCTCGCAGAGCGGGCAGGCGAATGCTGGAGCGCACAGTGATAGAAACCTGGGAGGGAGCTTAACATCCTGGTGAGGTCTTCCCATGAATCCCAGAGTTAGATAGGCATAGCTGCCTTCTCAGCAGAAATGTGCTAGGGAATACAGAACCTTCTTCCAGGGGAATTTGGATAGGAGGAAAAGCAAAATGCCTGTCAGCCCTGGCAAAAACTCTTCCTTCCAAGGGATGGAGGTTAGATGGAAGGGTAGGGACCGTAGTGCCACCAGGGCTGTGTAGTGGTGCTGCTGATGGCAGCTGCCTTCTCGGACAGCCTCCTACGAGTAGAAATACCTGAGTCATCTGATGTTGCATAATTTACTGCTGCCTGGCACATGGAGGCCCAGGACCTTTTGGAGTCACGGCTCTGTGTTCTCCCTGGAGTAATTCTGACTAAACCCTTTGGGTTGCCTCAGATGAAGCACATATTGCTGCCACACGGTCTTGTCTGCTGCCCCTTGCAACAGAGGGTCCTGACTGTCCTCTGTGTTACCTGGAGGTTTCTGAAGCCGCTCAGGTGGCGGGAGGTGTTGACACATGAGTGCTCTGGCGGCTCGCAGCAGCAGAGAGCCGTGCTCTGCCCTTCAGAGTGACCTTTTCCATTGCTTATTGAGTACTGGGCTCCGCTGGGGCTGCACCCGTGGTAGCCACAGTAGAGGCTCCCAGTGATGCAGGATGCAGCAGAGATCCTGCTTGTAGGGGAGCAGCTGCAGGGTCAGCATTGCTGTCCCAGGTGCACTCAGGCCCAGTCACCTGGTGCTGGGGGGTGTCTGGTGCTGGCACTGTCAGGTCTGGTAGGGAACTGTGTATGAAGGTAAGTGGAAGCTGGGATAGACAAGGAACTGTGGGGTTTGTGTTGCAGGTTCTTGGGCCCCATGTCAGCTCTGCAGTACCCTGTGTTAACTTAAATCCAATTCTTTATGAACGCAGGTCCGGACATCAAGACTCATGTCGCTGAGGATTCTGGCAAGGTGATCCTCACCTGTAACATGTCTGGGCCATACTCTGCCATCAAGGGCCACGAGTGGATGCATGGGGACAAGGTCCTGCAAAAGGATGAGACTGACAGTGCTTTCACCAGCTACACGTGAGTGTCAGGGCAAGGTCAGAACCTGAGCATGGGCATATTTTTTCCAGAGGCAGTTGGTGTTTGCTGTCAGCTGGGCCCAGGGCTGAGTGCTTGTAGCCCGGCTGATGACAGGGCTTTGGGACCACAGAGCAAAAGATGAGCTGGACAAAGTTTTGGTAAGGCCCAACACTCTCCTTTATGGGGAGGAGGGGGCAAAAAGGAGGAGGAAGGGATGGTTTTATGCCACGAATATCCTCTTAGGGAAGTTCTGCTGTTCATGTTTGTAGGCGGGTGTTCAGCTGGGCTCTGGTTTGTCAGGCACAGCATGCTGGGGTTGGTCAGTGTGCCAGAGCTGTTCCCCCAGAGCTCTGAAGTGAGAGGCTCCAGTGCATGTTGTTTCTCCCGGGGCCTTTATGTCCCTTTCCAAAGTCCAGCTGTTCTCCAGGAGCTGGGTAGCTGCAGCGAGCCGTGGTCCATGCTCGGTGTGGGAATACCGGCCTTATTGTGGCAGTGCAGTGAGCTTTCCTTTCCGATTACAGTCAGGCCTGGCTGGCACTGACCCAGCAGCTGTGGAGGCATCATGTCCCTTTGTATGGCAGTGCCGACGTGCCTGTCTCCCCATAGCAACAGGGAGCTGAACAAGGATTAAAGTATTTATAACCCAGCCTCCCTCGCGTGACCTCAATTCCTCAGCTGAGTGGTTTTTGGAAGTGGGAAGCGCCGTGCACAGCAGAACTAACAAACAGCCCGTTGTCCCGGTGCAGCCACGGGACAAACTCTGTAGGCCCCTTCCCTCGAGTGGGTATTACTGAGCAGCAGAATGGGATGTTTGTTGCGGGGCTGCATAATCCACTAAATCTCATTGCAGCAGCTTACAGGAAGGAGAATGGGAGAGTTCTCCCTGTGCTGGGATTGATCCAGAGTAGCCCAGCCTGGGTGATCTTTGCCCTGTGTTTCAGTGGGCTGGAACAGTGATCCCTGACTTGACAGACCCATGTCATATGTGGTGCATGTGAAAACCTCTTCTGTCACCCTCAGTGTGTGGGGAGGGGAGAGTGGAGACTTGGGTTGCTGGAGGTACACGGTGCAGCATAAATACTCTGCTGGAATGGGAGAAATTTGCTATAGAGGAGGTTGCTGATGCTTATGGATGCGACTCCACGGCTCTGGAGGTCATTGCCTGTGTGGGTAAGTCAGTTATGCTGGATGCTTACCTGAATCCTGTTTTTGGTAGAATCGAGGGGAAGATGGAGGAGCACTCTGGCATGTACGAGTGTGTCTACAAAACAAACCCAGAGATAAGAGGACAAGTGAATATTTCAGGTAATTTCATGTGTTTGCTTCTGGGTCTAAAGAAGGAGCATGGGGAAGCTGTGATTTCCTGAACACTTTGCTGTGGTGTCTTTTCAGCTTCTTGAGAGGCTGCTCCCAGCCCTCACCTCGCTGCAGGGCTCTGTGCATGCGCTGCCAACGTGCCCCGTGAGGCAGCACCCTGTTATCAGGCAGTTCTGCGTCTGCAGGGTCAGCTCTTAGATCCTGCATTCCTGTGGGCATGTTCCCACAGGAAAACTGGGAGAAGGATAATGCCTGGTAAACAAATCTGTCTGAGCCTTTCTTGAAGCAGCTTGATTTGCTTTCCCCTCTGAAAATGCCAAAGTAGAGAGAGGAACAGCCTTACTGAGGTCAAGCTTTGGGGTAGCTGCCTGATTCTGGTGAGGTGGGGTTGCAGAGAGCACAAATCTGTGATTTCTATAGTGAGGTGACTGAATTTCTTGTTCTCTTGCTGTAGTTGCCCCCCAGGTGACGGCGTACAAGAAGTCTGAGCATGGCAACGAGGGGGACACGGGTGTGCTGACCTGCAAGAATCCCTCTTTCCCCCCTGTCACCACTTGGTCCTGGCACAAAAATGGTCAAGGGGTAAGTGCTGTGGTTTGCTCCTTCTCCCCTTCTGCCAACCCTGCTGCCCACCACAGAGGTGGGGGACCTCGTGCCATCAGAATTGCGTCTTTCAAAGCTCAGTGCCCCGGGAAGGAGGATTTCTGTGGGGGTTGGACCATGCATGGTCAGTCAGCGCTGCCTTCAGAGCTCTCTTATTCCTCCTCCTCCCTCCAGGACCTGAAGAATGCCTCTGGGCGATACATCATCAAGTCCAGCGGCAACAAGACAGAGTTGCGCATTCTTAAACTGAATATCGAGGAGGACACAGGCGACTATCGCTGCAATGCCACCAACTCCTACGGCTCCGGGGATGCCACGGTGAACCTGCGCGTTCGCAGCCGCCTGGCAGCGCTCTGGCCTTTCCTGGGCATTGTGGCAGAAGTGCTCGTTCTTGTCACCATCATCTTCATCTATGAGAAGAGGAGGAAGCCAGATGAGGTTCCTGATGGTAAGCGGTGCCTGGGTTTAAATCTCCTGTGGGAGAACAAGTAATCTGTTGGGTGTTAAGATGTGCTTGTAGGGAACTCTGAGGTCCCTTTGTCAGAGGGGCTTGATTTGAGGATGGGTACTTGGGGCACTTGTGGAACAACAGCAGTCTGTACCGTGCCACTTCAGATTCAGACATGAAACTGCACAGAGCTGTGCTGTTTCTGACAGTCCTGTAGTGAGATGGAGCAAGAGAGGAGTCTGTGCAGGTCAGCCTGACCCTTTGCCTCACCAGTACCTCTTTGCTCAAGTATTTCCTGTGTCTGCAGGGCTGGATTTGCTTTGGCAGCTCCAAGTCTGGAGAGGGTGGTTTGTAAATAAGTAGTAGCGCTTTAATGGTGCTGTAAAAGTGTGGAACTGTAAGTAGCTCAGCAAGACCAGGCTTAGCTTAACTTGTGTTCAGCTCAGAATGTTTTGGGTCATCAGATCAACACATCCTGGATCTCAAAGCTCGGTACTATCTTTAATCTTTTCTGGAAGCACCAGCTCCTCCCTTTCCTTATCGGTGAGGATCTGCATTGTGTCAGCTGGGTCGGCCTTATCTGATCCTGTTAACAATGCAGTGTGAATGCTCTGCATCCTTCCTGCCCCGGTTACTGCTGGGCCCCTCGGCCCCCTGAGGAGAGGTGCAGCAGAGGGGCTCAAGCCTAATATCCGTCCTCTGACTGCAGGGCTTGGAATTCCACTCCAGATAGTTTTACAAGCAAATGTTTTGCCCTCTGATACCCCTGGCTGGAAGGCAGGTGTCCTCTTAAGGATGTTAGAGCTGCATCTTCCAAGCGGTTCTCCCCAAAGTCCCTGTAGTTTTGCTCCTACTTAGAGGAGGTGACAGAGAGGCCTGTCTGACCCAGTTCCTCCCAGTACTGGCTGAGAACTGAATGCTCCTGTCACCTGGGTTGGGATGGGGACAGTCCAGCCTGTGTTTGGTGTGATGTTCTTGCTGGTGTTACCTGTCCACTCTTCCCTTCTCTGCTGCTGGGTGCCACCTCACATGGTAAGTAGAAGGTAGTTTCAGCCATGTGTCTGCCTCTGTCCTCTCACCAGCTGTGAGCAGATCCTGGTGCCCAGGGCAGTCCCAGTGCCTGGAGTGTGGGGCTTGGGGTCACCTGAGGGGAGCCAGGGCTGTAGAAGAGGCAATGGGGAGCAAAAGAGATGTTGGGGGGCCCTCCTGATGGGAGGTGGCAGATTGCAGGGAGCTGGTGAAAGGCTGCAGGGCTTGGCATGTGTTGGCAGAGGTGTTTCCTTAGCTGTGCTGCTCAGTGTAGCCAGAACATGGTGTGCAGTGTTTGTTTTGAGATCACAACATGTGGGAAGGGAAAAGGGCTTCCTGCTGCTGCTTAAAGCCCCTGTTCCTGAAACATCCTGTTTGGTTTCCCCTTTACCTGCTGTGAGTGTGCTCAGATTTGGGAGCCATCCCAAGTCATGGAGCTGTGGGGGTGGGTGCAGATGGGTCGGGGCAGCACTGCCATCTCACTGGAGGAACTGTGACTCTTTCCCATTTTTGAGTGGTGGTGGGAGTGCTGCCTGGAACATAGTCCCCACTGCTTTAAGAGGAGGCAGAGGTCACTTTGTACATGCTCTTCCCTGACACTTTTTTTTTTTTTTCCATGCTATCCCTAATGTGAAGATGATGATGGAGGCTCTGCACCACTGTGAGTACCTTTCCTTTTCCTATTTAGCCAGATTTGTACTGGCAGATCTCATCCAGCCAGGGAATCTGCTCTGAAGATAAAAACTGGCTGGTGTGGGATAACAGACAGCGTGCTGGGTGGGAAGATGTCTCCCCATGGTTCACTTCATGTCCCTGTGTGTAAACCACACGTACCTGGGGCGTCATCAGTGTCTGACACTGCTCTGGGAACTGATCTCCTGCCTGAGCTGCACCATGTGTTTGGACCTGAATTACATTAGTGGGCCGGAGAGGGGGGCTTTCTGCTCTCCCTCTTCTCATGTCCTTTCTTTCTTCCCAGGAAGAGCAATGCCACGAACCACAAGGACAAGAACGTCCGCCAGAGAAATGCAAACTAAGAGTGGGGCCAGGTGAGTGCCAGGCCTGAGGACAGAGCCACACCTGGGAGCGAGAGCTGCAGTGTCTGTGTCTGCAGAGGGTCTCTGGGAGAAGCCAAAGCATCTTGTGGAGCCAGAGGCTCTTCTGGCCCAGCGTGGGCTACCTCTAGCACAGTGTAGCCGTACTGGTGCAAGTGGGTTATCTAACTGGCTTTTCTTTCTCTCCTGCCAGGTGACATATAGATGAAGAACTCATCTGGACAATTTTGGTTTCTTCTATTTTTTTGGTAAAATAGCACCATGGAATATTCTAGTGCGTCCTTGCGATTCAGTTACTTCACTTTCTAAAGAAACTTAAGTTGTAGAATCTAAAATACACTTCTTTTTTTTAAAGAGTCGTGGGAGGGTTTTTCTACCTGTAAATGTAAATCCCCTGTTCCTAGTAGTGTAGCTCCCTGGCCGTCTCTGTCCTAGGTTTCTTTGTGTTGGTACAGAGTGTGGGGGGGAGAGTGCACCTCTGTCCTACCTGCTTGTGGGGGTGAGGGAGGAGCTGCTTTTGTGGCTGTCAGGAGGTGACACAATCTGACCAGAGGATTCAGGAGGGGAGTTGTGTTTCTCCCAGTGCATCAACCTGGAGCAAGGCTGCACCTCTCCCTGGCAAAGGGCATGTTCCTGGCATGTCTTTGTCAGGCAGATTCCCAGTCAGCCCCTCCTGAGCTGTTCTTGGTTCCTCTGAAACAGGCAGCCAGGAGCAGTTAGAGCTGGACACTGGATAAATGATTGCTGTAACTTATTCCATGGGTGGTTTATGTCTCTGCTGGGGGGATGGGGCAGGGTGAGCTGGGGGTGTTTTAAGGTTTAACAGTGTGTGCTTGTGCTTGAGCCATCGAGTGTGTGCTTGACATGGGGGCTTATGAGCAGATGAGTGCTTGGGGGAGTCTAACACCTTTACTGCTGGGTAGCGTTGAACTGTTCCATCTGTTAACACTTCACAAATAAAAATGATTCCTCTCTTTTTTCCACCTGTGGACTCTGGTCTCTTTCCGTCTGGGCTGCCTGACCCTCTGGCTGCAAAACTCGATGCCCTGTCTCAGTTTGGTGCCAGCTCTGGCTGCCTTCTAATAGCTGAGGATTTGCAGCTTGATGGGTGAAAAAACTGTAAAAAGCCTCCCTGGAGGGAGGGAGTGGTGCTCCCTGCTCTGCAGAGCCCCGAGGAGCATGGGGCCCTGGGGCACACTTGCCTATTTGGGACAGGTCTCGCTTTGCCTTGTTCTGCAGTTCTCAGGCCTTGTGGCTGTGGGGTCAAGGATCAGCCCCAGCCCCCAGGAACCCTCATAGGACATGCTGTTTATGTGTCTTGTGCTTTTCTAAGCAGGTTTTTTTTTCTTTTTTCTGCTCTTTCTGGGGCAGGAAAGCAGAAGTGTGAAACCTTTGTGCACACAGCAGGGCCTGGGTGAGAGGACTGAGGATGTGGTCGGGTGGTCCCTTCTTGCTGCCAGCCTTCAGCTCGGGGACCTTTTGCCAGCATTCCTGCCCCTGGAGCGAGGCAGGGAAGGCCATGGGCTGAAGGGGAGCTACCATGTGCTCCAGCTGGCCTAAGGTAACTCTGCCTGCTCTGCTCCTGGCAAGTGACTGAATCCTGGTCTTGCACTGTAGCTGGACACTTCTTCCTTTTAGGGGCCTGGGAAGGATCAAGGGGAGAGTGTGGCTCTGATAGCTACACTGTGCCCAGAGAGCTGCTGGCAGCAGTGTGTGGTGGCAGGTCTGGTAGCAGTGCTGGTAGCTTGGAGCTGTGGTAGCTGGGTCCCTCCTGTCAGTGCTTTTACCTCGCTGTGCCGTCAGCTGGCCTTGGGCTGTGAGGACAGTGGGGCTCTGCAGCCTGTAAGTGGGTTATGCAAGGCTTTCACAGCCAGCCTCGTGCTATACTGGTGAAAAATCAATGCATGGCTTAATTTTCCTTGATGAGGATTATGGGTCCTGCCTGACCCGGCTCTCGGCCGTAGCACAAAGAACCACTTGTGCCTTTTGTTTGACTGGGCAGGGACGGGGGACAACAGCCCTGAGAGCTGGGCAGGGGATGGAGTGGCATCGTGGTGCTCTCTGCTCGGCCTGTGGCAGCTGCCCTGGTGAGCTGAGGCACAGCCCTGCCATGGCCCAAGGACGTTTCCAGAGCAGAGGGCAGGAGGTGCCGGTCCCTATGCCCTGTTCCCTGCGCCCAGGGTATCGGTCTCGCATGCGGGTGTCCGCCGCGGTGGGGTCCAGCTGCGGCTGCTGGCCCTGTCCCGAGGTGTCGGTCCGGGGTCTCCATCCCTCGGCCTGTCCCGGGGATGCCTCCTGCCCAGCGGCTCAGGGGGGCTCAGTGCTGGAGCGGTGGGCACCTGGGGCTGTGGGAGGGCAAAGCCCCCGTGCCTAGTGCGGAGCTGGTGTCCATCACTGCCCCGAGGTTGGGCAGCGCTCCCTTCCCGGCGAGGCGGTTTGGCCGGCGGCTGCAGAACCCTGCAGGGACTGCGCTGCCGGGGTCCGGGGCTGTCGGGGCAGAAGATGGACGACGCGTCCCGGTAGCCGGTTCCGCCGGCAAAGGCTATGCCAGCGGGGGGAGCTGCGGAGCCGCCCGGTCCCCAGCCCGGCCCCGCCGCCCGCCCCCGGCCCGCCCCCGCCGCGGCGGCGGGCGCCACTGTGCCGCCGGTGGCCTCGGCGGCGGCAGCGCTGGCAGGATGCGGGCGGGCCGCGGCGCGGCGGGCGGGGAGGTGGCGGCCGAGGAGGAGGCGGCCGATGCGGCTAAGCGCGGCGGGGCGGCGGCGACTGGACGGGCGCGGGGCCGCGGCGGGAAGGGGTCCCCGAACGGCGAGTGCCGTCGCGGGGAACCGCCGCGCAGCCCCGGCCCGGAGCCGCCTCGCGAGCCCAAGGTCTCCTTCTCCTGCGGCGGCGGCGGCGCGTCCCCCGGCGGGGCCAAAGCAGCCGAGGAGGGCGCGGGCGAAGATGCGGGAGAGGAGGCCCGCGGGAGCCAGGCCAGCTTCATGCAGCGGCAGTTCGGGGCGATGCTCCAGCCCGGCGTCAACAAGTTCTCGCTGCGGATGTTCGGCTCGCAGAAGGCGGTGGAGCGGGAGCAGGAGCGCGTCAAGTCGGCGGGGGCCTGGATCATCCATCCCTACAGCGACTTCAGGTACGATGGTACCCGCGGGGCTCGGCCGCATCCCGCATCTGGCATCCCGCGCGGCCGGGCATCGGGCTGGGCTGGGGAGCGGGGCCGCCGGTGCGGCCGGGCCGAGGGCACCTTGAGCCGCCGCCGGGAGCGGGAGGGGCCGAGCCAGGCATCCCCCTTTCGAGCGCAGCCGAGCCGGGCATCCCCCTCCCCAGCGCAGCAGCCGCCGCCCCGGGGATGCCGGGAGCACTCTCAGTGCCCGGGCAAGGGCGTCCCCTCGTCCTTCCCGGAGCCTTGGCAGGCTCGGCCCGGCTCGGCTCCCCTGAGCCCCACTGGGCCCTGGCTCTGCCCCTGGAGCATCCTGAGGTTCGGGGTCCCCCTCCCCGGGGAAGTGCCGGTGCTGGCCGGGGGGGACGTGCTGTGCCACTGCCAGGCAGAACGTTGTGATGGCTCCCCTCCCCCATAAAGGCCTGTGTCTGGGGTTCAGCCAGTCTGAGGGAGATTCTTCCCACTTCTGATAGAACTTGAGTCCCCACGATCCAGCCTGTGTGTCTTCCAGGCGAGGAATGACAAACCCAGGAAAAAAGCTGTTCAGCTCCATCTCCTTCCTGGCCCACAAGCCCTGGGGAGCTCTGGAGTGGCAAATGTTTCCTGAGTTGAGTGAAAGCTGCCAGGAGGGAGGAATGGCTGGCTGCACTGTCTGGGGTAGGCAGCATCACACCTTGCAGGGATGGAGGGGAGCTGAGACCCCGCTGGTATTGCTGGTGAGCCAGCACTGGAGCTCCCTGGTCTAGTGACCTCAAAGGGGCTGGGGGAGCCTTATTCCAGAGGCTGATGGGGCTGAGGGGCTCAGCTCTGAGTCATTTTGACTCTGCTGGTGCATGGTTCGGGGAGGCTCAGGAGAGGGTTCACTGGTTGCCTGGGTGGGGGATGTCCCTCAGCTAGACCTCAAATTCTGTTCACTGCTGACACTAACGAGTGTCCACAGCATAGGGCTCCCTGAGTCGGGTGGAGGTGGCCATGGGCTCAGGGCAGGGACCAGCACTTGCATCTCCTGCTCCTGCCTTCATCCGCTGCCATGGGCTGATCTGGCATATTCTAGAGGAGCAGTTGGAGGCCCCTGGCCTCCCCTTGGGGCTGCCTTCTTTCACAGGGTCCTGCACCCTTCCACACTGGGGCTACCTGGTGGAGCCCCCTCCTTGTCTCACTGCCTGGGCATCGAGTTCTGCTGAAGCGCCGGGCTGAGCAGTGGCCGCACTGCCCGGTCACTGCTGGTCCTGCGGTGGAGGGAGCTCCACTGGCCCCGGTGTGACAGAGCAGAGGTGGTGGTGCCAGGTGGATCCTGGGGGACTTGGGCCCTCTGCACTGCCCATGCTCCTCCTCACCCTCAGCAGCTGTGGGCTGTTGAGGGGGCTGGGAGCAGAGTGCCCCCATGCCTGCACCAGGCCAAAGCCTGCCCCGCTCCTCTGACCTGGCAGAGCCAGGGTGCCGGCAGCAGAATCCACGATGCTCCTGACAGCAGGGTGTCCCTGCACTGAGCCTGCAGTGGGCTCGAGGCCTCGGAGGCTTCTCCAGGGTGCAGCAGCATTGCTCCCTCAGCTGGTACTTGCAGTGAGCAGGCGGGTGCCAGGGTGACCTTGGAGAGTCACCCTGGCTGTCCTGCTCAGCACGGGCTCCATCCTTCTGAAGCCGCTATCAAGACTTGAAACCCATTGGGGCAGAGCGGCTGCCCGTGTTTTGATACTGGAAGTGGCGTAGGAGAGTTCCCTGCCCAGCGGGGAGGAGCTGCAGGCAGAGCCACGGCATCCTCCAGCTCCACAACCATGCTCAGGAACAGGATCAGCCCACGTGGGGCTGAGCCTGGGCGTGAGGAACCCGGTCTGCCTGTGCATGCTGGGGACATGTCCATCCGTCCCACGTTGTTCTGCCTTAAAATAATCAAAAAGCATTTATCCAATAATGATAATGGAGAGTGACCTGATCATGTTTGCCCTGCAAAACCCATTACCCATCTGCATCTGTGACATCATTTCATAATCATCATCATTTAGTGATCCTGACTTCTCACGGCAATGGCACTGCCGTTGTTCACCCACAATTCAGGACAGATTTGCTCCAGGAACCGGGGTTGCTATTTACATAAATATTGAATGATGAGGAAGCAGCCAGGGCGGCTGGTGAGATCCTGAGCTACAAATCTGATAAAAGAGACCTTGTAAGTGTGTGCTGGAGCAGGGCCACTCCTTTTGGGTGCTGGGCAGTGGTCGTTGGTGGCTTTGCCAATTCTGGTCTCTGTTTTGGGAGGAACAGCCCAGCCAGTGCCAACTCCTTCATCACTTCTGTTGTGGTTTCTGCACCAGCCCCGAGGAGTTGCTCTGGAAGCTGTGGGAGCTCTGCACAGCCGGTGATTCGGAGATGGTGGCAGTGCCCACCACCCTGTGATTGCTGAATGGCTGTCCAGGGGCTACACTGGCATCCCCCAGTGCCAGCCTGGCACCCACAGCCTTCCATGACACTGGGCTGGGACTGGGGTTGGGGCTGAGCAGGGGGTTCTCGCTGCTGGTGGATTTCTGTTGCAAGAGCTGGTCCCACAACTGAATTGGGGGCAAAGACGCTTCCAGAGCACATGTCACTGGTGCTGCTTGGCCAGAGCCTTCCTCGTGCAGGGTTGAATGGTTTCAGGGGCTTTGCCTCTACCTGCATGGTGCCACTGTGTGGGCTACTGAGCAGAGGGACTGGGCTTGCCAGCTGCTGTTGCTCCTGATGGATGTGCCAGCACTGCCACTGGTCCCAGTGCTCCCATTCCCCCTGGACAGGGTGTTGGGGAGCTGGGCCCCCCCTTCTGCAGCATCAGTGTGGGGCAGTTGGACCTGGGAGTGCTGAAAGCCATGGCTCAGTCACTGGGGAGGAAAGGCTGGGACTGGCTGGAGGGATTGTGAAGGTTTGAGTCCTTAAGCAGTTTGCAGAGCCTTTAACCCCCTGCCCAGGAACCCCCAGGGTAAAAGGCTTTTCCAAGGGAGAGCGGCACCAATCATTCATCACAGCTGGCTCTACTGGGATCTGGGGGTGTGGATGATGTGTCGGACAACACTGCTCACTTAGCTCGGGCAAACTTATGCCACCGGCTTTGTAACCCACTTCTCATAGCAACCTCGTTTTTAGGCTATGAGTACTGAGTGTGAGTTTGCAAAGTGCCAATCCTGTGCTGATTGATCCTGCAGTGATCCTGTGCTGCTCCTGCCCACCAGGCAGCCTGGTTGTTTGCAGCTGAGCTTCATTAGGGCCAAAGGGCTCAGACCTCAGGGGATCCTCCTGCAGAGGGGGGTCTCGGGGAGCTCCATACTGCTGGGCAGGCTGGAGCACCTGCAGCTCAGTGGCTGGCCATGGGATCAGCGTAGAGGGCTGTGGCTGGATCATCCCAGCAGCCCCTGGAGCTCTGTGGGCTGTCCATGGAGTTAAGCAGCGACCACCCTGGCATACCATGGCTGTGCCCCCCTGTATGGCTGGGCCCCCTGTATGTATCTTGCCCAGGACCCCAGAGCCACACCACTGTGCCAGGCATTGGGCGGGTGACAGAGCGGAAAGGCGGCAGCCCCCACTCGGAGGGGCTTTGGGCACCTCCTGTCATCATCACTGTCATACAATTGGGTCAGAAGCAAGGGAGGAATGTCAAGGATCCTGATTAATTTGTTTTTAGATATTTTTAGTAGCCTGGATAGGATCTTTTTTTCCATGCACATGAACCCTCCAAGGAAGAAAGCATTGGCATCGCACCCTGGTCCCCAGGGCGATTGCACAGGGTCAGTTGTGTGTGATGGGGGAATCAGGAGCAATTTATCTTTCTCCGCAGGCTGAATTCTGCCCTGGCTCAGCCAGATTGCAAAGGAATTGGAGCCAGAGGAGAGTTTTGCCCAGCTGGCGAGGTTATTTAATCTTTGTTCTTCGCAGCTTTGCATGGCTAATGCCCCCGTGGGACCTGCACGGCACAGCAGGGTCAGTCTGAGCTGAGTGGGGTTTGGGGACAGATCCAGCCCCACAGCGACTCTGCTGACTCTGGCATCTCTGCCAGGTCGTGCTGTACGTGGGAGCCTGGGGGTCTGGCTGGGCCCACCATGGCCGTGGCCCTGCCTGTTTGGTGCCAGCTCGGTGTAGGGGTGCAGGGGGGGCGCAGTTCCTGTGCCGAGGGTGCCCTGGGGACCGCCCTGGTGTGAAGTCATCATTTTGCAGCAGTGACATCACTCACGGTTGCCACAGCAACACCTCACATGGGGAAGGTGTCATTGGAGAAAGGTCAGGAGCTGGGATGCTCGGCTCCTTCTGGTCCTGCGCTAGTCTGCGCATCGGGGGGACCCGGCCCATCGCCCCTCTCTGTGTGTGGGAGTGTCTGCCCCTCATCCCCCACCCCAGGGCACTGTGTGCATGGCATGGCCATGGCACCCCCTGCCCACGATCCCACAGCTCTCAGGGACCCCTGCCCAGGGTGGGCTGAGCATACATGTGTGGACAAGGGTCCTGAGTGCCCCTGCACGTGCCCTGAGGAGCATCCCTGCCTCTCCTGCCCCCCGGCCAGAGCAGGGAGGGCTGAGGTG
This sequence comes from Pyrocephalus nanus, assembly GCA_038380795.1. Classification (NCBI taxonomy): domain Eukaryota; kingdom Metazoa; phylum Chordata; class Aves; order Passeriformes; family Tyrannidae; genus Pyrocephalus; species Pyrocephalus nanus. The sequence continues at coordinate 5,888,915 of CM076287.1, read as the reverse complement.
GCCTCCACACCATCCTGCCACGAAAGAGCTGCTGTGACCTTGCAGATGCTCAGAAAGGTCGTCTGTGGCCCAGGAGAAGGGGAAGAGAAGAAAGGGAAGAACGGGGTGAGGCAGGAGGGGGTGGAAGAGCCGCGCAGCCCAGGCAGGGGAAGGGGCAGAGGTGGCCGCCCACCCTCCCACCACCCCCGCGTCTGTCCGGGGCTGCAGGCACTGCCGCCTCCAGCTGCAGCCGTACGTGCTCCGCAGCACCAGAGCCACGGCAGCATCTTCCATCGCAGCCACGCTGCGGGGACTGACAGGCAGCCCCACCACAGCACCCCCCAAACTGGGACCCCAGCCTGGCCCTGGGGGGCATCAAGTAGGGTGGCCCTGGCTGTCCCTGGGGACTGATGACTGTCCCTGGGGACTGATGACTGTCCCTGGGTCCCTCCTCTGGGAGCAGGAAAGGGGGGACTGCTCCCACCAATCTCCCGTCCTGCCTTCACCTGTGACCTAGAGTGATGCCGGTGGTCTGGAGGGTCCTCAGCCCACGGGTTCCCCCGGGGCAGCTCGGCTGGAGGGTGTCCCCCTCCAGTGTTTGGCGTCATCATCCTCCCCTCCCCCAGGACCTGCTGCCTCTGACAGACCAGCCCAGCGGGAGCCTCCAGCCTCATCGTGCATGCCCCTCTTCACCATGCTACCTCAGTCAGGGCTGTGCTGGCTGCGAGATCACCCCGGGAGCAGTCCAGAGAGGGGGAGCAAGATGTAATCTCTGGGGAGAGGGAGGTTCCTGTGGCTGAGGTGGCATCACAGTGACAGCACCGCAGTAGAAATGGGTCCTGGAGGGCAAGGCACTGCGGCCAGGTCCCCTTGGCATGGGAAACAGCTGTGGGGCACTGGTGACACTCCCTCCCATCTTCTCACTCCCCAGATTCTACTGGGACTTCACAATGCTGCTCTTCATGGTGGGCAACCTGATCATCATTCCTGTGGGCATCACCTTCTTCAAGGAGGAGACCACAGCGCCCTGGATCGTGTTCAATGTGGTCTCCGACACCTTCTTCCTGATGGACCTGGTGCTGAACTTCCGGACAGGGATTGTCATTGAGGACAACACGGAAATCATCCTGGACCCCGAAAGGATCAAGAAGAAGTACCTCAAGACCTGGTTTGTGGTGGACTTTGTCTCCTCCATCCCCGTGGACTACGTTTTCCTCATTGTGGAGAAGGGCATAGACTCCGAGGTCTACAAGACAGCCCGTGCCCTCCGCATCGTCCGCTTCACCAAGATCCTCAGCCTCCTGCGGCTCCTCCGCCTCTCCCGGCTCATCCGCTACATCCACCAGTGGGAGGAGGTGAGGACCTGCTGTGGGACCTGCCAGCAGCACCTGGATGGCTGCAGGGAGTGGAAGCTGGAGGGGCCCCTGCAAGTGTGGCAGGGCTGGGGGCTGCCTGAAGAACTGACAGGGTGGAGGGGAGCTGCAGGGCTGTGTGTGTGGGGCCAGTGGGTGGCTGTGACCCTTCCTGGAGGGTTTGGGGCATCCCTGGACCATGGTACATCACCCACCATTGCTGGCTGGCACAAGCCGGCACACCACCCTCTGCTCCGCCAGCAGCAGGACCCTGTTGCCCTGCTCAGCTCAGTGCTCCTTGCCTTGCTCCCCTCTGGCTCCCTGCCCCTCTAGGAGCTTGGGGAGTGCCAGGGAGAGTGATAGGACCCCTGGCTCTTGGGGTCCCCAGTGCAGGAGGCAGGTGCACTCAGGGCCATGAGGGCTGTGAGGGGACATGCCTTAGAGTCTGGAGGTGGCGTGTGCGGCTTTGCTGCGTGGCTCTGGCCCGGACCCTGCGCTCAGTGCCCTGGAGGCTGCCCCACTGCCTCCTCAGTGCCATGAGTATTTGTCTCTCCCTGAGCACCTGCTGGTGCTGGCTGATGCTCACCAAAGCTCACGGCCATTACCTCTTCCTGGGCGCCCGCTATAAATAGGCAGGTGGAGAACAGAGGCCTCAGAGCTGGAGCTGGGCCAGCCATGGGAGCAGCTTCCAGCCAAGGCCATGCTGGTCAGGGCCCTGAGTGGGGCTGGGCAGTAGGGGAGGGTCCCCACGCTCACCTGCTGCCATCCCACCCGCTCAGATCTTCCACATGACCTACGACCTGGCCAGTGCAGTGATGAGGATCATCAACCTCATTGGCATGATGCTGCTGCTCTGCCACTGGGATGGCTGCCTCCAGTTCCTGGTGCCCATGCTGCAGGATTTCCCCCAGAACTGCTGGGTCTCCATCAATGGGATGGTGGTGAGTCCCATCTGCCCCCTAATACGATCCTGCCTGAACCCCTGAGCCCCCACCCATCCCCATGTCGTCTGGCAGCCATGCACCAACCCCAGGAGATGCATTCCCCTCCCCTGGCCAGGGCTGCAGTGCCCCGTGGTTCACAGGGCACCCCACAGTGTGCAAAGCACCCGATGCCGGGCACTGATGTTGGTCTGGTGAGGTCTCACAGGATCTGGAGCAGCGAATCGATACGGGCAGGAGGAATATGCTGATGTGGGGCTCTTGGTCCTGTCCCCTGCCACCTTCTCCTGCACATTAGCCACAAAGCTGCTATTAATAAGTAATGTGCCCTGTTTCTAATTGCTCCCTCTCAGCCCCGCAGCCTCCTGCAAATGGCTCTTCTCCCTCTGTCTGTCTCATCCTCTTCCGTCAAGTTTCCATCTCTGCTTCATTCCCTCCCACCTGGCTTCCTCCTCTTCTTCCCCTGCCTTCTCCTTCCCTGACTGCTTCTCCAGGGAAGTTTGAAGAGTTTGTAAAGTTTGAAAATTTGGTTTTCAACAAATGCCTGTTGCTGAGGGCTGCTGAGAGATGCAGGCAGAGAACCAGGGCTGTGGCCTGGCATGGGCACTGCTCACACACACAGACACACAGACGGACACACGGACACACAGACACAGACACACAGACACACACACAGGGACACACTCACAGACACACAGACACACACACACATGGACACACAGATACACAGACACACACACAGACACAGACACACACATGGACACACGGACACACACATGGACACACAGACACACACATGCACAGCTGAGCTGCTGTCCCTGTCACTGCAGAATGACTCCTGGAGTGAGCTGTACTCCTTCGCCCTCTTCAAGTCCATGAGCCACATGCTCTGCATCGGCTATGGGAAGCAGGCTCCCGAGAGCATGACGGACATCTGGCTGACCATGCTGAGCATGATTGTGGGGGCCACTTGCTACGCCATGTTCATCGGCCACGCCACCGCCCTCATCCAGTCACTGGACTCCTCCCGGCGCCAGTACCAGGAGAAGGTAGGACTGGGCAGAACAGGCCCACGGCTTCTGTCCTGAGCCCAGCTGCTGTGTCCCCTCCTGGAGATTCAGCCAGGTGGGGTGAGCGTTCCTAGTTGGGAGCAGGAATGGGGAGATGGAGTAAGATTGGCCCCATGGAGTGGGAATGCGGGTGGAGGTCCCAGCTAACACCCCCTCTTCCCACAGTACAAGCAGGTGGAGCAGTACATGTCCTTCCACAAGCTGCCCGCCGACTTCCGCCAGAAGATTCATGACTACTACGAGCATCGCTACCAGGGCAAGATGTTTGATGAGGACAGCATCCTGGGGGAGCTCAATGAGCCCCTGCGTGAGGTGAGGGCTGGAGAGCTGGATGTGGGGGATTGCTCCCCAAAGAGAGGGACTCCCTGCTCCCTGCCACGGGCCAGGGAGTGGTGTGACTCCCACTGTCTCCTGCTGTGCTCATGCATGGGGTCAAACACCTCCTGCTGCAGCTCTGCAGCTCCAAGTATGTGTCCATGCAAGATCTGTGTGACAGGCTGTCCATGAGCCTGCTAGGGGTGGGGAGGATGTCCCTGCAGAAGCATGTCCCGGCCTCCTGTGCTCACCTGCTTCCCCACAGGAAATTGTCAACTTCAACTGCCGCAAGCTGGTGGCCTCGATGCCGCTGTTCGCCAACGCAGACCCCAACTTTGTCACGGCGATGCTCACCAAGCTGAAGTTTGAAGTGTTCCAGCCGGGTGACTACATTATCCGTGAGGGCACCATCGGCAAGAAGATGTACTTCATCCAGCATGGGGTGGTCAGCATCCTCACCAAGGGCAACAAGGAGATGAAACTCTCTGATGGCTCCTACTTTGGAGGTGAGCATTTGCAGGACTGAGCCTGGGTACCCTCTTGGGGATCTATGAGAGGCACTGAGGCACCGGCCCTGACGTGGGGCACCCACCATGTGGTGGTTCTCACCCCTTCCTCCTGGCTTGGGCCCGTTTTGTTCTGGCTGGCAGTGTTCTGACCTGGACCCTGGCGTTTTCCATGCAGAGATCTGCCTGCTGACCCGTGGCCGTCGCACGGCCAGCGTCCGTGCAGACACCTACTGCCGCCTCTACTCGCTCTCAGTGGACAACTTCAACGAGGTGCTGGAGGAATACCCCATGATGAGACGGGCCTTTGAGACCGTGGCCATCGACCGCCTTGACCGCATTGGTAGGGCATGGTGGGGTCCGGGGGGGGAGAGGGGTGTCCCAGTAGAGGGGCCAGCCATGGCTTGCACGGGAACCCAGTGTAGTCCCAGTGTGGGGTCTCATGGTGCTCCCTCTCCCGGCCTCCTCCCTGCAGGGAAGAAGAACTCGATCCTGCTCCACAAAGTGCAGCACGACCTCAACTCAGGTGTCTTCAACAATCAGGAGAACGAGATCATCCAGGAGATCGTCAAATACGACCGGGAGATGGTGCAGCAGGCGGAGCTGCAGCAGCACACAGCTATGTACAGCCCCGTCCAGCCCCAGGTCACCTCTGCCATCGCCACCCTCCAGCAAGCCGTCGCCATGAGCTTCTGCCCGCAGATGGCCAGCCCGCTGGTGGGCTCCATGGCGCTGGGCTCGCCCCGCATGATGCGCCGTTTGCAGTATGCCCAGGCCGTGCCCAGCCCCTTCGCCGTCTCCCCTGTCCTGCTGCAGCAGAGCCCCCCACCGCAGCCACAGCCCCCAACGCCCCACACCAACCCCTCGCCCTCGCAGGACCCGGCACAGCCCACGGCCCTGCCCGCCTCCACCAGCGCCTTTGCTGCGGCCGCGGCCAGCCCGCCGACCCAAAGCCCGCTGGCCAGCCGGACGTTCGCCTATGGAGGTGCCCCAGGGCCACTGGGCTCCCAGCTGTCCCTCAGCCAGCAGCCAGTGCCCGGCTCTCCCCAGCGCCTGGCTGCCCACAAGAGCACACAGGCGCTGCACACCAGCAGCCTCAGCCAGGATTCGCGGCCCCTCTCGGCCTCGCAGCCCTCCCTGCCCCACGGGCTGGTGGCCGGCAGCACCCAGAGCCCTCCGGCCTCTGCCCGCGAGTCCTGCACCTCCATCAGTGGGGGCCCGGCCACTGCCTCGCCGGGCCCTGGGCCCCCAGCCGGGCTGCGGGGCCAGGCGCCCTCGCGGGGGGCTCCAGCCCACCCGGCACCCACGGGCCCGGGGCTCACCCTGCCCCCCACCCTGCCGCAGGACTCAGCGGTGGCCCGCAAGGATTCAGCGGCCAGCACGCCCGACACGGACCCAGCCAAGTCCAGGCTGTCTTCCAACTTGTGACCTCCGCGCCAGGCACAGGGACACGCGCGCCGGAGGGGCTGCACGGGGAGTCCCGTCTCACCTCGTGGCCACCCTGTGCCGCGGGGTGAGGGCCACAGCCACCCCACCGGCTGCCACCCCCCGCTGTGGTGCCAGCCCCCCTCCCCGGCTCCCTCCTGCACCCGCTGCAGAGCGGGGCAGCTGCCGAGGGTGGGCATGGGGCTGCCGCACCCTGCCACACCACGGGGTCTCCGGCCTGAGCCCCCGGCTGCATCATCTCCAACCAAAGTCTGGCCCTGTCTCCCGCTCCCCGCAGCGAAGCCCCACTGCCCCCCGGCCTCCCTGGCTGCCCATAGAAGCCACAGCTGCATCCTCGCCATGACCAGCTCTGTGTATGATATCTATGACCTGAACACATCCCTGTGTGTGTGACCCACAGGACACCTCCCGGGGCTGTTGGCACAGCCCTGGCGCTGCGTGTGTCCCTGCGCCCCTCCCACAGACCCAAGGTGAGGGGTGATGGTCCAGGACTGGAGGTAAGTTTCAGCGGGTCTGAGGGATGGTCGCCCTGAGGCTTGTAAGCACCCACACACTGTCCTCCACCCTGGGGCTGGGAGTGAACGCGGCCCCATGTCCTCGTAGGCAGTGCTAGGATGGAGGCAGACGCTGGAGTCCAACCCTGGAGTCCTGGGGCTGGGGAAGGCACCCACTGCATGTACAGGTTGTGTGTGTGTGTGTGTGTGTGTGTGTGCAGGTGTGGGTGGGTGTGCAGGTGTGTGTAGTTGTGTGTGTGCAGGTGTGTGTAGTTGAGTGTGTGTGTGTGCATGCAGGTGTGTGTGTGTGTAGTTGTGTGTGCAGGTGTGTGTGTGCAGGTGTGTATGTGTGTAGTTGTGTGTGCAGGTGTGTGTGTGTGTAGTCGTGTGTGTGTGTCTGTGTGTGTAGTTGTGTGCGTGCAGGTGTGTGTGTGTGTAGTTGTGTGTGCAGGTGTGTGTGTGCAGGTGTGTGTGTGTGTGTAGTTGTGTGTGCAGGTGTGTGTAGTTGTGTGTGCACGTGTGCCTCGCTGCCTCGCACTCTGGAGCCTTCCACATTGAATGTACCGCGAGTGTGGGGCCCGTGCCAGCCCAGCGCCCTGCGGCTGAGCAGCCGGAGGGACAGAGCCACTCCAAGTGTCCACCTTCCCATCCAGCCCATCCTGTGCAATAAACGTCAGCAGCTGACAGAGCTACGCACGACTCTGGCTCTGCTTCTTTGCCACCGCCCCTCCCCGCTGCGGCTCCGGCTGCTCCCGCTCCTTTTCCCTGGCCCTGGGAGCCTGAGCGCTGGGCACAGCCCCAGCGAGGGCTGCGGGATGCAGCTTTGTCCTTTGAAGAGCTGACTCCCTGCCAGAAAAGCGACAAGGTGAAAAGTCTCCTCTCAGCAGCTTTCCCCTTGCTCCAGCAGCAGCCAGGAAAAAGCTGGGAGCATGCTGGGAGGAGACTGTGGGTACAGGGCACAGCCAAGAACTGGACCAAACACAGCTGCAGGATGCCAACCATCTCCACCAAGTGAAGAGGGCTGGAAGGTCACAATCTGGGGAGATGGGAGGCTCCTGGCTGGAAAAGCTGCAGTTGGACCCTGTGAAAGCCCCACTCCCTCTGCAGCTACACTGGCAGAGTTCTGTGTTTCTGCTACAAAAGCATTTTCAGAATGTGATGCTCCCTGTGAGCAACTGAAGCCAAATCAGTCAACAGAACAGGATCAGGCTGGGGAGGCAGCAGCCCCACCTCCCCACACCCCCTGGAAGGTGAGGCGAGAGCCCAGGCACTCTGCAGCCTTCAGACAAAGATGCCAACGAGCACACAGGTCCCATCTTGTATTTCAAAAAACACTTTATTTACATTATTGTACATGTAGACCCCTGAATTAGTGGTTTTCCCTGTCTGAGCCCCAGTGAGCAGCAACAAAACCCCACCCTGGAAATGGGAGTAAGGAGCCACAGAGAGGGGACAGCACCCAGAGCTGGAGCAGGGCACAGAGCAGCACCCACCCCATAGCCAAGAGCACGGCCAGGGCTCCTGCTGTGTCCAGAGTGGCTGCCTGTCCTTCCAGGTCCGAGCTCCACTGGTGGAGAGGGACAGCGCCCCAGGACAGGGAACAGCACAGCAATGGCTGGGGCTCACAGTGAAGGTAAAGTTTGAGGGGAGCCAGCCCTATCTATTCTTGCCCCTTTGGCCCCACCCCAGCTGGGTGCCCTCTCCAGATGCTGACACAGGCAGTGATGGCAAACAGCACAGAGCCCGGCCCCCACCGGCTGCTCCTGCAGAGTCCCAGTTTGCCCCAGCACCTCGGTGTGGGGCAGGTCTCTTGCTGGGCTGGCAGCTGCACCTCCTTCCCCGTGAGATGGGGGACAGAGGAGCTTTGCAGGCCAGTGCCCAACACAGCCAGACAGCCAGAGGTAGCCCAGGGCTCTGCAGGCAGCCATGGCTCAGCTGAAGAAATAGGTGGAATCCATCACCTGCTTAAGGTTGAATTCACCTGGGGGGAGTGAGGAAGAGGAGAGGTCAGAAAGCAGGGTAGGGATGGGCAAGGGGGAGAGAAACGGCCTTGGTGTACAAATGATCCCAGCCCCTGGACCGTGCTGCCCATGGAGCACTGGAGCACTCTGCACAGAGGGCAGGCAGAGCCAGATGGCCTGGCAGACACAGGGCCGAGGGATTAGAAGGAGTTAAACTAATTGCCTTAATCCCATTGCATGTATATCATCTAGATCTTGGCAATTACTATGCTGAGTCCCTCAGTCCCATCTCCCAGCAAATGCTCGTGGTTGGAAACAGATGGGAGCAAAACAAGAGCGGGATGGGATGAGCTGGGTCAGCCTGGGGGAAATTCCCAGGGGCTCAGTGGCAGGGATGCTTACAGGGATGCTATAGGGGAATGTGTCCAGGCTCTGTCCCACGGCTCTGCAGTCCAGCACAGAAGGGAAAACTTGATCCTAGGGGACAGCTCTGGCTTTCTGTCTTTTGGGGGCCACTCCATCTCACTTCCCTTGTTTCCAAACCACTCCTGAGCTCTGCAGTTCCTATCCTATGCTCCTACCTGTCCTGGGGACATTTGACAGCTGCTCCATCAGTTTCTTCTGCCAAGTGGCTCTGGTCTCTGTGGTGGGGCTGAATGAACCAGAAGGAAGCAAATCAACATGGGAGCTCTGGGAGAAGGCACACCTTCCTCTGCTCTCCAGTGCAGCCCCTGACAACAGGATTCAGCTCTTCCAAAACAGACCATGCACCCTCGAGTGGGAGCAGGAGCCCAGCCCTGGCCACAGCAGCCCAGGGCAGACCCTAAGGCTGCCAAACCCTCCCTCAGTTCTGCAGCAAGAGGGTGCAGAGCCCTTGTTTTTCACACTGAGGTTGAAGGTGATTTGAGTGTCAGGCAAGAAAGAAGGATAGGTTCTAGCCAGAGCAACCCCCAGGCAGGTGACACAACCTGTCAGCACCTGGACACGATCTCTCAAGAGAGGGAACTGGTGCAGGCAGGAAGGAGCATGATGGGGGAAACCAACAGCCAGGAGTACCTGCAGTATTTCTCCAGCATGAACTCAGACAGATCCTGCAGGATCTTCTCGCTGTGCAGAGCCACAAACTGCTGCCGACAGATCTGACCCAGGGAGACAGGGTGAGGTGCAGATTAGGAGGCATTTTCCCTCCTTCCCCCCAGCGACAAGTTAGAGTTGAGGGGCAGGGGAAACACCAGGAGTGGGAAGGAGGTGCTGCTAAAAACGGTGCAGGAATCAGCCTGGGGAGGTGGGAAGCAGAGGTCGACCCCCACAGGCACAACAGCACTCGCAGCACTGCAGAGGGAAGGGCCCGGGGCAGGGCAAGGGCACCAGCTCTGTGTTCGGTGCCCATTTATGCACACAGATTCTGCCACACACACTCCCTGCAGGATGGGAGGGGATGGGGCACCAGAAAATCAGCTGCAACTGCCAGCAAGCATCCTAGGCTCACTTTGCCTGAGTGAATCAATCAGCCTATGGAGCAAAGCTCAGGGGAGGCGAGGCCTGGCACGGGCCCAGAGCACAGATCTTGTTCACAGCCAGATCTTGCTCACAAGGGACTCCAGAGGACACCTTTACCTGGTTCATGATGTCCACAGTGAGTGCATGAGTCCAGTAGCAATCGTGGACTGAGACGAAGGTCAGACCCTGCCTGGGAGGGGGAAAAGCTGCCATGAAATAGTGCTGAGAGCACCTCTGTGTGATGACCCCCAACCCACGTAGACCCTCTGGCTAGGACAGAAGCACAGACCACATAAGGAGGGCGACTCCCTGCATGGCCCCTGCAGGTCTTCAGAGATCCCAGGATCTCCCTGTTCCGCTGCCTCCTCTCACCCCTTCTCTGCCAGGAACCCCAGACTCCCACCCAGCAGGGAATCCTTGGTCCCACATGGCACCTTGCCCAGCAACACTCTGCCAGGAGAGTCCTGAGCCAGCGAAGAGCCAGGTGAGAGCCCAGCTGCCCACGCCTACCTGAGGCAGTGCAGAGCTGTGAGCATCATGTGCGTGGAGTCCAGGGAGTGGATGAAGTTGGGGGGGAAGGCATTCTTCTGCTTCACGGTGTCAGGCTTCCTGTGGCACAGAGTGGGCCATGGAGGAGCTGGGGCACTTCAGAGCACAGAGGCAATGCCACCCCAGCCCGGGGTTGAGGGGGCTGCCCTGGAGAGCCACAGGGCCCTGCTCCTCTGCCCAGCTCTCTGCAGCTCAGGAGGATAACAAGAGCTCTGGCACTCCTTGACAGCTTCCCTGATGGGAAGGCGTTGTCCCCACAGCACAGGCTGGGGTCAGCAGGGGCACAGTGTAGGCTGATTTCATACTTACTGGCTGCTGTTGGGGGTTCTCACACTCAAGTTCTGCATGCCACAATTCAGCTGTGAGTGGAGAGAGGGGACCAGTTATTACCCTGCACTGCCCACAGCATGGGGGGCTGGGCACTGCCCCACTCTTCTGGAGAGGACTGTGCGTTTTCAGGGTGCCCCAGCACTGCGGCAGCTGCCACTCCTCAGTGACACCTTGCCCAGCTCACAGGCAGGCATCCTGCACCCCTTCCCCGTGACAGCCCTTGCAGGGTGAATCAGCCTGAGAGGGGCTGCTGGAGGTGAGCAGCACAGGGACAGACGGGCTGGGGGGACGTGAGTCAGCGCAGTGGCGCGTGGGAGGTGACAGCAGCGAGACTGAGTCACGCGAGCCCTGAGGAGGCTCCTCGGAGCGGGGAACGGCCCGTGCCCCAGCTGCCTGAGTGGGACAGAGCAGAAGAGCTTCCTCGCCAGCCCACCCACACCCTCCGGGCTCTGCAGGGAGCGATGAGGCTGCAGGATGTGCCTGCACACATGGATCCTACCTGCTCTGCAGGCTCACCCACCAGTGATGCCAACCTGCCAGGCTGCATCCTGGCTGTCCCTTCTGTGCTCCCACCGCGGCACAGGCAGGGGTGGATGAATCCTCACACCAAACACTCACTCACCACAGTGGACTTGAGGCGATAGTAGGGCTGCACGATGGGGAGACCCAGCGGTGTGACCCACTCCACTGTCCGCCCCGACTGGGAGATGAGCTTGGCACTCTCTGTCAGCCAGGTCTTCAGAAGAGGTGAAGAAGCAGCTGGAGTTAGTGTGGAGCTGGGAGACTCCATCCCCTCCCAGCATAGGCCACCCTGATTCCTACCACAGACTGGGACAGTCCAGTGCTTACTGGAAAGTTTAGCACAATCCCACACCTCTGGGCTGAGGGAAGAGGATCCTCTCTGGGCCAGGACCCAGGAGAACCATCTCTTCCCATGGAGCATCCCCTGGTCTATGTACAAGCGGACCAGGGAAGAAGAAAAAGTGGAGAGAGATAAGATGCAAGAGGCTTTTTACCTGGATATCTCGAGTTGCTGAGAACATCTCCTTGATGCTGTTGAACACCTGCCTCACCAGGTAGTGAGATGCTTCCCACAAGTATTCCTGAAAAGACCAGAGGCAGAGCAACGGGTCAGGCAAAGGGACAGCAAAAGACGTAGAGGAAAGTGCCAGGACCCAGGGAAGGGGGACACGCGGGCACGCTACCTCAGGGAAGTCATCGATCTCCTTGAGACGCTTCTCTATCTGCAGGCGGCCACCGTAGCGCGTGACTCCGTACACCACCGTCATCACCGTCTGCTTCACCACCTTGCGGCTGATGAAGCCTTGCAGCACCTGCGCGATCTTCACCCCCCGCTCAGCATCCTTCTTCCGAAACTCCTCCACCTGAGGGGGAGAGTGCCCCAGGGTCAGCCCCAGCGTGAGCCATGCTGGCTTGAGCCCCCTCCATGGCTGGGGGCCTCGTGAGACCCTCCCAGCCGTGCGCTGCCTGGCCCAAGCCCCCATCAGAATTCCTGCAGCCCATTTTCACCAGCCTGGGTAACAGAAATCACCTGCTGGGCCACCGCACTGTAGACATCCTGGGGGACACTGCAGGGCATCAGGTTGACGGAGACAGCACCGATGAGGTCCCGGCCAAGCGCTGCGTAGTGCTGCAGCCCGTTGCAGGAGCCATCCTGTATGTGGGAAGAGCAGGGGGGAAACAAGGAGTTAGCATGTGGACAAAGCTCATCTGCTGTTGCTCCATGCACAGGTACCCTGGGCTCAGGTGGTCATTATTTCCCTCCTCCTGAGACAGGTTTGCAGCTGATCTCTCAGCAGTGGCCAAGGCCACATCAGTTTCCCTTTTAATTTTGGCCAGTTTTCCTGCCTAAGTCCATCCCTAACTACTGTGGCCTCTGAGGTTTAAAATAAGAAGGCTCATATCACACTGTCCTCTCTCTCTGTGGATTTTCAAAGACTGCTGCTCTCTTGATCTTTTGTTGTCATCAAAATATCAGTCCTGACTGTCTCATGCATATTCCAGACCACTGCTACTGGCAGAACAAGTGCTGTTCCCCCCACTCAGTTATAACTGAGCCACCCCAGCTCCTCATGAAAGGAGCAGCCCCCCACACCAGGACCACAATCAGCCACGGTCCCTGTGCAGACAGGAAGGGCAGGTGCCTTCAGGGAGCTGAGCAGCACCTGAGCAACTGCACTAGCCCAGAGCAAGGACAAGGCACATGGTGACAGCCAGGACACTGAACGCAGGGGACAACCTGCTCTGTCCGCATGCCCTTTCTCAGTTCCAGACCTCCCATCTTGGCTCCTGTACAGCTGCTTGGCTTCAGCCTTGGAATGGGATTGGAGCAAAAATCCCTCAAGATTCAATACAGCTCTGAACACTCCAGACAGGCAGGCACTGCCATACTGGGCCAGCTTCCAGTCCTGATCCTGTGGCTGGAGAAGGTGAGACTGTCTCGGCTCTCACCCTGCAGCAGCTGCCAGCATTCTCCCAGCCAGGCTCTGCTTGAGACAAGGGATGCTCCTTCCTTTCCCATTCTCCCACCCTGCTGAGCCTCACATGGGCCATGAAGATCTGCTGGGCTCCTACCTGGTGAACTGGGAAGTGAGAGATGTAGGCTGCTGGATCTGGGGACCTTGAGGCTTTGGCGATTTCCATACAGCATGCCAAGGCTTGCCAGGGCTCATCAGTGTTCATCCACCACTTCCTGCCCTGAGAATGGGAAAGCACAGGCTGGTAGAAATCACAGCATAGGCAGAAGACCCCAGGATACGCTAGGCACAGCTTCTGCTCCCATTATGCCTCCAACTTCCCTAGTATTTCATCATGTTTTCAAAGAGATTTGTGCTATTCAGGAATCTCTGCATTGCTGATTCCCTTATTCCTCTCAAAAGTGTATCTTTCAATGTGTTTATATTTCAAAATTGATTCCCATTTTATTCTACTTTCTAGAAGCTCCCATGTACCGTGAGCGGGTGGTCAGCTGAGTCCAGGATCTCCTCCATGATTTCGTTGGCATATTCCAGCCGCTCCTGCAAGGCATTATTCTTCTTCAGCCCCGTCAGGTTGATGAGGTGGATCTTCAGCCAGTTGAGTCCCCTGGGCCCCAGCGGCCTCCCCTCTGCAAACAGCAGGATGGCCCGGGTGACATCGTTCCCCAGGTGGTTGAAATACGGCGGGCACGGGTAAGTCCTGCCGCGGAAATCCATGTTGTGAGGGAACCAGAACACCTTGTCCCTGACGTAGTTGGCGATGGAGAGCTTGTAGAGTGCATCCATGCGCAGGCTGTGCATCTCTGCAGCCTTCTTCTTGCACAGCAACAGCTCGCGCTTGAGGGCCTTGCTCCAGGTCGAGGGATGGCCGGGAGCGCTGGGAGGCCTGGGGGCCTCAGAGAGGGGCGGCGGGATGTCCAGCTGCTCGTTGCCTTTGTCGTTGAAGATGGAGATGATTATATCCAGCACAGGCTGGTTGATCTTCCAGGCACAGTTGCCCAGCTGGTTCAGAGCATCCAGCACGGGATGGAGGTTGACGGGCGGACACTGATCCAGCAGCAGCTGGTGCTGGATGTCCCCATCCACGAAGCGCATCAGCTTGGTGTCATTCACGACAAAGGCACCGAAATGGGGGGAGGTCCAGGGCACTGGGGGACACAGCATAGGCATGGCAGACGAGTGGAAGGTCAGCATGGTCTCTGCAGCATCCGTCACAATCTGGGAGAAGATGGGATGGGGCTTTATCAGCCCAACCTGGACAGGAGAATCAGAGAGGGGAAGGTCAGCAGCAGAGGATTAGGGCTGGAGTCTGGAAGAGCCTGTGGTCAGTCAGCCATCCTGTAAGGATCACAACAAGTAAGGAGAGTGTCTGCACAAAACCAGGGGTCCTTAGTGTCCCTTTGCAGGAATGGCAGCAGGGACAGAAAGGGCCTTGCTAGGGTCTGGTTCTAAGGGATGACCTGCACAGTTCCAGAGCCCCCAGGACAAGGCTCACCTGCCACGTGTTCTGGTAGGAGTAGATGTGGTAGAGGACAGGGATAGACTTGGACTCCAGACGAGGATTGAGGAGGTTCCTGGGCACCGTGACGGCCTTCACCAGCAGCTCCAGCATGTGCATGCCCAGGCGCATGAGGACCACGTACGGCCAGCTGCAGTCCTTCAAGTTCAGGGAGGAACCTAAGCCTGCTTCTGCCACCAGCTTTTCCCAGTACTCCCGTGGCAAGTACTGGTCAGGCTAGGAGGTGGAAGGAGAAAATGCAGGTCAGCTGGAGGGGCCAGACACGCTGCTCCCAGGGGGTTTGCTGGATGGGATCTATCTGGGACACGGCTCTGAGAAGGTCCCTCCTGTCCATGTGTCCTTGTGAGGTCCTCCCTGACAGGGGTATTTGGGGAAGGATGGCTGAGGAGGCTGGGGCAAGCCCAGCAGTGAGAACCAGGACAGCAGCACTGCAAAGCCCTTCCTCTCACCACATCCCTGTGCTGACACCCCGCCCCTCCCTCTCAGATTGCAGACCTGCCTGCCCCCCTCCAAGCCATGTACACTCAGCTCTGGAAACAACCTGCTCACCCGGCCCTTGAGGTGCCCAGGGCAGTGGCCTTGGCCCCTTTCTTCCTTCCCATCCCCTCCTGCCATGCAAAGTGCACCCTGCTCAAGCCCGGAGCTCTCCTGCACAGGACAACTGGCTCCAAGGGCTCCTACCTGGCTGTCCTTTGCCAGCAGGTGGATGTAGTCCTCATAGACACCCTGCAACTTCTCCAGCTGGCGGCTGCGCAGCTTCCTATGGGTGATGTACCTGCTGTAGACCTTGGAGCTCAGCTCCCTGGCCAGGACAGCCAGGGACTCTCCTTGTGGAGACAGTGTGTTGAGGACCTGGGAAGACAAAGAGGGTCTTAGGAGGAACAGAGACAGAGCAGAGAGACAGAGCAGGATTTAAAGCTGCTGTGAGGGAAGCACAGGAAGATTCTGATTCCCACAATGCTGAGCAGATGGTGAGGAAGAAAACACAACCAGGGCAGAGCAGGGGCTTCTCTGGTTGCTCCACACAGGGAACAGACAGCCCGCACCTAATGACCTGGGAAAACTCTCAGGAAGTTCTAATTTTGCTGGACATCAGTGCTCTGTGACAGCCCCATGGCTGATAGTCTGGCCCTGCTCCCATGAGGCAGGGCAGGTTCCTACCTGCAGCATGATGCCTGCGTACTCCTCATCGGGCAGCAGGCACATGTAGGGGTAGAGGATGTTGTAGTTCGACAGTGTCCTGGCCTTGGCCATGCTCTGCTTGGACTTCTGCAGGGCCTGGAGGATGGCATCGTGCCACTGGGAGCGGAGGGTGCCCAGCAGCTCACGCTGCATGGAGAAAGAAGTAAGACAGCTGGTCAGTTAGCTGACCACCTCTTCAGCCCATGGACCCCCACGTCTCCCCCACAGGTCCCACGGGCTGCAGTGCCCCCCTGCCCCCAGACCTCTCGAGCTTTACCGCTTTGACAGCCTGCGGGGCTGGGGGCTTGGCTGCCTCCACTGACTCAATGGTTATGGTGTTGTTCAACTCCATCTGCAGCTGCTGCTGGAAACGCTCCTGCAACTCCTCCACAGAGAAATCCAGCTTGGGGTATGACACCACCTTTTCCTGAAACAAGTGCAAGGCACTATGTCATGCTCATCCTCACAGCTTCCCTCCAAGAGGCTTGCAGAACAAGTCCAGACTGGACTGGTAAACCCCACAGGCAGCTCTGCTCTTGTGTCATAGCCAAGCATCTCCCCACACAGCCCTTCCAACACATGGAGGTCACCTCCAGGCCCCTGCCAGCCCTTGGCTTCGCTGTTCCTCTGTAAGGCTGTTGGTAACATCATCCATTTGATGATTTGTGTGGGCTACTGAGCAGAGACCGGGCTAAAAATTCTTCCTTTATGGAGTCCTGAACTGGACCTGAGAACACCTGTGAACACCACCTGGCCAGGTCCAACACCTCCCTGAGCTCTGTGGCTTACTTTGGAGTAGAAGTCCTGGAGCAGAGAAGACTTGCAAGTCTGGGGCTTGGGCGGAGGGGGCAGCTGGTAGTTGGGCAGGACAGTCCTGATGGCGCTCAGAACCTTCTCCTTCTCATCTTCCTCAAACAGGCACTTTTCGAAGAGCTCCTCCACGTGGAAGCCATCGCTCTTCAGCTGCTCCAGGTATCTGAGGAGGGGCAGACAGGACAGGCTTGATCCTCCCCAGGGGCCTGAGCATGTTGTGCAGGAGCTGCTGGGGCAGGATCTGCCTCAGCACAGCCTGTCCCACAAGGTCACCCGCCTCAGGTTACAGGGATCAGGTGTCCATCTCTCAGCCCGCACCACTCTGGAGCCCCAGCCTGGGCAGAGAGGCTGAGCTCCAGCTGCTGCAGGACCCTGCTGCTCATGGGCAGCCCCACGGTGTGTGCTGCACTGACACAGGGCTCAGCAGCACCTGAGGCAGGTGTTACCTCTGGATGGCTTCGGCGGGTGACTGGTTCCGGCCCATGCACTGCAGGGCTGCTGCGTAGGAGTCCAGGCTGGGATGGAGCCCAACAGACTCCAGCATGGAAAACAGCTGGTCAATGTGCTGCAGGCAGCCCTGTGGATAGAAGGGAAGGGGGCTGTGGACACACAAACACCAGCAGCCCCAGAATCATAGCTTCACGCCCCTCTGCTCCTATTTATATTTAGCCATCTCTACCCTGCCCCTTCCCCATCCCCTTCTCACAGGGATTCGTGGCCTCATGTCAGCTCTGTTCCTTTTGCCAGAAACCAAGCGCTCCCCGAACATTTGCTGAAGAGAGGTGTGACAACCACACGTAAAACCATGAGCAGTTCAAGGCTCTTCCTCCTGAGCCAGTCCTTCTCCCACCCAGAGCACCCGTGGCTTGATACCTTCCTGGCCCAGCAGCGCATCATGATGTTGTAGGCACTGATGTCCAGCAGCTTCTGCTTCGCTGGAGATCTGTGGCACAGCATGAGGATCCGCTCGGCCTGCTCCGGCTGCTGCAGGAACAGGAAGCACTCCAGGCTGGACTGGATGGTCTCCTGCAGGACCTTGTCCTGGCTGCTGTCCTTGTCCTTCAGCACCCTCTGAGGCCTCTCCAGCTTCACACCTTCCTTCACTGCCACCACTCTGGGCTTGCTGTGGGTGTAGAGGCTGTGGGGAATGGCGGAGCTCTGGCTCCAGGCAGTGGCTGCTTTCACCTTTGGAGCTTTTGAGGTCTTCAGGCTCTTCGTAGGTTTTGCTTTGGGTTTGCCTTTGGCCTCTGCCTTGGCCTCTGCCTTGGCCTTTAGCTTGGCCTTTGGCTTGGCCTCTGCCTTGGCCTTTGCCTTGGTCTCTGCCTTGGCCTCTGCCTTGTCCTTTGGCTTGGCCTTTGGCTTGGCCTCTGCTTTGGGCTCTGCCTTGGCCTCTGCCTTGGCTTGGCTCCCAAGATCCAGCTGGGAGGCAGCCATGGATAATTTCCGCTCCAACTTCAGCTGCTGGATGCACGTCTCCTTGTGCAATGTCTCGACCCAGCTGTGGGGCCGGGCTGGGCACCCCCCTGCCCTGGGAACAGGCTGCTCCTGCGTGGGGCCAGGGGCCATGGCCTGCTGCAGAGGGTTTTGGTGCTTGTCATTGCCCAGTGGGGACAGCTCCCCTTTGTTGACTGTCACCTCTGGAGCGTTACTGCTTTGGAGCTGCTTTGCTCGAGCTTTGAGCACTGGAGGGAAACAGAGAGAGATAACAGGATGCAATGCATGGCAGAAGGTTCTGTCCTGCCCAGGGCCTCCCTCTGGGAGTGCCAAGAACGTGCTCAGAAAAGAGAATCCACACAAGAACTTTATCCCATCTTGGCCAGCCCCACTCGCAGACACAGATTCTGACCACTGTCTCTCTGGGATCCACCTGCATGCAGGCTGGGGCCCATCCCAACAACCCACCCCAGTATCCCAAGAACCAAGCTGTGGCTGGTCTGACTGCTGCCTGCTCACTGCAGCTCTCCAAGCACTCACCTTTCAGCAGCTCTGTCCTCTCGCAGGTGCTGTTCCTGTTCGCCTTCTCCTTAGCACTGGCGGATGAGTAGCTCCTGAGGACGCTCCATGGAACCCCTGCTGAGGAAAAATATGAAGGTGCAGGGGGTCAAAGGAGGCTTCACCCCTCAGAGTGCCCCTGCCCCCCAGCCCCGACTCACAGTCAGGCCCCAGCTGGGCACAGAAGTGACTTTTCTCAGCTCAGCTGCCCCAGCAGCAGTGCAGAGGGCCAGAAGGAACAGGAGGGACAGGGATGCCCCTCAGCCCCTGGATTCAGACTCTCGGAGGGAACGTCACCCCAGGGACATCACAGCCCCCAGCGCGGGGGGACAGAGCCCCAGGGGGTGGCAGGGCCCCAGGACCCTCAGCGCGGGCAGCGCTACACTACAGCTGGGATGGAACTCAGAATCCCCCCATTCCTGTCCTCTGGAGAGGAACAATGTCCCCCAGCACCTCCACGGCCCCGCCTCTATCTCCCAGCGCAAAACCACCGTGTCAGCCCCCAGCTCTGTCCCAGCGGGGAGGGCCTATAACGGGGCACGGACGCCGCGGCCCGCAGCTGTGTGCCGGGGGATGCTCGGGACCGGAGGCGCCGTCAGCCCGCCCGGGCCCCGCGCCCGGCCCTGCCTGAGCCCCGCGCCCGGCCCTGCCCGAGCCCCGGTGCCCGCGCTCACCGGGCCCCCTCAGCCCGCCCGAGCCCCGCGCCCGGCCCTGCCCGAGCCCCGGTGCCCGCGCTCACCGGGCCCCCTCAGCCCGCCCGGGCCCCGCAGCGCCGCCCGCAGCCGCAGCAGCGCCATCCCCGCGCCGAGCGCGCCGCCTGCCACCGCGCATGCGCGGCGGCGCCGGTGCTGCCGCGCTGGACACCGGGAGCGCGAGTCCCGCCGCGCCGAACTACAGCTCCCATGGTGCATCGCGGCCGCGCCGCTGCCCTTCTCCCCGCGCCCCCTGGCGGCCGTGGCGGCCCCGACGGGACGGGAGCGGCACCGGGACACGGGACACGGGACACGGCGGCACCGGGACACGGCGGCACCGGGAGGGGAGGACACGGCGGCAGAGCGTGGGGGCAGGGGAGTCGGGACACGGCGGAACCCGGCGGGCGGTGGAGCTGGGGGGAGCGGCGGAGCCCCGTGCAGCTCCCGGCCCGAGCTCGGTGTTCTTCGGTCGGATTCTCAGGCAGACACATCTACCCCTGGATCCGGGGCCACATCTCTACCCCGACTCTGCCTGGGGCACCAGTTCTCTGACCACCGGTCGCCATCGTCGGTGGATACCGGAGCGAGCGGTTCCCAACCGGGCGCCCTAGGGCAGCCGAGTGACCGCGTCCGGTAACCCGGGGCAGCCGTCAGGGTGCGGATTTATGAATGGGAGGCCCCGCCCCCGGCCCCGCCCCACCCCTTGGCCACCGCCCTGCCCAGGCCGCCCCTCCCTGGCCGCCCGCGCCGTCGGGGCCGGTCGCCGGTCGCGGCCGCGGCAATGGCCCATCGCCTGTCGCCCGTCGCCCGCCCGCCGCCCGTCTCCATGAGGCGCGGGGGCCCCGCTGCCCTCGCCGCGTGCCTCGCCGGGGCGCTCGCTGTGCTGGCGGGACCGGGCAGTGCCACCGGGACCGGCCGGAGACCTCCCCGCAGCTACGGGCACCTGGAGGGCGACGTGCGCTGGCGGCGACTCTTCTCCGCCACCCGCTTCTTCCTGCGCATAGACGGCGGCGGCGGCGTGGAGGGGACGCGCTGGAGGGAGCGGCCGGGCAGTGAGTGTGGCCGGGGCCGGGGCCAGGGAGAGCCGGGGCCTGGGGCCGCCCCCCGCGGCTGCCCCGCGCCCACTGCGGGCGAGAGCCCGATCCCACCGGGAGCCGGGGCTGCGGCAGAAGCGGGCGCTGCCGGGGTGGAGGCTGGACGGGGGTGCCTCGGGACGAGGACAGGACCCTCCGTGCCCGGCTCGGAGATCGTCCGCAGCTCCTCCCGCTGGGGGAACCTGAGCCAAAGCGCCTCCTCCTCTAGGGGCTCGGGAGCGGCGGGAGCTACTGTCCTCCCCGTCCCCGCTGTCCCCTCTGTCCCTGCCGGGCGGGACTCGTCACTCCTCGAGCACAACCTGCTCCGGCTGCCCTCGCCCCGGGAGCTCCTTCCCGAGGCTCGGCCGCCGCCGCTCCGTGGGAGCCGTGAGAGGGGCGCGGACACCAGCAGGCACTGCCTGGGGACCCGGCGTTGCTGGGGTGACGGGGGGGGAGGTGTTGGTCCCTTGTCCCATCTGGTCCTGCCAGCTCAGCCATGAGGCCACCCGCCTGCCCTGCCTTCCCCATGGACTGAGGGGATCTGATCAATCCCCTCAATCACACCAAGGAGGATAAAGACTGAGGAGGAGGGACATAGGAAGTTTCGCGGTGATGCTGATCCCAGAAAGGAGCATCCCTCAGGTGTGGGAGAGTGGAGCAGCCCTGTTGAACGGGACCACTCCAGAGCTGCTGCCTGTGGAGTGTTTCGGGGCTTGGCGCAGGGACACCCGAGTGGGCAGAGGGACAGAGTTCCCAGAGCCCCCAAGGATTTGGCACCCACTGTATGTTTTTCAGCAAGAGTCAGGGCTGCCAGCATCCAGGTTTCAAGCCCATCAGAGTGTGTAGTCCCAGCCCTTGTGACAGGGAGAGGACACTGTTTTGGCGGAACAGTAGTTGGATGGGGGGGGGGTCCTTGGGAAAGGGGGATGCCTGAGCATCCCTGGGGTGCCCTGGCAGGGTGTGGGGGCTTGGGGCAGGAGGCATGCAGCACCCCAGCCCATGTCCTGGTCTGGCAGGGACAGCCCTGTCTCCTGGCCAGCACAGGAGGAGGGAGCCCAGCCCAGCCCAGGGAACCCTCCTGTGGTGTCGGAGGCTGTTGGGAGTCCCGACCAGGCACATTGCCAGCACAAAGCACCCCAACACGTTCCCTTGGCTGGGTGGCCATGGGGCCTGGCAGGCAGAGCAGCCCTGGGCTGTTGCACGGGACTCACTCTGCTTATCTGAGTATGCCTGGGCTGGGCTCCCCTCCACAGCCCTTGTGGAAGCTGCTGGACCAGCCCCACTGGCAGCTGCAGGGTGGCAGGGGATCTCCCAGGAACTCCCCCACCTCTAGCCCTTCTTCTGCCTCAGCCTCCTCAGGACCCCTCTGGGGGCTGAGAGTGTGAGACTGGGGGCACTGGGAGCTGTCTCTGGGCAGGCATCTGCAAGCAAAGCATGGCAGAGCTGGCCAGGGCGCTGGGGACAGTAGTGGGGGGTTATTTTTAGAAAAGCACAGGTCCTTTCTTATAAATAGCAGTGGCTCCAGATTGTGATCAAGCAGGACAGATTCGCAGCCCTGCCCCTCCACTGCTGCTCGTCAGTGGCTTCACTGGGCCAGGCCCTGGAGATCCCAGCAGATGCCAAGGCCAGTGGCAGCACCAAGGCAGCTGGGCTGAAAATCCATGAGGAGCTGAAGGCTTAGGAGCCTGCAAATTGTCCTGGTGCTGTATCAACCCTGTCCACTCCCAGCCTCCTGCAGGCAGGTGATGCCCAGGCAATGCTGGAATTGCCAGGGGATTGGTGCCTGGTGAAAGCCCCTGCTCAGGGGCTGCAGCCCTCCACACTGTGTGTACCACCACCAACCAAAGCCTCTGCATGTCCTCCCTCCCTGCCCAGCTGGGGCAGCCCCTGCAGTGGTGCCCATGGGCAGATCCTGCTGTGGCTCCTGCCCTGCCCGCTGCCCTGCCCGCTGCCCTGCCTGCATCGCTCCCACTGGAGATTCCTTCTCCCCTTTCCACTGTGCCGTGTGCCTGGAGGGCAGCAGGGCAGGCAGCAGCACTCTGGGCTGGCTGGCGTGGGGCAGTGCAGGAATTCAAGGGCCCTGAAAATGCTCTGGGTGTTTCCCATGCCAGAGCCGCTGGTCTGACCACATGCCTTTCCCATTAGCGGCTGTGCCGGAGCTCGGCGGTCGGGCACACACACGCCAGCCCAGCTGTGGCTTTGCAGCCCGGCTGCAGCCACCTCCTGGGCTCATCCCCTTGTCCTGAGCACTGCTGCATCCGCCAGCCTGCAGTGCCGGGCACAGAGCTGCGTATCCTCTCTTGTGCCAGCTGGGCCGTCAGCACCAGCATCCTTGGGCAACACCATTCGGGCCCCATTCCTGCCCCTCACGCCTCTGCCCACGTGCCTGTCCACCATAACACAGAGTGCACTGTCACTGCCACCCCCGCGCACACTTTGCCCCTCCAAGAGCCGTGCCAGCCTCAGCACCCTGCGTGGGCCAGGGTCAGGTGCTGTGGGGGGCAGGTCGTGTCCCTGGGGCACTGCAGGCCCACTGGGGACAGATGTGTTTGCAGAGCTGCCAACGAGGGAGGACACATGCGAGGCTGGCACCGGGCAAGCGGAGGTTGTGCTTGGCATTGCTCCCACACAGCCCAGCTCCTGGGAAGCAGCTGGACCCTGGGGAGGAGAGGAGTAAAGATCAAACCCTCTCTGGATCAGAAGTTCCCCCTCCCACTCCCAGCTTGGGCTGCAGCTCTTGTCCCCACTGTCCCTCTGGCTGCTCCTGCTGTGGGCAAGGAACAGCAACCCCATCCCTCTGGGGGTCACTGTGGCCATAGACCCAGGATCGGGGCAGGACCCCTCGGGGGTCCTCTGTGGCTCATGCTGGGCTTCCCTGTCCCACAGGCATCGTCGAGATCCGGTCGGTGCGTGTCGGCGTCGTGGCCATCCGGGCAGTGCACACTGGCTTCTACCTGGCCATGAACAAGCGGGGGAGGCTCTACGGGTCGGTAGGTCGGACGCTGCCTCCTGGGAGGGACTGCACTGGGGTCAGAGGTGCAGGGCAGAGTTGCAACAGGGGGTCCTAGACCTGCTGGGACCGGTGCCCAAGAGCAGGGCTCTGGTTTCCCGTGCCCTGACGTGCTCCCCAGCAGGGACCGAGCCCCTCTGACCCCTGGGGACACACAGGGTCCTGCCCTGCCCCACTTGGGGTCCAAGGGACCCCAGCCAAGCACAGCCACCCTTCACCCCCTTCCCTCTCCTGCCAGAAGGAGTTCAGCCCCAACTGCAAGTTCACAGAGCGCATCGAGGAGAACGGCTACAACACCTACGCGTCGCTGCGCTGGCAGCACTGCGGCCGCCCCATGTTCCTCTCTCTCAACAGCAAGGGCAGGCCACAGCGAGGGGGCAAGACACGACGGCAGCACCTCTCCACACACTTCCTCCCCATGCTTGTTGGCTGAGTGCCACGGGCAGCTCCGGACAGTCCTGTAGGAAAAAAAAACAAGAAAGGGTTCTTTTATTTATGTAGATATCTATTTTTTTGCTATTTATTGCTTTATTTTTAATGCGTGGTGGAGGATGGATGCAAAAGGCAGATGCTCCAGACTTGGCTTTGCAGGGCTGTGGCTCTCCTGCCATCCTGCCGAGGCAGAGCTGGCGTGGCACAGCTGGGGAGCATGGCCACCACGTGCCAAGGCCGAGGGTGTGTCTGGAGCAGGGCCGGGGTCTGCAGGGCTGGGATGTGCCAGCCGGTTGTCTGTGTCCGAGCACCCATGGCAATTAAAGCTGTGTTCATGGTACGGAACAGGAGTGGGTCTTGGAGCTTTGATGGGGGACTTGGCTTGGGATGGGAGAGATTGGCTTCCCTGAGGTCGTGGCTGCAGCCCCCGGTGTCATCCTTGCTGCCACCATCGGGGAGCGTGGCTGGTCCCCTGCCACATCAACCCCCACCCACCCACAGGAAAACGGCAATGATGGTTCAGCAGCACAAAGGAGGGAGCTGGAGGAGCAGAACCAGGAGCCAGCCTGGATCCTCAGGCAGACACAGCCCCAGGGCTGTCCCTGGTGCAGCCTGTGCCGGTCCTGCAGCCCAGCTCCGCACCGTCATTCCCAGCCAGTGTGGAGCTGGGACAGTGGACAGTGGCAAGGACCAGCCCCTCACCTGGAGGGGAGCACGGCCAGGAATAGAACCCACACGTTGGCCTCCCGGCCACGGCACATCCCTGTGCCACCCTCACACCCACCGTGGCCAGGCCCGGTCACTGTCACGTCACACAGCAATGGCCCCAGCGAAAACCACCAAACTCGTTCCATTTCCGACCCAACCAGCTCTAAATGAGTCTGAAAGGGAACAGCCCCTGTGTTAACTGTGTGGTGACTCTGGCACTGGCCCCGAGCCCCTGCCAGGCAGGTGGCAACTGCCACACACCCACCTGGGGCTTTGCTTTTCCCACTCAAAACCCACCCAAGCACTGCTGACGTGTGAGAGATCACCCTGAGCAGCAGGGGAGCCAGCACCCCCTGCCACAGCAGATGTGGTGGGAGAGGGAAGGTTTTTCCAGGTCTCCTGTTTAGTGACTAAACAGCAAAGCCTTCCCTTGGTGCTGGGCCAGCCGATGGACTCACGCAGGTTCAGCCAGGACCTTCTTGCTGCCACCCACCTCCCCAGACCAGGCTTCTGGCTCAACCCTTGGCAGAGGATGAGCCATTAACCATGACACACCAGTCCTGAGATAAACCCTCGTCCTCGTGAGATGAAAGGCGCCGCTGCGCTGCCCTGCCAAGCCAAGGAGGAAAAACAGTCCCAGCGAGTCGCTCTGTGCCAGCTCCTGGCCCCAGCAGAGCTGCTGCCACCCACCCTCGGGACGCTGTCTCCAACCACCCACCTTCTTGTGTTCTGAAATGGCTCAAGAATGGCCAAATCGGCCACTGGCCTCCCCCCTCCTGTGGGAATCTTGTCTGGGGCGAACCTGCTTTGGAAGAGACGCCCAAGCTCTGCTGGCACCAGCACCTTCCCCAGCTGTCCCACCCCACTCCCAGAGCCCCAAGAGCCAGGGGAAGAGGCAGGGAGCCCACCAAACTGCCAAACCTTGGCCCAACCCCACAGGGCACACTGCCCTTTGCCTGCTCTGGCCTCTGCCACAGCACAATCCTGAGGCACAGCTCCATCACGGATCCTGGCCCGTCAGGAGACCCACTGAGTGCCCCAAGTCCCTGCAAGGGGAAAGGGCTCCTGGTGACAGAAGGCAAGAGCACCAGGGCTCTGGTCCTCTCGTGCCTCCAGGCCTGGGGAGCAGGGACAGGCCGGGAGTGACTGCCCACACTGGTCACATTCTTGTCATTCTCCAAGCTCCAGCTCTGTCACAGAAACTGAGTCACAAACATACCTGGGTATTTTTCTCTCTCTCCTTTTTTAATCAGCTCTATTTTAAGTAGTTTTGCAATACATTTTTCTCAAAAAAATGCTGTTTTCCTGGTAATTACTCAGTCACAATGAGATTTGCTGGTCCTTGCTCTGCTGCACACCCAGTCCTGTGCGGGCCCAGCGGAACAGCCCGACCCAGCTGCGAGGGGGGCAGGACTGCAACAGAGAGATGTAAAAAATAGAAAAGACCAGGCGAGGATGCTTCCAGATGCAATCCTTGGCCACCTGTGCAGTGCCCTGCAGGCTGGCAGTGGCTGCCCCAGAGCTCCCAGCAGGCGGGAGGGCTCAGAGAGGCCCAGCCTGCCCGAGGGAGGTGGGATGGCTCGGCGGCCTCGGAGCTTACCCTGTAGCTCTCCTCAAATCATGCATAACGGCTCGCAGAGCTGAAATGTCCATTTATTGACAGCAGTAATAATTTAAGATTATAAAAACCCTTTCAGTGTTGAGTATCAGCGGGCAAGGTTATAAAGAAAAATAAATGGGACTCGAGATGGGACAGGGATCCCGGGGTCTATTTGAGAGTTCCTGTTTCAGTGACAGCTATGGTCCTCCCCAGCCGAAGATCCTGGAGGGGAGGCAGCATCCTTACGCTTCCATTTTAGACTTCAATCTCCAAAGCAGAAAAGATAGTATCCAAGGGGAGGAGGAGCAAAAGAAATAAAAAGAAGGGGATCTCAAATTCAAACCCATACAAACAACTTTTCCTTTTGGGATTCAACCACTCGCTCAGCACCTCGGGGTTCCCAGCTGGGAGCGCGGCAGCCTCGCACTGCAACGGGTAAAGTCCACGCACAGAGGATGTTTTTATTGACAGACAGAGCTCTTTCCCCCCTTTTTCATCACAGAACTTGAGGCTTCTCATCTCTGAAGGACCCAGAGTCTCCGTGTCTTCAGAAATCAAAAGGGAATTCTGGGGGCACTGCTCCCCCCTTGTCCCCTCCCCTCGCTCTGTTCTGGAAGCCCCTTTGGCTGCTTGTGGTGGCCAGGGAGGGAGGGGGGACAGTGGAGGGGGCCCCGGGGACAGAGGGTGCGTTAAGATTCATGAGTTGTTCGATGAGTTTTCATTACTTGGTGAGCTGGAGGAAGAGGAGGAGGAGGAGGATGACGAGAAGTTCATCCCTGTGAGTCCTGGGGGGTTTGTGGCAGTGTTTTGTCCACTTAAACTTTTCCGGCAGACAGGACACGTGTCATGCTTTGAGGAGCAGACAAAAACAAAACAAGAAATATGGAAAACAGGGTTAGAAACACGATATGGGAGCAGCACTCGAGGAACAGGCTGGGATGACACTCCGTCCTCTGATCAAAGGCTGTTTGTGGCTCAAGTCTCACAATGGAGGTAGGAAAATATTTACAAGGGGAGCAGAGGTGCTGCATGCCCTGGGCACTGCCCTCACACTCACCTGCTCCAGCCATGGGACAACGCAGTCGTTGTGGAACAGGTGATTGCACGGTAACTGCCGCACGTTCTCCCCGACTGTGTAGTCTTCCTTACACACAGGGCACTCCAACCCGGAATCTGCATCGCACAGGGAAAGCCAAGCACAGCTGAGCAATGGGGAGAGAATGACAGACAAAGCCCCCAACTCGGGACCCATCACTCCCTCCCCTTTCCCAGCACAGCTCCAACCCTGCCGAGAGGAAAGCTTGGTGCTCTGCAGTCACTCCCCCATCACACCACCTCCCCCCACCCGCTCTGCCTCATCCTTCCCCTCCCTTCTGCTTTTCCATTTGAGCTTCTCACAAGTTTGCCTCCACAGGGCAAATCCATCCAGCCTGCACTGATCTTTTTTTTTTTTTTTTTTTTTTGTGTGAGTGTAACAGAGCCACTTCAGCTCTCTCCCCTCTTTGAAATGTTTTAGGCCTTGAAGGTACAAGCAGACAAAATTCAAGTCCCGAGAAAACATTACACAGAGCTTCCAGGGAGCTCTCTCTGCATGGCTGCCTGGAGCAGACACATACCTACGTGCTCCTGTGTGATCTGTATGGTGGGGAGGGCCTGGATCTTCTCTTTGTCCGCTGGTGGTGGTCCAGTGTTTTCAAACTGATTCAGTAACTGGGAAAACAACCAGCCAGGCAGGCAGAAGGGAGAGGTGAGCTCAGCAGTACACAGAATCCACTTGTTTCCTGAGCCAGTTCACTTGGGCCCCCCATTGCCTACACTGCAGACCCTGGTTCCTATTCCTGCCCCTGCAGTCCCTCACCCCCTGCACCACCACAGGTGCTGCCCCTGGATGGAGACTCTGGTAAATCCCAGTCTTACCTGTGTGATAATCGCATCCAGGCCGTTGGCACCCCAGGCGTAGTCCATCGGATTTGAGTGCAGGACTCCCCTGAAGAGCAAGGACAGCAAGTGAGTTCATCCAGGAGCACCACCGAGACACTGCCAGAGACAGCAGCACATCTTCCAACTCACCAAGGGCCCAGGCCTAGGTTTGGAATTGTGGTTGGTGCAATAATTCCATTGACCAGCTGCTGGATAATTCTGAAAGACAGGAAAACCAGGATTGTGTAAGAATTAGTCTGCTGGCTCCCTGCCCAGCACCCCGACGTGGAGGGAGAGGCTGAATGCTGTCACACTGTCAGGGGAAAGAAAAGATTCCCTGTAGCAATTGCAGCTTATGGAGTGATAGGCCGTGGATAAAGTTTCAGTGTTTGATTCGTAAGGGGACAATTCCTGACACGATAGTGAGTGGCTCCCAGGATGCAGTTACACAAACAGCGTCTGGTGCTTTCTGCTGTTTCCCCTCACAGCGAGTACAACATTTTGGAAACAACCAGGGAATATTTCCCCACTGCAGGACAAAGTCCCAGCCACAGGCCATGGTCACTGCTCAGGTGAAAGAGCCCCAAGAGACCCCAGGCAGGAGCTGCCAACGGCATCAGGCCCAGCTGGGACACAGCTGGCACCCCCGGCAGTGCTGGAGAGCTTTGGGATGCTGCTCCCCAACCCAGGGGAAAAGGTACAGGCTGATGTTGAGCCCCCTGAGGACCAGCAGGGCTCGCTCCCCAGGCCCTGGAGCCATTCTCACCCTTCCAGCGTGGGGACGCCCTCGTGCCGGCCCGAGGCGCGGCGCGTGGCCAGGCGGGCGCGGGGCTGCCTGGCGCCGTAGCGGTGCCGGGACTGGTGCTCGCGCTCCCGCCGGTTCTCCGAGTCCCGGTTGTCCTCCGGCTGCACGTTGGACCCGAACGGAAACTCAAAGCTGTCATCAAAGAACCCGAAAGCGAACTGGCCGTAGCCCTGGGGCAAGGTGAACAAGTGCTGATCCACGTTCTGAGAGGGAGGGAATGCAGAGAACAGATTGTGACAGGAGAAACAGCCCCCGGCTCCCACAGCGACCCCCAGGCCTGGTGACGCTGGGACTAGCGTGCCCTCGGCAGCAGCTCAGTGACGAACAGACACGGGAACTGCACACGAAGGCAGAAAAAAACCAAATCACAGTTCCCTGGCTTCCCTTTGGTGTGTCACTGCTGCTTCTGAGCTGAGGCTACTGCATAGCAACACACCCAAATCCTGCTGAGCCCCCTCACGATGGGAATCAGCTACAAGGGATGGTCCTACGTAACACACGCAGCAAAAATACGGCATGCAGGGATTTCAGGAGCAGCATGTGGAGGATATACACTGCTCCTTTCCAAAGTCTGCAGTGATCTGGGGAACATTTAAACAATGTACTATTGGAAAGATACTCAATCCAATGGCAAAGCAGAAGGTGTTGAAAGGGAGAAAGGGCTTACCTCAAAAGGATGCCTGCTCTGATCAGCAGCTGACGTAGAGGAGCTGGTCTCATTGTCAGCATTCCTATGGGGAATGAAGAACGCTGGTAAGACTCACAAGCCGCTACAGGAAGATTTGCTGTCTCTCTTCCCTTTAAGGTCTGCTCCCCTCCCCTCCACCCCAGGGCAGGGGCAGCTCCAGACAGAACCTGGTCCTCTTTCAGCTGCTAATTTTCTGGTTGCCCACATCAATTTTCATTTCTTCCTCCCTGAACCCTTCATTTTCCCACATCGTCACCCATCTCTCCCTACCCTATTAGGTTCTGATTTCACCAAGCTGTGGAGAATTGCCTGAACCACAATGTCCAGTAAGGATTCCCTGCACAATCTACTTCAAACACATCACATAAGCCTCCAGAGCATCAGGAAGGCTTTTGATCGCCGTGACTCCAACACACATAAGTCTAATCTTGAATCAAAGAAACCTCTCTATTGCAGAGGCACGTGACCCAATGGCTCAGGATATTGGGAAAATTCCTAGTGTTGTCAGGCTTCTGCTTTCAGAGCTGCAGAAACATTGCCTGCTCGGTACCCTGCTCTATGTGTCTGCATTCGCAGTACTGAAACCACTGAGATTCAGCGACCACGCGGCTCTCCAAGGTCACAGGAAATCACCAAAACAGTCACGATCAGCCAGGATGGATTTTTAGGCTTCAGGGTTGGTGTGGTCTGACCAAACCTCACCTGGTCTGTGCAGAAGCCCCAGGCCATGCAGATCACCATGCTCAGCAGACAGCAACACCCCCTGCCCCCTGGCCCATCCCAGAGCCAGTCACAGCCCACAAATGTGACTGAAGCATTTAAAGACATTTCTGGTGCTCCTGCCTGCCAGTAAGCTGACCCACCAGTGGCAGTAGGGCAGCACAGGAACGTGCATTTTGTTGCTCCAGGGCAGAGTCCAAAGTCTCAGCCACATTTCCCTGTTTGTCCCCAGTGCAGTCACTACTCCCACTCTGAGGTGTCCGTGCACTCTCCATTCCCAGATTTCTCTCTGGGGTTATCTCTGCCCTGATGACTCAGATCAGGTCAGAGCTGCCATGCACCATAGGGAAAGCCTCCCTACCACTTCTTCATGTTTGTTTGAAATCACCCCATTCCTGCACTGCCCTTCACCAGCGCCACTGATGCTCAGGACACTCGCATTCCCATGGCAGACTGACCTGTGGATGCAAATGACACACTGTAACCCCACAGTGAGGAAAGATGAGCCAAAGCTCGGGCAGAAGAAACAGAAATGGTGTATTTGATATCCAGCTTTGCCTCTGAACTAGTAAGAGAGGAAAGCAGGCCTGGCTCACTCGTTCACCAGTCCGTAGGACAGCACATTACCTCGGCTCCTCGGGAAGTTCTTCAATAAAACCAGACTCACACCGTGGGCAGATGTAGTCCTGTGGGAGAGGAGACACCGGGTAAGAGGAGGAAGTGGTACCTCAGAGCTGTGCGTCAGGAACCTCAGGCTGTGACAGGAGGGGTCTGGGCATCCCCAGCACATGCCATGGTTCCAGAGCCAGAGAGACCTCAAACCCTGACATTGGCTTTCCCCAGGCCAGCGGGGCCAGAGCTTGGCCCAAGCCTGCAGGAGCTCAGCTTGAGAATGATCAGGGCGACACTGCTAATCCCCAGCACAGACACAGCATTAGACACAACTGATGCAGTTCTGATGAAGTGAAAGCAAAACCCCCATTGCTCCCTGCCTGCACAGCAGCTCTCAAACGCTGGCTCTGGGGACCAGGAAACGAGGAGGGAATGGCAGCAGGGGCTCAGCAGTGTCACGGTGCTCAGGGGGGCTGACCCTGCTCACTAACACAGCCTGGGCTTCACAGCACGAGGGGCACGGGGACACACCAGGTCATTCTGCAGCCAGGACTTCACACTGCCACGACCAGGACTCACCACAGACCTGCTGCCACCCCAGTGCCCTGGGCACTGACAATGGAGCATGTGGGGAAAGACAGGCTGTGTGTGCAGAGCCTGTGATACCTACTCCCTCACAATCCCGGGGGTTAGTGAGGAATTTATCCTCCACAACCACGCTGTCCTGAGCAGAGCAGCCCAGAACACTGGAGATCCTGAAAGGGAATTGCTTTGCTTTCCAGTGCTCAAGGAACAGAAGCACCACAGAGCTGACTGCGTGCCCAGCCACGCAGCGGGCACACACCACCCCAAATCCCTGTGCTGGCAGAGCTGGGCTCAGCTCAGAAGGCATTTAAGAGCTTCTAAAAATAATACCACTTCCCTTTGCTGCTGCTGCTGCACTGGAATTGGCACAGCCCTTCGCCAGGCCAAGGGATTCCCCCAAGGAGTCAAGGCCACCAGCCCCAGGGACTGCCCTGATACAGCCCCTGGGGTCGCTCCCCCAGCCCCTGCATCCGACCCCGGTAAGACCTCGTGTGGAGCACAGCCCGGAGCCACAGCACCTGCCCTGCCTACCCAGGGAGACACAGGAGCTCCAGGGACAGACTGGGACACGTCCCTGCTCCCTCTGCCACACAAGAGTCCCTATCTGCTGCTGTGAAACAACCAGCTCTGCCCCACTCACACCAGGCGTGAGCTCAGGAACGTCCGTACCCCTCGGTGCCCAGCACAGGGAGCTGCAGCGGTCACCTCTGCCCAGGAACACCCCTTTGCTGCCCACCACCACAGACTGGCACAGGGGGAATGACCCCGGCCTGAGCACTCTGCTCCTCTCAGCTCCCCGCTCCAGGGGGCTGGGGGGGGATGTGTGTGCTCACAGCCAGCTCCAAGCACAGGGATCAGCACATTCCTCTGCAGCTGGAACAGCACAAATGTCAAAGTTTGTTGTTTCTCGGCTGTTTGAGTCCCTCCTTTGGCAGCTCCTGTCAGTGAGTGAAACCGAGTGAACTTGGACCCCCAAAACAAGTTCACGAACTCAGTTACACAGCCCTGAGGCCCCAAACACAGCACTTGCTCCCTGCCCAGCCTAGCACACACAGCCAGGTGTGCCCAGCCCAGCCCAGCACGGGGTGTTTGAGCAGAAATAAATGATGGATATTGCAGGTTATCCCCTGGCTCCCCCCCAGCCCGTCTGTCCTCAGCACGAGCACAGCCAGGCGTTTGTTCTCACACTCACACACGAGCTGGGAGCCTCCAGCAGAGCCCACCCTGGCAAAAGGACAAACTGCACGTCACAAACCGACCGCCCCCCGCAGGGACAGCTCTGCTCGCCCGCGGGGACTTCTCAAGAGCAGCGTCAGCAACCAGCAAAGGCTTGTTCAGACAAGACGCTGTGAAAAGGGTCAGGACAAAGAGACCGGCAAGACCCTCGGAACCGCACTGAGCACCTCAGCACACCGTGGGGGGAGCAGGTGACCCACCAGCTCCTCCCCGACAGCCCACGCTCCTTGGCCACCCACCCCGGGCCAGGCTTCGCACACGCCGGGTTTTGCTGGGTGATGAAAGCGCCTGCCCAGGTGCCTACACAGCACTTCTGCCCACGTATCACCCGCGCACCTCCCTGTGTCCCGGCCACACCACCGCGGGGCTTTTCTCGCGCTCACTGAAAGCTGCTGAGACGGAGAAGAAACCCCGATGCGCTCCCCTCGGCTCCGGATGGGGTAAGGCTGCCCGTGCCGGGGGTGTCACCCCTGGACAGACCCCACCCCAGATCCGCTCGGTGGCGGGGCCTGGCGGTTCCCGTGGGGCGGCCGGAGCGCTGGAACCGCCGCGGGACCGCCCCGCCCAGGCCCCCCCGCCCGGGCCAAGGGCCCCTCCCGCCGCGCCGCCCCCGCCCGGCTGCTGCCCCTCGGCCAGGACGGCCCGCTACCCCCGTTCGCTCGCTCCGGACCCCCCCAGCTCCTCCCAACGCTCCCGAGCCCCGGTGCCACGGGCGGAGCCCCCCAGGCCCCCCCCCCGCCCTCCCCGGTCCCGCCGCCCCTCAGGCCCCCCGGGCCCCTGAGGCCTCCCCCCCACGTGCCCGCCCCGCCGGGGCCCCCGGCCGGCCCTGCCCGCGCCCGCCTCGCCCCCCAGTCCCCCCGGCGGCCGCGGCGCTCACGGGCAGGCGCGGGGCGATCTCGGCCGAGCAGCAGTGGCAGAAGAACCGGCCCGGCTGCGGCGACGCCTCCGCCATCTTCCCTGCCCGCCCGGCCCCGCCCCTGCACGCGCCGCGGCGCCGACGGCGGCCGAGGGCAGACACGGGACCGCGCGCTGCACAAACGCGGAAGGAGGGGCGGGGCTGAGGGGCGGGGCTGCAGGGCGGCTCCGCCCCCCGCGCGCGAGACGGGACCCCCGAGGCCGGGGACCCCCCGATCCCAGTCCCTCTCTTAGCCCCGGGGCAGTGGCCCCACTGGACCCCCGGGCTTTAAAATATCAGCTCCTAAGCTCACTGACATATTTAGTTAGTTATTTTCTCTTTAAGGAGAAGAAAAAAAGAGCTGGGGAGAGGTTGAGCCCCCTCCCCGCTAAAGGAAAAAGGGGGGGTATTCCCAGTGAATTTCCCAGGATTTGCTTAAGATTGCAGTAGCCAGAAAGGAACGGGGATGTTCCATTTTGGCAGAAACCAAGTAGGGTATTTGCCTCAGACCTCACCCCTTGGATGCTCGCAGGTGTTGGGGAGGTTTTGGGGGGCAAGAGGTGGAATCTCTAATTTTAGGGGCTAGGAATCCCTCCTGGGGCTCAGTTCAAGGCCAAGGTGTTCCCCAAGCTGCAGGGTTTGAGAGAGCAGGGGTTCTGCCTGGCCCTCACTGGGGTCCCAAGCCCCACGGGCTGTGGCTGTGGCCCTGCTGAGCCAGGGTTTTGGGGTGGTGTGGCTGCGGGGGCATTGGGGTATCCACACATCGTGGCTGTGGGCGTGGTGAGGCTGTGGGGGGGGTTTGGGAGTGGCAGAGCTGTGGGGTTTTAGGGGTTCTGCATGGTGGGGCTGTGGGGTCCTGGGGTTCGAGCCCGTGGCACCAG
The DNA here is from genome assembly GCA_038380795.1 of Pyrocephalus nanus. Classification (NCBI taxonomy): domain Eukaryota; kingdom Metazoa; phylum Chordata; class Aves; order Passeriformes; family Tyrannidae; genus Pyrocephalus; species Pyrocephalus nanus. The sequence goes on along the minus strand of CM076287.1, from coordinate 5,854,611 downwards.
CCCCACTCCCAGCAGGTGGCATCTTCAGCCCAGGATTTGCTGCTCCAGCTTTGTCGGATGATGGAGCTGGGGAGGCATTTGTGGAGCAGCTCAGGAGCCGTGGAAAGCTCGGCAGGTCTCCTCTCCTTCTGCTGCAGGGGGACGGGGACAGGGTGAGACGCCCTAAACTGGGCGCTGGTAGGACAGGGCTGGGACAGGGCTGGGTCACCGGTCAGCGACTGGGAGAGCTCGGTGATGGGGTGGGAATCGCAGCCGTGGGACAGATTGGCAGGGCTCAGCGGCTGATCGATGATCCCGGGCACTGATAAGGCACCTTGGCATTTATTTACAACCGACGAGGAAACGGCTGCTCCCGTAACCCTTTTATTTGGGAGGTGGGTCCAGACAGTGCGTCGAGGCCCAGCCAGGAGCCAGACGGAGCCCGGAGCCTCCTCGAGCCCGCGGCCCGGACGGGGCATTTCGTGCCCCGAGGGAAGCTCCTCAGCGGTGTTTCTGTGTGCCCTGTTTCGAGGTGTGAGGACAAGTTGCCACTTGATCAAATGGGTGCCGGTTGCCTGTGGGATGGGGAGGGAAGGATCCGGCTCCACTGACTTTGTCCCTCTGGAATTCCCTGACGCAGGAACTGTGGAAGCTGAACGTGGCAACACTCGTTGGGATGCAAATGGAAACGGATGTGAATGCACATGGAGATAAGGGCAGCAGGGTGGCTGCAGCCCCAGTGCCTCATGCACACAGCAGCGGGGACGGCCCCCCAAAGCCCCCTGAGCCCCTTGACTGTTGGGGAGTGCAGCCCCTGGGCACAGGCAAAGCCCCCTGCCCATCTCTCCCCATTGGTGCTAAACTCCCCTTTCTGGGGGTTGAGGCCCTGATTTTAGCCCTGGCCACAATTCCCCCCAGAGGAGGGCACGAGGGTCCCCGGGCAGGTGCAGCCCGTCTCTGTCACCGCTCGGGCACCCCAGGATCAGGGGTTCTGGGCTCAGCTGTCCCCTGCCTCTGAACAAGCCACCTCTGGTTGGGAGCAAATTTGAGTCACCCAGGGAAGGATTTTCCCACGGTGCTGCAGAAAGGCAAACTGCACCCTCACCCAGGAGAGCTGACGAGGAGGTGACACCTCCCCGCTCAGTACCGAGTCATCCTTACACAGAGCCCGCTCCCAAACTGGACGCCCTGCTTGGGTGAGAGAGGGAGCTTGGCCACGGGCAGTGGAAAATATCCCAGGGCTCCCGCTGTCTGAGGGGACAGGACAGGGTGGGAGGCTCCTCTGACAGCTTTGGAGTCACGATGGACAGGGGACCCAGGGGTTCGTCCTGACCTCTGGACCCTGCACTTCTAAACGAAGCAGTGGCTGGAGCTGAGGCCCCTGTGCTGCCTGGCTGTTGGGTGTTTGGGGTGCAGCTCCGGGCACAGCCTTGTCCCAGGCTCTGCCTTGAGCCCTGGGAATCACAAGCACCTCCCGGAGCCGGAGCTGCTTCCAGCACAGTTCCTGCCAAGTGAGAATAACTGGTGCAGCTGGTCTCCCTGCTCCCCTCCACCCAACATCATATATAATTGCCTATTTTAATTAATAAATTGGAGGCCACTCAAAGGAAAGCGGCGAGATTCCTTACAGACACTGCAGGGATTGTCTGCCCGCCCCGAGCCAGTCGTGTCACGGTGGATTTGAATCGGTCTCCTTTGAATTTCTTCAGACAGATCGTGAGATTTACATCCCCCACCTCGTCTCCTGGAGCCTCGCACCTTCAGGCTGCGGGTCTGGATCCCACCTGGGATCCAGCAGTGGCACAGGCTGAGCCCCAACCTCACTGCCTCAGGCTCTGAGTGCTGAGGGGCACTGGCAGTGGGTGGCCCCCATCCCTGCAAGGCTCTGATCCCTGGATCTGGGATGTCCCCAGCAGCAGGACTGGTGGCATCGTATTGGCCCTGCTCTGGCCCCCCTGTGCCATCCCAGTGGCCCACCTGACTCTGGGAGCAGCCAGGGCACAGGGGCTCAGGGGAAATTCACGGTCCCTGGGGGCTGCTTTTGGCTTCCACCAAGTTTCTTTTTTTTTTTTTTTTTTTTTTTTTTGGATTCTTTGCTTTTTTATGCTTGATTTAAACCATTGTTCTTCAAGGGAAATTTTAATGCGAAAAACATGTTTTTCTACCAATTGCCAGTCTGGGCCAAGCAATCAGGCTCCCTGTCTGACAGGAGCTGTGTGGCAGATGGGGGCTTCAGGCAGGACATGACCTACAGTGGCTCTGCCCTTCAATGGCCCAAGGGACTGGGATCCTGCAGGACCACCAGACTGGCGGGACCAGGGTGCCACAGCCCATCACAGTGCCCGTGGGGTCCGTGTCCTGCACCTGGCTGGAATGGGAGGAGGGCAGCCAGCAGCCTCGCTGTCCTGTCCCGATAACCAGCACCTTGTTCTGGGAACAAAGATCAGTGGAGCAACCACTGCCCTTCCCAGTGCAGCTCTGCCTCCTCCGTCAGTGCCTCTCCCCAGCCTCACTGAGGAGCCAAAGGACTTCAGTGACCTGGGAGGTTTTCCCGACTGCCGGCTCTGCTGGACCCAGTTCAGCCCCACATGGTTTCCTGTTCCACAGTGCTGTCAGCTCTCCCCTCGAGGCTCGGTTTGCTCCTGCCCTGCACCGTGGAGGAGGCAGGGCTGGTGCTGGGAGCCCACGCGGCTGCCGGCGCTGACTCACAGCCTGTTTACACACACACACACACACAAACAGACACACAAACACACACACACACACACAAACACAGACACACACACACACACACACACACACCTGTGTCACACATGGCCAAGCCCACCCGACTGACCCCGCCGGGCCCTGCCATGTGGGCAACGGGATCGTCCTGTAAGGAGCTCACTGAGGAGTCTGTAAATCCATGTACACAGACAGGAGGAGCAAAACCAGAGCCAGCTGTGGGCCATGACCACGAGAGGGGCACACGTTGACAGAGTGGATGGGACAGGACATCCTTGCTGGCTCTGGCTGCTGCTTTCCTGCATCCCAGCCTTCCCAGTCCCCACTCCATGTTGCTTGCACCTCCTGGATCCAAGCACCAGCCTTTCTCCAGCCCAGACAGAGCCTGGAGCATCTTCCATCAGTGTGGGGCAGAGATGGGGACACTGAGATGAAAGACTGGGAGAGAAGAGGCCTTGGAGGAGCGTAGCTCTTGCCAGGGGCACCCAAAGCTCTGAAGAGGGGAAAGACATTGCTGAGGAGGGGAAAGGGAGCGAATCCCCCCAGGGTGATGTTTCCTGGGGTGCTGGGGTCTGCAGGGCACTGGTGGTGCTGATGCCAGCAGCAGGGAGGCAGTCTGGGTCTGGGCATCAGCAGGAAGGATCAGAGTTTGATCGGGAATCAAACAGAATGGGTGATCAGATTTGGAGGGGCAAGTCTTGGGAAGGTATGCCAGCCTCCCGGCCCTCCCTGCATGCCGGCGCTCCCGCCCTGCCCTCCTTCATCCGCAGAAGTGGAAGTGTCCCAGGAACATGAAACGATTACTTGGCGAGGAGAATCCAGCTCAGCACTTCTTGGCATTTGTTCACAGCTTTCATCTTCAAAGCTCCTTGCAAACATTAGCAAACTAATCCCTGCAACCTTCCTGGGAGATAGCGCAGGATCAAGCAGAGGAGCATTATCTCGTCTCAGCAGATGGGGAAACTGAGGCACACAGCGGTGACGCTGTCGCCCCAGGGCGCAGGGCGAAGCTCCGTGTCAGCGCTGGGGGTGGAGTGTGGCCATCGGGGTGCAGCTCACGCTGCTCCAACACTCTCTCTCCAATTCCAGTGACGTGGCCAAGAGCCACAAGCACCAACCCAATTCACGGGGCTGGAGCCGAGAGGACACGGTGGAGAAAATCCTGCCTCAGGGTCAAGGCTGCCTGCAGCAGCCCCGGGGCTGTGCCCTCAGCTCATGCCCTGCAGCAGTCACTCAGCACAGTCTCCAGCTCTGAGGGATGTGGCTGAGGCTCAGTCCCATCACCTCTCCTGGGTGCACACTGAGCCCCAGCACTGGCCCTGCTGAGCCAAGCCCGGGTCCCACCCCAGGGCTTCTTGGGGTCTCATGGCCCAATGGATACACCTGAGCCAGGGCTGAGGAGCCCTCACCCACAGCCCCTCTCCCCACTGCTGTGTTTGGCAGCACCTCCACCTACATGGGAGAAACTGGGGCATCCCACTGGGGAGAGGAGTGGGGCCAGGATCACCTCGCTCTGAAACGGCAACATCCAGGGCCTTGGCCAACACCTGCCCACGGATCCGTGCTGGCAGTCTGAAACCTCTGCCCTGACCCTGGGCTCTGGGAGAAACACTTCTCAATTGAATGTCTTGTTGCAAATTGCAGCTCTAATTGGTTTAGCAGAGTTTAATTAGCCTGAACTGATGAAAGAGGAGAGATTCCCTCCTTAGAGGAGCCCAGCAGCAGGATGCACCAGCCAGGGTTTGGGAAGGGAACGGCTGCGTCTGAACCTCGTCCCGAAATCCTGCTGCAGCCCTGACCCAGCATGGCACCAGTGCCCAGATGAAAGGTCAGATGTGAGGCTGCCATTCACTGCACTGCAAAGGGCTCCTTTGTGCCTGCTCCAGCTCCTCCCGCCGCCCCCAGCCCCAGCTCCTTTCACTTCCTTCGGTTGCTGCAGGGCTGCTTTCCTGCAGATCCCAGTCCGGCTCCTCATCCTCCTCCCTCCACGGGTGTTGCTGGGTCTCAGTCACGTCCCAGGCCATTCGTGGGGTGCAGGGAGGCAGAATCACCCTGTGTGCAAGACTGGTTGGTGGAACTTTGCTCCCAGCTTTGCTTGAGAACCAGCTTTGGCCACCACCTGCGTCATCACCGCGGACAAGTCACTTTGGCTGCAACCGGACGAGGGCAAGTGGAGCCCCCAGCATGGTTTTCCTGGGAGCAGGGCAACCTTAGCAGGGCTCTGAGCCCCCTTTAGCTCAGGGATCCAATTACTTCCCAGCCTCCAGGCTCCTCCTGCCTTACATCAGGAGCCTGGCTGCTCCTTGACAGAGGCAACAAACGCATGCTGCTCCAAGCGAGGTCCGACCCTTTCCCTGCCAGAGCCGGCGGTTGTGCAACCCCACTCTGAGCCAGGGAAAATCCCTTCCTGGCCTCTGCAAGCTCCTCTCTATCCTCGAGCATGTGAGTGAGTGCATCACCACCCGCTCGCTCATGGACATCCCGCTTGGATTTTTGGCTTCCCAGCCCTCTGCCCTTACATGGGCAATCGCTCCGAGGCGGCCGAGGGAGCCGGGTCATGCCAGCCAGGCCAGGGCCAGGAGCAGCACCGGGGCCAGGGCCAGCAGCACACCAGGAGCCTGTGCAGGCAGGGGCTGCCAGCTCTGTCCTTCCCCCAGGGCCCTCCGCTGTCCTGTGTGTGGAGTTCCTGGCCCCACCAGGAACGCCGTGGGGAGGCGCCGGGTGCTGCAGGACACAGGGCTCCCCCAGCTGCAGATGGCACTGATGTCACCTGAGGTAAACCCATCCCTCCCCATTCCTGACCCCTCCCTGGGGGTGCAAGGGACTGTATGGGGAAAAGGGGGAGAAGATCTGCCATGGTGAGAGACAGCTGGCTGGTCAGAGGGACAAAGAGAGGGATGGAGACTGTGGTGGTGCCAGTGGACATACTGCTCTGCCTGTGCTGGCAGCTGGCATTGCAACCGCTACCCCCACTGCAGGACCCGGGCTGCTCCACGTCCCACCAGACCAAAGCTGTGTCCAGCCACATCCTGAGCCAAAGCAAGCTGCTTGTGCTGCGCTGGCACCACTCAGAGCCAGGAGGCTGCTGCTGGGCCAGAGGGGTGGTGCAGGGTCCCCGGGGCCCTGTGGTCGGGGCCCCTCTCCGAAAGAGCCCAGCTCAGCCCTGCTGAAAACATGACCTCAGCTGAGGCCAGTGCACGGGGTGAAATGTTCCTCAGCTGTGTGACCGCGAGCTGGACACGGCGCTCAGGGCTGAGAGGGCCCCAGCCTGTGGCAGAGAGCTGTGTGTCCCTAGCACTCTACCTGGGGAGCTGGGTGACAGCTTGTGGGCCCTGCTGCACCCTGACCCCCCTTCAGACAGGTGGGCAATCTCTTTGTGGTGGCACTGAGCAAGAAGCAAGGCCAGGCAATGCCAAGGACCCCAACCTGCCTTGTCCTGGGCTCCTCACTGTGCTCCCCAGTCCTGTCAGGAGCTCCACAGAGCCCCTGAAAGCCTGGCAGTATTGTCCCCCTCCCAGTTGCCCAGCACAAGCCAGGCCTCGCAGGGTCCAGCACGTGTTTGGGAGCCAGAAGAAGCAGCGCTAGTGGTAGTGGGGACAGCTGGGGAGAACGGGGGCAGGACGTGCCATGGGAGTATGACCCCGCCAGCTCTTCTCCTTCCTCTCCTTGCCTGGCAGGGCTCAAGTTGGTACCTCAGTTTCCTTTTGGCTCGTTGGGGGTGATGCTGGGTACCAGCCGAGCTGCAGGGGTGTTTGGGTAGCAGAGATGAAAGGAGCCACATGAGACAGCCCTCACCGTGCCCCTGCTGCCAGCCGGGCTGCTCTGCGAGGGGGAGGAGGGCAGGAGGAGGCAGACGCGGGTTCATGCAAGGATGGGTGTGGAAGGTGCAGCCGTGTGGGTGGCACAGGGTCGGGTAGGGAAGTGTTTTGGGGTTCCCCACGCCTCGGGATCTGCCCGGACGCTGCTCTGCTTCGCTGCACACCGAGCACGGGGGCATCCCCAAACCTTCCCCGTCCCATCTCAGTCCCTGGCTGCGGGTCCGTGCCCGCTCCGGGGGAAGCACGGACCCTCCCACTGCCCACTCGGTGACGATCAGACCCTCACTGCCACCCCCACGCCCCCGCAGTCACCCCCCTCGCTGCCCCCCGACTCCACCGCCGCTGCCCCCGCCCCGGCCCCCCCGCGCCGCCCCGCCCGGTGATTCACGCCTCCCCGCCGCTTTATAGCTCCGTCGGCCTCGCCGCCGCCTCACAGCAACAGGTCACCGGAGCGCCCCGGCCCGTCCCGGCCCGTCCCCGCCCGGCCCGGCCATGCCGCTGCGGCTGGCGCTCTGCCTGCTGGCGCTCTGCAGCCCCGCCGCCGCGCACGGTAAGAGCCGCGGGGTCCCGGTTCCAGCGGGGGTCCCGGCGCAGCCCGCCCGCCCGGTAACGCGGCTCCGCACCGGCAGGTGCTCGGGGCAGGGGTGGCCCGGCCCGGGGTCGCGGCGCCGTTATATCGGGGGGCGCCCCCGGGCACCGCTGTCCCGTCCCGCCGGGCAGATGCCGAGCTCTCGGCGGCACAAACCCGCTTTAACGGGCGGAGCGGCGGCTGCCCGGTGCCCGGCGGTGCCGCTCGGGTGTCCCGGTCCCTGCCATCCCTCCATCGGGCGGGTGGCGGGGTTGCACGGAGGGAGCGAGCGCCCGGGGTCCCGCCCGGCCCCGCTGCCTCGTCCCGCATCTCGGCGGTGCCGCTGCCCGGGATCGGCATCCCGCACCCCGTGTGCCCCGGGAGTCCCCGTTCCCGGAGGCGGCAGAGCCGGCTCGGGGCTGTTTAGCCCCGGTGGGACGGGCCGGGAGTGGGGCCGGTCCGTGACTGGGGTGTGGAGTTCGCAGCTCGGAGCCTCCCGGTTCCGCTGCCGGTGCTAGCGGCTTTCGCCGTGCTTGGGCGGTGTCTGGGCTGTGGGGGAGGACGTCCCAAGACCCCGGGTCGGGGCTCCATCAGCCCTTCCCAGATCCGCGGAGCCGTGCGGTGCTGCTAGTGTCGCCTCTCCCGTATGGGAGCGGGAGTTTCCATCATCCCTTCGCACGATACCGAGTGTTCCGTGGGGAGTGGGGGCCGCGCGGTGTTGTAACGGGAAACTGGGCTTGGAAGAGCAATTGAACAAATCAGTGTAGGATAAACCCCCCGATGGCAGCCGCGTGCTGGCGCCGCTGGTGCTGCCCGAGGTGTCCAGGCGCTGGTTTCCGCAGCCGGAGGATTTGCTCCATCCACGGCTGCCCCGGGGATACAGCCGGGCTGGGAGACCCATGTGCTTGTGACTGAATCAAAATCGTATGCGAGGGAGGAGAAAAGGGGGGTAGAGGGTCTGGGGCGGGCTCCACTTTGGGGCAGGGTGAATCCTTGCCCTGGAGGGGAGCGACTCCCCCCTGGCAGCACAGGACATGTCCCTGCCCCCATCTCTCCCTCCCTCCCATCTTTTGCCGTTTAACAAACCTCAAGCACAGCTAATGAGAGCACGAACCCAAATAAGCGTCACAAGAGGCTGGTTTGCAGAGGCGGAAATTGCAAAGAAATCACTCACAAAAAAAAAAAAAAAAAAAAAAAAAAAAAATCTAACTGATTCGCTGGTGGGTCACGGAACAAACAGGCTTTTGAGTCAGAGTGATCTGGTGCCGCGGGCCTGGCCCAGACCCAAGGGCTGGGGCAAGTGCCCCACGCTCCAGCCACTGGCTCAGATGCTCCTTGCAGAGGCCGTGTGTGTGTCAGGCCCCCATGCTGGGGAATGGTTTCATTCCTCCATGGGGCCACTGGCACACACCCGGGGGTCCAGAGCATGGTTGCCCACAGGCCCTGCTCTGCCTGACCACCCCCATGCTGGGGTCTCCTCTCTCTGGGGCCGGCCAGGAGCTGGGCAGAGATGGAGACAGGGAGGGCAGGGAATAGGTAAGCTGCAAGCCCAAGTAAAATGCCCTGGCCTGCTGGCTGGGCATCTCCCAGAGCATCGCTGGGTGTGCTGGCATCCCTGTGGTCCCTGTGCTGGTTTTGGACCTGTTGGAGGAAGAGGGCTGGCAGCAGCCCCAGATGTGGACATGGAGCTGCCATGCCAGGGACCCTTAGGGTTACCTGCTCTGGACAGCTCTTGTGCCACAGGAGTGATGGGAGCCGGAACAGAGTGTCTCTGGGTTCCCCAGCTCATTCCAGGCACCGGAGCAATCTCTGTGCCTCTTGCCCAAGGTGGTCCGGCCACAGCTGGCATCTTGCTGCCCTTTGTGGGAGTCTCAGCACAGGAAGGATTCCTTACCCTCTGCCCTCTCCACAGGTGGTATCTGCTGGTTGCAGCAGGGGAAGGAGGCCAAATGCACCATGATCCTGAAGACAGGTGTGACATGGGAGGAATGCTGTGCCAATGGCAATGTGGACGTGGCCTGGTCTAACTACAGCTACCCAGGCAACAAGATCAGCCTGCTGGGCTTCCTGGGGCTGGTGACATGCCACCCCTGCAAAGGTGAGCGGGCTAGGGAGTGAGGGGATGCTCTGGGGCTGAGCTCTGCCCATGGGGAATGCTCAGAGGCTGCAGCTCCAGGTGATGCAGCAGTGATAGGGCTAGGCTGCCCCTCACCAGACAGGGCTCCTCTGGGCAGTCTGGGACAGCACAGGGACCTCAGGGACTGCTGACCCCATGCTCCTGCTGCTGCAGCTCCTGGACAGATGCTGCTGTGGGTCAGAGCTGGCGGGACAGCCTGCATCCCCTGGCTGCTCTCATTTTGTGTGTATTTTAGTTCTCTCCCAGTGGAGTAGGACGCGTGACCCGGGTCTTGGCCGGGCAGCCAAGTGCAGGGAGTGGAGCTGGGGCTGCCTGTTCCCAAGTTAACCTTGCTGTGCTGGGGCCTCCTGCCCCTGCCCTCACCACGGCTGCTCAGGGGGAAACTTTGTCAGGTTTTTCTAGGGAAAAAAGATCTATTTCTTCCCCTCTGCTCCCCCTCGCTCCTCCCAGCGTGTGTGTGAAATGGCTTTATGTAACGGGCAGTTCCAGAAGTGGAAACTCTCCAGCTGTGAGTTCCAGCCCCACCAGATGTTTTGGCGTGTGCCAGAAGTGCGGATCCCCCAGCACTTTCGAGGCTGTGTGAGAACACACTCTAGGACCTGCTGCCCGCAGGAGACAGGAGCAGGGATTTGGAAGGTCATGTTGTTATTTTCTTAAAGGGGGAAAAGGTTCTTAACAAAACCACTTCCTCTGGTTCCCTTTACTCCTCGGGCCCATCCTGGTGCAGCTTGGAGTTGCACCCCATGCCAGCCAAAAGCTGAGTGAGATGCTGGCCCTGGCCCCATCCCTGCTTGGCGGAGCTGGGAGCACCAGGACCCTGTCCATGGGCTCCCCCATACCTGGGGCAGTGGGGACACACAGCCCTTGACCAGGAGTCTGCCCTCACCTCTGCAGGGCTACTGGGAGGCATGGGGGCTGCCAGTGGCCACAGACCATAGACAGGGCTCAGGATCCTGGGGTTTACTGTGGTCTGAGAGCGGGGCCTTTAGGGAAACTGCTGGAGAGCCCGGACAGCACTTGCACTACAACCCCCCACCGTCAGCCAGCCCCTGCCTGTCCCGTCCAGATGGAGCTGGTGCTGCTCCTCACCAGGCTCCAGAGGCCTTGGAAGAGGGTGGATAAGAGGAGCTGTGCTCCCACTCCCTGGGCGTGCAGGGCTGGAAGAGGTTACTCTGGGATAAAGTGGGCTGCAGCCGGGACAACCAAGCCCCGTGGGGAGGTGCTGGCCAGGCCCTGGGGGCTCTGCAATGGGTCTCTGGGAGGGAAGTGAAATTCCTGGCTCCAGCTGCTGGAGACACAGTGTCCCCTCCAAGGACCCAGTGCAGAGGGGGGCCAGGCTGTGGGGTCAGGGTCACAGGCAGATTCTCCAACCGCTCACTCCCTTGCTGGGACTGTCTGGACAATCGGACCCTGCTCTGCCGGCAGCACCTCCGAACGGAGGCTGATGAGGGTCCTGTTTCCTCTGGCACCCCTGGGACACAGAGCTGTAACCCTCTGTCCTGGGGTCCCCGTGTCTCAGACTCTCCTTCCCTGGGACAGGCCCCAGCTGTGGAAGTCAGAGAGCAATCTGGGAAACTGTTTTCCACCAGGGAATTTCCCCCAGGGTCTGCTGGGCCAAGCAGGCAGGGAATTTCCCCTTCCTCCTCCTCCTCCTCCTCCTCCTCGCTGTCTCCTAAGGTGGCCCATCTCCCACAGGGAAATCCCCCTCTGTGCCTCCCAAAGCTCCCAGCACACACCCTGTCTGCAGGGATCCTTCCTGCTGGGGGAGTATCCCTGTCCTGGGAAGCCTTTTATTCTTGCGCAGTGGGGGTGCTGCTTGGTCCAAGCAGTGCCCGTATCCTGGGGAGCTCAGAGGCCAGTCCCTCCGGGATGAGTGCTGTGTGTGCTTTGGGAGGCAGAGGGGGTCCAGCTGCCCCAGACAGAACCCCTGTCCCTGCTGCTGACCCCTTTGCCTTTCCCTGCAGAGGCACCGGTGTCTGAGCTCCTGGGCAGCAGGATGGGCCCCTGCTCAGAGCCAGCGGCCCCTCTCCGTCCCTGCTGGCGTGGGCATGGCCCCGGGGCACCAGTGGGACCCCCTGAACCCGGCCCCCGTGCTGGCCGGGAGGTGACCCGGGGGGACAAAGCATCTGCCTGTCTGGGGACCGACGCTGGCTGCTGCCTCCCGCTCTTGTGTTCCAGTCACAGAGGGAGACAGGGCCAGGCATTGTCTGCTGGGAGCGGCATTCCCAATTGCCCGGGCAACTCGCGAAGCCCAGCTCTTTCTGGAGGAACCAGGGCCTTGTGGAGATAGATTTTTTCCATTGCACAAGAGAAAGAAATGACTCCTTCCAAAGAATAAATAGATGGGAAGGAGTGAGCTGGTGCTGAGCCGGGGCTCCGGCTGGGGTGAGCCTGGATGATTGCTCAGAGCCACAGCCAACGACCTGCTCCTTGGCGGAGCTGAACAGATCCAGATGCTGCTGGGGCAGCTCAGTGTCAGCACGTGTGCTGTGGCCCGGGGGGCATTGGGGACTGTGCTGGCCCCGTCCTGCTCGGTGTCACACTGGGGCGGGGCCCTTCCCTGGTGGGGGACAGCCGGTGCCACGTCCTCATGTGCTGCTGCTCTGTGTCCCCAGAGAGCTGTGAGGGGGTGGTGTGCGGCCCTGACAAGGTCTGCAAGATGAAGCACGGGCGTCCCCAGTGTGCCTGTGCCCCTGACTGCTCCAGCCTGCCCCGCAAGCTGCAGGTCTGCGGTTCTGATGGCTACACCTACCGGGACGAGTGCGACCTGCTGACAGCCAAGTGCAGAGACCACCCTGACCTCGAAGTGATGTACCAGGGCAAATGCAAAAGTAGGTGCAGTTGAGCCCCACCCCGCTGTGTCCCATTCCTATTCTGTCCCTGTCCTATCCCCATCCCCTCTGGTCCAGGGAGAGAAGGTCTATCCCAGTCTCACCTGCAGAACGCAGGTCCTGGTGCCCATTAAGGGGACATTGCAGCCTGTTGGTGCTCTGGGGTTTGGCCTCACTGCAGGCTGAGCAGTAACAGTCCCTAAAATGTCATTTACAAACGTCAAGCCCCTTTTTTTCCTCTTTTGTAAAGGGCGCAGTGATTCTCCTGGCTCTGCCAAGAGCTGTCAGAAGGATTATGGTTATTTTTCCAGCCCTGCTCTCTGGAAGGCTTTGTCTGTCAAGCTCTGGGCTGAGCAGGGAAATGTGGGGCAAGAAATGGGAGTTTGGGAGCTGCAGATGCCAAATCTTCCAATCCAGCAGGGAAAGAAAAAGAGGAAGGCGGAGAGATGACGGGGGTGCATGAGCCCCCAGAGCCACCACCTCCCAGCAGAGCCCTGTGCAGGGCCTGATCCTGCCACACAGGCTCCCTCCACCCCCACGCGCCCTTGCTCCAGCGCTGGGTCGAGTCCAGGGTGACCCTGCCCTTCCCTCTTGCCGGGGCCAGCACGGCGGCTGCCATCCTGGCTGCAGCAGCTGCTGCTTCCCTGCCAAGGCACCTGCGTGCGGCCGCTGGCCCGGCCAGGTCCCGCTGCGCCAAACGGGCTCAGCCCCGCGCTCCACCACTGCAGCTGGACCTCAGCTCCTCCCGTGCGGCAGAGCTCTGCCTGGGGCTGAGCCCGAGGGCCTCGTGCTCCCTCGCACTCAGGGTGTCCACCCCTGCCAGCCCCTGCCCTTGGGAGCACCATCGATGGGGGAGATTGGGACCATTCAGGCCCTGGCTCCTCTCTGTTCCCCAGTAGCAAAAGTTTCCTTGGGATGATGTTCACTGTCCACTGGGGTTGGAGGAGCTGCGGGAGGGGTGGCCTTCCTCGGGTCACCCCAGCCCCTGTGCTTCCCTGCAGAGTCCTGCTCCAGCGTGGTGTGCCCTGGCACCCACACCTGCGTGGTGGACCAGACGGGCAGTGCCCACTGCGTGATGTGCCGGACAGCTCCCTGCCCTGAGCCCACCAGCCTGGACCACGCCCTCTGCGGCAACAACAACGTCACCTACCCCTCTGCGTGCCACCTGCGGCGTGCCACCTGCCACCGCGGCCGCTCCATCGGCGTGCGCCACTACGGGAGCTGCTCAGGTGAGCCGGGCAGGGCGGGGGGCAGAGCACGGACCTGCAGCGCCTGCTCACCCCTCACACCCTCCTCACCGCTCCTCTCTGCTTTCAGCTGCGGCCAAATTCTCCGCAGAGACCGACAGCGTGGAAGAAAACTACGTGTGAATCCTCCCTCGGCCGAGCCGGAGCCGGGAGACAGGGGCATTATGTGTATATTGTACAAACCATATACCTGATATTTATTAAGATAAAAAGATCCTTATTTATCCCTGTGTATGTTATGCAGTCGCAGGGGGCTCGATTCCCATCCTGCCAGCCGGGGAGCAGGGGTGGGGGCTCACGGCCAGAGAGATGCTGAGCTGGCCTGGGATGCTTCGGTGCCCACCCAGTGCCCGTCAGAGCTCTCCTCTGGCCAGTGCCCTTCCTTGCTGCCGGTGCGGTGTGGAGGGGTGTCCGTGGGCCCCCCCCATCTGTCCTTGGCCGGCAGCCCTGGGCCTATTTATTTTTGGATTAATTCTCAGTACTCTGCTGACGTTTCTGGCTGGGACCTCGAAGTCTAGAGGGAATCTGTGCTTTTGCCTTCCCTGAGGGGCTCAGCCCCAGCTGCCAGCAGCAGGAAAGGCAGTGCAGGCTGCATCAGATTGGAGAGAGATAGATATATATTTTTATATATATTAAAAAAAAATATATGTATGTTATTGTCTCCTAAAGTTTCAGCATGTGTGTGTTCAAACAGATTTCAGTTTAGGTCTTCCCAGGCCCATTCAGACCAGGCTCTCACCATCTTCGGAGGTGATGCCGGTGCAGTGGCAGCCCTACCTGGGGGGCATGACCATTCTCTCTGGACCACTGAGCCCCTACCCAGAGCCCATCACGCAGGGCAGCTGCCCCCAGCCCTCTTCATCCCTCCCTGCCAGAACAGCTTCAGATGAAGCCCAGGCTGCAGGGAGAGATGGCCCTGCCCACCCCTCCAAGGACCCCCACACCGCAGCTGCAGGGCCCCGTAACCCATGCTCTGCCCACACCTGTATTTATTTTTATTCCTTCTCTAATTTCTTCTGTTGTCACCTGTGTAAATACCAGCTCAGCTCTGACACCAAAAAGCTCTTGACTTTATATAAATATAATTTTTATATATATATTACATATAAAAATACCTTATCTTCTTTTTTTGTATGATTGGATTCTGACCCTCAAGGCAGACGCTTTGGGAACACCCACATTCCCTATTCTGTATTGTTGGGGCATTTTATGGCCGTGTTAGAGTTGGATTATAATTATAAACCAGATTAAATGGTGCTGTGGGTCTGGTTTTGTTGGGCAGGCTCTGGGGCCGCAGGAGATGTTGTTGTCCCTGGGGCTGTGCCCCTGTGCCGGGGTCTGGGGCTGTGGGGAGCCCCCAGCAGCGGTGAGGAGCCGCATCCCATCTGCTCCGGTTTGGCGCTGGGGTTTTCCAGCCCGGCCAAGGCTGCTCGGCGCAGCGGGAGGGAAGGGGAGAGCAGGGAAGAGCAAGCGGCGAGGCAGATAAATCTGTTCCCAATCTCGGGCTGTGCCATGAGGGTTTGGTATTTCACAAAACAATTCCTGCCGGTAATTGGGTCCCGATGTGGGATGCTTCCCGGGCGGCAGCCTGTGGCTTGACGTGCTGAGCTCCACAGGAACTGCCGCTGGATCTCCCTCAGCTGCATCCCCTGTGCTGGAGGCCGGCACGGCACAGCCCCCTAACCCCCACCAAGCCCCTCAGAACCATGCCCAGCCCAGGAGTGCATTGCAGAGAATCACGGAATCATTTAGGCCGGAAAAGACCACTTAGATAACCCAGGATGGTCATGGGATGTTCTCCTGCAGCCCCTCCCTGCCTGCCCAGCTCAGCCACGTCCCCCTGCTCTTGGGGATGGGTGTACAGGAGTTCCCAAAACGCTGCCCATGCCCTCGTGGGTGCCAGGGCTGCTGCACACAGTGGTGTGTGGCCTGGTTCCTCCACTCCCGCCTGCAGCGCTTCCTGCCCGTGGCAGCTCCCGGTCCTCCTGCCCCGCCGCAGGGCCTGGCCCCGGGAGTGGCTGGTGCATGGCCCCGTGCCCAGCCCGCGGGCACAGGCTGCGGCAGCAACAGCAGCTCCTGTGATGAGCGGGAGATTTCAGCCTCCAAAACGTGGCTGTGAGGCAGGCGCCGCCTTCTCACCAGTTTTTGGGTGGTCTGGGACAAGCTGGGACAGGCGCCGGCTCTCCAGGCTCCCTGGCAGCGTGCGGAAGCCCTGGGGCTGGCAGTCCTGTCCCAGCATTCCAGGGGGTCTCTGCCCCACACTGGCTCTGCCAGCGCCCCGCTGGGATTTGGGGCTTCCTTGGATGCTGGCAGCCTGGCAGGGGTCTGTCCTCTACTGGCTGTCCCCATGACCACTGGTGACTGCAGCTTGTGTCCCCTGACCCTGTGCAAGGCCCTGCAGCAGCCACAGAGTGCCAGCAATTTGCAGATAAAACAAACAGCCGGAAACAGGGAATGTCTGGGTCTGGACCCAGCAGCAGCTCAGCACATGTCCCCTGGCCACTGTGGGCACCCAGCTCCCACGGGGTGAGGGCCCGTCTGAGGGCGGGGAAGGCGGATGAGGCTCCTGTCGGATCCCTGTGGGCTCTGCCAGCACAGCTGGGAGCCCGCCTGACCCCAGGGGGTGTCTGTGGTTCCCCTGTTTGGGGGGTCCCGTAGAGCAGCGGGAAGGGTGTGGTGTGGGACGGGATGGAACAAGATGAGGCGGGATGGGATGGGATGAGATGGGCTGGGGTGGGACGGGATGGGATGAGACAGGATGGGATGGGGAGCCCCACCCCTGCCAGAAAGGCAGCTGTGGTGGCAGCACCTGGATGCAGATCCTGGCTCCTCTGGGGCAGGGCCTGGTCCTGAGTGAGGCCACGTTCCCCTTCTTCCTCCTGCACCCCCTGCTCCATCCACCCACACCCAGGACAAGTCGGGGGGACCAGAGCACAGAGGAAAGCAGTGGGATGGGGACTGAGGGTTTATTGACAAAGGAGAATGTTGCTGCAGCAAGAGGCTGCATGAGGTGCTGGGGGTTCTGGTACAGCCTGGGGGGGGATGTGACACTGCTCACTAATGGGCAGAGGGGGGGTCCTGCCCTGACCTGGGTCAAGGAGCCCTGAGCATCAGCTCCCAGCTCCCACCAGAGCTGGAGGACATGGGAGTTCTGGCCCTATTCTCACCTCCTGGGAGACATCTGAGCCCCTCTCCCCACAGCCCACCTCCAGGACCCCCTCCCAGCCATGTTAGGGCTTTGGCCTCCCCTTCTGATGGCGGGGCCCTCGCACAGTGCGATGCACCCAGTCAATGTAGTTGGAGATCTTGGTGTAGATGTCGGGGAACCGGCGGTCCCCACACCTCTTCCCAGAGAATGAGACAATGCCATAAACCTTTTCCTTGAAGACCAGGGGTCCCCCGGAGTCACCCTGCAAAACGAGGAGTTTGGAGGGAGACCAGTGGGGTCTCCCAGCGGGGCGCAGTGGGGCTGGAGCTGGGGGTTCACTCACAGTACAGACGCCCTGCAGGGTGGCGTTGCGGCTGGCCCCGCACAGCATGTTGGCCGAGACCTTGCCCCTCCACAGCGCCCGGCAGAGGCTGCGCTTGATGATGGTGGTGTTGGTCTCCATCAGCTCAGCGGGCCGGTCGCCGTAGTTGGAGGTGTCCCCCCAGCCCACCACGCGGCAGACGGTGCCAGGTTTCAGGTCGACGTGTGGCGAAGGCAGGCGGATCCGCTTCACGTACTCGTTCAGTGTGGCCGACCCGTTCAGCTGAGTGGGTGGACGGGGCATGGACGGCTTTGCTGCTGGGCAGAGCCCTCCAGCTACTCCTGCCTGGGACCCTCTCCACCCCATAGCCTGCCTCTGTCCCAGCTGACCTGTCCTGCTGACCCCCCCAGCCCTGCCCTTCCCTCTTCACAGGCTGGGCCCCCCCAGCAGTCCTTCTGCACTGGTCCCAGTCTGCTCTAGAGACTGCCTGGGAGTCACTGACCCGGACAGTCAGCGTGTCCTTGGTGCCTCCATCGCACCCACGGCACGGTCCGTCTTCTCCGGAGAAGCACTGACATCTAGTGTCGGTTCGGCCCCGCGTGGGCACCCGACCTCCCTCCTGTGCCCCGGGGCGTGGGGCACCCCCCTGCCCGGCCGCTGGGTGCGCGGTGGCGGGACAGCGGCACGCCAGACTCACCCGGAGCAGGCGGATGTCGTTGTCCACGGCGCGGGGGTTGTAGCGCGGGTGGGCGATGGACTCAGCCACAGTGAAGATCTGCTGGGACGCCTCGGGCTCCTCCAGCCGGTGGGCACCCAGCACCACACGCACCGAGGGGCTGCTCCTGCGGCCGGGGGGACGGCCTGAGCAGGTGCTGCCGAGGCTGGGGGGCCATCAGGGAGAGGGACATAGCCCAGGGGGATGAAGGGGGAGCACAGGTGGGAGGGGGCAGCTCCAGGACTGTGTAACCCCCTGGGATAGGGGTATCAGTTGGAAGGGGTCACGCTATGTTCAGGGGCAACCAGGCTCACCTGGGAATGAGGCAGTGGGCAGCTGTCATCACCCACTTGGGCCACACAAGAAAGCCCCCACAGACGTGCTCCCCGTCCATCTGAATGGAGGCGATGAAGGGCCGGGAGTGGGGTACTGCTGCCTTTCCCCCGATGATCCGGCTCCCCTGGGTGCCTGGTGGGTGCAGGTGATCATTGGCCTCCTCTGTGCCACACGATCTCCATCTCCCACCCTGGGGACCTGTGGCCAGCTTACCTGCTGGGGCCAGTGCTGGGAGCAGGATGGAGCCTCCCAGGCTGATGATGAAGAGCCCAGCCATGACCATGGCGGTGCAGAGCAGGCCACTGTTACCACTGCTGGGGCTGCTCGGGGTGGCGGTGCTTAAATCCCTCTGGGGGCTGAGCCTCGGGTGCCAGCGGGGATCTCCCTCCTGCTTCCTCTCTCCGGGTGTTGCTGCTTTGTGCAGTTCAGGGGGTGGGGGGCCCTGGCACTGCCGTGCAGCTTCCCCTGGAGTGGGAGAGGGAGAGCGGAGCAGCTTCCCAGTCCTGACTCCTCCTGTGACTTGAACTAACTGGGATGAAACCTCTCTTGGGAGGGAGGTGGGAGCAGCAGGACTCCAGGACACCTCTCAGAACGTGGCAGCATCCCTGGGGTTGCTGTGGGTCCCACAAAGGATGGTGCTGTGCTCCCACCCAACGCCTCTTTTGCCTACTCCAGCCCTGCTGGCTCTGGGATGATGTTGAGGACAGAGGGGCAGTTTCTGCATCATTTTGCAGTGCAAAAAGGGGTGCAGGGGATGTGAAATACCAGGCTGGGGGTGCAGGCTGACGCTTGCTGCAGAGCCAGGCTTGCTCCAGGGCCGGGTGCGAAGCTCTCACCCAGCAGCAGGCAGATTTCCCAACGGGGGGCGGCTCGGGGCTTCCTGTGGCAGTTTGCCCATGGCGGCCGTTGGGTTGGGAAACGGGAGAGCGGAAAAGGGGGAGCAAAGAGACGGCGGTGCCTGGGGTGGGGCAGGACTGAGGGGCTGCATTCACAGGAGGGGGTTGCACATTCACAGGGGCTGCATTCGTGGAGACGCTGCGAACGCAACCCCTCCAACCTGTCCCGCACCGGGCATTGATCACTCGAGACTCGCCTCGGGACCCTCAGCAGCAGCCACAGCCCCGGCGGTGCCGGCGCCCCGAGGCCGGGTGATGGGCGGCGGCAGTGGCGGGGCGCGCCCGGCAGACGGAGCTGTGCGGGAGGGAGGCGGGAGCACCGGCGCGGTCCCGACATCCCTGCGCATCCCGCAGCCCCGCCGGGGATGCCGCCGCCCGCCGGTCCCTGAGCGCCGGGACGCCGGCGTTCGCCGGCCCCGCTCCGCCGCCCCCCGCCCTCGCCGGAGCCGTCACCGGGACCATGGAGTGAGTACCGGAGCCCCGCTGGGACCGCGGCACCGGGTCGGGGCTCCCCGGGCCCCGCCGGCCGAGCACCGCAGTGCCGGGGAGGGGGGAGCGGCGATCGGGGACCGGGGCTCGGGACCCCACTACCGGAGCTGTGGGAAGCGCACACGGTCGGCTCAAAGAGCTCGTAGCAGTGGCTCGTACCCCCTAATGCCGGGGCCGGGGAATCCGATCTCGGGGTCTCATATGCCCCTGGTCCTGGGGACTCAGCACCCCAGAACTGGGGGCTCATATCCCCCTGATCCTGGGGACTCAGGATCCCAATACCAGAGGCTCGTATCCCTCATATGCTGAGGCTTGGGATCCCAAAACCGAGGCGGGGGGCTCACATTCCCCCGATGCCAGGGCTCGTGACCCCAAAACCGGGGGCTCACATCCCCTCTGGTGCCGGGGCTCAGAACCCTAATACAGGGGGCTCACATTCCCTCAGTGCTGGGGCTCAGGACCCCAATATTGGGGCTTCCATTTCCCCCAGTGCCACTCAGCAGGTGCGGCCCCTCCCCAGGTCCCTGCCCTGCTGAGGGGTGCTGGGGTGCTGGCTCGGGGTGGAGGGGCAACAGCAGAGGCCTCCATGCGGGCGTGGGGGGTGCAGGAGGTGTCGGGGGTGTCTGGGCTGCCAGCGGTGAGGGAAGCAGGGGGCGGGGAGGGCGTTTGTTTTTGTGTTTTGAACCTGTTGTTGCCACTGTGTGTGGTGGGGCGAGTGGGTGGCAGGAGCTGCGGACCCCTCCCTGCAGTGGGGCCCCAGCCCCTGCCCGGGGACCCAGCTGTGGCCAGGGGATCCTCATGTATCGGTTCCCACCAGAGGGATCCGGACAGATGGACACTCTGACCCGGCCTCAGCCTTTGTGTGCCGTGGTGGGGCCCTGCCCGGCGCTTGGAGCCGGGAGGATGGGGGAAGGACGGAGCAGGCGGGAGCCATTGGGGTCTGCTGGCTGGGGACTGTCCTGCCTGCATACTGGTTTTGCACCTCAGAGATGTCAGCAGCTGGTGCCAGGAGGGCACGGGACTGGGCAGCTGCTCGAGGTGCCAGGTACCAGCGCTGGCCCTGTCTCACCCAGGCCTTTCCTTGCCTCCCATGGCTCTGGTCCCCACCATGGAGAACCAGGGGTCCCCAGCACCTTCTGGGCTTGGCACTGGGGGTTTCTGGGGCACCCAGCCAGCTCAGGGTCAGCCACCCTCCACTCCTCACCTCACACTGATCTGTTTTTATCACTGGCTACCCAGACACTGGGTGCTCAACAGGTCCTGCTCGCCACCCTCTGCCTCTCACTGGACAGCCCTGAGAGGCCATGGGGCACTGGTGAAGGGCAGGGTGAGGGGTGTCCTGGGGTCGGGGTGGGCTTTGGTCAGCTTGGGGTTGGAACTGAGCGGGAGGAACCAGTGGAGGTCTGAGGATGTTTTGGAGACTGGGGTGCAGTGACTGCGGGACTGGGGAGGCAGAGCAGCTCCCCATGCTGCTGGAGGGGACAGAGAGCTGGCCAAGGCAGCCCCACAGTGCCTCGGTCCCTGCAGGAAAGAGCCTTTTTAGGGAGGAAATCGTGTGTGTGATTTGCCAGGAGGCAGCAGTGAGGTGAAGGGCAGAGCTGAGGGGTGCGACGTGCCCTGGGGAGAGGGTGAGGAGCTGCCAAACCAGGCATGGGCTTTCTGGGGTGGAGGCATTGAAGGCTGGGGTTCAAGTGGGGGATGGCATGGGGCAGGATTATGGCTCCTGTCCCTGGGCTCCACACGGTGCCCTTCAGCCAGCTCTGAACCGACCTTCTCAGCAAGGGCTGAGGAATCTGTGGAGTGTGAGGCCTTTCCCCCACCAGCTCCATATGCTGGACCTGTCAATGTCTTTGGAGTGAAACTCCTCAAGTGACCTGGAGTGGGGGGCACAGCCACAAAGCAAAACTGTGCAGCCCCTCCAGCTGCTCAACTCCAGAGCCTGGTGGTGGGGCTGGAGGTTTAGGAGAGTCCCAGGGCAGGTGGGGACATGGGAGGTGCTGCCCTGCTGTCAGCCTGGCTCTGCGGCAGCCAACGGGTGCTGGGGCAGGCACTGCTGCCTTTGCCTTGGCTCCTGCTTCACCTTGGCACCAGCAGAGGCTGGAAGAGGGTCCTGGCTGCCACAAGCCACTGGTGCCCCGGGAGGTTTGGCTGAAACCTTCCAACTCTGGTAAAGGCTGTTCTGGTCCCGCTGGAGCTGTTTGTCCTCCTCTGCTCCCTCTACCACCAGTGCTCTTGAGGAGTGGAGATCCTGTGTCTCTCCTGTCCACATCTGGCTGCTCTGGTGCTTTGTCTCACTGGGTTGCCGCTCTCCCCTTGGCTCAGGGGGTGTCCTTGGAGAGAGGGCTCTCCTGATCCTGCTCTCACAACCCTGATCAGAAGCCGCCAGTTGTGCCCAGGGGAAGGAGGGAGATTTCTGCCTGAGGAACAACCCATGAGCCCATTGGGAAAGGACTCAGGACCCTGCTCTCCGCTGGAATCCAGGGAGAAGTGAAACCCCAACTGGGCCCTGCTGCCTCCTGGCCAGGTGCAAGGAACCAGAAGGGGTCAGGTCCATCCCGTCCCTGTGTGCAGCTGAGGGGACAGCACTGTCACCCTTCCCAGGTTTCCTGGCAAGCCAGTGTTGGTGTTGGTGCTTCCTGGCCAGAAACAGCCCTTGTCTCTGGGTGGGGTGGTAGTTCACATGCCCAGAGCTGTGCCTGGAGCTGTGCTGGGGCTCTGGCACTGGAGGTGCCAGAGGAAACCTGGGGAGGTGCCGTGTCCTGGAGCAGGTCTGAGTGGAGGCGCCAGGATTGGTGCTGGAGGCACAGCCCAGGTTCCTGAGGCTCTTTATCTGGAGACAAAGAGCCCCCTGACCCCGGGCAGGAGTCACTGTCAGGGACAAGGATGAGCCCGGAGGAGGGAGAGGAGCCAGGTGGATCCTGCCCCACAGGTGTTTCCTGGTGGACCTCAGCTGGACACCGGTTAACCCAACCCTGGGGCTTGGCACTGAGGACTGAGCTCCCCCCAGGTGCCAGTACTCACAGGGGTGCCCCTGCCAGGATCCATGTTCCTGCCAGCTCTTGGGAGCCTCATGTGTGCCTGTGTTCATGGCATTGCTGTGGGAAAGCCACACTGCCCCATGTGAGCAGGAACCCAGGGATGGCTGTGGGCAGGAGCCAGTGCCGTGTCCCGGCCAGTACTGGGGCTGCCCATCCCAGCTGGCCAGTGCTCCCGGCTGTGGGGAGAGGCCAGCTCCACTCTCATTCATAAATCCTGGTGGGAGTTTCCCAGTGGAGCCTTGCTCCTCTAACTGGAAGGGAGCTGGAAACCCAAGTATTTGGAGGGTACTTGAACCATTGTTTGAAAGATCTGTAATTTTCCAATCAAACTCCCTCCCCAACCCTCCGTTCATCAAATATTCATGGGATCCATTTTCTCCTGGCACTCCCAGCCCACGTCTCAGCTCGAAGAATCAATCAGGCAGCTCCACTTGCTTTAATGCATCTGCGTTTTCGGGAGCCTGGGGCTGCCATCTCCTCCCCCTGCCTTCCCCCGTCCCCATCCCCTCCCCGGGCAGTGGTGATGGCTGGGGCAGCGTGGGGAAGGCACCGCTCACTGCGGGCAGGAATGGGATGGGTGCTGGGGCAATGCAGCAGCAGCGGGGGGAGGCAGGCACAGGGTGGGGCAGGGGTAATGCAGCCCCTGGGTACCAGGATCCGAGCAGGGTTCCTGTGCTGGGCACGTGGCTGCTCAGCTGCACGGATTTCTGACCGTCCTCACCCGAGCCGCTGCCACTGATGTATCTGCCTTCGTGGTCAATGCATGGTGGCCCTCGAGTGACTGCAGCCCCCTCCCCTCACCTCAGCGCCTTCCATCAGGGGCATTCGATCGCTGCCCATTGCTAAATGGCTTTAGGAGGGAGCTTTGCAGCCTCCCCACGGCCACGTCACTCCAGGCCCGGCCAAGGGACCGGCTCCTGGCGTGGCAACAGTGCTATAAATCAGTGCTGCTCCCTCGATTGTAGCCACTGCCACGGGCCCTGGGGCCCTCCCCGGGGTCGCTATGGGGGTCCAGGCAGTGGTGCCCGTGCAGGGCGCTCTCCTGACCTCCCCCGGCTCGGAGCTGAGAGGGTGGGAAGGGAGCGGAGGTCAGGGGAGCAGAGAAGCAGCTTGAAATGGCTCTTCGCACATTTGGATGAGCTAATGGGAAAAAACAGAGGAAGGCAAATAAACATTATTGTTTCATGTCAGGCGGGAGGAGACAAAAGGTCACGGGCTTCCCTTGTGATGGTGGGAAATGGCAGCATCAGCAGGGCTGGAAAGAGCTGGAGAGCCAAGGGAGAGCGTGGGTGTGTGTGCTCACACACGTGTGTGGGTCCAGCCTCAGGTCCGGGAACTGGGGCTGGGAGCTCCCAGGGCACCATCCCCCATGTCCCCGCTCCCTGTCTGGTCTGGTGGTTCAGAGGGTGAGGGTGAGGGCCCCACCTTTCCACTCTTCCAGATGGATCTGGAGCATCAGAACCCCCAGGGAGACCCCAGTGATGCCACGGCTGTGGCCCACCGATGCTGCCGGAGTGCCAGGCCTGGGGAGTGGCACCCCTGGCCCCAGGGGGCCCCTTGATCCCTCCGCCCGCCTCGTGCATCCCCCCACGGCTCACCCGTTGCCATGGCACCGTTACCATGGCGCCGTTGCCAGGCAACCATTTCCAGGGAACCACCCCCATCAGTCACCAGGGCCGGTGGCAGCGGGGACCCTTCCCAGCAGCCCGTGCTGACCCCTGGAGACAGGCCATGGCAGGATGGGGCTGTCAGGAGTGGGGGACCCTCCACCTCCACCTCGCTTCCCGCTCCCAGCAGGCAAGGACTGGGGCTGCTGGGGTGGTTCCCACTCAGCCCCTCTCGATGGATCAGAGACCCCAGCTCAGGGGCTGGGGAGCTGGGAGGGTGCAGTGAGGGGCATCCAGCCCATTTTGCATCTCATCCTGGGCCAGGAAGATTCCTGGCGTTCGACCCGGGAATGCAGAGACTGTAGCAAATAATGGAAAATAAAGAGGATGGAGGAGGGAGGAAAAGCAGAACAGAACGTTTCAGGAATGCTGTAAAAGTTTGGATACACTGAACAGGGCAAGATCCAGGAGAGAAACAGAACCTAGTCCAACGCTCTGCAAGTGTGGGGTGCCAGGGGCTGGACGTGGGGGGACCTGAGGCCCCAGAGCAGGAGGGAGCCCAGAATGAAGGGCAACCCCAGAGCTGTGGGGCTGGTGTGGGACACACGGGTGTGTGAGTGGTGCCACGCTCCTGCGCTGGTGAAACAGTCACAGCGTTGCTGCAAACAGCATGAAAATAACCACCACAAAAGCGACACCTTCCCTGTTTGTTTTCCTGGCCTGGATTTTGCGCACTGCCGGGATCCCCAGGGTGCGGGGTGAGGGGAGGACGGCGGCTCTGAGCAGCTCCCAGTTAATTGCTGGCTTCGAGGAGGGGGCAGGAGGAGACAGGGGCTCCTCTCACCCCACAGAGCACATTTGATTTGTGGCAAAGCCCAGCTCCTCCGGTGGAGGACCCATGTGAGGGCACATACATGTGCAAGAGCACACGCCCTGGCACGCGTGGTCAGAGCCCAGGCCTGGGAGGTGTCAGAGCCCACCCTGTGTGTAAAATCATCTTTGGAAAAAGCCCTTCCCGGGAGTTTGGAGTGCTGCTCTCTGTCCCTCGCTCTAGGAAGCGAGTGGAGATGATCCATCGCCTGACGACACCTCTGTGCCTCCCACCCTAATTAGTGCCACAGCTGAGCACTTCGTTAGCGCTGTTTGGCGAGGGGCCAGCAGCTCCTGTGGCTCTGGAGCGTCCTGGTCCCAGCCAGCCCTGCTGTGGGTCCCGGTGCTGAACCCACACCTGGTGCTCTGCAGCTCTGGGGCTTTCGCTGGGCCCGGGGGCTGCGCTGCCATTGGACTGGCCTGGCCCCCACACCATGGGGACACAGGAGGGTGGGCGTACGGGCAGGGGGCTGCAGGGACCAGGGACACCCCCTCCTTGCAGCGCCCCGCAGCCAACAAGGCGGCTGCTGCCGGCAGCATCCCTGGCATGGCCGTGGCAGCCCGTGCTGCAGAGCCAGGTACCGGGCCTGGAACACAGATGCCAGCAGGAGCAGAGCCTGTTGCCATGTGTGTGTCTGCGTGTGTCCGTGTGTCCGTGCACGTGTGCGTGCGTGTGCCTGTGTACACGGCCCAGAAAGGTCACTGTCTGGGAAAGGTGTCAGCTGCCAAGAAAAGGGCTTGGAATGGAAAGTGTGAGCCAGG
Source organism: Pyrocephalus nanus (assembly GCA_038380795.1). Lineage (NCBI taxonomy): Eukaryota > Metazoa > Chordata > Aves > Passeriformes > Tyrannidae > Pyrocephalus > Pyrocephalus nanus. The sequence goes on along the minus strand of CM076287.1, from coordinate 5,829,124 downwards.
TTGGAATGCAGGGGTGTCCAGAGCCGTCCAGCCCCTCTGTAGTCATGGTTTCCATCTGCGCCACAGCAGGAGTGGGTCTGGCTGTGTTGAGTCCCTCAGGTGCCAGGCAAGGTGCCTGTCCCGGGGCAGTTTGGGTAGGATGGGGGACTGAGGGGTGTCTGGAGGAGCCATGCAGGCAAGGGATGCTTGGCTCCAGGGTGGCAAGGGGAAGGGTTCAGCCTTTGCCCATGTGCTGCAGTGTCTGGTTTGCTGGTTGCACAACGAGCCTGACACCTGCTGCTGGTGCCACTCCTCACCACTGCTCTCTGCTCTCTGCAGGGTCGTGGAGGCCAGCACCCTTCAGCAGGAGAGGCTGCAGGCCATCGCGGTGAGTCTCTGCTCAGGCTGGACCTTGGCCCAGTGTCCCCACACCCCTGCCCCGAGCAGCACATGGGGCAGATGCCAGTGGGGAGGAGGGGGCAGGGGCAGGAGAGCTGGTGCAGGTGCTCAGCCCCAGGCTGGGAGTCCCCAGCAGCCAAAGAGGACTCATGGTGGCCTGTGCCAGCCTGTCCCTGCAGTGGCTCTTCCCAGGGTGCTGGAGCCGGCTTGGTTTGGCTGCGTGGCTGAAACAGGGACAGAGCAACAGGAGCTGGGAGGTTTAATTAATAAAACAGTGCCTTGATGAGCCCCAAGTGAGGGAAATGAGTGATGATTCCCCTGCACACCCTTTCCCAGGGAAGGCTGAGGATGGTGCAATCCAGCCCTGCCCGCCCTGGGCACCAGTAATTACATTAATTAGTGAGCAGTCGGGGGCCACACTGGGCAGCCACTCCCAGCACAGAGCAGGTTGAACCCACCGCTGCCCCATGGCAGCCCCCCTGCCCTGCCTGGCTGGCAACTGGCTGATCTCTGCCACACAAAGGGCAAATTGTTCTGGACCAGAGGAGAAAGCGCCGGGTGACGCGTCCAGGCTGGGTCTGACTCTGCTGAAATGATCTGGAGCAGCCCCAGGATGGGTGACGGGGGGGCGAGGTAGAGGCCGGGGGAGCTGTTTTTTCCCCCACGCTGGCAGCTCACTCAGCGGGGCCAGCTGAGGGGAAGGTGACATTTTGAGATGGTGAACAGAGCCCAGGCTTTGCCATGACTTCTCTACAGCCTCCCTGCCTCAGTTTCTCCCCGAGAGGGCAGGGGCATGAGCCTGGGCTCCTTGTGGGCTGTCCCCAAGGCTGGTCTCGCAGCCCCTCTCCCCAAGTGCAGCCCCTCGCCCCCTCTTCTCCCTGCCCGGCGATGCCCGGCGCCCACCCCCTCCCCGCGCCGACCCCGGCTCCGTCACTCCCGTCCCTCCAGGAGAAGCGGAAGCGTCAGACGGAGATCGAGAACAAAAGGCGGCAGCTCGAGGACGACAGGCGGCAGCTGCAGCATCTCAAGGTGAGAATCCCCTGGGACCCTCAGGCTGCCTCTGCACCGGGATACCCACAGCTGGGTGGCGCAGGACCGTGACCCCCTTCTGCTCCGCAGTCCAAGGCTCTGCGGGAGAGATGGCTCCTGGAGGGGGCCCCAGCCTCTGCCTCCGAGGAGGAAGAGGCCATGAAGAAGCAGATGCAGGAGGATGAGGTGAAGACCAAGGAGCTGGAGGAAACCATCCAGAGGTAACGGGGCCAGTGTGGGGCCGGGTGTCGGGGTGCACTCGGAGAGCGCCCGCGTCCCTCCAGAGACCCCCGAGCAGGCTGCGTCCTCACAGAGGTCCATCCCCACCGCGGTGAATCAGCCCTGGGGAAGGGGCAGCGGGGAGGTTGCGATGGAGACCCCTCAGCCCCTGCCCAGCCCCCTTGTTGCTGGGCAGCCGAGGGCGGAGGCCCGGAGCCCCAGCATGGAGGTGTCCCGGCAGCGCAGCAGAATGCAATCAGTCACGGCGGTGCCGTTAATTACCGAGCATCGGTGCAGAGAGGGGTCAGGCACGAAGGGGCCTTTGTGTCCGGCTAATGGCGCGGCGCATTCCTCTGCCGGCGCCGTGCGGGCTGTGCCGGGGAGGGCTCTGCCACCGCGCCGCTCCATGGGGACTCCCCGGACCTCAGCCCTCCCGGTGGGGCCCTGCTGCCGCCACATCTCCCGGCCAGGCTGCTGGCTGGGAACGGGCAGTCGCCCTCGCAGAAAGCTCAGCCAGGCTCCCGGCGACATGTGTGGAAGCAGAGGGATGGTGAAGCAGCGGCGCTCCGGCCACCGAGTGAGGGCACCGGCAAGTGCATGGGGCTTGGTACCCCTGCCTAGTGCCCGCGGCAGGGTCTCTGCCATTCACTAGGCTGAGCCTGTTGGCTTTTCCCCTGCAAAGAGACAGTGATGGCTGTGCCAGAATCTGTCCCTGCACGTCATGAGCCCAGGGGGTCAGTTTCTGCCTCCCCTCTCCCCTGCACCGTGTTGCTGGCCCATGTTCACAGGACTGCTGTGGCTGCCTGCCCCACACTGCCCTCCCCACAGTTCCCCTCCCCACACTTGCCTGCCCCATGCTGTCTGTGTCACGGCTCCCCACAGCCTCTCAGCCCCAGCTCTCCCTGTAGGCTGGAGAAGGAGCTGGAGATGCTGGAGAACAGCAGCTCAGTGGCTTCTACCAAGGAGAACCTGGCAGAGGCAGCAGCACCAGCCAAGGAGGAGAAGGCCGACACCGTCCCCAATGCACAGAAGGTGGGCACGGCCGCTGGCTGCGGGCAGGGCTGCCGACTGAGGGGTGGGGGTCCCTGACCCCAGTGGGGATGGGTGTGTGGGTGGTGAGTGTGAGGGCAGTGGGTGCATGGAGGCTCCCAGCATCTCCTATAACCTCTCCCTTCTGTTTTGCAGAGTCCCCTGGGCACAGTTAAGGGTAAGTGATCCTTGATCCCCTCAGAAGTGGTGTGATGCCCACCATCCCTTCATGCTGCCCCGATGCTGGGGCCAGATGGGTAGAGAGAGCCAGACAGAAGCCCCGTCCTCGTGTCCCCTGTCCCAGTCCCCGGGACCATCTGCATGGGACACACCACCATCCCTGGGGCCTGTCCCATGGGCACAGGGACAACTCAGGCAGTCGTCTCTCCTCTCCATCTCCAGCTGAAAAGAAGGTCTCCAGCAGCCCCATGAAGGTGGTGGAAGGCACCAACATGATGAAGGCGGGTAGGTGCCCACTGCCCTAGGAGGAGCGCTCCTTCCTGGCTGCTTCCCCCTCCCCTCCAAGCCGTCCTCGGCTCGCTGCCACCGCAGCCGCTCCCCGCCGTGCCGCTCGATTCCTTTCCAAGCCCAGGGCAGAGAACATCCGTCATTGCAATCACAGGGTTTGGTTTTGCTTCCACTCCACAGCTGTTTCGTGGCTCAGGGGCCTCCCCCTGCCCCGACTTCCATGTCTCTGCTCCAGTTTCATCCTTCCTGCTGTTTGCAGCTTCTCTGCACAGGGGCGAGGGAGCAAAGTGTCGGCTGCCGGCATGGCTGGCCCCGGGGCCGGCTGCCTCAGGGAGCTACAGGGGCACGTGGGGCTGGGCTGCCTGAGCTGGGGGGGCTGCAGCCAGCTCTGCTGCTGGAGGAGTTTGCTCTGGTTTGGGGCAATGGCTCAAGACCAGACCGTGGCACCAGCACTGGGCAGAGCCCATCTTGGGATCCTCAGAGCAAAGCACCACACACAGAGCTGAGGTGACACTGGTGCCAGAAGGGACTGGCTGGGAGCTGGAGGAGAGATGCCAAGGATCCCCTGTCCCACAGGGGTAGAGGGGCTGCCCCAGTGCCAACACCCTCAGTGGGGGTTGTGCCTCTGTGAGCATGAGCCTGGCTCCCAGCCCGGGCCCCTCAGCCAGCTCCGCTCACTGGCTGGACAGACGGACACGGCACTGCCGGTGCCCCCAGGGCCCAGCCAGGCCCAGCCCAGGGCCTCGGCAGCGGTGGAGGTAAGGTGATACCAGCAGTGCCAGGATGGTGACAGCCCTCAGGTCCCAGGAGGAGGGATGATGTGCCAGGGATGTCTCACCCGCCTCTGCCCTTCACCGCTCCTCGCTGCCGCCTCGCTAACACCGCTGAGCACCGCTGAGCGCCACAGCACTGCCGCCACACGCCGTCCCGCCGCCGGCGCGGAGCAGGGGCCGGGGAGGGCCGGGGCCGCCGTAATGCGCGCTGTCCTCTTTGTGTCCCAGCCATGTACTCGGTGGAGATCACAGTGGAGAAGGACAGAGTGACTGGGGAGACCAAGGTCCTGTCCAGCACCACCATGCTCCCCCAGAACCACTGTCTGCAGGGGGTCAAAGTGTACGAGGATGAGATGAAAGGTATGGGCCAGCCCGCGCCGCTGGCCGGTGGCAGAAGCAAAGGGCCGGGGACAAGGGAGCGGCCGCCCAAACATCCCAGCGGGCACCCACCAGGGTGAGGAAGTGTGGGGGCTGCTGCTGGCAGCCTCACCAGCCCTGTGAGGGCGACTCCTCATTGGCCCCCGTCCGGCGGATCGCAGGATTGTCCTGGCAGCGTGGTGTGGATGGTCCAGACAGGCCAGCCCTGGTTTGCACATCGTGACCCTGCACCACTGGAGAGGAGAGAAGAGGATCTGCTGTGTCCAAGACCCAGGAGCCCATCCTGCGGACAGGGAATGTGGCACTGGCCCCCTGTTGGCCTGGCCCACAGGCTGGCATGGGGAGCATCGTGGCTGCTGGGTATGGAAGAAGGGCAGCAGCAGGGACTGCCGCTCCTGCTTTTGGCAATGTCTAGGAACCTTCTCTAAAGGGCCTGGTGACACCTGAGGGACCACTGTGGTGGCAAGGACCAGCCATGGAGCTGGGGCGTGTTACTGGGGATTGTGGTGGCTGAGTGGACTGACTGTCTCTCCAAGGAAACCGCGGCACACCGGTCCTCTTCAACCCTGCCCTGTGGCCATGGCTGTGCTGGCCCTGCCAGGCTGGTCACTGTGCCTCGCTCACCGCCTGCCCGCTGTGGTGGTTGCTCTGACCATTGTGTGATGCCCCAGGTCACGTGGAAAACGCCACAAGCCGGTGGCTGCTCTGGCCATGACACACATCTCTGCCTCCAGTGCCGTGAGCAGCCGGCACAGTGTGGTGCGGTGGGAGAGCCCCATCTCCTGTGGCACCCACGGGGCCACCAGGTGCCACGGTCCTGGCAGGATGTGTCAGGAGGTGGTGGGAATGCGTGGGGCAGCACCTGCTGAGCACTGGTGGGGTCTCAGAGGTGGCAGTGGTGACCTGCCACGGAGCGTCGTGTCGGCCTGGCTGAGCGGGGTGCCAGCGGATGCCATCCCGCCGCGGCGGGTACAGGCAGCTTGGCCGGCTGTTGGTGGCCTGGCAGACAGCCGTGGCTCCCACAGGGTTTGCTGAGCCTGAGGCTTCAGGAACCGCTCCTCACACTGGGCTTTTATTTTGGTCTCTCTGTCTGCTGTCGGGCAGGAGCCAGGTGATGAGGGGGGGGTCTGACAGCAGCTCCATCTGAGGGAGGGGTCAGGATGCTGTGGGGAGTCCCAGCCTCAGTGGCAGAGCCTTTAGAAAGGGGAATGAGCTGCTTTCTGGCCACACAGGAGCCAGGTCCTAGTGGGTTGTGCCAGCAGGACCATTTCCAGGTCACCTTGTGCCCCTGTCCCGAGTGTCCCTCACCCTCCCTCCTCTTGTCTCTGCAGTGGTGCACGCAGTGAGCGCCGAGGACGGGGTCCTGCAGAACGGGGCCCACCCCCTCAGCTCCTCCGAGGTCGACGAGCTCCTGCACAAAGCGGACGAGGCCACCCTGAGCGAAGCCGCTGGGCGCGAGACCCCGGCCAAGGCGGGCCGGGCGGGCGGCAGCGCCCCGGGCAGCCAGAAGCCAACACCACGGAGGGAGATCACGGGGCTGCAGGCGAAGCCCCCGGAAAGCACCACGGTGCCACCGGGCGAGGGGACGGAGCCGAGCCGGGAGCAGCCCGTCACCATGATCTTCATGGGCTACCAGAACGTGGAGGATGAGAACGAGACCAAGAAGGTGCTGGGGCTGGAGGGCACCATCAAGGCAGAGCTGGTGGTGATCGAGGACGCCGAGAGCAAGCCAGAGCCGGCACACAAGGACCACGCGCCGCCCAACGGCACCGCGCTGGAGCCGGCGAGCGCCCAGCCGCTGGGGGAGGAGGGCGCGGGCGGGCAGAAGCCGGGTGCCAACGCCACAGATGCCAAGGAGGCTGAGCAGGAGACAGATGTGAAGAAGCAGCGCTGCAAGTGCTGCACGGTGATGTGAGCCCTGCCAGCCCCTGCTGCCGCCGGCACAGGCTGCCCCCGCCGAGCCCTCTCTGCCCCGGCCCCTGCTAGCCAGGCCCGCCGTCCCGGCACGCCGGGCTTCCCCCACACCGGACACGGACCCTCTTTCTGCAGAACCGGGGAGATCCAACACGGTGCCCAGGAGGCCGCAGTGGGCAGCAGCAAATGGCGGCCGTGGCAATGCTCGCCCCATCTGCCCAATGCCTGCCCCGCACTGCCCCCCACCAGTGCTGCCTGTGGTATTTATTAGAGACCCCCCAACCCCACGGTGCACTCACCCCACCACGGCCCGGCCTCAACCCCACCGGAGCCCTCCTGCCACCAACACCAGAGCCCTTCCCTCCCTCACCAACACTGTCCCACCCACCGTCGGAGGATGGAGCCGTGGGGCAGGGGATCGGAGGACGCCGCTGCATCCGTAGATGACTCCCTGGGAGCTGGCACCAGCGGGACCCACACTTGGCCCAGCCCATGGTGGGCATCGGACCCAGCCCCATGCCAGGCCCTCTCTGTGTCTCCATCATCTGCATCTCCAGTGGGGAAAGGCCTGGGTCTGTTCCCCTCTGGCTGCCCACGGACATCTCCGCTCCATCCCGTGTCCTTGTCCCCCAGCCCTGGGCTCCCCAAGCCATGAGCCCCTCGGTGTCCAAGCGTGTCCAGGCGAGGGAAGGGCATCAAGGGCAGTGTCCCCTCCACGATGCTCAGCTGTGGTCATGGCCAGGGCCATGCACAGCTCCTCCAGGATCACCCCAGCCTGTCACCAGAGCTGTGGGCTGGGACACCCTGCTCTGTTCCCCCAGGCTCATCTCCCTGTGTGGGAGCCCCTCACTCTGGTGCTGGCATCAATGGCCATTCCTCCAACTCTGCTGCTGGCTGGCACCGCTGGGCTCTGCCAGCCCACGGGGCTGAGTGGCCAGTGCCGTGGCCAGTGCCCGTGTCCCCCTGGGGCAATGGCAGCGAGGGGGGGCCCAGCCTCATGGGGACAGGAGTGGGGTGGGTGTCCCCACCCCGAGCACTTCCTCATAGCAGCAGGAGTGTATCCCAGCGTCCCGTGCAGCGGTGGCAGCTTTGCTGAGCCTCGTCCAGGGGGTCCAGGCTGCAGCACCAGGTCCTGCAGGGGAGCAGGGCAGCCCAGTTCACCCCAGCACCGGCACTGGGAGCTATCAGGAGTCCGGTGTTCCATGAAGGGCAGCCTCCCTGCTCTCCACCCCACGCCTCAGCCCTTCAGTGGGGATTTCACCACCAGCACCAGCGTTTCCTCTCCCCGAGATCCACTGGGGCAGGCGAGGGAGCCCCCGTAGGGGCAGTGCCCCGGCCCCCTGCCCAGGAGCACTTGCCCAGGAGCTTTGGGCAGGGTGCAGCCACCAGCCAACACAGGGGTCCTTGTCTGAGTGTGAGAGGGTCCCCGTTGCTGTGTGGCAGGTCAAGTCCCCAGGGATCCCCCAAAGCACGTGTGGAGCAGCCCTCACACTGCCCAGCCCTCTGGGACACCAATGACAGAGCAGCCAGGGATGGGGCTTGGCCACCCAAGGCCTTCCTTCCCCCACACTCCCCTTATGTGAGCAGTGACCCCCCATGACATCCCGGTTGCCCCCCATTTACCATCCAGGCTGCAGTTTTCCCCCAGTGGGGTCACTGTGGGCTGGGGGCTGCGAGGGTCCTGTCTTGGCACCCACAGCTTCTGGGAAAAGCAGAGTTGGGAAAGGGAGGGGTTTCCCTGCCAGAGGAAGGGGGGTCTCTCCTGCCCCTCCTGCTGACGGGCATCCCTGGAGCCCCGTTGCTGCAGAGGGGGGTGCGGGGCTCAGTGCCAGGGGGCATCTCCCCCACAATCCTGGGGGGAACTTCATCACTCGCCACCCACACCACGGGCCAGCACCAATCACCCCATCCCACTCTGGGCCCTGCAATGCTCCCGACCCCAATCTGGGGCTCCATCCCACTCTCAGCACCCTCTGCCCCTCAACTGGCTTTGACCCCCAGCCCAATCTGGCCCCCCTGGCAGCGGGGAGTGCAACCAGGCCCCCGGGCCAGGGCTGGGGCATGAGAGGAGCAGGCAGTGGGCCTGGCATCACCCCTGCCCTGTCCCGTGGCCCCCCCGACCCCCGCCCACCCCTGCTGAAGTGCACTTCCCGCACCCCCGAGCTTTTCACTTGTGCCGAAGCTGTTTGAATCCCGCCCCACCCTCACCCACCCCCCGTTGTTTGTAAAACACCCGAACCGAGCAAATAAACTGTGTGAAGAACCATCCTGGAGCCATTGACAGGTGGGAGGGAGCTGGGCTGGGCCTGGGGATCGTGGGGATGGGAGGATGAGGATGGAAGGTTATAGGGACAGGGATGTTGGGGATGGGCCCTGCGGCCCCTTCACTGTAGGGACAGAGGAAGTGAGGAGGAAGAGATATGTGGGAACAGGGATGCTGGGAGGAAAGGGATGCAGGAGGATGATGGAGGACGATGCTGTGCTCATGCCCAGGTAAAGGGGACATGGCAGCCCGGTCTGTGTGCACATGGCCGTGGGTCTCTGCACATCCCCACGCTGGTGTGATTGCTGCTGCCCAAAGCTGGGATTCCAGGGCTCTTTGCTGGAGCAGTGGAGCCCTGACCCTGCCCGGTGCCAGCCCAGGTGCCAGCCCACGCCCTGCGGCAGGTGGGGAGTGCTCCTGGCTCCCTGGCATCACCTGTGGACTTTGGCTCAGCCCTGTGGTAAAACAGGCTCCACTCACCTGCCCGGAAACGCAGAACAGCCTGGCAGCCACACCGCGCCGGCGTCCCCAGGCCAGGCAGTGCCAGCCCCGAGCGGGAACGGGGGAACCGAGGGGCTGGGCAGGGGTAAGTGGGACCCCCCAGCACCTGGGGCGAGCCAGGGCCGGGCACCAGCGCCGTGCTTGGGCAGCAGTGGGGACGGGAGGGGCTTCCTGGCACGAGTGGGCTCCAGTGCAGGGCACAGAAGGCAAGGACAGGGACCTCCCACCCAGCCACCAGTGCAGTGAAGGGCTGAGCACCGCCTGCCCAGCTGTGGTGGCCCGTGGCAGCAGGGAGGGTGGCTCTGGGCACTGGTGATGCTGCCCACTCCACTGGGATCCAGCAGTTGTGGCCGTGGGCACCAAGGGCACCAAGGGCACCATGGCCACTGTGCCGCTGCGCTGCCCTTGTCCTGGCAGGTGCCCGAGGTTTCCAGACTGGGTGCAGGGCTCGTGTCCCCAGGGAAGGAGGGAGCTGCCCTGCTGCGAGGGGCTGGGGCTGGCAGTGCCAGGGCTGCCGTGGCAGCGAGAGCACCGCCTGTGCAAACACGGGGTTATCTCTGACCGCACCGGGGAGGCCCTGAGGTGTAACAGGAGAGCCCAGGCTGCTCCTGGTGTGGCTGCTCCCGGCACTTCTCTCAGGTCCCAGGCTCCTCTGCTGTGTCCCCCAGGGCTAACGGCTGTCCTGGGGCACAGTGTGAGGGCAGAGCTGGACATGCAGGCCCTCACTGCAGCTTCAGGGCTTCTCAGTGTCAGAGCTGTGTCCATGCAGAGGCAGAAAGCCTCTGGAAGGTCTGTGGGTGCATTGCCACACCACTGCACCTCTGCACTGGGGCATCAAGGCACAGGTGTGTTGGCACGCTGTGCATTGGCACGTTGGTCCATTGGTGCATCAGTGCATGTTGCAGATCAGAGCCAAGGGCAGCCTCCTGGGCGTGGGACCAGCTGAGCGGGGTGATGGCGGCACAGGGACATTGGGGACAGGGCACTGAGCCCAACATGGTTCTTGGAATTCCCCCACGGACTCGTGCTGAGCTTATCAGGGCCCCGCAGCCACGCCACCCTCGGCCCCCCCGCCCCCCAGTGCTGCCACCCCAGCCACTCCCCAGCAGACACGGCTCAGCTGGGTGCCCTGTGTGGCCTCTTCGGGGCATGGGGACCCCCGTCCCGACGGCTCCCTGGACAGTAAGTGCGGTGTGGGTGGGGGTGAGGGCAGTGCCAGGGGCTGGGGGAACACCGTGTACCCCAGCTCGGAGGGAGCGGTGCCCACGCAGGGGTGGTGGCAGCGAGGGTGTGCAGGGAGGGCTCGGCAGGCCGTGGGCAGGCGGTGGGACACGCAGGGACACTCACACACACCCGTCATCGGTCTGGGAGCGCGCGTGGCCACCGGCACAGGGTGGGAACAGGGTGGGTGCACTGCAGCTCTGCAGCCCTGTGTGGAACTCCGGGCACAGGCAGGCCCTGGAAAGCGCCCCAGTTGTCTTCTTATGGTGGGGGGGCCCAGGCCAGACTGGTGGGTGCTGCAGTGCCACCTGCTCTGCCAGCACCTCCCGTGGTGCTTGGCTGGGCTGGCACAGGGCAGATGAGCCCAGGACCCCCAAACCCCACCGTCCCTGAGGGCCAGACCGAGCTGAGCCAGGTGGATGGATTTGGGTGCAGCTCTGGGAGGGGCCGTTCCGCTCGCGTGGACCAGCCCTGATAAGAGCCCAGCTGGCTTCCTCCTCCCTGCTCCCCTCCTGTGCCAGCGCCCCGGGGAGCAGGGGTGGTGTCCCCTTCCAGACAGGACTCAACCTCCCCAGACAGGGTGAGAGGTGTGGTCAGGTGGTTTTCACTATCCAGGTCGCCGGGGGCAATAAAAGAGCGAGACTGAATCACAGGTAGGGGAATTACAGGGAAATTCAGCAGAGCACAGGGGCAGGGGAAGAGGCTGAGCCACAGGGGCTGGGCCTGGGCAGCCAGGATGTCCCAGATGCTGCTGATGAGATCCAGGTGCTCCTGTGCCAGGAAAGGCCTAAACAGCTCCTGACTGGAGCACAGCTCCACTTGCCCTGTGGGAGGACAGTGCATCCCAGGAGGGCTGGAGGTGAGCAGCAGAAGCTCAGTCACCAGCGTTGCTGCAGGAAGGAGCCGTATCCAGAGTGCTCTCATGGGGATGAGCTGGGATGCTCCAGATACAGGGAGTACCAGGCATCTGCCTCTGTCCTGGGGACCCTCACCCTCAGCTCTCCTTGCAAGCACCGTGGCAGACAGGCTCTGGGCTGCCCCTGCCTTGCTCCTGTTTTGCCTCGTGCTCCCAGCAGGCCGTGAGTGCCCTGGAGCGGTGCCTGGCAGTGACACACCCTGACCTGATGGGGCTCACGTGAGCCCAGCCAGGACTGGTGACAGGTGACAGCAAGGCAGGCCTTGGCAAACAGCGGGACAAGATGTGCTGCTGGCCCTGGGTGTACCCGGCTTGTCCGTGAGTGACGTGCGTGTCACCGGCTCCGGGTCCAGGCATGGCATCTGAGGGGTGGTGAGAGCCGCTGTCTCATGGGGATCCACCTGTGCTGCCCCTCCCTGCCTGGCACCCGCTGTCCTAGCCCGCTGTGGCCCAACCAGCGCCGAAGGATCAACCTCAAGGTCAGGGCCATTCACTCCCGCCCTGCATGCCAGAGGGGTTAAAGTCCCCTCGTTTTATGAGCCATGAAACCATTTTTATGACCCAATTGTTTCTACAGCTTGGTTGTTTGGAGGCTCCTTCCTGTAAATGCATGATATCCCAGGCAGGGGTGGCCTCGGTGCCACTGCTGCCACCTCTCCCTGCTGGTGCCGCCTGGGACTGGAGGTCACTCCCAGCCCTGTGCGTGTGGAGAGGCCCAGAGGGTGTCTGTGCCCAGGGTGATGTGGTCTCACTGCCACTGGTGGTGCCATAGACCTGTGGCAGGTTTGGCTGTGCACCCTTGGAACGTGCCCAGGCTGGGGGACAGAGGTCAGAGGGGGATCTGGGCTCTGTGGCAATTCCTGTTGGGATCGGTGCTTTGTGCTCTGCCTGCTCTGCCCCAGGCAGGGCAGGTTGGTGTGCTGGTGTCTGTCCCCAGCAAGGACAGCAGCACCAGGCTGGAAGAGGGGCTGTGCCCTGACCTCCACTCCTCCTGCTGCTCTTAACAGCTGCTCTCCCCTCCTGCCTGCAGGGACAGCCAGGTCCGGCCCCGTGGCCTCTGCTGAGCCAGAAGCTCGTGGGTGACCTCAAAGCTGAGCAGCGGCCTCGGTCCAGAGAGAGATTGGCAGAGGGGTGACTCTTCCCAGGACATGGACAGAGTTACCAGGCATCTGGTGTTCCAGCTCCCACAGGCCTCCCACAGGCCTGACTACGGCGATGGGCACCAGAACAGCTCGCTGGCAGAGCTGAGGGCCGACAGTGACGACGATGTGTTTGGCTCTGCTCAACACGGCACACAGAGGGTGGAAAATGGCTATGGCTGGAAGAGGAGGTCCCAGTCACCCTCGTATTTCCTGGAGGGTAGAAAAGATGTCTGGACCCCATCCCCGGACAGGGAGTCCAAGCTGGAGGTGGTGAGATCGGGAAGCCTGTACGACCTCAGGGCTTACAGAGGCGAGAGGAAACCCTCGAAGCTCTATGATGAGGAGGAACAGGACCTGTACAGGGTCCCTCCACCCAACATCTCACCCGAGAAAGCCAGGGAGCTTGAGGACGAGAGGAGGGAGGTCATCCGGAGCCAGGTGATGAGGAAGAGCTCCACCATTGCCGAGAGGTGGAGCTCCCTGGATGAGCTGAGCTCCATCAACACCGGCACGGGCAGCCAGGGTGAGGGCAGGCATGCAGGCAGTGTCACCACCAGCTTTGCCATCAGCTTTGACAAACCTTCCCCAGTCAGGGCTGTGACACCTGTCGACCCTGACAATATCGACACGGAGCAGATCAACTTCTCCGCGGCTCGGCAGCAGTTTCTGATGCTAGAGAAGGCCAGCCCCAGCTCTTTTTTCAGCCCAGGGCAGCAAGCCATTTCCCCTAAGCCAGAGTCAGTGACAAAAGTCTCCAGGGAAGAGTGGCACAGCCCTGAGACGGCCACAAAGGCTGTGAGAGGTTATGGTAGTGCTGGTGCATCAAGCGAGAGCAGGAGGGATGAAAGCATTTACCAGGTTTACAATGTGTCCTACAAGACACCTGAGAAGGAGGAAGTTTATACTCCCAGAAAAGCTCACCCTGAAAGGCCGTATCCCATCGTGAAAATGTCCAGCCTGACCAAAGCATCGTCCAGAGAGGACCTGGACTCTGGCTTGGGTGAGATGTATAACGAAGCCAACACAGGCTATGGCAGTGATGGGAGTGCCTCTAATGAGACCTTCAGTGGCCCTGTGGATCTGAGGGCTGGCAGCAACGGGCTGGGCAAGGAGACGAAGGTAAGCAATGAGACACCCATCGAGAGGGAGATCCGCATGGCGATGGAGAGGGAGGAGAACCTCTGGAAAGAGAGGGGTATCCAGCGGCTGACCTCCAGCACTGAGCTGGTGGAGATCCAGACCAAGCCTGTCCTCGCCCTTCATGCCTCTCCCGGCCCAGGCAGGAAAGGGAAGGACAGAGGCCGTGCTTCCCTTTACGTCCAGAGGGAAATCGAGCAGGAAACCAAGCGGGAGGAAGATCTGAAGAGGCAAGGGAGGCTTCTGGGGGCATATGACAGGGGGACACAACAGGAGCTGGACGAGCGCAGGAGGGTGTTTGAGCAGGAGGAAGCCCCCCCGAAGTCCACGGCCCCGAGGCAGGCAGAGGAGCGGAGGAGATGGGTTAAGGAGTTTGTGGTGGAGCAGCCCTCGAGCCCCAGCCCCACAGAAGACACCAGGGGCAGCAGAAGCATTCCCAGCTACACAGCGAGCATCGCGCACTTCCAGCTGTCCCAGCCGCGCTTCGCCGCCAGCGAGAGGAGCCGGGAGAAGCCCTCGGTGTCCCAGCACGCTTCCGCCAGCGCCAGCAAATGGGGGGGCAAGGATTCCTGGGGAGGAAAGCTTCCCGGCTCCACCCCAAGCCCCACCGGCACTGCTGTCCTGCCCAGAGAGTACTTCTCCCTCTCCTTCTGGAAGCCGAAGGTCTCCTTCGTGGAGGACATGGGGACGCAGAGCCCGCTGCGCAGGGAGGACGGCCGGGAGGAGCAGTACCGGCTGCGGACCTGGAAGCCCCAGACGTCTGCACTGATTGAAGAGGAGATCCGGAGCGACCTGCAGAGGGAAGAGGAGCTGCAGGAGCAGCGGCGGCGGCTGATGAGCACCTACAGAGACACTGCTTCCCAGGAGGGCTCCCGCTCTCGGCACAGCTCCGGTAAGGGAGGGCAGGGGCAGTGGTAGAGCCACGATCTCGTGGGATGCCCATAAGGACTCCAGTGTGCTGGTAGCAAGTTGTCCCAGAATAACTTGATACCAGCACACTGGAGTCAGCAGGAGAACTGCTGCTGAGGAGGAATAGGCTCCGCAGGAGCAGCATGGCTTTTGATTCCAGAGCTGCTCAGGTCCTGATGCCTTTGTGTCACGTTACAGCAGCAAACAGGGCTGGAAGGGCCCAGCTCATGCACTTCCCCTCCTAGCTCCTGCAGTCCCTATCTGGGGCTCAGACATGGAGCCCCAGCTGTGACCAAACCAGCTGGATCTGCTGCAGATGGGGGGCTGGGGCAGGGGCCTGGCTCTCCAAAGGCTCTCCAGCCCCCAGGAGCGGTCCTGGAGTCCCTCACCCCCCAATGCTTTCTTGCAAAGCTGCTTCAGGTGCCAGCGGCAGCTACTCGGTGTCTGGGTCTCCTGCCTCCACTCCTGCCTCACACCAGATGGGGATCCTGGGGCTGATGTCCTCCTTCACCCCACTGAGAGTGACCAGTTCCTCCCAGGGCAGCACGGAGACCCCCACCCCGGACTCGTCACACTCCAGCCCCTTTGAAGAGCGGAGGAGGAGGGTGAAGGAGGATGGAAAGGTGAATGTGCCCGCCCTGCCCTTGGTGGGAGACCTGCTGGTGGTGGCACCACTGAGGGGCTGTTCAGAGCTGCTGGCACTGGGTGGGACTGGAGAGGAGCAGCAGCTTCCTCCTGGGGGGAACCTGGCCCAAACTGTCCCCCCACCCTGAGAAGGGCATGACTGCATGTGCCTCCCCTGCTGTGACCACCCTGGGGGCCAGATCCAGCCACCTCTGGGTATTCCCCTGCCAGGCTGCCATTATCTGATCCTGTTTTCCCTTTCCACAGTATGCAGGCATAGAACCCATTGACAAGGTCAACACAGAGGTAAGGTCCTTCACGAACACGGGGGCTCTGCTCACGCTGCCCTGACACCCCCTGCTCCCCTGGGCTCCCCCCGGGTGGGCCTCGAGCAGAGCAGGTTCGGGGGCCTGGCAGGAGGGGCAGCTCTGCAAAACAGATTGATTATAAAAACCCCCTCTTTACAAAGATCCTGCACATTCTGGTCTCTGCAGGTGGTGGAGAGCACCCGAGTGATTCGTCACAAGAGTGCCATGGCCCAGCGCTGGGAGGCCGGGCAGTATGTCCGGGACGAGGACTGAGGGACCCCTGGGCCAGGGGCTCACCCTGTTTGGGATCGACTGACTCGTGTCTGGAACACCCAACCAGTTCCACCCCTGGCCATTGCAACAACCTGCAAATCAGTCTGTTTGATTGTCACTGATAATCCTGCCATGCAATAGGTCTGCTCCTTCCTCCCTCTCCCTGTGGGGGAACACTTTTTTTATTTTCTTAAGAGGGGAAAAATTGGATCAGTATTTTTTAATCACTTCCACCCAGAGTCAGCCGGGTGGAATCATCTGGTAATTCACTTTGCCCCTTGGGAGCTGTGTCTCTGGCTTACAACAGAGCTGTTTTATTTCTCAGTGATTTTAGGTTTTTAGGTACTGCAAGGCCAGGCATCACCTCAGGGATACCTGGATTGAGGCCTTTGGATCAGCATTGCCATGAGACTGGGGAATCAACATTGGCTCAACTCCTGTGATCCATGGAGACACAGCAATGGAATATAAATACATATATAAATGCTGTTTATGTTGCTAATTTATTAAACAGTTGTTGCTCTCTCCTATTCTTCCTGGCCTGTTCTATCCACCTGCTCTGCTGGTTCTGCACTGGTGTTTTGGAGGAGACCCCCAGTTGGGATGTGGGGCTGGAGCCTGCTGGGAGCTGTGGCTGGAGGTCCCAGTGGCTGCTGGGCTGGGAGCACCAAAGTCCTGCAGCTGGACCTGGGAGCACCCAGGGCAGGGGGAAGGGGTGCCTGCCTGGGGTGGGGATGGCACTGGAGGTGGCACCGGGGGGGCTTTAAGGTCCTGTCTCACCCCAACTACACTGCAGTGTCTGTGCCTGGCTGCCCCTGCTAGGAGGGTCCTTGTACAGACCCCACTGGGACCCCAGCCCCACTCTGGGAACTGACTGGGGGGGTTCCCTGGTGGAGCTCCAGGGAGCTGAGTGGTGCCCAGGTTGGAGGGGGCTGATTGTGCCCCCTGTTTTTTCTGGCAGGTGTGGGCCAAACCGATCAGCACATGGCAGGAAAAAGCCAGACCAGTGGTGGTCTTGGGGCTGAGAGAAGCCTGGCCCCACGGGGTGCAGAGCTGTGCCCAAGGCTGGGTCAGCCTTTGGGATGGCTGTGCCACTGCGGTGCCTTCGTGATGCCATCTGTGCTCAGCAGCATTAGGGGAACAGGCAGACACCCTCCAGCACTTGGTGAACTGAGTTTGTCTTTTTTTTATGTCTCTTCAAACATCCCTAAGTTATCTGGTGTTGTTAAATTCCTCAAACAGGACCAATTCTGGCAAAGGGCTTGGCCCCCAAGGCCTTGTTCAGAAAACCATGGAGGTGGCTCATAGGGTTTCAAAGGGCCCTGGGAGAGGTTTGCACCACCAGGCCAGGAGCAAGGAACACGGCAGGGAACAACATGGAACACGCCAGTGTTCCAGGAATCCATCCCCTGCTGTTCAGGGCACCCACTGCAACCTGGCACAACAGACAGACAGGACTGAGCTAAAGGTTCTTTTATTTGGTTCTGTCAACAGTGCAACCAACAACCTGACTGGAATGTAACAGGCACTGAACAGCCCTGAGCAGAGCTCAGCACATCTCCCAGGGCCTTGGGGGAGCTGCATTTCGCACTCCAGGGAGACCACTTACCATAAAACCTTTCAACACTGTCAGACACTTTAAATAACTTCTTAAAACAGCTACAACTTCTTCAGTCTATGAATCTTTGACTAAGGGAAACCACCTGAACCTTGTTGGCAGCGGTCCCGCGAGATGGGCATCAGCAGCGTCGTTGCTCTCCTTCCCTGCGGGCCTGTGCCCCAGGCTGGGGTGCCAGCCCCCAGAATGGAGGTGCAGTTGACACTCCTGGCTGGGCTGTGCCACCCTCAAGACCTGTACATCAGCACTGGTGGTTTCTCATGTCACTGACTGTACAGTAGAACATTAACTTGCTTGGCAAATGCAAAACCGAAGATTCTCATTAACTCACTGAATTATCAATTCCCATAACAGAAAAAACAACAGAGCAATTTACCTTGAAGCTGAGGCGCTGCAGACATGTACATGCCTTCAATGCCAAGGTGAAGGCCAGGAGAAGGATATTTGCTCTCAGCCTACACTAAATATCACGATAGGATTCTGTTTCAGAGGAGCCTTGGAGTGGTTTAAGGGGGAAAGCTGAAGGGACACCTCTGCTACCTGGGCTTCCTTACGGCTACTCTGATTTGCTGGGTAATAACTTTCAAGATCTTTTCCATTTTGGCTCTTGTCAGTGGCTTTCTGCAGTACCACACCTTGTCCCAGATGGAGCACAGGGACCTGGGAGCCAGGTAAAGTGCATCGCTGTCATTCAGTGTGTCTGGTGGCCTCCTCCTGGCGTACTCCTTGTAACTGGTGACTGGACAGTTCTCTGGATCATCAGGCTTCGCAAAGAGCCGTGGGCTTGGCTCCCCTTTGCTCCCCTCTGGGCTCAGATCATCCTTCCACTCCAAGTACTCCACCTCTCCCTCACTCTTCCTCAGCACCAGCTGTCCCCAGTAGAGGTGGTGGCTCTTCCTGTGGGTGCTTGCCCCAAACCCCCTAACAACGCTGGTGAACATGAGGTGCAGAAAGCCCTGAGGGTCCATTCTGTTTAAAATTCCCTTCTTACGAAGCTTTTCCACATCTTCGTCTGTCAGGTTCTCCAAAATACTCCACTCTGCCTCCCTCTTCTTTTGGAACAGCCACTGATGCTTTAGGTTCCAAGCTTCCTGAGAGGCCCTGAACTCCAGCCCTCTCACCACACTGTACTGGTAGTTGTGCTCCCTGAGGTACCGCTCGATGTTGCGCTGCAGGAAGCCAAAGGAATGGACAGAGAAATCTGTGCCATCCTGTCTCTTGGCAGAGCTGAAGAACGAGACCAGGTAGCGGTCGAGGTCTTCAGGCGGCAGCGTGTGGATCTCGCGCGTCTCAGAGGGGTGGTGCACCATCAGCCAGTCTTTGAACACCTTTATGTCACTACTGCGACAGTTTTTCTTCTCCTGCTTCTGCAGCACATCTGAAAGACAAGACACAGCTTTGTAGACAGCAAGAATTCCAAAAGATCAGTAAAACACGAGGAGATGAAGGATGGTGTCCCCTTCTGCAAGCCATTCGGGGAACAGGACTCTCTCAAAGCCCCTCCCCTAGAGCTGTGGATCAGTTTTGTGTTCTCCACAAGCCAGCAGCACCTGACAGCACCCACCTCTCCAGGGAAGGCTGGGCTCCTTCCTGCTCCCTCTCTGTCGGCTGCTGGCCCTCCTCAACGCCAGACAGGGAGACTTCCCTTTCATCATGAAATCAGAGCATGAACCAAAAGTTGAGGAGGATGGTGAGGGAAAACAAACAGGTGAGTAGAGTGTATTATTATTTTGTTTAAACAATTGCCAGGATTCCAGTTGGGCTCTCTCTCAAGTTGTCATGGCAATACCACATCTACCTAGTTCAATGTAGCGTGAGAAATGAATTCTTTGGATTGCTGGAAAGCTCCATCTGCTTGCCTGTGACTTGTCCAGGACTGAGGAGGGGGAGATGGAAAAGGGCTCGTGAGCCATCATCTATAGATTCCCCTTTTCATACTGGATTCTTTTGTACAGGCTTAGTTGTCATCCTGAAATACTGTGGATGGATTAGGTGGATTCCTCTGATCCCTGTCCCACTGGTTTGGGTTTTTTTGCCTGTTTTGTACTGCCTGCTCTGGGTACAGAGAGCAATGGCTCGTGAATCAGTAATGCCAAGGCCTCCTCTGAGCCATGAGCCAGTTACCTTGGCAGAAACAGATACTACACAGACATTCCCAGGTGAATTCCCAGTCCCTTCAGATGACACTTGATGTCAGTTATGAAAATAGTCAAGTAATACTCCCCAAACCCAACTGTGGCAATCTGTGTGGCTGTGGCTCCATAAGGAACATGAGTATCTGTAACCCTAAGCCTGTTCTGGACCAGCACCGATGGTGTAAGCACACCACAGGCAGGCCCCAAAAGCTGTCTCAGCACCCTCTGCCCTTCCCAAGCTTGTACCCAGGCACGCTGCAGGACAGTGCATATGAAAACCTTAATTCTTGAAAGGACTAAAGCAATGCATGGAGCTCCTGGCATTTTCCATGCAGGGCTGACACTCTGCCACTGCCACTGCTGGCTTTGGTGCAGCCAGGGCTTCAGCCACAATTTCTCTGTGTTAAGTTACTTCCCCTTGAATCCTTCTCTTGAGACCTGAGTTCCCATCTCTGGCTCCAGTCTCCCACTGGGACTCTCTCAAGTACAGCCCGTGTTCCATGTGGGGATACAACATAAAATGGAAGACCAAAGTGTTCAGAGCTGGGACATTGGGGCTGGGCTGCAGCCAAGAACACCTTTGGGTAACTCAGGGAAGGGCATTTCCTATAGAAATGCTAATTGCTTCAGGCAGGGATCTTTTTAGTCCTTTTGAGTGCCCCAAATCTGGGGGATTTGCTTAGATGCTGCAGAATAGATCTTGGCAGTGATGTGAACTCACCCTCCTTTGCTATTTTGGGAAAGTGATTAAAAGAACACCCCCACACCCCTGCAGGCACAGAACTCTGGGCTCTCTTACCTCTGTCTGAGGCTGTGGGTGGATGGCTCTCTGGACTCTGGAAGGCTGAAGGATGAGGTGCATGCCTGGATCCTGAGGGCTCGCTCTCCTCAGCCACATTCTCGGTGTCATTCCTGCTGGAGTCCACTCCCAGCGTGTCCTGCTTTGGAGGGCTCAGCTGGAGCTGCCGCTGGGCATCAACAGTGGCTTGGAACTCAAAGAATGTCACCAAGGGGCATGACTCCAGCTGGGCCCTCACTTCAGTGCTGGAGACAGGAAGAGGTTTGAAACACAGCTTTGGTGCTGCTGACCCCGAGGGGTTCCTTGCTCTGGAAGTTTCAGTCGTGGGCCCTGCAGCAGTGAAGTGACCCAAACTCAGGACGTTCCTGCCCGGGTCCTCCAGGTTGCTGACAGAGGGCTGCAGAATGTAGGCATGGCTCAGAGATGGCCCTGCCACGCAGGCACAGGCAGGTCTTTGAGGGGCTGTTGGCTGGTGAAATGCCAACTCCTGGCAGTGGAGCATCTGCAAATCCACCTGAGTAGGTGGTTCTGATACATTATTCTGGTTGATTCTGTCTCCTTGGTTGTCTTCATCTGCTGCACACTGCTTTTCATCAGAGATGATCAGTAAGTCATCGTCATTTCTGAGCTCCATGTTCTGACCACCAGCTTGGAGTCCAGCGACTGTCAAGTGCTGCTCTGCTGCAGAGCAAGATGTCATCAGCTCCCTGGTATTTTGACTCCCTCGGGGTGATGGCTTCTTATGCCTTGTGTAGGCTGTGTCAGCCTCCTGCTGAGTGACTCCTGTGGATCTGCCACATGACCCTGTGCTCCCAACATCTGCTTGACCCCTCTCAAAGGACGATGGGGTCAGCCTGAGCCTCTTTTCCCCAAAGCTGTCTTCCCTTGCTGAAGCCTCAGAAAACTGGAGCTTCCTTTTCCTTCCTCCAGCCTCAGTCCCTTCTCTGTCTCTGTCCTGTAACTTCCCATACTGCCAGTGATAGGCGTGTCCGACTCTGCACATCCACAGCACAGCATTGTCCCTGCTCAGGTGCCCCGCGTTCTGCACAAATTCCAGGGCTGGGATCTGGTCACATATGGTCCCGTGAGTGTGTGCCCAGATCACAAGTTTGGAGAGATCCTTGGAAAGGAAACTGGCCTCGCTGCTCTCCCCTTCCCCAGAGCTCTCGTTCTGTAACGGCATGTTGGAAAGAACGTGAGTGAGAGGGGATGTGCAAAGTGCAGTCCTGGGGCTGTTTCTGTCCCTCCCCAGGAGAGCAACAGTTGTAGATAGGCAAATTCATCTTATGATTCCTTCTAAAAACCAATTTGTTCATTCTTTCTGTCCGTGGGATCATTCATGCCATAACAGAACACTCACCATGCTGCTGCTTTCTGTGCTGCTGAGCCTCCTCTCAGGTGGAGATCAGTAAGTGACTCTTTGAATGGCCTTTCTCTCTCAGAACCTGAAATAATTATCACACCTGTGTCTATATACGTGTATGTATGTCTGTATATATATATATATATATATAAAACCCTGACCAGCAGATGCAACTGAACTTCCCCAAGCTCAGCCCAGAACAAAGACCACCTCAGGCCTGTGCCCTCCCTGGGCTGAGCTCCCTGGATTCCCTGGAACTCCTAACACCAAACCTGACTGGGGTAAATATTTGCAGGATCAGCCTCTGCAGCACCAACAAAACAGGAGCAAAATATAAACACTGAAAATAGGATTTTACAAACTGAACTCTGCGAGTTGTTCCTTCAGCACTCTGTGGTTGGCAAGCTCTGTGTCTCTGAGTGCTGAACTGGAGAGAGAGAACCAGGAATAGTGAGGCTGGTTCAAACTGACATTCTCTGACTGTGCAAACAGTAACAAGAGGCAGTTTCCCAACTGAAGGATTTGCACATTGAACTTGTATTAATACTAGAGACTAACTCTGAAACCCTCCCATCTATTTGGAAGGCCCCATGTTGCAGCCTGGACATTCATCCCTGTCTCTGTGCCACAGGGGACACGTAAGGGACCCTCAGCACCGCAGCACCCGGGGAGCCCCTGTGACTGACACCGTGGAGTCTGTGCTCCAGGTGTCTCAGTCCATGATTAATTAAAAGCTTTGCAATTAGTCAAGGTAAAAGAAGCCAGGCTGGCGCCCGTGGTGCCTAGGGCCCCCAGTGCCTGCCCACCACCAGCCCAACCCACCCGCTCTCCTGTGCAAGGGGAACCGGTCCCACCTCTCGCAGGTGCCCAACAGGGAATGACCGGGAAGCACGGGAACTGCTCCCTTTGGGGTGAGCCTGCAGCACAGCAGCACAGCTCTTCTGCATTGAGACTCCATCAATCCGTGTGTTCCTTCCTAATGATAGCACGGATAATTTTAGCCTGAATGCCTGGCTGTGGCGTGTGCCAGCGTGTGGAATGTGCAAAGCCAGGATTTACAGAGAATTTTTTACAGAAATCTACTGCTGCTTTAACCAAAAATCAGACAATAAAAGCCTGTTTGGAAGCAGCAAATGGCACTTTGAGCTCCTGACGTTAATGGAGGCCTTGTATGGGATCTACTGTCCCCGTGAGCTCACTCCTGATGGATGCCAGCAAACAGGGTAGGGAGTCACCTCCAACAGCTGTTTTGCTTGTCCTGACCCCTCACAGGAAGTGGCTCTGCCCAAACTTCTCCCCAGAGGGGTTTGACCTGTTCCCACCTCCCCAGGCCAGGGAGCTCACAGACTGCGCCTGCTGAGCCCCCAAAAGCTGCACCTAAACTTGAGGGAGAACTGTTCTCCCTTCTGAAGAGAGTTTTGAGTTCAGCCTGTGCAATTCCCTGAAAGGCCTGAGCTGCTCAGGCAGACTCAGAGGAACTTCCATGCCAATAATGCAGTGCCTTCAGTCAGTGTGGGAAAAGGTAACAGGAGCGGAAGCTCCGCATGGCCATAAGGCCACAAAATTACTGACTTGGCAGATGAACATCTTGATCCCTATCACAGGCCTCTGCAAATGGAATGCTTTTATCTTTCCTTATCTCCAGACACATGTCTTCCTCTTCCTGATCTCTTGGAAAAAAAAACAAACCTTTTTTTCTCTTGCTATTTAGTTGCCAGCCCAGGCTCTGGTGCTCAGTCACAGACCCTTCAGCCCACTGCAGCCCCCACACTTCCAGCAGCTGAGAGTGCCCCAAAGGAAAGGCAAGTGGAACAGGCCTGGATTCACAGCCACAGCTGACTGACAAAAATGACCCCAAAGGCTGAACTGGCATACATATCTTCTCTTTAAAGAATAAAAATCCATCTTGATCATTGCCACAGTTTTTACCTGCTTCCAGCCACCCTGGGATGCCTGTGGGGAGGGATCTGTGCCTGGAGTTCTGTTTTGGAGCCTTGTGCCTGGTTCAGTGTCTGCGTGGTTGGGAGCTGATGTGGTGGGTTAATTTTCTTTCCAGGAGAGGCTCCCATCTGATAATGGACACTGTGTGCAGGACCCACACCTTTCTGTCCTGAAAACAGGACATTCCAGAGCTGTACAGTAAAGGATTTAATTTTTTTAACCCATGGGGAATTCAGTGCACTGCTAAAATCTATAGTTAGATGAATTCAGGCTCACTTGAAGAAAAAAGGTGGTTGTTTTTTTTTAAATCTACAATATTTGGCTTTCTCAGGCCCTGCTCCTCCGAGCAGCTTTCCAGGCCTCAGTGCTGTGAATGCTGATTTTACCTCTGTATTCCAGAAAATGTGGCCAAGTAATTTCACAGGACTCTCCAGCGTTTCAGGGGAGACTGAACTCCAGGCTGACTGAAACATGGAAATGCTCTTTTTGCTTTAAGACTTTCCTGTTTGGACTTTGAGCCTTTGGGGGGGAGAAGGAAGCATGCTCAGCATTTTCTGAATATTATCCTCCTGTGAGGTCTGTCAAACACAGAGTCACCTGAGAATGTCACCATCAGGATCTTCCTCTCTGTCCCTCTTGGGTGTGCCGAGGGCCCAAACCTGTGTGACACACACAGCCTTGTGCAAACAGGAGCTCTAAACAGACACTCATTTTGAGGCATTAAAAGCCCTTTGCCCCTTTTGTCCCTGTCCCCCTGCCCTGTGACAACCCTGGCTGGTTCCTCTCACGGGCTCTAACGCCTGCTTTGCAGATTAGAACCCTGGACATGCACTGAGCCAGCGCTGGCTTCCCTTCTCCAGATAAGACAGTGCAGGAAACTGCAACAATCCTGCTAGGAAAACAACAGGATACAGAACAGCAGTGCTTAAACCTGACTCCTGCCCCCTTCCCTGCACCCTTGGGAAACCCTCCCTGGAGGTGGGGGGACAAACACAGGTGTGGGGCACCGCCAGAGCTGCAGCCAGTGCAGGGGCACTGCCGGGGGCAGGAAGGGCTGAAGCTGCACTCGAACACATCTGGCTGCAGGACAGGAGCTGAGTGGAGCAGCAGCAGCTCGTGGCTGCCAGAAATCATGGAGCTTGTCCCACCCTCCTTAGAAGGGGCCTGGGGGTGGATCCATCGTTTCCCAGCACATCAGTTTTCCTGTTCTCTGAGATGTTTGTTTCCCTCCTCCTCTGCCCTGTACAAGAGCATTCTCAGCACCTCTTCAGCTCTTCCTGCTTCCACCAGCCCCTCCTGCCCTGTCTGCAGAAATACAATTCCCAGGATATACCCTGTTAAAGGGTGCCATTCCTCCATTTTGAGAGATGCTTCCAGAAAATCCCCCTCCCCCTGTGTGTCTGTGGAGGGCAGGGTCTGACTGCAGGCACTGGCTCGGAGCGGGAGACAGACCCTGCTGGCAAACACCGGCCTCCAGCACCACATTCCTTAAACAAGAGCTTTTTTGTTCAAAGGTTCGGACACCACTTTTCCCCTGATTCCTAACTGTCTCTGGTCCTGAGGGGCTGCCTTCTGGACCCACTGGCCTGGGATGTGATTGTGACCACTGCATCAGGGCCTCTGAAAAACAATAATAAAAGCCATGGGCAGTTGCCTGGGCCACTAAGCAGGAATCAACCACCAAACCAGCCTGAGTGATGGAAAAAAGTCACTGGAAACCATGAACTTCTATAAATAGGAGTTCACATTGTATCCCTCAGGAGGAAGTGGGAAAGCTGAAATCAGTAACAGGCAAACGTGTGACCTGGACAGGAAATGCTGCAGTGTCGCTGACACCTCATCAGGGCCCTGGTGGCACCTGGGGGCACCTCACACCTGTGCCAGGGCTGTGGGGACAGATGGCCAGAGTGTCCTCCTGATTCCAGGTGCAGGCTGTGACTCTCCCTGGGATGTTTTGTTCCCAGACAGGCACTGGGATGAGCACGGAGCCGTTATGGGCCCAGCCAGGCCATGGGGACCAACCGTGTCCCCTGCCACTGCTTGTACCATGGTCGGTGACCGGGAGGCCATGCGGGAGCGCTGCTGCTTTCCTCACTGCCCCCGGGTTTGCCACGAAACACCGAGCACGGGGTGATCCCGGTGTGTCCTGGAGGACGAGCACCTTTGATCCCACCGGTTCTACCGCGTTTGGCTGCACCGGGCTCCCAAATCCCCCGGGAACGACGAGAAACGAGGACCCCTTTTGTTCCTGCTCCCCGCGCCCGGACACGCCGCCACCGCCCGGTACCGGAGGAGGGCGCTCTGCCCCGGTACCGGCAGGGGGCGCTCGGCCCCGGTACCGGCAGGGGGCGCTCGGCCCCGGTACCGGCAGGGGGCGCTCGGCCCCCGGTGCTCGGCCCGGCCCCGCCCCGCTCTCCCCCCGGTCCCCGTCCCCGTTCCCATCCCCGTTCCCGTTGCCGTTCCCGTCCCCGTCCCCGTTCCCGTCCCTGCGGGAACCGCAGCCCCGCGGGCAGAGCCGGTACCGGCGCGGCAGAGCAGGGAGGGGCCTCCCGGGCTGGGCTGGGCCCGGTGCAGCTCTTCCGGTGCTCAATATCAGACAGCCGAAGCCAACAGCCCGCCGGGGCTGGCCAGGAGAGGGACAAATCTTGTTCGATTTAATTGTCACAGAGTTTATTGCAGTTTTTTATGTTTCTGAGCAGCCTTTTAAAGTTTAACTAAAATCACTGTGTGCCACAAGGCGTTTCTTCAACCATCCACTAAACTGAACCAAACTAACCCAGCCCAAAGCAAGCCTGGCTGTGGGATGGCTTGTTCCAGTCCCTGCTGGGTCTCTGGCCTGGGGAGGCCAAAGGGAACCCTGACTGCCTGTCCCCCACAAAATATCCCCCAGAGCAGCACCCCAGGATTTTGGCCACAGGCAAATACATCGGTTTGAGCTCTCTGGTGATGCCATCGGATATCTGGATGATTTGTAGACTCCCACCTTTGGAGCCTTGGCTCCTGCTCAGTTTTCTACCGTGTCCTTGTTCTGAAGTGCCACTGTCTCCCTTACCTGCTCCAAGATCACGTGGACACCCTGGGCAGCGTCCCACGGAGCACAGCACTGCCAAAGGACAGGATCTCACCCAGGGCCAGGGCAGCCTAGGAGACAGGAGAGAGAGAGGTGTTAGTTAGCTAGGAAAGTGATCTCAAAGCAGCCTGCCAATGCCTTGGGTGGGATGGAAGCAACGAGCAAAGCTCTCTGCTCTGAGAGCTAAGAGCCCTTGGCTCTGGTGGCCCCTGAGCGGCTGCCTGGGGCAGCAGCCGGGATCAGCAGGACCTGAGAGGTACCAGTGAGAGGCAGTGGCTCCCCACTGCTGTCCCCTACTCTTTGAGAGCAGAGCTGAGAGCCTCACAGATGAAAACCCCACAGTTGGATGGCACCCGTCTCCTGGGAGAGGCAGCAAGCCCAACACTGGCACACGTGGCTGCTCGTTTGGGCAAGAAACACGCGCTCTGACGTGGGATCTGGGAGCTGACCCCGCTCCTGCAGCAGCCCCAACACCCTGCCCAGAGCCTGAGCAAGAGTAAACCTTTAACTCCACTCGACAGATTCCAGAAAACCGGAGCTAGCAGGTGGGTTTGGATCTGGAGTTCTTGGCTGAAATGTCTCAGGGGGCAATTCCCCACACACACACTCCCTCCCTGAAGGAAGGATCCTGAGAGCTGACTTCCAGCTGCTGCAGAAGGAACTGGTCACCTTGCAATATGAAATGAAGTATTTTCTCAATAAATAAAGTATTGTTATGTATTTTTTGAGCCCTGACCTTAAATCAAGAAAATGAAGCTGGGCTGCAGCTCCTCTGGGCTGCAGGTACAGGCAGTGCCTGCACAGGAGCAGCACAGTCAGACCTGGCACCAGGCACTGGGAGTCTCCTTTGGGCACGTCGATGCTGGTCTTACCCAGAACCAGGAATTCAGTGCTGTGGTACAGAGCAGGGAGCACAGAACTGATGGTTCTGCACACAGGGAGACTCTGTGCCTGTGTGCTGGTGGTGCTGGGGCCCCATGGGGGACACTTGGCACCCCTTCCACAGGCTCCTGTCATTGTCCACTGCACTCACTACCCTGGTATCAGAGAGCTCAGCAATTAAATATTAAACCTTCTAAAGGATATTGGATTTCTTTTGTTCCTTTAGCATCTCCAATGCTCTCAGTTCTCCCTCACTTCACATGCTGCATGTTCCTGCCTTCGTGTTATTTTAATGCTTCATTTCATACTCTGGAGGGCTTCCTCCACCTCCTGTCTGTCACACACAGCATCTGCTGTACAATCCAGACAAGGATTTAGGGAGCAGGCTCCTCACCCAGACCCCAGACTACAATCAAACCACCAGTTCCAGGGTTCTGGACATAGGCCACTGTGTCTCTTCATAAAACACTCCAGGTTTGAGTCTGGAATCAGAATGTGAAATTTCTGAACACTTTCACCACCTGAAACATGAGCAAGCCTTCACACCTCGAAAGCAAAAGCCCCTCAGCCTGGGAGCAAGGCTTCCCTGTGCTGCTCCACTGCACAGCATCCTTCAGGAACACATGGGGCAGCAAACACTAGATGTCCATGGCATAATTATGGCACTGACAAACCAACTGAGCCTCGGCAGCTGCCACTGGGGAGGATTCATTCATTCCCAATATTGCCTTTTAAACTTAAGTGCCACTGGAACAAGCACATCTTTGATCCAAGGAGGAAATCATTTGGAGCTTTGTGTTTAATAGAGCCGCAGCCCTGGGGAAATGATGTCGTTCTTGGCCAGGATCACAATGGGGCTCACGGCGGGCACAGAGCGCGGCTGTCCCGGTCCCCTCTGAGCCAGCTGTGTTTGGACATCTTTGCTCTTGACTCGGTCTGGAAACAAGCAGTTGAACTCAGCTGCACTGCTGAGGAGTCTGAGCCACAAATGGAGCACCAAAACACAGGATTTTGGGCAGGGATAGAGGGACACACACACCTTTAGACTGTGGATACCTCTTCAAATGTTGCTGCAATTTTTAGCAGTAAAACCCGGCGCTCACAGCAGGGAGTGAGCAGCAGGCAGGCTGCACACCCAAGGGAGCATTTGGAGGTGCTCTGCAGGTGCCTGTCTCTCTGTCAGGGCCCTTTTTCATTTAAATGGCCCATGCTCCAACTGTGACATTCCCCTGTCCGGAGTCATCTGGCATCTGCGCCATAACCATTCCGAACAGCAGATGCAACAGAAGACACCTGCGGACAGAGGGGCCGAGCTAAAGTTTCAGGAACAATCCCTGAGCCTGGCAGGTGAGCGATGGAGGTGCTGCAGCAATAATGCATGAGCTGCACCTGGCTCCCCTCAGTGCTGCTCACCCCCGAGCTGCCGGTCCAGCCCCCTCGGGGCCCCCTCAGTGTCACAGAGCTGTGGGACAGCAAGTACAGCACAGCAGCCCGGGGACTCACTGGGGCACACCAAGTGATGCTGAGCTGGGAGAGCAGCAGGTATGGCGGGCTGAGCACTCCTGGAATCCCGCAGAGTTCCCCCCATCCCAGCTCTGGAAATTGCTGTTGAGCCACCCCAGGGGCTGGCCAGGAAACTGGCACCATCCTTAGAGGGTCACAAAATCAAATCACTGGAAGCAAAGGAGCTTCCCAGGCCACTGCTGAGCAGATCTGAGGCATGGCAAAGTGATGGAACAGCACTCAGCTTTCCCTGCAAACAAGGCCCTGACTAAAGCAAAAAGGAAATGCAGAGCTGGAGCTACAGACAGACCAGAAATGGTGTTTACTTCCCTGCCCCGGGACAGCAGGAGATGTGCTTGGAAGGAGGGTTGTTTGTATAAATAAATGTTCATTCTTGGCAGTGGAATGCAAACTATGCTGAGGGGCTGGAACCAGGCACTCAGGAAAGCTGAGGCCAGAGCAAGGGAGAGACGAAGTAAGTCTGCAGGGAGGAAATTCACATTCATTTTTAGCAACTAGGAGAGGTTCTCAAGCCTGTTTGACATTTTTGATTATGCTGATGTAGAGCCTATTCCAAGGACAAAAGAAGTCAGGATTACAGGTTAAACAATTAGGAAATTTCACACCAGGCAGTGAGGGGTAGTGCCGTCTGCAGGTCTGGAGAGCCTCTGAAACACGGGATCATCTTTCAGTCTTTCTAGACAGATGGAATTTGAATGTCTTGCAGAATCCTCACCCAGGTCAGGAACTCAGAGCGTGGGCCTGCAAGTCTCTCCTGACAGCATTTTCTGAGAGCCCACAGCAGGCAGGAAAGATGAGCCTGAGCTGCTGCTCTTTGTCCAGACTTTCCTGCAAGGTTTGTGGGAGGGGAAACAATCCTGCAATGTGGCATCAACTGTGTCAGAGTCTGTAACTTTACAGTGGGAAACAAAACTGCAGTTTCTCATGGAGACTGAGCTCAGCTCTGTGGTGTCACATCACAGTCAGGGCCTGTCTGCTTTCCATGCTCAGAGCATGTTGCATTGTGACTGCAGGGTCTCCCATGGATCTGTGGAAAAGAGCTTTACCTGCTTGCTCGCCCTCCATCCTTTCTGAAGGATGTGCAAGGACCTGTCCCTACATTTCAGTTTGGGTGTCAGGGGCCACAGCTGGGGCACCAAAAGGGCAGGAGTTGCCCATTTGTGCTGAGCAGAGACCTCAGCCCCCCTGTGCAGGAGCTGGCACCAGGCTGGGGCAGTGGAATCGGAACCTGCATTCTCTTTGAGATAATGGAAAGTCACAGGGAGGTATCCAGCTTTGGGCATGAATAAATCATTACAGGTATGAATTATTCAGGGTTCAGCCCTCCACATGTGCTCCATTCAGACTCCAGCAGCAGCATCCCTACTGTGCAGGGTTTCTTCCCAAACATTCCAGGTCTATGACAGGCTGATGAATCCAAGTGTTGAAATAGGATTAAAAGAATAATTAAAAATCCAACAGTAAAAAGCTGCTCAAAAGAACTGTGACACCTCAGGCTGGCATGGCAGTGGCCAGGCAATGTCTGAGCACCACAGTGTCAGTGTTGCAAGCTGTCCTGGAGTTAGTCACAACCTGGGGTGGGAATAAAGAGTGGCTCGGGAAACAGGGAGTACGTGCTAGAGGGAAGAGTTGGAATGACGGGCACAGAATCAATACAGGAACCAACCCAGCCTTCTGGTAACCTGTGTCTAACACAAACACAGGTATTACCTGTCAAAATGTCAGTGTGCAATTTTGGTAGTGCTGAGGCAGTAACTTAGAATTTCTGGCTTAGATCTGTGCTGTGATACCTGAGGCTTTGCCCTGTGGTGCTTTTTTAACATCCTGTTTACTGTGAGCTGAAATGGATCGAATTAAGAGAAGATCTGGTTTGCAGTGACTGGAAGGATGGCACTGTTAGAGCTGGGCTGCTGTGATTACTTTAATGCCACAGCCCAAATCACTGAGCTGGGGGCCCAGGTAAGCAGGGGCAGCCACAAGTCCTGGGTGCTGCCAGGTGATTTCTGGGGAAGGCTGCAGCGAAGAGACGAGTGAATCAGACCACAGATCAATCAAACCACAGATTACTCAAACTACAGCTTAATCCTCACCACTCCAACCCCGACTGGAAGGGAAAAAAAAGTGCTGTGTTGAACAGCCAGGAAATGGCTGGTTGGTCCTGCACAGGAAATGAGTCAGCCCCGAGCATCGGGAGGAGCCGTGGGGACAGGGAAGTGCTGAAATAACATGGACGAGGAACAGCAGAAACACACAGAAGTGTCTCATGCCATGGATTAGAAAGAAGGAAAGGTGTAAAATGTGAGCTCTTGTGATTCTACTTGAAATTTGAAGTTGGTGCTTGCAGCATGAAATACCTGCAGCTGCAGTTTGCCAGCCCTGTAAAAAGAGAACTCAGAGTGTGCAATGGCAACACCAACTGTGCCCCCGGTGCAGCTCTCCTGGCTTGCAGAGTGTTTCTCAGCTGCTCAGCTCTGGATCTGCACAGCAGGCCTCGCGTCGCTGCAGCGGCAGAGCTGTCACAGACACTCCACTGCCGGAACCCACGCGTGAGTTAGGCATCAGCCAGCTCTCCTGCAGTCCTCCCTGTGCCCATTCCTCCTCCTCCTCCAACCACCCCAGCTGCAGAGGGGCTTTGGGTCCCTCTCCTCGCTCCTCCCCTCAGGCATGAGCAGGGGAGCCCGAGGGTCAGAGCCCGACACATCTGCTGGACTGACAAACCCCGCGGGGATTCCACTCGGATCCGCCCGTTCTGCACTAACCACTCCCAGAGCTGTGATGTGGCATCCTAAACGATGCACAGAAGAATGTTCTGGCACCCCAAGATGTTGCTGAAGCTGCCAGTATGCCTTGAAACAAAACCGCTGTGTTCACTGAAAAGGGCTGGAAATAAATAAAAGCGACAAAGAGAAGCAGAGGGATTGGAGACACCCCCTACTCCCAGGTTTCTTTGGGATAAGCTGGCAGCAGTTATCTAGGAAAGACTTCCCTGGTTACGGCCTTGCAGAGTTCTGGGAGTAACGGGGCAGGAGAGGAACTTCAAGGAAAGCAATTGTCACTGACAACAGCATCTAGGATGCCCCACTCTGCCCAGGGCTTCGGGCTCCTGAACTGGGGCCGTGTTTTAGGAGGGTTTCTGGTTTTCAAACTGCTGACAGAAACGTCGGGTGGAAGAGGAAGGAGAAGAGGAAGAGCTCTGCCAGCTTGCAAAGGACACAGTTACGCAGAGAAGTGTCCGTGACCCTGCACAGGCTGCAGGGTTGTTTAACAATACAGAGGCAAAAGGCAGGAAAGGGTCCGTTTTGTTTCAGAAGGTTTTTCTTCTCCACTGGTGAATTAAACGCCAAGAGATAACATAGGCAGGAAGAGCTCAAAGAGAGAAAAAAAGCTGGGTGTGCCCCAGAGGCCTTTCCCGGCCGGAGGAACCGGAGCTGGAGGGTGGGATCCTACAAAACAAGCTGGTTCTTTTTTTCCCTTTGCCCTCCTCATTTTTTTTTTTTCCTACATGGCCATTTTCATCTGGGTTTGTTTTTCAAAACAAACACAAGGACACACAGGGGCAGGTCCTGCTCCCCGCTGGCTTTTCATATCAAGTGTGATCTTGTTGTTAAATGCATTTTCCTGTTTGGCCCAGAGAAAGCTCCAACAGCATCTCTGGTCACTTTGCTCCCTGAGCAGATGCTGCCTAACAAATTCTGTTCTTACTGCAGGAAAAACAACTGATAAAATGTTGCACAATCATAATTTCTGCCAGAACTGTGGAAAATTAGAGCGAGTTGCACAAACCTTAACGAGACTTTAAAGTCAGACCACACCTGCAGAGGACAGGCCTTTGGAAATCAGGGATCTTGTGCTGGCACCCACCTCTCACTGCTCTGCTGTAGGTGCCTAGAAAGCACCTGGGATACCTGCACGTGCCATCAACTCATGTCAGTAGCCACGAGAAAATCAGATCCTGCTTGAGCATTAATGAATGTTTTTAGTCTTTGTGGCATGCTCAGGGTGCTCTTCTTTAGGGTATTGAAATAGCCCATATTTTTTAAAAAAGGGGCAAAAAAAAGGAGGGATTCTGTCCTGACAGCATCCTCTACCATAGAGGGATTCCTTACGGTATAGAAATTAAATCATTCTAAAGGGAAGATGAAGTGAAACACCTCCTTGGGAAACACACCTTAAACCAGGCACAGATCAAGGGAGTGAAGAAAGCTTGTGTTGGCTGTTAAATCCCTGCTCTCTTTGATCACATCACTTTATCTCTCTGGCTCCCAGCTACACTGGATCCATAATCCCATCATTTTCCTATTCTTTGTCTCATCGAAGTTGTAAATCTCTTATCTGAGGCAGAAGCTGAGCCTTTCATATGCAGGACCCCAGCAAACAACCTGGTCTCAGACAGTTCTATTTGCTTTAGGCAACAGATCAGAACACACTTTTCCTGGACTTTAACTGGGAGTCCAGTCAGAGGTTTGGGAATCAGAGTTCCCAGCTCCTGTAAGATCCAAGGCAAGCTCCTGCATTTCACAGATGGGGACAAGAGTGAGGGAGGCAAGTGATGTCTGATCCCGGCCTCCGAAACCTCTAAGAATTGCCCCAGTAAGAAACAAGAGCTCTGACCAGAGGACTTGGCACAGCAACATGGCTTTGTGAGAAAACAGACCATTTAGGTTCTAACTTTTTCTTTTCCCTACTCACGCGTCAAGTGTATACTTGAGAGAGACAAGAGAATACAAAATGCATGTCTGTACCTGCCCGAGTTACCTGACACGCAGCAGAAACGCCCAAATTTCCTTCGCACTCTATTTTTTAAACAACTTTCTGAGCATTCGTATCGGTCTGTATTTAAACTGTGTTTCATCTAGGGCAGGATCTGCTCCCTGGAGCGATGGTGGGAAGGATCCAGCGGCATCCAGGGGCCTGGGATGGGGACAGACCCCCACACCTGCCTCGGTTACCCTGAGGGAGCCACAGAAAGGATCTTACAGAACCACCACAGTCGTTTTAAATTCACCACAGGTGGCCCAGCACCTGCAAAGGAAATCTTCCAGAGGTTTGACAAGCCCCAAACCCGTGGAATCTACCTGAATCTCCACAGAAGTGAGGCCTAAAGGCAGTGATAAACACTAAGGTGGGGCAAGCCGATCTAACTGGGCACTGAGGTGCCCCTGACGGGCCATGGAGCTGTTTCGGGCAGCAAACGATCACAATGGTACCGGAGGCACAGATCCGCCTCATGCCTGAGCAGCAGGCAAGTGAGATGTCTTACCTCACAGGATCTCTCTCTCTCCCTCTCACTCACAGGGTAATCTTTATCCTTAAGACATTAACTGCGATTACACAGAACTCCATCCCGTATCTCAAACAAACCCTCCAGCCTCGCGCGGCCCCCGAGGGGCGGCGCGGACCCAGGACCCTCATCCGGGATGGCGGCGGCGCGCGGCTTCCCTGCCCGCACCCAACATGGCGGCGGCGCCGAGAGCCCCCGCAGCCCCTCACGGCACAATGAGCACGCGGGAGCCTTGCCCGCATTCAAGATGGCGCCCAAGGCGGTGATTCCCATGCCCTGCCCCCACTCAAGATGGCGGCTGGGGGTGTCATCCCGGCCTCCTTCCCGCTCTGAAGATGGCTCCTCCCAGCCGCCTCCCTCCGCCTACCGAATGGCGCCGCGCACCGGAGTGCCGCCCCGCCCCCCGCCCGCCAGCAGCCAATCGGCTGAGCGCGGAGCGCCAGGGCGCCAACGCCGGGAGGCGGGCGGTCCCGCCCCCCCGTCAGGGTGACAGCTCCGCCGGCCAATGGGGAGTCGGCGCGGGCGAGGCGGGCCAGGCGGCGCCGCCATTTTGTGAGTCTATAACACGGAGCGGTCGCGCTCGTCCCGCTATTGCGGCGCCTCCCCTCCGCTCCCGACGGGTCCTCTCCGCGTGCAATGGACGGGTGAGTCCCGCCCGGCGCCGCGAGCGGCGCCGCCGGGCCCCTCCCGGGCTGCGGAGGCGGCCGAGTCGGGGACCCTCGCCGGGGGCTGGGGCGGTACCTGTGGGGGGCTCGCGGGCGCGGCCGAGGGGGTCTCGTGCTCGGGCCGCGCCCCCCGGGCCCTTCTCGGCGGGCGGCGGCGGGAGCGGGGCCGGCCCTGGCGGGACGCCTCGTGCGGGCCGGCCCCGCGCTGCTCCCACCGCTCCGGGGGTCCCGCCCGGGGGGCGCTCCGGGGGTCCCGGCTGGGGGAGGCTCCGAGGGTCCCGCCCGGGGTGGGGGGGTGCGGGGGGTCCCGCCGGGGCCGGGCGGGGGGCGGCGGGCCGGGAGCGCCCCGGGGGCGGGGGGGCGGCCCGGGCGCGGCCCCGCGGGGGCGGCGCGGGCGGGGCGGGCGCACCTGGCGGGCGGTGACTCACGGACCGCGCTCCCTCCCATTGTCTGGCGCTTCCGCGGGCGGGGGCGGGGGGGCTCTCGCCGGGCTCCTTTGGCGGCCGGGTTTCGGTCGCCAAGTTTCGCAGGGGCGGGCGGGCAGGGCTCCGCCGCCTCCTCACCTGAGCGCCGCAGGTACGGCCCCGCTCCGGCCGGCCCGCGGAACTGCGGGACGAAACTTCCCTGTGCAGCCCCCTTCGCGGGGAGTTTCCAGAGCGCAACTTTTGTCGCGTCAACTCCTCTTCAACCAGCGCTCGCCGCGGCAGAGTTGGCTCTAAAGCGGGTGTTTTATCAGGGGATCTCTCGGAAACGAGATCTCCGTGCTTCTCTCATCCTGTATGGTGTAGTTTTTTTGTGATCTGATTTTTTGTTTCGTCTAGCGCTCAGTAGTTAAAATATTTCTGAGGGCCTCCGAGAGAGCAGTTTGCTTTCCCACAGCCAAAAGTACGGGAAGCCCAAATTAGTGCCTTCTCGCTTTCTGCCTCGGAACACTGGTCTGGGGAGAATTAGGCGTAGTCACATGTCTGGGGTTTTTTTACACACTGAAAAAGTGGCGTCTCAGTGTTGTTTTCATCTTAAAACACATAAAAATCGTGTATCCTACAATTTTTACAGTCCTTCGCTCTACTGCTTTTAACCAGTTGTTCACCGTGTTGAATGATATTAAAAAAAAAACCAAACAAACAAAAACTAACAAGTTCTCAGCACATGAGATCACACATTCTAGTGGCAAAAATTGGTTTGATATTGATGTGGTTCCTGGGAAGGCTGAAGTTCTGTGCACATTAAAGTAGTTGCTGTTTGAACGTAGAAGTTTTAGCGAAACGCGAGTCTCAGTTACCCCTTGTCTTTTGGAGATCCTGGTGCGGGATGCGTTTGCCCCGTGAAAGTGTCCCCTGTCTCCTGCTGAAACTTCAAAAGCTGCTTCAGAGAATGGTAGCTGGCAGCGAGCAGCCCCCTGGCTCCAGGCTGCTCCCGTCTCCTTCTCCCGAAAATGATCTCGAGCTGTGCCCGAGTGATCCCCTTTGAATAAGTTGCTTTGTTAAAACATGCAAGGAGTCCGAAATGCTGCTTTGGAAAATGACCTGGAGGTTTTACTGGTGCTGCCTAATTTTCCCCCTTACTGAGTAGGAATTATCCCATTATTCCATGGAAAAAAATATAATTTTTATGAAGGGCTTTTTTGCCTGTTCTTTCAGAACTGGGAAAAGTTTTAATCCCGTCCTGAAGGCTGATGTGCATGGGAGGAGAAGGAAGCCTGGGATAATTTATTGAGGGGGTGTGTGAACTGGAAGTACGTTGCACATTTGAATAAAAATTCTGAAATACTGTGGAGCTCGTTCCCTGTGGTATTTGTTATCAAGTGGGCTGCAACAATATCCCAGGAATCGATAGTTCTTGGCAAATAAAACAGCTCTTCCTGTTGGATGGTTCTAAATGCCATTCCCTGCTAAGGCACTTTATGTAAAACATTTCCTGTGCGAGAGGCCCACAGGAGGAACAGGAAGTGGGAGAAGCTGCTCTGGGGTAAGTTCGAGAGTTGGGAAACCTGGGACATTCTGTGTTCTTACTGTGCTTCGTTGGCAGTAGCTGTTCTAAGGTTGTGGAAATGCCTGGGTTAATGTTTGTGTGTTAGCTGAGGAATGTACGCCGTGTTTAGTGATGCTGGTTCCTTGAACTGCTCCCTGCAGATGGTTTTCATTAGTTCATTACTGCTGACCCTCGGGTGCAGCCAACCCATCTGCCCTGGGGGTGCCCAGCTCTGGGCCAGTGGAGCAGTGTCAGACACGGCCTCCTCTGAGCACTTCCCTGGAAAATGCGGAACTATCGCGTGGCTTCCCGCAGCAACCGTTGGGTCAGGCTGTGGCTCCAGCGCTGGGTTATGATGACACGGCAGGCTGGGGGGAAGAGGAAGTGTGAGGAGCTGAGCTGGCTTGTGCTGGGGCTCCTTCGTGGAGCTGGGGACACTGGAACGGCCCAATGAGATCAAGCAGGATTTAATTCCCTGAAAAGTTATGAACTGTTGCAAGAGGGGAGGGAAGTAAGAACTAGTAAAGGCAAGTTCTGTCACATTAACTCACCATGTCAAGTTGTTCTTGAGCAATCCAGGTTTCACATTGCTGGTTCGAGAATGACTTCCCTGCTTGCCTTGTGTCCCCCTGCTCTGTGGAGCTGCTGCAGGTCGGTCAGCTGGCCACCACTGGGTCCTGTGCTCTGCAGTTACAGCTCTGTGAGAGGAGCTGAAGCGGGCAGGGCTGGGGACATGGCAGTCCAAAGGGGTCATTTCTGCTCTCGGTTTTGTGTTGTAATGAACTCAGTTGGAGTTCATTAAAAAAAGATGCAGTCTCCAGTGCAAGGGTATAACTGAAATCCTTAGGCTGTGCTGAGCACTTCCACAAAACAGTGACGTGGAGGTGCTGTAGGGCTCTGGGAGATTGTAGGCAAGCATTCCAACTGCACGGGTGGAAGATGTTGCTCTTAGGAAGTTTGTGTCGTGATGTAGAGAGTTCTTGCTGACAGGAGCTGGGTTGCTTGAGGTATAGCTGGTGCTAATTTTCATCTTAGTGAATTAGAAAATCTTATCTTAGGAGGTTTAAGTGTCTTAGGTAGAGTTTAACAAGTGGTTTTTGCTAGACTTGATAGAGGAATCCTGTGTAGGGCGTACCCCAGGCTGGCACTGCCTGTACCTGCAGGTTCATCGCCAGTCGGGCCCTGCTGTGGCTCCAGCGGTGCTGGCGTGGCCTGAGGGCTGCTCTGAGCCCGGCTCCTGCTCCGAGGGGACACAGCCAGGCTCTGGCGTTGGTGCCTTCAGCCCTGCTGGAGCTGGCCCTGGGCCTGCAGAGGCTCCACGTGTGTCAGGGGACAGGAACTGCAGAAGGGGATGTTGGTGGCAGAGCTGACTCGTGACTCTCTTCCTCTCGGTGTGGTCAGTCGGGGTTGCATCGCTGGGCTCAGGGGTGTTCGTTCCTACCCCCACAGGCCCTTGCAGGAGGAGCAGGCACTGCCTAGGGAGTGGGAGAGCTGCAGTTTTCTGGCACTGCTGGGTCTTGGGTCTCCACCATCATCATCTAATAATTTTTCTTTGTATAAACTGTCCTTGGCTCACCTGCAAAGACAACTGTGCACTTTGACTTGCTTTTTTCTTACTACTGTAAACTATGCTGGATTTTTGTGGCAAACCTATCTAACTTTTTTAATCCTTTTCTTTCTTTTTTCTACAGCATTGTCCAAGATATAACAGTTGGTACAAAGGTAGGCACTTCTCACTTTTTCTCTCTTTTTACACTGCTCAGCATCTGACCTAGTTTTAGCCTTACCAAATGTAGATCTTCAGCTGTAAAGGGTTATTTCTGGTACCATGTAAATTGGTTTTAACCAGAAGGTAATGTAGTTTCATGTGCATTTAAAACTTATAATATGGCTCAGCATTTAGTTCTTGGCATTTGGACATTGATTATCAACTTTATTGCATTTAGGAACAGTCTTTTCCCCTGCTAAAATGTCAAGCCATGCTTGTTACTTGTGTGCTAGACAATGTTTCTCCATGGAGAAACCGATCCTTTTCCTTTGGAGAACTCTGTTTCCTTTGTTTGTGTGAATTCCTGCTCAGTTATATGTCAGAAGTCCTTCTACCACAAAAGGGAGTGTTTAGCTGTTGATTTTTATTTCCTGCTAGTACAGTAAATATGACCTTTGCCCTTCTAGTCTCAGGTTTGGAAAGCGCAGCCTTAGCCCTAAACTCAAAGTGCTGACAAGGAGGCTCCTTATCTGCTGCGGGTGGCACAGGGGCCGACGCTGGGCCTGTGAAATGCCCAACTGGAATGTGCAGGACAGACCGACCCTTCCCGGGCTGAGGGGCTGGGTTTGACTCTGGATGTTGTAGCTCTGGGATCGGGACTGCAGGGAGCTCAGCCCTATGTGAGTGTTGGCCCTTGGCAAAGCATCCCCCGCCGAGCGCCGGCGGTGGTGACCGCCTGTGGTGGTGACCGAGCGGCCTTGGCGGGGCTGGGAAGGGATGCCTGGGAAGGGACACCGCGGGATGGGGCTGCTGGAGCGGAGCTGTGTGCTGGGAGCCCCATGGAACCAGGTGTGAGCATCGCTCAGAAGACGCTGCTGGCCAGCAGGGAGTTCCTGTGTTGGCAGTACAGAACGAGTGTGGCTGCAGCGGAGCACGGCAGCTTTAGAGGGCTGAGGGGCGTTAAATGCATGAAGGGGCTCTAACGGCTGAAGGGGAAAGGTTACTCCAGCTTTTCTTCCTACGTGAATCTGAAACTCGAATCAATGATAGTGTCTGGTTCTGGGTGGGAATGCTGCCTGCTGCAGGGAGTGCAGTTTGCCATCGGATGAAAGGAGGAGAGGCAGTAAAGTTATGGACAACAAAGGTTAGTTAATAGTTCATAGCCATTATGAAAGGTGGACCAAGGCATCCCTTGACACTATAGAGCAGTTTGCTCTGCTTTATTGTTTTAAAAGGCAGGCTGCTGGCCTTTTATTATTTTCTCATATCCTTACTTTACGTATTAAGAGTATTCACACCCACTTATTAATTTTTCTGAGATCTTAATTTAATTTAGTTTCTTAAGAAGTCCCCAGGTGTCCTCATGCCTTACTCCTCCGAGCACTGTACTGCCCAATGGTCTTATGTTTAATCAGGTGTAATTGTAGTAGCCATTCCTGGCTCCTCAGTTTAAAGTGTGTGAATTTGTTTAGGAAGCTCATTGCCATTCTGGTGTGGGGGTTCCTGATACACAGCCTTCTGGAATGTCCTGCAGATTAGGAACACGTGATATAAGACTTATTT
The DNA here is from genome assembly GCA_038380795.1 of Pyrocephalus nanus. Lineage (NCBI taxonomy): Eukaryota > Metazoa > Chordata > Aves > Passeriformes > Tyrannidae > Pyrocephalus > Pyrocephalus nanus. Next base: position 5,789,122 of record CM076287.1, on the reverse strand, counting down.
CTTCCCATAATTTCACTCGTCTGAAAAGGAAGTATGGCCCTAAGATGGAGGCACTGCATTTGAGCTCTGAGGTGCTGGTTTGACTCTGCAGTTTCCTCTTCCGAGTAGTCTGATCAAGGTCCTCTCTCTTGTATCTCCTTGCCCTCTGTTTAATTTCCGTGATGTTACTGTTGCTTCGCACTCTTAACGGTCCCTGGGCAGGACTGAATGACTGACTGGAGAGAGGGTGAACTGTGACGCGTCCTTCTTTAAGCGAAATTGCATTTTGGTGATTGAAGAAGTCTCAGAATAGTTTGGGTGCTGAAAGATTGTGCTTCCATAAACCAAAAGTGCCGTTCTGTGGTGTTTGAGAAGTTAATTTTTAAAACAGGCTTTGCTGGAGTGTGATAGAGACTGACTGCATAGAAGTGATTTGTGGTGAAGCCAGGATCTTTGCCATGGGAACCGTAATTATGGCTTCAGGCAGTGGGCCAAGAATGTTGTGAGGAAATTCCAGTCCCCTCCTATGGCTTTAGTTAGAGGCTGCAACAAGCTGGCTCTTGTGGCCTCCCAACAGGCGAGCACACATGGGAGCCACATGTTGGTGGCCGGGGACATGGATGGCAGTGGCTGTTGGGGGGCATTGGGTCAGCTGGGTGTGCCAAACAGCTCCATCTCACCTGAGAGTGCCACACGCTGCCTTATGCACCTGGGTCTTCAGTTTATGTATCTGCTCATAAAGTGGTTGTTGAAAATACTGGATTTTAAGCTCAGGCCTACTTTGCCCTCAATCTGGGATGATTTAAATAAAACAGGAAAATAACACATGATATTACTCAACTGCACCTTCTTAGTCCCACAAGTGTAGGGATAGATTCTGATCTCTGACTCTGATATCTCCTTCAGGTACTGTCAGACATGGGAAGGCAGGTGTGCTGGTGCCATGTTTGTTGTCCTCTCATACCGGCAAGAAGGGGAAGCATTATTTAATTTCAGATTCCCCATGGCTCTGCTAAAGCTTCTTTAAGCTGTGCTTGCTTGGGCCGGTGTTTGAGCCGTCCCATCCATCAGCCCTTTGACAGGTGGGGCAGAAATGGCCTTCCATAGGTTCTGTATTGCTGGAGTGACTCATCCAGCAGTATTTCTCTCTGATAGGATTTGTGGTGAGCTTTGCCAAGGCCCCCTCTGCTCCATGGCAATGATTTAAAAGCTCAAGGTTGACGAGTAGTTAAGTTTCAGCTTGGGAACAGTAGATCATAAAGCCTGGGTGTGTACTGCCCTACAGAGCCAGCATGACTGCATTGCTGTAGCACTTGGAGTTTAGGAATTTTGGGCTATTTAAACTGGCCACACCTTTTATTTGCTCAAAGGGCAGGTTTGTTTCACAGAGTGTCTCCATAGCAGCAAAGACTGAGAAAGTGGGGAGGGGCTGATGGAGGAGCGAGTTGAGGATCCGGCTTTGCTGTGTGGCTGGTGTGTGCTCCAGCTCGAACGCAGCTTGTTGCCAAAGCTCAGGGTGTGAGCTGGTGCTCTCCTGCAGTACTTGAGGGTCTGGTGGCTTTTAGGAACTTCAGATCTGTAGCCCATAGAAACAGTGCCGGCCTTGCAGCAGTACCGTGGTAGGAACCTGCTGTGCTCTGACCAGCTCACCTGCCTTCAGAGGGGCTGGGAGTGTGTGTGTGCCTCTGGAGAGGTACCAGCCTAAATCTTGTCCAGGCGAGAGGGAGGTTGTAACAGTTTCGAAAGCCTGAAGTGGTGGGTCACTGGTGTTGGCTGAGCAGAGTGTAGGTTAAAATTAAGTGTCCTCTGCGCCTGCCAGATAGGCTGATGCCTCTACCACAGATCCACTGTGTCCATGGAATATGCTGACTCCTGGGTTGAATTTATTGTGGTTAATGGTATGGAGCTTTCTTGGTACATCAGGCATGAGCACTCTGGTGAACTAAAATGAACCCAACTCTCTTGGTTCTGATCAGATGATAAATTTTGTGTCCAAAGGGTGAGTGGCACTGAGCTGGGAGCAACGTCGTGGTGTGAGGAGGCTGCAGGGGCTTGAAGTTGCTTTGTGTTGGTCCTAACTTCCCAGCTCCCTGATGGGGAAGCAGGTGTGGTGTGTGTGCTTCAGAGGTGTTTCACAAAAAAAGTTGACTCATGGTTTGTGTTTGTGACCCGAATTGGAATGTTTTTCACACTACTTTACGTCTGACTGACTAAAGACTGCTGGAGGCAGGAGAGAGGGGAATAGAGGGAGAACATAAGGAAGCCTTGCTGGACGTGAGTCTTTGGTGGAAGATGAGGAAAACTGGCATCCTTCCTAGCAGTTTAATTTTAGTTCCATTCTTGAATCTCAAATCTCTCAGCAAAAACTGCTGGAATGTAGCATGAGTGTGATGATGATGTCATCAGACTGGATTTCTCTTAATAGTTTCTTCAGAGAGATTTGAGCTGTGAACTAAAGGATCAGAGCATTCCTGCGTCCCTCTGGGACTGACCTCGGACAGCCCTTGATGAGCCGCTCTGTTCCTCCTGTGCTCAGAGGCATTTTCTTGCCTCTTTGATCAGAGCAGAGGGTTTGTGTGAGCTCCTCCATGATCTGTGTCGTTTTTGTGCCAGTATCACAGTGGTCCTTTACTGGCTCCTCGACACTTTTCCAGTTGTAGGGAACGTGAAGAACAACGATGCCCACGTGCTCTGGCTTCTTGTGGGACAGATCTTTGTTGGTTTCTTTTCAGAGGGGGGTTTCCAGGTGCAGCTCTTCCTTGCTTTGCCTTCTGTAAGTGCCTGTTAGCTGATGGCCTGTTTGCCTCCAAAATCCACCTTTTCCCTCACATGTTACTGCTATCCTGAGTCTGTCAGAGCAGTGTAAGATGCTCCACGTCCAAAGGCATGCTGCTGCTCTGTAGGGTTTTCCCAATGAGCCTGGGAGAAAAACAGCTTTTTGGAGATCATGAGCTTGACCAGCCTGTGCCTTCTGGCCTTTCTGGTCATTGCCCCTTTTCTTCTCATATGCCCTGTCTTTTTGACGTTGCTTTAATTTTGCTTTCTGCCTGAAAATTGATTAATATCACTTGCTTGACTAGAGTATTTTTATGATCGTTCACCTTGTATTTGTTTTCTAGCCTTTTGCACGGGCAGGATGCAGTTGACTTGCTGTAATCCATTTAAAATAAGTGCTGGATCTTAAGTAGATAAAGGATTATATAGGGCAGCTGGGAATTTCTGTAGCACTTGTAGGTGTGCTGGTAGAAGCCGAGACAATCTCTGGCCTCATTCCAAAGTGTGGTAAACCAGGTAAAATCCTAGGGGCAGTGAGGCAGCATGTAGTGCATGTGAAAGAGGTGTTGCTTTTTAAGCTGTGAAAGCTTGTACAGACTAAAAATCCTGAAGACTTACTTATTAAAACTTTAAAGCAAAGCAAGGCTTCAGGTTTGAGTGGTGGTCAAAAAGATAACTGGAGAACACATGACATGTTAAGTTGTACGTTGCCTCCCTCTCCACAGCTCGGAAAAGGGAACGAAGTGTTGGCAGCAGAGCTGCCCCAGAGTGTGATTAAATTAGTGCAGCTTGGGCAAGGGGCCTCCTGTAGCCAGGAGTGTCAGGCCAGAGGAGGCTGCTGGCATGGAAACCCCTCCCGGCAGGGTTTCCGTGGTGCCATTGTGCTGCTCGCTGGGGATTTGGGTGGTGGAAACAGCTCTGCTCTGCTCTAGGTAGGATCTGGCAGTGTAACTCCAGCAGTGGTGGTTGTTTTCGATCAACAGGAAGAGGAGATTTGTTAGTTCAAACGAGGAATTTGATGTGCTGCAAGCACGCTGTGGCTTCTGTTAATCTCGTCATAAAAATACCAGCTGCAAACGAGTGGTGAGCAGAAATGTCAGCATAATTAATGCCTCTGTGAGCAGGGATGGGAACGGGGGGCTGGAGAACCATATCTTGAAGTGCATCTGGGCCTCCCCAATCAACTCAGCAAATGCAGCAGGGAGAGAAGCAGTGCTGTGGGTGGATGTGGGTGTGAGCACTGAGCACCCCCACAGCCCTTGGCTGGGTTTGCTTTGTTTTAAACCTAAATTAAATTACATAAAACTTCAGAATCAGTAACTTTTCTACAGGCTTTCCCAGTACAATTCAAAAGACCCAATGGGTACGTTGTTAGTGAGAAAGTCTTCTAAACCTGTTCAACCAACCAGACTTGCTCTGATTCCTCTGCCTCTTCTGAATTGGGTACTTGGTATGAAGCGTTTGAATTTATGCTGCGGTTTTACGGAAACTCTTCAGAGTTTCTAATCTGTACAGAAAGAACAGACTAGACAAGTCTGGAAAGAGACTGTGGCGATCCCTGCAGTGTAAGGGCAGAGAGCTGATCAAAGCTGCTGAGTACCCACTGCTGGGGACAGGGTCATAGAGAACTGGCTTTCAGGTTGCCTTGGGTTTGGTCATTGCAAAAAGGAATGATTTCCTGTGCTTATGCAGTATCAGCTCCAACAGGAGTGGAGGAGGAACACGGGCTGATGAAAAGTCGTGGTTGATGCAGCCTCCTTGTGCTGGGGACTGGGCCATGTGGCGTGGGGATGGCAGCTCAGTGTAACCACTGCGGCTCCTTGGGGCACTGGGTCTGCTCTTCTTGCGCTTCAACAGCCACCCCTCTAAAGGGAGATGTGGCAAATAACTTTGCTGTGACTGTGCAGTACTACATGTACTGTCTGTAAACTTCCTTATGTAGAGAAAAGACCTTGGAATAACTGCGGTTTTCCAACTACGGCAGTCTTCCCTCTTCGTTTGCATGTACTTCCAGCTGGGAAGCTTACAAATTGACTGCTGCTGCTTTTGATGTCGAACAGTCATCCCCCTCTGCCTCCCGGCTCTGGTCACAGTGGGCAGCGCAGGCTGTCTCGGAGATAAGAGGGGAGTGGATTGGAAATTGCTCTTGTTAAAGAGACACAGACACGACAGGGACATGTGGAGCTCAAGCCTGGCTGCAGCGACATCCTTGTCACAATGCCTGCCAAGGAGTTTTCAAATATGCAAGAAAATGTTTACTTTAAACAAGCCATTAGGAAAGTTAAATTCAGGGAATAGAAATTCTTTCCATAATAGTATAAATGCCTGTTTTTCCAGTTTATGGTTTCCTAGTGTTGCCTCCATGAGAGCCAAGTATGTGGCCTGTTCTCCTGGCGTTTGCATGATGGATTGCAGGAGTTGCCCGGTATGCTTGCACAGACACACCAAGTAGTACAGGAAGAGCTGGAGTTGTGGATGTGCAGAATTTTACAAGTTAATATTTAAGAACATGTTTTAAAATGGTGAAGGCCCATTAAATCCTGATGTGAGGGCTTTCCTGAGGCCAAAACCACCTGTCTGTGTGGGTAGGACTGTGCTTTGCTCAGTGGTTCTTGTCAGTAGCTGCCAGGTGTGTCCCAGGCCACAGCATGGGAAGCTGTACCTGGAGTGGCTGCAGCAGTGTAGGTACAAGGGTGTTCTTACAGTTAAACTGGGGGATTTCTTTTAGCCTTGGATTTATGCCTTGATTTGAGTCATCAAAGGATGGGATCACAGTCTAATAGCCTCCCGGCCCTGCTTGCCTCTTGCTGTACTCAGGAATCAAAGTGCTAATTAGAACAGCTGTTAAAAGGCCCACTCCTAATGACTGCGCTATGTGAGGAGGAGGAGGAGGAGGCCGAGGCCTCTGTGCCCAGAGCCTTGGTGGGACCTGGTCAGTGCTTGCAGGTGACCAGCAGCAGCACACGAACTGCAGTTTGGAAGCTGGCCTAATTCTCATCTTTGGGACATCAAAGTCCTTGAAGCCTCTTTGAAGAGCTGGCAGTGAGTAGTCAAACAAGAAATTCAAGATTTGAGGGGGAAAGAAAAAAAACCAAATTGTGTCTGTAGCTGGGTGTTCTGGGGTTCTCTGTGACCTACTTTCCCAACCTGTTTGCTGGGGGAGTGCGCAGAGCTTTTCTTTTGCAGAGATCCTGTTTCTGCAGGTGCCACCAGATACAGGCCATGTGGAAGATAAGGGTTTCTGGTGCCACGGTGTGGAGCGGGGTATGTTTCCAGCAAGGTGGGTGGGAATGAGCCGAGGCAGGGATGAGCTCTGAGCTTTTTTGTGTTGGTGAAAGCCTTTTAGTGTGGCATTTCTGTGGAAGAGTAGTATAGAAAATTATGAGAAAGTACTCTTAGGTGTTAGATCTGTAGTATCATGTTCACTCATAATTTACAGCGGGATTTGAAGTCTTCTGTGTAACTTACTTGAAATGAAGCCATGCTGATTGTAAGCTGTGTTGTGTATGCAAGTATAGATTGTGCTAAGAAGTCATTCGTAGTCGTGTTTGCCTTTGTCTTAGTAGTGTTTTTGAGCCTCCCACTTGGGTTAGACCAGTCCTGGTCAGTTGAGGTGGTTTGGGTGACTTTCCAGGGAATGCTGTTACCAGAAGACACCTTCCACCAGATCGGGGTGCTCCAAGCCCTGTCCAGCCTGGCTGTGAACGCTGCCAGGGACGGGGCACAAAGTACACAGCTTTGGTTCATAACTGCCAAGTCATACACAAAGAGTTTTGGCAACTTCAGAGTGAAAATCCTGTGGGATAAGAGTAGTCAGAAACCTGTTCTGCTGGGTATGGCAGGAGAAGGTGCCTGTCGGTGCACAGCGCTGCGTGTAGTGGCTTCACACAACTCAGCAACACTCCAGCCCCAAGATCCCTAATGCTGAGCTGAAAAGAGATACTGGATAGTGCTGCTCCATTACCAAACTGGATCTGACTGATACTTAATTCATGGAGGTGAGCTTCACTGCCCACTGTCAGTATGTTTTCACTTACACTTGTGTTCAGCTCCTCTCCAGCTTTCTCTCAGTTGTTCTGCTTTAGGAGTGCCTGGGTAGAATTGAGTAAAATGCTGTCTGTTTACCTTTCATCTGTTCTCTTCCAGCGGGGACCTGACGAGCTTTTCTCTCCTTGTGTTGCTAATGGACCCTTTATCATGAACAGCAACGCTGCTTCTTCAGGTAATACTGCGAAGAAACAAGCACAGCAATTATTTCTAAGTATTGCAAGTACTGTGAGGAGGTCTGGATTTTCCTACTTAGTTGTAATTTTAAAATCTCTTCCTTTTTAGTACTTATTAGGCCTTTGTAGGACAGTGCTGAATAATAATAATAAACTTCAGCCAGGAACAGCAGGCCAAGTGGAAAGGAATAAAGCAGCAGTCTGGGGTTAGTGGCTCAGCCTGCACCAGAAATTTGGTGGGGATGTCTGTGCTGTAAGGAGGCTGTGAAATGGCCACTGGAGAGTTGATTCCATTGCAGTGGCATTCAGTTTTGTCACTCCCATCGTGCAATTTTGGGGGAAAAGAGAGTAAAACCATGTGTCTTCAGACTCAAGTTAACTTAGACTGTGGAATTTCTCTGTAATAGAGCAGTAACTGGCTGGGGAGCACGGTCTGTGTGTCAGCAGTCGGGAAGTGCATGCTTGTTCTTCCAGACCCTTCTCATCAGCAGTAACTCTTGCTTCTTCTAGATAATGGAAACGACAGCAAAAAGTTCAAAGGTGATAGTAGAAGTGCTGGGGTCCCATCCCGAGTAATCCACGTCCGTAAGCTCCCCAGTGACGTCACGGAGGCAGAGGTCATTTCTCTGGGCTTACCTTTTGGCAAGGTCACCAATCTTCTAATGCTGAAAGGAAAAAACCAGGTATTGTCTCCATAATTGAAAGCAGGGATTGTGTCAAAGGCTCGATGAGTTTGTCATCAGGAAACCAGCTCCAAATTGTTTAAACAACTGCCGTGTGTTAGGAGTCAATAACTTCTGCATACTCTTATTTTACTTTTCTGTGATTATCCTATGAGCTGTAGAAAATACTATTTTCAGGCTGCAGAAGGAGCTCAGTCCATAATTACGGGTTGTCACTTATAATTAGCGTTAGGCCTGGTTTGGAAATTGCAGACCAGGGAATTATTTGAGGAGCAGCAGTGTCATGAGTTGGCCTTTTTCACTCGGGCTGGCTTGACAGCCGAGTTAGCAGTGTACAACGTGGCCTATTGAGGACACCTTTCCAGATCCAGTAAATGAGCTGCGTAAGGCTGAAACACTCTTGGGTAATGCAGGAGGTGTGCGCTCATTTGGTAACTAAAATTGTCTTGCAAATTAAGGAGTAAAAAAGCGAGTCAACTTTAATCATTGCTTCAAATAATGTCTTTAATCTTAATTATGGAAAGGTGCCTCTGATATATTGCGTGGTGTGATTATACCTAAGTGCTTACTGCAGTGACTCGGTACAGTCCCTTACGTTTGTGTTCTGAGGGTGCAGAGCAGGGAGGGGGCTTCCTGCCCTGGAGAGAAGTGAAGGGTGGATTGTTGCTGTATTTTTGTGTTCCTGTAGACACTTATGTCTGAATATACATATGGAGATCTTAGGGTGACACTGAAGCTATTGCATTAAATCAGTCTGAAGAGGGAAGATCCTCGTTTGTTCTACTTGGTCAGCTCTTAAACAGTTCCGTGTGTGTAAGTGGGTTGGGAAAATCCAGTCCTGCTACGGCTTTGCTGGAGGTTCTGTTCAGGGTTCAGGGTGACCTGGTGCAGTCCTGGTGTGACGTGTCTGTGTTGGGTTTGACTTTCAGGCTTTCATAGAGATGAACACGGAGGAGGCAGCCAACACCATGGTGAACTACTACACCACAATCGCTCCAATGCTCCGGAGCCAGCCCATCTACATCCAGTTCTCCAACCACAAGGAGCTGAAGACAGACAACTCTCCAAACCAGGCAGTCAGTTTGTTCTTTGTGTTGTCATCCCAGGGTGGGGGGACAGCCAGATCTCAGCTGGTGGTTTGAGATCCAGGGGCTTGCATAATGTCTGGTGCTTCAGGGCATTTGTTTTTAGTGTTTGAAAGATTTCTGCAAAGTGCAGCCCTGGTAAGGCAGAGCTCACCTGTGTGTGAGAGGGCTCTGCAGGAACACCCCCAGGCAGTTCTCACTCCTGGATCCCTATGGCAGATACACATCAATCTTTCAATTCTGTCAGCTTCTCTAGGATTCTGGAGATGGTGTTTCACCCCAAAAGAGCCTCATTTCCCTCTTCTTATAAATAATGGGATAATTTTGCTGCATCTGTCGATGCTGAGCAAGGTTTTGCAGTAGCATAGGTACTGCATGTTTGATTTAGTTAGTGTTTTTGCATTGCTCTGATGGGTTGGGGTGCTCTGTACTGGCACTGTTTCAGATGTGCTAAAGCCGTGGCCTCCGCATCCCTGGGAGCAGCACAGGCTGTTGTGCTCGCTGCTGCATCCAGCTGGTTGTTGCAGGAAAGCTGACAGTGTGTTTTTGCAAGCAGAAGTGTGGGTCTGACAGGGTGTTTGGTCCCACAGCGTGCCCAAGCAGCTCTGCAAGCCGTGGCCACGGTGCAGACCGGGAACCTGGCGCTGGCAGCCACGGCTGCGGCCGTCGATGCAGGAATGGCGATGGCTGGCCAGAGCCCTGTCCTGAGGATCATTGTGGAGAACCTCTTCTACCCCGTCACTCTGGATGTTCTGCATCAGGTAAAACACATCCCCACAACTGCTGGAAGTTCCTGGAGGAAGGGGCAGCAACAGCTGGTGCGTTGTTGTATTTGCAGTGTCTCTGGTTTGTGTTTGTACAATGCAAGTTGTGAACAGAGCTGTCAGACTTCTCTGGAGACCTGACACCTACAGGAGATTCTGCTCACACTGGTCCCACTCTGGCCAGACTTTAATTTCCAGAGGTTTGATTCCTGGTCCACTTTAATTGGGTTTATTACAGTTCCTCAAGTTCTCTTTAGGTTTTAGCAAAAGTAGCTGCACCTTGTTCTCATGCCAGTGCAGAGGAAACATACAGTGTCCAGGAGCCATTTAGGCAGTGGCCAGTTTGGAAAGTTCCCACTGTCTGCTGCAGTTGCTTAACTTCATGTTCATGTTTAAAATGCACACTTGACTGCATTAAAGAATCTTTGAAATTCCTGGAAAAGGTCCAGTTTGGGAAGGTATTTGTGAATCTTCCTGTATAATAACCCAGAACAAACAAACTGTGTTCAGGGGGCGGTTTGATCACTCTGGTGTGTTCTAGGCTGATGCCCATGGGTGTGGTTTAAAGTTGGGAGCTGACAGGCTGAAAGGATGGCTTTTGTTTCTGCATGTAATAAGAGATCAATATGAAATTATTTTACTGGTAATGTGATAACAAGATATGCAAATATTATCTTGCAGATTTTTTCCAAATTTGGTACAGTCTTGAAAATCATCACATTCACAAAGAACCACCAGTTTCAGGCCCTGTTGCAATATGCTGACCCCATGAGCGCTCAGCATGCCAAACTGGTGAGTGCTGGATTACTCTGTCGGGTTTGCCTTGGTTAATCCAGGCTCAGGTGGGATGCTGGCATTGGGATGTGCTCGGAGGTCCTGCTGGGCTGACACCAGCGTTGCCCTGAGGGCAGAGCACGAGCGGGAGGGAATTGCCCCACACACAGCGTGGGTGGCTCAGGGGCTGCCCGAGGGGCTGAATGAGGCAGAGCTGTCTCTACACGAGATACCTACCTGCCTGTCCTCAGGTGGAGCCCTGGGGTGGCCTAACACCTCTCTCCAGAGAGCGCTTGCTGTGAGCTTGGTCTAAATGCATTTGGGTGAGGACTGGCTTGTTTCCTCCCAGTCTCTAGATGGACAGAACATCTACAACGCCTGCTGCACACTGCGCATCGACTTCTCCAAGCTCACCAGTCTTAATGTAAAGTACAATAATGACAAGAGCAGAGACTACACCCGCCCAGACCTGCCCTCTGGGGACAATCAGCCCACTCTGGACCAGACCATGGCAGCTGCTTTTGGTAAGAGTTTGGGTAGTAGGAGCAGAAAAAATCCAACTGCGGGGTGTATGTGTCAGTGTGGGAAGGGGAGGGGACGTCATCCTGGTGTATTTGGTCAAAAGTTTAGAACACAGTGTGACTAGACTGAGGAAGAAGAGTTGGGAATGGCTGAGGATCAGAGTGGTGCCAAATGCTGGGCGGGTCCATCAGCGCCTCTGCCGCCGCCTGGTGTTGGCCCGCTGTGAGTGCCTGCTGGAGCCAGGGGGTGTGTCCTGGTCACAGCCTGTGCTCGGGGCTGTGCCGATAGCCATGTCCTCAGAGCTGTTTCAGTAACGGAATCCTCAGAGCTGTTCCAGAACAGCGGGGTTAGCAGAGGAATCGTTTTTGTAGTCTCTTGAAGTTCAGTGCTACGCAAGAGGCATTTTTGAATCACTGTTTGTGTTTTAGGGTTTAGCTTTAAACTAAATGCTTGTGTTGAAGAACAGATCAAGACATTTCAGGTGACTTTAGGGAGGTTTAGGTTAGATATTAGGAAAAGATTATTCCCCCAGAGAGTGGTTGGGCACTGGAACAGGCTCCTCAGGGAAGTGGTCACAACACAAGCCTGACAGAGTTGAAGAAGCATTTAGACAATGCTCTCAGGCACATGGTGTGATTGTTGGGGCTGCCCTGTGTAGGGCTAAGAATGAACTCAATGATCCTTAAGGGTCTGTTCCAACTCAAATATTATGTAGTTCTTGGAAGTCTAGCATTTTCCTGCTATTGCATCTCTTTGCATGATGTGTATGTCTTTCCCAGGTGCCCCAGGAATAATCTCTCCTCCATATGCAGGAGCTGGCTTTCCTCCTACTTTTGCCATTCCTCAGGCTGCAGGTACTGTATTTCGTAAGTTGAAATTTTATGTAGGTTTTCTGTTGCTGAAGCATCTCAGTGTTTTAAATCGAAGTAGTGATGGTTGTTCTGGGGTTAGCCATGTAAATTCCAAATGCTGGCACTTGGGTATGGAAAGGACTGGCGTTCCAGTACATCACCTCAGCTAGGAATGCTGTGTGCACCTCTGGGCAATGCCCTGGTGACAGGAGGAAAATACATGAAGCAGGATAGGAGAGACAGTAAAGGCAAGCTTTAAAATACTTGAGGGACGTTCTTGTGCTTTGAATTTCCTCATGTGGTTGCAGAGGTCAGGGACTCACTTCGACAACTATTAAATGCAGTCAAAAGCAAGGAATCTGACCGCTTTTTTCTTAAATGTTTTGAGAAAGCTGGTATTTAAACGTGAACCTGATTACATGGCTGGGATTGTTGCACTGTGAGGCTCAGAGCTCATGTTGCAGGTAACAGATCATTGCTGCTTCCAGAAGTGGCCAAGAGTCTGAGATAAAAGATGGAGGTGCTGCACACACTCACTGGGGTGCCAGTCTAAACAGGCTTTGCTGGGGTTCTCAGCATTCCAAGCCATGTTGACTTTCTGGGAACCTGATGGGATTTCCTTGCTTCTGACAGACAAGCACAGACCAAGCTGTTGAGGCAGTGCTGTTTTGGTAACATCCATTCCTGCCTGGGAAACAGGAAGGGCTGCTTTGGGGGAGAAATCCATGGAATTGATCACTAGCAGTTGTTTCTCGAGCTCTAGAGCTCTTGCCCTTAGAGGTGCCAGCTGGTTCTGGGAACAGCCTAGGAATGCCTGTAAATCCATCTGCAGTGGTTCCCGGTCAGGAGAGGTGGGTGGTGGTGGCACAGGGTACCTGGTGGTCGCATGCATGGTGAGAGCACGTTGTGCATGCCCTGGTTGGACGGACCCTCCCCATGCCCTGCGTGTGACCCCTGCCCTGCACAGCAGAGCTGAGGCTTTGTGCTCATCCGCTGCTTGTGAAACGCGTGAGAGTGCTGAGGAGCCTGCTGGGCAGCAGGCTCTGCCAAGGCAAATCCTGTTAGGAACCAGAACATTTCCTGCAGCACCAGAAGCGAAGGCTCCTGTTGCCCTTAGGATACATGGTCACTGTTGGGAATGATGACTTGCATGGTTCAGGGAGTGTGCTGTTCTTCCTTCTGGTGCAGCAAATACACTAGAGTACATGCTGTTAATTCTTTACTGGTTAATATTCTTTAATTTCCAGGCCTGACAGTTCCAAATGTTCCTGGAGCACTAACTCCTTTGGCTATTCCAGCAGCAGCTGCAGCGGCTGCAGCAGGACGGATTGCCATTCCCGGCCTGGCTGGGGCAGGGCACTCCGTGCTGCTGGTTAGCAATCTGATCCCAGAGGTTAGTGCAGTCCTAATTTTACATTTTTCTCCTTCCTCTTATCTCTGCTTTCACTTTCTGAACACGGATTGGGCTGAAATTCATTGAAAGTGAAATCCTGCTGTATCCAAAGGAAGGGCACTGCTCGAGCAGCAGTGGCCGTGCTCTGCCGGCCCCACGTGCAGAGCAGAGCAGTACTCTAGTTCTAGTTGCTGAAGGGAAATGGGAAAGTCCATCTCAAATTGAAATTGCTCTTCCTTGGTTCAGTGCCAAGGATGCTGCCTGCCTGCTCTTGTCCCCGAGAGACTACAATGCCTGTCCCTTCCTCCCTTTTCTGTTTGGAGTCTCCCTGCCATTCCCATGGAATAGTGTCATTTGGGTCACAGAATAGCCATGTCCATTCCTTTTCCTTGGCATGTTGTAGTTTTTAATACATTAATTCAGAACTACAGAGAGGCTTCATGCTGATCTTTGCTCTTTCTGTGTAGTGTCTGGACCCCTGCCAGCTTGACCTTGTACCTGTGCAGTATTTCCTCTGCCATGTGCTTGCACATTTCCCCCTTCCAGGATTCCTGGAAGTTATTCCTTAGTTAAATCCTTTAACAGCTCACAGTTTACATTTTCAATTCTACTTAACTGAGTGAGTTGAAATATTTGGGTTTCTTTAAAAATAAAGCAAGCAATAGTTGAACAAAAATCTTCTTTAATGAAAGACAGCATCATAAGGGAATTGGATACGGGGGGCTTGGATTTTCCTTCAGTCAGCCCCTGGCTCTGGTTGGATTGAAAGTGTAGAACCTCTGGTATGCAGCAGAGTTATAAGCTCTGCGGAGGAGCTGTAACTGGTGGGACTGTGCACACACGTTAATAGCACTTTGCAAAGCTGTAAAACTTACCAGTGCAGAGTCACCACAAAACCTCTTTGGATCAAAGGGGAAGCCTGGATGTGATGAATGATCAAAATGTTTAACTCTGGATGAGATGAACCAATTGGATCGTGTTTCAGACTTCTCTTACCTGTCATTGCTGTTCTCTCCAGGGCATGAAATAATGGCAGGGGCTGTGGAACAGCTTTGGTATTTGCTGCTCGTGCTGCCTGGGAACTGCTCTGCCATTCCAGGGACTCTCATCTCTGGCTTGTTCCATCATAAGTCTTAATAAGAGCTGGCATTGTTATTCCTGACCAGTGTGATGCTGCCAAGTGTGTGCTCCAGGGATGCTCTTGGGTGCCTGGATGGCAGTGGCAGGACAAGGGGCTGTGCTGCACCTCTTGATTTCTCACAGCCCTGAGCAGTGCCAGTGGGGACAGCTCTGCTCAGGCAGGAGCAAGCAGTTATTTCATGCCCTGTGTTTTTTGAGGAGCTCTTCACTCTCCATCCAGCTTGTCTTTGGGCTAGAGAGACTTTGGGACTTGGACTGAAGCTGTAAACTAACAGACATGAAACTTTTTCCATTGCCTGTATAATCAGTGTTGTAGAAACTTACCTGTGCCACAACCAGTTAGTAAAGAAACAGTATTGCCTGGAGTGACTGCTGTGCTGTGGGGTTTTCCTGAATGGGAATCATGGGGACTGAAATGGCTCTGTTTTCCTTTCCACAAGAGTGGGAGCAGTCTGCACATCCCGTGTGCTGACCCAACACTTTGGGTTCTGCATGGTGAGATCAGGAAGGGAACAGACCTCTGCACATGAGGTATCAGTTCCTTTATCCAAGTGCTTACAGCAGGCCTTGGAGGGGGCTTTTGGGGCAGTACAGCTGCCCATCCAGCTGATCTGTTCCTTAAAGCAGTGCTTGGTATCTGTGGGGGATGTTCCCTTTTTTCCAGCCAGGTGCTGCTGGTACAGGTTGCTTCCCACAGTGCCTGGCCCTGGAGCAGCAGATGCAGCTGTTTGCGACTTGGTTCATGAAGTCACTTTGTCCAAGGAATTTGTGTAAATGGAGAAAGTGTTTATAGTCAAATTTTAGGGAATGCCACTGTGATTGAATTGGGTATTGCAGCCTGTGGAAGTCACTCCGTGGGGATACTGTCTCTTATGTCTTTGTATATCTGAAGTAAAAATGCCTTTTCTTTATCATTGTGTTCCACTAGGTAAAACCTATTAACTGTTTCTGTAAGCGAGTTATTGTATGTAGAATTCTATAAATCTGACTGATGGAACACTACATATTCCTTATGTATTTACTGACCTGTGTTTTTTGCTACTTTTTTCTTTTCTCCCCATCCCTGAATTTTTTTTCTTCCCCTGATCCGGAATTTCTTTGCCAACTGACTGCACGGTACTTCTGCTTCCTGTTGTTGCTTGAAACAAAAAATAAAAACATTCCCCTTCCAAAAAAAAAAAAAAAAAAAAAAAACCAAAAATAAAAAAACCCTGCTCTTCGGAAACCAACCTGCCCTTCAATATTAACCATCTTGAAAACTTCATCATCCATCAACCAATTTCGCCATTTCCTGCGGGGACTCTGCCCTTCCTCGTTGTGGACGATTTGTGCAACCTCGCTCTCCCCTTCGATTCCTTACCTCTTCCCTGTCCCTCCGCTGCCTTGCTCTGCTGTTCTCTAAAGAGAGTTACACCCCAATGCCTCTTTATTCTTTTCGGTATGTTATTATTCACACTTTTTATTACCTTGTTTTTCATTTATTTGAGATTACTTTTTGATACTTCAGAAATGTACAGTTTGCAGTTTGCCTTTTTTTTTGAATGCATAATTTTGGTTTTTACATTGTTTACTTAGTTTGCTGTTTAATTTAGTTTGCCTTTGGTTTTGGTTCAGTTCTGCATGGGTTATTGCTTTGCATGTCTTTGATAAGAGTTTTAAATTGTGAGAGCATGCAAAATTGTCCAGTCTTCTGGCAGTAAGATTTTGGCTTTTTGCTGAAACCCAGTGTCTTTTCTTTAATGTATTGTTCCATTATTATTCTGCTATGTAAGAATTCCCTTAATTAGAGCAGAATACGTAACCATGGTTGAAATGAGATCAGTTCTGGTTGGGAATGGATTTTTTTGCTGTTGGATTGATTAGCTGATGTTAAGTTGAATGAGACCTTGTTTTGTTTCCCTATCTAAGAGTGTTCTTGTTTACTCCCTCTTTGAAGGAGTCTATGGTGATGTGCAGAGGGTGAAGATTTTATTTAAGAAGCAGGAGAACGCCCTAGTTCAGATGACCGATGGGAACCAGGCCCAGCTTGGTAAGCTTGGGAGTGTCAGACTCCAGGCAGCAAGAGACAAAATGGGTAGTTAAAGCTTTAATATTGGCACTTTGTTCTCTTGCAAAAGAAGACCCAAACCCTGAACGTGTCCATGGCTGTGGGGCAGCTCTGGGGCAGGGGTATCTTGTGGGTGCAAGAAGGAAGCAGCCTCAGAAGGCAGCCTGAGGGACCCTGCAGGGTGTGATGTCTGCGAGGGCAGAACTAGAGTGAAATTCTGGCTTTGAATTCGTGTCTGAACAAAACTGAAGTGCCCCTGCAGTCAGGTGTGTCCTCCCCCTTGCAGCCATGAGCCACTTGAACGGGCAGAAGCTCCACGGGAAGCCGATCCGTATCACGCTGTCCAAGCACCAGACGGTGCAGCTGCCCGGCAAGGGCCAGGAGGACCAACGCCTGACCAAGGACTATGCTAATTCTCCTCTGCATCGCTTCAAGAAACCAGGCTCCAAAAATTTCCAGAATATCTTTCCCCCTTCTGCCACTCTTCATCTGTCCAATATTCCGTAAGTACCTGCTGGGGATGTGGCTGAGTGCTCAAGTGTTTGCAGCTTTGGGCTGAGCGCAGGCATGGGCAGCTCTGTGCTGCTGGCTGGAGAGCTACCCCAGCTCCCTGCTCCACCTCCTTGCCGTGCCAAGATGCTGCTGGTAGGGAATTTAGAAAAGTCTCCCACGAGAATTAGTTTTTTGAGATTAACTGGGTCTGTTGATGTCCTTTTGACTGGAAACACTATTTCTTGCAGACCCTCAATAACTGAAGAAGATCTTAAGATGTTGTTTTCAAGCAATGGTGGGGTGGTCAAAGGATTCAAATTCTTCCAGTAAGTGTTTTGTGTTACATCCTCTCCTTGTGCTGGGCTTTTCTTTACGGGAAGGGTGGAAGTGCTTAGTTCCAGTCAAATCCCAGCTCAGGCTCAAAAAGGTGAGCAGAATCCTCACTAATGCAGCATTTGACTCTGGAATAAAGAATTCCTGAGTAACCTTGGGCAGAGCACTGACTGAGGAGCTGGGCTATGCGTGCTTGCACTCCTCTGTGTGGAGAGTGAGTGTAGTGCAAGTACCTGGAGGGGGTTTGTTCTCTGCCAGCCCCATCAGGTGCTGGATGAGAGAACTTGGATCGAGTTGGGGAAGCTCCTGCAGTGGAACTGAACATGCCTGAAACTTGTGTCTTGTCAGGAAGGACCGTAAAATGGCTCTGATCCAGATGGGCTCTGTGGAAGAAGCCATTCAGTCCCTCATTGAGCTCCACAATCATGACCTGGGGGAGAACCATCACCTGCGTGTGTCCTTCTCCAAGTCCACCATTTAGAGCTTGGGAAGGCCTGAGACAAAATGGACTTGACTTAAAACCTGTGGGGCTCAGCCTTGACCTTAAAAGGCTGGACACCAGGGTTTCAACTTCCATCATTCCAGAAAAAAAAAAAAAAAAGCCACTTTAAAAATGCAGCTGAAGTGACCTTAAAAGACCAGAGATTTTATTTTTTTAAAGAGAAATCAGTTTACCGGTTTTTAAAAAAAAAAAAGAAAATTAACTCTAATTCCTCTTGCTAACCTTGCGGTGATGGGTAACAATCTTGACTGTTCCAATAAAAATCACAAGTTCAAGTTTACACTATGGAACCTGCTCTGGGAAATTCCCCTCCCCTCCTGCTCCTCCCCTAAAAAGCAGATCCCAACAAGTTTTATCAGGTTTCACATTGATGCCTTTTTTAATTTCTTTACCCATCCATGCCTTGAAAGACCTAAAACCACTGTGTGAATTCACTGTAGCGCCTTGGAGTCAGGACTGTGGTGACCAGGAGCTCCCAACCCGCCCAGCACAACACTCGGTTGCATTGATCCCACCTTACCTGTGCACCTGCTGTCCTGTGCCTTAAACCTTCTACTTCTTTGGGGAAACATCCGAGCGGCAGGGAGGGGATGGGCAGAGCCGAGGGGGAGGAGCAGCTCTGGCTACGATCAGCTGGGGGAGCTGGCAAAGAGGAGAAAGGAAACAACTGAGCTGTGACTCAGGGCAGTCGTATCCACTGCCCGCGAGTGTCTGATCCCAGCGTGTCTCGTGCCGCTCCCCAGTCTGCTCGTGGGTCATTGCCACCTGCCAGCTCAGGTGGGAGTCACCCCAGGTCCTTTGACACTCGGACTGAGCAAAGGTCTGGGTGGGGGAGCGTTCCCAAGGCCAAATCACATTCCAGTGTCAGGAGCGAGCCCACAGGCTCTGCCCTCACACAGCATTGGTGAGGGACAGCAGAGCCCCTGTGGGACACTTGAGAAGATGAATCAGAGTTTGTCAAAATTGTGTGTGTATATACCTAAACGCTTGGCTAGGATTTGGAGAATCCTTGGATACCCCATGATTAGGGAGGTGCCTGCAAGGCACCTTCGTGCCCCTGATTGGACATTAACGAGGCCGCTGTAGCTCCGCCATCGTTCTTAGAGCATGTCTTCAGCATTTGAGCTTTTGTTTGAATCCTTGTATTATACTTTGATGCCGTTGCTGTCCTCTGTGCCTAGCAATATTTCCAGTTGACCAAATATTCTAATCTCTTTATATGCAAAAGAAATAGTTTAAGTACCTTTTATAGAATGATAAGATGGTATAAACGTAATCTAAATTTACTCCTTTGTGGTATTACCCGTGTATACTGTACTTTATTTTCTTTGTTTTGTAATTGAAGCTGTAGGGCAGGAGTAGTTTCCAGGCTGAGGTCGTGGCTGAGGATGAGCAGAGCCAAGGGTGTGAGAGAACGAGCACAAACAGCTCGGGAATGGAAGGAAAAGGACCCAGGCTAAAGATTTTTTTATCTTTTGAACCTATAAGCCCAGATGTTGTTCTAGGAAGGGAATTTATTAAAAGTAGAATGCAGCAGATCGGTTTTTCCCAATGAAACAACCATTTTTTTTTTTATTATTTTTTTTTCTGGCTTACAACTCTTTCCCGGGCCATTCTGCCTTCTATTCCGTGTGATCCAATGTTGCCTTACATTTCCCTCTAACCTGCAACCTGTTCGGATGCAAAATAACAAGAATCTTGTACTTTTTTTCAGGGTTTTTCTGCAAATTGTGGACCAAAGTTTGTTTTTTAATTGTCTTAGTGTTGCAAGTTCTGATTTCCTTGCTTGGTGTGGGAGCTCTTGACTTGCCTAGCACTGAGTGTTTGGAAAAGTCTTAACTTTCCGTAGTTCCTCCCTGGACTCTCAAGGATAAGAATTATGCTGGAGAAGTGTGTGAGGTCCGAGTGAGGGTCCGGCTGGGGCTGTGGCGCGCTGGGTCCCCCCCGTGGGCCGAGGAGGGCGAGACCCCCGGTGACAGCGTCACCCCGGCTGCTTTTGGGTACCTCTGAATCCAGGTGAGCCGTGCTGGAGCCAGGGATCTGCCCCCGCAGAGCTCCCTGGGGCCCTGCCTGTGTCCTGTGCACACCCGGGGGTCTCGGTGGCTGTTGAAACACCCGCTCCTCCCACGAGGGGACCCAGCCCGCCCAGCACAGCGGCACTGGTGTAACTGGTCAGTGCCCCCATCCCCCTCCCCAGCGCTGGGGAGGCTCCCGGGGCCGGGCCAGGACACGCTGGGTGTCCTGTGCAAATCGCAGCTGGATCGGGGTAACCGGGCCCCGGCACGGCAGGTGCTCCCTTCGGATCCTGTGTTTGCATGTAAAGAATGTGAGTAACTAAGGGTGTACATATTTATAATTTTTTTATACCTGTTATAAGACATGAGGGGCAGCAAAACCCAGTTTTTTATGGTGACCAGATGTATTGTATATTTTGATAACAGCAATTCCAGGTTCAGTATTGTGGAAGGTGGGTGGGGAGGGGAAGCGTACATACCATCAGAATTCCTTTGCCTCTTTCAAAGAATGTTTGTAATGCAAAAAGAAAAGAAATTAAAACTACTTTATAACAACCTTTGTACCTTTCTGTAGCTCCGTTATTTCCTGTTGAGATTGTAGAAGCAGTTGGTGCCCAGTCTGTACTTGTGCTTTCAATAAATTCTTCTGTATCCTTCACTCCTGATCTTCCTCCTCTTTATTGTGCCTGTTTTGCTTCTGATTTTTCCTTCTCATGTAATTCCAGCTGCCTCATTTTATTTAACTTTGACTCTTCACACACTCTGGGCTGGCAGCGTGTCCCTGTCTCCATGAAGCATGGGAATGGGGTCTGGTGCTCCAGCCCCTCGGTGCTGGGCTGGAGGCCTGGGGCTGGCCTGGCCCTCACTGATGTTCTGCCTGTGTCACACTCCAGCACTTTTTACTTCATGTTCCTAAACTTTCCATATGTTCTGGCTAATATCCATGAAGAATAACCCACTTTGAGTCAAACCCTCCTCTCTGTAGTCCTGTGCTATAGCTGTGGGGGCTGGATGTGCCATTCTCCATCCCGTGGGAGGAGGTGCAATTCCTGTTCCCTCCAGGAGCTCCCAGAGGAGCATGGTGCTTCCTTAGGGGTCTGGTTTCTTACCTGTGTGCTCAGCCCTGCTGGAGCTCCTGTCCAAGAGTCACCCTGTGTCCTGGGGGGGAGGGAGACACAATCCCCACCCTGAGCTGCTGCTGTGGCTCTGCTGTCCCTGTCCCTCTGTCCCTGTCCCTCTGTGTGAGCCAGCAATGGGCTCCAGCATCCTCCACAGCCTCCAGGGTTATCGAGGGGGACTTGCTGGAGCCAGGGACTGCTGAGAGGGACCGCTGTTGCTCCTTGAAAGTCCAATGGGATTTATAGCAGCAGCCTCTCCTGCATGTGAAAGCTGGGCTGAGCGGGATCATTGCTCCTGGGTTGGTTCCCTGAGTTCTCTATGCCCAGCCCAGGCTTTGCATCCATCCCTGGCCTCTCGGACACTGATCGGCTGCTGAAGGATCGATGGCCATGGACGGGGGCACAATGGGAACGGGGGGGGCCTCATCCTGCCCCGGCTCTGTTCTGCCATCCCATCCCACCCCTTCCCACGGCAGAGCCCCCAGTGCTCCGAGCTCTTCCCGGCCTGTGTCGGCAGGGGAGGGAATTTCCCTAAAGCTGCCTTTAACCGGAAAACTGACGTAGGGAAGCCGGGGCTGTTCCAGCGGGAGCGCCTGCGTCTCTGCACCAAAAGGCTTCTCCAGCTCTTGCCCAGAGCAGCGGGAAGGAGCTCCCTGCAGAGTGAACACCCTGAACCTCGGCCTTACCTGCACCCCCGGCACCGCTGGGTCCAAAAAGGGAATTGTCCGCCTGCAGGAACCCCAAATCGGGCAAAGCACACCCGGGGATAAGGGGGCGAGGGTGGGGCTGAGCTCTTTGTGTGTCACAAAGCCGGGAAACCCTTCCCCTGGTGCCCAGCCAGGGGACACGGTGACGGGCTGGGGGCTCCTGGCAGAGGGTGTCCCCGGCGGAAAAGGTCGGGATATCGGACACGCGTGGTCCCGAGGCAGAGTCCTGGTGGGAGATGATGAGGCGGGGGCTGGCAGCCCCTCCTGCTGCGGGGGGATGGAGGATGAGGATGCGGAGGCGGATGAGGATGAGGATGCTCCTGCTCCCTCCTGGCCCCCGGGTCCTGAAGCGGTGCAGCAGCAGCTGCTGGGGGGGCTGCCCGAGAGGTGGGCCGAAGGCTGCGGGAGCGATGCGGGAGCGGGTGTGGGGCTGGAGGGGTGCCTGGGGCTGCGGGAGCGGTGCGGGGCTGGGAGTTGCCATGGAAACCGCTGGGTCAGAGGCAGAGGGAAGCGGCGTGTGACGCCATCGGCACCGCAATGAGCCATGAGCGCGGGGCCGCCGTGGGGCTGGTGGGCTGGGAGCCCCAGCATCGCCCCAGCACCCCGTCAAGGACGGCCGTGAGGGCGGTGTCCGTCCTGGTGACCTTTGCCACGGGCTCCGGGTCATCTCCCCGGGTCACCACGGCCGGACGCAGCAGCCCTGCAGCCCTCGTGCTGCTGCCGGTTGGCGTTGGACCCCTCCGGCCCCCCTCCCAGGGCCCCCCACAACCCCTCACACCACGAACTGCTGCCACAATCCTCCCGCTAATCCCGAGTGGCTTTTCCAGCACCGAGTCAGGGTTATGTGGATAATCCATATGTTTGCAAGGCAGAGGCTTTGGGATATCCACTGTTAATCCAATTGACAGTGGCAGTTTGGTGCCATTGGCACAGGGTCCTGTTCCGGGGGGGACACGGCTGCCCCAGGCTGGGAGCCCCCCGGGCTGGGAGCCCCCGTGGGTGCTGGAGCCCCAGTCCTGTCCCCCCAGCAGTGGGACCAGCTGCCCACACCCTGCCAAAGGAGCCCAGCCGGGGAACATCCACGTGTTTATTTGCTTTTCAAACCACAGCAGCTCCAGCTATTGCCCGATGTATTCACAGCCTGGAGACCCCTCCCCGACCCCTCTGAAACTCGGACCCTCTCCTGGGCAGAGCTCAGCCCCTACTGACCCCTGGGCCCAATGCCCCTACCCCAATGCCCCCCTCTCATCCAGCCCCTGCAGTATTTACAGCCTCTGTGTGCCCAGAGCCTCAGCCCTGGGCAGACCCTCCCTTTCAGCACCATCCCCCCTCGGCCTTCCCCATACACACCAGTGGTGCAGGATGGGGATCGGTGTCACAGGACCCCCAGCATCCAGAAAACCCCCCACAAGCCAGGGCCTGCTGCCCCACAGCAGCCTCCCCCCCTGCCAGAGCCCTTGATCCATTGCCCCCCAAAGCCCATCAGCACCATTTGTGTCCCCCCACCCCCCAACAGACATCCCCTTCCAGAGCTGGAATAAAACAACCCCTCAGAAATGTCAGCACCAGTGTTAGAGAGAAAGTCAAAGTGCTTGGAGTTGCACAGCCCTGCAGGCTGTGGGGGGAGCAGAGCCCCCCAGCTGCCCTGGTGGGAGCAGATAGCTGGCTCAGGACCGGCGTGACCGTGCTCTGCCTCACACTGCTCGATGCCAAAGCCAAGCCTGTCCTGTCGCTCCCCACAGAGAGGGGCCCCGGCACCACAGAGCTCCCCGAGCCGGGGCAGGGGCGGGGGGGCCCCAGGAAGGCACCGGGGCTCAGTCCTTAAACCTCCGGCCCGCCTGCATCTTCTTGTAGTAGAGGTCCACCTCGCTGTCTGCCGGCCCGTCCCGCTCGGCCGGCTTCCTGCGCAGCGTGGACTCTCGGCTGGTTGTGGCCAGCAGCCCCTCGGGGGGCACATCCCCCCGCTCCCCGCTGCCCCCTGATGCCCCCGGGATGGCGGCCAGGCTGCCGTAGCGGGGCTCGTCCTGCTCCATGTCGCTGACGGAAGAACCAGGGGACACACCGGCGCTCTTGGCTGGGCGGAAGCCACGGAAATCCTTCCCCACCTCACCGAGCTCGTAGGTGTCTGGTCCCTCTGGCCCCTTTGGGCCCGACTTCCACTCCCAGGGCCCGTTGCCAGCAGAGAGGTGAACGACAGGGTGGTGAGGGGCGTGGGCATCTATGGTGATGATGCTGGAGCTGTCCCGCTCGGAGGGCGAGCGGTACTGGGAGGAGTCGGAGCTGGTGGAGGACGAGGACGTCTCTGAGTGCTTGGGAGTGACAGAGATGAGGCTCTGCTGCTTGGACATGGCGATGACCTGCATCAGGCGTGGGGGGTTGGCCACCCGCTGCGCTCCCCCCTTTTCCGCCACCATGACCCACTTGGCCCGCACGGCAGCCCCGCTGGCGGCCGGGGCAGCGGCGCCCGCCTGGCTCTCCTCGGGGATGTGCACCAGCTGTGAGGCACCCGGACGGGGCTGGATGAGCACGCGGGGCCCCATGGCCGCCCGCTCGGCCGAGCGTGCCTGCACCGTGGGGTACAGGGAAGGGGGCACCTCCTCGCTGGGCTCCCCCGTGCCCCGGCCCTGCGTCGCCTCCTCTGCCAGCGTCATGCTCCGGCCCTCCAGCGACTTCTGCTTCCACTCGGTGATGAGCTGCTTGGAGCGGGAGGCGTCCACGGGGACGTGGATGGTCATGTGGCGCCGTGCGGGGTCATCCATGGAGGGGGTGTTGACGCGGGGCAGGGTGTTGCTGAAGGTCACCATGTTCTCCTTGCCCATGGGGCTGCGGGGGGCCAGCAGGTCCACGTCCACGCTGGCCCGTTTCAGGCTGCCCAGCGAGTTCTTCTCCCGTGGCACTGGCCGTGCCGCCTCCTCCAGACGCGCCTGCGGGTTCAGCTCGTCGGTGCTCACTGACTTGTTCTGGTGGTACACCGAGTCGTGGCCCCGCTGCGTCAGCGCCCGCAGCGCGTCCTTGGCCGGTGCCGGCACCGGGACCCGCTCCATCGGGGCACGGAAGTTGCCAACAGCGTGGAAAGCCTGTGGGAGAGGAAATCACACGATCCTGGAATGGTTTGTGTTGGAACGCATTTTTAAAGGTTATCTGGTCCAATCCCCCTGACATGGGTAGAGATATTTTCCACCAGACCACCTTCCAAGCCACATCCAACCAGGCCTCGAGCACTTCCAGGGATGGGGCAGCCACAGCTGCTCTGGAGAGTGTGGGGTCAACACGGCCCCAGGTACTGTGGCCCCCACCCCCCCCCCAGCCCAAGGCAGGACCAGCACTCACCAGGTACGCGGCGATGCCGGAGCCGATCAGGAAGCCCACGTAGACGTCGGCGGGGTGGCTGCGGTACTGGGTGATCTGGGTCAGGCCACAGATGCCAGCGGCGATGGCAAAGGCAAACACCAGGATGGGCTTGAGGAGTTTGGTGCTGTCCGAGATGATGGAATTGAAATACATCTGGGGCAGGAACAGGCTGTTAGTGACGGCCCCGGCCCTGGCCACACAGAGAGCTCTTGGGTGCGCGTGGGACTGCAGGTCCTGGCACGCACACAGCAGGGTGCACACCCGTGTGCATGCACCCACACCCCGCACGGGCACAGGCGTGTCAGGCAGAGTTTGGCTGTGCCAGTAGAGCAGGGGCGCTGCTGCCCACGGCACGAGGCTCATGCTGCCCCAAGCCAGCAAGCGCCGGGCAGCACCAGGAACTCACCGACACATAGACGGCAGCGAAAGCCGAGAGCGTTGCGTGCTGGGATGGGAAGGTCTTCCTGCAGGGAGAGGGGGTGCGGTTGGGATGGGGCAGAAGCAGGGGGACGTGGTTGGCAGGGGGCAGGAGGGTTGGCAGCGTGGCGAGGGGCTCCCCTGGAACATACCTGGCAGAGAGGATGGCATGCTTGTCGGTGCCTGAGCAGATGTCCTGGGTGATGTAGGGGTTGGCATCGCAGGGGGTGCCCAGCAGTGTGTAGTTAGGCTTGCAGACGGTCAGGAAGAAGGGTGCATGGTAGCCAGTGGCCAGCTGGATGACGTCTGTCACCAGGGCCGTGGCGCAGAGTCCAAACACATGGACACCTGGGGATGGCAGGAGTGGGACAGCAGGTCACCCCCATCCCATATGGGGGGCAGGGCCCACCCAGCCCTGGGGCACCCACAGGCACTGGGAAGGGTCCAGGCTCTGGGTGGGGCCATGCTCCTGCTATGGCAGCCAGGGTGCCCCCACGTCCCCTCCGGCCCTCCGGTCTTGCCTGGGCTGTGGCACAACGTACCCACAAACCTGACGGTGCGGCGCAGGAAGGAGTTGAAGTTGCAGCCACCAGCGTTGATGCTGCCCTCAGCACCGGCACGGCCCTTCAGCCGGGACTGCAGGCAGTACACCATGCCCTCCCCGACCATGATCTGGGGAGGAACCAGTGGCTCAGGCGGGACTGGGGGGGTCTGGGTTGTTGGCGGAGCCCCCAACCCCAGCTCTGCCCCGACCCCTGCAGCGGGACGAGCCCAGACGCACCGAGGCGGCGGGCGCGGCGAAGGCCAGGCTGAGCAGCATCAGCAGCGGGATGAGCTCCTCGTTGGTCTCCACGTAGGGCATGGACAGTGCCCGGTCGTGGCACTGAAAGCCCACCTTGGCTGGCTTGAAGAGGTCCGTCAGCTCCAGGAAATAGAGCGTCACGATGGAGGAGGCCACGATGGGCAGCTGTGGGGGGGGAGATTGTGGGGACCACGGCGCCCCTGGAGCAACAGCACCACCCAGCCCCTCCAGGATGGGCACAGACCCCCACCCACCATGCCAGGGCCCAGGATGAACCTCCCCACACAGCCCTCCCCCTGTGCCCACTCACCCCACACCCACCTCCACAAAGTAGAAGCAGGGCAGGAGCGTCATGCTGTCCTTGGGGGCGCGGGCTTTCTCCTTGGAGGGGATCATGGTCCTGGGGCAGGCACGAGGGGCCCACCGGGCTGTGCCTCTGCCCTGTGGGGGCTGAAGCGTCACCCTATGGGGGGACAGGCACCCGGGTCACCCCTGGCAGCCGCTCAGCAGGGGGACACTGCCGGGACTGGGAGTGCCCCGTTTCCCCCAGGGGACCCCCAGGACTCCGAGGGGATGCCCGGCCGAGCCAGGGCTGTGACAACAGGTGGGGCGGAGGCTCGTCTGTCGCGACAGGCGACCACTGCTGCGACAGGCGGCGAGGCTGCTGCGGAGAGGGGGTGTGCCCCCCGCAGAGCCGGGCAGGGATGGGGGTGCCCGGACCCCCCTGCCCCAACCCCTGAGATCGCGATGAGCCCGGGTAGCGAAATGAGGGGGAGCATAAGGGGGATGGAGCGACGGGGGGGAACGGCGGGGGGGTAACAACGAGGAGCGACAATAACGGGAGATTAATCGGGGGTATGACCGGGAGGGCGGGGGCGCAGTGGAAACCCCCCCTTGGCAGGGACCGTGCCGCAGCAGCGGGAGGGGGTCGCGGTCGGGGCCGGGGGATGGGAGAAGGTGTCGCCGGAGGGAGGAGCGGCCCTTTGTGCAGGACTGTGCCCCCCACTCACCTCAGAGGCGGCTCCGGGGCGCAGAGGGGCGGGGGGCGCGGTGGTGGCTGGGGGGGTCCCCGGGATCCGGGATGCTCCTGCCTCGGCGGAGCTCGGGGAGCGGCAGCTTCCTCCGCCCCCGCCTCCTCCTCCTCCTCCTCCTTCTCCTCCTCCTCCCCCGCCCGCCGCTCCCCGCCCCGCCCCGCAGCCCCCGGCCCCTCCCGGGGCGCCGAGCCCCTGCCGAGCCCCCATCGAGCCCCCGTCGGGCCAGGGAGGGGGATCTAAGGGGGTCTGAAGGGATCTGTGGAGGTCTGGGGGGGTCGAGGAGAAACAAAGGACCGGGCGGGGCCGAGGCAGCAGCGGGACCGACCTCGCTCCGCTCCGCTCCACATCCCAGACCCCTGCCCAGGCACCGAGGGGACAGGGGGGTCCCGGGGCCGCCCCCACCGGGGCTCCATCCCCGATCAACCCTTCCTCCCGTGTGCTCTCCCCAGTACCCCACCACGTACCCCATTCCCTGCCCACCCCCCGCACACCCACTCCTGGTCCTGTCCAGGTTCTGCGTGGCCCCACACGCTGCCCTTGTTCCATTTTTGGCCCTAAGTGGGCAGAAATCTCCAGGCATATTTAACATCTAAATCCCGAATCCCTGGAAGCCGCGATTAAGCCGCTCTCCCTGCAGAAAATCCCCAGGCTGAGCGACGACCACACCACGGCGTGCTCTGCCCCCCGCCCACCATGTGCCACCAGCACGTGGGGACAGCGGGGACGCGAAGCTGCCCCCGCAGAGGGACCCCTGAGTTTGTGGGGACCCCCCGAGCCCGGCCCGCTCCTCACTGGTGAGTCTGTCCAGTGGGGCCGTCAGCCTGGGGGGCCGGGGGGTCGAGGGTCGGGGCGATGGAGGGTCTGTGCAAGCAGACAAAGGGAGCAGGGCAGCTCGGAGCTGTAAAGGCTCCTGGAGCAGGAGGAGAAGGGGGACGGTGAGCTCCAACCCCTTGCCCCGTGTCCCTGGGAGCCCTGCTCGGTCCTGGCTGCACTGAAGAGGCACGGCCAGACCCATCTGTGAGTGACCACGGTGACCAGCGGCTGTCCCGGCAAAGGGCGAGGGCAGCGTGACCTCGGCCTCGGGGCGGGGTGAGGGGCTCCGGGGGCGATGAGTGGCTCCGGAGCTCCGGAACGCGCCGGGACCGGGCGGGATCCGAGGCGGTGGCTCCGCTTAGTGGCACCGGGGAGAAAGGCAGAGGGGACCGGGGCTACCACATCCACCGTCATCCTCGGCACCGCCGGCATTGGCGCCCTTGCCACCGCCACCGCCATCCCGGACACCGCCCCTGTCCCTGCCATCATCCCTCCCACCACCTCAAGCCCCAGTCCTGCAGGAGCCCCCTCGGGGTTGGGGTGTCCTTGTCAGTCCAAGGGCAAACCCAGGGGATGGGTTTGTATACCTGTGCACCCACCGAGCTGGCATCCAGCACCCGCCAGGGAGCCCCCCACGCCTGGAGGGGGTCTTTGCTCTGGGTGGGGGGATGGAATGTGTCAGAGCCTTCATATACCAAGAGCTGGAACCTTTCCTGCATCGAAAACCCCGGCTCAGAAATCCCCGGCAGCGGGTGCCAGGGCCGGCAGCTGGGCCAGGCTGTTTCCTCCTCCCGCCCTGTTTATACAGAGAACTCTTGACCCCTTTTATAAGCTGAATATTTCAAAACACTCGGCCCACGCTGCGGAAACCCCCCCACTCCCCCCCGCCTCCCCCTTCCTGCCCCCCCACTGTCCCAAACTGGACATAAAAGCGAGCCCCAGCCCCAGCCCCGAATGAGCAGCATCCACCTCAGAGCTCCCACTCACCCCAAAACTCCCCCACACCCCCCAGCCGAGCAAAGGCAGCTCTGGGCTCTTCCACAGCCATGGGGCCGAGTCCTCCTCCTGTCCTTGTTCTTGTGCTGCTGCTGCTCAGGACCACAGTGAACGGTGAGTGCATCCCCTGAACCCTGGGATGGGCCAAGGCAGCGACATCTCCATCACGGGGATGCCTCCCCATCTCCTGCCTCCACCTGCGGCTGGCAGGGTCCATGAACCCAGCAAGGTACCGTGGGAACGACACTGCCCTGTGCCCCTCACTTGACAGAGCCTCTCTCCTGCAGGGCAGCCCCGGGGACGGATCCTGGGGGGCTACGAGGCCAGGCCCCACCTGAAGCCATACATGGCCTCTCTGCAGTTGGACGGGCAACACGTCTGTGGGGGCTTCCTCATCGCCGAGCAGTGGGTGCTGAGCGCTGCCCACTGCACTGAGGAGACGTGAGTTGGGAGGGGTCAGCTCTGTGCCTGGGGGGCTGCTGGACTCCAGCCAAATCCCGCTCTGTAGCCCTGACTCTGCTGTTGGAGCACCAGGCTCTGATTCCGCCTGCAGTGAGGGCTGAGCAGGGGCTGCAGGAGCTCCTGGTACCCCTGCGGGGCTCTCTGGTCCCCCAAGCACCCCACTTCCATGGCTGGATGCAGCTCTGTTTGTCCCACACTCTGACTCTCTTCCAGGAATGACAAACTCTTCCAGGTACTGCTGGGTGCCCACTCGCTCACGGAGGAGGAGCCCCACAAACGCCTGTACCGGGTGCGCGCCCA
Source organism: Pyrocephalus nanus (assembly GCA_038380795.1). NCBI lineage: Eukaryota > Metazoa > Chordata > Aves > Passeriformes > Tyrannidae > Pyrocephalus > Pyrocephalus nanus. The sequence goes on along the minus strand of CM076287.1, from coordinate 5,759,544 downwards.
GATCCCCCACCCTGGCAGCAACAAGCACAACAACAAGGACGACCTCCTACTCCTCCAGGTGGGCTGGGACCCCTGGGACCCTCCTCCCTACTCCTGCAAATCCTGCTGTCCCTTGGGACCCTGCAGGGTCACTGACTGAGGCCAGAGAAAATCTTCGAGGTCATGCTGGGCCTGATTCCCCTTGTTCCTTCCTCCCTATCCCATGGGACTATCCCTGCTTCCCCCACAAAAGACCTTAGAGCTGCATCCAAATGCCTCCATCTTCCTCGTAGCTCCAGCTCTGGTTTCTGGCTGCATCCTGGGACTCTGGTCGGGGGGCAAAGCCCTGAGCGTGGCCAGGCCTGGGGTTGATCCCATTGTCAGGGCTGAGCTTGCCACGCCCTGCTGGATCGTGGGCACGGCTGTCCCCTGACCAGGGTCCCCTCTTGCTTGGTGGCAGCTGGAGGAGAAAGCGGAGCTGAACGCGGACGTGCAGGTGCTGCCGTTCCAGCGGGAGGACCGGGACGTGGCTCCCGACACGGTGTGCGAGGTGGCGGGATGGGGCGTCACGAGCCACAGCGGCCGCCGGCCCGACAGGCTGCAGCAGGTGGAGCGGCCGGTGATCAGCCGCGACGTCTGCAACAACCGCACGCACCACGACGGCACCATCACCGACAAGATGATGTGCACCGACTCCCGCAGGAGGGACACCTGCAAGGTACCGCCTGCCTCCCGTGGGCCCCTGGCTGGACCCTCGGGCTGGGGCTTCCAACCACCCCGGGGGGCCAGGAGAGGGCAAGGAGGGACAGGAGGAGCTCGTGTCCCTGGGGTGAGGGGCCTGCATACCCTGTGCTGGCCACTGCAGGGCAGCTCACGGGAGCCTGGAGCCAGCAGTCAGGGGTGGGAGATGGGCTGGGGTGTCCCGGCAAACCCTTGGCCGTGCTGACGAGCGCTGGTCCTGCAGGGAGATTCTGGCAGCCCCCTGGTCTGCGGAGGGGTGGCTGAAGGAGTGGTCACCGCCGGCTCCCGCGTCTGCGGCAACTACAAGAAACCGGCCATCTACACCCGCATCGCCCCGTACGTGGCCTGGATCAACGGTGTCATGGCCTCCATCGACGGGCAGGGGGACACTTGCTGAGGGCACCCCAGGGACCTGCTCCACGCCACGGCTTGCTGCTGCCAGCACGGCCAGAGCACCCACGCTGCTGCCCCGCTGCACACCGGGGGCTCCCGCTGCTGCCCACCCCGCTCCCGGACTGTCCCCCCAACAGCAGGAGGGGGGCCGGGCCGGGGGACGGCAAGGAACCCGGGAAGGGGGTCCCTGGCCCCCTACTTGCAAAGCACAGGGCCCAGCTGGAGAGGATAGGGGGTCACAGCCCCCCCACAGGCTTTGCTGAAGGTGCCCGAAACGCTGCCCACAATCGCTGCAATAAAGTGATGATGCCATCTGCAAAGCTGGGAGTCTGTGCAGGAGCCCCCACTGAGGGGAGCTGTATTTGGGGTGGGTGATGTGGAGATTGAGCCCTTGGGGACGGCGTGGCCTCGGGTGGGAGCAGGGGACACATCCTGAGGTGTGGCCATGATAAGGTCCAGAGCTGGGATGTCCTGCAGGGTCATTGTGTGAACACTTGGGAAAGCAGAAACTCCCTGCTGATACAGCAGCAGTGGCTCCAGCTCCTATAGAGGATTCTGTGCTGGGACCCAACAGGACTCTCACTGGGTCCCAGGAGCCGAGGAACAGTGCGAGGCACAGCCCCATCTTCCCACCATAACCCTGGTCCTTGTCCCATGTCCGCCCCACTCTCCCAACTCCCGTCCTCGGAGGGAGCAGGGCCAAGACACAAGGGATGGGAGCAGGGCAGCAGCACGGCCCAGGACACTGCCAGACCCTTCCAGTCCTGTCCCGGGAGCTCCATAGTGAGTGGGGCATGAATGTCTGTCCCCCTGCTCTGCCCTCCTTCTGTGTCCCAGCACCGTTTTGCTGCTCCCTGTTTCCAATCAAACATTAAATAACCCCAAACCTGTTCTCAGAGAAAAAGAGGCTCACAAATGGCCTGGGATGAGTTTTACTTACAGGGGAAAAGAGCATTAACAAGGTGCAGTTTCCTAATCAGACATTTGATTGTCCTTAATTATCAGCAGAACAGTGAGGGGAGAGCTCTGTACAGCTCTTCCAGCTCCATCCAGTGAAACATTCGCTGGAGTTGGGGAACGAGCTCTCTGCCACCAGCTCCAGCTCTCAATAATAATGAAAACGCAGTTCCAGAAAGAAAGGAATGTACAAAAACTGGCTCATTCCTTCCCTTGAAGGGTCTGTGGGGACATGAAATTGGCTGGCTGGGATCCAGGACAGCTGGTGGCTCCAGGCTCTCCTCCCTAAGAGTTGAAGGACCCTCGGGAACAGAGCAGGCCAAAGTCACCCATCTGACCCCCAAAGGGCTCGGGCTGCACAGGCACAGCCTCGCTGGCACCAGGAGGTTGTGATTTCCTGCCGAGTGCAGCAGCAGCGGGGGCCAAGGGAGGGCAAAATTCCAAGAGGATTTTTGGCTGCACCAGTAACGCTCCTCCTCTGACCCACTCAAGTGTCTGGCTTTGCCTGAAGCTCGAATGTCCATAAGGATGTGAAAGAACTTTGAAAACATCCATTTCCCCAACCCCTGGCAGCATTTTTCCTGACAGATGCACTGGGGGCTCTCCCATGGCTCCCTTGCCCTGGCCTTGCACTGGGTGGCCACATCACACAACAGAAACAAACCACATGTTCTGTACAAAATTATGGGAATTTTTATTTACAACAGCAAGAGCCAAAGGGAGGGTTCATTCCAGGCAGCAGCACTCGTGTTCCTGCTCTGACCCAACACCGATGGGCACGCAGAGCACAGCTCCTGTCAGAGGGGCAGATCTGCTCAGGGACCAGGAGTGCCCAGCCCACGAGGAGCTTCTCAAGCAGCCAGAAGCACAGGATGGAAATGAGGTACCAGGTGTTTGCTCGCCTCATATGGGACTTCGTTCCCTCCCAGCCACTCCATCATCTCTCTGCCCAGAGTGCTCTGCCAGCACAGGCCTGACACACAGCCAGGCTCTCCCCTCCCAGGCCCCAAATGATGGAGAAACCTCTGGCATTGCCTTCCAGCTCTTCCCTGGAAAAGAAGAGCTCCCTCCACCCTGCTTTCCAGCACAGCTCAGTAAGGCAGAGCGGCAGCAGTTTGTTCCAGGAGAGGAGCTGCTGTGCCCTTGTCACAACCCCTCCGTGGAAGGAGCCCCACACAGCTCTCGGCCCCCGCTGTGCCCCAGGAAGGGCTCAGGAGTAGCTGAGGGGCATCTTCCTCCACAGTCCCCCACACAGGCAGTTCTTGATCCAGCGCTGCTCCCACTGCTTCACCGCTGTCACCTTGTTGGGCGACTTCAGCATCGTGACACAGCCACACCTGGGGGGACACGGGGGGTGCAGCCATGGGGGAAAACAGCTCCTGTCATCTGCAGGTGACTCCTGAGAGCACCAAAACCAGCTGAAACCGGCGAGCAACAATCCTGCTGAGGGCCCTCCTGGAGCCTGAGCCAGAGCCTGGCGCGGAACAGCCCCAGCTGCTGTTTACACATGAAACAGCCGACAGTCATCTCACAAAAATGATGTGCTACAGAGGCTTTCTGTTAAACCCAGTAATTAAAGCTAATTCAATCACATGACTAGATGGACGTTTTTTCCCTGAGCCATTATCCTGAAATCCAGGCTCTCCCATGAGAGTGGGCGAGAAGGCCAGCATGAAATGCGAGCCTGGGTGGAAAGATGACCCCAAACTTGGAGCAGGGGTGCTGGGTGGTTCCTCCCTCCAACTCCACTCCAAGCACACAGGTGCTTTAAGGAACAGCCCTGCAGAACTGGGAATCATAAAAGGGAGTCACTACAGAGACTCCTCCAGGCCCAATTCTGGCTCCCCTGACCAGATTGTTAATTTAAGAACTTAATCTCATCTGTTAGATTTTTAACCCGAGGGCCAGGCCACAGTGATGCCACTCTCTGATAATGCCCTGCGTGTCCCAGGTTGGGGACATCTTAGCCACAGCCTTAACCGGCCTCAGAGAGCTCCTGAAGGACACCCAGGACAGTGTGAGTGCTGCCCCAGCCCAGCTGCACAGTGCAGTGACACCTGTGTCCCTTACCTGGTACAGGACTTGCACTCCTCCGTCGGGTACGCGCCCAGGTGCAGCCGCCTCAGGTGGTCAATTCTGGGCTGTCCGGGGGCCCTGGGGAGAGAAAACAGGACTTTCCTGTTTTTCCCCCATTTGCCATTGCTTTTCAGTACTTCAAATTCCATCACAAGCTGAGAAATGGATTCGGGCAGAGAGGATAAACTACTCTTGGGTCAATCCAGCAAGAGGACAACCCAAACCCCCAGGTGTCCCAAACCACAGAGGCTGCCGAGAGACCCCAACGCCTGCAACACCCCTTCTCACCACAGCACCTGCTCGTTCCACGTGTCTGTACCTGACAAAGGCATCGAACTGGGAGGACACAGTGTGGCCAATGAGCCCGGGAGCCTTCCCGAACTGCAGCCGCACCAGCTGCTTGTTCTGCAGCTTGCTGATGATGCCGTCGTTGATGGGCAGCCAGTCGATGTTGGGAATGAGCAGCTGGCTGGGCAGGAGGCAGCACTCGTCGATCAGGGCATCGTCAGGCTCCGTGATGTGATTTTCCTCACGGCCTGTACAGAAAATGAAGCAAAGAACCAGCGAGACTTTTACAGTTCTTCTTCAGAGCTCCAGAGAGCTGCGTGCAGCCTCCTCCTCCACTGACGAGACAGCCCAGAAAACAATAACCTTGGCAGCTGCACTTGCCCTTTCCAAGCGCTCCAGACTCCCTCAAAATCACGTCCCACAGACGCTCCTTGCATGCACACCAGCCCCACCGAGGCAGGAATTACTGCTCAGGGAACCCGTCACACTCACAGCACAGCCAGAGCTTGGTCAGGAGCCGGAAGAGCAGGGACATGCTGTCCTGGGTGTCGGAGGTCGCCGTGTACACGGGGAGGCAGCTTGGCTTCAGCAGCCCCCAGATGCGGATCACCACCATCAGCTCCCGGAACATGCCGAGGGACGCGCCGTCGCGCAGGAAGCTGTGCCCGGGGCGCACCGGGGAGCCCTGCAGCGGGCACGGGAATTCTCTAACTCTGCTGATCCTTACACCCCTGCCCAGTGCCCTCCCACACCCCACAGGGACATGTGGTCCTGGTTAGAAGTCCCCAACACTGCCCACGGGTGTCTGTGCCCCCTGGGTCTGTTCCTGGGACTCGAGGTCTCACCTGGTTGGGAAGGCTGGCCAGGAGATAGAGCACAAAATCCCCCACCCACTGGATGAGCTGCTGCAGGGACTGCAACGTCGTCATCTCCAGGACAAATTCTTCCGTCTTCAGGTTAATCATCACCTTGTCAATGTCTGGAACAGAAGTGAGACATCACCTGGCTCAGGAAGATGGATCTAAACCTCAAACCCTCCCCAGGGAGGTCACCCTCCTCTTCCTCCTCAAACCTAGGAGTTACTATGAGACTGTGGCACTTTGTGCTGAACGATGGGGAACAATCCAGGGCCAAACACTGGGAAGGCAGCGTGGATGCCGTGAGCTGTCAGTACCTACATCGGTGATCTTGGAGCAGATCTCGGTGAGCCGGTCCCCAGGGCTCTTGTCCGGGGTGTTGAGGAAGTGGGGGCGCAGCAGCGATTTCAGGGTGCAGCTGATGGCGATGAGGAAGAGCTTGGCGTGGTAGTCACACACACGGGCGATGGTGCTGGAGGAGAGTTTGCACAGCGACGCCTTCATGGCAACGATGCGTGTGGAGAGGACCTGGGCGATGTGCAGAGGTAGGAAAATGCACAGGGAAAGGCAGAATTAGCATAAGCTCATTAAAGCTGCTGCTGCTGCTTTATTGTCTGCTCTCCATTTCTGCCACAGGAGTGACAGGAATAATGAACGCTGTGCACGTGAATGCTGCTGTTCCCAGAATGTGCAAAAAATAGACTTCGCCATCTCACCCGAAGTCTCCAGCAGGTAGAGACCCGCTGATGTCAGTGACAGCAAACACTGCTAACGTGGAGGCCCATCCCAGCTCCAGCACTGCCTGGGCCAGGCACTCAGAGAGCACAGCCAGGCAGAGCCCCTGTGTCCTGAGGAGCAGTACTGGCTGCTCCCCACTCCCAGTCCCTGAGGTCCCTCATGCCCACCCTCGGAGCGAGCCCGGAGCTCCTGCCCACCGACCTGCTGCAGGGCTGCGTTCTGGCGCATGTACTCCTCGTGCAGCTTCTCCACCAGGTTCTGGACCATGCTGGGCTGGACATGGAGCAGGATGTCCCACCAGTCGTAGCCGGTCACCATGCAGTACTCCAAGAGGAACAGCAAGTGCCGCAGGGACATGTTCATGTCCAGCACGTGGCCCATGGAGGGGGAGATGCGGAGCATGCTCAGCTGAAGGGAGGAGGAAAAGGGAAACTGGCATCGGGAATGGGTTTGAAAACATCCCACAAAGCTACAACACAACACAGGGTCGCTCCTGACACAGCAACAGTTCCCGCAGGGCTGGGGTACATCCCTTCCCATCTAACATTTGGATTGCACAGCTGAAATTCCCAGCATTTTCCGAACAATCCATCGTCACTTGGGAGAGCCTGGATGAGAACTAACCCAGCTGCAAGAGAGCACCAACCTTGCCGTGGCTGTCCACGCCAGCCAGGGCCAGCGAGGTCCAGGAGAGCTGCATGGCCTTGAAGTGCACGAGGGGCCCCGCGGTGCGCGGGCGCTTCAGGGACGGCTCGTCCACGGGGCGCTGCGAGGAGGAGCCGTAGAACACGGCCATCATCTGCAGGGACAGCCGGTGCACGATGTGCACGCTGCCGTCGTGGAAAGCCAAGGCCAGGCCTGGGGACAGGAGATGACCGAGGCTGAGCCAGCGGCTCCTCCCAGTACGGCACAGCCCTCGCCAGGAGCCCTCGCCAGGAGCTCTGGCCACCATCGAAGTCCACGTGGCAACAAGGAGCAGTCAAAGGGCTGGGGGCTCCCAGGCCCCACGTCAGCATTTTGCAGAGATATGCCTCTTCCCATGGAAACACAGCAGGATGGCTCGGAAGACACCGTGCCTTTGAAAGTTCTGCACCAACATTCCATAGGCTCTGCTCCCATTTTTACCTCAGGTACAGCTCAGAAGTTTAAGTTCCAGGCAAAAGCCACGTATTTAAGAGAAGGACAACAGGAACTCCTTACCCAACCCAGGGAAGAATTTGGTGTCATTTGCCACCTTCAGGTCCGTGTTGGTCAGGGAGATCGGCAGCTTCGGCAGCGCCACGGCCGACACCCGGTCCAGGTCATTGGTGGCAGACAGGATCCGCCACTTCAGGATCATGGGCTGCTTGTCTCCCACTGGGGAAAATGAGCAAGGAAGTGAGACATCTGTCCCTAAGAGATCAAATCCCCTGTTTCTGCCCACACTCTCCAACCAAGCAGGATCACAGACCAGACGTTTCATTCCACCAGACCGGTATATTCCCTATGTATTTCCCATATGCATCCCTTGTATTTCCCTACTTTTTTCCTGAATTATAAAAACAACTTGTTTTGCCAAATTTCCCCTCATGGAAGGCTCTGCTGGGGGTGATCAGAGAATCCTTATACATAATAATCCTTTTTATTTCACCAAACAAACTGCCCCGATCGATTCTGTTCTATCTGAGATGGGGTGGAGCCCAGGTGGCCTGGGCAGGGGGTTAATCCAGCTCTGGTGCCTGACCCTGGTCCTTTGGCAGGCTCTGCTCACAGCAGGAAGGGTGGCTGTGAATTTACCAACCAAACCATTTCCTGGAAACAGCAAGTTGCTGCCTATGATGCAAACAGACGGAGTGAAATATGTGACTGAGAACACCTGAAAATAAATGTGAGATTCTGGGTAATCCCATCTGTGAGATAACAGATATGAGAACCTATCCTGCCTTTCCCCTCAGACCAGGCTCCTGTTCTGAAGAGCACCTGGTGCAGACACTCACCCACAGGCGAGATTTGCTGGAAGATGTTGTTGACTGGCAGGCCCTCCTTCCGCAGGGACCAGCACTCCACGATGCTGTTGTTTTGGTTGGAAGCACAGAGCAGCACCTGCAGAAGGGAGCGTCACAGCAGGGAGGGCATTGCCTCTGCCATTCCCACCCTCTGTCCCCAGGGTCCTGCCCCCAGGCAGGTCAGGCCACACCAGCAAAAAGCAGAGGATGGAATCAGTGGGAGGTAACGGTGAGGTCCCCAATCCCAGCTGCACCAAAATGCCAAGGGCACTGCAGGACACATTGGTCACCTTCAGAGCCCCCGGGGAAGCCAAGGCGGAGCAAACAGCTGCCTCCTTGTTCCTCACTGAACTCCTACCTGCCCTACGAGCGGCCGCTCACCTGCTCCGACATGTCCCGGGCCAGGAACTTGAGGTGTGTGATGGCCGGGTACTTGTCCTTGCGCGCGGGGTCCGTGGTGCAGCGCATGAACAGCGACGGCAGGATCTCGGTGTCGATCTTGCACTTCTCGTTCACCACGCTGACACAGACCTTGTAGAACTGCACGGGGGAGGTGCTGCTGCCGTCCGACGTGGCCACCACGATGTTGCCCCCGCCCGTGAAGGCGACGTCGGCCAAGGCCACGCGGCAGCGCAGGCGGCACAGGCTCTCGGTGGCCGTCAGCACCTGCCCGTTGGGCTTGAGGAGGGACACGGTGACCAGCCCGCTGATGGTCACGGCAATCCAGCCCTCCATGGGCTTCCCGCCGAACAGCGTCAGCGATGGGGAGAACTTCACCCTGGAGAACTTCTCGCCGAAGTTCGACGCTCCGGACTGTAACAAAGGGCAGCAAAACCGAGGCGTTCGCACTCCATGCCTGGGGAGCTCTGCTCGTGGGAGAGGGGCAGGATCTCTGCTGCACAACCCCAGGAATTAAAAAATATCAGAAGCAGAGAACTTGTGTGTGGCAGCCTCGGGCTTTGGGAGTCTGCAGAGTCAGACATGTTTCCAAACAGGGAGCTCATCTCCATACACGGGTCCTGTGCCCAGATCCCTGGATCAACCCTCAGCATCTCGAACACATTTCCCCTGAATTACCACTGGTCAGGAAAGAACTGCTCTATCTCCATGTTTCAGCCCAGAACTAAGGCACCACACTAAGAGAGACACATTTAAAGTGCCAAGAGAAACCCAGACTCTAAACCCCATTGGACTCCAGCAGAAACCAGAAATCTGACTTTCCTCTTTGGCAAGAAACTCCCCTACCGGACTTGACCAAGGTCACAAGGGAGCTCAGAGCAGACAGAACACAGGTAGGATCCCGAGCCCTTTGCCAAGACATGAGCCAGTGTTCCAGCTCAGATTCCCCCCAGAGCTGGGACAAACCTTCTCCACGTGCAGGGCCAGCTTGACACCGTTGTGCAGCCAGGACAGGGCCACCACCGGGTCCCCCTCCACCACGCTGCCCACTGTGCTCTCCCAGCTGTTGGCCAGGTGATCTGTCATGCTCCAGCACTTGATGTGTCCATCAGCATCCGCCGAGAGCAGCCTGGAGCCTGGGACAGCAGCACTCTGTGAGAACAGGGGGAACAACCCAACCCCTCCAGGGAATCACCCTCCATCGCTCTGGGACACAGGGACAGCGAGGAGGGATCCCAGCTCACCCGACTGATCCCACTCCAGACACGTGATGACCTCGGTGTGCCCAGAGTTCACGGAATACACGTCCCAGGGGTGCTCGGTGTCAATGATATGGACCATGTGGGTGAGATCTGCAAGAACACAGAGGTGAGTCCCTGTCCCTCCTCACCAGCCACTGTTTCTGAGTGGGGAAAGACATGAAATACTTTATATAAATGATTCTGGGCAGGATAGCAACTGTGCTTGGAACTCAGTGAGGGGCCAGACACCGACGTGGAGCTGGTCCTGGTTTAGGGGAACAGCCAGGGAACAACCACCCATTTGCCACTGTCAGAAGTTGGGGGATGAGAGGAAAAGCAGGAGCAGCATTCTCTGCCAGGGGCAGGGCAGAGCCCCGGCCTCCCGGCCTAGCGGATCCTGGCAGCTCGCAGGAGAGGTCTCCCAGCCCTCCGCGGGCACACGGTACCTTTCTCCTCCTCGTTGCGGAGGTCGGTGGTGAAGGCGATGAGGTTGCGGCAGGACCAGGCGCACACGAGGGGGATGGAGGGGCAGTGGTTGCTCTTGGGCTTCTTCTCCCACTCGCACACGTACGCCAGGTCCATCCCGCCGGCCGGGCCCGGGACGGGGGGACACGGGACGGGGGGACACGGGACGGGGGGACACAGGACAGGGGGACACAGGGACACAGGCCAGGGGGACACAGGCCAGGGGGACACAGGCCAGGGGGACACAGGCCGGGGATCCCCGCTCGGTCCCGCTCCCGCTCCCGGTCCCGCCGCTCCCACCGCCGCGCGCCGCTCCCCAGGCCCCCGCCCCGCCCCGCGCGCTGGCCCGCTCAGGCACCGCTGCGGACACCCCGGCCAGGGGCCCTCAGAGAGGGGTGGGGCCGGGCAGCCAACCCACGGGTCTAATTTGCATGGACGCCTACCCAGAACCCTCCGGGGCAGCGACAGCGAATATAATCCTCGGATTTTGAGCATTTCGGAAAAGTTGAAGGACAGTGAGGAGTTGGAAGGTCGGGGAAATCTGAGCAGGTTTATAAATCCTTTCTTTCCGCCTGCTTAGGAGCTCACTCTATCCTAATTAATTTTAAATCCTGGACCTTTAATATGTCCCCCAGATCCTTACCGAGTCGTGCTCGCTTCGGCAGCACATATACTAAAATTGGAACGATACAGAGAAGATTAGCATGGCCCCTGCGCAAGGATGACACGCAAATTCGTGAAGCGTTCCATATTTTTTTCCACCTGCCCCCACCTCCCTTTCGCGGGCGCTGCCGAATCAACCCCCCCAAGACGCCCTCACCCGACCCCCCTGCCGCCCCCATGCAAGACACTGAGCCAGAGCGAGGGAGCACCGATGTTTATTGTTCCTGAACACAGCCATGCCCGAGTCACACCAGCAAAGCAGGCATGAGGGGATCCCCAGGGGTCCCCGCAGTTAACAGCAGGCAGTGCCTTCCTGGGCCAGAGCAACCTGCAAAGACCCCCAGGGCACACCCTTCGAGCAGCTTGCAAGCACGTGTTGGGGACACGGGGGACAGAGAGCCCCCCGAACTGCCCCACCTGCCCCCATGGCAGCTGTGGGCAAGCAGGGAGAGCCCCAAGGGGGCTGCACGCCCCCAGCACACACACACACACGTAAATATACACACACATGATAAAAAACATGGGCTATATTACACTTAAAAACAGCCCCGTGGTGCAGGCAGGGCACAGAGAGCCCCCCTGGACACCCCCTGGGCTGTGGGCGCCGGAACGCGGCAGCCCCCGGGCTCTTCCGCCGGCTCAGCGATGGCTCAGCACCCGCTGGGAGCTGTTTCACCGCAGAAAAATCTGGACCGAAATCACCCCACGAGCGTCAGCGCCAGAGGGGGTTGGTCCCGCCTGATTATTTTTAAAAACACCTGGGTTATAAATAGACACACAAACAGTTCCAGGAGGGCAGTGCAGGGAGTGGGGCGGTGCTCTGCACCCACAGCCGTACCGGGCAGGGCTGCCCTGCCCACACCAGCCCCGGCACTCCCGGGGGCACGGCCACGAGCCCCCGGCTCTGCCCCGCCTAGAGCAGGGAAGGGCCGAGGGTCCACAGGGCTGGGGGAGGCCGGAGAGGACGAAGGAGGGGCAGGGCGGCCCTCGGGGCATCAGCTCAGCTGCCCCAGGTAGTCTGAGAGCAGCAGCTCGGGGGGCAGGAACACACGGTGTTTGTTGCTCACTTTCATCTGACGTTTCCCTTCGATGTCCGAACCTGGGGGGTGGGAGGGAGCAGTCAGCACACCCCTGTCCCCCCAGACACTGAATTCCCAGCCCAGCCACCTCCCTCCACTCCTCCCCATGGGGATCGTGGCCCTCCCTGTGCTCTGTGCCCCGCCAGCCCCAGACACCTCTCCGTGTCCCTGCTGGCACCATGGGCTTCATCAGTGCTCTCTCGCTGTTTTCCACAAGCAGCTCCACAGGGATGGAGCCTGGTGTCTCCCCTCCCCTACCTTGGCAACAAAACCTCCAGGGGAGGCCCAGGGCAGGCTGCTCTCTGGGAGGAGGCGGCAGACACAGGAGACAGAGCCCTGCAAGCAGCCTCTCACTTTGGGCTACGCAAACCCCTCTCACAGAGCTGGGCCTGGCTGCCCTCCCGGGCTCTGCCAGCACTGGTGACCGTGGCCAGGGCTGCCCAGGAAGCTCAGGGTTATCTGTGAGCCCCAGCACGAGGTGGGGCCGGGAGGAAAAGGCTGAGCTGGAGAGGAGAGATAGTGATGGAGGAAAGGGGAAAACAAAAACAAAATCAAAACTAAAAACAAGCAGACACGAGGCTCTTACTGGCAGAGACGAGATCCATGTACTGGCAGAGCGCGTGGAGCAGGAGCCGCTCGAAGCTGGGGGAAACGGGGATGGGGTTAGAGCTGATGTGCCTCTGAAGAGTCCCACACGCTGCCCTGCCCTCAGTCCTCCCAGGGACCCACAGAGCACAAAGTGCCACGAGCTCCTGTGCAGGAATCCCCAGGGGCATCTCTGCCCCAGGGCAGGTGGGGTGTCCCCAGATGGAGACCTGAGCCTGTGTGAGGGGAGATTGAGGAGTGTCCTCTGCTCACAGAGCCCCTCAGCAGACTGGGGCAGCCCCAGGACACTGAACCCCAGAGCTCGGGACCCCAAGCTGGGGAAATACCTGTTGTCCATCAGCGCTGTGTAGACAGAGTGGGGAGTGACAGAGAAGAAGGCCAGCAGCTCCTCCTCCAGCCCTTCCAGCGTCCCCTGTAAGGAGAGGCAGGGGTTCAGTGAGGAGGGGGCTGTGGTGGGCACAGCCCCAGCACTATGGGGCCCCCAACTCCCCAGGAGTTACTGCCAGCAGCTCCCAGGCAGTGATCTGGATGGGAGACAGCGGGAAGGCACTGGGACAGGAGACATCTCAACTCTCCAGCCCCTGAGGCAGAGAAGGATCCAGCCCCTGCCAACTCCACACCGCGTGTGCCAAGGGCTGGCACTGTCCCTCGTGTTCAGAGCAGCCAGGGGAGCCTCGTGCCTCCCAGCACAGGGCAGCGCTCTGCAGCTCTGCGGAGCGCCGTGACCCTGGAGACGACGGCAGGCGCGCCTCATTTGAGGACAAATAAGCAGAAGCCAGTGGGCAAGAGGAGCCCAGGCTGGGTTTAGAGGCTCTAATTAGTACCAGGAAAACAAACAGGGCAGCAAAACAGCCCCACTGAGCAGACTGAGCGGGGAGCCAGCACCCCAGGTGCGTGGCAGCCCAGCTCCTGAGCCCACACTCACCTCTCCCCATCCTGCTCAGGAGCTTGTGCACTTTTACCCCTTTCAAAATGCACTGGAGTTTTCCCAAATAACCTTGCATGGGCCACTGTGAAGACCCCAAATGCTCTACTGCTTTCCCCATGCGCAAACACGCCGGGTTCACCTGTCACCTGCTGCTCATTGCACAGAGACTGGGAAACAGCTACTGAAAAGGGTCCTGTGACTGCCAGAAAAATCTGAACAGAGCCAGGAAAACCCATCTGCAGCCAGCCACCACCGCGGGGTCACACAAGGACAGCGGCACATTCCCAGGAGCTGCTCTGAAATTTGGCACCGCCCTGGCTCAGCACCCAAAACAAGGTCAGGGCACAGCCCTGGGGACACTGCTGGGGACACGGCCCCGCCTGCCCCCACCCCGCTGCCCTGGGACCCCCGCTCACCATGGGGATCCGGCCCCGCTTCAGGGTGGCGCGCAGGCGGCGGCTGATGCGCTGGAAACACTCCTGGGGCGTGTAGGCTGGGAGCTCTGGAGCGGCAGAGAGAAGGGAGGAGGCACTGGGACACAGCTCACAGCCCCAGTGCCTGCAGGATGGCTCTGGCTGCAAAGTGTCCCCCCAGCTGCCCCGGGGGACCCTGGCTGGGCACCTCCTTCTCTCATGGGTCACAGTCATCCCCACACCAGCAGTGCCTCCCCCAGCAAGGAAGTGTTTGAGAGTGCTGGATTTGGGGCTGTGCCATCAGGGGACAGCTGCTGTGCCCATCGCCCCAGCCACTCCCCACTGCCACAAGCCATCCCAGGTCCATCGGAGCTCTGCAGGCATAACTGCCCCAATATAACACTCAGGGGGTGGGCTCAGGCCTCCCCCCCACCCCACCACAAACAGACGGTGCAGGGAGTGGGTGCAGCCCTTGGGGAAGGTCACCCTTCCCAAAATGTACACAAGGAAGGAAAGGGAGGGGCTGTTCCCACCCAGCGTCCCCTCCCAGCACCTTTCCACTTGTCTTCATTCTTGACAGGCAGCTTCCTCCTGTGCTTCTTCCTGGCCTCCTCCTCCAGGTAGAGCAGGACCCGCTCCTGCTCTTCTCCCGACCGGTTCATGAAGTCATTCCAGATCTGGCAACAGAAGCCACCACAGGCACAACTCACCATGAGAGGATCTGCCTGGATATTCCTCACCCCAGGACCTCATTGCCCTCTTGGCACATACATCAGCAGCCGGGCACCAGGCCCACAGATCTCGGCCCTGACACCAGACCAGGCAGAACCTGGGGTGCAGCACCTCAGGCCAGGGAGGCAGAGGGTTCCTCACGATGGAGAAGCAAAGCACAGGCATCACGTGCCATGCCAGGGCCCCCCAGTGACCCCCAGGCTGGGGGGTGGCTGCACCCACCTCCACGTAGGTCTCGTTGTTACAGGCCTCAGTGAAGATGCTGGGGGTGGCGGAGTGGTCAAGCTCTCCCTCATCGCTCCCGCAGTCATCCCGCTCCAGAAGTGTCATCAGGTAGCGAGCTGGGGGCAAGAGCAAAGCCTAAGAGGGGGAACAGCGCATCCAGAGAAGCCCCATGCCCCCAGTACACCCCTGCCTGCCTGCCACATAGTTTAGGGGAAGTTGCCACCTGCTCTGGGGAAGAAACCGTGCCCCAGTCCTTACTGTTCTCCAGCCTCTGGAGGCTCTTGCGGCCCTTGGCCCTCGGGATGAGGTCAGAGTTGCGGATGGCCTTGTTGATATAATACTGTTTCCTCTTGGACGGGGAGAACCGCTTGGACGGGGAGTCCTCCAGCGGGGGCAGGCAGTCCTCGATCCTCCTGCGGGGACACAGCAGAAAGGATGAGCCCACCCGAGCCCCACGGGCCTGGGGCAGCTACGGCAGAGCGAGGAAGGGGGGGCTGCACACAGAGTGCCTGTGGTGGGGGCGATGGGGAGGCAGAGCATCAGCCACCAGCGTTCCTGCAGCTGGCACCTCACCCTCCCACGGGGGCCTGTCCCCCTCGGGTCACTGCCAGCTCCAAGATCTGACTCTGCTCAGAGCAGCTGCAGGTCAGCACTGGACATGCTGGGTCATTAACCCCACCAGCATGTGAAACAAAAATCACAGGATCCATTCCTGCCATCCCCGGTGGGATCAGCAGCTGGAACGCCATCCCTGCCAGGCCGCTACCAGCACCCGGGGCACCCAGAGGTGATTGGCCACTGTTTACAACAATTCTGCAGTCATGGTATTATTTAGTCACAGGCATTAACTTAGGAACGACCATAAACCGAGATAAGTTTGGGTGAAAAAGAAGCCAAGCGGCGAGCGAGCAGCTCGCTGGGCATTGAGTGCAACGGCTCGGGTTTCAAAGTTCACCGAACACCAGAGACAGGAAGTTTCGCTGTCTTTGCTTGTTCTCTGCCCACTTGCGAAGGAGCTTCCCCTCAGGGTGGTGTGGGTTTCCTTTAGAGCAGCAGAGGGTGGGTGAGAAAACCAACACCCCCAACAACTGCCCAGGACTGTCCATCAGGGACAGGGAGCTGCCGAAGGCGACTGCTGTTCCCACTGAGATGGCAGCACCGCAGCCTTGCCCCTTGCATAGGGCCACGTCCCCCCCAGGCACAGCTTCCCCACCGTGTCCCCTCCTTTCCAGCGCCCCAGGGCTCAGGGAGCCCCGCAATCAGGCCTTGGCAGAGCCGCCCTGGGCTCGGGGCAGAGCAGGTTGTGCCACCCGATTGCAGCCTGGGCCAGCAGCCAGCTGCTCACCCACACCAAAACCTTGATTTTTTTTTTTTTCCCTTCCCCTGGATGGGGGCAGTGACGTGCTAGGGGGGGTAAAAAAAAAAACCACCCATTTCCAGCTGGAGAGAAAACCATGGCAGACGTGGGCTTGGAAGGAATAAAAGTGCCACAGGTATCCCAGCGATACCCAACGGTCAGGTGGGGAATGGTAACCCAACCCGCCACAGCGAGTGACCAGGGCTGGCAGACTGAGTTTTGATACAAGGGTGGTTAAAAAAAAAAAAAAGAATAAACAGAGGGAGTCACCTTACGGCGGCCCCAGCTCAGGTTTGAGTACACAGCTGTGAGCCAGGCACTCCCTGGAGCTGTCACGGCTCACGGGCACGGCCCTGGAAAGAGCCCCCCGAAGAGGGGAGTCCAGGAAACACCCTGCCAACATTTACCCAGCTCTCACAGGCCAGGGCAGCACTGAGGGGGACTCGTTGTCATCCTCCTCCATTGGAGGAGAAAAGATGAGAAAAGCCTCCATCCAGGGCCGTTCCTGGCTGCCCTGGCATCCGGCACTGCCACGTCTGCCCTGGCACTGCCGCCTCTGCCCAGCACCGAGCTGCAGACCCGCAGGGGACAGTGACCTCAGGTCGCTGTCAGACAAGCTCTGGTGACCTCAGCATCAAGGCTCCGTCCCGGGTGGCTCAGCCAGGCCCAGGGGGGATCCCAGGACAGGGATCCCAGCAGAGCTCGGTCCCTGGGGACAGAGCAATCCCTGACCCCAGGAACACGGGGCCGGCAGCTCGGGGGCCACCGGAGCACAGACAGCTTTGCGTGGCTTCTCCTCCGCTTCCCACTTCCAAGCAGGGAATGCACAGACCCTCGATCCTTGCTGGGGGGTTTCCAACCTGTTCCTGTTCTTTATCCTTTAGCAGCAGGACACGGCAGCGACACGCAGAGCAAAACCCCTGCGGGACAGCGGGGGGCTGTCAGGGACACCCCACCCCACAGGCTCCGGGACCCCCGGCCGGGCTCCCCAGCCCCGGTGACCGGGAGCACTGTGACCTCGGGCAGGGCAATCGCTAATTAGCTCATTACGGCTGTCAGGGCTCCGCTCTGACCCTGCCGCTGGGGACGGGCTGTCCTGGGAGGCGCGGCCGCCGAAAGCACCGACAGCCCCGGGGGATCCGGGCGGCCCCTCCCGGCCCCGCCGCCCCACGACCCCGGCCCGCACTCACGGGAACGGCTCCTCCGGGCCCGCGCCGCCCCGCAGCACCACCATGGCCCGCTCGGCCCGGGCCCGGCACCGACACCGGCACCGGCACCGGGACCTCCCTCCGCCTCCGCCTCCCGGGGCCCACACCGGCGGCACCGGGCCCGGCACCGCCCGCGGGAAGTGACGCTTCGGGGGCGGGACCGCGGGAGCCCCGCCTGGGGAGCCGCGGGGGGCGGGGGCACGGGGGGCACGGCGGGAGCCCCTGTAACCGGGGCTCGGCGGCTGCCGGGCCCCATTAATGCCGGATAGGCGCTGATAACCCCACGTTAAACCCCGCTACCTCCCCTCATAACCCCCCATGAGCTCCTCGTTAGCCTCCATTAAAACCCGCAAGTCCTCGTTACCCCCTCCCGGGTAGCACCCCGTTGCCCCCGTTCCCCCCGGTGGGGCCCCGGTAACCGCCCGCCGCCCGTTCCCGCCTGGCCGCCAGGCGGCGCTGCGGCCGCGCCCCGGCCCGGGCCCCGCGCCACATTTGCATGCGGCGGCGGCCGTCGCCCAATGGCGGCGCGGGGCGGGGCGCGCGGGGAGCGGCGGGCCAATGGCGGCGCGGGGCGGGGCCGGGGCCGGGGCAGAGCAGCGCCGCGGGCCCCGCGCGCACCGGCCCCGCCGAGCCCGAGCCCGACCCGGGCGGCCGCGATGCGGCTCCGCGGCACACGGCCTGCACCGGGTAAGGGACACGGGCACCGCGATCGGGGGCACCGCCGGGCATCGGGGCTGGGCGGGACCGGGGCCGGGCACCGGCCGCCTCCCCCAGGCGGGCTGGGCCCTCCGCGGCCGGTGCTGGGCGGGAGCGGGGCGCCCCCCTCTCCCCGCGGCCGGTTACCGGCTGCCTCCCCCGCGCTGGGCAGGGATTCTTCCCCTCCGGCCGCTCCGGGCCCGGCCCGGACTCTCCGTCCCCCGCAGGCTCTGCCGTCCGGCCGGACAGAGCCCCCCGGCCCCGCCCTGTGCCCGCTCCGGGCCCGCGGCCTCCTGCGGTCCGGCCGGCGGAGGAGCCGGACTAGCCCGGGCTCCTCTCCCCAACCCGCAGCGGCGGTTTCCCCTCCAGATCGCGGGGCCGGGCCCCCCCGGGCCCCGCCGCCTCCGTGCCCTTCCCGTCTGGGGGCCGCCGGTGCCACGTGCTGTCGGGAGCGGGGCCGGGCTCAGCCCCGGGACGTGTCCCCTGCCCGCCCGGGGGATCCTCCCGCGGTGCCCCCGGCCCCGTTTTTCCCCGGGGACCCAACCCGTCGGGCCCGAGCTCCCCGTCCTCCTCCTCCTCCCTCAGCCTCCGCGCCGCCCCCGGGGCCCCTCCCCGTGGTGCCGGGATCCCGCCCGGGGGTGTCCGGCCGCGGCCAGCCCCGGTGTCGGTGGCACAAAGACCCGTCCGTCACACCCCACCCGCTGCCGCCTATTTTTAGCTGCTGTCGCTCCCGAGCACCTGCCCCGGGGACGCGGGTGCCGCCGCCCCGAATCCCCCGCGAGACCCCCGTCACCGCCCCACGGCGGGCACGCAGCGGGTCCCCTGGCCCCGAGCGGCCGGAGGGACAAAGGGGCACGGCTCAAGGTCACCGGGGTGCCCCGGGGCCCTGGCTGTGGCCTCGCCGGTCCGGGTTCCCCGCGGAGACGTGGCAGCGTGGCCGGGGCTCGAGAGGCAGCTCCGCACCTGGCGCTGGCACCGAGTCCCTTGGGGAGTCGCGGCTGGCCGGAGAACACGTGCCCGGGACGGGTCTCGCCCCGTTTCGCTCGTGGCCGGTGCAGGATTCTGGGCTCAGGTGCGGAGCAGGGCAAGAGCGCGGCCACGGCCGGTGAGCAGTGGCTGCCCCAGGGCAGGGAGGGTCCCTGCCCCAGTCTCCCTTCTGTGTGGTTGAGACGGAGATGGCCTCGGTAGAGGAGGGGAAACTGAGGCACGGGCAGAGTCTGGGCAGTGCCTCCCCGGTGCTGGCTCGTGGTGGCCGTGGAGGTGCCGTGGTGGTGGCAGCAGGTCCATCCATCACGGGAGCTGAGCGTGGCCGGGCCGGGAGCGGATGCAGCCTCTGCTGCAATGGGGGAAGCGGCTCCCACCCGATCGGCCTCGGCCCCGGCCCGCGCTGGGAACAGGTTCCCCTTTCCAGAATGTGCAGGATCGTGGCTGCTGGCCCCTGTGTGCTGCTGCTGTCCTGGCTCCGCAGCCCCTGGGTCCGGTCCCCACGAGGTTCTCGGGGTCTGTGCACTCCACTGGCCCCTGGGCAGCTGATACAGGCGGCTTTGCCCATACACGGCACAAACGCAGTGGTGTGGTGAGCTCCCTACCTGCCCTCAGCACAGGCAAGGTCACCCCAGAACCCTGGTTGGCTGAGGGGGCTACTGGTGGCACCAAAGATCGGGGGGCCCAGTGCTGGAGAGGGTCCAGGCCAGGGTGCTGGAGTGTGGAGTGCCACAGGCTGTAAGATGTCAGTTCCTCTGGTGTTTTCCAGTGGGGTGAGGCAGACACGAGCTGCTCACAGCCCCATGTTGCTCTGAAGGACCCTGAGTCCTGGGGAAGGGGGAGCAGTAGGGGGTTCTGGGAGTGGCTGAAAGGGGGTTTGCTGGGGTTTCAAGCATGAGGCTCTGCCTGCCCATCCCATGGGTTCTGCCCTGGGGTCCTGCAGCTCCCCCCTGCTTTGAGGCCCCTTCACTGTGCAGTGCAGACCCTGCCCACACCCTAGTGCCATCAGGAAGGGCCCAGTGCTCCTCATGCAGTGTGTCCCTGGTGGGGACATGCCTTGTTCCCTGTGGGGAACCCAGTGGGTGGCTCTCCCTGGGGTCTGTTATCTGCGGGCACGGGTCTGCTGGTATCCACTGCCTGCAGGGCCAGGCAGGCTATCGGGGTCCGGCAGGCCCCTTCCCCCTCCAGCAGCAGGCCCTGCCGCCCTATCTCATTAGCTCGAGATTAATGAGGCTCCTGCACTGTCTTTAACTCCTTCCTGCTCACTAGCTCCTGCCCACAGTTCTGCTGACCCTCTGCTCCGTTTCTCCTGCAGGTTTACACCGACGCCTGCTCAACGTTGACGTGGCCGAGGATTAAGGACACCGGCCACCAGTGGGGGATCCTGAGGCTGCTGCTCCCCAGAAGGTCTGAGAGGGAAGGGGTGATGCACTAAGCTGCAGTTGCTGCCTGCCGAGCCTGAGGAGGAGTTTCAGCAGCACCCCGATCCCGACAAGCAGCGCCCAGCCTTTGACTCCCTCTGGAGCCCTTGAGCGGAGGAGACGTTGAGCAAAGGCTTTGAGGGGTCAAGGGGCACATCCTCCTGTCCTGACCCGGCGTCGATTCGTGCCCTGACGCCCCGACGACGCTGCTGTCGATCCCCTGGCAGCCCCCCCCAGGGCTGCCTCTCCCAGCGCTGTCCAGCCTTGGACCCCAGCCCCGCTGGAGCGCAGCAGCCTGCCGGGCGCTGCCCCCCGGGCACTGCCCCCCGGGTGCGTCGCCCCCCGCCCCCCCGGGGACCCCCCGCCCGCCGGCAGAGCCATGAAGCTGCAGGCGGTGATGGAGAACCTGCAGCGGCAGCAGCGCGCGCGGCTGCAGCAGGCGCTGGAGGCGCGGCAGCAAGAGCAGCAGCAGCAGCAGCAGCCGCGCTCCACGTCCCCCCCGGCACAGCCCCCGGGGCAGCCCCCCGCCGGCACCGCAGCCCGGGGCCGTGGGCAGGACCCGGCCCCGGCGCCCTCGGAGGAGGGAGCGGAGCCCGAGAGCGCGCACATCCAGCGGGCACAGATGGCTGCCCTGGCCGCCATGCGCGCGGCCGCCGCCGGCCTCAGCCACTCGCCCAGCCCGGGGCTCTCGGACGAGAGCCAGGCCTCTGAGGAGGAGGAGGAAGAAGAGGAGGAGCGCGGAGAGGAGGAGGAGGATGGCGGGTACCAGCAGGAGATGGGCTCTGAGGAGGAGGAAGACCTGTGAGTGTACTTGGGCAGTTCTCGTGGATTTGGGGAAGGGGCAGGGATGTGGCACGGCCCTGGGGGCTTGGGCATGTCTGGCTGGGGACACCGGTCACCTTTGGGGCTGGGGAGTGGCAGGGGAAGCTGTAGGGGTGCTTCAGGGATCCTGCAGCTTGTGGCTGGTAATGGATTAGAGCTGTCAGGATACTCTGGAGCAGGAGCTGCTGAGAGCAGCGGCTCAGCTCTGCAGCTGTGATTCCTCGTGCTGGGCTGGCGTGGGGTGACATCTCATCTCTGCCCAGCAGCCACGTGGGGCTGTGACAGAGGACCCGAGCTGGTGTTAAATTATGCAGGACCCTTGGCTGCCTCCAGCCCACAACCTCCCGGGGCACTGCTGGGCCAGGAGCCATCTGGCAGAGCCCCGCTCCGTGACAGAGCTGCTCTTGGGCTCCTGGGGGTCAGCTGTGCCCCACGGAGCTGCCTCTGATGAGGGGCTGCACCAGGGCTCGGCTGTGTGCTGGGTGGGTGGTCCCAGCCCCACAGCTGGACGGTGCCCGTGGGGCAGGCAGGGGAGAGGGGGGGATTTTTCAAACCATTGTGGGACCAAGCCTCTCCTTTCTCCCCAGCATCAGGAAGGGCAAGTGGGATGAAGATGACTTTGAAGAGGACCTGGTTGAGGAGGAAGAGGAAGAAGAGGAGGAGGAAGAGGAAGACTATGAGGAGGATGAAGACATGGGAGAGGAAGGGCTCAGCTCGGCAGGGGCAGTGCGGGCGGGCGCAGGATCCCTGCTGCTCCGCAAGCCCCCGGCGCCCCAGCACTACCGGGGGGAGCCTCCACGGCTCCAGGGGGGACAGGAACGGCTGCCCCCTGGCCTGGGCCACACGCAGCCCCCTCCACCAGCACCTGACCACGGCGACTGGACCTACGAGGAGCAGTTCAAGCAGGTAAGTGCCCGCCGAGACACACGTGACTCCCCCGTGCCATCCCTGTCCCTCTGCCCTGCTCCTCCGTGTCTCTGCGTCTTGGGGAGCGTGGGGAGACACCTCTGGTGGTGCCACCTGTGGCAACGTTCTCCATGGATCCAGCTGCTGTTGTCACGAGGGAAGTGTGGGATATCTCCAGGGTTTTAGTGCTGGGTTCAGCCTCAGCCCCCCTTCGCTGGTCAGGTGGCTCTGAGTGGATCCCGTGTCCCCTGTCCCACAGGTGGACGGTGCGATGGGGTTTTCTGCAGGGACCTGGGTGGATTCTTGCTGAAAACTACAGAAAAATCACCCCAGACTTCCAAATCTGATGGGGCTCTTTGTTTTGGTCTTTCCTCCCCTCCAAGCCATTTTCTGTGGGCACCTGGCCATCTCCCATCACTGCAGAGGTGATGCCCAGCAGAACGACTCTGGCCCTGCAGATCCTTGGTGGGGGGCAGAGCTGCTCGCTCCCCTGCTGCTGCCAAAATGCTGCTGAAGAGTGAAACTGGGGAGAAAGCTCCCAGCTGCCTCCTCTGTTGCCTTCCCCGGGCTGGCGGGAGGCCGGCACGCTCCTGCTCTGGAGCTGGCTGCGTTCTGCACTCACTAATAGAAGGAAATGTGCTGGAGCCAGGGCTCCCCAGGGACCACCCGGCACCTTTGATGTGTGTTTAAATACATCAGGAGTTTGGGGCTGGGGGAAGGGGCGGGACCAGCAGCAGCAGATGGGACCCAGATGGAGCGGGCAGGGCACGGTGGCCTTTCAGGAGGGATGCGACTGCCCCTTCCCCTTTAGGGGGCTGTCGCATCCCTCCCAAAATGGGGGAAGGGGCTGCCAGGATTTGCTGGCACATCTGGATGCGGGCAGGCTCAGGACGGGGTTGGTGGAGGCAGTGCCATCAAGCACAGAGTGCGTGTCTGTCCTGCCTGGCTGTGGGAAGGAGGGATGCTCCTGCCCCGTGTGTCCCTTGTGCTGCTGCACCCACGCCGCCTCCTCTTCTTGTGGTTTCTCTCTCTCGTGCTTCCGGCTGCCGGGGAGTGAGGGGCCGGGGCTGTGAGCTCGGAGCTGTGAGCTTGGAGCTGTGAAAGGGGTTTTTGATACCGCAGCTCTGATCTTCCTGTTTGTCAGCACGTTGGTGCTGCGGACCAGGCCACAGCCCCTGCTGCGTCCCCCGGCACAGCCACAGCACGTGGGGACACCAGCTTGGTCCCAGGCTGTGCCGGCAAGAGGGGCTGAGCACCATTTCACTTCCCGGGGCTGGCAGGAAGAGCCCAGCACTGGTTAATGGTGGAAGCAGCTGGAGGGGGGTGGAAAGCGGCCGTGGGCGGAGGAACGGAGGCGACACGGGGCCCGGAGAGGCTTCCCCGGCACGTCAGCCCGCGCCACGGCGCTTGGATCGCGGCCGCTGGCCCCGGGCCAGGGGGTTGCTGGCGCAGCACTGGCCGGGAGCTCCTCCTGGCCGCCCTCCAGCGCGTGCCGCCGGGCTCCATCCCAGCCCAGCTGGCGCAGCCTGGGAAGGAGCAGCAGGAATGTAAACAGCGAGGGCGGCGCGGGGCAGGGGATGCCGTACCCCAGTCCCTGCCCCTCGCGGGGCAGAGGCACCTTAGGGGGAACCCGGGCAGCCTCGGTGTGCTGGAGCGTGGCGGGGTCCCTGCATGGGGGAGCCAGCTGGGACGTGGTGCTGCATGTGGCTGTGCCTGCCTGCTGCGTGAGGAACGGGCTGCTTTGGGGTTCCTCTTTCTTTTTGCCAAGGAGCTCCACAGCACTGGCAACACCCCCGCTCTCCCACCAGCTCTGATGCCTTTGCAGCTCTTCAGCTCTCCCTGAAGCTGCTGTTCAGGTTCAGCTCTGATTGTGCTGGCGTCGGGTCCCGGGGCATCCTTGTCTCTGTGCGCTCGAGGACACCGTCCTCACTGGGCAGTGCCGCCATCTGAGCCCCCCTGCCCATCTCCACACCCAAACCCCGGGTGCCCCGTGCCTGCCGGGGGCTGCCATGTCCTCCACTGCCAGGTTTTATTGACCCATCTGGGACAGATTCCTGCGAACGGCAGAGCCGTGGGGGACCGGAGGGAGGAGGAGGGGGCCCAGTTCAAGGGAGGAGGAAGGGGAGGGCGTGAGGAAGAGTTATGGAGGTGAGAGAGGTTAGGGAGCTGGCGCGTGGCACCTCCCCATCCCCAGGGACGGCTACCGAGCAGGCAGAGGTCAGATCGCCTGACCCAGGCACTGCCGGCGCGGGCAGCAGAACAAAGGAGCCCCCAGCACAGTGTGGGGCTCGGGGGCAGCGGCTGCCAGGGACACCGTGGTTTCTCAGAGGGAAAAAAAAGAACATTTTTGGGGTGGGAGGAGGCTCCTCGGGGAAAATGGCTGAAAATCCAGCGAGCTCCTGCCGCTGGCAAGAGGCTGCTGGAGACAAAACTGCTCTGGGTTCTGCGCCCCAGTGCTGGGGGTGGGCTCTGCTGCTGCCCCCTGAGAACTCCCCTCTGACCTTTGTGTTTTGTTACTGCCACTCCTGCGCTCCATTTATAGCAGGAGTGGGAGACCCTGGCACAGTGGCAGTGCCTGGAGCTGGAGTTTGTGGCCTCTGCACCTTTTGGAGTTTCCTGTGCTGCCGGTGCTCCTCGGGCATGGGCACCCCAGTACCCCATCCCTGGGGTGGATCTGTCTCACAGTGCTGCCCTGGCTGCAGCAGCCATTGGACATCCTTTGGGTTCTCCATTTTGGGGGCTCCCTTTGGGGTGCCCTATTGTGGGGCCCCAGGCTGATGTTTAACCCTGCGTTTCTGCCTAAGGAAGCCTTTAAGAAGCTGCAGCAGTGCTGGGGGGAGGCTGTGCTGGCTGGGGTGAGCTGGTGGAGTGCCAGTGCTTTGTGGGGGTGGGAGGTTTCTTACGCTGTCCCAAGCAGGGCGTTTGAGCAGTGTCGGTGGCACATGGGGGCGAAAACCTCAGCCCTTATCTGGTGCAGCGGCACCCCGAGATACGGCGTTTCAAAGTGCAACGGTTGGGGGAAAAATAAACTGAAAGCAACTCGGTAATCTCAGCGGGGCCACGGGGAGGGGGGGGCGATACCGGACCCCCCACGCCCAGACCAGCTCACGCACGTGGCTGATGGAGCTGGGATTTTTCAGGAGAGTCTGGAAAGGCAGAGAGCCCGTATCTCCTCCGAAGCCCCAGGCGTTGGTTAAGGTGTGGGGATCCCCTCTGAACCCCTTTCTCCCATGGATTGTTTTCCTTTCCAAAACCCAAAGCCAACCGGGGGTGTGGAGCCGGAGCAGGGGCCCCATGGCCTCTTAACAAGGGCGAGAGGGTCCATTTACTTTCTTTAAAATATTGATTAGAGCTTTATTGCATTAGCCAGCCGAGCGGATGAGCCTCCCCCAGGGAGGGTGAGGGGGCCCCTGTGCAGGGAAGGGGGACCTGAGTGTCATTATACAGCTGGGGGCCACTGTCCCCCACCCTGAGGTGGTTTGGCTCACAGATAACGGGGAGCGCCCTGGGGCCCCTGGCCAGGCACTGCTGTGCAGGGGAGGTGATTGCAGTGCCTGGCCGGGCCAGTGGCAGATAATGGGGGCGAGGAGGGGGCCCAAGCAGGACAGGGCTCTGGGGACAGCGAGGGTGTTGCTGGTGGACCCCTTCCAGGAAAAGGGCTGCATCAACCCCCACCCTGGCACAGCCGTGTCCCCTCTTGCTCTGCACCACTGCCCAACCTGCCAAAGGGTGCTCCCAGCCGGGGATCCAGCCCAGTAATTGGCTCATAGTGCTCAGGGAGCATTCCCGGAGCTGTAATCCCCCCAGATCCCTGGCCGGAGGTCAGGGACTTCTCGGCGAGAGCGGCTTAGCCGCCGAGTGCCTCCCCCAGCCAGACGCCTGGGTGCTCACAGGTGCTGGTCCCAGCACTCCAGGCAAACTGTGAAACTGTTTCTCACAACAAGGCCCTGGATAATTAACGAGGTGAGGGACGGGAGACATGAGCTTCCTGCCCCAGGTACCCAGCCAGCACCTTCACCCATCTGGACTGTGCCCCTGACGCCTCTTGTCGTGGCAGCCAGGCTGGCTCCCCCAGCCCAGGCATCGCCTGCTCGTGTTCCCCAGGGCCCCCTTTCCCCTGTGCCCCCACTTCCCAGAGCTCCCAGAGCTGCGTTCCCCCCACGCCCCGGCCCCCCGGGCTGACTCAAGGGCTGCGGAGGCGGTGGCCGCCTCCCCACTCGGCACAGCTGAACTAACAGGGATGAGGGTTTATTTAAAAGAAGGGAAAAAAAGAAAAGAGTGGCACAGGGAGCGGGGCCTTTGTCAGCAGAGCCCCCAGCCCCCACCGCAGTGTTAGGCAAGGGCAGCGTTGCTCCATCGCCCTATTTCTGGCCCAAACCACAGGAGAAATGGCAGCTGGTCCCAGGCCTGGCCGGACATGCCGCAATCGGGGGCCAGGAGGAGGGGCGGTTTGGGGACAGGGGGAACCCCCTGCTCTCCTGGGCTCACTCCTGGGGCAGCTGGATTGGGGGCTTAGGGCACAGCTCCTGGCTCAGCTCCTGACCTGCTCCCTGACCCTTCCCATCGGTCACTTAATCTGCCTGTGCCTGGGTCCCCGCTCCGTCCAGAGCTCGGGATAATCCACCCTGTGCTGGGGCTGCTGGAGGCCAGGGCTCACCCCTGGGGAGAGCTCCCCATGTGTCCCAACGTGGCCCTGTCAGTGCTGTGGCAACAGCCCTTTGGGAGATGGCTTCCCTGTGTCCCCACAGCAGCTGGTTTGGGGTCTCACCTTGGTACGGATGGCAGGGGGAGCCCCTTCAGCAAAGGGCTTCACCTCCTGCCTCGTTTTCCCCACTGCCCACAAGCCACTGTGGAGCCTCCAGCTTGGGCACCAGTGCCTGATTTTGGAGATTCCAGCACCTGGGATATGCTGTCCCATGCTGCCACCTGCTCTGGTGCCACAGTGGGATGGGGTTGGCGCTGCTCTGGTGCTGTGCTGGTGCTGCCCATCACGCCCCCTCCCCTAGGCAAGGTTTCGGTGGTGCCGGAGCAGCTCGGCAGTAATGGCTCCCCGGGCTGACAGCCCACAGCTGGCTCCTGTCAGCCCCATCTGCGGCTGCTGGACCCCTTCCAGAGCCTCCAGCAGCTCCACGGTGGGGTTCCCAGGGGTTCCGTGTGCCCTGGCCCTTCCCATGGGGCACCCGGGACCCCAGCAGGGTGTGGACAGAGGGCAGAGGTGCGGGACCTTGCATTTCAGGAACAGATTTGCAATTAGCCAAATCCCAGCGGGCGGTGGAAGCCCCGGTGACTCATCTGCCAGGGCTTACTGCGATCCCCTTCTAAGACGATCATTTACATATGGTGGAATTTAAACCCCGTCTTGGCTTCCAGGCCTCGGTGCCACTGCTTCCCGCTGCCCCTGCCCCCAGGTCAGGTCCTCAATGGGGGTCTTGGCCCCCCAGCCCTGGGGGGCTTCACTTGGGGGGCTCAGGGTACGCACACAGGAGGGACAGCCCAAGCAGGTGCCCCAAGGGTTTGAGCTCAGCTGCTCTGGCTCAGCCACTCCCCTGCGGGTCTGCCCGGCGGTGGGAGCTGTGCTGGCCGGGTGTCTCTCCTCGGACGAGCTTTCCCAACACCGCCTGACTCCACTGGATTAATATTTGCACAAGGTCCAGTGTGATAGCGAGCATGTGTCAAGGGCATGCACCGGCACGCAGGCGGGGAGGGCCGGGAGAGCCGCTGCTGCCGGGCTGCTCCCACTCGGGCTGGCTCCCAGCAGCACAGCAGGGACAGCAGCCCCAGGGCCCCGGCTCCCCCCTCCCGTGAGCCCTGGGCAGCCTGTGCCACACGCTGGTGCTCAGACACAGAGCCAGTTCTGATTCCAGCCAGAGCCCGGCGTGCGGCCGCCCAGCAGCCAACTGCCATGGGAAACGCCACGGCAGCAGGAATCGCTTCCTCCTCTGCAGGAGGGGAACAAACAGAGCGGCACAGCCCTCCCAGGAGCTGGTGTTAGCCTGGCCTGCAGCACCAGGGTGGCTCTGCAGCACCAGGGCGGCTCTGCAGCAGGGACAGGATCCCGGAGCTGCCGGCTGGCTGGGCACGCCGGGCTGTGCCGCGGTGGGGAGGGCGGCTGGCGGCACACGGACAATGGGGGGTCAGGGAGGTTAAACGGTGACTAATTCGTCCATTCAGCGTCCCCTCTGCCGCGCAGGGACACCCGCCGTGCTGGGACACGGCCCACGTACCCCCAGGGTCACCCACATGACAGCTGCCCCCAGCCTGGCTGGGGGACACCCAGGGGGTCTCAGGTCCCCCAGAGTTCTGGGCTGATGGTGAGGGACTGGGGCTGGGTTTGTGGGTGAGCCACGGGAGCACCGAGGGATCTGCCGCCCTCCAGGTCCCATGGCCCGAGGAGGGGCCACCGGTGGGGAGAGGCACCTGTGACCAGGCTGTGTCCCCCATAGAGGGGACAATGCTGGGAACCTGCAGGAACAATGGTGCCGACAGGAAGCTCCCGGGCCCCTCTCCAGCTGCCCCCACGGAAGCGGCCCCCCAGCCCGGCCATGCTCTGGCGGGGCAGGAATCCCGCCAGGCCGGTCAGTGGAGTCACCGCCGGCCGGCCATGTGGGTGAGGCTCCTGCAAGCCCCGTCCCACATGAGCAAGGTGTTTGGGGGGGTTTTGGGGAGGGGGCACACGTTCCTGCCCCCAGCAGCCCCTTCCCAAGGTGGGCTGTTCCCTGGGGGGCTCGCAGAGGATTAGGGATGGGGACAGCCAGAAGTGACTTGTCCCTAAGCCAGGCACTTTATCTGAAGAGAGATCTGCTGGAGCAGACACTCCTTTCGCCCTTATCAAGAGGGATCGGCCCCAGCAAACCCAACACCCCATGCCCAGAGAGGGGCTACAGCCTCGGGCACCCCCAGCCCTGACTCAGCCACTGCTTTACGGGAAACCACATCCCAAAACGCCGCGGCCTGGGGCCCTTGTTAGCCCTTCACTCTGGTTTTTACAAATTACTTTCTTTTTCTGAATAAGTGCCCTCCCCGACCCCACTGCGGGTCCTGGCGTGCTAGAGGCTGCGTGCCGGCTGGGAGCAGGAAGGGAAACACCATAAACATGTTTATTCTTCGTTAAAGAACTCGTTAGAGCGCACGGGCTTTTCCCCAGCCCCTCACGGCCCCTCGGCTGTCCGTGGGACAAAGGGATGCGTCCCTGGGGGCTGCTGAAGGAAGGAAGGAAGAAAAGGAGAGAAGGAGCCCCCTGGTCTGTCAGCCCTGGCCCCGCTACCTGTCACAACACGGTGGGTACAACCCACCTCTGCTCGCTTTGTGTTTTTTCCCTAAATACAGGAATTAGGGGGTTTTCAGCCTCTGGAAAGGGGAGGCTGCCACCAGCCCCTGTCCTTGCTGCAGTGGCCTTTGGGGGATCTGTCCCCTGTCCTGGCTCATGGCACGCACGTCCCAAACTGGTTTCAGAGAGAAGGAGGAAAACCGAGAGTGTCGCCACTTCCTGCTGATGGAAAAGAAACTTGAAAATTAATCCCCAAGGCCTGAAAACCCGGAACTGAGTGGGGGAAGGGGGAAGTGTTTTTAGCTCAGACGTGGGCTCCTCCGTGATGCCTCATGGAGCAGACAAGGGACAAGGGAGTCCTGCTGATGGGGAGCCTGGCTCCAGCAGGACCCTGGGCATTCCCGGAGCCTCGAAACGGCCCTTCCCCTGCCGCCTGGGATTGCCCCCTTCGCCTGGGATTGCCCCCTTCGCCTGGGATTGCCCCCTTGGCCCCAGCTGGGGAGGGGGCTGTGGGGGGTCAGACCCCCTGCACGCACCACGCCCGTGCCGAGGGCTCTCCCGGATTCCTGGCATTGCCGAGGGGCCGCCTCCCGCCTGCCCTTTGAAAGCCAACGGGTTGGGATTTTCCTGTAATCTGGTTTGAAACATTAATCCGGTCATACACACCAAACGCCGGGCCGGCATCCTGCCGGGGCGCTGGGCCGGGGTCAGGGCCACCCGCCCACCGCCTGCCTAATTCCTCCTCCACTTAATTATAGATCTGCTGGCAACGGCCATCTGGCTCTGTGTCCTCAGCCGGCCGGGGGCTGGGGCCGAGGGGGCTGCGCTGCAGCCAGGTGGGCCGGGCACTGTGGCCGGAGCCGGCCGTGCTGCTGGCACTGGGTGTTTGCCCTGGGCTGGGGGAGCACTGGGTGCATGGAGCTGGATCCCCCAACCCAGGACACCCTCAGGGAGGTGGGGGCCATCTCCTGCCCCCCAGCCAGGCTGGAGTTGCTGTGCCATGGCGTCCCCTGGCACCACGCTCTGCCATGGGGACCCATGGTAAGAGGATATTCCTGGGGCAGCTGCGTTATGGATTAAGTCGTTTCCACCTCCCTAATTACGAAACATAAATCTATTGACTCAGCGGCACAGGGCGGCCTCACCCGCGCCGGTACCTTTGCCCTGAGCACTGAGACACCGCGAGTCCCCACGAGGAGCCGGCTGCATGCCGAGCAGAAACCGGGCACGGGCACTGGGCAGGGACAAGACTCAGCACCTGCCAATTTCGGTGCAGCGGTGCCAGCAGCCGCCGGTCTGTGCCGAGCTCAGCTGCACGCCGGGTTTCGCACAGCCCTGAAACGAGAACGTTTCTGTTCCCGATTTGCATTTTGAGCCCCACTGTCCCAGCTGTCCTGCGCTGCCGTTGGGGCTCACGGGGTGCCAGCGGCAATGCCCCAGCAGAGCTGCAGTGGAGTGGCATCAATGCAAGGAAATTGTGCGAGAGGCTGCTGAGAGTCACTTGTCTCTATCCCCTTCCATTTCCCTGTGTGCCTGGAGGCAAGGGGGGCAGGGGTGGTGAGGGAGGATGGGAGGGACAAGGGTGGACAAGGCAGCTCTGCAGATGCCACTCCATCCCACACCGTGATGCACACCGAGCATGTCCCAGTCACGGCTGGGCACGTCCTCGCCCCATGGCACTGCCAGCTGAGCATCCTGGGCAGCTTCCCATCGTTTGCAGAGCTGAACCAGATCTAGGGGGGTTCTGGGGGAAGCCCCTCTCTCTGCTCTGGCATGGCAGTGGCCGGTGAGCAGCTGCTGAGCACGGAGGAGCTGTCGAAGTCTCTCCAGTAACCGTCAGCAGCAGCTTGTGCAATGTCCTTTGCCCAGCAGCCGTGGAGGTTGTGCTGACAGAGCCACGAGGACACCGGGTGGGAACGGGGATCCTCCTGCCCCTGGCCCTGGGGACCCCCATGGCTTCATCCCCGTGGGGCAGAGCTCAGTGTGGGACCACCAGGGCTGGCAGGGTGTGTAGAAGGACGGCACACGAGTCAGGCACCCGCCGCGGCCACTAATCCCCCGTCCCGGCCGGCCACGCTTTCCTCAGCTGACAGTTAATTTTCTTTCATCCTCTTAAACACGTCCATTCCCCTGGGGACTGAGCCCGGGGGGGTTCACAGCCCTGGGGGTCATGGCAGTGGATGAACCGGCGCGTTCAGTCCTTCCCCGGGATGGCTCCATGGGATGGGGTGCCAGGGAAGTCCTTTCCCTGTGTGTGGCTTTTGGAGCCACTCTGGGAAATGCGGGAGGCTGGACTGGCTCTGGCCCAACATCCCTCAGCTGGCACGAGCAGCTGGTGCAGCTCAGCCCAAAAAGCCACGGCGGTGCCGCTGTGCCGTGGCTCGCTCCCCACACACCGGGGTCCCACACCACACCCCGTGCTGTGGTGCTGGGCTGGGAGAAGAGCTTTGAGGGTCTCATCCGATGGTGCAGATGGTGCTGGTGGCTCCTGCCCCTGCCCTGGGGGTGTGCCGGGGGTGAGCCAAGCCAGCCCAGGTTCCCAGGGGAACTGGGGGGGTTTATGGTCCCCCTGTGGGGCCCAGCCTCGCTTATCATGCGGCCCCACCGATCCCTTTGATCGGCGCCGGCGGGCGAGTCCAGCCCTGCAGGATCCGGATCCTCCCTGGGGGACGGCAGGAGGGGGGGCTTGCACCCCTTGCTTACAGCCAGGACAGTGCCCACCCACCCAGCTGCCCACAGGGCATGCCCACGGAGGGAGTGGGACGGTGGTGACCTGGTGACAGGCAGCAGCAGCCCTGCGTGTGTGTCTGGGGCGTTACAGGGGGGGTATTTATAGCCCCCTCTCAAGCCCTCGGCCCCACTGGCAGTTGTTCAGAGTTGTCACTGAGAAAAGCGGGAGCTGTGGCCTCTGGGCAGCGCCTGCCCTAACAGCCCCTGCTCTGACACCCTTCCTGGGGTGGGGGGAGATTATCACCAGCTTCAGGAGAGGCCACACGGCGTGGTGTGATGTGGCATGGTGTGGTGTGCCCCTGGCGTGCAGATCCTGTGCCATAAATCAGGCATGTGCCAGGCTGGCAGGGCAGGGGTCCCGGCTGAAGGTTCCTCAGCAGAGCTGGTGCTTGAGGGGCAGCATTCCAGAGCCTGGCCCAGCTCTGCCTGCCCTGGCACGGGACAGTGTTCCATGAGCTGCCACCATGGCACACGAGGCACTGTGTCCCAGCCCTGGCTCTCTCTGGCACCGTGGGTGCAGAGGAGGGGCCGTGCTGAAGCGTTGCTGTGCTGAGCATGCAGTGAATGCTAAAAATAATCGGGATCAGCGTTGCTGGGAGGAGCTGGGGCCAAGCATGGTGTTGGCAGCCTGGGAACTGCTCTGACAGTGGCACCACTGATATCTCAGCTCTGGCGTCCCAGGACCCAGCTCCAAGCGGGCAGGCAGGGGGTGGTGGCAGCAGGTCATGGGCACAGGGACCGCAGGGACCCCACGGCCCCGTGCAGGGACCATTTGGTGCCCTGTGAGCTGAAGGGCTGCAGCCACACGGCTGCTGCAGCGGGAGCCAGGGGTCTTGGACAGGGGGACACACAGGCTGAGGGGGTTTCTGAGCATCTCTCTCCTCTCTGCACAGCTGTACGAGTTGGATGGTGACCCCAGGAGGAAGGAGTTCCTGGACGACCTCTTCAGCTTCATGCAGAAGCGAGGTGAGGCCCTCCCCACGCCCACCCTCCACCCCAGATGCCCCTCCCGGGACTCATTTTCTCGCCCCTCGTTACTGCCCTGGGGTCACAGCTCTGGCTGAGCTGCTGGTTAATCTTTAACCCCTCGGCACAGCGGGGTCAAACCTGCTGGGCTGGATCTGGCGCCTGCGGCCCCCCCTCACCCTCTCCCTGCACCCATCGCACCCAGACCTGCGGCTCCTCCCCACAGGGTCCCATCACCCCTGCAGCCCCCCTGGCTGTGCCCCCCTTTGGCCTCTCCCTGGGTTATTGCAGGGGGCAAAGCCCCTCGCTGCCACCTCGCTCTGTCTGGGAGGGGCACGGGGGGGCCGGGGGTGGGAAGGGCTGAAAGCCAAGCGTGTGCCTGGTCGAGGGTCTGGTTCCTGCGTGGAAAACAGCGCTGGAAGTGCTGACGCAGGGCTGGCTCTGGCCCTTTGTCAGGCCGGGCTGGGGAAGCACGTGTGCCTCAGAGGGGGGGCCGGGGCTGCTGGCTGGGTCCCCCAGGGTCCCCCTGGCCCCTGGCTGTGTCCTCCGGGTCCCCTTGGCTGCATCCCCAGGGGCCCCTCACTGTGGGGCCAGGAGGGCAGGGACCCCCAGGAGGGAGCAGGTGCTTCCAGCCCCCTCCCTGTGGCTGGAGGGATGAGCCCCTCGGCTCACGGGACCCTCGTAGGCAGGTCGTGCCGCCCCCATTATAAATAACTCACGTTGCTGGGTGCTGGCTCAGCCCGAGGAACCGGCTCAGCCACGGCAGGGCTGTGGCTGGAAACTGCGAGTTTCTGTTTCCTTTGTTCAGAGTTGACCTCAGCAGGAGGCCTGGAGGGGGAGAAGGGGATGGTGGAAGGGGAGGGAGGAGCAGGAGCCCCCCCACCCCCTGGGCAGCTGCCCCACAAAGCAGCACCCCAGACCCGCTCTCTCCTCCCGCTGCTCCCCAGGGACCCCCGTGAACCGGATCCCCATCATGGCCAAGCAGGTGCTGGACCTGTACATGCTGTACACGCTGGTGACTGAGAAGGGGGGCCTGGTGGAGGTCATCAACAAGAAGCTGTGGCGGGAGATCACCAAGGGGCTGAGCCTGCCCACTTCCATCACCAGTGCGGCCTTCACCCTGCGCACCCAGTGAGCGGGGGCTCGGCGGGAGGGGAGGGGGGAGGCCCTCAGGGGTCTCTGCCCTGCACAGGAGAGGGGGCTGAGCCTGATGGGGAGGGGACCGAGCCCTCAAGGGGCTCTTTCTGCCCTGCAGTGGGGCCAGGGGGCAAACCCTGGGGGTCCCTGTGCCCTGCGCTGGGGACAGCGGGGAGGAGGCAAGTCCTTAGTGGGTCCCCTGCCCTACGTGGGAACGGTGAGGAGGGAGAGAGGGAGGGAGGGAGGGAGCAGTACATGGGAAGGGGTGCCCAGCCACTGCATCACTCTCACCATCCCCACCTGTCCCCCGTCTGGCCGCAGGTACATGAAGTACCTGTACCCCTACGAGTGTGAGAAGCGCGGGCTGAGCAACCCCAACGAGCTGCAGGCGGCCATCGACAGCAACCGGCGGGAGGGCCGGCGGCAGGGCTTCGGCGGCTCCCTCTTCGCCTACTCACCCAGCGGCACCCACGGCCTCCTCTCCTCGCCCAAGCTGCCGGTGCCAGCGCTGGGGCTGGCGTCTGCCACCAATGGCGGGGCCATTGCACCAGGACAGAAGATCAAGAAAGGTAATGGCTGCTGCAGGGTAAGGCTGCTGTGGGGTCCGGCTGCTGCAGGGTCCGGCTGCTGTGGGGTCCGGCTGCTGTGGGGTCCCGCCACAGGCTGAGCCCCCTCCTGGCTCCAGGGATAAGGGTCAGAGCTGGGGTCAGTGGGCAGGGGGGCGATACTCCTCTCCTCTCCCTGGGCTCCAAGGCCTCAGTTAAGGGCCCCTGACTCCAGTGACTCATCTCTGACCTTTGGAGGTGCCAGGCAGCCTCCAGCACAGCGGGGCCCCAAACCATTGTGCCAGGGACACCCCTGGGGTGGTGGCACTTGCCTGTCCCTGTGCCCCCATGTCTGACACCTGCTTCCCCCGCAGAGGAGGACTCCCCCATCCCCATCTCCATGCCCAGCCGGCTCCCGGTCTCTCTGGCCGGGCACCCCGTGGTGGCCGCGCAGGCAGCTGCGGTGCAGGTGGCAGCGGCTGCTCAGGCGGCGGCGCTGGAGCAGCTGCGCGAGAAGCTGGAGTCGGGAGAGCCCCCGGAGAAGAAGCTGGCGCTGGTGACGGACGAGCAGCAGCGGCTGATGCAGCGGGCACTGCAGCAGAACCTCCTGGCCATGACGGCCCAGCTGCCCATGAGCATCCGCATCAACAGCCAGGGCACGCGCTCGCCAGGTCAGTGCCGGCTCCGGCCCCCTGCCCCGGCCGAGCCCCCGGCCCCGGCGGGCTCCGTAACCCGGCTCTCCCCGGCAGAGAACCGCCCGGACGCCGCCACCGCCAGCAGCAACGGCACCAACAGCATCAGCATGTCAGTGGAGATCAACGGCATCGTCTACACAGGTGAGAGGCTCCCCCGACCCCACTGCCGTGGCTGGGGTTGCTCCACCACCGCCATCCCCAGCAGCCCTGGTGGCCGCACCCGCTCGTACCGCCCTTCACCCCATTCTATGGCGTGGTCCAGCAGCCACACCACCCCCCAGCTCAGACCCCGCTCTCTCCCCAGGTGTGCTGTTCGCCCAGACGCCCGGCCCTTCCTCCTCCTCCTCCTCCTCCTCCTCCTCTGCCTACAGCAAAGGCAACGGCAGCGGCAGCCGGAGCAGTGGCAGCGGCGGCAGCGGGGTGGGAAGCGGTGGTGGGAACGTGCCCCCCGCCCCGGCCGGCCTGGCTGTGCCCCCCAGCTCTACCTCCAACAGCGCTTCGCCTTAACGCCCCGGCCCCCCGGCCCCCTGAACCCGGCGGCCGTGGAGGGATCACCGGGGTCTCACCACGGTGTCACCGGGGTCCCACCGGCTCTCACTGGGGTCTCGCTCGAGGTCTTGCCAGGGTCTCAATGGGATTTCACTGGGATCTCACCAGGTTTTCACTGGGGCCTCACCGGGGTCTCGCTGGGACCTCGCCTGAGGTCTTGCCAGGGTTTCTCTGGGGTCTCATCAGGGTCTCACCAGACTCTGCCCTTGTTCTCGTGTTGTTGGATTTTCCTTTTCCAGGCAGAAAAGCTTTAGCCCGGGGGGTTTTGCCAGAGCCGCCGGCTGTCCGGCTGCGCCGCTCCGGGACCGTTTACCTCACTCACATCACACTTTGCACTGTACATTTATTATTATTATTATTATAATTATTATTATTTTTTAACTCGTGTTACCTCCAGACAGACGCACGGACGCCTGCTGACGCGAGCTCTAGCGAAACCCCCCGGAATTCTAAAGGATAAAAACCCAAGAATCCTAAAAAAATTGGAAATAGGGAGATATTTTATTCGTTTCCATCCTTTTCCCTCCGTTACTTTGGGAACTCCACTCTGCAGGATTTTAAGAGGTGGTTTTTTGGTTGTTTTGTAAATAGCTTCTATTTTATTCTCTAAACAGAAGAAGAATCAAACTTTTAACATGCAAATGATATATATTAGTCTTCATCAGGGAAAATGGGAGCTTGGAAAAACATTGGAATCTCCTTTCTCCTCTCATTATCGGTGGTTGGGTCCAGCTCTGCTCCTTCCCCCACTGGTAAATCCTAATTTTTTTTTCCTTTCCCCGCATAAAACTACTGTCTAAAGCCAATTTGGGCTTATTTCCTCCAAAAATAAGCAGGATCCAGAGGATGGGATGCTCAGGGCTG
This sequence comes from Pyrocephalus nanus, assembly GCA_038380795.1. Taxonomy (NCBI): domain Eukaryota; kingdom Metazoa; phylum Chordata; class Aves; order Passeriformes; family Tyrannidae; genus Pyrocephalus; species Pyrocephalus nanus. The sequence continues at coordinate 5,722,632 of CM076287.1, read as the reverse complement.
CGGGATGCTCCAGAGGCCGTGGAGGACCCAAAGGACCCGGGGATTTATTTTAAGCCTCACAATCTCATTTTTTACCGTTCCCCCCCAAAATTCACCCACATCTGCGTGAGACACAATCCGACCCGATACCGAAACCCCCCGCCCCCCTCGGTATCTCCATTCTCAGGTTCCCACCTGGAGCACAGGGTTTTCCCCTTTCCCCAGGTGCCCGGGGGGTCTGGGCTGGTGGGACCCCCCCCCACTTTATTTTTAATTTCACTCGGGGAAGTGGCGATCTCAGGGGATTTGGGGTTTTTCCAGCTGGTTTTGTTGTTTTCAGCCTTTTTTTCCGTGCTGGAATCCCCTTGGTGGCTCTGTGGGGGGTCTTGGTGGTTCCATGGACCCTTTAGGGAGGTCTGGGGGGGTCCGTCCAGCTCCTGCTGCTGTTGGGGTCCAGCCCAGCTCCCCGCAAGGAGAAATTCCAAGGGGGAATTTTCATGCCCAGGGTGGGCTTAGATTTTCTTAGTGATTTTTTTGCATTGTACAGTCACTATTTTGGGTTGTTTTGGGTTTTTTTTAATTATTTTACCTCTCCCCCTTTTCCTCCCCCCCTTTATTTTTGTTTTTGAGAGCGGGTGACTTTCCACTTTATTTTTCTTTTTGCATATCGATTTAAAAATAATAAAAAAAAAGCCTAAATCAGTTTCTCAGTGGGGGGGGGTTGGAAAGAAAATTAAACTGAAGAAGCTGCCCCAGCTGCAGCCGCCCCCCCCAGCGTTGTGTATCTTAACTCAGGTAAAAAAGGAAAATGAGAAAAGAAAAAAAAACCACAAAAGACAAAAAAAAGAAAAAAAAAAGAATAAAAAAATAAACCACATTCTACCTCTGAGCGCGGCGGCCTCGGGCGCACCCGGGCCCCGGTGAAAGATTTCAGTTTTGCAAAACATTCAGGTATTGAGACTTTTTGATTATTATTAAAAAAAAAAAATAAAAAATTAAAAAAAAAAAAAGAGAAAATAAAGTAAAAACACTGAAAGTTTACATTTTATAATAACATTATTATACAGATTGTATTTAAACGTCAGAATATTTAAGACAATTGTAACCCTGTAAAGTGAAGAAATATTAAAAAAAAAAAAAAAAAAAAAAAAAAAAAGTTGTGTTGTTTGGGGATTTTGGCCCTGGGCGCATCCAGGGTTACCCAGGGGTGCCCAGAGGGCTGCAGGCTGTCCATAGAGTGTCCTTATAAATGTGGGGTGTCCGTGGGCCTGTAGTGTGTCTGCGGGGCTGTGGGGTGCTCATGGAGTTCACACGAAGCTGTGGGTGCCAGTAGGGGATCCATAGGACTGTGGGCTGTCTATGGGGCGCCTAAAGGGCTGTGGGGTGTCCATAGGATTATGGGGTGTCCATGGGGTCCCTCTAGAGAGCCATGGGGTGTCCACAGGATTATGGGGTGTCCATGGGGTCCCTCTAGAGAGCCATGGGGTGTCCACAGGATTATGGGGTGTCCATGGGGTCCCTCTAGAGAGCCATGGGGTGTCCACAGGAATATGGGATGTCCTTGGGGTCCCTCTAGAGAGCCATGGGGTGTCCGCAGGGTGCCCGCAGGCCTGTGGGGTGTCCGCGGGATCTCTGCAGGTTTTTGGGGTGCCCTGAGGGTCCCTTTGGGTCCCCAGGGGGCTGAGGGTGCCCCGGGTCACCCATCCAGGGCCGGCCAGGGCAGACCCCGCTGAGCTTCCTGCCGCGTGCGCAGCTCCCTCCCCGCGCGGCAGAGCGGCCGCGGCGGCGCCGCTGCTGATTGGCCGGCGAGGGGCGGGGGAGGCGGCGCTCTGGGCCGCGGCCGCGCTCTCTGTGGCCCTGGCGGACCGCGAAGATGGCGGCGCCCATGGAGGTGGCGCTGGTGTCGGACGCGGCGGGGCCGCTCTGCAACTGCTCGGTCTGGGAGCTGCACTCGGGCTCGGCCCTGCCCGGGTACCGCGGCGGCAACAGCGGCCCGCGCGGGCTGGCGCTGCTGGGCGGCGAGCACCTGCTGGGGGCCCAGCTCGGCAAGAGCTACATCAACGTCTGGGAGCTCCAGAGGAAGGTACCGGCGCGGCGGGCCCGGGAGGGCGCGGCTCGGGGGGCGCCTCCGGGCACCGCGGGTCCGGTGGGGGTGTGACGGGGCATCCCTCCGTGGGGACCCCCCGGCCCTGTGGGGAGGAGCCCCTCCGTCCACAGAGCCCCCCCGTCTCCATGGTCAGACCCTGCCTTGGCCCCTCTCTCCCCAAAGACCCCCCCGTGGTCCCTCTCTTCATAGAAACCCCCACTGTGGTCAGACACCCCCCTAACGCCCCCTCTCTCCATGGAGACCCCCTTCTGTATGGCCAGACACCTCCCCGTGGCCTCTTTCTCCACAAAGGCACCCCCATCTCCATGGCCAGATCCCCAGGCCCCCCCCCTCCCTCCTTTCCATTCTGACCCCCATCACTACAGGCAGGTGCCCCCCATCCCTCTCTCTGCAGGACCCCCAGTGAGGCCCCTGAGCCCCCCTCGGGGTCCCTGCCTGCAGCCCCTTCCCTGCTGTGCTGAGTGCCCGCTGTGCTCCCTCTGCCCCAGGACCAGCTGCAGCAGAAGATCATCTGCCCCGGGCCCGTGACCTGCCTGACAGCCTCTCCCAACGGGCTCTACATCCTGGCGGGGGTCGCCGAGAGCATCTACCTGTGGGAGGTACGGGGTCCTGGGAGCTCAGGGACGTGCAGAGCCACACCCTGGGCAGTCAGGGAGTGCCCTGTCCTTTTGGCAGTGCCTCCATCCCTAAATCCCCCATCCCAGGCCTCTGCAGCCTGTGGGGCAGTTTATCAAAGCAGGAGGGGGAGAAATTCCGGGAGAGGCTTCGCTCTGCCCTTTCCTTCTCTCTCCAAGAGGCTCCCGGTGACTCAGGGGCCGGGTCGCTCCCTCAAGGCAGCAGCACAAGGCCTGGTTTTTCTCCAGCGCTTCTCCCACATTTCAGCTGCGTGTTTGCGTGTGCCCAGGGTGTCAGCATCCCCTGCTGTGCTCTGCTTGTTGTCCTGCTGGTTAATTACTCCTGGATTATGTAGGATTACACTGCGTTCCCGGCACACCACCGAGCAAATAAAAGCAGTAGCTTGTCCAGAGCCTGGGATTAAACCCTGGGATGCCTCACCTGGAGAGCTCCCTGTGCCAGGGGAGGTTTGAGCCTTGTGGTGTGGGCTGCATTTCCCTGCAGTCTGGGGTGCACACAGTTGTTCAGGCTGCAGCTCTGTGGGGTCACTCACTGCCCGTGAGGTGCCAACGGGCTCCTGTGCTCAACAGAGCCTCTCCTTTATCCCTTCTGCACTGAGGGCAGGGCACCACGTTATCCTGGGACATCTCAGTCCTTGACGCTCTCCTGCCTTTCCCCTCGCTCCAGGTATCCAACGGGAACCTCCTCGCCATCCTGAACCGACACTACCAGGACCTCACGTGCCTCTGCTTCACCGACGACAGCAGCCACTTCCTGTCGGGGGCCAAGGACTGCCTGGCCCTGGTGTGGAACCTCTACAAGTAAGGGGGCCAGGGGCACAGGGAGCATCAGGTAGGGATGCTGGAGTGAGAGATGCACGTGTCCTGTAGGCAGGATCAGCTCTGGCTGAGCCCACATGTCCCAGCTGGGTCTGTGCCATCCTTGGGGGCTCTCACACAGGTGGCGTCCTCGTGGGCAGGGAGGTTTTCCCTGGGGTCTCAGGGGGGTTTCTTGGGAATGTCATATGGGTCTGACTCCTTTTCCTGGGTGACACAGAGTGGACTGTGCTTTTCCCCTGCCAATGGCAGCCAATGTCTCTGTTCCTCTGGGATGGGGAGCTCAGCTGTGGCCCTGAGCCTCAGTATCCATGTGCTGTGGCCACCGGCAGCTCCCGTGTTCTGCTTGGTGCCTGCAGCCAGGAGAGCAGCCAGGAGAGCAGCAGGAGCAGAGCCTGGCTCATCTCCCCAGGGGCTCTGCCCTGGCTGACCCCCGTGCTGCCCCTCTCTGCTGTCCCCACAGCGTCCTGCAGGCAGAGCCCTCCCAGATCCCCGACCCCCGGCACGTCTGGTCCCGGCACAGCCTCCCCATCACCGACCTGTGCTGCGGCTTCGGAGGGCCCCTGGCACGGGCTGCCACCGCTTCCCTTGACCAGACAGCCAAGGTGAGGCTCATTCCAGAGGTGCCAGACCCTGCGGGGTCAAAGCCGGGCCCCGCCAGGCAGCAGGAAGTTGTCCCTGTCCCCAAGCTGTCCCGAAGCTTTCCCGGCTTGCAGAGGCTGAATTTCTTGGCTGTCTCTGCAATGACTCAGAGCTGCCAGACCTGGGCTCTGCTTCTCCAACACCAGCAGTTTCTCTGCACCTGCCCCTGGGCTGGGCCACTGCAGTCCCTGGGAATGTCAGGGTCAGCTCCTCTGATCCCCACTGCTGATGTCCACAGGGAGCAGAGCAGGCTGGAGCCTGTAGGGAGGGTGGTGCCCTGGGGGCAGGACGGGCACAGAGAGGGTTCAGGGCTGTTGTGGAGCTGCCTTGGAAACTTCTCTCCTGGCCACAGAGAGGCTGATACTGGGTTCTACCCTGGCTCTGCCATGGACTCAGTTTCCCAGCTGCAGACAGGAAGGGATGCCGGGGTGGGATGCCGAGGTGCCAGTGTGGGATGATGACAGGGTGCCTCCAATCCTGCCATTAACACTCCATGATTTCCTGTCCCTTCTCTTGCCAGCTCTGGGAAATCTCCTCCGGGGAGCTCCTGCTTTCTGTGCTCTTTGACGTGGGGATCATGGCTGTGACTCTGGATCTCTCAGAGTACCACATGTTCTGTGGTGGCATGGATGGGTCCATCTTCCAGGTTGATCTCTGCACTTGGGTGAGTGCAGGGGGCTGTGGGTGTGCCCTGTCACCCCGAGCCACCGTGACTTCCCTGCTGGGACTAGTGTGACCTGCCAGGACATGGGAGGGCCTGGGTCCCCTGTGTCTCCCCTGCCCCCTCCAGACACGGTGATGAACCTGCTGGCTTTAACCTTCCTGAATTTTAACCCCTCTCCTTTCCTTCCTTCATTTCTGCAGCCAGTCCAGAGAGACCGGACCTTCCAGACAGAGCGGGAGAACGGGAAGGTCTTCAAAGGGCACAGGTGAGGGACCAGACATACCTGCCAGCCCCCCTCTGCCCACCTCACCAGCTTCTGGGGTCATCCCAAGTTTAAACACCCTCTTCCCCATTCCAGGAACCAGGTGACGTGTCTGTCGGTCTCCACGGACGGCAGCCTCCTGCTCTCGGGCTCTCATGATGAGACCGTCCGGCTCTGGGACATCCAGAGCAAGCAGTGCCTGAAGACGATGAATCACAAAGGTAGGAATGTCCTTATCTCCGGGATCCTTGCTGCCAGAGGCCGCTGGTGTCTCACCTGTGCTGCCCTGGGCACTCCAGGTGTGTCTCTGCCCCTTGGCTCACGCCCTGGGAAGGGCAGAGGCATTGGGGGAGCCTTGGCTGTCTGGAGTGATGCCGTGACCTGGCCCATGTGTTAATAACCCCCACCCTGTGCACTGTCAGGAGTGAGTCATGGATTTCACCTCGTCACTGAGGTCACCCGGGATCTTCCTCCTTGTTTTCCCAAGGGAGCAGTCACCCCACACACGCCCCTGCAGTGTCTGGAGGGGACATGGCTCCGTGACCCCGCAGTGAGCACTCGTGAGCTCATGGGGCCTGAAGCGAATCCCATATGAGCAGTCGTCTGGGATTTCAGTCTGATGGCTCTGATAACTGTGTGGAGCAGCAGTCAGGTGCCTCAGAGCAAGGGAACATTTGTCCCTCCTGTTGCTAACTGGGTTCCTTCCCCAGTTGTGGTGGTCTCCAGTCCCTGGTGCCATGCTGGCCAGTGAGGTTGGCACTGCTGCTCTTGGGCATGGCCCAAACCCCCTGGAAGGTGATGGTGGGGACAGCCAGACCCTGTTCTCCTGCAGTGGTTGGGCTGCTGCCTCGGGGCAGTCTCTGGAAGCCAGGCTGCCTCCAGACCCTTTCCCTCTTCCCTCTGGCTGCCAAGGACCGTCCCTAATTGGGACCCACTGCAGCGCCCATCCAGCCTGGCACCACTGGCATTAGAGGGTGAAAACAGACGGAAACAGAGGAGAGTGGATGGGCTGGGCTCTTCCCAGGAGGGGCAGGACGAGGCTGACCCCAAGCTGTGGGTGCTCTGAAGCCTCTTCTGGCTCCCTGCTGCCTGTGGGCAGGGATTTGGCTCCCCTGGCACCGACAGCACCCCTCTGTGCTGTGTGTGCTCTGCCAAGCCCACCACCCCTGAGCCTTGTCCTGGGTCTGGGGTCCCCACGGGGTCTCTGCAGCCTCCCTGCAGGGGGGGCTCTGCTGCCCCAGCCCGGCCCCCACTCTGTGGGGCAGCGCTGATGTCCGTGGGTCCCCGTTCTCCCTCGGTCTGTCCGATCACCAGCATGAGCCCCCGGCAAGGTCTGTCCCTGCCACTGCCCTGTGCCCCTGCAGTGCCTCCCTGCCCAAGGCAGGGGTGACACGGGCTGTGCCGTGGTGACATGACAGCGGGTGCCGGGGGCACGCAGGGCCCGCTGCCCTCCCTCCTCTGTGACACTGAGAGCTGGAGTGAGGCTCGGGGCTGGGCATGGGGGGCTGTGACACCAAGGGTGGCTTGTCCTTGGTGGAGACAGAGCATGGGCCGGCAGGTGGACTCTGAGAAGTTGGGCTGCTGCTCTCGGGGGATGAGCGGTGCTGGCAAGGCAGAGCTGCTCTCTGTCACTGCATGGCCAGCACCGCTCCAGGGAGGCAGGAAACCAGCTCTGGGGATCTCTGGGCTTGTTCCCAAGATTTGCTCCTCTCCACCTTTCCTGTCTCGTCCTCTCAAACTGCTCCATGTGCTGCTGGTTCGGTGGGAATGTCACTGCTGGACCCTTGCCTCAGGAGCCTGGTCTTTAGGGAGGGAGTGAGGCCATGGGTTTGTTACAGCAAAGTTGCCCAGGAGCAGTTTTGGGGCTGGGTGTTTGGCAGAGCCTCTGCTCTGCTGGTGGGTCCAGCCTTGGATCTGGGAGGATCAGGATTCAGAGCAGGCTCTAGAGTGGGAGATGATGGTGACAGAGCCCTCGTCCGTGTCAGAGCTGCTCGTGTCCATCTCCTCTGCAGAGACTGAAAGCTTCTGACAGCTCTGGGGCTCAACAGACCCCCTCCCTCACCCTGTGCCTTCCCTGCTGCACTGGCAGCCCCTGCTCAGGTGCACCTGGACCCTTTTCACCTTTCCCTTTGGGAGATGGATGGTCGAGCTTTGGTAGCAGTGGCTGAGCTGCTGGAGGGCGTTGGGGGGCAGCTGTGTCTGATGGGGAGAGCTCTGGGCATGGGGGCAGCGGTGGGGAGCTCGCAGTGAGCACGAGTTGGGAGGGGGCGGAGGGGGCTGCTGCCAGAAAGCAGTGTGGGTAAATGCTGTAATTAACGCGCTCATTAGCTCTGCAGGTGAGAGCTGTGATGGATCGAGGCAGCACAGAGCTGCGGGCACGGCGGTGCTGATGGATGGCGGCTCTGAGGGGGGGGTCGAGCCTGGTGGGGGCTCCCACTCCCCCAGACCCCCCCGGGGTGCCGGGCCCGGGGCTGGAGCCGCAGCCCTGGACAGGGAGCGCTGCTGGGGAGGGAGAGAGTCCTGGCACTGCCAGCGCCAGGGTCACACTCGCTGTTCTCGGGGCTGCCCAGAGGCAAACCCAGCCTGACCTGTCCCCACTGTCCCGTGCCAGGCCCGGTGACAAACGCCTTCATCGTGCTGGCCCCTGCCAACATGTTCAACCCCGACGGGAAGCCCAGCGTGCCCCTGCCCAAGTTCAGCAAACACCTGCACGGCACCGAGAGCAGTGACGAGCCGGGCACTGAGGGGGTGACGCTGCGCCTGGGGCTGCACCAGCAGGTACGGGGGGCGAGTGGGTGGCTGGGGAGGGGGGACGAACATTGGGGAGGGGTTGTGCTGGAGCAAAGCTTCTCCTCCAGCTGGTGAAACCCATTCCTGCTCCCTCCTGCTCCCTCCCTGTCCTGGCTGCTGCAGTCATTTGTCCTCCCAGCCCCGTGCTGCAGCGTGGGCTGGCTCTGCTGTCCCACCTATTCCTTGGTCCTGGCATGGCCATCCCCTGGCAGGGGGGTCCCAAACCATCAGTGTCCTGTCCATCCCAACCTCTCTGACGGTGATCCCAGAGCTGCTCCCCTCTGCCCCTGGGCGAGTGAGGGCGACAGTCCTGCCACAGCTGATGGATGGACCTCCCTGTTGGGGAGGTGGCAGCAGGCCAGGGGGGCTGTTTGCCTGGCAGAGGTGACAGCAGGATCACCCTGGGTCCCTCCCATGGGCAGCCCTGCCCAGGGTCACTGGGATAAGGTCCTTGTCTGCTCTGCCAATACGTCTGGTCTGGTCCCCACAGGAGCCTGGGCAGAGCTACTTGGAGAAGGCAGAGAGGATGTACTCGCAGATGTATTTGACGAGGGAAAAGGTGAGAGCTGCTCCCAGGCTGGGAATCCGGTACAGACCCCTTGGGGCGTCCTTGTTTGCTGATCTGACTCGTGGGGCCTGGGACAGGTCGGGAACTGGGGGGAAGAGCCCTGGAATCTGGAGGGTTTGGGGTTTCCTGTTGCAGAGGGAGCAGCAACCTCCACCTGCCAGAGCTGAGACACTGATGCTTGTCCGTTGTGTTTTCCTGTCGCAGAACCTGGTGGGAGACCAGGAGCACCTGACGATCCAGGTGAGCGAGCTGGAGGAGGAGGTGAGCAACCTCCGGAAAATCAACAAGGACCTCTTTAACTTCTCCGCTCGCATCATCACCAATCCAGCCAAGTGAAGAGGCTCCCCCCGCCCTCGCACCCCTCCACCTCTCCCTGCCCACCCTTGGGCACCTGCCCGGCCGGCGGAGCACACCCGGCTCCCTCCCCGCTGACCCGGCACGCGCCGCGCTCGCCCGCTCGGGGACAGGGGACAGCCCAGCACGGGGGCTGCGGGCAGGGCAGCACAGGGACCGCGTTCAGCCCCGCTCGGGGCCGGGGGGCACTCGGGGCACTTGGGCGGCCGCTGCGGGAGAGCTCAGGATGCAGCTCCTGCTCATTCCCCATCTCTTCCTCTGCCCCTTTTTTTTGTTTCTTTTCGTTACTTGACCCTGCAGTGCAGACAGGAAAGTGTTTTTCTCTTAATACCGTTTTGAGATTGGATTTTGGAGACCCCCTCCTGCCCACCCTGCCCTGGGGATCGCTGCTGCCGGACCCCGCTCAATGGGACCCTGCGCTCGGGACAGCGGGGGCTGAGCGGCTCCTGCTCCGGGGGGTGCCCGGGGCCCTGGGGGTCTGCTGAGACAGGCAGGGGGTCCCTGGGTACCAGGGCAGAGGATGGGGCGCCCACCCCGTCCAGTGGGCAGGGCCTGGGGGCTCAGTGTGCGGGTGGTGGATTTGGGGCACAGGGTCACTCCGGGGAGGGGCAGGGGGGCCAGCAAGGTGCTATTTCCAGTCTCGTCAGTTGACAATTTATATATATTTGGATCCAACGATTCTGTTTTCACGGTGTTTGGGGACTCGGCCTTTTGTATTGTCACAGCATGGCAGCGGGGGGTGTGGGTTTTGTTTAGGTTTATTTTTTACATAAAAGATTTGTTTTTATAGTGAAAGATGCCCGAGTTAGTTTCTTTCTTTAACATCCCTTTGGTGGCCACAGACCTCAACCACCCATCACCGTGTCCATGGGGCTGCCCACTGGGAGCAGGGAAGCAATTCCTCATCCCTGAGCTGCCCATTCACCTTCACCCCAGAGGTCCCTCCCTGCCCTCACAGGGTGTCGATGTGTCCCGTGGCCACCCCTCTGTGCCCCTCCTTGTTCAGTATCCCAGACCCAAGCACAGATGATTTAAATTGCACTTTAAAACCGGAGTGTGTGTGTGTGGCCCCGGCTCCTGCCAGCTCCCCAGAAAATGCTTTTAGCTTAATCACCCGCGTCTGTTCCTTTTACTTCCTCTCCTGCTCCTCATCTTCCTCCTGACACTTTGGATCAACATTCATCAGCTGCAGCAGGGAACATTGCCCTGAGCCAGGGGCTGCAGTGGGGGCAGAGGTGGGAGCATGTCCCTGCTGCAGGGAGCCCCCCGAGATCCCCAGGGATACAGCCCCCAACCAAACCCAGACCTCAGTGCTCCCTTCCAGTCATCCCACACTTTCCCAGTCCCCCCAGTGGGGTTCCTGTCAGGGTGCTGTGCTTGGACAGAGCGGGAGGGAGGATGAGGCTTCCCAACTGTGCTGTACCCAGCATTTGGGGGGCTATTTCATACCGAGATCCTGTTGTTCCCCCTCCCCAGCTCCTGCGTGGACAGTGGGTGCTGTGCCTGTGGAAAACAGGTTCCAGGGGCTCCGCTGTCAGGATCCCACGCCAGGGGAGATCAGCACCCCCTGACCCTCTGTGCCCTGGCAGGATTCGCTCTGCCCTCCCCCTGTGGGCCCAGCTCCGCAGAGGAATTCATTAGGCTGTGACTCATTACATTTATCTGTGGATCGATACTTTTTGCCAGATGGTTTTTGGCTCCGTCCTTCGCTTTTCCTTATTAATTTTGTGCAGCTCCAGCCCCAGTCGCTGCTGTTTGTGCTACCGGTGGTGGGGACCTCCAGGTCGGGCCGGGCCCCACTTTCCCAGGTGAAGATGAGGAGGGTGACCCCGGGTCTCCCCCCTCAGTGGGGGAAGGCTGTGCCTCTGCTTCCCTTCATCCCTTCCCCACACAGAGGACGAGTCCCTCGGCCCTGGAACCCCCCGGCCTTGGGACCCCCGGATTTTGAGGCTGTGTCTCAGATTGTGGAGGGACAGAGGGATGGGGAGGAAGAGGGGGGCGGTTACCGGGACGAGGGAGACAATTTACGGCTCCGGCCCCGGCTTAGGGACCGCCCCGAGGGGCTTTTCCCGGGCCGGAGAGGGAGGAGGAAGAGGAGGAGGAAGGTCCAGGTAGTCTAAAGGCGGCCGGGACCACCCAGAGAACAGCGGGGGCCTCTGTGCCGGAGGACCCCACGGTCAAAGCCCTCGGACGGCAGCACCGCGCGGGCGGGGGTTCTCTTTTCTGCGGGGTGCGGCGAGGGGGGACCCGCGACGCGCGTGGGCGTGGACGGGGCGGCTGCGGGCGGATCCGGCGCTGGGTGGGCCGGGTCCAGAGTGACCCACCGCGCACCGGGGGCTTGGCGCTGCCCAGGGGGCCTCGGCGGGACCCGGCCGGTCCCTGCCCGCAGTCCGGGTCCGCCCCGGAGCCGTCCCCGGCGGAGCGCAAAGCGGCGGGGCCGGTGCGGGGCCGGTGCGGGGCGCATGGAGGTGCTGCGGGCGCTCTGGCTGCTGGCGGCGGCGCTGGGGGCGGCGGGGGGACACCCGCATCCCTGCCGCGTCCCGGGCCCCCCGGGGCCCAGCCCCGGCCCCAGCCCCGGTCCCGCCGTGCGTGTCGGGGCGCTGCTGCCTCCCGCGCCCGCCCGCGCCCGGCTCCGCGCCGCGCTGGCCCGGGCCGCCGGTACCGGCCCCGGGGGGGACCCCGGCGGGGCGGCGCTGCCCCACAACCTCAGCCTGGAGGTGGTGGGGGGCGGCCCTGCAGCGAGGGACCCCGGCTCGCTGGCGCGGTGGCTGTGCGGGACTCTGGCGGGACGCGGCGTGGCTGCCGTCCTGGCGCTGCCCCGATCCCGCCGGGAGCTGCTCCAGCTCGACTTCCTCGCCGCCGCCCTCCAGGTCCCCTTCGTCAGCATTCTGGACACCCGCGGGCCGCTGCCCTTCCGAGCGCAGGTGAGACCCGAAGCGCCCGCACCTCACCGGCACCGGCCGGGCGCGCTCCCCGTCTCGGCTCCATCCCGACTCCATCCCGCGGGTCCTCCTCCCGGCTCAGTCCTGCCTCCAATCCCGGTCCTGATGTCGGCTTCGATCCCAGCTCCCATTCCGAATCTCTCCCAGCCCCTTTCTGGATCCCGACTCCCTCCGGGCTCCATCCCGGCTCTGTTTTCCCTCCATCTTGCCTCCCACCCTGGCCCCATCCCACCCCCATTCCCACCTCCATCCTGGTTCTACCCCAGCTTCACCCCAGGCCCCATCCTGGCTCTATTTGACTCCAATCGCTGTTTTGTCCCAGCCCCCTCTTGGTCCCCATTCCAGCCCTATCCTGGCTCTATCCCAGCTCCCATCTCAGCTCCTTCCTGGTCCTCTGCCCAGCTCTTTCCCAGCCCCAATTCCAGCTCCCACTCCAAGGCAAATTCCCTGGTGCGTCTGGAAGCCCCTCATCCCTCAGCCCCAGTCCCATTCCCAGTCTGGCTCCAGAAGGACTCTGGGACAGGTTCTGGCACTGGATTTCAGACAGGGAATGGGCAGAGGGTGAGCAGGGGGCACGGGGTGACCTCAGGGTGGGAGGGCCTCAGGGTGTCTGGTGCTGCCTCTGGGCACTTCCCAAGAGCAGAGGCACAGCCACGACCCCTGTGTGTCGGCAGAGCCCCTTCCACTTCCACATGGACCGGCAGAGCTCACTGGAGACTCTGGTGGACGTGCTGGTGAGCGTCCTGCAGGCCAGCGACTGGCAGGAGACCAGCCTGGTGCTCTGCCACCCCTGGGACGTCGCCGGCTTCCTCAGCCTCTGGGCCCAACGCTCCCAGCTCTCCCTGCGCACCATCCTGGACCTGGGCTACCTGGATGAGCCCAGGGCCACCCGCTACCTGCAGCAGCACAGGGAGCACGTCAGGACCCTCTCCAGCCCGGTGCTGGTGCTGGGCTGCGACCTGCCCCGTGCTCGGCTCATCTTCCAGGCAGCCGAGGAGTCCGGGCTGCCCCCACAGGAACTCCACTGGATGCTGGGCTCCCCACTCAGCACCAGCGAGCTGCAGACCGAGGGGCTGCCCCTGGGGCTGCTGGCCTTCGGGGAGCTCAACCGGCCGCCGCTGGAGCTCTTTGTGCAGGACGCAGTGGGACTGATGTCAGGGGCCATCGCCCACGCCGCCCGCGGCCACTCCCACCCCGCGCTGCTGCAGACCACGAGCAACTGCAATGAGAGGCACCGGGCACCTGGCGAGTCCCCAGGGCTGTTCCTCGCCAGGTAAGGGGAGTAGTGGGGGTACCACCTTCCCCCTGTCCTGGCTCTTTGGTATTGGGGTGCATGGGGGGGGCTGAGCCCCAGCCCTGGTACCAGTGGGCTCAGTGCAGGGCACTGCCCGGTGCTGTCCCCGGCGTGTGCAGCAGCTGCCGTGGGGCTCAGCCCCCCTAAGGACATGGTTTATGCTGCACAAGGGGGGACGTGTCACTTCAGATCTCCCTAATGCTGCCTGAGCACTGTGGCTCTATAAATATTAATAACACTTGGCCCTGGCAGCACAGTGAGCTGCGGGGCAGCACAGCGGGGCCTCATCCCACCGCTCCTCCCTGACCTTGTCCCTGTCCAAATTGGGCACATCCCGCTCCCAGCCCCCATCCCTGTCCCTTGGTCCCAGCTGACCTGGGGGGCTGGAGCTGTGACCCCCTCTCCTCGGCAGGTTCCTGGCCAACGCGTCCTTCCACGGCCAGACGGGGCTGGTGCGTGTGGAGAAGGCGGCGCTGGTGCGGCCGGAGCAGCAGTTCCACGTCTGGAGCCTGCGTCGGGACTCGCGGGGGGACCCCACCTGGGTGACGGTGGGCACGTGGAGCCACGGCAGGCTGGAGCTGGAGGAGGGCACGTGGCAGAGCCAGCGGCAGCACAGGAGCCCCGGCGAAGCGGCCGGGGGGGCCCGCGCGCGGCTGCGCGTGGTGACGCTGGTGGAGCACCCCTTCGTTTTCACCAGGGATGTGGATGAGGAAGGGAACTGCCCAGCCGGGCAGCTCTGCCTGGACCCCGGCACCAACGACTCGGCCGTGCTGGACGCCCTCTTCGAGGAGCTCGGCGCCGGCAATGGCTCGGTGCCGCGGGCGTACAAGAAGTGCTGCTACGGGTACTGCATCGACCTGCTGGAGAAGCTGGCTGAGGACATGGCCTTCGACTTCGAGCTCTACATCGTGGGGGACGGGAAATACGGGGCCTGGAAGAACGGGCGCTGGACGGGACTGGTTGGGGACCTGCTCAGTGGCACGGCCCACATGGCCGTCACCTCCTTCAGCATCAACTCGGCGCGGAGCAAAGTCATCGACTTCACCAGCCCCTTCTTCTCCACCAGCCTGGGCATCCTGGTGAGGACCAAGGACACGGCGTCGCCCATCGGAGCCTTCATGTGGCCCCTGCACTGGACCATGTGGGTGGGGGTCTTCGTGGCACTGCACATGACTGCACTTTTCCTCACCCTCTACGAGTGGAAGAGCCCCTATGGCATGACCCCCCACGGCCGCAACCGCATGAAGATCTTCTCCTACTCCTCAGCCCTCAACCTGTGCTACGCCATCCTCTTTGGGCGCACGGTCTCCAGCAAGACACCCAAGTGCTGCACCGGCCGCTTCCTCATGAACCTCTGGGCCATCTTCTGCCTCCTGGTGCTTTCCAGCTACACAGCCAACCTGGCGGCTGTCATGGTGGGGGACAAGACCTTCGAGGAGCTCTCGGGCATCCACGACCCAAAGGTGGGAGAGTGTCTGGCTGCTTCAGGTGGGCTGAGACAGCACTGAGGTCCAGGGAGGGTGGGGAGGGAAGTCCTGTCTGTCCTTCTGCACCTTCCCTGCTGGAATGAATGTGAAAGTTCTCTCCAGCCCCAGTCTTGCAGTGTGGCCACTTCCAAGACTGGGGGGAGGAGGGCGGAGGTGTCTTTGTGAACCCCAAAAAACTTTGTGGCCCTCCTACCCTGGTGTTTAATCCTGGCCTCAGCTCCAGGGCAGAGGGGAGCAGGCTGGGTTTGTCCTGAGGCTGTCCCTGAGGGAGGGAGGGAGGCAGGGAGGGAGGGAGAGAGGGAGGGAGGGAGGGAAGAGGGAGGGAGGGAGGGCTCTTTGCCAGACACCCCTTAAAAGCTGTTGTACCTCCATGGGCTGCCCAGACCCCCTACCAGGAGCTCAGGGCTGGGGACACATCCCCAGGGAGTGGGGACACGTCCCTAGGCCAGGGGTGCTGATGCTCTGGTGCCTCCTTCCAGCTGCATCACCCCTCGCAGGGCTTCCGCTTCGGCACGGTGTGGGAGAGCAGTGCCGAGGAGTACATCAAGAAGAGCTTCCCCGAGATGCACGAGTACATGCGGCGCTACAACGTCCCCACCACCCCCGACGGCGTCACCATGCTCAAGTGAGGAGCAGGGAGGGCATGGGGGGCTCCCTCCCACCTTTCGCTCCTCCCAGGGCAGCTTTTGCCCCCTCCCTGTGCAACCCCCCACACCTCACACTTCCCCCCATGCTGGTGCAGGACAGAGCCCCCCAAACTCAACGCCTTCATCATGGACAAGTCTCTGCTGGACTACGAGGTGTCCATCGACTCTGACTGCAAACTGCTCACCGTGGGCAAACCCTTCGCCATCGAAGGTTTGGGGGGGCTGTGGTGGGGAGGGGCCCTGTGTGTGTACGTGTGTGCATGTGTGTACACGTGTGTGCCCTGACAGGGCAGGGTGGGGAGGTGCTCCCTCCGTGGTGGGCACCGGGGGCTGTACCCCCTGTCTCAGCTGCCACTCCCCCCTCACCGGGGCCAGGCTACGGCATCGGCCTCCCCCAGAACTCGCCGCTGACCTCCAACGTCTCCGAGTTCATCAGCCGCTACAAGTCCTCGGGGTTCATCGACCTCCTGCACGACAAGTGGTACAAGATGGTGCCCTGTGGGAAGCGCGTCTTCGCCGTCACTGAGGTTCGGCGGCCGGCCCTTGGCGGGGGGGGCTTTGGGGCCTGACAGCCCCCCAGCCCAGCCCAGCCCACACCCCCCGCTCCCTGCAGACCCTGCAGATGGGCATCTACCACTTCTCGGGGCTGTTCGTGCTGCTGTGCTTCGGGCTGAGCGGCTCTCTGCTCACCTCGCTGGGTGAGCACGTCTTCTACCGCCTGGTCCTTCCCCGCATCCGGCGCAAGAAGAAATTCAACTACTGGCTGCACACGAGCCAGGTGGGGCCGGTGGGGAGGGGCTCACCCAGCACCCCAAAGACCCCTGGCCCTTTGTCGCTACTCCCTCTTACCTTACACCACCTCTGCCCTCCTCCAGCCCCCAGACCATCACCCCCGGACCATCACTCTCAGTTAACCCCAAAACCATCACCCCACATCTCATTCTTCCCTTGCTCTCCACAGAAAATCCATCGGGCTCTGAACATGGGCACGGAGGAGCGGAAGAGCCAGCAGCTGAATTTGGAGCAGAGGTACAGCCGGGGCTGAGAGGCTGCCCCACTCTTCTCCTCCTCCTCCCATTGGACACCCCCCATCCCGGGGGGCCGTGGAGGGACCCCAAAGCTGCCAGAGCCCAGCTCAGCCCTCTCTGTGTCCCCACACAGGGCTGAGCCCCGGCCGAGGCCGGCACCGGCAGCAGCACAGCCCTGGAAGGAGGCACGGCGGGTCCGCTTCCAGCTGGACAAAACCCCCCCCGAGGGCGAGGGGTCCCCAAGGCACCCCGGGAACGGGCGGGCACCGCAGCCCCCGGACAGGGCAGCCAGCGAGAGCGAGCTCCGGGAGCTGGAGGAGAAGATCCAGGAGATGCGGGAGCAGCTGCGCGCGGCCCTGCTGAGGAAGAGCGAGCTGGTGGCTGTGCTGGGCACGGTGAAGGGTGGCCGGGCACTGCCAGCCCTGCTGGCCCCCGAGGAACCCCGGGAGGAGAGGTGAGGTGGGGGCAGGGACCCCCAAAAGCATCCCAGGGCATCCCAGTCCTCCAGCTGGGAACAGGAGTGGAGAGGAGGGATGGAAGGAAAAAGGGAGGGGGAAGTCCTGGGGCTGCCCAACCTCTGGGGCCCTTCATCTCTTCCTGTCCTGCTTCCTGCTGCCAGTGGAGGTTTGAAGGGCAGGGAGTTCTTTTTAGGGGAGCTGAGATGGGGTGAGAGGCCCCTGCAGCTCTTGGACAAAGCTCAGCCCCACAGCCCCACTCTGCCTTTACCGTGTCAATAAAGATGATGAATTCTGCTTTTCCTCTTCCAGCTGCATCCTGAATGCCCGAGGGTAACCCTTCCCCTCCCTCCTTCGCAGGCCCAGCTCAGCCCCACCGCAGGACGGCAGTGATTAGGAAGAGGAACAGAAAGGTCCCACAGAAAGGGGGCAGCAGGACAGGCCGGGACTGAAACCTCCCTCTGGAGAGAAGGCTCCAGGGCAGCACAGCCGGGCTGACCCCAGAGCCACTGCAAAGCAGAGCTGGAATCTCCCTTGGGTGGAGGGACAGAGGTGCCACTCAGGGAGCGGGACAGGCTGTGCCTCAGTGCTCCCCTCCCTCCCGAGGACATGGAATAACTCCCCATCCCACCGTGGAAGGACTCAGAGCCCCGCAGCCCCTCCCCAGCACCGCTGAGCACGGCAGGGATGGGGCTGCCGGGGGACACGGATGGTGACACCCCCAGACTGACACCCCAGGATGGGGGGGCTCCTCCAGGATCGAGCATTCACCTCCCCCAGGACCCCCAACATCACGTTCCGGCGGGAGCCCAGGACACGGGACAGGACATGGAGGAGCTGCAGGAGCTGTTAGAGATAATATTTATTATTATATACAAACACATTTTGTACATTAATTAAATAGAATGAACTCTACTTTTCATTCATCAAATCATTTGGTTTGGTGTCCCCCCCTCCCACCCACCCACTCCTCTGAAAAGCCTGCAGTCATTCCTGGTGCTCCAGAGGCTGGCCAGTTGGCCACCAGGCCCCTTCCCAAGAGCACTGGCAGCAGCAGGACTGGACCTGCTGGTCACAGCAGGGTCCCCCCAGCTCCAGAGCAGCACCAGGGCTGCTCCAGGTGACAGGGAGAAACAAAGTGGGGGCACCCAGGTGGAAAAGCAGAAGGGTGAGCAGGGGGCTCTGAGCCCCCCGTGCTGACAGGGACACTGAATCGCATCGAGGCCTCTGAGGGAGACACAAAATTCTACTTTGCCATAAGGGGACAGCCCTGAATTTGGGGACGCCTGTACAGGGACCCAGCTGTCCCCAAGAGCCGAGTGCCCACATGCCATCTCCTGCCCCTGCCCCATCCTGCCATGGCTCTCCCAGAGCTTTATCCTGCCTTGCCCTGCTCCACCCCCTGCACAAACCCCCCTTCCAGCACAGCCCGGTGGGTCCAACCCCTCCACAGAGGTCCCGATGCAGGCCCCAGCTCAGCTCCATGGCAGAGGGGTTGGGACCTGCCAGCCTCACCTCCACTGCAGGGAAACGGGAAAATCAGCTGAAATGTCTTGGCTTTAGTGTTTTGGTTCTTCGCTAAACCAGCTCATGCAAGAGTCCAGGGGTGAGGAGCTGCTCTCTCGTGTGGGATGGGGCTGATCCTAAATGCAGATGTGGTCCACGGGAGGGACAAGGCACTGGAAAGCAGCTGCCTCCCCCAGAGTAGAGCTGTGCAGGACAGAGCTGTGCAGGACAGAGCTGCTGCCCTCGCCCCACACCTCTCCACAGACACCCACACCACAGCACAGCTCCCTCCAGGCATCACTCACTGCTCCTGAGATGGCAGCTCCCACCTGGACACGGCACCTTCCACACCCCACCCCACCCAGTGCGGGAAATTCAAGGACAGAAAAAAAGGAACTGAATTGCAGCTTCTGCTTTGGTTGTTGCCCAGCCATGCGCAGACCTCGCACTCAGGGAACGTCTCTGCTGCTCCTCCCCTTAGGAGCAGGAAAGGTGACCAGGATTCTCCTCCCTTTGGCTCTCCCACAGGGGCTGGACACACTTTGCCTGCTCTATCAGCTCCTGCTCTCACCACAGAGCTGCCACGTGCTGTGGCCTGTCCCAGGTCAGCTCCCACCTGGTGCTGGGATCCACACCTGGACTGCAAACACGGCTGCAGGGGTGAAGCCTGGGCCTGGGGGCAAGGAAAAGCTGGGGCACAAGCTGACATGGGGCAGGAGCAGGTGGCTGGCTCACCTGTGGCCTCGCAGGAGCCCGGGAGCTGCGTGGGCTGAGGGACCAAACCCCCAACCTTGCTGCAGCCCCTCGTGCCTTTCCCAGGGAAGGGAGGTCACCACATCCCTGCTCTGCCCCTGCTGCTCCGGCTCCGCTCAGAGGGATCCATGGGTTAAGGATGATGGTGAAGTGAGAAATAGTAACAAACGAAATCCAAACGCCTTCCCAGCAGTCCAGAGCGACAGAACGGGGCTCAGGACAGGTTCCTGGAGCCTGGCTCTGAGCTGGGCGTTCTCTCCGCTGGTGCTGGGCAGGGGCTGCTCTCCCCCTGGTCCTCCAAACCTCTGTCCTGGTCACTGTCCCCCCCTGAGGCTGGAGGGGGCTCTGCCACGCTGCTGCTGCCCATGCAGTTCTTGCCACCGGGTTTTGCTCGGCTGTCTGAGCCCTCGAGAGCCTCAGTCTGCTTGGGAAGGGAGGGGCTGAGGACAGGGGCCGCCCCTTCCTGCAGCGGGACGGGGGGCGCAGCCCCCGCAGCAGGGGCAGCATCTGCCGCGGCCACCACGGACGTGGAGGTGACCTCGATGGTGATGGAGCCCACGGCCGTCTCGGGGTGGTCGCTGCTGACCCTGATGCGGGCCACCAAACCAGAGGCCGCGGCCGCCTCCTGAGGGGTCCCGCTGGCCACGGCCTCGTGCACCACGGTGGGCTCCAGGAGGGTCGTGCTCAGGTCGGACAGGAACGAGGCCTCTGTCACGATGGCGGCCGTCTCGGCCACCCAGTTCAGGTCGCTGCCCACGGAGGCGGCGGCGGCGATGACGCTGGAGGCCTCTCCGGGGGTCAGGGCGGCCGGGCCGCTGCCTTCCCCGGGGGGCCCGGCGGCCAGGGGGGCTCGGCGACCCCCGGCCTCGACGGGGGCGGCCGTGGTGTTGTTGTTGAGGTTGTCCTGCAGCGTGGTCTGGGTGCCCTGCCCCACCTGCTGGTTCTGCAGCAGCATCTCCTGGATCCGGATCTGCTGCAGGATGGCTGGCAGCTCGTAGTGGTGGAAGAAGTAAATCATCGAGTGCTGGAGGAAGAAAGGGGAAAGAGTCACCCCCTGGGCTACAAGGTACCCCATCCCAAGAAAACTGCACTTCTCCTGGAAAATCCAGCTGCTCTGACAGCCGGGAGGTTAGCACAAAGTTTGGACTTTTGACTACTGCAAGCTGCTTTATAATTTCTCTCTGAAGACAGGCAACAGATTACAACCCCTCTTCCCTTTTAAGGGAAAAGAAGGATAATGGCATTCCTCCGGGCTGTGCTCTATTCCCTGCCCCATCCTGCAGCAGGTCAACAGCCAGAGACACCCAACAGATTTAATTGCTCCAGGATATTGGAGATCACACTGGAGCTGGTCCTGCCAGCATCCTCACTGCATGGACATGAGCAGCATCTCTGCAAGACAGACCCTCATTGGGATTTATTGCAGAAGGACAGGACAGAAAGTCTTCCCAGAACCTGCGTGGCATCAGGTTATTGTCATGCCCATGGCTGAACTGGAGTCAGTGACTCAAAGGTCTCCCTGTTCCACAGCTGCCTTCTGCTGTTCCATTTCCAAACCAGGCTTAGTATTCCATCTCTTACAGAAAAAAGGATCCCTACTCCAACTCAGCTTGAGAGGAAGTTTGGCAAAGCCCCCCCAGGTGCAGCAGCTCTGCAGGGGCTCACCTGGATGAAGAGCCAGGAGGTGACCAGTGCCAGGCTGCTGTACTGCCCGTTGAAGCGGTAGTGGTAGGCGTAGAAGGCAAAGTGGTACAGATAGAAAAACCTGGGCAGGAAGGTAAGAAAAATCAGGAAAAATATGAGCTCTGTTCTGGAGCAATTGCATTTTGGACCCTGTGCCATGCGGGGCAGCTCCCAAGGAGCCAAGCAAACAACCCCAGGAGTGGAGGTCATCGTGCCTGGAGGGGCTGGGAAGGCCCTGGAGCAGCTGGAGAAGAACAGGTAGAGGGAATGAGAGGCCTTACCTGAGCCAGTGCCTCTTGCTGGTGTTGGTGTGGCAGCAGATGGCGTCGTACTGGTCCGCCAGCCACACGATGAGGATGATGTAGAACGCGGTCGTGGTGTCATTGAAGAACTCGGACATTATGGCCTCCATACCTGCGGACAGAGGGGACATCAGCACGTGGCAGGGCACAGGAAGGGGCCCTCTGCCACC
Organism: Pyrocephalus nanus; assembly: GCA_038380795.1. NCBI lineage: Eukaryota > Metazoa > Chordata > Aves > Passeriformes > Tyrannidae > Pyrocephalus > Pyrocephalus nanus. Next base: position 5,701,548 of record CM076287.1, on the reverse strand, counting down.
TCAGAGCCAGGCTGTGACTGCACCTGCCCAGGGCAGGTAACTGGGCTCTGGTTATGGCAGCAGGGATCAGCTGCCTCCCCCAGCACAGATTTCAGGGGGGTTTGGTGCTTTCTAAATTCAAACTGTGCAAATGCAACGTGGCTACAGAATGTGAGTCTGCAACGAGCTCCAGGGACAGACAGAGCTTTGGATTCTGGGATTTCCCAGTGAACTGCTGCTTTTCCAGGGGACCCAGAAGGACAATGGAGCTCACTGTGCCATCAAATTCCAGAGCCTTCTGCCTTGTGATGAGCAGCCGTGCTAACCACCTGCTGCAGCCAGCTCGGAACAGGGAATTAGACTTCCCACAGATGCCAGAGGGATGTGCTGCAGACACAAGCAGTGAGGCGAGTCCTTACCGACCAGAGCCAGGATGACAGTGAGGAGCGGAGCCGCAGGGAACGCAATGGTCATGTTCATCTCCAGCATCTGTAACAGGTCAACTGCAAGAGGGAAAACACACTGTGGCACAGAGAGGATGTGTGGAACTCTCCACCCCACGGTACCACCCACTCTGTGCAGCCAAGTCCATCGTCCCAAATCCTGTGACCCCAACACTTGTCAGGGGACAGAACAGGTCTGGTGAGAGTGGTGACAGCGTGCAGAGGGATGGATTCTCTGTGCAGCTACAAGCAGCACCCTTCTAAACAGGGAAAACCAAGGTTGGAACAAGACTATCCTCAGGGTCCTTCCAACCCAAACCTGCTGTGACCCTACAACACACCGTGCTGGAGCAGGCACAGCGCCCAGCACAACCCAAACCTCTCCGCCGGTCCTTACCAATGAAGACAAAGATCTGATGGTGTGAGTAGCGCAACAGCATCGAGACAGACAGAGTCTGGAACAGGAGAGAGAAGGGGAGGCAGGTTAGAGCCCCACGGGTGCGGGGAGTCGCTCAGAATCGCACTGCAGCAGAGGCCCGGGCGAGCCTGGGCTTGCACATCCCACATTCGTTAGCTGGAGCTGTGCAGAGCAATTTGCCAAAGAGTAATTAGGGCTCCACAAACAAGCAATTAATCTCTGTGCTGCTGCAGGGGAACAGACAGTAAGGGATTTGTTTGTAAAGGGACCGATCCTGAATATTTGAGCGGGGGCCAAGCCAACCCACAGAGCTGGGAGCAGGGATTCTCCCGTCCTCCATCCCGCTCTCTGCAGCCGGTTCCTCCTCACTGCCCACAGTGTGACTGCACAGAGCTGCCTCAGTGGGTGGGACTGCCAGACACAATGGCAGAGTCACCCACAGCCACCCAAAACGACAAACACGGCATAGTTATCGCTCAGGATCTTGTCTGATGTGTATCTTGAGATGGCCTCACCTCACACATCATCTCTTGGTTTATCTTGGTCACTCCTGGCAAATCAGTCTGGCCTGTTCTTAAAAGCCTCAGAGGACAAACATCTGCCCCTCGTGCTGACAGCCTGAGTGTTTTAAGGACGCTTAGAACAAAACTCCCAGAGTAGGGCTTCATCCTCCACCAACTACACTTTAAAAGCAGGTGAGAGCCCAGGTCTGTGCTGTCACCCCAACCACATGGTGCCCAGCCCTGGCTGAGTCCAGGCACTGCCCAGCTCCCGCTGACTTACGAAGATGACCATGATGACAAAGGCTGCCAGGTAGGACGTCCTGGCCATCCACATGCTGACGAAGCGATAGTGCTCCCCGGACACCACATTGCGAAGGAAACCTGGACAAGAAGCACAAACACAAGCTCAGTATGATCAACACACAGGCTAAGGACCAACCACCACTGCCTGCTAAAGAAACAGGGTTTGGAGCAAATCCTCAGGGCAGCACTCATTGTCATGCAGGGCAGTGAGGAGGGAGGAAATCAGGTTTCCAGACACCTCTCCCCTCCTGCCTGTCTCATTTTGTCCTTGACAATAACACAGGGAGCTGCTCCCTGCATTACAGATTAATCAATAGTCAGAAGATGATATTCAGGCATGCACAGAACAAACACCCACCGCTCCGCACAGCTGCTGTCACTCCTCCAGGCCTTACCTTTGTTCTCCTCGTTTTCAGCTAAAGCTTTGACACTTGACATCAGGATGTCATCATAGCCCAGGAACTCATCCAGCAGCAGGCGGCTGAACCTGTCCCCAAAGCACTGATCCCTGGTAGGGTCTAGGGAGAACACAGAAACCTGCTCAGACTGTTCACACCTGCAGCCACAGAGGCACAAAGCGAGCACATGCTCCCATCACCCTGAGGGACACGTGTGCCAGCTGAGCTGGGCCTGGGGCAGCAAAACCGAACTGGGCAGCTCTGGGAGGGAAAATGTCACCCCTAACAGATCCAGCCATACTGTCACAGTGCTAATGGGCCTTAAGGAATGTCAGGGCTGGCATAGACAAAAAGGGAATGTGCCATCTAAGCTTGGCTCACCCCAACTGCCCATTACCACACGGGAAAACTGCTTAAACCCCCCACCAGTTGTGCTTTTTCTTGACTGGGAGGGAGCAACGAGGTTCAGTCTGATCATGGCACTAACTGTATTCCTGTCTTGGGCAGGTTTTAACAGAGCAATTGCCAGGAGAAGAGAATGCTGTTCCAGGGAAACGATCTGCTGGTGCTCCCAGGGGCACAGAAGCACGTTGAGAGTGTGACACAGACCTGTGAGCACCGACCCCAACACCTGCACAGCTGTCCTCACCACCACGCTCTAACCCTGCACTGCCGCTGCTCCCAGTGAGCCCAGAGCTTCAGTGCCTTCAGCCAGGGAAAGGGCTCTTCCCTCCTCCACGGGAAAACTGTGCTGGGCTCCCTGAACCAGGCTCCACCATTTCAGAGCGCTCCTCCTGGAAAGCTGTGACCTACTAAAGGGAGACAGGCTGCACACAGCAGCTCTCCTGCGTGGGAAGTGAGTGCCACCAGCTTCGTAAAGAGCTCCCGGAGACAGCATTGAGGTCTCTGCACAGCAGGGACCCCCCTGCACCCCCTGCACCCCCTGCTCCCCACTCACCCAGCGTCACCACCATGACCGGGATGCTGAGGCGCTGCCGGGTGCTCTGGGACAGGCGCAGGAAGCCGTATTCCAGCGAGTACTCCACAATGTACTCCTCCTGCGGCCACACTGCGGGAGGGACGGGAGGGACACGGGAGGCTCAGCACCTGGCCCTGCAAACATCCACCACGAAAAAACAGCCCCGCCGGCTTCGCTCCCTCCCTCCCATCGCGTCCTTGGAAAGGGAACCGGTGGCAAACGTGGGCTCCAGGCTTCCCTCAACCAGTTAAACACAAATCAATTCCAACTCTTTGGAATTGCAGCCCATTCCCCTCACCTTAGCCCTTAATGGGAGGCTTCTGGGAAAGCTTCAGGGCAGCACTTCCAAGCTCTGCCTGGAACCTCCCCACATCTGTGCCTGGCAAGCCCAGAACCACTTGTTCTTGCTCTGTTCAATTTCTGCTTCCCATGTTGTTTGGGAAACAGCAGAAAAACCCACTTTACACCTGCAGAACACCAAGTAAACGCTCCACAGGCAAGAGCCCTGCACTTCCTGGGGGACTGAGGTCACTGCTGCAATTACACACGTCAGAACAGAAGGCAGCAGCAATTACAGCTTTCCCAAAAACTGGCGGTGCCTGAAGTTTCCCTGGTTTATTTTTTTCCCAAGAAAGGTTCCAAACAGATGCTTTTTGCTACATCATCTCTGAAAGGACAAAACCTCCCGCTAAGCTGGAGCCAAGCAATTTAATCCCTGCTCTTTCAGACTGTCAGGGTGTATCTCCAGGAGGGGGGAGGCAGCTGTCAGGCAGCTCCCAGCACCACAGTGACAATTAAAGGGACACAAGAACTTCACAGAGACACACCTGACACAGCACTGACAGAGATGCAGCCCCTGATCCCCTTCTCAGGCAGCAAACACAGGCTAGGCTGTTGTTTTTGTCTTTTGTTTCCATTATAAACAGTTTTAAGCTCAAAAGGAAGTCAAGGGTTTAAATATCAACAAACAATTACTTCCTTTGTCTCATAAAATATTTTTCCATGGCAAAAATATTTGGACTAAACATCAAATTTGGTTCACTTAGAGCACAGGAAACCTGGCAAAAAACACAACCCCGGTATGTCTGCAGAGCAAAGAATTCCAGCCCTTCCAGGGACAACAGTGTGAGAGAAAGAGGCAATTTTTTTGCAAGTTTTGTGGGAAAAGGCAAAGAATCCATCTCCACATCTCTATTTAACATAAATACTCCTCAGCAGATTTCCTCCCTTAACCACTAGAGACAGAAGTTTTCCACACCGGAATTCCATTCTGAATAACACAAAGGCACCAAATCCCCCTCTGGAGTTGACGAGGCCTGAGCAGCTCAGGCCGGGCAGGAGCAGGGCGGGACAAGGCCGGGCTCAGAACAGCAGCCTGGTATTGCAATCCCACGGAACCCGCCCGGCCGCTTCTGAGGTTCATTAATTGGAGCAAATTGGCTGCCCCAAGTGCTGCTGCTGGCTCAGGACCCGGGACACAGCCCAAATCCTGCTCACGTGAGGAGCAGTGTCGCTGCCAGGGGGTCCCTGCGGCTCGCAGGGACAGCGACTGGCTCGGAACAGGGGGGTTCAGGCTCACCTGAGATACCTGGCACCAATCCCCGCAGGGATGCACCGCCAGACCAAGAGCCCTCGCTCACCTGTGGTTCATCTGAAGCTTCTTGGTCTGGCAACTTTTCTAGCCCAGCCTCCCCCCAACACCCCCCAGCCCCGGGACAGAGCTCGCTGTGGGTCTGCTGTTAGTACTGACAGGACTAACCCCAGGTGAGCACATTGGGAAGACATTTAAGGTCACCGTGCAGGTGCCCCGAGGAGCCAGGATGGGACGTGCAGGGAGGGTGACGGGGGGAGGAGGGAGGAGCACAGGTAGCAGTGAAGGTGTGATTACCTGCTCGGGCTAGCATCTCAAACTCGGACACAGTCTCCCGCAGAGGCTGCATACCTTTAGTGGCTGTGTCACTAAACGAGAACTCCTGGCTGTCGTTGTGGGGCAGCTCAGTGCTGCTCACCCGGGACGGCTTGAGGAACACCTTGGGCTCGATATCCAGCTCAAACTGTTGGAAAACCAGGGCAGGGAAAGTCACATCAGCAGGCTCTTCACTTCCCACCTGCCACGCTCCCTCTGTCCCTGCAAAGGCCTCCACTGCCACAAGGGTGGGAGAGGCCACTTTCTCAGGCTTTACTTCCTGTGTTAAACCATTAGAAGCCAATTCGGGGATACAGGAGCAGCCAAGGAAGCCGCTGCATTTCCAGGAGCCTGAGGGATCACACACTCACAGCCAACCCTTTCTCCCCAGCCCAGCACCCAGCCCTCCCTCTCCGGCACACACAGGGATCACACCCCTACCTTGATAGAGCTGTTTTCAAACATATCCACAGTCATTTCTTCCTCTTCTTCCTCCTCCTCCTCAGCTGCGGACTCCACCACCATTCCCGGGAACTTCTCTCCGCCGCAGAACTGCAGGAAGATGGGGGCCCGGCTGGAGTTGCGCTGGATCTCCACCCGCAGGATCCCGTCACGGGGCCACTTGTCCCGCACGTGCTCCAGGCAGTTGATGGGCGAGCGGGAGAAGGCGATGTGGATGTAGGCCAGGATGAAGAGCACGAAGAGAGCCTACAGGGCAGGAGACAAGGCAGAGACCGTCAGCCCGGCCACCCTCGGCCAGGGTACAGCCTTCCCAGTTACCACCAGCTGTTCTTTGCCCGTAAAACACTGGAAAAACTGGGAAGAGCGAATGTGGCAAGTGGACAAGAGCTTCAGTGCTTCCCAACAGGGCAGGAGCCAGACCCTGGCATTCTCAGCAAGGAACACACCAAAGGCAGCAGGAACCACCTGCTCCTGTTCATGAGAGCAGAGCTGCCCTCGACAGCTGTGCAGCTCAGGCACCCTGCTGGAAGCACAGGCCCTGCAACCAACACCTTCCTAAACTGAGCCACACACAGCACCAGTGTGGGATGAGGCTACGAGGCACCCTGAAAGGAATGGAAATGCATCCCTGCCTTCCAACCCTCCCCTCCTCAGCACAAAGAGTTTCCTGCTGAAGCCTGGAGAAGACTGCCCAGCCTTCCAAAGGCAGAATAAAGCAAACCTCTCCCAAAGCCAACCCCTCTGAGGGCAGGACGACCCAAACCCACGGCAGACCTGTCACAAGGAACGGGCCCTGCCCCAGGGTGGCCAAAGGGCTCCCTGCCCTGCCTCAATCCCAGGAACAGCTATAAACCACAGCAAAGCAGACTGGACTAATAAAACCCGTTCCCTGAAGCACAGTCAGTAACCGTGCACGACGTCCAAAGTTCAGAGCTCCGAGCACGGCTGGCACAGTGAGCGGCACCGCTGAGCTCAGACCTCCCTTCCCACCCACCCCGAGCTGCTCCCTCCTCATCAGCCCAGCTGTCCTGACCTATTTGTGACGAACAAACAGGCTGGTAAACATCCCTCTGCCGAGCAGCTGCACAGGGGGACGTGAGGGAAGGTAAACCAGAGCCACCTCCCTGGCTGCAGGAGCTCTGGACAGGCTCTGCTTCCCTGTGCCCAGCAGCCAGAACAGAGCCAGGAGCAGGCTGGAGGCTGCTGGCCCCTGACCCTGCAGGGCCCTGGGAATGCTTTTGTTCTGCAGGACGGCTGGGATCAGAAGCAGCATGAACAGCTCCCAGCTGCTCTGCCCAACAGCCATGCCTTGAGCACCATCCCTGTCTGTTGGGATCCAGTTGGACAACCTGGGAAATGGAACAGGGATGTGAAAACCCATATCTTGGGAGGGTAGAAAAACTATCTGTGCAGTATGAGACAAGTTGTGCTGAATGTTTTCTTGCTGAATTGTAAAAACCCAGAGCAGGAGGGTGGCCAGGCACGCTGCTCTCCCCTTCTCACTCTCATTTCCCATCCTGAAGACACGGAGCAGGATTTAACCTACTGGCAGCTCACCCCTGCACACTGACAGGTCCCTCTGGGGGGCCCCAGCAGGCAGGAGGGTTCACCCCGGGGCAGAGCTGTGACACTGCACTGGCACTGCTGACAAAGCAGGGTTAGAAAGGGGCTGTGCCTAAACTGCTTCCAGAAAAGACAAGACTCCAACAAAACTCCAACTATCCAGTATGTCATGTGTGCAACGCATCCAAAGTGTGATTTCCTGGAAACAGAACCCTCTCCGCACCAGCCAGGCTGCCCAGCGAGCTGGCTCGGGATTTCCTTTGGATTTACGGACCTGGAACCAGAGCCCCGGAGCGCAGGGACCACCAGGACCACCACAGATCTTTGAACTCCTCATGTCTCCCACACAGGAGAGGCCCACGGGAGCCCTGGGGACAGCCTGGTGCGTGTGGCCTGGACACAGGCTGTGACCTCCGGCAGAGCCACAACTTTTTGTTCCTAAGGAAATCCCTGCCCTCAGCCCGGCCGCGCCTGGCAGGAGGAGCTGCCCCTCACCTTGAGGAGGACGAAGAACTCGAAGACGCGGCGGAAGGAGGGCGGGAAGAGGCGCGCGTAGGTCACTGCCATCTTGAAGAACAGCGCGTGGAAGAGGCGGTCACGCACGTTGATCAGGGGGTTCTGGTTGAGGTTGGGGTTGCGGACGCCCCGGTTGTTGCCGCCGGCGGCCCCGGTGTTGTTGGCCGGGTGGTGGTTGTTGGCGTTCGGCTGGTTCTCGGACATCCTGGCGGCGGGGCCGGGCTCGGAGCGGTCGCTGCTGCTCGGCGGGGCGGGCTGGACCCGGGCGGCCGCCGCCTCCGTCCCCGTTCCCCGGCCCCGGCCCGGCGCAGACGCCTCGGGGTGGCGACGGGTCAGGCCCGGCGAGTCAAGCCTGGGCGCTCAGCGGGGCCCGGGCGCTGTGGCGGCCCGAGCAGGCGCAGCGGGGACGCGGCTGCCGGGCCGGGCCTGGGCCATGGGGGGGTCGGTTCCGTCTCTCCCGTCCCGTCCCTCAGCGCGGCGCCGCCATCTTCCCCCGCCGGCAACGGCGGCTCCGCGCATGCGCGCGCGTGCCCGGGGCACGACGGGACGGTGCAGGCCATGCCACGCCTTCGTATGCAAATTAGTTGCATTCCCGCCATGCTTCGCGCGCGGCCTGTCGCTTCCCCGCTTGAGCTGCTCCTCAGAAAGGCAAAAAATTAATCTGTCAAGGCCGCAGATTTAGAGTAAAAATCCGACTCGCATCGCCTGGGAGGGCGACCGGGTGGAGAAAGGCGGGGGAGGCTGAGCGGTACTCGCCATGACGTTAAAAATCATTATTTCCGAGAGGTTTAAGTAGGGCTGCCGAAAGGCTCAGATTCGTGCTCGCTTCGGCAGCACATATACTAAAATTGGAACGATACAGAGAAGATTAGCATGGCCCCTGCGCAAGGATGACACGCAAATTCGTGAAGCGTTCCATATTTTTTTTCCCTCGGGAGGGTCGCAAACTCTGCCTTAGGAAGACCCTTTCGGACCCCCGAGGTGCTCAGGGGGTACCGGTGCCCTCCCTCAGGAGCGGCCCTGCAGCTCTGGGTGTCCGACTGTGCCATGGCCACACTGCTGCCCTGTCCCGCTGTGCCCCTGCCCCCAGGGGGTCGTGTCATGGCGAGGGCGATCAGGCCCCCAGCAGTACCACAGGTCTTTATTGAATTGCTCAGTTACAGCAAGCTCAGCTCCAGTGGGGAGCAGCGGGGGTTCTGGGGGCAGCAGGGGTCCCAGGGCCAGCCCCAGACCCCCCATCCAGATCAACTTCCCCACAGGGCACCACCCCCAGGGATCCGGGGCCAGCCCTGCCCTGATGCTCTGACACTCCCCAGCACCCACTGCCCCATGGGATGGTGGCACTATGGCAGTGGGCAGGATGTGCCCAGGCCTCCCCTGTGCAGCTCCGGGGGTCCAGGGTGCCCCGAAGCCCTGTGACCCCAGGTGGTGTTGCAGTGATGACTGGGGAGGGGTCTTGAGGGTCCATGGGGCACCATTCCCTGCTCAGACAGCGCTCTCCTGGTAGCTGTCATCCTCCAGGAACGTGCTCAGCCTCCTCCCAGGGCTGGGGGCCACATCCTGCCCTGGCGCCGCAGCCTCCCCGGCGTCCCCGTCTCTCTGCTCCTGGGCGAAGTGCACGAAGACCTGCGGGGATGGCGGGATGAGAGACGGTGCCACGGGACCCCCACCCACACCCCCACACCCCCGCTCCTGGGTGCCCCATCACCTGGTCGAGGGTGGTCTGGGACACGGAGTAGTCCTCGATGTGGCAGGGCCCGCAGTGGGCGGCCAGGAGGCTGAAGACGGTGGCCAGGGAGGCGGCGCGGGCGGGCAGGTGGTAGCGCAGCAGCCCCCCGTGCCGCTCCCGCAGCACGATGGAGGGGAAGTGCTGCTGCAGCAGGGCCTGCACCGCCGCCGGGCCGGGGCCCCCCGCCCGCACCACCACCGTGTACCCGTCCCCAAACCTGCGGGCAGAGGGGACACCGCTGCGGGCACCGGCTGCAGCCCCCGCCTCAGGGATCCCCCCCGAGCTGCCCACCCCCGTACCTGTTCTTGAGGTGCTGGACACTGCCCAGGCAGCGGAACCGGCCGTTGACCATGATGGCCATCCTGGTGCAGAGCGCCTCGCACTCCTCCATGCTGGGGGGCACGTGTGAGACCCCCGGGGCAGAGGGGAGCTCCCCTCGGGGGAATTCCCGGGGGCAGAGGGGTTGGTCCCCAGTGTGGGGGCTGCAGACCCGGGGGGGGGATCACCTGTGAGACGTGAGCACCACGGACCGGCCGTCCCGGATGACGCCCAGGATGCGTTCCCACAGGAACCGCCGGGCTTGCGGGTCCATCCCCGTCGTGGGCTCATCCTGCAACGGCCCCGGCTCAGGGTCAGCCCAGGCAGGACCCTGGTGCTGCTGTGGGACCCCCAGCCGCCCCCCTCACCAGGAAGACGACGGGGGGGCAGCCGAGGAGGGCGATGGCCGTGGAGAGCTTGCGTTTGTTGCCCCCGCTGTACTTGCCCGCGGGCCGGTCCGCGTGCGGGCCCAGCCCCAGGGCAGTGATGCCCCACTGAGCCACCTGCCAGAGACAGAGGGGGTGAGGACGTGAGGGTGGGGGTCTCCTGGGCTGGGGGGGCTGGGGTGCAGGCCCTACCCTGGGGGTCTCCTCCTCCGGGACCCCACGCAGGCGGCTGTAGAACTCCAGGTGCTCCCGCCCCGTCAGCAGGTCTGTGATGGCATCAAACTGGGGACAGTAACCCATGTGCTGGTGGACAGCCTGGAGGTCGGTGAGCACACTGTGGGACAGGGACAGGTGAGCACAGGATGGTGACAGGTGAGCATGTCACAGGGGATGCTGCAGGGACACTGCAGGAATAGGGATGAGCAGCTGCAGGGATGAGGATGAGGATGAAGGTGAGCACAAGCACAGCGCGAGAACCAGGACCAGAAGGGAGCACAGGATGAGGATGATGGTGCTGTGGGGATGAGGAGAGGGGGAGCAGCTGTGAGGTCCCTGCATTCACCACCTGTGCCCCTTCAGCCAGGCCTCCCCCAGCGTCACCTCCGTGTCCCCCGTCAGCATCTTGAAGGTCGACGTCTTCCCAGCACCGTTCACCCCCAGGAGGCCAAAGCACTGTGGGGACAGAGCAGGGTCACCAGCAGCCCTGGCCCTGCCCACGGTGCCGTCCATCTGTCCATCTGTCCCTCACCTCTCCGGGGGGGATGGCCACGCAGAGCCGGTCCACGGCCGGAGCCTTCCTGCGCCGGTACACCTGAGTGTGGAGAGAGGCAGCGCTGGGTGCTCCCCTCCCTCACCGGGGGCTGTGGGGGCTGCAGGGGGGCTGGAGCCCACAGCAGGGCGGGGCAGGGGCCGGCCCTACACGCCCACCTTGGTCAGGTCCTTCAGCAGCAGGAGGTGGCCCTGGGGGGGGCTGCTGCCCACCCTCGCCCGCTCCCTGGCCACGTCCTGGTCTTCATCCCCCAGCGAGGGCAGCTCCGGAGCCCGTGGCCTGGGGGAACAGTGGCAGGGGCACATCCAGGGCTGCCCATCCAAGGGAACCCCCAGGCACCCCTGGGCGGTGCTCACCCCAGCCGCAGGAAGAAGCGGTACTGCAGCAGGAGGGTGAAGAGGAAGAAAACGATGCCCTCGATGGCCATGGCGAACATGTTCTTCCCCGCCAGGTCCCAGGACAGGGGGGACAAAAAGCGCCTGTCCCCTGTGAGCACAAGAGCGCAGGAAGGAGGGGTGAATGCTTGCTGGCCAGGCTTTGGGGAGGGGGAGCAGCCCTGACACCCCCTGACTCACCAAACCTCTCAAAGGCATCGGCCATCGCCTGGTTCTTCACCATGTCGATGAGGCCTCGGCCCAGGCAGAAGTGGGGGAAGATGAGGAAAACCTTCTTCAGGACACGGTTGATGTCATTGAGGTTCTGCCGGGGCAGTGAAGAGAGGGGTCAGTCAGCTGGCACTGGCCCCACGGGGGTGGGACAGGGGGTCCAGGGCATCCCAAGGCTCACCTGGTCCACGAAGAGCTCCAGCACAAAGGTGGCCACACTGCCATTGATGCCAATGAAGAGGTTGATGCAGGTCAGGGCCACGTAGGCAGTGCTGGGGATGCTGAAGAGGAAGGAGGCTGGGTACATCAGGGGGGTGATGGACCAGCTGCAAGGGAGGAAGGCAGGGGCTGGCTGAGATGCACCTCCTGTCCTGGGGGACACAAAACACCACCCAACCCCCCAGCACCACAATCCCCCTCACCCCAGCTGCCCCCAGCCCCCTCAGTTCCCCTGTGGCCCCCTCGCCCCCGCCGGGCTCTGCTGCCCCGTCACCCGTAGAGCAGCAGCAGCAGCACCAGGGAGGGCAGGTTGTCCGAGGACACGTAGGATTTCTGCTGGAAGCAGAGGAAGATGAGGATGACCAGCAGCGCAGGGACCAGGTAGTTGCACTGTGGGGATAGAGAAGAAAAGGTCAGGGGTGAGACCTGCTCCCCCCAGAACTGGTCCCTGTCCCCATCCCCATCCCCACCATGTCCCAGGCGAAGTTGCCCAGCCAGTAGGTGAGGGGCTTCATCCCGCTGACAAACTACAGGTGCTTGGCCTTGCTGACCCGCTCCTCGATGAGGAAGACGACGAAGCTGGCCGGGACGAAGGACATGGCAAAGATCACGCAGATGGAGACCAGCACGTCCACAGAGGTGGCCATCCTGCCGTGGAGGGGAGGGCTCAGTGGGGGCCGGAGACTCTGTGGGATCCCTGTCCCTGGCACTCACAGGGCGGCCTCGGAGAGCTGCTCCTTGGTGAGGTTGAGGGGGTGGTTGGTGGCCGTGATGCCGAAGCGCGTGGGGTCGGTGCCGGGGGGCAGCCGGGCACGCAGCAGCCCATTGCTGGCCACGTTGAGGAAGGAGACCATGGCGTGCCAGCCCTTGTTGTTGAACCAGACCTGCAGCACAGGGGGGCCCAGCAGTTTAGAGCCCCCCGCCCGCCCTGGCACTGCCCTGGCTGTGCCCATGGCACCCCAATCCCCACCGGCTGTGCCACCCACTCCCCTCCAGCCTTTTGGTCCTTCTTGGGCTGCTCCACCCCCAGAGGGGACCCAGGTGCCCCATCCCCGCTGCCCCCCAGCTCTCACCCCCAGGGGACCCCCAGCCCTGGGTGCACCTTGATGTTCCTGCGGGAATCCAATCCCTCGATGAAGCGGCTGATGTTGGCCAGGAGCCGATCCGAGGGGCTGCCCTGGGTGTGGGAACAGGGTGAGGAGGGAGCTCCCGGCACCAGGACAGGGGAGCCAAGCTGGGGGCCTGAGCCCAGCCTTACTGGGGTGATGCTGAGCAGCGCCCGGAGCTCCAGCAGCGCCTGATCCACCTCTGCTGCCGATGGCAGGGCCTGGGAGCCACCAGCACCCAGGGAGAAACCCCCGTACCTGTGAGAGAAACGGGGCTTCAAACCTGCCAGAGACACCCCCACTGCCAGCGTGCCGGGAGCTGGGCTCCAGGACCCACGAGGGTCCTTTCCAGCCCAGGAGATTCTACAGTTCTCACCCCAGCTCAGCTGTGCCAGCCCCAGCCCCTGCCCAGCTCACCTCTGCTCGTTCACCCACTTCTTGTTCCTCAGCCTGAAAGAAATGGGGGGGGGTGCAGAAACCCCCCGAGGGGATGTGAGGGCAGTGCCTGCTCAGCTGGCCACACTCCCATCAGTGTCCCTTTCCCCTGTGGTTTGGTCCACAGTGTCCCTCCCTGCTGCCACCATGGTGGCAGCCTGTGCCAACGCCCTGCCACCTTCCCCAGGTGTCCCTAGGGTGTCCCCACTGTGTCCCTGCAGTGTCCCTGGGTGTTCCCAGCCCCAACACTCACTCCTGCCGGATGATCTGGGGGTAGGTCTTCACCAGGTAGTCGGAGATGTTCCTGCCCGTCAGGTTCTGCAGGATGTCCCCTGTGCCCCTCTGCACCTGGGGATGGACAGACAGACAGATGGGCTGGACGGACACTCAGCCCCGTGGCCTTGCCTACCCCAACAGCCAGCAGTGCCGGGGCCCTGGGGCTGCCCCCGCTGGGCTGGGGGTTACCTGGGGTGGAGGGAGCCCCCCAGCCCCCTCGGGACACTCGGGCAGCATCCTGTGTGCCCCGGGGCCACTGCACTGACACGGTGGGGATGGCTCAGCCTGCGTCCAGTTCCCACGCCACAGCGCTTCCAGCAGGGACAGGGGGGCTGAGGGGGCCGAGAAGCCATCGGGGTGGGAAGCTGGTGGGCACAGCCCCATCCTGGGCACGCGGGGAGAGAAACCTTCGGTTACCAGTCTGGTGGGAGCCAGAGGCACCAGGACCCACCACGGGGATGGTTGGGGGTCCCACGGCATCGCACCGGCCAGCAGGGCTGCTCCGAGGGGAGGTGGCACCGAGGTGGGGTCAAGGCCCGTTGTCCCCCCAGCCCCCATCCCCTGGACACTCACGTCTCTCCCGCCTCCTTCATGCACTTGGTGCCGAAGCCGGGCTCGGCCAGGAGCGCGTCCAGCAGCCGGGCAGTGTCGGGGTCCCCCGGGGCATCGTTGCTGCCAGGAGACACAGGAGTGAGCTGGTGGCAGTGGGGGACAGGGGACACGGGGGCAGCGGGCTGGGAACACACCTGAAGAAGGTGAACTGCTGCCCGTACATCCAGGGCTGGAGCTGCAGCGGCGGGTACTTCCCGAAGGGCGGCACGATGAGGCTGAAGAGCAGCGCGATGCAGACGAAGACGGCGGGGAGGACGATCTGGGGGGCCCAGGGTCAGGGTCGGCTCCTCACGGCCTGCCCCATCGCCTCCCCACGGCCCCATCCCAGTCCCACCTGCGCGAAGAAGCCGCGGGTGCTGCGCCGGGCGTGGAGCATCCTCTTGGTGAAGAGAGCGCGGAGCTGGCGGCAGATGAGCGCCCAGCCCCTCACCCTGCCGCAGGCCTGCGCCGCCCCCCGCAGCAGGTCCGTCTCCCGGGGCTCCTCTGCTGCCAGGGCAGAGACAGGTCTGGCGAGGGGCTCGTGCCAGCCGGGGCACAGGGAGATGGGGTAGGTGCTGGCAGAGGCATCCCCCGCCTCGGCAGGGATGGCATGTGCATGCAGGAGCCCCCCAGCCCCCCCAGCCCCCAGCTCCTACCTCGCCGTGCTCCTTTGGCTCAATGTAAAGGAGAGCAGAGAGGGGTTACAGCCCTGCAGTGCTGTCCTGGCTGGGGTCAGCACCCACCCAGGCACCCCAAACCATCACAGCCCCCCAGGCTCCTGCCCCCACACCAGCTCTCCAGGAGAAGGGGGATATTGCCTCCCGGGATTTCATGTCCCATCCCAACCCCTGCACACATCTGGGCTCCCCCAAACCCACCCTCATCCCAGATCCTGGCACTGGGAGGTTGCACAAGGGTCCCTGAGCACCCCCTGCCCGAAGGGATGCCTGCCTGGATGGACATGTGCCACGGCCCCAGCCCCAGGGGGGAGGTGGGGAACACCCAGCAGCAGCTCAGGAGTCCCAGCTCCCCCCTCCTTACCCAGCTCCCCATCAGCCATGTCTGTGTCCTCCACCTTGCCAGGAGCTGCTCCTCTCCTGGTGCCTGCCAAAAGGGGATGAGATGCCAGGGTGGGCCCCATGTTACAGGCTGTGACACCTCCCTGCACCCACAGGTGCTCCCAGTAGGGATCCTTGCCCTGGGAGGGACACATGGGGTGCTAAGACACCCCCACCCTCTGTTCTGTGCTGCTGAGCATCTCCTCAGCCCCCCTTGCACCCCAGAGCTCAGCTCCAGCCAGGACTGAGGGGTTGTACCTGCACTGTCAGTGTCCAGCCCTGTGTCCTCAGCCACCTTCAGGAAGATCTGGGGGGGTGGGGGGTTGGTGTTAAACACGACACCAATTCCCACAGCCCAGCCAGGGACAGCCCTTGGTCATGGGCAGGAGCCCCAGGAGCCACAGGCAGCCCCGCTGGGTACCTCCTCCAGGGTGGTGTCGGAGATGCCGTAGCTGGACACTCCCAGTTCCCCCAGGCGCGCATCCAGCTCCCGGAATAGCTCCCCGAAGGCCCCGTCCCGGGCCCCGCTGTAGGGCAGCACAAAGAGCACCTCGTGCCCGATGTCCTCCACCAGCCGGGAGCCGGGCACCAGCTTCTGGATCAGAGCACACAGCTGGGCCACATCTGGGGGAACAGGGAGGGCTGGAAACCTGGGCCAGGAGCCACAGCTGGATGTGCCCAGCATCCCAACCTTAGGGTCCCTGGGAGAGCTGCAGGGGATGGGGACCCCCTCCTGCCCCACCAGTGCAGGGGGGCCAGGAGCCAGCAGCAGGGCTGTGCATTCCCAGCCCCCACAGCTGACAGGGGAAATAGGGGGAGCAGCCGGGGGGGAACCATGGGGGCCAGGACCCTCACCCACAGCGCTGGCCTCGCTGCCCCGCTCGCTGCCCAGGCCGGTGTCGCTGCTGCGCTCTGAGTCACTGCCATCCTGTGGGAAAAGGCAGCCAGAATCTGGCACCCCATGCCAGGACCTGGCCCCCAGTGCCCCCCAGTCCCTGGATGAAGGCACTGGTTGCCCCTGGCAGAAGCTCCTCGGGGCTGAGGGACCCACCTTTTTGGTGGCACCGGGGACAGCACCGGTGCTGCCGCCTGTCCCGCTCCGCTCCCGCTTCACCAGGGTGAGGTGGTACCCGGTGCCCAGCCTGGCCTTGAGGAAGAGGGGGGACCCGCAGCAGCAGAGCCGGCCCTGCGAGATGATGGCGGTGCGGTCCCCCAGCAGCTCCGCCTCGTCCATGTAGTGGGTGGACAGGATGATGGTGCGGCCTGGGGGCAGGGAGGGGGCTTGATCCCAGACCCTCCTGCTGCTCCCCCAGCTTGGGTTTTCCCACCAGCACGTCCCCCTGCTCCCCCCAGGCCGGAGGGCTCAGAGGGAGAAGCGGGCACAGGGGCTCCCCCAGCCCAGCCCCAGCCCCGACCTTTGCGGTACTTGAGCAGCAGCTCCCAGATGCTGCGGCGGGAGAAGGGATCCACGCCGGCCGTGGGCTCGTCCAGGACGACCACGCGGGAGCCGCCCACGAAGGCGATGGCCACGGAGAGCTTCCGCTGCATCCCCCCTGCAGAGGGACAGCGTTGGGGGCACCCAGGGCTGCCAAATCCCGCCCGGGCACCCGTCCTGTCCCCCCCACGCACCAGAGAGGTTCCTGGTCTGCTCCCGGCGCTTGTGGGGCAGCCCCGTGTCCTGGAGCAGCTGCTCCATCTCCTCCTGCACCTCCCGCTCCGAGAGCCCCTTCAGCCGCCCGTAGAACCAGACGTGCTCCTCCACTGTCAGGCTGGGGGGGCAGGGTGAGGGGCACAGGGGTGAGGGGGGCAGGGATTGAGGGGACAGCCCAGCATCACTCCCTGCATGCCCACCCCTGCCTACATGTTGAAGAGCACGTTGTGCTGGGGACACATCCCCATGGATTTGCGGATGCTGTCAATATCAGAGCGGATGTCCAAGCCCAGGATGTAGGCAGTGCCCGAGGTGGGGGGCAGGAGGCCAGTCAGGATGGACCTGGATGGGGGAGTGGTGGAGAAAGGTGGTCATGGAGCACAGGAGCAGCAGGGCTTGAGGCTGGGGTGCTCTGTCCTACACGGGGACCCAGGGCCGAGCTCAGCTCCTGTCCCCAGCCATGGCCACGCAGCCCCCCCAGGCTCACATGGTGGTGGTCTTCCCAGCGCCATTGTGGCCCAGGAAGGACGTGATCTGCCCCTCGTAGAAGTCCAGGCTCAGCCCATTGACAGCTGCACGGCCACTGCCACCATAAACCTTCACCAGGTTGCGGATGGAGACGCCAGGCTGGAGCTGGGCAGGTGGCTCCTCCACCAGCACTGGAAGCCACCATGGGGTCACATCCCGGGCAGGACCCCTCGCTGGGGGCCGGACCCCTTGCCACAGGGGCAGGACCTTCCACCGGAGGGCAAGGCCCAGGCTGGAGAGCTCCAGCCCTGCTCCACGGCCGCTGCCCTGGCCACAGGGCTCTGGGGTGGGCAGGGACTCACCTTGGGGTGCAGTGAGGGGGCTGGCGGGGCACAGGGGGTGCCCAGCTGAGGACAACTCTCCAAACCAGTAGCTCTTCAGGAAGGGGAAATTCCAGGGCTTGGGGATCCCATACTGACCTGCAGCAGAGGGGGCTGAGTGGGGCCAGGGCTGGGGGGCTGCCAGGGGCCGGGGGGGCTGCGCTCACCTGGGAAGACGCCCTCAATGTACCAGGTGGCCAGGCCATAGAGGACGGCATCCAGCAGCAGCAGCCCCATGGCCGCTGCGAAGTTGTAGGGGTCTCCTGGCACAGGGCTGGCACCCAGGTTGTGCCACTGGATGCCCACTCCCTGCTCTTCATAGAGGGAGAAGTAATCGCAGCCGAAGCCAAAGGCCACGGGGGACAGCAGGCTCTGGGGGTGGCGAGAACAGCAGTGTGGGCAAAGAGCAGCCCAGGGGGTGCAGCCCAAAGCCCCCTGCCCAGGGCAGCGGGGAGGGGCCGCTCACCACGAGCACACGGAGCGGGAAGGTGATGTAGTCGCGCCAGGCCACGCAGAGCACGTAGGGCAGGTACAGAGAGAAGTAGATGATGCCACCGCACGCCGAGGCCAGGTTGGCACGGAGGAAGAAGGTGCTGATGAGGAAGCACTGGCTGATGGTGGCCACCGAGAAGGTGCCGAGGAACAGGAAGATGACGGCCGGGTCGCTGTAGGGCAGGATGTTTCCCAGCTGTGGATGGAGGCAGGTTGGATCCTGCAGAGCCCCCTGTGCTGGCTCCCAGTCCCAGCGCTCCCCGTGTCAGCCGCACTGTCCCCTGAGAACTGCAACCTGCCTTGAGGATGAGGACGAGGAGGGCACAGCTGAGGAGGAAGGGGATGAAGCTGCTGAGGAACCAGCTGAGCCAGAGGATCCCACTGCTTAGCCCCATGGTCTTCATGGTCTCCTTGAGACGTGTCTCCTTCTCGTGTACTACCCCCTTGATGATCATGGCCACCGAGTAGATCCAGGCCAGCGTCATGAAGAGGGGCAGCGAGCGGTTCAGGACCCGCAGGAACCTGGGGAGATGGCACCAGCCCTTCCACGCCCTGCCCGACAGCCCTGGGCCACCGCAGGGCCAGGGACAGCGGGACATGCCCAGCCCTGTGCCATCCCCCAGGGCAGCGATGCTGTAGGATGCTCAGATGCGTCCCCTGCAGCACTGGGGGGTCACTCGAGGGTCCCAGGGGGCCGGGGCTGTCCCTCACCCACTCACACATCGTCCACGTAGCAGGGATAGGGCATTTGCTGGACATAGACCCCTGTCCGTGGGGCAGCCCCGGTCTGCACCCGCACCACCGCCTGCTCCACCAGGTCCTGCACGTAGATGAAGCCCCCCCAGACGTAGCGCAGGTCGCTGAAGGGGTCAGCTGCGGGGCCTGGGTCCCAAAACCTGGGGGCAGAGCACGGTGCTGGCAGCAGGGACACCCCAGCACGGGCACAGGCTGCTCGGGAGGCCGTGGAGACCAGCAGGGCGGGTGTCCCCCAACCTGTCCTTGATCTTGTTGGTCCTCGTGACATCGTCGATGTCCATGCGGATCTTGTAGCGGACATGGGGGGGCAGCGTGGGGGCTGTGGCATTGATGGGAGGTTGGAAAACCACAGCTGCCCAAAACTGCTGCTCCTCCAGCAGCTCCAGGGCCCGGGCGACCAGCTGCTCCTCGGTGGCCACCGCTTCGATCTTGTCCAGGCAGACGCACTGCGGGAGGGCAGGCAGGGCTCAGCAGGCAGGGGGGCACAGGCAGGGCAGGCAGGGCTCAGGGGGGCACAGGCAGGGCAGGCAGGGCTCAGGGGGGCACAGGCAGGGCTCAGCAGGCAGGGGGACACAGGCAGGGCTCAGCAGGCAGGGGGGCACAGGCAGGGCAGGCAGGGCTCAGGGGGGCACAGGCAGGGCTCAGCAGGCAGGGGGACACAGGCAGGGCAGGCAGGGCACAAGCAGGGCTCAGCCTGCCCATGGCACAGGGACACTCACCTCCATGAACTGCGACAGGGTGCTCAGGACCGTGTCCACATCAGCGTACACCTGGTGCCAGGTGAGCCCCGGCCCGGCCGCCGGCCCTGCCAGGAATGTGGCCAGTTCTGGCACTTTCCAGGAGGTGCCATTGAGGAACCCGTCCAGGAGCTGGGCTGTGCCCGGGGCCAGCAGCAGGTCCTGCAAAGCACCAGGGTACCAGGGGCCATGCAGCCCACCCTGCTCCAGTTGCCACCCCACTCCTGTCCAGAAGCCCCAGCTGCCCCCACCACACCCCATCCTGCACCCCACAGCAGCCTGGTCTCCGATGGGAGGGATCTGGGGTCACACACCTGGAGCACCTGCACCTCCAGGCTGCTGTTGAGGATGGTGTAGATCCGGGGTCCCAGCTCCTGCCAGGCGCTCCCCACCTCTCCCAGCACTGCCAGCTCCCGGAAGGTCCGATTCACCTGGGTGGGAGGGGTGAGGCAGGTCCTGGTTGAGACCCCCTCAATTCCTCCCCCAGGCCCCTCACAGCCCCCACTCACCTCGGCCATGACACTGTCGGGGCCGGGCCCGGGTGGCGAGTACAGGATCTTGCCCACGAAGAGGGGCTTGATGCCCCTCCAGAAGATCTGTGAGAAGGGGTTGGACTCCAGGCTGAGGAGCAGCTCCCGGCAGAAGGGACCTGGGGGGTGCAAAGCTGAGCCCTCATCACCAGCCCCCCATCCCTGTCCCCATCACCCCCCCCAGCCCCTGGTCGAGCCCTCCACAGCCCCTGCAGCCCCTGCTCACTGCTGCTGCCCGAGGCCACCGATCTCCGCTCTGAGCTGTTGCGGTCCAGGAAGGCTTTGACGTCGTTGTCCTCGTACCAGTTGAGGGAGGGGATCCTGAGCCCCCCGCCCTCGGGGTGACCGCAGGCGATGCGTGACAGGGCTGTGAATGCACCCACACCGGGGGTGCTGGTGTTGGGGGCCCTCAATTCCTCGAGTTCCCGCCGCAGCTCAGCCAGGCTGGTCATGGAGGAGATCTGGGGAGAGCGGGATGGGCAGTGGAGTGGGGTGGCAGGGACAGTGTGGGAGTGCATGGGGAGCACGGGAAGTGGGGGGTACCTCCTCCATCAGGGATGCTGCATCCCGCAGAAAGGTGCCCAAGGCTTCCACAGTGCCAGCAATTCCACCCACGTCTGAGCTCAGCTGCTCCTACAGGGGGACATGGAAAGGAGTGACAGCTACTCCGCATGGGCCAGGAGTCTCTGCTCCAACGCCTTCCAGCACCCAGCACCCGGCCAGGCTGGGAGCTCACCGCCACGAGCCGTGGGAGGTCCAACTGGGAGAGGAAGGAGCCCTCCATGGCTCGGAGCTGGGGGCTGGGCAGGGCACAGAGCCCTCGCTGCAGGCGCTGAGTGGAAGCGGCATTGTCCCCCACCAGGAATCCCCCCAGCTCCGAGGCGTTGCAGACCAGGGCCTTCAGTGGGAGGCGAATGCTCTCCAGGGAGAACTGGAGGGACAGGGAGGTCATGATGAGTCACTGGCACTGCAGGCACTGGGAGAGGGCACCGGGAGAGGGCACCACGCTGACACTCACGATGCGGGGGCTGAGCCGAGCCCCCATCAGCTCATCCACCAGCGCCGGGGCCAGAGAGGTGTTGGTCCGCAGGAACCGCGAGAAAGTCTCGTCCTCCCTCAGGTACTCCCTCACCGGCAGGGCTGGGGGGGCAGGGGTCAGCCAAGGGGTCTCACTTCCCCAGCACCCCCCACTCCCGGTGCTCACCCCTCCGCTGGTTCCCGCTGTCCCGGAGCCGGCGCAGGGCGGGCAGGAGCCGGGCAAAGCTGCGCAGGAGCCGCTGCCCATCGGAGCGGAGCAGGACCTGCCGGGCTTCGGCCAGGAGGCGGGAGAGGCTGTGGGACAGGGGGTGGACGGTGAGACCCTGGCCCAGCCCCACTCTGCTCCTCAGTCCCCTGGACCCTCCGCTCACATGGAGCCGTCAAAGTTGCCCACCACGCCGGGGGCCTCTCCTGCCGTGGGGTGCCGGAAGCAGGGGTTGTTCATGTTGCAGATGATGCCCTGGAGCCAGGACAGGGTCCCTGCCGAGGGCAATGCCTTGTTGGGGAAGTGGCCTGCAGGAGAAAGAGGCAGGTCCAGGGGGGCATCATGGGATCCCCAGGACTCCCCACACACACCAGAGCAGGGAGATGCCAGCGAGTCCCCACGCTGTGATCACCTCCTCTGTTTGTCTCCCCTGGTGCCACCCCACAGGGCTCCCATACAGGGGCACACAGGGTGGTCCCAGGCAGGCACAGGGGGGTCATTACCAACCCAGAGGCTGGTCCAGCAGGGGACACTCACACTCGTGCTGCTTGAAGGGTGGGTGAGATCGTCGCACCGAGATCAAGATGAGGAAGAGGAAGAGCGGCCACAGGATCTCGATGGCCAGCTGGATCTGTGGGAGACCCGCAGTTGGGGGGGGAACTCTGTCACCATCATTGCCCAGAGCTCTGCCTGCCCCTGTGCTGGGACCCAGCGGCTCGGGGTGCCCCACACCCCAATCCCCCACTCACCCGCTGCCGCCGGCGGTAGGTGAAGTTCTTCCAGAGCAGCAGCCCCAGTTGGGTGCCCCAGCTGGCCATGGCGGGGGGCACGGGCCCTGCTCGGCTCCAGCTGCAGGGAGAGCAGGGGGTTCAGCCCCAAGCTGGGGGCGACTGCAGGGCTCTCACTCCCCTCTGGGTCGGGGCTTATCACACCCCGGGCACAGTGCCGGGCACAGGGCTGAGCTCGGGGGCTGGCAGGAGCTGGATGGCATTCCTGCAGAAAAGCTCCTTTCCGGAGCTAATGCCTCAAATTCCGTTCTTTCCTAAACCAAAAGCAGCAGAATTGGGCACGAGCTCTGTCCAGGAGCCATGAGCAGGATTCGCAGCCCAGCACAGGGTGCGGCTCCAAACCCTGGTGACCTGGGCAGCCCGGGGGAGGCGGGGAGCTGCCCGTGCCCCAGTTTGCCCATGGGAGGGTGTGGGTGGGTGTTTCTGTGAGACCCTCAAGCATCCCAGGGGAGGAATTGCGCTGGTGCAGCGGGCTCGAGGGGCGACCTCCCACACCCGGGCCCAGCGGGTACCTCCAGAGCTGCGCTGGGACCCCAGAGCTTCAGCTCCATCCCTTCCCAGCGCCAACCCGGTTTCTGCCAGCTCCTAGGAATTCACTCACCCCTGGAGAGGGGCCAGCAGCTCCCGGGCAGGGCAGCAAAGCGCTGCCAAGGCGCTCCCGCGCCCAGCCCGCTGGCGGCGGCGGCACGACCCAACCCGCAGCATTCCGCCCGGGGAACCCACCCACGCCCCGGGAGATCCGAGCTCCGGGGCGGCTCCCCGGTCCCCGCGAGCCGGGGACACACCGGGCCCCCCTTGCTGCGGGTTTGCCCTCGGAGCGGGGGAAGCCGCGGACTCACCCGCTACGCCGCGCCCGCCGCCCGTCCGCCTGTGGAGCTAAGCCGGGTCCCGGGCACAGCCGGGATAAGCGGGCACCGGGCAGCGGGATTAGGATCCCGGCTGGAAAATCCGCCTAATCGGCCTGCGGGGCCGGACGTGAGTGGGGGTCGGGGCCAGGATTCCTCCCGGGGTGCACCGGGGCAGATGAGGTGACACGAGGGAACAGGCACGGCTGCCGGGGTGAGGGTGTCCAGGGAACCGGGGGTGCTGAGGCACTTTTCGGGACAAAACAGCCACAGAGCCCGGGATCCTCCCAGGGGGATTCGCCTGGGAATCTGCTCACTCATCCCACGAGGACAAACACGCCGCATGGCTGCAACTGAAAGGAGGGGCGGATCCCACGCCCCCGGCATCCACCCGGCATCCCCCGGCCCCGGAGCCCCCCGACCCCGTTCCGCGTCACGGAGCCCCGCTCTGGAAGGGGTGCGGAGTCACCGGGAGGCGGACGGGCCAGGAGAACGTGGGCGCAGCCGGGGGGACACACGGACAGCCCAGGGTGGGTCATGGGAACAGCTCGAGGGGACGATGGGGACAGCCCAGGGGGGAGATGGGGACAGCTCGAGGGGACGATGGGGACAGCCCAGGGGGGACACGGGGACAGCCACGGGGGGGGCGCGGAGGTGCGGACAGCCCCAGAAGGACGCTGCGAGGCCGAGAGCAGCAGCCGGGACACAGCCCCTCCTTTCCCCCCCGCAGCCCCCGGCCCGGGACCCCCGTTACCTTCTGCCGCCGAGCGGCCCCTTTAAGAGACCCCCGCGGATCCGCCGGGCGCGCGCAGGCCCCGCCCCCCAAAAGTATCCGCGGGTGTGACGTCATGGGAACATCTCTTAAAG
Source organism: Pyrocephalus nanus (assembly GCA_038380795.1). Classification (NCBI taxonomy): domain Eukaryota; kingdom Metazoa; phylum Chordata; class Aves; order Passeriformes; family Tyrannidae; genus Pyrocephalus; species Pyrocephalus nanus. Next base: position 5,677,829 of record CM076287.1, on the reverse strand, counting down.
GGGCCGCTCGGGGGGAGGGGCTCCGGGAGGTGGGAGGAGCGAGAGCCCCGCCCCGCCCCGCCCCGCCCGTGGAAGGCCCACGGGCAGCGAGGATCTCCCAAACGCGGGTCCCTGCCCGGACAGGCACGGCACCGGGAATTCCACATCTGTCAGCCGTTTAACCCAGCAGCCCGTTCCTGGTTCCCCGCTCCCGCTCGGCCCCCGGGACACGCAGCCCCCCGCCCCACCATCCCGGCACTCCGGGGGTCTCACCCAGGTCTGCAGCAGCTCCCACTCCCCAGGCAAGGGGACCCGCCTGAGCCCTGACAAGGCGCCTGCACCAGAGACCGGCTCCTGCTTATGCTGAAAGGGTTTATTTTTAAAAATAAAACGTTTCAGTCTGAGAGCATCTCCATTAAAAAACCACAAGGGAGGGGAAAGTCAAGGGGCACCGGCTGCACTCGGGCATTGCAGCGGTGCAGGACGAGGCCGTTGGAGTCAGCCTTGGCTCCAGCCTGGGCGACTGGATTGTGGGGAGGTGCAGCAGTGCAGGCTGTGCGAGCTCCCGGCCCTGCCCTGCAGCCAACACTGTGGTCTCAGAATCTTGGTCCCTACGACTTCTGCAAAAAAGGCATTTCCAGCATCTAGAGATCAAGTGAGACTGCAAACACGTGTGCACACGTTCACTGACTCACACACTCACAATCCCAAGGCCCTGCAGTGCCCTGGGCTCCCCCCACACCATGTCCTGCCGACCCCAGCCCTCTCCTCCATGGGGCTGAGCCAGGTCCTGCCAGCACAGCGATGAGCAGCAGCTCCTTGCTGAGGGATCCAGGGGTGTTGCAGGGGCACATGGTGGGCGCTGGGTGTGTGAGAGGTGACAGTGTCCACTCCCCGGTGCTGGAGCATCCGCCACCTTCCCACTGCCCTGCGGCCTCGGGGCTCCCGTGGGAACTGGCCAGGCTCCTCTCTAGAAACAGGGTCTTTATTTCCTTGCTCAGAAAAACAGATTAATTTCCAAAGTTAAAAAAGAGTTTAAAAAGAAGGAATGATGAAAGTGGAGGCTGGAATGTGTCTGGCAGTGTGGCTGTACATGAGATGGTGCGGACAGGGCCGGTGCCGTCAGTAGCTCTCCTCCTCCTCCCGGTAGTAGTGGTACCCGGGGGGGTCCCCGCCCAGGTCACCAGCAGCGTTGGCCACCTCGCCCTGGCTGCCCTGTGGGCAGTACTTGGGGTCATAGATCTGGCGGCCGAGGCCAAAGACCTGCCCGCTCTGGTTGGCGCCCTGGTTGGAGCCCATCTGCAGTGACATGGAGGAGTTGTCGCACTTCTCTGTCCCCATCTTGGCATCGTAGATGTGTCTCCTGGTGCCGGGAGCTGTCATGCCCACCTGGAAGGGAGAACAGGATGGAGCAGGGCTCAGCTGTGTCCCCCCCACAGCCTCCCAGCCCGGCACAGGGGCTCACCTGGCTGGCACACTTGTTGGTGCCCATCTGCAGGCTGATGGTGGAGTGGTCCATGGGCGGCAGGATCTGGTTCTTGGGGTCGTAGAGGTGCCTCCGGGTGCCATAGGCTGTCATGCCGGACTGGCTGGCACACTTGTTCGTGCCCATCTGACAAAGGCGTCTGGTGAGGAGCATGTGCTGCCCAAAACACCTGCCCCTTCTCCCCCTCCCCGTCACCCCCAGCCCAGGGGGCACAACCAGAATTCCCCAACCCACCCCAGGCTCACGGCCACTGAGTGCTGGACACGGAGCCAGGATGGTCTCAGATCCCAAAAACATCTGAGGCACCTTGAGCCTCGGGTCCTTCCAGCTGTGCTTGGAGCCATGACAGTGCTGAGGATCTGACAGAACTGGGCATCCCTTTCCCAGCCCCCCACCCCTGGGACCCCACAGGGCAACCCACCTGCAGCCCAATCACACACTGCCCAGCCTTCATCTTGGCCTCATCAAAATTCCTCTGCTGCTTCTCCGAGTACTTCACTCCGATGTCCACTCCGCTCTGCAGCCCCTTCGTCTTGGCCTGCCAGGAGTGGTGGTGAGGAAGGACGAAGGCCCCAGTCCCCCCACCCTCTTCCTGGGCAGGGGGAGCCACAGGGTCCCACGGGCACCACCCCAGGCTGGGGGTCCCTGCAGGACTGTGCCCCTTCCCAAGCTGCTCATTCCCTGTGCTCACCATTCCCGCCAGCGCCAGCAGTGACACCTGCACCTGGGTCAGGTTCCCGCTCTCAAAAAGGTCGTTGGCTTCAAAGAGGTCCACGGGGTTCATGCCATAGCTGGCCATGGCCTTGATGAAGTTGGAGAGGTTCTCGAGCTGCAGGGAGGGGGAGAGGGGTGAGCCACAGTGGGTGATGGCAGAGGGACAGCGGGTGGGTGGCAGCCAGGGCTGCACTTACCTGGTGCCAGTTCTGAGCTGAGCGGTTGATCTTCCTCACCGAGTTGGGCTGCAGCTTGTTCATGAGCCTGGAGGGAGGCAGGGGGATGTGGGGCTGCAGCAGGTGAAGCCCCGAGGGGCTGCAGAGCACGGGTCCCTTTCAGGAAGATCCAGCCCAGGCCTCCCCCATGTGGTGCAATTCCTTCCCAGGTCCCTCTTGGTCCTCAGGGCTCTCTCCAGACAGAGATCCTTTGGCAGTGACCCGGCAGGTCCCACTGGCGCCGATCCAGCCCACCCTTTCCACCCCAAAGGCTAGTGGAGGACCCCTGGAGGGCTGGTATTCCCCATCCCCACCCAATCCAGGACTCACTCGCAGAGGATCACCCCGTCCTTCAGCCCCTTCTGGAAATCAGGCCCGATCTGCTGCCCCGTGACGCTCTCGATCCATGTCCGCAGCTCGACCTCCTTCTGTGGGTCATACTTTTGGGCAAGCTGGAGGGGGTGGATGAGGGCAGCTCAGGCACAGCCCTGTGTGCACCTCAAACCCCCCATGGGAACAGTTCTCCCCTCCCTGGGATGGGGACAGGAGCACGAGGATGATGCTGCCATCAGACACAGCAGCTTCTGAATGGTCCCAAAAGGATGAGGAGGAGCTGCCTGTGGGGGCCAGGGGGAAGCGCCCCCTCCATGGGTCCATCCCTCCCTGTCCCCTGGAGCCTGCGGGAGCCCAGTTCCCATCCCCGGGGTCCGGGCCACGAGATGCTCTCCCTTCCGGCAAAGCCCGACAGCCGCCGCAGATTCCTCGGTCACCGCGGCTATGCCAGGAATGTGGACGCCTCCTCCCAAATGGAGACCAGCTGCCAGGGCCGGCAGCATCTCCGTCAGCATTGCCTCAGCCCGGGCCCACAAGGCAAGAGAAAGGCATCCCGACCTGGGGTGGGAAGCGCCTGGAAGCCCCAAGTGCTGTCCTGCCCCAGCCTCTCCCTCTGATGCTCAGCCAGCACCCAGAGGTGGCCTCAGGGCACTCACCCACCTCTTGCCCATCCCATCCCCTCCTGGTCCCTGTTATGTGGTGGGGCCATGAGTCCCCAGGGATCCTGGACAAAGGGAGACACTGGGGTGGGCACAGTCCAGCCCAGCTGTGTGGTGGGGAGATGCTCTGGACTCAAAGGGGAACGTGACCGGTCAGGACCTTGGGTCACACAACACCCGTGTCCTGGCCAGGGGATTCCACAGTCCACCAGATGATTTTCTGGGGCATGGGCAGCTGGAGACAGTTCCTCTTCCCTCCTCATGGCCACTGTGAGCGTTTCCCAGGGCACAGGAGCAGGCAGAGTGGACCAGCCCCAGAGAGATCCCACAACAGCCCACTTTGCAAGGGATTGCACAGACTGGGAGCGTGCCACTGGTTTTACTGGTTCCCAGTTGGTGATGTCACCCCCAGCAGACACACTGGGGCAGTCAGACTGGCTCATGTCTTGCTGAATCAACCCAAAGCACCAAGAGCACGCGGCGGGGAGGCTCCGGCGCGTGTCACCCGCTCAGCGCCAGGGCAGCCCAGCCCCAGGCAGGCCAGGGCCCGTCCACTCCTTACAAAACATAAATCCTCTGCAAGGCTGGGTAAGCAGCCACAGCCACCACATCCCTGCAGCCACGACCTCGACCTCGGCAGCCACATGCCCACCACCACTTGGCTCTTCTGCCTGCCCTGGCCCCATGGAGGCAGCTCCCATGTCCCCAGGCAGAACACAGCCACACAGGCCACAGGCCACGAGCCCTGGGGTGACCACTGCTCAATCTCTGCTCACCCGGGGCCAGGCACAGCCCAGCACCTCGGCCACTGCCGGTGCCACCAATAGCCCGGGGCAGCTGTGTCCCCCCGGCCCAGCAGGACCGCTGTGAGCTCTCGAGGAAGCAGGAGGGTGCTGGCAGCTGCCTGCACCTCCCTCCTCGGGGTGCAAACAGACCACTCAGAGGCTCTCGTTCCCCTTTCCCCTTCCGGCCCCGGGCAGAGTCACCGGGGTCACCAGCCCCGTTCCCAGCAAAGGCTGCGGAGCATCCCGCGGGGGATGAGCAGTTTCGGGGGAGCAGAAAGTGAAGCTCCGTGGAGCTGGTCCGGAGCCTCAGGGTTTGCCGGGAGCGGCGGGGCAATAGCGGCCACCGCACGGGAGAGGCGGCCGGTGCCGGGACCCCTCCCAGCCCCGGTCCTCCCAAGACACCTCCCGGGACCCTGCAGGCAGGCTCAGGGCACGCCGAGACCGGGAGCCCAGCTCGGGCATCCCCAGCGCTCAGGAGACCCCGGTACATCGGGACCCTCAGTTCCGCATTCTCTCGGGAATCCCCGGCTCTCCATCCTCCCGGGAGCCCTCAGCTTCTCCACTCTCCGTGCCCGGTGGCAGTGGACCCTCCAGTTCTCCAGAACCCCGGGATGAAACCGGGACCCCCAGCGGCACCGGGATGCCCGGCTCTCCCAGAGCTCCGGGAGCACCGGCAGCCGCAGCGCCTGGTGGCCCCGGTACTCCCCCGCCCCCGACTTGCCCCCATCTGGTGGTCCCGGTACCCCCCGGTCCCCGCCGCGGCTCACCCGGTTCTTGACTTCGGCGGAGAGGCCGTAGGACGGGCCCTTGTTGAACTGGGAGCTGCTCATGGCGGGGCGCGGAGCCGGTACCGGAGCGGGGCGCGGGCAGCGGGGCCGGTACCGGAGCGGGGCCGGGCGGGGCGGGGGCGGGGCCGGGCCCGGCCCTCCCGCGCTGATTGGACGGGGCCGAAATGCCCAAATAAGGCCAGGAGCGGCCGGATCGTGGTGTGGCCCCGAACCCCGACACTGGGACCCGGGGGGACCCCGAGAGAACCGGAGGGCGCCGGGAGGCACCGGGAGCCCGGGGAAGCCCGAGAGACGGACTGGACCGGCCCCGCGGGGGGGTCCTGGGAAAAAGCCGAGTGTCTTCCCCACTCCACGGGACCGGCGGGCGGCCCGGGGGTCCCCACGCAGCACCCGGCGGGGGCCCGTCCCCTCCTGTCCCTCTCCGGGGTTTATTTTGGCCGCCTCTCCTGTTTTGCCGTTGTGGGGTCCCATTTCCCCGCGGGCGGGGGTGTCACGGGGGCGAGAGGCAGGGCAGTGACTCCGGGGGGCTGGTCCCGGCACCGCCACCGAGCCCACGGAGGGGCAGAGCTGGGAGCATCCCAGAGCCCAGAGCCCCCCATCCCATTCACCCCCACACCCGGGACCACCAGTGGGATGGGGCTTGTTCTCCCAGGACAGAGGGAAGCCCCCAAACAGGGTAAACCTCCCAGAGGGGGGGTCCCACAGGGGCCAGCACCGGTCCCGCAGAGTGGGGCTCAGGCCCCCATCCCTCTCTAAGTCCTGGGCAGCAGCATTGAAAGCCCCAAAGTCCCCAACGAGCCCACCACCCCCAGGAGCGCCAGGGTCCTCCTGCCCCTCCATGACCCCGCAGGGCAGCCAGGGTGCCCCTACCCCCGGCCTCGCGCCTGGGTGCGCGTTTGGCTTTTCCTGTTTCAGATCGGGCTGCGAAGCCGATGAGGAAACGAGGCGGCGTCACACGCGCCCTCCTGACACTGCGCCCCGCGAATGTGGCCGGCGCCGTGAGCAGCCGGCACGGCCGCCGGGCCAAACGAGGGGCTGAGGGCAGCGGCTCGGCCCCCGGGAACCATGTTCTCCCGGAAGAAACGGGAGCTGATTAAAACCCCCTCCATCTCCAAGAAGAGCCGGGCGGGAAGCCCCGTCCCGCAGACCCTGCCGGTGAGTGTCCCCCTGCTATCTCTGGCAGGGCAGGGGCCATGGGACCGTGGGGGCTGTGGGGGCAACAGCACCAGCAGAGCTGCTGGGAAGAGCCACAGGGTGGCAATGGGGACCTGGATACGTCCAGGAGGTCTGCGAGGAGAAAGGAGACGAGGAAGGACCCAGCTCACTGGGCTGGGGGGACATTTTGCCCCAGATGAAAGGGACAGAGCAGCCGCCGAGGGAGGCGGGAGGGTAGGAAGGGACAGGAAGGAAATATGGGGCTGTGTCCGAAGGTTTGGGGAGGGCAGAGAGACTCCTAAACCTCCCTGGGGACTGAGGATGCAGCGGGGGGACACCGGGCTCGGGCAGCTCAGCTCTGCCATGTATTTATTTATTGACGTGCGGACCCCTCCGGTGCCGGAGGAGCCGGGAGGAAGCGCCTCACCCCCGTGGGGCCGGACGGCGGCCGGGGCTCCCCGTGGCACCCCACACCGCCCGCCCCGCGCCTGCGCCACAGCCCGGTGCGTGGGGCAAGACAGGGCTGGCACGATGCGGCCGTCGGGGCTCCGGAGCCCGCCTGAGGCTCCTTAGCAGGGGACACCGTCCCCGTCCCCGTCCCGGCCCCCCCGGAGAGGGGCCTATGGGTGGCGGCCGGCGGGATGCTCGGCCGGGCCGCGGGCAGGAACAGCTACAGCCCCTGGGCGGCGGCGGGCAGAGCCCACCCGCCCCAGCGCTCCCTGGACTCGCTGCCCTGCGCGCCCGCCGTGCGACTGACGGTACGGCCGGGGGGCACCCCGGGGAGGGCCGGGGGGTACCGGGGCCGCTGCACCCCGGGGGGAACGGGGACAGGGCGGGGCTGGCCCCAGGCGTTTCGGGGTGGGGCCCTTTGGGTGCTCTTGCAGCCCCGGGGTGGTCTGGTCCCCGCGTGGGGCTGAGCTCTGCCCTCGCCCACAGAAGCCTCGTGCTCTCCGCGCTCCGTGTCTGCTTCCGGCAGCGCCCGGCCGGGGATGCTGAGACCCCACACACTCGTGTCACACCTGAGTGCCTGGGGGTCACCGGTGGGAGCTGCTGAGTGGGCTGGGGGTCTGCAGGGTCCCCTCCCCATGCTCACACACACCTTGCTGGGTGTGTGATCCCTAAGCCATGCAGGGCCCTGGACAGCGCTGGTACCACCCCCTCCCTCGGGGCAATATTGGCCCTAGAAACTGGGGGCTTCCTCCATCTGTAAAATCCTTGCCAAACCCCCAACAGTGGCCTGGGAGGTGTCCCCGTCCCTGCCCCCTCCCCCGGCATGGGACCAGCTGAAAAAGAGGAAGGGACATGTGGGCTGGTTCCTGCTGCTGTCTGGCTGTGCTGGGATCCCCAGCCCCCTGGGATGGGCAGTGTCACCCACACGGTGACAAGCAGTGTCACCCACACAGTCACTGTGTGCCCCCATGATGAACACAGAGCCAGAGGGACTGGTGAGGGCTTGTGGGGGCTGGCCAGGCAAGTGCCCAGACCCTGCCTGCTCTGTCTTTTGCCCTGTGGGATCCCAAGACAGTCTCTAAGGTCTCCAAAGGGGATCCCTAACTGGGGAAACTGAGGCACGGTGCAGCTGCAGGGTCTGACACCAGCCCCTCAAGACACCACCCCTGCCCCATGCTGGTGGCATGGCCAGTCCTGGGTGCTGCCCTCTCCCTGCCCAAGCCGGGGTCTCCACCGTGCTGGCTGTGCCCTCACACTCATCCCTGCTCCCCAGGACCTGTCCCGCAAGGATTGCCTGGAGGCCCCGGGCTCCAGCCTGGGGGACCTGCCCGCTCAGCACCCTGCCAAGCTCAGCACCAGCCCCAGCACCGTGGGCACCCTGAAGCGCCCCACCAGCCTCAGCCGCCATGCCAGCGCCGCCAGCTTCCCCCTGCCCTCGGCCCCCCGCGCCATGGCCAAGGGCCACAAGACCCCCACGTCCTACAGCCCCATGGAGGGCGGGGAGAGTCCCTTCATCGACCCCGAGGACATCTCCCAGCTGCTGGCGGACGTCGCCCGCTTCGCCGACGCCCTGGAGAAGCTGCGGGACGTGGTGCTGCGCGATGGTGAGTTTGGCACGGCCGCAGCTCCTGCCGCCCTGGGGTGCCCACCCGGTGCCAAACACCCGTGTCACAGTGCTGCAGGGCACCCCGGGGACAGACACCCCCGTGGGTGGGGGTTCTCTGCTTGGGCTCGAGGCCACCAGGACCCCGTGGGGCCGTGAAGCCACGGGCAGAGGGGGTGGGTGGGTGGTGGGTGAGTGGCTGCTGGAGCTCGGGGCCAGGATAACGCGGCTTCCTGCCGCGAGCTATTTTCATCCGCCCGTTTTCCTGTTTACAGTGCAGCGGTGCCAGCCGCCTGCCAGGGCCCCCCGAGCCCTGCAGGGTGCTGGGCATGGCCCCCCGGGCCCCCAACCCACCAGGGCGGCTATCAGGATGGGGCTGGGTGGTCTGCAGGCCTACGAGTGCCTGTCCCTGCCTGCAGGGCCACAGGAGATGCCCCTGTGGTCTAGGGGGCACATGACACCCTGTTCTCAGCCCTGGTTTTGCAGAAACCCCTTCCCGACCCCGAGCTAGGGGCTGGGTTGGGCAGGGGGCTTCGCCTGGCTGGGCAGTGAGTGCCAGTCCCCCATCCCAGCACCCCCCTGCACAAGGCTCCTCACCTGCAAACCAGGCTGCCAGTGCCCAGCCCTGCCCCGTGCTGACCAGGCCAGACCCCCAGGCTGGCAGCTGGAGGGGACAGTCCTGGGGAAGGACCTGTGGGGTGCAGCGAGCCCGGCTGGCACGATGGCAGCACGGACCTGCCGCATCCCTGCCGGCTGGGAGCGTCCATCCGGGAGGAGGGAGGGAAGGAAACGAGGAGGAAATTCCCAAACTGCTTTCAAGGGAAAAAGTTACTACTGCGGAAAAAATGCCTCAAAGGTTGGGCTTCCCCCCGGCCACCACCGGGCTGGGCAGGAGACACACGGGCACGGCTGTGGGGAGGTGCTGGACGGGCCATGCCAGCCCCGAGAAGCCCCAAGGCCAAGGGGATGGGCTGTGTGGTCTGGGAGATGGCAGGACCCTGACTGGCATGTGGCTGGGAGGTAAATGGGACAGGCACGTGGGACAGGAACACAGAACAGGGATGCAGGGCAAGGACACGGGGCAGGGACATGGAACAGGGACACAGGGCTCAGCCCCCCCTCTCTTGCAGACCCCAAGGAGCCCCAGCGACCGCTGGCCCACGAGTGCTTGGGCGAAACCCTGCGCATCCTGCGCCAGGTCATCAACAAGTACCCTCTGCTCAACACCCTGGAGACCCTGACAGCTGCTGGGACCCTCATCTCCAAAGTCAAGGGTGAGACGGTGGGGCTGGAAGCTCTGTCCCACTCCCCTCCTGTCCAGTGTCAGGGTGCGGGGCTGGGGAGCCCATGGAGGGTTTGCCAGGAGTGGAGCTGCCCCATGGGCTGGCAGAGAGAGCAAAAGCATCGGCTGCCTCTTGCCGTGGTTCAGCTTTAAGGACGATGTAGTGTCAGAAATGACAGATCCTGCCCGGGGGTTTCCAGGCACGGCCACAGGAAAAACACTGAAATAATCAGATCCTGCTCCTGGCAACCCCTCGTGTTTACAGAGCGGGGTCTGGGAGGCCAGGTCCTGGCTGGGCACCACCTCCCTCTGCTGTCACCCACGGGGAGGGGGTGACTGCACCGACCGCAGGCACAGCACAACCTTCTGCGTCAGCCGCCGCTTCCTGGACACCCAACAGCGACCGCGGGGGACAGGAAACCTCTCGGGGTGGCGAGAGCCCTGCCGAGGGCTGGGCCCTTGTGGGGACGGGAGGGAGTGCACTGGAGGCAGACCCCAGCCCCTCACCACAACAGGGGGCTGGGTTCCCCTGAGGAGCAGAGCTGGGGTCTGCCTAGGAGCCCTGGCTGCAGCTCACCCGTGCCGTGGGCGTCTGCCGAGCTCTGTCTGCGCCGGTTCCCTCTCCCACCGGCGGTTCCTCTTTTGGCCGTGGGCAAGAGCCCTCCCGGAGGAGTCCATCCTGCTCAGAGCAGGGTCTGGAGGAGCCACGAGGCAGGGAAGGCAGTGGAACAGGTCCAGCAGTGCTTTTCCAGCAGCCCTGAGTAACGGGAATAAACAGAAACATGAGCCAAGGGATGCTGGCAGGGAAGTCAGTCCTGGGAGAAAGTGGGGGGACACTGTGCTGTGCTGGAGAAATCCATCATCCCATAGGGATGACCCTTCCCACTGCTCCCCCAACTCACCCCAGCCCCCACCCCAGCCCCACAGCTCCCCTGACACCACCATGAGCTAGCAGGTCCTTCTGCTGAGAGCAGGGAAGGTGCTCAGTGACAGGGCTCCCACATTTCCCCTTCTCCAGGGTTCCACTATGAATCCAACAATGAGGCGGACAAGCGGGAGTTCGAGAAGGCTGTGGAGACCATCGCTGTGTCCTTCAGCAGCACGTAAGGGATTTTGGGCAGCTGCCTCTGCAGAGGGTGGGTGCTGCTGGGTGGCAGCCCGTGCCATGGCCCTGTGCTGAGCCCTCCTGTGCTCCTCTCCCCACAGGGTGTCCGAGTTCCTCATGGGGGAGGTGGACAGCAGCACCCTCCTCTCCATCCCACCCAGTGACCAGAACCAGGTGAGCCGTGGGGCTGCTCCCCTCAGCTCTCGTGTGAGCCCAGAGCAGGGCGTTTCTCCAGAGACATTCCCGGAGCTCCTGGGCACAGCCTGGGCACGGCCTGGGCACGGCCTGGGCACGGCCGACTTCCAGCAACAGCTGAAGGGCTCCGGCAGCTCCACGTTCCAGCCTCCCTCCATCTGCTTGGCTGACCAGTCCCTTTTCTTTCCAAATCCTCAAAGAGTATGGAGAGCCTCTACGGGGGGATCCCTGGGCCTGGAGGAGACGGCGTGCCTGTGGGCGTGGAGAGCTACGACACGGGTAAGGAGGACGAGGGTGGGTGCAGGGTTTGGGGTGGGGATGCCTGGCTGAGCAGGAACCCATGCCTTCCCCATCATCGCTGTAATCCTGAGCCACACGTGTCTCCTGGGCTGGGAAGAGGCGGCAGAGCTGTGGCACCAGGGCCAGCAGGACTGGCACAGCACGGGGCCGGCTCAGAGATGGGAAGGTTTGCGCTGGAAGCTCACGGGGTCTCCCGTTGCAGCCCGTCCCCCGGCCGAGGAAGTGGATGTGATGCTGCAGCGCTGTGAGGGGGGGGTGGATGCTGCACTCCAGTACGCCAAAACCATCTCCAAGTACATGAAGGACCTGATCGGATACCTGGAGAAAAGGACCACGCTGGGTGAGCAGGGCCATGGGGGGTGGGTCCCTCCGGAGCAGGGCTGAGCCCTGGGACAGGTCAAGGTCCCTGCAAGAGTCTGGGGGGAGACCAACACTGCCAGGGAAGTGGGAACCTCACTCTTCAAGTTCCTGATTTGTTTTTTAAAGAAGATTGGGTTTCACCAGGGAAATCCCAGTGTCTTGTGTGTCTTTTCATTTCCAACCTTTCTCTTCCAGAGATGGAGTTTGCTAAAGGGCTCCAGAAAATGGCAAACAGCTGCAAGCAAACCATGAGCCAGGAGGTAAGTCCCCATGTCCCTAAAGCCCCAAGAGAGTCAGCAGCCCTGGAGAGCCCATCCCACATGCCCCAGCTCCAGAGCCCAGGAGAACATGCAGGCAGAGCTCTGCCTGAAAAAATTCAGGATGGGGCTTTTACCAGCAGCCACCAGCCTCACCGCACCTCTGGCTCCTCCTCCCCTGAGGACGTGACTCCTTGGGCTTGCACCAGGTGCTGGGGCTCAGGGCAATGTGTTCTCCCATTTCCCAGACCAACATGCCTTTCCTGTCCATCTACCTGCTGGCCCTGGAGCAGGACATGGAGCATGGGACATCGGTTCTGCAGGCAGCCAACACCCTGCAGCACCAAACCTTCCTCCAGGTGAGGGGACAAGGGGTCCTCCCCAGGGCTGGTGGCTCTTCCTTAGCTCAGTCCAGAGGGAACCTGCATCCAGCACTTCCCAGGCTGCAGATTTTCATCCCTGGCACAAACCAGTGCCTGTGCCCTGGCCATGCTGGGAGCAATAGTGACCAGCACAGGGCACTTCTGCTTGCAAAGCCTTGGCAAGGGCAGGGCAGAGCACTCAGCTCAGGGCATGACGGGGCTGTTCCTCCCTCCTGATCCAGCCGCTGATGGTGAGACGCCTCGAGCACGAGAAGCGGAGGAAGGAGATCAAGGAGCAGTGGCACCGGGCACAGAGGAAACTGGTGAGCGACTGGGTTTGTGTCCCCAGTCCCAGTCTGGAGCACCCCACAACACGTCCCCCTCTAAGGATGCTGGACCCCCTGCCCCTCTCTGTAGCGCTGGGTGCTCGGGTGCCTCTGCTGTGCTGGGGGACCCCGTGGGGGCTGGTGAGTCCCTGGCTGGGTTCCATCCTCACCTGGCTCTCCCTGGCAGCAAGAGGCCGAGGGGAACCTGCGCAAGGCCAAGCAGACGTACATGCAGCGCAGCGAGGAGCACGACAAGGCCAAGTACGTGGCGGTGAAGGCGGAGGAGGAGCAGCAGAACACGAGCAGCAGCATCACCACCAAAACCCTGGACAAGAAGAGGCGGCTGGAAGAGGAAGCCAAGAACAAGGTAAGAAGGTGGCAGCTCTGGAGGCGCCTCCTTGCTGTCCCTGCACAGGAGCAGCCCTGAGCCATGTGGAGTGAACTGAGCTCCCCCGGGTCCCTGAGCGTGGGAATGCCTGGAGGAACAGGTCCAAGGGGCTGTTCTCCGTGTTCTCCTCACCTCTGAGCTGTCCTCATTGCTCTCTCGCTCTCCCGACTCCCAGGCAGAAGAGGCCATGGCCACGTATCGCACCTGCGTGGCCGACGCCAACACGCAGAAACAGGAGCTGGAGGACACCAAGGTGAACTCCCTGCGGCAGATCCACGAGGTGATCAAACAGAGCGACCAGATCATCAAGTCGGTGAGTGGGGCTAGACTGGGGTGTCCCCAGGGCAGGAGGTGAATGTGCTCTGCTCTGGGGGGTTCGGAGTGGCCTCCCAGCAGAGCCATTGGGGGCCCAGGTGGGTGCAGAGCTCTGCTCTCCCTCATGCTCAGAAAAACCAAGGCCCAAGGCTGCAGAACAAGTGCTGCTGATTTCCCACCTAACCTGGAGCCCTGGTTCCTCTGCTCCTGATTTCCCACCTAACCGGGAGCGTCTTTCCCCTCCCCTCCTGTGCCTCAGCTCACAAGGCTCACGCCAGTCTCTCTCCACGTCGCTCTTAGGCCACCATCTCCTTCTACCAGACCATGCACATGCAGACGGCGCCGCTGCCCGTGAATTTCCAGACGCTGTGTGAGAGCAGCAAGCTGTACGACCCTGGCCAGCAGTACGCGTCCCACGTGCGGCAGCTGCAGCGCGGGGACGAGCCCGACGTCCAGTACGACTTCGAGCCCTACGTGTCCCACAACGCCTGGTGAGGGGGGACAGGGGACCCATCCCCTCCAGAGGTCACCTCCTGCTCCTGTGGCTGCCCACGCGCTCCTGCAGGAGCCAGGGTGCTTCCAGCATTCCCGAAGGCAGCTCCTGCCGGGAGTGCTGGAGTTGGACCCGCTTGGAATTCCCCTCCCGTGCTTCAATAGATGAGACGGGCTGGGGAGTATTTAAGGGAGAACTCTGCACCCCAAGACTGGTGGATAGCAGCCGTGGATAAGGTTTCCAAGTGTCCTTCCTTCCCACCCACGTTCCCTTTTCCCCTCCAGGTCCCCGTTTTCTCGGACACGGAAGGGCAGCTTCGGCACCAGCGAGTTCTCCACGAGTGCCGAGGGGGCCTTGGCCTGCTCTGAGGGGGGGGCAGGAGCCAAGGAGCCCCCGAGCGGGGCTGAAGCAGCCGAGCGGAGAGGTGAGCCCGGGAGCAGTGGGATGGACTGGGAGCCTCCCAGCCTGAATCCCCTCAAGGACACTAAATCAGATCTATGGTGCTTTGCTCCCTAACAGACCCTTATCCATCTTCCCCATCCCCTTTTCCTTGCTGGGTGTCGCTGGAGGCACCAAACCCCACCAGCCCCTTCACCAGCAGCTTCCCCCAGTCATCCCAGTTTCTCCCAGCATCCACACTGTTCTCCCTCTGTTCCCTCCCAGCACAGACAGCAATCCCAACGGACTGTGTGTTCTCTCTGCAGGTGGGAGGGGACACCAGGTCCATAAATCCTGGCCAACCTCTGTTGCTGAAGCTGAAAGCAGCCTGGATTCCAATGCAGGTAGATACAGAAACAGCTCAGGAGCCCCTCCCAGTACAGCCAGTCTAAACCCAGAGCATTCCAGTTAGTCTGGACCAACCCTTGTTTACCTGCCCTGTGAGAACACTGTTGGTAAATGGCTGTGCTGATCCCAGTCTCCAATGGGATGAGTTTTCAGAAGAGGAACAGCTTTGCCAGTAATTCACCAGTCTGTGGGTTTTCCTTGGGCAGGTGAATTCAGCCACAAGCTCCAGCGGCTCTCGTCCAACGGCACCGTGTCCTCCAGTGAGGAGCTGGAGGAGAAGGACGAGACCACCACCCCCTTTGAGCAGAGTAGGTGACAGTGTGGGAGGTGACACTGCTGCTGCCACACCACCCCCCCCGCAGGACTCCCTGAGGGCCACTTTTCCCAAATCCAGTAATTCTGGAGGCAAACCCAGCAATTGCTGGGGATTCCTGAGGGTGTTCCTGGTAATGCTGCCTTTCCCAGGGGCTGAGCCCTGCTCAGACCAGGGGCAGTGACCGTCCTGCTCATGCTGTGCCTGACCTCCCATTTCCTGTTGCTCTGCCCACAGGCATCAATGGGATCACCCCAGAGCTGGCAGCTCCCACAGGGCCCTTCCGGAACGTTGGCTTGTCCAAGGCTGCCCAGACCCACCGGCTGAGGAAGCTCCGTGCCCCTTCCAAGTGTCGGGAGTGCAACAGCTACGTGTACTTCCAGGGAGCTGAGTGTGAGGAGGTGAGCTGGGAGAAGTGGGAAGAGAGCTGGGGGTGGAACCCCCCTGAGCCCAGCTCTGATGGTGTTCAGGAGGCCATTCCTCCTGTGGGAGGCTTCCAGGTGCTTTCCATTGGTCCTGCAGTGTCTCCAGAGCATTTTTCCTGCCTCCTGGCATGCTCTGAGTGATGCCTGGTGTTTCTCTGCAGCTGCCCTCCCGTTTCCACCTCTTTCCCTCTCTCTTCTAGTGCTACCTGGCCTGCCACAAGAAGTGCCTGGAGACCTTGGCCATCCAGTGTGGGCACAAGAAGCTCCAAGGGAAGCTGCAGCTCTTCGGGCAGGACTTCACAAAGGCATCTCAGGGCAGCCCAGACGGGATCCCCTTCATCGTCAAGAAGTGCATTTCCGAGATTGAGAAGCGGGCCCTGAAAACCAAGGTGAGTCACACTCTCCTCTCTCCTCCTCTTCCTCAGCTGGCTCAGCCCTTGGAAGGATCATCTGGAAAACCAACAGGCTCAGTTTCAGATTTCTGCAGGGCAGGGAGCCAGGGAGTTCATCCCAGGGATGAACTTGGCCCAGATCCCCCAAACTCTGCTCGTGGGAGCTCAGCTCTCCTGCCTCCTGCTCTCCTGTGAAGCAGGAGATGACTGAGCTGGAAAAGAGATATCCCAGAATGACTTCCCAGAGGGATTTCCCACCCTGAAAGGAGAGGGTGGGAGCACACAGCTCAGTGTCCCATGCAGACATGAAGAGGAACATCTCCCCTCCCCTCAGCTCCACTTTTCTCTCTTTCACAGGGCATCTATCGAGTTAATGGTGTCAAGACCCGTGTGGAGAAGCTCTGCCAGGCCTTTGAGAATGGGAAGGAGCTGGTGGAGCTGTCCCAGGCCTCCCCCCACGACATCAGCAATGTCCTAAAGCTCTACCTGAGACAGGTAAGGTGCTGGTGGTCCCTCCTGTGGTGGGAGGGAGGGGAGGTGGCCGAAGGAACCGACCTGGCAGGAGGAATTCTGGAAAAGGCAGGCTCCATGGGTGGGTGGGTGGGTGCAGAGGGGCCCCTCCCAGCAGGATGAGGTTGGCTGTGGAGATGGGGCCACAGTGACCCCCCCAGCTCAGCCCTCAGTGCGTCACAGCGGCCACAACCACAACAGCAACTGCAGCACCAAACCCTCCACCCCTCCCAAATGGGGAACTGGGTACCCAAAAAGGGGAAGGGACCCAGCAAAGGTCACCCTGCACAGGCTGAGTCACGTCCCCCTGGGGTGGGCTCTGCCCCTGGATCACCCTGGGCTGGGCTCTGTGGGGTCTGTGCCCCTGGGATCCCCCATGGCTCTGCTGCCCCAGGCACCCCCTCCCTGCACCCAGTGCAAGCAGCATCACCCACATCCTCCAGCAGTCACCACAAGGCAGGAGGAGCGGAAGCTGCTTCTCCCTCACAGGCAGCCGGGGATTAACTCTTTTTGTGCTGCCTTTCTCAGCTGTAACCTCTCTGTGTTACATCACGGGGAGGGGTTCGTGTCCCTGGGCTCCTCCACACCAGGAGCGAAGGTTCTGAGATGCCTCTGTGGTTTCTCCAAAGAAAAGTGGAGTGGAAAAGAGGGGGAACTCAGCCCTGACCCGACCCCTCACTGCAGATAAATGGGTTAAAGTCCCTCTGCAAAGGGCTGGCTGGAGGGAACCTTCTCTGCTTCGAGGCAGTCTGTCCCCAAAACATCCGTTTAAACCACTCTGAAAACATCACCAGCCATGTGGAACACCCAGCAGTCAACACCAGCTCTGGCTGCTTCACACAAACTTCAAAGCAGAGTTTCCCCTGCCACAGCCCCACCTTTACCCCGGGCTGTGCCCTTCACATCCTGTGCCCTTCACATCCTGTGCCCTTCACATCCTGTGCCCTTCACATCCTGCCTTTCCCACCCAGAACAACCCATCCCAGTCCCCTTCCCAGCCACATTCTGTCCGCTGGGGAACCTGCTGCTGAGCCCACCCCACCCAGAGCTTATCCAAGTCAAAAAAGGGAATCACTGCACCCCAACCCAGCAAGGAGCACCCACAGGTGGATCAAAGGCTGGTTTTGGCTTGAACTTCACAAGTGCTCCTTGGCCAGGACTAACGAGGCTGGATTGACACGCTCCGGGAGATGGATAAATAAACATTACCTGGGGGTAGAGGGTTTGCAGCACTGGGAGTCACAGGCTCATGGAATCCTGGAATGGAAGGGATGTTAAAGCTCCTCTCGTTCCTCCCCCTGCCCCTGGGGGCACTTCCAGGGGTGTTTCCTCACTGAAAGGCCCCAGGTGTCCCCAGCTCAGCACAGCTCCAGGCCTGGCAGGGGTGCTGGGGTCCTGAGCTCCTGCCAGGACTGGGACTGTGTCCCCTCTTGTCTCTGCAGCTGCCGGAGCCCCTGATGCCCTTCCGGCTGTACAACCAGCTGATGGGGCTGGCCAAGGAGAGCCTGCAGGGGGAGGCCAAGGGCCGGGGCGGGAAGGGCGGCCCCGAGCTGGTGGACAGAGGAGCCGACACCGACCGGGTGGTGCTGAGCCTGGTGCTGAAGCTGAGGGAGCTGCTGAAGGAGCTTCCCTGCGAGAACATGGCCACGCTCCAGTACCTCCTGCAGCACCTGAGGAGGTGAGAGGGGCAGGGCCAGAGCCCCTGTGGGTGCTGGGACCCTTCCCTTTCTTCCCTGGGGCGGGGAGGTGAGGGCAGCCCCCCAGAGCAGGGAGGGAGGTTCACAGCTGCAGCTGCTTCTCTCCCTCTGATGAGGCTCCTGCTCCAGCCCAGCACTTCCCCCAGCCCTTCCCAGCCACCCTTCTCACTCCTTGCCATCATCACAAGTTCCTCCTCCTCCTCCCCAGGATCATGGAAGTGGAGCAGGACAACAAGATGACCTCAGGCAACCTGGGCATCGTCTTTGGGCCAACGCTGATGCGCCCCAGGCCCACGGACGCCACGATTTCCTTGTCCTCACTGGTGGATTATCCCCACCAAGCTCGTATCATCGAGGCCCTCATCATCTTCTACCCCACCATCTTTGAGCACAAGGAGGTGGCGGCGCTGGCCGAGCCCGGCAGGCGCGGCTCAGGCACCACAGAGGAGGTGGGAATCTCCAGGGAGGGGACGTTCCACGATGTTCTTTGGAGCCAAGTCCCAGGGAATGAGAACTCCTCCATGCCCTCACCATCCTCCCTCTCCCTCCCAGGCCCACGCAGGCTCCCAGCCCACGGCTGCCCCCAGCACGGCCTCCTACCTGGACCTGCCTTCGGAGAAGGGGAATTTGGCTTTCAGTGCCGACTCGCTCGCAGGTCAGTGAAGGGCACTGGGAGCTCCTGATGGGTGCAGGTCCCTTGGGAGGCACAGGGGGCACACAGACCCCTCCCCTGCCCCGGGGACCCCGGGTTTGCTGCCAGTGCCGGGGCCGGGCGGGAGCGCGGACGGGGCTCCTCCATCCCGCAGAGTCCGGCGAGCGCTCCGTGGACTCCGACTCGGAGCTGGAGGACGGGGGGGAGCCACGGGCACACCTGAGCAAGCAGGGCAGCGAGACCAGCACGGACGACGCTCCGTGCTGCGACGAGGGGAGCGAGGGGCCGCGGAGCCGGAGCTGCAGCGCGGGCCAGTCGGACGTGGAGGGCTCCGGGCCCCGCTGCTGCAGCCCCGGGGACGAGCAGAGCGACGCGGAGGAGCCCCCCGAGAGCCAGCCCAGCACCCCTGGGGGTGCCAGGGGCCACCGGCTCATCTGAGCCACCGGACAGAACCACGGCTGGGAGGGGCAAAGGGAAAACCCCAGAGACTGCCCAGACACAGAAACCTGGGGTGTGCAGGGGTGGGAGGGATGCTCAGAGCTGCAGTGGCCGGAGGGGTTTGGTGTGTCAGCTGCAGGGGAGTCCTGGCTGGAGCTCTCACACAAAACCCCCGAGCCCCCCAGCTCCCGGCAGGGCCGTGGGGGCACAGCCTGCCAGGACCTGGCTCAGCCCGGCAGCCGTGAGGCACCTGCTCTGGCAGACAAGGGCAGACCCTCCTTGTGTGCTTGTTCAGGACTGGGAAGGAACCCAGGGCTGTGGCTGTGCCAGGTGTTTTAATTTTGCTGTGCTCTGGAATCCCTGAATGCTGCGCTGCAGAGATGGAGGTCAGATGAGTCAAAGGACCGGGCCATCCTTGGTGGCTGAGGCTGGAAGGGAGCCTGGAGCCCAGGATGGATTTCGTGCCCCAAAGCCACCAAGGCTCCCCTGTTACCAGCTGATGGCATCTGCATTGCTGCTTGGATCAATGGGCATTTGGATCGATGGGCATTTGGATCGATGGGCATTTCTCTCCTTGGCAGGAGCCGTGCCAAGAGCAGCCCCAGGCTGTGGTTGGGCTCAGTGGCAGGCTGGCCTGGCTGCAGGGTCCTGGGCACTGCTGAGCTCTCAGGGGGTGGGTTTGACAGTCATTTGGTCTCCAAAGAGCTGCGCTGCACATCCAGGACTAACCCTCTGCTCTCGGAGCTGGGCATGGAGCAGGTCCCCATGGAGAGATGATGCTCCCTCCTCAGGGCCACAACATCCCAAATCCATCCCCAGCCCTGGCCAGTATAATCCTGAGCTTCTTTTTCTGTAAAGAGATGAATCAACCCTTCAACACGACTCCACTACCTCTGCTGGCAAAGGGACTAAAGCCAAAGTGGGTATTTTTTTGAAGCTACGAGACTTTTCTGCACTGAGGCACAGAGAGACAAGTAGATTTTTAGCTTGGAATGAGCTGAGAGCCATTTCCTCCCGTTGCTCTGCCTGGGGGACGCAGGCTGAGTGGTGCTGGGGCGTCTCAGCACCTCAGTGCTGTGGGGTGATGGCCTGAGCCCCCCAGGGCCGATGGAGACGCAGCTCAGCAAAGGTACAGAACCCCAGGTGAGCTCACAGGGAACTGGTGTGGAACTGAGCCAGGGAAGAGCTGGAGACCCCGAGAGCTGTGGCTGCCCCACAGCTTTTCCACAGGAGGGCTGGGGTTTTCCACAGGCCGTTCCCAGGGCAGCAGGGGGGCTGGGGGTGCTGCTGCCAGGCGGTACCGTGTGCGTGTGTGAGGGTGGGTGAGGATGAGTGTGAGTGAGGGAAGGGCGAAGGCTGCGCTTGAGCTTCCCGGGGCCACAGCTCCCTGCTGGCTGTGTCCCTCCGGTGTTTGTCCTGCTGCTGCTCAGCGTCCCGTCCTCGCTGCGTTCGCATGGACAGGCTTCCAAAAAACAAATAAAATCCGTGTGTTCCAGCCCGTGTCTGTCCTGGAGATCAGAGTCCCACACTCCGCTGGCTGTGGGAGGCCAAGCACTGCCAACACGAGTGTTCTGGCAGGAAAAGTGATGTTTAAAACCCCTCAGAGACCTGGGATGGATTGAAATGAGCGTGACTGGGGGTGGTGAGTGACTCTCCATCACGGGATCCAAACAGCAGGGTCCCAAACCAGGGACAGAGGGCAGGAGATGAAGGAAGGAACAAGCTGAGTCTGAAGTGCAGCACTCAAAGGGCCCAGGGCAGCAGGGGAGAGCTCTGCAGGGCTCAGCCACGATGCAGAGTGCAGCAGTCCCAGCAGGAACAGATTCCAAACACAATGAAAAATATGAGGCTCAAGGCCTTGCCCCAGGGAGATGCTGAGCAACACCACAGCACTGAGGGTACAAACCTTTATTGCAAACAAGAGCCCATAAAACAGGGAATCAAAGGCCTTTCCCACTGAGTCCTGGATGGGACTGAGGGGTCACAGCAAAGTCCAAGCTGGAAAACAGGGAGTGAGGCCCAGTGACAGGACTGCAGAGGCAACGTGGGAAGAGGATTCCCTCGGCCACCTCTGGAAGGGCAGGAAGCTCCGAGTGCCTGTGAACTGCTGCTGGGAGGGGAGACTGGGAGGTGTCACACAACTCCTCACACCCTGAAGAGAGAGAACTGGGGATGTGAATGACCTCCCCACCCCGGCCAACCCCCCTGCAGAGCCCACCAAGGGCACAGCACCCTGAGATGAGCTCAGCTGGGCAGAGCACGGTGCTGAGAACGCCCAGCTCGTGGGTTTGACCCCTGTGCTGCCCGTTCATTTCAGAGCTGGACTCCAGGACCCTTGTGGGTCCCTTCCAGCTCAGAACCTTGTGATTCTGCGAGCAGGTGGCAGGGGAAGCCTCGCTCTGCTCTGCCCCAGCAGCTCCCTCCACAAGCCCTTCAAAGCTCTGAGACACTTTCCTGGAAGCTGCCGCCTCACACTGACCCTGGAATACCCCACCCAGCCCCCAGCCCTGCCCAGAGCCCCCCAGCCCTGCCCAGAGCCCCCCAGCCCTGCCCAGAGCCCCCCAGCCCTTACCCACTGGGGTCACTGCACCAGCCTGTAGGTGATGTACCGCCCCGCCGTCTCGCTCGGCCTGATGATCTTCACCACCTGCAGGGCCCGCACCGAGCTCAGGACAGGGACACTCCCCTCCTGCTCCCAGAGCTCCGAAACACCACCAGGGACCACCCCCTCCCTGCCCTGGCACAGGGAGCTGCTGCCCCAGCCCCGTCCTCTCACCTGGCCGCGCTTTATCCCGAAGTACCGGGCCACGGGGTCCCCGGCCTGGATCCGGGGCAGCTGGTTCTCCCTCAGCTTGCTGAGCTGGGAGTCAAGGAGGAGCTCTGGGTACGCTCATGGGACAGGGAACTGTGGAAAGGGGGGGTCAGCCCAAAGTTTAACCATACCTGAGCAGGAGGGAGGGACAGGCACAGGGAACCAAGGAGCCATCAAAGGATACTATCGGGCCAGCAGCTCTGTCACCTCCTCCTTGGTCATGACAACGTGCTCTGGGACCAGCTGCAAACACGGGAGAGGCCAAAATGAGCCAGAGACAGGGACCAGCCCCTCACACGGCTGGACACAACCCCCCACCCCGCTCACCTCGTGCTCAGTGATGTTGATCAGAAGTTCCTGCTGCAGGAACTGCTCCAGGATGTATTTGGGAGCCATGTCCACCAGGGACTGGAAGGGAAAGGCCTGTCAGAGGCAGCTGGGACAGCCCTGGCAGTGCCCAGAGCCACACCTGGGGTCAGCCTGTGATCACACGGACACAGCCAGGCTGGGAATGAGCACATGGATCTCCTGGACCTTGAGAAATGTCCCCTTTTCTTCCCCCCACTTTCCAGCTGCTCAGGGGCCCTCAGCTGTGCTGCTGCCACCAGGACCAGCTGCTCTGGGAAAAGACACTTTGAGACTGAGAGAAAGCCTTTGTCAAGGCACAACAGGCTTTAGTGAAAGCCTTTCTCTGTAAGGGAATGCCAGACTTTTATTTACCTAAAACAGGGCTGAGAAAAGGCAGGGAAAGCCTCCAGTGCCCCTCGGAACGCCCCGAGTGGGACACGGCCCCCTCCCCACACACCTGCTTGGCCGAGGGGGTCATTCCCTGCTGCACCACGATCAGGGCCCGCGTGATGTTCTCCTCCTGCATGCGCTGGCAGTACATCTTGATCGTTTTGATCCCCACCTTGGGCTCCTCTGGGGAAGGAGCCACACGCGGGGTCAGCGAGAGCCGCCCGCGCCCCAAACCCCTCTCCCCCCGAGGGGCTCTGCCCGCGCCCCGCCCGCGCCGGCGCCGCTCACCGGGGAAGAAGACGAACATCTGGTCGGTGGGATCATCGTTGTGAGCCACCAGCACGGTCAGGTCAGTGCGGCGGGGGCGGCCCTCGCTGGGCTTGTCCCCGAACTGGGCCTTGAACTCCTCCAGCGTCTGGTCCAGCTCGTCCTGGGTCACCAGGTACCCGCGGTCGTGGCAGAGCTGCGGGAGCAGCGCCGGGCTCAGGGCTCTGCCGCGGCCCCCGCCGGTGCCGGCCCGTCCCGTCCCGCCGGTCCCATCCCGTGCCGCCCCCCCGGACCTGCATGATGGTCTTGCGGATCTTCCACAGCCGGTACGTCTCCTCCTCGTCGTCCATGCTGCCCGCTCAGGCCCCGCGGGCTGCCGGCGCTGCCGCCTGCCCCGCGCACACAGGCGGGCACCAGGGCGGCCGCGGGGGCCTCGGCCGCGGCGCCTCCTGGAAGATGTGGTCCGGCCCGGGCTGCCCTCGCCGCGGGGATCGCGGGCACCGGCGAGAACGAGAATCTCTCCGCCGCCGCCGCCGCCGCCGCCGCCGGGACGAGCCCCCGGATCTCTCCGGGCCGGCCCGGGAGGGACCTGCCTGACACGCCCCCCGCCCCGCGTGGTCTCGCCCGATAAACACCCCTGCGGCCACCCCGCCCGCCCCGCCTTCCCATTGGCTGAGCTGTCCGTCCATCACCCGGCCGGGCCGGCCCCGCGCGCTCTGATTGGCCGCAGCGGCGCGGGGGGCGGTGCATGTGCAGGATGCGCTGGGGCCGGGCGGTGCGGGCCGCGCTGCGGGGCGGGGGAGCGGCGGCGGCGGCGGGAGCGTTGCGGGCACCGCTGCGGAGCATGGTGAGTGTGGAGACTGCCCCGGGGCCGCGCGGGGGCTGCTCCCGGGGCTCCCCCGGGGGCGTGGGGCCGGCGGGGCGGGGTCGGGGGCGCGGACGGGGCTCCCCGCGGGCTCCCCGCTGACCCCCGCTCCGCAGTGCGCCCAGGCGGAGGACTGGCGCTCGGCCAGGGCCATCTACGATTTTCACGCGCTCGACATCGACGGCAACGACGTGTCCCTGGAGAAGTACCGGTAGGAGGGCAGGGCCGGGGGCGCGGGGCCGGGCGCGGCGGCCCTTGCGTAACCCGGGAGCCGCTGCCGCGCCCCGGCGGGCGAGGGGCCCGTCCCGCTCACCCCCCCCCTCCGCAGGGGCTGCGTCTGCATCATCACCAACGTCGCCTCCAAATGAGGGAAGACCGCGGTAAACTACACTCAGCTTGTCGACCTGCACGCCCGATACGCTGAGAGGGGTTTACGCATCCTGGGCTTTCCCTGCAACCAGTTCGGGAAGCAGGTGCGGGGGAAGGGGCCGAGGGCTCCCCGGGAGCGTCAGGACGGCTCGGGGGCCCTCACGGTCCCGGTGTCGCCTCTCAGGAGCCCGGGGATAACGCTCAGATCAAGGCATTTGCTGAGAACTATGGAGTGAAGTTCGACATGTACAGCAAGATCGATGTGAACGGGGACGATGCCCACCCGCTCTGGAAGTGGTTGAAGGAGCAGCCCAAAGGGAGGGGCACCCTGGGCAAGTGAGTGTGTTTTAGGGAGGGCTCGGCTCGGGGTCTGGCTGGGGCTGAGGAACCCGAGGAAGGGTTTTTCTGCCCAAAACTCACTCCTTGTTTTTCTCTCCTAGTGCAATAAAATGGAATTTCACCAAGGTAGGACACAGCTGCCTCCTCTGGGCCGTGCTGGGCACTGGGGAGCTCGGGGGTCCCCAAGGCAGGGAGGGGAGGGGGAAGCCTCACACCCGGGCTCTGCTCTGTGCCTTTACCCTGGATGTTGGGGCAGGAGCATCCCAAGGGGCTCCTGTGCTGGGAGACCCCTGGGAGCCCCTGCCCCGCCCCAGGGTGCAGCAATCAGACACTCCCTGGGAGCTCAGCTGACCCCTGGACTCACTCACGGGGTCTTGCTTCACTCCCCAGTTCCTCATTAACCGGGAGGGCCAAGTGGTGAAGAGGTACAGCCCGATGGAGGATCCCTATGTAAGTGCGGGGAGCAGCAGTGCCGGGGCGGGAGGAGGGGAGGGACAGGTATGTTTTCGGGGCACAAACGCTCCCTGTTCCCCCCAGGTGATCGAGAAGGACCTCCCTGCCTTCCTGTAGCTCCGCTCCGCTGTCCCCCTGCCCCCGGAGCCTCCTCCAGCCCCATGACGGGCTGCCCCCAAGCCAGGTCCTGGTGGGGCAGCCCCGACCCCGGCGTGCATCGCTGGACGAGGCCCCGCGGCTGCGGCCGCCTGGGCAGGAGCAGCCGGAGCCCCCTCGCAGTAACTGGAGACCCCTCCCAATAAAGACCTTAGGAACGAGCCCGTGGTGTTGGGGGGAGGGAGCGGGGCTGGTCCCAGGGAGAACCTTGAGCTTTGCTGGGAGCCAAAACCTTGCGTAACTCCTGAGCTCCTGAGCAGGGATAATCCCGGGGCTGAGGGGGAAGTGCACACAAATCCTGCCTGAGCTCCTGAGGGGCTCCTTGGGAAAACACAAAGCAGGGGAAGGTGTATGTCCCCTCTGGGATCCCTCCTGTCCCCAAGAGCTCTCCCAGCTGGCAAGGGCAGCAGAGGGGATGGGCCCAGCAGTGGCACATCCAGGAACAATTTCTGTAAAACAGAACCCAGTCATGTTGGAACACAGTGAATTAACCTCCCACAGCAAGTAGGTCCATCCTCCTCCTGGGCCTGGGGGTGCTGGATCTCCTGTTCACATCTGCAGTCCCCCCAGGGAGCCTCATCCTCAGCAGGGATGGGAGGGAGTGGGAAGAGCCCCGGGGTCTTCATTG
Source organism: Pyrocephalus nanus (assembly GCA_038380795.1). NCBI lineage: Eukaryota > Metazoa > Chordata > Aves > Passeriformes > Tyrannidae > Pyrocephalus > Pyrocephalus nanus. The sequence continues at coordinate 5,652,439 of CM076287.1, read as the reverse complement.
GGGTCCCCCAAGTCTGACCCACCCCCTGTGCCTGCAGCCTGGCACCTCAGGGATGCTGGAGGACCCCACTCTGGGGCAGGGGGGCTGTTTCTGGGAGCTGTCCCCCAGCCTTGGCCCGGATCCCTCGCTGGGGCTCACCCTGTCCCACCTCCCCTGGGATAACGGGCCGGCAGTGCCCGGGCGAGACATCGCGGCAGCTCCTGGGGGAGGAACACGACAAACAGAGGCTCCTTTATCTGTGTCTGCCCAGCAGAGCCGCCTCCTCAAGGCCAGAACTGCGGCTGATGCAGCAAGATCCTCCTCTGCAAGGGCAGCAGCTTCTCCCAGGGAGAGGGGGAGGCTTGGGACTGCAGCCCTCAATGCCACCGAGCTGACACAGGAGGAACAAAGTCCAGCTGCCAGCAGGACCCTGACCCAGGGATTCCTGATCCAAGTCCCACTGGCATCCTGGGGCAGGTTGGACAGACAGACAGACAGAGCTGGGACTTACAGAAATCTCACATGTGGCTTCCGTTCCATTTTTACTGAGCAGAATGAAAAATTATCCTTCTGAGGCAAGTAGAAAATTCAGGAATTATTAGTCCAAGGCACATATTCTAAAAAAATCTCTTTACATATGTACAACTCCATCAATTATAAATACACATAGAAACCAAAGGCAAACAACAAGCAGATTAAAAAGTGCCAACAAAAAGGTATCGGGGAAGAAAACGGGGACTCATTAAAAATACAATCAGTAGGACAACGGCAGAATAATTTAGTTAAAAGATAACGTTACATATTATTAACCCTGACAAAACACAGGATTGGGGCAGGGAAGGGATTCGTTGAAGGTGCTCTGTGTCTTCCCAGAGACCAGGGAGGGAGGATTGCATATATTTTAAAGTTAAGGTCAAAGCCACCAGGTAAGGCTCTGGCGGAGGGTGCCCAGCGGGGAGTTCCCCCTCGTTATTCCTGAGTTTCAGCCTCTCTGAGCTGCGCTTTCCTGGCGTCCTTTTCCCTCCTTGCCGAGAATTCAGCCCCAATGAGATCCGGGAGGTGCAGCCGGGGCCTCTCTGCCATGGCGAGGGCTGGGCCGTGCTTTAAATAGGGGAGGGTGTGGGGAGGGGCAGCTGGCTCTGCCAGGGACACTGCTGAGGGCGGCAGGAGCAGAGCTGGGGGAGAGCAGGAGCCCCCCGGGGCAGCAGCAGGGCCCTGAGGGAGGGGCAGGGGGGCTCCCCCCATCTTTGGTGATCGCTTTGAGGTAAAGGAGGTTTCCTTGGGTGCAGTGAAATGTGCCCCTGACAGCAGGGACTGACTCCAGCCCGGCGGGTGGTCGGGGGAGGTCCCAGGTCCTTCCCCTGGAAACATCCCACTGCCACTTTAGGAAACACCTCGATGAGTGACAGCAGAGAAAGAACCCAGCAAAGGGGAGGCTGGAGGCTGGCAGAGGAGCAGCTCAGGGGAGGTGCTGCTGGAGAGGTGCAGGAGGTGGCCAAGGGCCAACTCTGTCCTGGGAGGAGGCAGCTGGTCTGGCTGTGGGATGGGGTAGGTGGGGCAGTGCTTGCAAAACAGCCCTTGCTCTTTGGTATCTGAGAGCGAGGTTGCAGCAGGAGCAGCCAAACTGAGCATCCCAGGCAGTGACACAGACACTGCACATCCCTGAGCAGTGACCCTGACACTGCACACCCTGAGCAGTGACTCCCAGATGCACACTCAGCTCTCACCAGGGAGCTCTTCCCTTTCAGGGCCTGGCAGTGGCTGTTCCCATGGTCAGCAGTGGACAGGGCTGGGCTGCCCAGTACCAGACCCTTGGACTGGGGTCTGGCCCAGCCAAGGACAGTGCAGGACCAGCAGGACAGCCAGGTGAGGGGACAACACATGACAGCAGGACACTGGCCAAAGCAGGGCTGGTCACGGCGACCCGGCGAGGTTAAAGTGCAGGACAGGGGACACGTGGCCCTTCTGCTCTGGGGAATCCCGCTGGCCCTGGCCTGGCTGAGCTCTGACAGACCCGAGCTCTGGCACCATGGGGGTGCATCCAGCCCCAGCCTCTCCCACAGAGCTCAGCAGCCCAAGGTTCCTTCCCGAGCAGGGAAGGGCAGTGCAGGCAGTTTTGGGTCTCTCAATACACCGGCTCAGCCCTACCCGAGGACAGCTGAGCTCAGCAGCTCCCAACTCCACCGGGACAGCATTCCCTTGCCCTTCATCCCAGCCCTCCAGCACAGGCTGGGGCAGCCCAAACTGGGGCCTGAGCTCCCACCCTTCCCTAACGGACCAGCGCCAGTGACCGGGCGGTTCTGGAGCCCGGCTGCGGCCCCACAGAGCACTGGGCTGGAGGGCTGGGCAAGGCCTGGCCTGGCTGGGACACTCAGTAGTCTGTGGGGGTGGGCACAGGAGGGGGGTCTCCCCTCAGTCCCACACAGGCACTGACCTGTGAGCAGGACTTGACACAGCAGAGCCCCTCGGTCCAGCGGGACCCACTCGGCTCCCCCAGGCACGTTCCACCCAAACCTGCTTCCTCCCTCAGAACCACAAAACGGTCAGTCCAAACCAGCAGGAAATTCAGGGCTCCTCAGCTCTCACCTCTGCACCAGAGGACGCAGATCCACAGCGGCCGAGCCCCGCTGGCATTCCCGGCTGGCACTCAGAACTCCAGGTGTGGCCCGCTGAACTGGATCACGCTCTGGCGCTCCTGGGGGAGCAGGTTCTCCTGGGGGAACGTCCTCAGCATGTCCTCCAGGATCTCTCTAAAATTGATATTCCCATCTTGCTGGAGAAAATCCTCCTGTGGCTGCTGCAGGGGCGGCGGGGGGAGCGAGGCAGGGGGCTCGTGCCGTGAGGGGCCGGGGGCCACCCTGCCCTCCAGGCCAAAGCAAAAGGGCAACTGGTGCTGCTGGTGGGGGTGCAGGGGGGGCTCTGAGGGGAAGCAGAGTGCTCCAGGCTCCGGGTTCATCACCACGTCGGAAATGCTGTTGCTGGGAGGGCTGCAGGTCAAGTCCAGGATCTCGTCCTGGCACAGGGAGGGCAAGGACAGGGGTATCCTGGGCCCTGGCAGGAGGTGCAGGGGCAGGGAGAAGGGTGGGCCCTGCTCCTGGGCCTGGAGCAGCCGGCTGTGCTTCCGCTTGACGTCCTCGTCCATCTGCTTCAGCTCCTCCCGCACCCTGTGGACGCAGCTCTCGGGGATCTTTATCCCTGTGGGGGGAGCAGACATCAGTCCCCACAGCAGGGAAGGGATGGGGCACTCTGGGGACAGAGGGAAGGGCAGCAGCACCGGGGGGCTGGCTCACACCCCTGGAGTAACCCCAGCTCCCTCCTGCCCATGGGGCCACCTCAGCAGCGGGCGCTCCCAGGCTGGAACACGTCCCTTTTCAGGGAGGGAATCCTGGTGCTGGGCAGCTGGACCCCTTCATCCCATTCCCCTTCCCCTCCCCAGCACTTCACCCACCAACTTGCTTCTTCTTCTCCTTGGTCTTGAGGCGGACGATCTGCAGGTAGCTGCTGGCGGTGATGTCGGCCATGATGCCGGCGATCCTGCTCCACACCCGCAGCAGGGCCCCGCACAGCATGTAGTAGTGCCGCAGGCGCATGCCCTGGAAGCACTCCTTCCCCTCCTGGATCAGCTTGCAGCTCTTGTTCCTTCGGTTATCCAGGGAGAAAACCATCAGGATTAGCACGGGAGCAGAGGATTTTCCCCCCCTCAGCCCCCCCCACTGCCACAGCCAGGGACCCCCCAAGCAGAGGCCCTGCCTAAGGAGGGAGGATGTGGCTTAATGACTTTATGCTGAAAGAGGGGAGATTTAGATGGGATACTGGGAAGGAACTCCTCCCTGTGAGGGTGGGGAGGCCCTGGCCCAGGTTTCCCAGAGAAGCTGTGGCTGCCCCATCCCTGGCTGTGCTCAAGGCCAGGTTGGAGAGGGCTTGGAGCAACCTGGGACAGTGGAAGGTGTCCCTGCTGGATGGGCAGTATTTAAGGTGCCTTCCAACCCAAACCATCCCAGGATTCTGTGGCAGGCTGGGGCTGCAGCTGCCTTACCACACAGCATGGTTACAGTTCTTCAAGGAGAAGTGGTAGCTGCTCTCCCAGTGCTCCTTGGCTTCCTCGGGCACCACCTGCAACACAACACTCAGCATTAGGGATTTTCCACTGCCTAACACCCAGGGGAGATGTGAAATCCGGGGCTGGGAGTCAGGACATGCCATCCCTGCCCACTCACAACAGGATCCTGAGCAGCTGTGATGGGGTTAGAAGGGATGTCCTTCCAACCTCCCACAGCCCCCTCAGCAGAGGCAGCAGCTCCCACCTACCCGCCGGTACTTCTTCTGCAGACTGTCCAGGCTCTCGGGCTGGCTTTGCTTCCCAATATTTGGCTTGTAGAGGATGAAGTTCTTCCCACGGCTCTGCTCTGCCAGCAGACAGGTGTATTTGCTGCCTCGCATCTGTGGGGCACAGCTGATGGTTACAGTCACAGCCTCTCCAACCAAGCCCATGTTTCTCAAAACAAACCCCTTCCCTCCAGGATGGAGGTTCTTGGAGGCACCTTCCAGCCTTCAGGGAGAGGTCAGACAGGGACCCCGTAGAGCCATGGCAGATCTCCCACTGGAGCCACCCCTGAGCTGAGGTGCCACCCTGGCAGAGCCCAGGGACGTACCTTGTAGGAGAGGTAGAACCCTTCATTGGCTCCTGTCAGTTTGAGCGACTTCTCATAAGCTTCTTCCCACTTTAAGCCTCTGTCGACGCTGATCTGAACAGGGACACACAGAGGGATTTGTAACTCCAGGGACAGGACAAGTGCCTCATAAATCCCACCCTCAGCACAGCCTTGGTGCTGCTGCAGCCTAGAGCCAGGCAGAGACAGGTGCCCACCTTGTAGAACACGACCTGCCCGTCCTGCGGGTGCCCCGGGGTCAGGAAAACCTCCTTGCTCTCCTCATAGATCTCATCCACTCCTGGCGCTAAATCTGTGGAAGGAGAAAAGGCTGTGGTAAGGAAAACCCACCCAAACCACCTCCTTGGGTCTCAGGATCTGTGCTGGGTGGGGACACTGCAGTGGGGAACCACCCTCAGCCAGCACAGGGAGGAACAGGGAACCCCTGGGGTGCAGGAGGCAGAGCTGTGGCCACCCCACCCTCTCCATACCAAGGATGCCCATGTCGTATTTGCCCTCCTTCTTGTCCTTCTCAATCAGATAGTCAAAGGTGTCAGAAAAATACTGGAAGAGCATGTTCTGCTTGTCCACCTCCAGGCCCAGGATGCGGTTCAGGAATTTGGTGATGGAGCAATCTGCAAGAGCACAGTGGGTCAGGGAACATGGTGCAGCTGGGCACAGAACCCATCAGCCCCCTCCAAAAGAGCCCCTCAACCAGCCCCACAACGTCCTTTCCAACAGCAGCCCAGCCCAAAGGCTGTTCCTGTGGGCTGGGAACAGCCTCAGGGCCATGGGATGTGTGGGGCCACGGGATCTGCAGCACAGGCTGCTCCCACAGGACCTTCCCTTCAAGGCAAACACCCTGCCCAGCAAACCCCACGAGGCTGGGTGGGCCATGACAGCCCTGCCCCTTCCATTTGCCCCCTGCTTTGGGCAGGACCAGCTCGACACGTACCCTTCTCCACCGAGACAGTGCCGTACTTCATCTGACTGCAGAAGACACCCACGGAGATGAGCCCTTGCTTCATTTCTGGAATGGCAGAAGACACTTTGTGTGTTTTGGGGTTGAGCCTCCCCTCAGCAGTCCTGTGGGGCTGTTCCCCTCCAGCAGTGCCCGCTGTTTGGCAGCTCAGCCTCTCCCTATGCCTGGCAGGGCGATACCTCCCCACTCACAGTGAGCTGCTGAGCCAGTGGCATTTTCCTCCCCCTGTTTCCTCTCTCTGATTTATTTCTCAGCTCTTCCAGTGTCCCAAACCTGAGACTACCATGGCCAGGAGAAACCCCGGAGCTGGTAATGTTCTTACCACGGAAGAAGTCGGCCTCCCGTCTCTCGTAGCTCTTGGGCACAGGAACTCTGTTCTCCATGTGGCTGAGGATCGTGGACAGGACCCTGTCCAGGGCTTTGGCCCCATACTGTGGGAGGAGACGAGAGTCACACATGGGAGGAAGGGACACCGAGTCCTCCCCTCAAACCTGGCTCCCGTGCCCGCAGGAGCAGCAGGAGCTGGGTGCTAGGCCGGGCCCTGCCTGCAGGTGCCACCAATGATCTTCCCAGCTCTGATCCCACCACAGGCTCTCCCAGCTCCTCCAGCCCCCTCAGCCACGCTGCCCCAGAGCAGCCCTGTCACCTTGTTCTCGAAGTTGTACTTGCTGAGGTCCCTGGACTCGGTGGCCCGTCGGTCCCCGTGAGTTAAGGCACCCTGGGAAGGCAGAGGGAAGAAAACACGACTTTGAGCTGTTGCAAAACAGCAGGGAAGGATGGTCAAAGGACAAAGGAAGAGGCCAGGCTGGGAATGTGCCATGAGGAGGCAGTGTCCTCAGGGATACTGAGACTTTACCAGAGGATTGGAGGATTTATCAGAAGTGAAGAAAATGAAACAAACTCATTATTCTATTAATTATTTCACCAGCTTTTTGGGAATAAAATGTATGCTCTGGTAATAGTGGGGGAATTCCAGCATCTGGAATTGGGTTATGCTTCCCGGATTTGATTACATATTCTTCCTCGCTTCCTTTCCCAAATCCCAGGCTGCTAAAAGCCTTCTGCATTCCACGACTGCAATGCCTTCAGTCAGGGGTGACACAATCCCCCAGTTTCACTGGCCATGCCAGCAGGAGCCCCAGCACGGAATGTCCTCAGAGGGAGCTGGAGCCGATCCCTGCTGTGGGCACTCACCAGGCTCTCCAGGCGTTTGGCCACGATGGATGCAAACCTCCTCTCCCCTGCCAGCTCTGAGATCAGGAACACGTACTCTGGAGCAGAGACCTGGTTCGATCGGTGCGTTCGGCCTACGGGGACACGAGAACAGGGCTGGAAGGAGAGCTTGGGGCGGCCTGCCTGGAGCAGGAACAGAACCAGAAAAGCCAAATAACACCCATCCTGCTCACCCTGCAGAGTCCCTCCTCTGCCCCACAGCTCAGGACTGTGAGCCTGGCTCTGCCAAGTCTCAGCAGCAAGAGGGTGTGTGGCTGTGCCTGTGGCTCTGTCCTTTCCCCACAGAGACATCTCCTAAATGCACCTGCCCGGCTGTGGCACGAGCCTGGCTTGGGCAGTCACCACACCCATCCCACCCTCCCAGGTGCCTGGGCCCCACGGCCTGGCTGACACTCAGGGGCAGTGCCCAGGGACACCCAGCCCTCACCGAACTGCTGGATGGCCCGGTCCGCGCTCCAGGGCAGCTCCAGGGTCATGTGCACCCGGCGCTTCTGGTTCTTCACCCGTCTGTCTGCTTGGAGGGAGATCCCTGAGCTGGAGGCCTCTGAGATGATGGCTACGAGCTACAGGAGAGACAAGTGAGAACAGAGTGAGGATCCTGGACACGTGTGAAACCGCTTCAGGAAACAGGCCCGAGCACAGGAGCAACCCCAGCACACAGAGGGATCTGGGAATCCTTGCCAGCTTCCAGCAGGTCAAACCAACAGAGAGCTGCTGGCCTGAGGCTGGCAGGGCACAGGGATGCACAGGCACCCTCCCTGCCCTGTCCCCCTCACCTTCTCCCCGTTCATGAAGCGCTCCTTCTCCTTCAGGTTGACGTGGTCAATGGACAGCCCCTGCTCCGCGCGGGACTCGAACACCACGGAGCCATCAGGCCTGCGGACAACGCGGCCCTTCCGGCCCGTCATCTGCACACAGAGAGGGGCAGTGAGAGGGGGAGACCTCCAGCACCCAGCCAGACAGTTCTCAACAGCTTTTCCACAGTGCCAGGGAGAGGAAACCCTCTGCCAGCAGGAACCTTATTGTTTAAAGGAAGAAACTCTGTGAGGGTGGGGAGGCCCTGACCCAGGTTTCCCAGAGAAGCTGTGGCTGCCCCATCCCTGGAAGTGTCCAAATCCAGGTTGGATAGGGCTTGGAGTAACCTGATCTAGCAGAAGAGGTTCCTTTTCCCTATCACCCTGCCACCAAAATGCACTCTTCATGGTGGGGAGTACCTCAGCCACGTGCTCCGGGCCCCCAAAGTAATCGATCAGTTCATCCAAGGTATTGAGAGGTAGCTCTTTGCCCAGTGCTTGCACTTTTGCCAGGAGGTCCTGCTTCATCTTTTCCACGATCTCCAGCTCTCTCAGGCCATGCAGCTCTTTATGGGAAGGCAGCATGTGAAAACCACCTGCAATGTAAAAGACAAAAGTTGAGTTACCTGCTAACTGCAAATCAGAGCGGGGTAAGAGGTTGTCTCAGAGGGTTTCTGGGGGCACTGTCGTGGGCAAAGACACCGTGACCTGCAGTAAATGCTGCTGAGCATGGAGTGAATTCCCTCTGGGCTTCCCCATTTTGGTGGTGGAAGGACAATGGGCAAATCCCTCCTGCTCGCTGATCACAGCAGGTAAATGTGGATCCACCTCACAAACCCGAGTGTGAGCATCAGTATAGAAACCAGCCAAGGTCACAAGGCAGTCCAGTCCCAAGCCTGGAGGGGTTGCAATTCCCTGCAGGACCCAGTGCCCCCAGCCCCAGTGCCCCCAGCCCCAGTGCCCCAGTGCCCCCAGTCCCAGTGCCCCAGTGCCCCCAGTCCCAGTGCCCCAGTGCCCCCAGCCCCAGTGCCCTCAGCCCCAGTGCCCCAGTGCCCCCAGCCCCAGTGCCCCAGTGCCCCCAGCCCCAGTGCCCCCAGCCCCAGTGCCCCAGTGCCTCCAGCCCCAGTGCCCCCAGCCCCAGTGCCCCCAGCCCCAGTGCCCCAGTGCCCCCAGCCCCAGTGCCCCAGTGCCCCCAGCCCCAGTGCCCCAGTGCCCCCAGCCCCAGTGCCCCCAGCCCCAGTGCCCCCAGCCCCAGTGCCCCAGTGCCCCCAGCCCCAGTGCCCCCAGCCCCAGTGCCCCCAGCCCCAGTGCCCCAGTGCCCCCAGCCCCAGTGCCCCCAGCCCCAGTGCCCTGCTCACCCTCGGCAGCACAGCCAGTGTAGGTTTGCTCCACGAAGATGACATCGTCAGTCTCGGCCAGGGACTCTGGGGAGGAGTTGATGTCGCTGGGCGAGTCGTCGGACTCGGTGCTGCTGTCGTCGCTGATCTTGATGACCCCTGGGTCACACAGGCCCCGCAGAGCTTTGGGCCACCGGCCCCTCGGCCGCCCTGCAGAGAGCGAGCGGGTCATGGCACCGACCCGGGGAGGCACCAGCACAGGGCAGCAAGGGCCAGCTCAGAGAGAGGAGGAGGAATCCCAAAATAGCTGGGACTGCCCCAAATGGCAGGCTGACCTCGGAAAAACAGAGCCTCAGGGGTGGGGGGCAGGTAGGGAGGGAGGGAGAGCGGGAAGGAGAAAGGAAGAGAGAGAAAGGAAGAACAAGGCACTCCTGAGCAGGGCTGAAAGTCGGCTGCACATGTCAGGATGGACACATGGCCGGCTCTGAGCAGTGCCAGCTCCTCAGAGAAGTAATCCCAGGGCACTGCTTCCCGAGGAGTGTGCAGGACATGGGAAGGTACCAGTGTTTCGGGACACTGTTTGCTTCCAAGCACAGCAAGACGTGCCTCCACTACGTGAGAGGGTTCACAGACCAGCTCCACAACCTGCCAGTGCTGCTGCCCCCTCTTCTCCCTTTTTCACATCCCACTAGAGGAGAAATCCCAAAACTCTTCTTACCTGCAGCCACAGCCAATAATTTGGCAGGGAAGTGGTTTTTTTTCCCCAGGACACATGCAATGCCCTATGTAAGGTGTCATGGAGGAACCCCCTCACTGCAGGAGGGTTTGGACACCAGCCAGGCCTTGTGCCATCTGCCCCCAGTCCAGGCTGAGGGGACAGGGCACAGCCACGGGGCAGGGGCAGAGGGCAGGCCCTGCACTGGGACAGGGCACTGGGGCACAAGTGAAGCAGGAGAAGGGTGGATGACCCAGACCTGCTGCCCTCCAGATGAAGGAGCAGCAGGAGATGTGTGGGAGGGCAAACAGAAACCAAGGAGAGCAGCAAAAAGCATGGAGTGGGGAGAAGGGCAAGAGGCAGAGAACAAGTGAGTGGCTGGGGGGGAGCAGCAGGGCAGGAGGCTGGGAGTGAGGGAGCTCTTACGTTTTCTTTTAATGCCAGTTCCTTTTTCTCTCTTTCTTTTGGTTGAAGGAAAGTGCTTCTGAATTAGTGATAGAAAGACGCCTCTGAAAGTAAGATGCAAAATTTATTCCAGCCACCAGGAACATGTAACCAGTGTGTATTTGGGATAGCCCCACATTCCAGGAAGAGGGGTCAATCCTGCCCTATGGCTGCCAGAGCAGGCTCAGCCAGCCCCAGATACAGCTCCTGGAGCCTGAGAGTGTGTCAGGGCTGCAGGACCTGTACATAGTAACCAAGAGGGAGCTTTAAACAGGAAAAACACTGGGAAGCTGTTCCATCAAAAATCCAGTAACTCCCAGTGTCCAGCCTCTCTCCATGCCCTGAGAGCACAGACCAGCGCTGGGCCATCCAACAAATGTTCTCCACCAAGTCCTCTGATTCCCTGTGGGCCTGCTTCCCACAAAACCAAGTGGCAGAACATGGATCCATTGTGGTTTCAGGTGAATGGGAAAAAAACATCAGAAAAAAAAAACAAACAAAGGTTCCTGTGGGCTGTTCTACAAATCAAAGAGCAAATGTTTAAATGCTGACTGTGTGGATGAACACTCAGGGCAATGAGAAAGAGGTGCTGAACAAGCTCTGCTTGAAAGAAACCCAAAATCCCAAATGTTGCAAGTGACAGGTGAGAGGACGAACATGACAACTCCCCTGGGTGAGAAAAGAGAGCCTTGGGAACTGGGGAGGGAGCTCCAGGACCCTTAGTGTGAGGGGCTGAAGGGGACAAGGACCACACTGCTCCCCTGAAGGACAGAGCTCTGTCACTGCAGTTCTGTGGCACCAAGAATGGCCCCTTGTCCCGTGTGCTGGGGTGACCCTGCCCAAAAGAACACTCACTCTGGAGCCTCCCTGCTGTGCAATTCCACTCATTTCCCGGCACTCGCCCTCCCTGTCTCCCTGCAGACAGAGCCCTGGGCTGGAATCCACTCACAGAACAATGTTTATTTTTAACCCCATTTCTCGGCATCTTTAACCAACCACTCCTTCCCAGCACACTCCCCTCCAGAAATCCCCTGAAGCGCTGGAACACCAGGACACACATTTGGAGGCTGAGCAGATGCCAGGAGACACTCAGTGATCCAGCCAGGGCTGAGGAACACAGAGTTCCTGCCTTTGGGGCCAGGGACAGTCACACAGTGTGGGGATCCCCTGGCTCCAGGGACCACGCTTGTCCCCTACACCTGAGTTCTGTGACATGGAAACCAATCCAAGAGATCAAGAGAGCAAATCAGCCAAACAGCTGCCAGACCTGCCCTGTGCACTGTCACCAAACTGTGGTTTGGGCTGGACACAGTGGAGTCACACAGACCAACCCAAACCCACCACCAAGGGAGGAAAGCTCGGCCTAACCCGGACACGCACTGTTCCTGTCCCATACACGAGCTCAAAGCCAACACTGGAGGATCTGAACTCCTGGGACCACTCCTCTCCCTTGCCCTGCTCCAGTGATGCCCCCTCACAGCACCATCACCATTACAGGAGATTCTCTTGCTCATTCCTTTCATGTCAACACCCTCCTTTTCCAGAACCTGACACACACAAACTACATCTGAACTCCATTCCTGGCTCCTGCAAGTCTGGACCACAGGAGACTTCGAAATCCAGGATGTATCTCATACAGTCCCACTGAAGATACAGAGCCCCCTGGACCCCCCTGAGTGTCCTCTCCACAGCACAGGGGGAGGTGACATCAAACTGCATTTGAAGAGCAGCCAGTGTTCCGTGCAGGAGCTTTCCTCCCACTCCTCTGGCCTCCCACGCAGCCCCAGAGGAAAGCAGGGATTTTTAACTCACTCTGCAGCAGAGACAAAGCGGTTGAGGTGCCCATCGTTCTCGTCCAGGACCTCCCTGGTGCGAGCCTCCCCCGTGGACTGCAGGCCGATGACGATGCACTGCGGGGACACGAGGGATGGCACAGGGAGGCGTCAGGGCAGGGCACAGCGACAGGCTCAAGGGGTATTTCCCAGACCCAGGTACTCCCCTTGAACCCTGTCCCAAACAGATCCATGCTGGGCCCACGGCAGGGCTCCTGATGAAGAACCATCTCTCAAATCTTTCAGCATCCAACAGCCCCCTGTGCTGACCCCACAGAGGGTGACTCTGTGCTAGGGATTTTCTGCCTGAAATTTCCAAGGTGCACCCAGGTGGATGAAAGGACAGAGCTGTGCTCAAGGCGAAGGGTCTGATACCTCTTCTAGAATCCCAGGATGGTTTGGGTTGGAAAGGACCCTAAAGCTCATCCAGTCCCACCCCCTTCCATGGGCAGGGACACCTTGCACTGGACCAGGTTGCTCCAAGCCCCGTCCAACCTGGCCGTGAACACTTTCAGCTTGACCGTGACCCAAAATCCCATCCCAGAGCCTGCCCACATCCACCACGCACCAAGAGAGGGTAATGCCTCGGGGAGGAGGCCACGTTAATCCCCAGCATCATTCACTGGGAATGCCCTGCGAAAGCCGGGCACAGAGATGACGTGCCAGCTCCGGCTGGTACCTTGTCCCTGGCCAGCTCCTCCCGGGCCAGCTCCACGAGCCGCCGCACCTTGGCAGCGATGCACAGGTACTTGAAGAAGCGCTGGTGAGCCGACCAGAACTGCCCCCACAGCGACTTGCGAGACTCCAGCCCGATGCAGTCGGCTGCCTGCTGGAACACCATCAAGGCCTCTGCCCACTGCAGACGACAGCGAGGGGCAGGAGTTAATATCCTCGTTTCCACTGCCATTCCTGCCGTGCAGGAGGTGAGCAGAACAGGCTGGGGGCTGATAATCTGCTTTAGGATCAGTGTTTATGTCGCTGTGCTGGGCTGAATGAGCGCTCTGGTCTGATTCTCTGCATCAGCAGGACACAGCTCTGGTTTGCAAATATGGAACTTTCAATCAGAAGCAAAGAAGTATAAGGTGGTGGGTTTTTTTACATTAGCTGAGCATTGTGTACCCCTTCTCTTTCTTATGTTTGAGGTCATGGCCACATTTAGGGTCCTCAAACCCTCCCACATACCAGTGGCCATGCCCAAAGCACGGGTGAACTTCAGCCTCCCACTGCAACGGGCCCAGCTCACCAGCTTGGCTGCCTTGTCATAGACAGCCTTGTACTGCTCGTCCAGCGGGATCTCCTCGATCCTGAAGGTCACTCCAGTGAAGCTGAGCTGCCTGGCAATGTACATCCCACTGACCTTCATGTCCATCGCCACAATCTCCATCGCTCCGACCCCCCTGCGAGAGGGCGACAACTGTGGGACCCAGCAGTGACCCCAGCAGTGACCCCCAGCAGTGACCCCAGCAGTGACCCCCAGGACCCCCCAGCAGTGACCCCCCAGCAGTGACCCCAGCAGTGACCCCCAGGACCCCCCAGCAGTGACCCCAGCAGTGACCCCCAGGACCCCCCAGCAGTGACCCCAGCAGTGACCCCCCAGCAGTGACCCCCAAGCAGTGACCCCCCCAGCAGTGACCCCCCCAGCAGTGACCCCCATGACCCCCCAGCAGTGACCCCCATGACCCCCCAGCTGCTGCCTCTGCAGCCCCAGCCCCTCCCCTGGCTCACGGTGCCCACACCACCCTCGGGCACTGCAGCCACGTCCCACACCTCGGCCTGCTCGGGGCTGGGCAGGACTCACCTCTTCTCAATCGCGTGCAGGAACTCATCGAAGGCTCGGAATGGGGTCCCCTCCCCCCAGATCCCCAGGCGGCTCATGTAAATCATGTTTTTTGGCTCTGAGGCACCTGTTTGGGCAGAATTCACTGTCAGCAAACCCACAGCACCTGGGAATAGTTGTGACTCAAGTGAAGGGAACTCTGAAGAGGTTGGCATTTGTCACTGTGCCTTAGGAGACCTTTCCAAACCTTGCCCTCCCTACACTGAGTGGGCAAGTGTGACCACACAGCTGGCCAGGAACAAGTTAAACTGGAGAGAAATTAGTCTGACCTGCCAAAAAGCTACAGGTAACATCAGTGATGGGGCTTGGGGCAGATCTCGGCTCTCTGAGCTCCTCTCTAGCCTTGCAGCACCACTCTTCACACCCACACCCTGAGCAGAGCAGCTCACCTGTGGCACTGGCATAGACCACCCTTGCTTGAGGCAGCTTGTTCTGCAGGTCCAGCACTGCTTTGCCCATTTTGGTGGAGCTGGCGTTTTTGGCTTTGTGGCATTCATCAAACACAATCTGCAGCGCAATGTCAGTTAAGGAGAAAGGATCTATTTGCATCCCAAGGATGGGAGCAGACAGAAAACACAGCCAAGCTGCCTTCATCCAACCAAACACCCTGTCCCAGTAGGGACTCGCTCATTCCCCACACATGGAATCTGCTGGCTTTGCCCACTCCTCTGCTCCTCACACCCTAACTCATCTCTGCCTCCCCTTCCCTTCACCTCCAAGGTGTGTTTTGTCTTGTAATGCTGAGGGAGAGGAATGTGAAAAGGTTAATCCCAGCTGCTTCTTCCCCTCCCTACTTTAACTGCATCCTGGGAGGAGGAGGAGATCGAGTGTGGGGGATTCATGTGCTCCCAGCACTAAAGTATCTCCTGCAGGCACCGGGCTGCTCCCACAGCAGCTCCCTGTGACTTCAGATGGCCCCGAGCTTTGTTCCCTAGTGAAGCACAACCACAAGCAGCAGTTCCCCTCTCTCCACTTTTTGACTGTTTTTTTTAAGGATACAACTCCATCAAAGTTTTCCCTGCACCAGTCCAAAATCTGTTTTAAGCGCGTCCTGTGCTGTCCCCCGGCCTGGCTTTCGCCGATCAGCGCCGAGTAGGTGGCAAAGAGGACTCCTTCTGAGGTAGCTGTGTCACCGTATTTAATCTGCAGGGAGGAAGGACCAGAGCACACACACTCATCATCACTGTCCCCAGCAGGTCACACAGCCATGCCGGACACACGCTCCTGACCCCAGAACAAACCCCAGCCTGAGCTCAGAGCAGGCAAAAAGCTCTCAGTAGCTGATGCCTTCGGCATTTCTACTGGCACTGAGACAGGGTGATGACAGGGACTGTAAATGTCTGGAGAAGTGCCCCAGCCAGTGTGTCAGCACATCTGGACGCCTGCAGTGAACTGTGGGGACCATGCGAGGACGTTGATTTTCTGGCAAAAAAAGCGCTTCATTTTTTTAAGCAACAGTTTAGAGTGTTTCGTTGCTTTGAACTCTCCTGTGGGATTCAATTCCTTCTAGAAAATCATTTTCTCTTTGATCAGGTGAGATTGTTGCCCATGGGTCCCACCTCTAATGAAATCCAAGGCAGGGGAAAAACCCCTAGTCCCAAGCTGAAGAACGTTCCATTTAAAGTCTTTTGGGGCTGAAAACAAAATCCCTTTCAGTCTCTTATTGGAGGGCATTCAGAGGTGTTAAGCACCTGTGGTTTCTATAGACTTTGTAAAAGCTGGTTGTTCGATGCCATTAGAACCAGAGGAGAGGGTTTCAATGAACTGGAAAACACTGGACAGAGACTCAAGCAGGCCACAAAGAGCCCTGTGAATAATCATCACACAAGTGCTGATGGTGCTTTTGAGAAGCACTTCAGCCTCATCACTGAGTAACTGAAGAAAGCCTGAAAATCCTTTAATGTGCTCATCTGGGGGAAATGCCCACATGCTCCATGGGTCTGCCAGGCACCAGCCCGGGCACCTCTGTGCTCCCTATGTGCTCTGAGAAGTGGTTCCATGAACCAGCACTAGCAAAGGATTGCCCAGAAGAGCAGAGCACATCTCACAGAGAGGTTCCCCCCACAGGATTCCTCAGGAATGGTGAAGGAGGTTCCCATCCTGCTGTACTTGCACGTGCCTGCAGACACTTCCCACTCCCTGCAGGGAACAGCTCTGTGCTCCCCGTGCAGCTCCACAGGGTACAAAAATAGCTGGAGCCCCGAGTGGGAAGAGGGCTGGGAGGAGGGAACACAGGCAGCTCAGTGTCTGTGGCTGCAGAGGTGACACTGCCCCACATGCCCAGGCAGAGCCTGAAACTGCTCCCCTGGGCTGATTTCCAGAGCAGCCCTGCAGCTCCTCTCCTACCTTGTTCAGAGCATGCACAGGAATGTGGGAGGCCTCAATGTCCTTCAGGTCTCTCTCAGCATCATACTTGAGATCATTGGAGACGCTGAACCTGTGAAGTGAGAGCAGGGTGGGTTATCTGCTCCTGGGGTGGGTTATCTCCCCCAGCAGTTGGGGCTGATTATGTCCCCCAGGAGCCAGGGCTGGGTATGTCCCCAGGCAGTCACAGTGATTAACAGCTCTGACTAAAGCAGGAGGAGCTGTGCAGAGCTGTCACATCTCCACTGCCCACACACCCCAACCTGAGATCTGACAGCTGCCCCCTGGCACAGGCTGAGTGTGATCTGCAGCAAACCCCATTCCTGGCTCTGCACCCAGGAAGCCCATGAACACCCCTACAGACTGCAGAGAGTGGGGCCAGACTGCTCCTCACACCCCTGGGAGCACAAAACCTGCCATTTCACAGTGACTCATTCTCCATCCCTGCTGTAGGCAGAATATTCCCATTTCACAGGCAGCAACCAGGCAGCGAGAGGTGGAAACGACTTACCCAAGGCCACAGCATGACTCAACTCTAAAGCCAACATCAGCACTAAGGAATTCCTTACTTCTAGATCCAAACTAACTCCAAGGTCTTACGGGAAAAGAGAGAAAAAAAACCCAGCAACTTACCACAGAGCTTTTTTCCTCCCTTTAAGATAATTTTCAAAGATGATGCCCGCAACGGTCCTGCCCTTCCCCACTCCAGCACCGTCCCCGATGAGGAACCCAGCTCGCTGCCCATTGGGCAATAAAACTTCGTGTTGCTGCAAAACCAAGAACAGGACTGGAAATTAAACGAGATTTGCCTTTATTAACAGCTCTGATGTGAGCACTGCTTAGCCCTTCCACACATCCCACCGATGCACATGCATGTCCTGCTCAGACAAACAATGGCAGGAAGGGTCAGGGGTCATGGCCAAGCTCACAAGTGGCACTTCGTGGAGAGGGCCCCCAAAATGTACAGCTGTCCACAACAAAAGTCCAGGGTTCTTGCCTCTTTGGGAAACAGACCCCACAGAAGGCCCTGGCTTCAAATAACCCTTCGCAAGGCATTTGAAATGCCAAAGGAGTTCCATCAACTGAATTACAATTATTTTAAACCACGTGAACACTGTCCCTACCAGAGGCAGCTTCACTGAGGGGTAGGAGATGGGCAAGGCAGTACCTGGCAGGCATAGATGATTGCTTCCAGCTGTAGTGCAGACAGGGAGCCCTTGTCAGCCACGGAGCACGGCAGGGACAGGCTGTAGGTGATGTCAGGGGGGGGAACGCTCGACAGGGTACTCGTCTCAACCACCAGGTCAGGGTGGTGCTTCCCAATCTTGGCTAAATGACAACAGCACACAGGTAAGTCAAGGTCTTTGCTCCCAGGGGCACCTCAGGAGCTCTGCAGAGCTCATCAACTGGCTGCAGCCCTGCTCATGGCAGAGTTTTCCCAGAAAACCATGAGCCTGGGAGGTGCCACGGGGAACACCAGATACTGCTCACAGGAAATTAAGGGAGCAGTGAAACAGGCTGGTAACAATGGAGCAAACAGCACTTCCCATGGCAACACTCACACTTTGAAGGGATGTATTCTGCATAGGTCTCCGTTTGCCCCAACTCTTCCGTTTCTTCCTCCTCACCCTCATCCTCCTCCTCTGCAGGAGCCTGAGACTGGAGAGGAGCATTGACCCAAGGTTAACGTTCTTGCTGAGCTATGCACACGTGCAGTGCTGTGCCCTGCCACAACCTGCCACTGAAACCACCCCCCAAACCCTCCAGACACAATCCATCTCACCTGCCCTGAGCGAGGCACCCAGCACAGCTTAGAACCAGCGTGGTGCCAGCAGCACAGGGCAAAGTCCCGAGAGCCCAAAGTGTCCCTTAACACAGTGAGGTGCCACCCCAGGAAATACAACACACTTCTGTTTTCTTGTCTCATTCCCTCTGAAGGGAAAAGGGTCAGAACTGCTCCCCCCAACGCTGGGATGTCCCCAGGAGCCTGGTGTCCCACCCCACTGAGGCCAACCATCGCTCTCACCTGGTAGCTGGTGAGGAGTGGGGTGTTGGGGACAGCAGGAACGTGGTCGTGGGAGCTGTTCAGGCCAGGGAATGGTGTGCTGGATGAGAACAGCTGGAACACAAAGGCTGCAGGTGAGGAAAGGCTCCAAACCCTCAGCCCTCCGACCCCAGCAAGCACAGAAATACACCAACAAAGATCCTTGGGCACGTGGGATCCCTGGACCATCCAGCCCGCTGTGCCACAGCCAGCAAGGAGAGAGAGCTCCCGAGACACTCTGGGCTGGGAGGACTCGGGCAAGGAGATCCTTTGTCTGCTCCCACACAAACAAATTCACCCTGGAATTTCCCGACAGCCAGCAAGGTCAGGCCAGCAGCTCGTGGCATCCAAAGCAATCAGCAACTCCAGGAGCAGCACTACTCCAATTTACAGCCTGTGCAGAGTGCCAGGCTCACAGAGCCTCCTGCTCCACCAGCAGCAGAGAAAGATGGGAAGATCTTAGGCATAAACACTCCTATTTTTAAATAAAATAAAAAAAAATAAAAAGAAGAAAGAAAAAAGCCACCCTCCATTCCTGGAAGCCTGAGTCAGAATTACCAGAAGGAAGCTGGACGGAAGAGCTGCTTTTGGTGCCAGCAAATCTGGAGAGCAGGTGAAACATCCCCACCTACAAATCCCAGCTCAGAGTTTGGTCTCAGGCAGGAGAAAGGCCTGGAGCTGCTGGAAGGGCAGGATGTGTTCTTGCAGCTCCAGCAGTAGGAGGTTTTGCATCACCCAATCCCCAAAGTACAAACCTCTGCTATCCCGATCCAGCTTTGGCACTCAGCATTCCACCCCAGGAATTGCAGAGGATGCCACAGGAACCTTGGTTGCTCAGAGCATTTGGAAACTACCCACACAGGTGAGAATGTGCTGTGAGGGCCAGAGCAGGTGGGATCAGGAGCTGCAGTGGGAGATGGATCATCCACCTGTACAATTCCTGCCTTTTTCCACCCCCCCCTTCACCTCCCAGTTTGATTTTCTCCTGCCTCTGTGTTAAGGACATCCAGAGAAAAGAAACACAGATCCATGAGAACACGGGGCTGGAAGCAGGAGAGTGACAATGTCACAGTCACAGCCTCGGCCCTACTCCATTTTTTTCCTCTCTGCATCATTCTCCATTTTGTCCCACCTCACCGTGACTTCCCTGGGAAGGGAATCAGTCCCATGTGGCTTCCAGGCAGAGCCCCCCTCTGTGTAAATCCCTTCCCTGGGTACTGAGCTGGGAGAAGGGTGAAGTGCTGTGAACAAGCTAAAAAAAAACTGCATGAGCAGCTCCAAAATTCCAGCCACAGGCTTCCGAAGTAAGCCTGTGCTTCCCAGCCTTAAAACACTGGGAATGTGTGAGACGGATGAGAGAAAACACGACATGACAGGGACTATTTTTAAATGGTATTTCCCAACTCCATTACAAAGGAAACTGTTTTGTCTGCTGCTCCTGCAAATATTTCACAGGGTGGCAGCTCCTCCCTGACTGCCCATTCCTGAATGACAAACAGAGCCAACACACTGGATGCAGCTCCTTTCCTGGGGATAACAACTCTCCCCACATGGACAGCTCCAGCCCTCTCCTCCTCAATCTTAACACCCCACTCCAGACTCAGCACTGGGCACCTCGGTCCAGGGGTTCCCAGGGAGCTTGGAATGTTTATTTTTAAAGAGGACAAGGCACAAGGCTGTTCCTGTACCTGGGATCCACAGGTGGGTCCCCCACAGGATGCATCCAGCTTGGCCCCTGGCATGTCCCACACATCAGAACTGTGAGAGACTGATGTTCCTGCTCTGCCTGGGTCTCTGAAACAGAAATTCTGGAAAAACTGCAGTCCTGATAACCCAGCAGAGCTGGGTCAGAGCTGGCTGCACAGCCACAGCTGAGTGATGTCCTGGATCACACGGATCAGGATGAATCTGCCCGGGTGTAACGTGACTGAGGTTCCATTTGTACTCTAGCTTAGTGACTGCTCCGGCTGCTGGCAAGCCAAAATTCCTGCAATTCTATGGAAAACTACACTGTGAGGATGTGGGAAGGGATAAGGAGAGATTATCCAAACTGCTGATACCCAACGTCCAGCTGCCAATGATGAGTCAGTCTGACAATCCTTTCACCCAGTGTCCAGGTCCACAGTGCCACCTCCATGCAAAAATGAACCCAAAATCTCCTGTCCAGGATGCACCTCCCTGACACCTCCTCAGGAAATATCACTCAGTTAAAAAGCAGCCCAAAAAGCAACCACCCCGCCCAAACCATCTCTGTCTCCAGAAAACGCAGATAAGACAACGTTTAAAATAGCTGGAGATTCCTTTCCAAGGGAAGTTGTTTATAAATGGAATTCCAAGGAGCTAATTGGCCTTATCTGAGTCCAAGTGCTCCACAGGACAAAAGAGGCGAGGGCAGGACGTGAGGAACAGCACAGGAGAGGGACAAGGCCAAGCTGGAGGCACTGCAGTGCCCACTCCAGTCAGTCTTACAGGATATTTATTTCTCCCTTGTTTTCTTTACACTGAATTTAGAAAACTGGGTGTTTTCCCTCGTTCTTCCTAAGAGAGTGACCTGCAGAGGGACCGGGATCCAGCGGATGTGGACGATGTGGCTCCAACAACCCCCGGAGGAGGTGGCTGCCCCTGGTGCCCACGCCAGCCCCAGCTGAGGCAGAGCAGATGGCAGAGGACCACAAGCTGCTGTGGGATTGCCAGGAGATCCCACGCCCCGGAAAACTCCGGGATGTAAAAGCTTGCAGGGACTTGGACTCACAAAGTAAACAGAAATGGTGAGTCTCAAGTTGAGACAGTTTTTCAGTCACTGTAAATGAAATATTTGCCCTGGAGAACAAACAAAAGGTGCCGATGCTGTGGGGGGCAGTTAATGATCCATGTCCTGGAGCCCAACCCTTCAGCACTCCCGAGTGCCCTGTCCAGGTCACACTGGACCTGCTGAATGTTTTAGGGAGACATCCTCCTCGGGATGTACCTCCCTGCCACAGCTGGTGCCTGCTAACAGCAGAACAGCATCACCACACCTCAACTTCACCTGAAGGAATTGGGTTGGTTTCTTAATTCCTTCAAACCCCCACAGGATGAAGCCTGAGGTGCCTCCTGTCTTCTGTGGAGGACGAGGGAGAAGCAGCCCCTACCTCGATGGGGTTCTGTGGCATGTTCACATCCCATAGTGTTGGCACGTGGTTCAGGCTGTCGGCGGACAGGAAGTCCTTGGGATCCGCGATGTCCGAGAGGGAATCCGCGGGGGACGAGAAGAGGGAGTTGTTGGAGAGCTCATCGAGGTATGAAGAATCCTGCAGTGCAGACACGACCACGGTTAGGGGAGGCAGGAGGAGACCAGAGAGCTCCTTCCTCACTCTGCCAGCAAGTTCTAATTTCTCGCTGTTGAAGGAGCAGCCCCGTTACTTCACGCTCCACAAATCTCAGAGATTACCCTGAGGCTGAGGACACGCTCTGAGGTGCAGATTGAAAACCTGTTTCTTGAAAAAGCAGAAAAACTCCTGGCCAGGAGTATGGGTACACGGTCAGGGCTGATTCGGGCTGTGCACATCCCTGCACACAGAGGAGTGGGAGAGATGCATCGTGCTGTTCCTGAGGGCTTCAGGCCGAGACCCGGGTCAGACACCCCCTAATTGCTATCAAAAATTACAGGTTTCAGTGTTTAAACCACCAGGCCACATTCCCTTCCCCTTTTTTCCAGGGATGTCTCACTGGCCCCCTGAAGCCATTAGTGCAGGCACTGGCAGCGGTGCACAGAGGCACTGAGGGAATGGCAGGTGTGATGCTGGGGGTTGGATTCCTCAAATACCAACCAGGGACCCAGGAACTCAAGGAGCAAGGGCTGCCCGTGGGTCTGGCAGAGCAGCGGGTGCTGCCATGTGCCCAAGGGGCAGCGCTTCCCGTGCAGCTCTTGCTCTTGATAGTTCTGTGGCTATTTTAGGATTACCCAGAAAGCAAGCTGTCTGCAGAGTGAACAGGCATCCAGACTCATCACCTCAGAATTAGAGGATCTCTGGACTCCGTTTCACACTTGGGAAAGCAGAACAACACTCAGGCAAACACGGCCTCGGCCAGAGCGAGTGCCCTGTGCAGGATCCCCATCTGATCCCAGCACTGAGACTCCTCTGAGCTGGGTTTGTTCACCTGCCAGTGGCACTGACAGAGGCTGGGTCAGGAGGAAACATCAGCACATCATGTCATGGCAGCAAGGAGGCTGCAGGGCAGCCCAGAGCAGCCACTGCACGTCAGGGTCCCCAGGCCAGGCAAGGGCTGGGCTGGAACAGCAGCAGGACCTGGGCAAGCCCTGAGACACCACCTGAGACACCCCAGCAAGTGTCCCCCACCACCTTCCCAAACCCAGCCCTTCCATCCCCATTGCCCAGGGCACTGGGCTGAGCTGGGGGGAGCAAACCAGCCTCCAAGGCAGAGGGAGGACAATGCCAGTCCTGGAAGTGATGCAGTGATCCCATCCTCTCCCCACATCACAAAGCATTACTCACCAACTTCTAGAGTCTCCCATTTGTCTTAACTAATTGCATTATCTAAAGAGCACTAAAGTTAATCACCTGCCAGGTCCCCCGCCCAAAGAACTTCAACCACCACAGCATTAATTGGCCCTGCCTCTATTAAACCCAGAGTTATTGCTTAACAAAAGGCCACAAATAACCACAACCAGTACAAATCATGCCTGGACTAATCACTCCACTGGTTTATCTGCCCCAAACTGGAGCAGCTGCCTTGGTGTCCTCAGGGAAAAAGAAGGATCATCACCCCAACCAAGAGCTCGTGGTCAGGATCCTCAGGTGTCGGGCTTGAAACAAGTTATTTTGTCCCTGTTTCAGACTGATTAATCAAAATTTTAAGGATTTCTCACTGGAAACATGAGGTTTTACAGGAACAGCACTTCTGTTTCAGCAGAAGTTGCATTTCTGCAACAGATGGAATTTGCCCTGCCAGGCAGGATTTTTATTTCAGATGTTTTTCCACCACGGTTCTCTCCATAAATCTTACTCCTGGAATTCAGCATCTCCGTGACCTCCTCTGGACTGGGCCCAGCAGGTCCAGGCCGAGGACCCAGAGCTGGGCTCAGGGCTGCAGGTGGGTCTTGGAGCAGAGGATGAACTGATGCTGCTGTGGCACATGTCACTATCCCAAAACTGAGATTATCAAACCCAACAACTCACTCCCTAGAAAAGATCAGGAAAAAGATCAGGGTAAACCAGCCCAAACACTCGACCTTTCTCCAAGCCCCTGGGAACAGCTCAGTTCCTTTAGTCAAAACAAAGTGTTAAAAATAATGATATAAATAAAAAAAACGAACAGGTGAAGTCTAAATAAAGAAGGAACAAGCATTCTAAAAATATTTTTGGCCATCAATAGAAATGTTTTATTTTCTCACAATCCAGACTCTGAGGAAACCGTGTCTGCAGAACAGCTCTGGATGACTGCACTGCACAGCACCCAGGTGAGAGGGGGGGTTTTATTAAAAACCAAAAAACCCCATCTATATACGCAAATACACACCCACAACCACAGCCACGCTGTCAGCAAGGAGAGATTTGGCACCTCAAAAATCACAGATTAAGCAAATTATGTTTCAGGAGCGACAGAACCAGCAGCTGCAGATGATCACTATAAAACCCTTTAGCTGCAAAACCCCAAAGGTTTCCTAAATTCAGGGCAACAAACTGGCAGTGGGGAAGGGTTCAGCTCCGGCCAGCCGGTGTTCCCCTCGCTCCCTGCACCCGGCATCTGCTTGGGAAATAAAACCCCTCAAAGCCCTCACA
This sequence comes from Pyrocephalus nanus, assembly GCA_038380795.1. Lineage (NCBI taxonomy): Eukaryota > Metazoa > Chordata > Aves > Passeriformes > Tyrannidae > Pyrocephalus > Pyrocephalus nanus. The sequence goes on along the minus strand of CM076287.1, from coordinate 5,628,446 downwards.
CCCACACAAACACACGGATCAGTTCCCACACAGCTCCTTCCCTCCAAATTCCACGCTCAGTGACCGAGTCCTGACCCACAGAGCAACGTCCAGCAAGGCAGGTACCAGCAGAATATAAATCACATCTTCGGGACAATAAATCTGTTGCCGGTGCCCAGCGTGGAGAGGCATCATTCCCAAAGTGCCACTGCACAACTCCCAGGGAGCAGCTGGGACCGGCTGCCCTCGCAGCCAAACGCACCAGGGATTCCGAGGAGGAGGATAAAAAACCAGGAAAAATCAGGCATTACCTTGAAGAGAGACGGGAACTTTAGCCAGAAGTGCATTTGGGACATTTTAGAGCAGCATTCGGGGGGCTGTCGGCGGCAGCAGCACAGGGAGGGTGCTCAGTGTAAAGTGAGGAAAGGTCCATTCACGGCCGGGGCTCATCGGGGGCTTTAAAAACCAACATTCGGCAGCCAGGAGGGAAAATGGAGGCAAAGGGCCCGGCAGAGCCGCTGTCCTGCGCCCGCAGATTTGCATAGAGTGTTTAGTCACGACGAGAGGGCTCTTACTTCCTCTAAGTCCAGGGCTGACTTTCAGGAAATGATGCCTGCTTGGTAAGTCAGTGAAATTACTGGCAGTGCGAGGAGAATTACTGTACGTGGTGTAATCCAACCACAGAGCTCGGTAAACAGCGCCGGGCTCCGCGGAGCCAGAGGGCTCTGGGCTCCCTCCCCGGCCACCAACCCCAGCCTGTGCCCCCCCCTGCAGCCCCTGCTCTGGGCTGGGGTCCTGCCCACCCACCCGCCCTCCCGATTTCGGGGCTCAGATGAAGAGATCAAAGTGACAAAGTTCACGAGTGTTCCCACGCTGGTGTCCCCCCCAGAGCCATGTGCTCTCTTTGTCTTCAGTGCCTGCCCCACCCCAAACTGTGACATTAGAAACCCAAAGGAGTGGCCATTCTCTTCCCTTTCCTCCCTAGATCACTTCCCAGGGATGTTGCCTTCTCTTTCCAAGGCTGTCCCCTTTAACAGTTCTGGTAACAGAAAAAAGCAAAAATTCTGGTGGGGAAGAGAAGGCACAAAAAGGGACACCTGAAAGGGAGGTAAGCTTAAGGAAGGTCTGCTCCCACACCACCCGAGGCTGGAGGGGACGGGAATCCGCCAGAGAACCCCCTGCCCAGCGGGAAATCCCTGAGAACTGTTGTGTTTGCACTGGGTGCAAGAGGCTCCTGTTTGCTCTGCCCTGGCATGGCCAGCAGTGGCCCCAGAGCTGGGCTCTGCCCGAGGGGTCAGTCCCAGTTCACCCAGCACACCCAGCAGCACACAGACCCAGCGCTGGGGACGGCCAGGGGGGCACTCACTGCTCTGAGTCTCTGTGTCCCTGCTCCTTCCACACACCCACGGCACAGCTCCAAGGGAATGCAGCTCTCGCTGTCACTGCTGATGGAAGTGCTCCTGGGGCCTCGTGCCGGGAACAGCTGGAAAATCCCACATTATGAGGCACTTCCATAAAAACAGAGCTTTGGAGTGACAGAAGCCAGCCAAAGCCCTGGAGGCCCACGAGAGAAGCGAGCAGAAAACGGGGTGCTCTCCAACCCTCCAGGGAGACAGACCAGAGTGAGGGAAATCTGCTTTCTGCCATCAGATCCCTCCAAGGAAAACATGCTGGGTCCCAGAGCTGGAAAACCACCCCCAGGACAGAAACCCGCAGCGGGGCTCCTTTCCAAGGGCAGAACCCTCTGCAGCACTGTGGTTCCACAGGGACTGTTACATCAGCAGCGAGGATCCACCTTCCATCCTGCAACACACCTCGTCCAGGAGGGCTTTTCCATAAGCAAATGGGAAAGAAAAACACCAGGGCGGGTGCTTTCAGCAACACATGTGGAGTGAAGAGGCCAAATTCATTTCTGCAATGTCTTAATTAGCGACTCGCTGCGTGACCTTGACTGAACCACCACCTCCTGCTATTCCTGCCAACCTTTGGAAAAGCAGGTGGGTTATTTCCTCTTCCTCTTTCTGTCAGTGAACAAACGGGGCAGGCAAGAGCCCTGCAGTGGCACAGATAAGCAGGGCTGCTCATTGATTCTGCGGGACCACAGTGGTGTGATCACCGCGGGCGAGACAAACCACGGCGGAACCACCACCTGGGAGAGGCCCCACAGTCCTGCTCCCCATGGCCCCACTCCTCACAGCCCTGCTCCTCACAGCCCCACTCCTCACATCCCCGCTCCCCACAGCCTTGTTCCTCACAGCCCTGCTCCCCACAGCCTTGTTCCTCACAGCCCTGCTCCTCACAGCCCTGCTCCTCACGGCCCTGCTCCCCACAGCCCTGCTCCCCACAGCCCTGCTCCCCACAGCCCTGCTCCCCACAGCCCTGCTCCCCAAACCCCTGCTCCTCACAGCCCTGCTCCCCAAACCCCTGCTCCTCACAGCCCTGCTCCCCAAACCCCTGCTCCTCACAGCCCTGCTCCCCAAACCCCTGCTCCTCACAGCCCTGCTCCCCACAGCCCTGTTCCTCACAGCCCTGCTCCCCACAGCCCTGCTCCTCACATCCCCGCTCCCCACAGCCCTGCTCCTCACAGCCCTGCTCCCCACAGCCTTGTTCCTCACAGCCCTGCTCCTCACAGCCCTGCTCCCCACAGCCCTGTTCCTCACAGCCCTGCTCCTCACAGCCCTGCTTCTCACAGCCCTGTTCCTCACAGCCCTGCTCCCCACAGCCCTGCTCCTCACAGCCCTGCTCCCCACAGCCCTGCTCCTCACAGCCCTGTTCCTCACAGCCCTGTTCCTCACAGCCCTGCTCCCCACAGCCCTGCTCCTCACGGCCCCGCTCCCCACAGCCCTGTTCCTCACAGCCCTGCTCCCCACAGCCCCGCTCCCCACGGCCCTGCTCCCCACGGCCCTGCTCCTCACAGCCCTGCTCCTCACAGCCCTGCTCCTCACAGCCCCGCTCCCCACGGCCCCGCTCCTCACAGCCCTGCTCCTCACAGCCCTGCTCCCCACAGCCCTGCTCCTCACAGCCCCGCTCCCCACGGCCCTGCTCCTCACAGCCCTGCTCCTCACAGCCCTGCTCCTCACAGCCCCGCTCCCCACGGCCCCGCTCCTCACAGCCCTGCTCCTCACAGCCCCGCTCCTCACGGCCCTGCTCCTCACAGCCCTGCTCCTCACAGCCCCGCTCCCCACGGCCCCGCTCCTCACAGCCCTGCTCCTCACAGCCCCGCTCCCCACGGCCCAGCCAGGAGCTCGTGTGCTCACAGACAGGGTCAGGAAGCAGCATCACACTCCAGCACTCCCATCTGACTTCCCCCCCTCCAGCCAAACCCGCTGCACAGCCCAGGGAGTTGCTGTGCTGGGGAACCTTCGGCACCCCCTGACTCAGACCGACCCTGCTTTCAATTAAAGCATCTATTTTAAGCCGTGTCCCCGTGGTCTGCTGTTGGATTCTACTGCCATCACTTTTAAGAGCACTGAGTGTTTCAGAGCGGCTTTTCCCGCTTTTGTTGGCTTTGGGAAGGGAGGAGGCAGGCACAGCCCCTGCCAAGAACCTCAGAAGGCAGATCTCCATCCCCTCATGCCCAGAGTGGACATCGCTGCTTGGAGGCAGCAACACAGATGAAAACTACCAGGACTGGAATGGGGAGGGATGTCTGAGCCCTCCAGGCTCTTTTACCCCCTCCCCAGAGCTCAGCTGGCTCCTGCAACCCACAGCCAAGCACGACTGCCAACAGATTATACCTCAAAAGCCAAATTCCTCTCCCTTAACCACAGGTATCTCCACCTGAGACAGCCCCAAGTGCTCCTCCTACACACAGAAGGGAAAGATTTACTCTCAAGGCACAGCTCATCCAACCAAAAGGAGACATTGTTTTGGAGTAACATCAGCTGGTCTCCTGTTCCCGGGGATCAGCTCAGGGTGCCTCAGTGGAGCACCCCGAGCACTCAGTCTGCACTGTGAGCAGGTACAACCACAGCCCTCACTTTCCTTACCCCAGGCCTGCAGGAAGTGTCAGGCACCTCACCCTGAGGGTTTATGAAGTGCTGCTACATCAGCCCAAGCCCCAAGCCCGCAGTGCAAAGACACAGACATGAGCATGTAAGGCCACTTGTTCTTCCAAGGCCTCTGAGCCAGGTGACTGCCTGCAAATGCATTTTAATGCCTGTGTTCCCTGCAGACATAACTCCAGGACAGCGACAGAAGTTCCAGGATGTTTCTTATTCCAGGAAACTCTCCGTTTCAGCCACAACCAAGTCTTCCATATAATTTAATAACTGTTACATTGATTTCTCCTAAATCACCACAGCTCTGTGTACTGAAGCACTTCTAAAAATTAATACTTTTTTTAAGAGCGGGGTCATTTCTCCTCCTGTTTTAACAAGGAAGATTAACAGGAGATTGCAAGGGGCTGGTGGTGAGGAGAGGGCTGGTTTATGATTAACATGCACGGTCAGGAGCCCCCATCCAGCACAAACAGGGCTGTAACTGCACCTTTACAGCGTTACTGCAGGTGACTCTGCCCAGGAGCAGCCAATTCCTCCTGCCCCACAGGAAAAAAATCCATCTGGCCTGATCTCCTTCCTCCAGCCCAAGCACAGCTCACATTTTAAGCAGACCCGAGTTCCTGCCACAGGAGGTTCTGCAGAGCCCCTCACACCCCCACTGTGTCCCCAGCGCCTCCTGCCCTGGAGCTGCCCCTTCTCCCACTCCCCCTCCCGGGGTTATTTCTCAGTGTACCTCAGGGCAGACAAAGTCAGCAGAGGAGGTTTCTGTGTGTTCAGCAAAGTCCTGTTCTGGAGCCACAAGTCACACGAAATTAGGCAAAGGGAACACAGACTATCAGCAACAGGCAGGGCCATCAGAGATAACGGGGGCTCAGAGGAACTGGGCAGAGTCTGTGCTTTCAGGAATTCTAAACTGCCCAGAACAGTGAAGTTAAAGAAGAATCTGCACTGACATGGTAAAAGTGCCTTGGCAAAATGACTGCCCACGAGCGCTGGATCCCACCTCAGCAGCACCTGAGACTGGAGGGATACTCAGCAGGAAGGGAGGGAAGCAACGGAACCCAAACCCTGCTCCTCTCAGGACTGTGATTCCTAAGGGCAGTCAGGAGACTTTTCCACGAGGAGATGGCACCACATGGTTGGGATGAGACTCTGGCTGAAGACAACAGTTCCCAAGACCAGAAATGCTGTCAGACCCCAGCATGGCCTCCCAGAACTATTTTCTGAACCTCTACTCAAGCCACTTGTTTATATAAAAAATGCCAATAGATCGGCAAGGATGAATCACCCAGGAGCAAGCCAGAACCCAAAATACTAGGGAGGAAACAAGTTCAAGTTCACATCAGGCTGTTCTGGCCTTTCCCTGTACACTGAGGTGACTGATCCAACCGAAGAGAAATTCCCAGAGCCATCAGAAAACGCAGCAACTGCCACTCTCAGCACCCCCAGGTCAGCAAAGGCTGGCTGGACCAGCTCACCGTTCCACGGCACTTGCCACTCCCACCACGGCACAGGCAAGTTTGGAAAAGCCAGGTACTTTCCTGTACAGCCACCTGGAAGGATGGAGCTGCTCCCACACCTCCTGGATGGCATGTTTCAGCTTTCCAGGTAGAATGTTCATATTTAACAGTGTTGGCATCTGGGACATCTGCCATAGGTGCAGTCTCCCTGCAGAAAGAGCCCAAGCAAAAGCCAATTGTCTAAAGCCACCTTACTCCCATCCATGGCTTCCTCTCCCAAAGGATGAGTGGCACAAGAATTACTGGCACAGGAATTATTTCTTGCTCTGGAAATCATTTGAGGTCATTCACACCTGGTTTGCCTCAGAGCCTCCCGCTCTTTTCCCACCCAGCCAACAAAAAGCACCTCCTTTCCACAAAGAATCTCCAAAACTCTGCTCTCCCGAGCTAGCTGAGATCAATTCCTGTGATGCAGCAGGGAAGGAAGCTGACTGACCACTGAGACACTAGAAAATACATAAGTTAAAGAAATAATTAAGCCCTTTTCCCGTTAAGCCCATCAGCCAAACTCCACCAGACCTGGAGGTGAGACCTATGGTGGGGACCTCTCTCCCCTTCCCATTGCAGGCCAGTAAATGGTCTCACAGGTTGATGAGATCACCTTTCTGCCTCGTTCCTCCCACAATTAATTCTGCAGGAGGCAGAGATCAATGCTACTACGATTCAATTATTTATCTGGTTTAATCCAGGCAGAAGACCCCGATCAGCACTCCTGGTGGCTGCCCAGACCTGCTGTGCCAGGCAGGCCCCTGAGGTAAGGCACGAGGAGCTGGAGAGGGGGGACCACAGCAGTGGCCACCTCAGAGGGCACAAACCCCCAGCAGCTGCACATCCAAACCTGCAGAAATCAGAGCCCCAAAGAGGGTTAAAGCCTCTCTTTAGCCATGCTGAGAGACCAAAAGCACCCCGAGGGGGGATTAACACATACCCAGGCAGACACCAATGTCCGTATTAACTCCTAGACAGGACACAGTCAGTCCCTTCCTTATTGCAGATCAGCTCTGTTAGATCAACTACTTCCAGTATTTACTGACTAATCTTACCACAGCATGTTGCCAAAAGCCAGTACAACATTCAAAAAACCTCCATGCAAAGAGCTCCTTCCCACCCAGAGAGATCCCCGAGGTGAGGGAGCCTCTGGGTCCCAGAGGAGCCGAACGACCTGGGGTCAGTGTTCCCTCCTCCCACACTCCAGCTCTGCAAAACTGACCTGGCTCCCCTCTGGAATGCTGGGCACTGAGTTGATGTAATCCCAAAATATTCACTCTTCAGGAATCCACCACTTGTAAGCAGTGAGGAAGCACGTGCAGCACACACGAGCAAAGAGCATTTCGGGAGGGAAATGACTGAAGAGTCTCAGACGTGTTCAACTCTCACTGCGGGACCCTCCTGCAGCCAGAACCCCCCAGTGCTTATGGCAAACATCACTTGGAAAGACAGAAGCAGTTTCACCACAGAGAAGCCCCTACCAAGGCATGGACAGCTTCCAAACTCCCGCTGTCACAGGACTGATCCCCACTGCACACAGCCCTTGTCTGGGGCTGCACAAATTTATTGCCCATCACATCCTTTCCCCTCAGGGAGGCAACACTCAAAAACAACCCCCAGCACCCCAGAGGCCCCCTCTGCCCCCAGAAGGCATCATGAACTCTGCACTTACCTGAGGAAAATCCCCATTTTTTGGTAAGAAGTCAGCGGGGTCCACAGTTGCATAGTTTGTATCCAAGAAATGTGGTCTGCTGATGGAATCCGTATAAAAATCCTGAGGGAGGTTAAAATATTGCCTGTAAGGAAACGGGAGAAGCAGTTACTCCCTGTCAGCCCCCAGCACTTCACAGGCCACTTCAGCCTTCAGCAGTGGGGAGGCTGCAGCTCTGGGATGTCACTCACACACTTGGATATTATTGTGGATATTATCCAGAAAAGAGTTCCAGGCAAAATAAAACATCTTCCAGTTTTACCCCACTTCCCAAACTGGGCAGTAAGAAAGTAAGAAAGCTGTACTAAAAATACAATTCTTGGTAATTTGTGTAAACCAGGAAGGATTTAATAGACAAAAATGGTCTGCAGGACTAATTAATATTTCAGTCCTGACAACAAAGCAGGATGCCCCAGTGCTGAGGGTGACGGGTGTGATGGCACATCACGAAGGGACACACATCAAGGTGCAGGGAAACATCACACCTGAATGCCAGTTTGGGCCATAAACCCCCAAAACCCAGTCCCACAAACCAGCTCTGACAGAGAAAGACCCCCTGGACACATCCCAAAGGCAGATCAGAATGGAAGGGCTGGGGACAGGGAACCCCCCAGACAGAACTGTTACCCCGAGAGAGGAACTGGGGATGTGGCTGATGTGAGTTCCAAGAAAAGATCTCTGCTGAACTAACAGGGGAACAAAGCAAAGGCCTTGCCTGCTCCTGCTGGGCAGGGCCATGCCAGCTTCCTCCTGCACCCTGTGCCCAGCACCAGCTTCCTCTGAGCAGCCACAGGCCAAAACTGCACCAGAGCAGCCAATTCCCTCCCTCCCAGCCTCGGCTCCACACCACCTTAAGTTCTCTAAAGTTCCTGCACTCCTTGGGCAATCAGCACCCAACACCCTCCATGCTGGAGCCACGGAATGCTCACCCCACCCCGCCTGCTTTCCTCCTGTGGGGAGCTGCATGTTCCCCCTAACGCCAGAGGCACAGAACCCCGGCCACAGGAGGCACTGGGGGAGGGAGAAACAGAGCTTAAACAGAACTCCTGCCCAGGAGCTGGGAACGAGGAGTTGCCAAAGGACTATTAAGCAATTAAGGTGCCATGTGTAGCCAGCAGCTCATTAACTCACCCGCTGAACATTTACATGCGGATTTATGTGCAAACACAGTTATCTCCTCTGCTAAATACATTTTTCCTGCTCATTTTCTGTCATTAAAGATAATACCCTGAAAACCAACAGCTCCCTACTCCTCCTTTCCTTTTCTGCTTCTTTTCCGTGCTGCCACAGCTTTACCTGCTGCAGAGAGCCCCTGTGAACAGACCTGCACCTCCCAGCTCCCACAGTCCAGCCCTGACTCTCAGCTCCTCTAATCCATCCAGGCACATTAAAATCTGGGCATAAGTTCTGGGAATGGATGTATTTCCACACAGGAAGAGGCTGGTTTAAATGGCTTTCAAGTCACAGCCGCTGCGGTCTCGCCGTCTCTCGCATGAGGACAGAGCTTGGCCAGCCTCAAGGAACTAACCAGGAATGGGAAAACTATTTTTACCGGAAAAGTGAACACCCCCTCCTGTTTCCCTGGCACTTCATGGCCTGGACAAGGGTCAGTCAAGGTAACAGAGGGGAGCCCGAGAGCGTCCCAGCCTCCGTGGGCTGCCCTGCTGTGCAATCACCGGCCCTGGGTTGTATTTTCCTTCCCCTTCATGTTGGTTTTCCAACGTGCCCACATGAGATGCACTTTGTTCCTGCAGTGAGAGCCCACAGCAGCTCCAGGCACTGCTCCCAGGTCCTCCTCAGAGAGCCACCAAGTCCCTTCACACCTTTGGACCTGGCCTTTCCATTCCCCTCAGTCACCAATTAAAGCTGTGCTGCCCTGTCCACATCTGCTCAGCCTCTCCGGGGTTTTCTTCCTGGCAAACTGCTCTGTGGAAGCAGCTTCCTTCAGAGGGAGAGCTGAGAGGCCACAGGCTGACTCAGCACCAGTCCAGCACTCTCCTTCCCCATCAGACACCAATCCAATTTCAGAGCCTGCTTTGCTGTCCCAGCAAGACTCCACTCAGAGGTAGAAAAGGGCACGAAAATGGTGAGAAAAGGGGTCATGTGTTTTAGCAACTGGGGAGAAAGCTTTGCTGGAGGTTTGAGAAACACCTTTTTGCAGCTGTGTGATACCTCATCCAACAGCACAACTGGGCTGTCCCAAATCTCCCCCCCCCCCCCGGCCAGGAAGGTGTTGAGCCTCCAGCTGCAAGGGAAGCCCAGCTCTGTTGGGATAATTTCCTTACAAATCAACTGAGCTGCAGCTCTTTGGGGCCCTGAACCTCAGTGGCTCTTTTAGGGAGGTTTAATACACTGTTAACATTAGTCAGGTTATGAAAATCTGAACCAGAGAGGCCACGTTTGGGGTCTTCTAAAGAAACTCCCCACCATGAAAGCAAACTCCTGACAAGAAACAGGAAAAACCTGCTTCAGGATAAAGGTGTTGCTATGAGAATAAGCCCTGTCCAAACACAGCCGCCTGCAAATGAGATTTCTCTGCAAGGATTCTGAAGAGAAACGTGCACCACCTCTAATGGCAGCTGCATTTTTCTGTGTTACAGCATGGGCTACAATCACAACTGCCCTTAAAATCCCATCTTTCAATGATTCCACCCCTCAGGTACAGAGAGCACAGACTTTTTCAACGTGAAAGGCAAATATGGAAATTCTCACCTGAAAGGTGATTTTTACAGTTCTCAGGCTATGAAGAACAGGGCACTAAAGGTGCAGCTTTGGCTAAATCATTCCCTAGCAAACAATTACTACAATGAGCCTCACTTCCAGAGGTAACTCCAGCAAAGCAAGCCCAGGTGTGTGTCAGACACAGGCATGTCCCTGCAGGATCGGGCTGAAACGTTCCCGGCAGCGCCGACACGAGCGGCACCGAACAGGAAAGAGAGCGAGGGGCAAAACCAGAACAAATGGTCAAGGAGAAAACCCCAACACAATAGACAAACACAATCTAATCTTGTGGTTCAATGCAGCAAAACAGAAATTCTGTTATAGCTCTCCGGAGGATTCGGGACGTGTAATTTACAGGAATCCTGCTCAAAAAGCACAGCCCCTTCCCATCAGCACCGGCCGGCCCAGAGCAAAGGGCCCGAGCGCAGCTGGGAACTCCTCTCCTGTTCTCCTGTGGGGAGGAGCTGGCACAGCTCAGCTCCCTCAGCACCTGTGGGGCAGCTTCCTGGGACCCTCCTGTCGGGAACTGCCCTGTCCATCCCCCAGCACTGCCAGGCAGCTCCCGCCACAGCCAGGGGGGAGTGGGGACACCAGAACCCACCTGGGGACACCTCATCCCCCAGACAGGGGCTGACCCTCACTGACAGCCCGCCTGGAACTCACACCCTCACAGGGAGGGATCTCTGCTTTTCCATGAACACGCCACAATCCCTCTAAACTGAATCCCTGCTTTAATTCCAGGCACCTGGAGCACAGTTATTAGCTCATGATACGAGTTCTGCTTCTTTTATTTTCCGTTCCTCCCACCTCTGACCCAGATAAAGAACACATCCTGTGTATCCATGCCACTCCCTGGATTCACAGAGACCAAAGAACAGCCATGGACCAGCCTCCAAACCTGCCCCACAAACCCCATCTCCCAGCCTCAACAGTCCCCATCCAAGTCACTCAGTGGTGGCACAAGGCCAGTCTGTATTGTCCAAACATCTGCCATATCCCACCTCCTGATCCAGGATGGAGTTTCTTCAGAAAGGGGGAAAAGGGAAAAAAATGTTTACTGTTATGCAAAAATCCCTCCAAAAATGCTGTTTTGAGCAGGTAATCTAGAAACAGTTTTGCTCTGGATCCAGCAAGCCCGTGGCTAACGTCCTTCCAGCAGAGCCACTGCCACTCCCCCAAGGGTTCCTAAACCCACCACACTGCCCAGCACTGAGCTGTGCTGCCCACGGGGCAGCTTTAGCTCAGAGTCAGTCACAGCTTCCCACGGGAGCCCACACAGCTCACCTCACACCTTGTGGGGTGAGGTCACCGCAGAACATCAGTCAGAACCAGAGCAGAGTCACAACCCCTGATGAACTCCGGGCTGAGCACGTTTTTTTCAGCACAGACATGACATGGTAGTTGGTGTCAGTCCCTTCCAGTGATGTGGCATAGAATTTTAACTTCACCCAAAACTTGAACGTCTTCCTCCATGTCTGTACAAAGGCAGGGACTGCCCACTGTGTTCCCTCTGCCAGATCGTGCTCACGGGGTGTTTTTAAAATTCCATTAGTGTAACAAATCCAAGCTAAAGCAAGGCTTTTCCAGGTTTACCAGAAATCAAAGGTTTTCTCTTGTTTTTTAAAACAAAAAGCTGTTTGCTGTTGTTTCCAAGCTGCAACAGTGTATGAAACGCCACAAGATCGGTGAGTGATGCAATTATTTCCCCATCAGATCGTGAAATAAAGTCAACAAGGAAAACAGCAAAGAAACAGTTGAATCACGGGATGTGCAAGAGCAGAGGGGATTAGACAAAGGAGAACAGCACTCACTGGTTTTCACTTGGGAAGGACGAGGTTGGGAAAGAGGCAGAGTAGCAGCTACTCCATGAGTTGGCAGCCAGCATGGAATTCTGCAAGGAGAAACCACAACAGTTAGAGCAGCAGGGCCTGGCACCATCACCTGTGGCTGTAGATCCAAAGGCAGGCCCGTGGCTTCCCTCCCTCAGCACCTTCCAGAGGCAGAGGTGGCTCCTCATCTCGTGAGTAGGAGACATCGAGTGCTACTCTCCAGTTCCAGCTTTGGAACCTACTTCCCTATCACTGTGGGAAGCCAGCACTAACCCAGTAACCTGAAATCGGCTGACAGAGGTTACACCCAAAAATGTCCTCCTGGGCCTTTGCCTTCCCCCTTCCCTGAACAGTCTCCAACATTAACGGGAAGCTTTTAGCTCAGCTCATACCAATGAAATCAGGAGAGGACACGGTATCTCCTTACTCAGCTCCAGAGCAGCCTTTCATCTGCCCTTTGTGTGCCCAAAGCACTGAAATCTTGTGCTTGAAGCAACAGGCACTTGGGCCTCGCTGGAACCTCTGCTGTTCCTGCATGTGACACATTCCAGAGTCAGAAAGAGAAAACTGCAGGAGCACGTCAGCTATTTTGGGACAGGGCTTTGCTTTTTGCCCTGTTGGACAAGGGCATCAGGGACCTGGTCCGGTTTTAGCAGCTGCATCAGGACAAACACAACTTATTTATCTCTGCTGCTCTGGAAACAGGCACAGCTGGACCCAGGCACAGGTTTGCACGCCTCGGAGAGACGAGCAGGGGAAGGAACAAGTTCTGCGATCCTGGGTGCCCTCTTCAGTCCTTCCCCAGGGAGCTGGCACCCAGCAGCTTTCAGAGAGCCCTTGTTTTCAATCACAGCCCCACTCTGAAGCCAGCAGACAGCCTCACCTCAGCCCCTCCGATCGATCCTGCACAGCCCTGGGCAGCTGCCTGGGAAGTCTGGGAAACCGCTGCTCTGAGCGTGCCCCAGGGCTCCCAGGCCCTGCCCAGACCCCTCCCGGGGACACCCCATCCCCTGTCCCGGTGGCCTCACCTCCATGTCCGGCAGGGCGAGCTGGGAGCGGAGGCCGGGGATGCCGCACAGGGCATCGCCCGGCTGCTGGTGCTGCGGGAAGCTGTTCCCCCCCTCCATGGCGGGGTGAGCTGAGGGCATCAGCCCGTGTCCTGCCGCATGGAGCCCTCGGCACGGCGGGACGGGCTCTGCAGTGAGTGCTGGGAGGGTCTTTATCTGTGCTCTTCACCCTGCACCATGTCCCGGGCTGGGAAAGAAAGGCACATTTAGGTTTTATGAAAGAGGAGGGGGAAAGAGCGAGACTCGTAAGCCCAAACATAGCTGAGAGATGGGCAAACAGCCACCAGCCCGTGAAATGCTCCTGCCTCTTCAGAAAAGAGAGGTTTTTCTGGGAAACAGAGCTCTCCACTACCACCACACCTGGAATCCACCCAGACAGGAACTGAGACACACCTCTCCTGCCTTTCACACTGCGGGAGCCCGGCAGGTCCCCTCGACCCCCTGGATCGCTGCACACACCCCCGAGGCCAGCCAGAGGAATTTTCTTGTCTAATGTACAAAAAGACTCTGCACTTGTGTGCAAACTCAAGGCAATCAATTCTCCCAAAGTGCCTGTTTTCCTGAAAATAGGCTCCCGTCCCAGGGACACCACAGCGAGGCAGGAGTGAGCCCTCATCCCCCACCCTGAGGCCTCCCAAACCCCACAGCAGATGTTACTGTGCACCAACACTTCCCACACCAGTCAAACCAGACAACACACTGTTAACACTTTTTAGGTTAACAGTATTTATGTTACAAATCCCAGAATTTATCAGCTCCTGGCACTGTCCCTCTTGCAGCGATGTGGGATCTCAGGCTCACACCTGCCAACCCAGGATCCTTGTCCTGGCAGGATTAACCCCACGCTACCTCTGCCGCAGCTTCTCAGTCTAAACCTCCCAATGATTACTCTTTTTCACTAAACTCTCCATAATCCCAAAGGAAATCAATTTCCCATTGGATTTAATGGGTTTAAAAAAAAAAAAAAAAAGAGATGGTGAAAGCAACCTATACAACCAGAGGAGCAGAGAAAAGCATCTGTGATGCCTTTACTTCCGATGGATCTTTCTTTGCCTACTTTGTGCCTCCCCTGACCCTGTCCCTCCCCAGAAGCCAAGGAAATCAAAGTGGCCAACACCTTCTGAGGGAGAATCCAGCCACACACAACACCTACAGAGCACAGAGCAAAGCTGTAATTCAAAAGAGCCACCTTTGATCACTGGGAAGACACTGTTTGCTCAGGGAGTATTTTTGAAAAGCCGTTTCTGAGTCAGAGGCCCTTTAAAAATAAGTGACCTTCCAGTGAATGAAATGATTGCTGCCTTTGCAATGGAAAGTTAAATTAAAGGGACTCTTTCTTCCCTTCTGTGGTGCTGCAGCTGTGGTGCCAGCAGTGCCCCACGGGCAGGGCTCGTGTGGGGACCAGCCAGGACACCGATCCCGTGGTGGGAATCACAGGCAAAGCCCCCACGCTCTGGGGACCTTCTGGGTGAAGAGCAGAGACCCAGGGTCACGTCCCACCTATCCAGTGCTGTGTAGAGCTCCCAAAGGCATTGTTTGGGGGTTTTTTTGGAGGGGAAGGTGTCCCTTTTCCTTTTTTAATGACTCCCTTTAACTCCTGCTCAGCTGCTCCCAAGCACGGGCTGAGGTTTGCTGACCCCAGGGTCAATGTCACCGACTGGTCCAGAGGCACTGATGTCCTCTGGTGCCTGTAAAACCCTATGGCTCTTCCTTACACCAGACTTCAAGGGCTTTGCTGCTTTTCTGTTTTGTTTTTCCCTGTTTGTAACAGCTTTTGATAGGAAATCAGCAGCAATGATTCCCGTAAGAGCCGTAACAAATACACAGCTTTACTTACACATCCAAAGGAACTTGGGAAGGCTAAAATCAATATCAGAATCTCTCTGTGCTCTACATTAGCTCGTGTCTCACATCACCAGATCTCACTCAAGGACTCTGCAGAGCAGAGCCTGTCCCTAAAACACCACCAGTTCCTTGGGAACACTCCTGTACAAAAGATCATATCCCATTGGCAAAAGGAAGGAAAAACTGCTCAGCAAGAGAGCTGGAATGCTCTGGCCCTTGGTTTGTGCCTGTCCCACCATCCTCCAGGCAGCCACGTCACGGAAAACCACGAAAATCGGCAAGTTCCAAAGCGCTTCCACTTCCACCTCCCGTCCTGCCGCCCTGACAACAAACACCGATAACACGGAGGCCCCACACGCGAGGGAACCGCTACAGCAAACTTCTCAAGTGTTGTTCCACCAGTTCTCTTACCAAAAACTCTCCACCAAAGCAGCAGCTTCCACCAGGAAGCAAACCAGCGGAGAGGAGGCTGCTGTTTGGAGAGGAGAGCCGAGCCCACAGAGCAGCACCAGCAGCACACACAGACGGTTCCCAACTCCAGCGACTCCAGCCACGTTTCCCTGCGAGCAGTGCTGAGGAACAGCCCTGACCTCCCCCCGGATCAGAGGGGCGGCCCCAAAATCCCACCAGACCTGCTCCTTCCCGGCCGAGCAGCCCAGCTCTGAAAGTGAAAGCAGCTCCCTGCGCTGCGTGAGGAAGCTCCCGAGCAGTCCCAACCTATCACTGCAGCAGTTTCAATATTCCTAACAGTTTGCCTAAAGGTGTGCTGTCAGCCCAGGCACCGAAGGGCAGCTCAGGTCTGGAATTCCTGTGGAATTAATCATGCCTAGAGGTTATGGAGCATGAATTATCAACTTTTAACAGCTTGAGCTTTTTAGACATTCCTGAGACCAGCCTTGCAGCAGAGAAATTCCAACTGGAAACCCACAAAGAACTGCTCTGCAATAACCAGGATGGACAGAGCTGGGGGTGAGGGCTCAGATCACGGATATCTGTGATCAGGACTGGTGAAAACAACCCAGTAAATGCAACCAGCACTTCCTCCTGTTGTGTTCCAGCCTTTGTTGGTGTATTTTAAATGCTCTCTGTTAAAGGAAGGCAGCTGGGAACCCACAGGCAGGCCCGGAGCAGCCGGAGCTAAACCTGCCCATCGTGAATTACCACGCGCTGAGAACAACAAAAACACTTCAGAAACACGATCCAGTTCCTCCTCCTGCTCATGGATCAGCTCCTCCCGTCCTGACGACCCCCATGGAGCAGAGGGAGAGCCCCAGGCCCTGCTGAGCCAGCGACTCGGGCACCTCCCCGGGAGCTGCAGCTGGAGGGAATTGTGCAGGACACAACCTGAATGAAATGGCCCAAAGAAACGGGAACTCAACACTTCAGAGCCCTGAACAGTCATTCTACATCTCAAGCACCCAGGCATCTCCAAGTTCCTCTTTCGTGTCTCTCCTTGCCACGCTTTTGGCAAGTTTAGACCAAGCAGGCAGACAGGGACAGGAGTCAGTTCTGTCACCAGCGCAAAGGACAACATCAGACTGGAAGGCAGTGGTTATGGGTGATGAAAACTGAATCACTCCAGGGCGGCTGGAGCCACCCTGATCTCCTGAATGCTCCGGGCATGGAAAAGGCTCCTGGGACACCAGCACTGCAGCCTCAGAGCTGCTGTGTGTGGGCCATGGCACTGCCAGGTCCCCGATTCTTTACAGACACTCGGGAGAAACGCTCTGCACTGCACTGCAGACCCCAAAACCCTTGGGGGAAGGAAGGAGAAGGGGGGTTACGAGGCTCGCCAGCGGGCCAGGCTCGGGGCTGAGGGGACCGGGGGGCGGACGGGCCCCCCCGTTCGGGGGGGCCCGTCCCCCCCCGGCCCCCTCAGCCCCGAGAAGGCCCCGGGGCCGGGAGCGGAGGGGAAAGACCCGCGTGGGGATCTTACCTGTGTGCGGGGGTCCTGCAGGGCTCAGGAGGGTTGAGGGGATGGGGATGGGGAGTTCAGGCTCCCGCCCCGCCGCCGCCGCCGCCGCCCGGCGCCATGACCGCCACACGGAACTTCCGGGAGGAAGGGGCGGCGAGAGGAACCGGGAACCGGGAACGGAGGGAGGGAGGGAGGGGATGGGGTGTTGGGGGGGAATGGGAATGGCATCGGGAATGGCACTGGGAATGGGGCACTGGGGGAGAGCGGGAATGGCACCGGGGGGGACCGGGAATGGCACTGGGGGGGACCGGGAATGGCACCGGGAGGGACCGGGAATGGCACCGGGAGGGACCGGGAATGGCACCGGGGGGGACCGGGAATGGCACTGGGGGGGACCGGGAATGGCACCGGGGGGGACCGGGAATGGCACTGGGAATGGAACCGGGAATGGCACCGGGGCACTGGGGGGGACCGGGAATGGCACCAGGAGAAGGGGGAGACCGGGAAGGGGAAACGGAACGGGAATGGCACCGGGAACGGGGAGAGACCGGGACCAGGAATGGCACCGGGAACGGGGCATTGGGGGGGACCAGGAATGGCACTGGGAATGGGGCACTGGGGGGGACCGGGAATGGCACTGGGAATGGCACCGGGAACAGGGCACTGGGGGAGAGCGGGAGTGGCACCAGGAGAAGGGGGAGACCGGGAAGGGGAACGGGAATGGCACCGGGAACCAGGAGAGACCGGGACCGGGAATGGCACCGGGAACCGGGAGAGACCGGGACCGGGAATGGCACCGGGACCGGGGCACTGGGGGAGACCGGGAATGGCACGGAGAACCGAGGGAGACAAGGAGTGGGAACCGGGAATGGCACCGGGAACCGGGGAGACCGGGACTGGGAACCGGGAATGGCACCGGGAACGGGACCCGGGCACTGGGGGAGACCGGGAATGGCACTGGGAGCAGGGGGAGACAGGGACTGGGAACCGGGAACGGGACCGGGGCACTAAGGGAGACCGGGAATGGCACTGGGAACCAGGGGAGACAGGGAACAGGAATGGCACCGGGAACGGGGCGTTGGGGGAGACTGAGAAGGGGAACCAGAAATAGGAATGGCACCAGGAACGGGACTGGGGCACTGGGGGAGGCCGGGAATGGGAACAGCACCGGGAACTGCAGAAAACCGGGACTGGGAACTGGGAAGGGCACCGGGGCACTGGCGGGGGACTGGGAGAACAGGAAAACCGGGACCGGGGGAACCGAGAACGGCACCGAGGGAGGTACCGGGAGAACCGGGCCGGGGATTACCTGCCGGGCCTTTGGGAACACCGGGACGGTCCGTGACGCCTCCCAGGCTTCATTCATTCGCACACAGTAATTAATCGAGGCGCTCCTGCCACGCTTCCCAACACATCCTTCCTCCAGAGCTTAACCCCGAGCGTCCCGGCTCCGGTGAACCCCGTCCTTGTGCTCTGGGTCCTGGAGCCGTGTCCCCACGGGCCAGCCTGGGCTGTCCTTGTCCCCTCCAGGCCCCCTGATCCAAGAGAATTTCCAGAGTCCACAGCACCGAAGGGTCTGAAATCGCCCCCAGCTCTTTATGTGATGTGACAATAACACAAATAAATGAACACGGTGAGAGAACACGCAGGGATGCCTCAACCAGCCCCCCCCCAGAGCCACCAGCCCCACACTGCCCTCGCTGGGGTCACCTCCTCGTGCCGGCCCAGCCCAGCCCGCACCCCGGTTGGCACAGGAAGCCCCGAGGAGGGGCGAGGGCAGCGGGGATGCCCCTGTGGGGCGGTGGCACTCGGAGCACCGGGACTGCCCTGTGAGGGCACTGCTGGGCACTGTGGGGACACGGCTGAGCTGTGTCCTGGCATGCTGGGGTGACGTCCCTGGGCAAGGGCCTGGCTTCCCCAGGAACAGCCGCTCCCGGGCAGCGGGGCCCAGGGGGGCACCTGGGCTCAGGGAAATGGGGCCGAAAATGGGAGTTCTGGGGCCCTGACCCCGGAGCAGGTCAGGGTGTGCCCGACCACTGTCACCGGCAGGAAGTTCCTGTTTTGTTCCCAGGGCCTGGAAACCCCCTGACTTTCCGAGGGGCGGGTTCCCGGCGGGCAGGACCGGCCCGAGCCAGGCCCCAACCCCATCTCCATGACAGCCCCGCGCCCTCCGCCCTTTGCCCTTTGCCCTTCGCCTCCCGCCACGGAGCGCTGACGGACAGCCCCCGTGCCCAATCACAGCCCGCCTCCGCCGCGAGCCCCGCCTCCCGTGGTGACGGACATCTCTTGCAACCTCTCAAAGTGCCCCGCCGCGACAAGCCCCGCCCATACTAGTGACGGACAGCTCTCTCGGCCCATCACAGCGCTCTGGCGCCCGGTTGGTCACGTAACGAGCCAACCGGAAGAGCAGTCTCACCGTCGGCCCCGCCCCGTCCCGCTGCGGCCTCGACCAATCAGCACTCGAGCACGCCGGGGCGGGGCGGGCTGCGCGGCCAATGGGGGCGCGCGGCGGGGCGGCGCGAGGCGCGCGGGGCGGGGGGGCGGCGGGGGCGGGCGGGGACAAGATGGCGGCGGCGGCGGCGGCGCGCGCGCGGCGGGGCGGGCGGTAACGGGGCGGTAACGGCGCGGCGGGACCGCGGCAGGGCCCGGGACAGGGCGGGGGCGGCGGCCGAGGGGCGGCCCCTCAGCCCCGCGGAGGGAGGGGGCGGAGGCGCGGCAGGGCGGAGCGCGGCGCCGGGGCCCGGCCCGGTTCGCCGGCCCGGCGGCGGGGAGGGGGGACTCGGCCGCCCGCCCCCCTCCCCCGACTCACCGGCCGGGGCGGCGGCAGCGGCCGGGGCCTTCCGCAGGGGGAGGGGTCCGGAGGTCTCCGAGCCCCTCCCGGCCCCGGCCCCGATTCGGTCGCACCAAAAGTGTCCCGGCCCCGTCTCCCCTCGCCGCCCTCCCGGTGTGTCCCCCCTGCCCCGCTGGGCCCTGCGGGAGGGACCGCCCGGGCCATCGCCCCCCTGACCCCCGCGAGGGACCGGGCAGAGGGTCCCCCGGCCCCCGGGCGGGTTCGTTGTCCGGCACCGCTGACCCCCGGCAGAGGCGGTGACACATCATGTGCCAGGCGCAATCCCGGTGGATGAAGGATGCCCCCGGGAGCTCTCGGTAGGCACCGAAGGCCTCAAACTTTTGTAGGCGAAAGCGAAGACGTGAGAATTGTCTGGGAAAGCTCCTTCAAGGAAACTTGGTTCCAGCTCCCCAACGGCTGAAACACCCCCAGCCCCTGCTCCCGGGACACTCCTCCCTCAGCCCGGCCGGGAACGATGAGCTGCTAGGGATGGAAAGCCACGAGAGGGACTGGGAGCTGGGCTGGTTCCACGGGGTGGCCTGACGGCCCGAGGATGACCTAACTGGGCCCAGTCCAGGCCAGGTGACTGGGAAGAGCCCCGGCAGCGGGACCGGGCCGGAGGCAAAGCGAGTCCCAAACTGAGCGTGTCCCTTCACACATTTATGTTCTTTTTCAAAGACGTTCTGGAGCCAGGCCGGGATCTTTTGGCATCCAACTGACCTGGAAGCAGCTCTTAGGTTTGGTTTTTTTGTTGGTTTTTTTCTTCTTTCTTTTTTTTTTTTTTTTTTTTTGGTTGTTTTTTAATTCACGTTTGTACAATCTTCTGGATATCTTCTTTCCCTTTTTTTTTTTTTTCTTTTTTTTTTTTTTCTTTTCCCAAGAAGGAGTAAAAAGGGAGTGTTGGAAACTTAACATTTAAACAGGATTAAAGCCCTGAGCGCTTAAGGGGAAAACAGGCTAAGGAACTTAATCCAGGATGGATCTGCAGGAGCCCCAGCAGCTGGGAATGTTTGCGGAGGGCGAGCTGATGTCGGTGGGGATGGACACGTTCATCCACCGCATCGACTCCACCGAGGTCATTTACCAGCCCCGGCGCAAGCGGGCCAAGCTCATCGGCAAGTACCTCATGGGAGACCTGCTGGGGGAGGGCTCCTACGGCAAAGTCAAGGAGATGCTGGACTCGGAGACCCTGTGCAGGAGGGCTGTGAAGATCCTGAAGAAGAAGAAGCTGCGCAGGATCCCCAACGGGGAGGCCAACGTGAAAAAGTGAGTGAGCAGGCCTGGGAGCTGAGGGGGGTCAGCTTGGGGCTTGTTTTGAGCTCCTGTGTCACTTTAGCTGATCTGGTGGGGAAGGGCTTCCTGAACCCTGGCTTCCTGCCATGGAAGTGCTTCCTAAGCCATGGGTGTTCAGGAATCTTCCTCCTGAACAGCGCCCAGCGCTCTGGGTGAGGCTGGCACAGGGAAAGGGGCGGGCTCCTGAGGGCCAGGGCTGTCTGGAACACACCACTTTGGTGTTGCTTAAGGGATTAAATAGTGTTTCCTAAAGCAATCCCTCTCTAAGGTGTCACCTTGCCCAGGTGCTGCAGCCTGGGAAAGGTGAGGGGGCACAAACACACCTGCTACAGTCACAGTCGGGATGATTGCACCCAAGTGTGTGTAGCCCTGGAGCTCTCTGGGGTGGCAGCTCCTGCTCCCCGCCCTGTGGAAGGTGATCCAGTGTATGGGGCACCCCATGGGCATGGGAAGTTTGGGGTTTTTCCCTTGGCTTCGTTTCTGAGGTGTCTGGGACACATTCGAGGCTCTCCCCAGCTGATTTCTGACGCTCTAAACCAGGGCCAAGGGCCGTTGACCTCTGTGGTGTCAGTGACTCCAGAGCTGTGCTCAGGAAGCTCCCACACCCCGGGTACTGCGGGCACAAGGACCTTGTGGAAGGGAGCCCTGGGAGGGGCTGGATCCGTGGGGCTGCTGAGGGAGCTTTCCCTTCCAGGACCTCGCAGCAGCTTCGTCCCAGCCCTGCCAGGAGCTGCTTATCTGCCGTGCAGGAGCCTCTGCAGCCCAAACAACCCGGCCAGGGTTTATCTGGGCTGGAGAGAGGGCTGTGAGAGCTTCGTGCTGCCCAGCTGGGGTTGGCAGAGTCCCATGTGTGTCTCTCACCCAGAGCTGAGTCTCCCAGTTCAGCTCTGGGATATTTCACATCCTGTCCCAGCGCTGCTGTCGGGGAGCTCTCGCTTTGCCTTCCAACCTTCCTTGACAGCCTTGGCTGTGGAACAGTCACATCCCAAGGCCGGGACCTCCCTGTCTCTGCCTTCCTGGCTCAGGTTCAGGATCAGAGCGAGCTTCGTTAATGTGTAATAAAATGTTTCTCGTTTTTCTGGTAGAGGCTGAGTGCCCCCGTCCCTCCATGGGCACATCCAGAGCTGCCACTGAGGAACAGGGAGATCGCTTCCTCCTTGGGGAAACTTTTAATGTAAATTAGATAAAAAGAACTTGCCCAGACCAGGAGAGTTCCCTGCTCCGAGCCATGGGAACTCTCCTGCGTCCTGAGGTGAACTCCGTGGAAGTTTTATTCATGCCCAGAGCGGGGCTGTGAGTGTCAGGGGGGTCATTAAGGGGGTTGTTAAGCAGACTAGCCAAGCTCCTCCCTGGTTTGGACGTTTTCTGGCTCAGTCCCACCTGCTCCAAAATACCAAGGCAGATTTTAGGTGTTGTCTTGTACCCAGGGTTGACTTTAGCTCAAGTTCCTGTTTCTGTCCCCTCGTGCTTTCCTCTTTGCCCACCCATTTGTAATCTTTATCTGCTATTTAGTGGGGAATTTTAAGGCAAACTGTTGTATTTTTGGGCCTCTGGCCTTCTGAGCTAATCAGACCCTTCAGCTCAGGGAGTGAAAGGATGCTGAGGGTTTAAGCTTGTAAGACACACGTTTCCTTAAATCCATTGAGGGAATTTTCGTTTCTCTTCAGCTGCTCCAGGTGAAGTGGAGGTGGCTCAGTCAGGCAGACAGTGCTGGGGCTGATCCCTGCAAAAAAAGGAGTTTAGTGGGATTGCTGAAAAGAGGAAGGAAAACTTGGCAGGCTGTGTGTGCAGCAGCAGAGGTTTAATAACACCATGTGCTAATAACCTCACACGTTAATTAAGTGTCTGGGGCCCTGTGGGATCCCAGGTGCCCCGTGCTGTACTTACCACCTCGGTGGTTGGAAAATGTGCTCCCTGCAGTCCCTCACAGGGGTCGTGGGGCGGTTCTGGGGTCTGCAGGGCCAGCTCTGCTGGGCACAGCCTTGCTGGGAGCCCCAGAGCTGTGGGCTCAGGGGGGGCTGCAGCTGATCCCTGTCCCTCCTGCTGGGCACGGGTGCCCTTTGGAGCCGCCTGGCTCGGGATCCTCTGCTGGGCAGGGTGTTTGCTTGGCCTGGGAGGGGAAACACTGGGAGCTGTGATCCATGGGAGAGCACAGGTAGCTGTGTTGTGGTGGATATACAGCCTGGAGTGCCAGACATCCCTGCAGGAGTGGGATGTGGACGGAGCCCTGGGACTGGAAAAGAGAAGAAGCAACACCAAAGTCCTCCTTGTCCTGAAGCAGGTGGCTGCTCTTAAGCTTTTAGGGCTTTATTGGAGGAGCCTCATGAACCAAAGGAAGGGAATGAATCTTTTGGCTGCATGGCTGGGTTTTATTTAAGCAGAATGGCTGTGACACCAGGAACAAGCTGTAGGAGCTGGATATTGGTGGAGATGTCCAGGAGGGAACTTCTTTCCAGGCTGTCCTTGGCAACTTCCAGAATGGTGTGGCGATGGAGCAAGGAGGCAGCTTTGCTATATACAGTTCTGAGCAACAACAATCCCCAGTTATTTGCCAGTGCAGGTACCTTGCAGGGGATAAGTCTTAATCTACCAGGATGAGCTTAATGGATCTGACAGAGCTCGAGTTAGAAGGTCTTTTCCCTCCTCGTCTTCCTCCAAGGAGGCTGCACTTGGAAGCAGGCCCTGCCCTCTGGCAGCCTGTCTGGTCACACACTTGCAGTGGGCTGGGCTGGGGTTTGGGTGTTAATTTTGGGGAAAAAAAGGAACTTTAGACCCTTTCTGAGGAGGTGAGTTCCCTTGCTCGTGGGGTTTGCAAAGCAAAATAGGGTTGGAGGTGACTGTCTGGCTGTCCCTGCTCCTCAGGCATTCCTGAGTGCAAGAGGAGCTAAAAATAGAAGTAATCTTTCCTCTGGGAAAAGGGCTGCTTGGCCTCTGCCCCAGAGTAGGGGGGGCACTGCCCTGGCATTTTGGATTGGTTCACAAAGTCCTCTGGGGGGGGAAATCATGTCAGAAATATGAGATATTTTTTTAGTCTGTGGAAGGTGGAAGGAATTAGTGTTTGTGCTTCCCAGCTGTGTTACAGGGAATGAGCTGTTGGGATCAGGATTGTAAATGTGTCCCTGACACTGGGAGCTTGCTTTGCCTTAAAGCAGTCATGTCTGAGTGTGTGTGCTCTCCTCCCTCTCAGCATCCCAGCTGGACCCCTCAGCCCCAGTGGGATCCCTCAGCCCTCTCCCCTGTGCTGCAGGATCTCCTCACCCCACACTGACTCTGGCTGCAGTTCCTGTGCTAATTTAATCCACTCCAGCCCTTTGGTCGTTCCTATAATTAGACCTGTCTGCCGTGCCCACTGAACTCTTGGGAGCTTTCCCGTGGTGTCCCAGCTCTCTGCTCAGCTCTTGGGGGCTTTTTTAAAATCCAGAGTTGAGAAAGGAAGAGTCCCTGGCCTAAACTCTGGTAGTGAAGTGCTCAGGTGTCCTGAAAAGATCCTTAAGGATTCTCCTTGCACTCCTGCACTGGAGGAGGCTTTCCAAGGAGCAGCTCCTGGTTGTTACTCAGCTGTGAGGCACCAACCGGTGCTGACCCAGCTTGTTGCTGGAGCTGTGAATTGCGAGGGGCTTTGGGCGGGGGCTCTCCCTTCCAGAGCTGTGCTTGGAATTCCTCGTAGTGCTGCTTCCCAGAGCTGGAGCCGGTGAAGTGTGACCACACTGCTCAGAGTGCCCGCCAAATGGCACAGGAAGGGAGGAGGGAGGGAGATTTGTGGAGTTCAGCACAGCTCAGAGCGGAGCAGCAGCGGGACCTGCAGTGCCAGGCACCGACAGAACCACCCTGACCTGACTGTCCTGATCCTCCTGTTTCTCCACAGCTGGCATCCAGCGGGATTTTGCAGGCTGAGTTTAATGCAAAAGAGACTAAAATGTGGTTTGGGGCAGGTGCAAAATCCCGGGAGAGAAAGATCAGAGCAGCTGACAGGAGCTGACATGGGAGGGGCCGTTCTCCCTGCCAAGGGAAGGTGTTTATGCTGCTTTACATTGTTCCCCACAAACACAGGATTCAGTTCAGGTCTCTGGACCATTCAGTCAGGTTGAGTTTGGGCGAGATTTTGGAAGAAATGGATTGGGAAATTAGCTTTTTAAACATAACTTTTTTCCTTGTCTCTTCCTGCAGGGAAATCCAGCTCCTGCGGCGATTACGGCACAAAAACGTCATCCAGCTGGTAGATGTGTTGTACAACGAGGAGAAGCAGAAAATATATCCTTTTTCACAGGGCTGTTAATCAGGTTTGAATTCCCACTGCTCCCTGCTGTAGTTCTGCTTTTGGGAAGGCCCTTTTGGATGCTTATTAAGCTTAAATTTTTGCAGTTAAATTGCTTCCACTGGTATTAACCGTCCTGCCTGCTGGGAGGCTTTCCCCACGAACACAAATTCACAGACACACCGATCAGGGCAGTTTTGTGCCTCACCTTGCTGGATATGGGGTGACTCTGCCACGCTGAGAGCACTTTGCCTGGGACCGGCGTGGAAGTTCCTGGAGCTGATCTGCTGTAGCACGTGTTATAAATGGCTGCTTTTATATTTGGCAGTGTTTTCTAAATACTGCCTTATTAGAGCACTCCAGAAAAGGGGTAATTTAATTGTGTGCCTTAATTAGATCAAACACTCTGCCACCAGATCATTAGGATAAAGCAGTGTGACAACTTCTGCTTGTGCCGAGGCCTCGACAGACAGGGGGGACAGCGAGTCAATTACCGTGAGAGAGAGATGCCTTTAATTAGGGGGGAGGGAGGAGGCAGCGAGGGGAAAAGGAGCCCGAGAGAGACATCGTGTGTCGGCACCAGGTGATGACAGCCCAGAACTGTCACTGGGAGATGGGGTCTCTCTGGGGACGTCTCCCTGTTTCTGTCACTCCTGTGAGGTCTCCAGCTTGGTTTCTGCAGAGTTCCTGCCCTGTCCCAGGCCTGCTCCTGGAGTTGCAGTGGGTCATTCCAGGAGGATTTTCCTGTGGGTGCCTCCCCCTCCTGTGGGAGCTGCAGGAAGGTCCCTCAGTAGGTGGGGAGTGCAGCCCTCACACAGCACCTCCCTGAGGGGTGTTTGACCTTGGAGCTTCCTTAACTCTGCCTTCACGTATATGGTGATGGAGTACTGTGTGTGTGGGATGCAGGAGATGCTGGACAGTGTCCCAGAGAAGAGGTTTCCAGTGTTTCAGGCTCACGGGTAAGTTTTGTTCCTCTCACCACTGTGCCCTCTTCAGCTGGAGAGCTCTGCTCAGGCTGCACGTGAAAGCAAACCTGGCTGTGTGCAATAATTTAATCTTTTACACCCCTGCCAAAAGTGAAAAGCTCTTTGAAGTGATGGCAGGGATTATCCTTAGATTTTGGGAAGGGAAACCATCTTTCCATTGGTTTTTCTCTTACTTTTGTTTAACTCCCTGAGCTGCCCAACAGCCCTTCCTGGCCCTCGTCCTCCTGCAGTGCCCAGGGGTGCAAAGGGGGGAATCTCCTGCCCTGCTTAAATGGAGGCCAAGCCACAGTTCAGCATCAGAAGAGAGATTAAAGGCCTTGGGATGGATTAGGGATTGGCAATATCCAACATGATCTCTTAGCCTGGTTAGTTAGCAGACAGGATAATCTGGAGCCCCTTTCACTCTGCAAGGAAAGGAAAGAAGCCTGAAAATTCTGGGAACACAAGATTGTCACGATCAAATCAGGGCAGAGCAGCAAACTTGTGGCAACTGCGTGATTTTCTGGTCATATTTTCATTATTGTTTAAGAGATCTGTGGGATTACAGACAGCCTAAGTGAAATTCAGGCACACTAATACTATTTCTGGGCATTATGAGATGAAACACTTGCCTGCTGCCAGGCTGTGCGTGCAGTGCTGGTGATAGCCCAGAGTCTCTGACCACGAGTGCAGCAAAAAGCTCCTTTGTACTGCCTAAAAGTCTTTGATTTTTCCCTCTGCCTCTCTCTGCAGGTACTTTTGTCAGCTTATAGATGGCTTAGAATACTTGCACAGCCAAGGGATTGTCCACAAGGATATCAAACCGGGGAACCTCCTGCTAACAACCAACGGGACACTAAAAATATCTGATTTAGGCGTAGCAGAGGTATGTGAGAAGTGCAGCAATGGGACATTCTAGATTGAGGTCACCTCTGTGGTGTCATTGATTTACTGTGCATTTAGGCTTTTGTTCTGTTGCGCTCGCAGAGCGCTCCGAGTGACTCTGAATATTTATTGCGATTGGCAAAGCGCTTTTGTTGGTAACAGCATGAAACCTCCACTCAGGAAGCACAGAGAGGAAGACATCAATCTTGGACAAGCCCAAAAGTGGGGGCAAATGGGGATAAGCTGCATAACCTTATCCTCTTTTTTTATGTGGAGGCTGTCCTAGGTGGAAGAGGTGCAAGGCTTGTGCTTGGTGTGTGCTTGCTGTGGTGGCTTGTTCTCATCACCTGTAGATGTTCAGTAGAGGAGTTTTCCCCTTCTGTTTCCCAGGTGGAACTTTTCCAGCAGTCAGTTTGTTTTCCTTGGAGGTCTGACAGTGGTCTCTCCTGCAGGCATTGCATCCGTTTGCAGAGGACGACACGTGCAGGACGAGCCAAGGGTCGCCAGCATTCCAGCCCCCAGAAATTGCCAACGGCCTTGACACCTTTTCAGGCTTTAAAGTCGACATCTGGTCCGCGGGGGTGACGCTGTGAGTGCCCAGAACCCCCAGGAACTGGATAGCAAATTACACCCCCAGGGAACTCAGTCCGGGCCGGCCGCTGTCACTGCTGCTCTCGTGTGTTGGGGGAGCAGGGAGGGGAGTGCTGGTCCCTCCTGGGGGGGATTTGTGCTCCCCAAAGTACCTGTAATTCTACAGAAGGTCATCTTTTCTCTCTGTGAGCTACTCTGCAGCTGTTGCTCAGCACCCAGAGGCACAGCTGCTGCAGCAACAGAAACCACAAGTATTTATTTTAAAGTTTCTGCTGTCCTGGGCTGTCAGGGAGATGTCCTGGTGGTTTTGACTTGTGTGAGTGAAGAGCTGTGATGAAGGAAGGCTAAGTTTAAAGAGGCATTCCACATACTGTCCAATATTCCTCTTTTAGTCCCCTCTTGGCTCCTTTTGGTTTACGTAGCCGTGTAAGAACTGAACACCTTGTGTGCTGCTTCTTATCCAGCTTCTCCTTCTGCCTCCACAGATACAACATCACAACGGGTCTGTACCCTTTTGAAGGGGATAATATCTATAAATTATTTGAAAACATCGGGAAAGGCGACTACACAATTCCAGAGGATTGTGGTCCTCCACTCTCGGACTTACTGAGAGGTGAGTCTCCCAGGTGGCTCCAAAAGGGTAACATTTATAGATGTAACAACTGCTCAGCTTGCACAGTGCCAGGCAGAGCTTCCTTCCAAGCGTCCTGTGGAGATGCAGGATCCTGTTAGACAGGGAGGTTGTGCTTACAGCCTCTGAAAGATCCTCAGCATTGGTATTTCCTGAGATCCACTAACCCCTGCACGGCTCTTGCAGTCATCGGTTCTTGCGTTATGTTCCTTGTTCTCTGAGAAGCTTTTACACCCAAAGGCAAAGCCCAGAAGAAGTTAAATTTAAAATGGCATCGTAGCATTGATGCAGGTTTTGCCAATGAGAACACTCAGGTGCCTTGTCCAGGCTTTCCCTAAAGTGAAACACCGACTATTCAGGGTCTGCTGTCCTTCCTCAGCAGCCTCTGCTCAGCAGGCAGGCTGGAGAGCCCCTTTGGCAGCAGAGGGGATGTGATTCCAGCCCATGGGAGAGCCTGACCAGCATTGCTACTGCCTCCTTGGCACTGGAACAGCCAAGTGCAGCCATGCTCCTCAGCCCAGCTCGTCCTCTCCTTCCCTTTCACAGCTCTCTCTAGTGAGAGATCAGCCTCCAGTTATGGGAGGTTTGTCTTGTTTCACATTGGATTTCCTGGTCCTTGTGCTGTGTGGGGTTGCTGAGGGGCTGGGGGCACCGAGTCCCTCCCTCCTGGCAGCGTGTCAGTGCTGTGGGACACGGGCTGCCACTTGGTGTGGGGACAGGGGTGCAGGGCTCCTGTCTCGGTGTGGGGACGTGGGTGCCGGGCTCCCCTCTGGGTGCAGGGCTCCCCTCTGGGTGCAGGGCTCCCCTCTGGGTGCAGGGCTCCCCTCTGGGTGCCAGGCTCCCCTTGGTGCCGGGCTCCTGGCTCGGTGCAGGGCTCCTGGCTCAGTGCTGCGCTCCTGGCTCGGTGCAGGGCTCGGTGCAGGGCTCGGTGCAGGGCTCCCCTCGGTGCAGGGCTCGGTGCAGGGCTCGGTGCAGGGCTCCCCTCGGTGCAGGGCTCCCCTCGGTGCAGGGCTCGGTGCAGGGCTCGGTGCAGGGCTCGGTGCAGGGCTCGGTGCAGGGCTCGGTGCAGGGCTCGGTGCAGGGCTCGGTGCAGGGCTCCCCTCGGTGCAGGGCTCGGTGCAGGGCTCCTGGCTCAGTGCAGGGCTCGGTGCAGGGCTCAGTGCAGGGCTCGGTGCAGGGCTCCCCTCGGTGCAGGGCTCAGTGCAGGGCTCGGTGCAGGGCTCCCCTCGGTGCCGCGCTCCTGGCTCGGTGCCGGCCGTGCCGGCGGCAGGTGGTGCTGTCAGTCCGAGCTCCTCCAGCGCCGCTGCCGGGGCTCCCTGGACCCCGGCACCGAGGAGGTGCCAGACCCCCCGCCGGCCCCCTCAGAGGCTATTTTAGCTCCCGTGGCCCCGTGCCAGCGATGAAATCAGTTATTTCCCCGTGTTTCCAAAGGCATTAGCCAGCTTTAGCAGCTCTCCCCGGGCGTTACATAAGGCAGCGCCTCCAATGGTGCTCGGCACAGCCGGGATCCGACTGCTCCGCTGAGCCCGGTGCGGCGGCTGCTCACGGCCAGGACTGCCTGCTGTGCTTCCTGTCAGAGCTGCCTGCCCCAGGGAATGGTGTCTGAGCTCGTGTGGCCTTTGCTCTGTGGCTGCTGACTCCCAGCACAGCCTCTTTATAAGCTGGGACGTGCCCAAATGGAGTAAATCCTGCGGTCCGGCTGGACCAGCTGCCGCCCTCCTAAAGCATCCAGCAGAACTCCCTGGAGGTTTCTGATCAGCCTTTCAGCTGCACTTAGTGCTTCCCCCAGGGAAAAGGAGTGTGGCAGTTTTCTCTTTTTCCTGTGCTGAGGATATTGACAGCTTAAAATCTTGTGCTTCATTAGCACAATAACTCCCTTTTTAGTTCTCTTTCCGCCCCTGCTGAGATCTGGAGTCAGAATTTCCTACTCTTCCCTCTGCCTGATTTTACACGGAGGAGCCTTGTACCTGGTACCCTCTATCCTTGTCTTACAGCCTGAATCTCCTTCATCCCTGCTGCTGGCTGGCTTTGTGTCCCCCCTTCTTCCAGGGTGGTGGGAAGCCCTAAGGATCCCTTTTCTTCTCCTCCCACCCACTTGAGAACACACTCCCACCCCTCACCTTACACTTTACACTGTAAAAGCTGGCAAAACCTCCTGGTACTTCTCTTGGCTTGGTGTGACACACATTTTCCAGTGGTCAGACTGCCCGGTGGCCTCAAGGTGGATGAATTCTGGGGCGGGATTGCCCCGGTTCCCCCTGCTCTGGAGGCCTGATCAGCTCCTCAGCACCTGCCCAGGCCCAGGGCTGAGCTGTGCAGTGCTGGCTCTGTGTAGCTATGGTGACAGACCTGGATGCTTTATTTAGTTCCTGCTTTTCCTCCAGAAGGTCTGCATTTCCTGGTCAGTGCCCGCTCCTCCTGCAGTGAGCAGGAGCTGAATCCAGCGCCTGCAGGTTGGACACTGTCAGTGGCTGGTGGATGTGCCTGTGTGAGCAGCACAGACACCCCCAGCTCAGCTCTGTCTCGCTGGAGGTTTCATGTTGCCTTTGTGTTGCTTTGAAAGGCTCTAAAAGCCCTTGCAGGGCTTGGAGTGCTTGGTCTGGGTCTGGTGTGAGGCAGAATTCAGTGCTGCAAAGTGCTCATTTCCTCTGTCTGCGGGGGCTGTGCTGACCACAGGCCCTGTAGGGCTGTGAACAAAACACAAACACGCTTTTTAAGGTTTTCCTGTTCTTCTCTTGACCACTTTTGTAGCGTTTCTTTACTTTTTCTTCCCCTTGAGCTTTTTTTTATCTTTGTTCCCCTTTCCAGAAGAGCAGAGTTTAGAGGACTCAAATCTTCTGTGGTATTTGGCTTGTGAAGAGACTCGCATGACAGTATATCCCACAGATTAGTTGGGATGCTGCTCCTCATTTTGTCTCCCTAATCAGGGATGAAGCTTTATTTATACTCCTCAGGGATGGGAAGGAGAAGGGCTGGTGCTGCTCTGTGTGTGCAGTCAGGAGAGATGTGTCAGAGTGGAAGAGTTTATAAATAGCCTTAAGGTTCTTCTGGCAGCATCAGCCCATGGCTTATCAACTGTGTGCACTTTGCTTCTGGACCAGAAAAATGCACAAGGTCAGCTTTCCTCCTCCTGGTAATAGACTTTTACTGGAAGGGGAAGCTCTGAGGCTGCAGCTCTGCATTAATCAGCATCTGAATTGATTTCCAGGCCCTGTGGCCCGGGACATGGTGGTTGGTTCCCTAGCAGTTTGTTTCCTCGCTGCCATGACCTTTCCTTGCCCGGACAGAGAGAGGATATGTGTCCTGGTGACACTGGGATGCTTTAACTGTGCCAAGGCAGGAGTCCCTGGAGCTGGCAGGAGGGTGTTTGTGCCCATCCAGAGGCCTGTGCTGGATCAAAGGCCCGGGATTTGCCTGCAGAGGGAGTTTGTGGCCGGAACAGCTCAGGCGTGTGCAGGGAGAGGGAGAAAGTCCGGTCTCCACTTACAGATTGGCCTCACACTGCTTTTACAGTGGTGGTTTAAACGTTCATCTGAGCTGGAGGCTGAAGTGAAATCCAGGGTGAGTTCATTAACCTTGCTGCTGGATTTCTTCCTGCTTCTCCAGTCCCATACCTGAGACTTCACATGATTTGAGGGGGGTTTGAGGCTGTGAGGGTGCTGCAGTGGGCACGATACCCCCACGTGGGTACGATTGTGTAGTATCTGTTCTTACCAGTTTAGTACCTGATACATCCTCCATGAGGGGACTTTACATTTCAGGAATAATTTCCTCATGGAAAGGGTGGTATCACTGGAAGGGGCTGCCCAGGGAGGTTTGGAGTCCCCACCCCTGGAGGTGTCCAGAGAAGGCCTGGCCGTGGCACTCAGCGCTCTGGGCTGGGGGACAAGGTGGGCATCGGGCACAGGGGGCACTGGGTGACCTGGGAGGGCTTTTCCAGCGCCAGGGATCCTGTGGTAGCCCATGTATGGGAAGGGTGAGGAGCAGGGGCTGGACTGGGCCTCCCGAGGCAGGGCCCTGGCACAGCCTGTGCTGTCCCCACGCGCAGATAAACTCGGGGAAGGCTTTACCCTACATGGCAGCGAGCGGCTCCCCGGGCAGACGCTCCGGGATGACTGGCCTGCTGAATAGAACATGATGTTTTGTCTTGAGGAAGCCTCTCCTCGGTGCAGGACTCGAGCCACGGAGCTGCCACGAGTGACTCAGAGCTGAATGTATGAATGTACATTTTCAGTGAGGAGACTTTCCGTTTTCTTTCAAACGTTGCCCCGAGTGTGGTCATTTTTCATTAAAGTAAATACTCTTTTTTTGGTCGGTTATTTTCTTTCTGCCTTTTTAAATGGCTTGAGAGCGACAGCTCCCTGTGCAGTGGCTGTTTGTAACTGCTGCTCTTGGGCCTTTTTAATCATTTACCTTAAACTTCTTCCTCTGCTTGTGCCGGTTTCATCTGGTAAACGCCTTACATTTCAAAACCACCTTGAAATGTGGTCTTAAAATAAATAAACTGGGGAAGCAGCTGGTGCCCTGAGTTCCCTGTTTCTGATGACATTAGTAAGAGAACCCAGCCAGAACTTGCTCTTGTCTCCTAATGTTCATGTAAGAGCTCCTTGCAGTCCTATTCCTTCAAAAAAAAAAAAAAAAAAGCCAGTTCATTTGGGCAGCTCAGCTGTGGAACTGCTGTCTGATCATCTTATTAATAGGTCCTTTAATTAGGTGCAGGATTTTTTTTTTTTCCTCTGAACTTATTTCTTTTTCTGTGAGGTGAGGAGAAATTCCATCTGAATGTGAGAAAACTCCTTTGCTGCCAGGGCTGAGCTCTGGAACAGGTTGGGGGGGGGGGAGTTTGTGGAGTTTCCATCCTCAGAGACATTCCAAACCCATTCCAAACAATCCAAAACTCTGAGGAGTTGGGCTCTGAGGACTCCAGTGCCTCAAGTTCCTGCGCCAGGGGCCTGGCATGCACCTGACCTCTAACCTGGAGAGCTCTTTCCGTGTTTCTTTGACCTACTTCATGTGATGTCATGGGGATCAGCAGTGATCCCATCTGCCTTAAAGCTCTTAGTGCTGTCACCAGCACAGATAAACCTTCACAGATTGCCAGGGCAAGTTGTATTTTGGGTTCTGGGGGGAAAATAACTCCAGCCCTCCCTCACTGTGCTGTCCTGTCCCCCCTCTTTGCCCGTACTGTTACTGTCAGGGGTGTGGTAAGGAACAGCAGCTTTTGTTACCACACATGCTGTGGTGATTATCTCTTCCATGACCTTTGACTTGCAGAATCTAACCTGCAAAAGATCCTTGCAGCTTCCTGCTTGAACTAGGATGTCTCTTTCCAGCCTCTCCCCTTCCCAAGTGTCCACCCAGCTGTATCTCCCATCCCTGTGTTGTCTCTCTGTCCTTATCCTGGCTCTCCCCAGCCCTCTACACTGTTTGCTGCTGTCCTGACTTTCCAAACTCCTGTTTGACAGTCAATATATTCCTGGAACTTTCATTGGAGAATGTGGTGGGTGCTGCTGGAGGCTCCTAAGGTCCCACTGGCTCATTCTGAAGAATATGGCAAAATGTGCTCCTTCTGTTGAGTTGTGAAGCTTCTCAAAGGCAGCGGGGCAGAGTGGGCACCCTGGGAGGCTGTTAATGGAATCCATCTCCCTTTCTCCCAGAGAAAATACAGATGAGCTGCTTTTCCTCACCCCCCACCCCCAGTTACCTCAGCAGATGATCCCAGAAATCCGAGCCCTGGCCAGGGCACAAGGATGGGCAGTAGGCTCTACCTGACTGTGTCTCCAGAATAGAATTCCACTAGACTGGAGTATCTGGGACACTGAGCAACTGGACATATGCTGTGCCTGAGGCTTTGGCTCTTCCACGGAGAAGGTTCAGTGGAATTATCTGTGAAATGCAAAGTCTTGATGCTCTTTGCCTGGAGATCACACATGGTTGGATCTGTGATCTGGGGCTGGAGAAGCCTCAGTCCCTGCACTGGGAGGGAGAGAAGGGCTGGATCTGCTTTGCAGGTGGGAAACTGAGGAACAGAGTGGATCAGGTAGTTATCAGTGGGGTTGGGATTTTGTGCTGAGCTTCCTGTGGCTGGTGCTGCAGATCCTGCCTGGAGCTGCCAGGACTGGGCACAGCGTGGCTGCTGGGGAGGGAGGGGAGGGGAGGGCAGAGCTTTGTGCTTCCTGGCCTTGGCTCAGCTGAGAGTGCCTGTGATCACACCTGGCCTTTTCTGCTTCTTTTCAGGGATGCTGGAATACGACCCAGCCAAGAGGTTCTCAATACAGCAGATAAGGCAGCACAAGTGAGTGTTACCAGCCCTTCCCTTCCTGCTCGTGTACCTGTGCTCCTGCTCTCACCCCCTGTTTCCTTTTGACAGCAGACACATGGAAGTCACTCAGC
The DNA here is from genome assembly GCA_038380795.1 of Pyrocephalus nanus. Taxonomy (NCBI): domain Eukaryota; kingdom Metazoa; phylum Chordata; class Aves; order Passeriformes; family Tyrannidae; genus Pyrocephalus; species Pyrocephalus nanus. The sequence goes on along the minus strand of CM076287.1, from coordinate 5,594,027 downwards.
CTCCTTCCTCCAGCTCTGCTGGGGCTCTGGCAGCCTCCACTTGGCTTTTTTCCTCTATTAGAGCATCCGGTAGAGCAGTGGAATTGCTAACCGGTAAATTAGGGATACGTTGGAAGTCTGTTTGTGGCGTGCCTGCTTCTGGATGATTAAGGGTTCTGGATAATTTTTTCCAGAGGCCAGCAAGTACTAATGGAGCGGAACAGGGGATCCTTAAAGCTGGGTTATTGAAGTGGGACTGCTCAGTAACGTGTGTTAGTTCTGGCCAGTCTGGGGACAGAAATATCCCCTGGCATTTGCTCCATATGGAATCAATATGTGGAGAAGCGTTCCAGGACAATAGGAATTTTTTTTTTTTTTCTTTCTCTTTAATATCAGAGGTTTCCCTCCCCCATATCCTCCCCCATATCCTCCCCCGTTTTCCGTGCCGCAGTCGGGGGGGAAATGCCCCGTTATCGCCGAGGGTTTTTTTAAGGATCTGTTTGAACACGCTGGCTCTGAGCAGAGATTTCCTGGGCGGATAAAAGTACAAGAACAAAAAGCATCATGAGGATGCTTCGCTGCGGAGGCTGCATCAGTTTATCTCCTCTTGGAATGGGAAGTGCTTCTGAGGACAGGCAGAGCAGCCTCTGGACCGCAGCTGCTCAGCACAGGCGCTGTCTGTGAGCCTGCCCAGGAAAGGCAAGGATGTGATCTGGGATGGTGCTGAGCCCGCTCTGTGCTGCAGGAACAGCGCTGCTTTCCCCTCGTGTCTCTGGAAAAGCCTGGCCCTTGTAGCCATGTGCTGTCAGGGGATGGTCCCTGCCAGGTGTCCAAGGAGCCACAGCCAGAACTGAGAGACCCAGGGTGCTCTTCAGCTCCACAGGGAGCAGAGGGGCTGGGGGAGCAGGGCTTATAGAGCTGCCCAGGCAGGTAAATAAACAGCCTGGGTGGCTTCAGTGGCTCTGGGCGACGATGGGTGCAGGGATTTGCTGTTCAAGGCTTGCCTTTCCCTGCACGTGCCCCCCTGTACCAGTGGCCACGGCCCTGGGTCCTCGTGGGTCACTGCTGGGTGTTTGAGCTGGTTCCCCAAGCCCAGGTACTCTACTTTACCCTCCTCCCACGTGGCAGTGAGTTTCTGTGTCAGTGTTGCCCAGCTGGAGGCACAGAGGTGTCTCCAGAGACCCTGCCTGTGGTTAGAAAGCTGGAGAAACGGGAGCAGGGCTCTGGCACGGGGCAGCTGTGGAGCTCCCGTGCTCCGTGGCTTCTCATCCCACAGCACTGAGAGGGGCTGAGGAAAGGCTCTGCCTGCAAACCCAGGAGCATTTCCAAGGCTTAGGCTCTTATTAGTTTTGTGTGAGCTTAGCCAGTGCTTCTTAACAGGCTTTTCTCCCCTATTAGTAATTGCCTCCTTCCTCCTGCTGTGGCATCTAATAATTACATCAAGCACAGCAGAGCCTGCAGCCTTGGGCCTTGGATGTGTCTGTCCAGCTCCTTTTTGTGCTAAAGAATCCAGAGCTTGGTTCTCCTGCCTTTTCTTTAAATAGAAGCTTAGCTCTGATGCTTAACCTGACCCTGATTTTTTTTGTAAATGGAACACAGGAGTCAGGACAGCAGGCAGCCACTGGATACTGTCAGAGGGTTTTGGGAAAGCACTTTAGTAAGAAGAGATTTGATTTCTAGAGTCCTTAGATTTGGGAGCAGGGGAGGGAGTAAGTCATTAATGATTTTGGGTTTCTCTACACTCCTCCCCCAAAGCCGTGTGCTGAGGCACAGGAACTAGACAGGAAAACATCAAATGCCTTCCCCAGGCTGCCCTGCTGGGATGGATCCCGGCTCAAACCAGAAGCACCCGGTGTCTTTCCGTGCTGCTGGAAGTCTCCTTTCATGTCTTTGAGCTGCTGTTCCTGGGGACTGGCTCCTATGGACAGTCAGGATCATCAAAGTGCTCTGAGAGCAGCAGGAACAGCCCCAGGGCCGGGCAGGGGGTTTGTTTGGAGCCGAGCATGGCTGGGCCAGGCTCGTGGGGGTGACTGGAGGGGCTGAGTGTGCCCCTGTCCAAGGGAGGCATCACAGAGCGGGAGTCCTGCAGCCACGAAGCTGGGTGCTCAGTTCACCTCCCCCAGTTCACCTGCCTGCACTGTGAGGGCTCCTGCAGCGGGACCAGGATGGATTCAGTGGTTCAGGGGCACTGAGGAGGCACAGAGTGCTCTGTGGGGCAGCAGAGCTGCAGGAGGCAGGGAAGGCAGCCAGGCTCGTGTCACTGCCCAGCAGTGGTAATCCTGCTGTTCCTCCCGTTATTCCTGTCAGCTATTCCAAATGCTTTTCCCCCTGAAGCAGCAGCCCTGGCTGAGGAATGCTGGAGGAAAAGTCTGCTGAGTTTCATCCCTGCCAGCTGCCTTCCTCACTCCTGCAGCTGAACTTGTGCATCAGACTCCTGTCTGCACTTCCACTGGAGCAGGACAGAGCAAGATGTGCTGCTCTGCTCAGCCCAGTTCGTGCAGACCAGACCTGGAGTCGTAAATGGAAATGAGTTAAACCTCTCCCAGCCTCATCTCAGAGCTTAGGAACTGCCTGACTTCCCTGAGTAGCACTGGAAGAGCCTGGATATCCACTCTTCCTGGGAGGATCCAGGTGGGATGATGTTCAGTGGGAAACTGATGCTCGTAGCTCGCCTCTAGGAATATTTGGTGCTCCTGGGCTGGGAAGGGAAAGCTGCCAAGAGCCAGGGAGTTCCAACTTGGACTGTCCCCCACCTCCCCTCAGCCCTGTGCTTTTGCTGAAGGGCTTCGTGCTCATACACTGCATTTTGCAACTAATTCACTGACCTGCTGCAGCACTTAAAGTGATGAAGTGGATGCAGAATTCTACCTCTGTCCCTTGTTTCCAAGGCAACCATCTTCCCTTCCCTCTCCACGAGTGTCACACTTAATTTGTTCAGCCGCAGATCCGATTGCAGGAGTTCATAGCACGAGAGGGGAGGCACCTCCACCTTTTATTAGCCAAGGTGCAAATTAACCTGCCGGGCTGGGGTCTCCTCCTGCCCTCCTGGAGGCTGCTGTGCCACCTTCCCCACCACTCCTGCTCTCCCAGGGGGCTGGAGAGTCACTCTGGGACGCTGTGCTGTTCCAGCCTGGGTACTGAAGGGAGCTGGGGCAGGGATTGCAGGGACACTGCTAGCACGTGGTGCCCTTCCCTGTGCCTTCTACCACTGCCTGTGAGGGGACTGAGTCAAACTGGAACTCTGTTCTCTGCTGCTTATGGTAACAGTGACCTTCCAGTGAGCTCCAGGCCCTGCATGGCATCACAGGAGGTGGGGAATGGCTGCCAGGGCAGGGACCTGCAGCTTGGCCTCTGCTCCCAGAGAGAATCAAACCGAGCAAACTGCAGTGTTTGTGACCCACGTGGGCAGCTGGGAGTGTTGGGAAGCTGCAGCTGTGCTTATGGATTCTTGATTTAAGCTTGCTTATACCAGAACTTGAAAAGAGCAGAGAGAGGACTTGTGATGGGAGATGTGAGCTTGGGAGCTGCAAACCAGACGGGCTCATTAAGCACTGGGCAACCCAGATTCCTCTTTTCCTTCAGCCCTTGACCCTTGCTGCGTTATCTCCCTGTGGCTGACAGCAGCTGGCTGGGCACCCCTTCTGCCTGGCAGGATCCCAATTAACACTTTGTGCTGCTGCTGGCTGGGGCTTCTGAGCTTGCAGGTGCCTCAGCGAGCAATGATCTCAAGAAATGATCTCTTACTGCTGCTGCCTTCACCCTGAAACGTTTCTTAGCCACTCCCAGCCCTTTGGAACAGAGACCAGAGAGGAATCTGCCTCTTCCAGGGGATGTTCTGGACAAGGGGCGCTTCCGAGATACCAAAAATCTTTTCTTCCCCCTCAGGGTTAAAGCAGCCACCACAAGCACCAGGTAACTGTGTGTGTGCCAGTGGAGTTGGCTCAGAAAACATCCCTGAAACTGGGAATAAAGAGTGAGACAGGGCACTCATCAGCAGGGCTCTGACCCAGCTGGTGTTTTACCTTGCTGGTAAGGGCAGGGTGAGGAGGGGCTTTATTTCATCATCACCACTGCCCAGGAGTTGCTGCTTTCTGGCTCAGGCAGTGGCCAGTGGCTTCCCGAGGCAGATCAGGGTGTTGCTGGAGCCAGTGGTCCTCAGCTAAAGAGCAAATCTTCCCTAACAACCTCCAGCACCAGTGCAGAAAGGGGAATGTCTGTCCCTGCTGGAAAATCCTTGCCAGGAAATGCTCCGCTACTCTGCACAGAATTGCTTGAGGCTCCTTCCAAGAGGTCTTTGATTTTTCTTAGAACTTCAATGGATTTCTCTTCTCACTCTCTGTCCTCATTACCATATATGCATATGCAAGTGTTTGAAATCACCTCCCGGAGGATGGAAGCATAATGACTGGAGTACAGTGATTCAGGTTTCTGCTGCTAATAAAAACCTATTTTTACTCTCCTGGTAAGTAGGACAGGAGGGAAGAGTGAGGCAGAGCTGAAATACAGCAAAATAAAAACACCGGGTGCTGTAGATTTCCAGGCTTTTCCCCTTTAAAATTCTCCTGCTAACAGCAGCCACTCTGATCTCATTTGTCCTGGATGTTCCCTTCTCCCGAGGTCTCTGGTGCTGAGTTTGGATCCCTCAAGCCCCACAGTGCCCCTGGCAAAAGCAGCTGGTGGCTGTTGGTTCCTCTGTCTCTGTGCTGATGATCCTTGCAGGCCGGATCAGCCCAGGCTGGGTTTGCTGTCTTGGCAGAGGCTTCCTCAGCGAGCAGAGTGTCCCAAGGAAGGGAAGTGGATTGATCTGATTAGGAGTGCTGTGTGCCACACGTCACCGAGGAAGCCGTGCCTGGGATCTGTGGAGAGCCCTTGGCCACAGTCCAGTTACGCTGCTCCCACTCCCTTCCTGCTGCTGTGGGCTTTGCTGGGCTCTGTAGTGCCACTTCAGGGACAGAGGTGACTCCTGCCAGCTGAGATCTGCAGCAGTTCCCGTCCCTCCCTGCAAACTCCAGCTTCCTCCCTGCAAACCAGGCACTGCCTGACTCCCAGAGCTGCAGCCTGGCTCCAGAACTCCATCACTGCAGAGAAAACAGTTTAAAGATGCTGATTGGGAAGCAATTTCTGGATAAGAGTTCACCCCTCCCTTGAATCCTGCCTGATTTGTCCCAGTAGCTGCATTTCCATTTGTTTATCTCCTCACTCAGTGCTTTTGCTGATAGTTTTGTTAGAATCCCACTTTTTTTCGGGCTGACTGTCAAAGCAGTGTAAGACTAGAACAAAATGGTAATTACAGCTCTGTGCAGGAGGTGCCTTCAGCCTGCCTTCCTGAAAGGAGTTTGGAAATGGGGTGATAAAAACCAGATGGCTCAGGTTGGTGAGAGCTCTTGGGCTGGCTCAGGCCCTGCTCTGTGCTTGGAGGCCAGGAGTTACTGGATGCCAAGTGTGGAGGGGGAAGCACTGGTGTCCCATCAGGCTTGTGTGGGCTGGGAAGGTGTGTTCGAGGTACCTGGGTCTGCAGGAACCTCTGCTCCCACCTGCACTGACAGGGTTGCTGGGAGTGGGGAGGCTCCAGCAGCACTCCCAGGAAACTTTGGGTGCAGCACTGGGAGACACCCCAGAGGCGGTCTGGAGTCAGAGCCCCGCTCTGGGAGCACGATGAAAACCTAAGAGGTTTATCCCATCTGGCTCTGGGATGCTGCTGGGAAGCAGCCTGCTGGATTCCTGATCTGATTAAGAACAGCTTTCGGAGCCGATATCCTTTCCTGGCCAGATGGGGTTTGCTGGTGATAGGAGTCCCTTGAGACAGAGGGGGATAAAAAGATAGAGTAGAAACGTTTCTGCTGTGGCCTTGGTGCAAACTGGCCTTTAGAGGAAGCTGCTGCAGTAACTGTCCTGCTTGCTTGGACAGCAAAACTCAGGAGCTCCAGCAGCTCTGCTGATGTGTTCTGACCTACAGGTGGTTTGGACTAGTGTTGGTGATGGAGAGAACATTCCTGAGCTGTGTCCTGGCCCTGAGCTGCCCCCTGTGCCTGTCCCCCTGTCCCACCCAGTGTGTCCCACAGCAGACTCCAGCCCTGACTCCTGGGCAGAGCTGTTCCTTCCTCCTGACCTGCCAGAGCCCGTGGGCAGAGCACATCCCTGTCAGTCCTGGGGTGGGAGGGGGCCATCTCGGTGTGGGGGCTCCTGTGGGCCCTGCACTGACCCAGCTGTGCCCTGGGGCTCCTTGCAGCTGGTTTCGGAAGAAACACGCTCAGGCAGAGGCGCTGGTGCCGATCCCGCCCAGCCCCGAGACGAAGGACCGGTGGAGGAGCATGACGGCGGTGCCTTACCTGGAGGATCTGCATGGCTACAACGAGGAGGAGGACGAGGACTTGTATGACATTGAAGATGATATCATCTACACTCAGGACTTCACAGTACCAGGTAGGGGAGAACGAGGCTGGTTGGGGGGTTTTTTTTGGTCCCTTTAGAGCTCTTTGGGAAAGGCCTCGGGGTCTGAATAATCCTTTCAGCAGAGGAGGAGACTGTTGGTTATGGTGTGGTGCTCTGGATGCCTTGGTCCTTGATTTGATCAACCAGATTGCCCCTCCCTGTGTTGCCCCTGTGCCAACTTCCTTCTCCCAGGAGCAGCTGCTGCTGTTCAGCACAGTTCATTGTTGGGGCCAGTTCTGCTAGAATGAGTTTTTGGGAGCAGAGCCCTGAAGTGACTCTGTGTTCAGGGTACGTGGCACACCTGGGGTGTCCCCTGCACACCAGGAGCCTGGTCCCAGCCTGGCCTGTCCGGGTGCTCCCCAGCTCTGTGTCTGCCTGGTGGGTTTGTGTGGTTTGCAGAGGTGGGGGCAGCTGCAGAGGCAATAAAGGTGAATTTTTTCACCCGAATCTTCCTGCAGGATCCCTTTGAACCTGCTCGGTGTTGTATCTAACAGCGATGCCACGTTAAAATATAAATTAAAACCCCCTTGTACATGAGGGATCAGTTCAGCTGTGGCTCTGCTGGGCAGCCAGAGAAGGAGTGTGAGTGACTCACAGGTGGGGGTGGGTGTTGGGTTTGTGGGGAGAAGAGGGAACCTCATTAAATCCGGTGTTCTTCAGAGGAAGAAGGGACTTTGAGAAAGTGCTTTCATTTTTAAAGGGTTATTTAAAGATTTATGCAGCTCTGTGGGGAGATGTAAATGTTCCAAGCCCCTGGTTCAATCGGTGTTAAACATCCCATCCGAGGGAAGTGCTGAGGAGAGGATGGAGGAGAGGATGGCTGTGACCTGAAGGCAGGATCCTTGTGTGCAGTGAAGGGATGTGAATGCCCTGCTCGCTGCTTTTGTGCTGCCTCTCAGATTTGGAGGCCGAGCTCTGCTTTTTCCTCCCCTCCATTAACCCCTCCTCTGCCTCAGCCCTGTTCTGCAGGGCCTGCTCCTGGGGTTCTCAGTCTGAGGCTGGGAAATGCAGCCAGGACTGGAGCTTCTGAGCCCAGCCTGGTGCTCGGGAAGGTGCATTCCTGGCTGCTCCCGCTGCCTGCGTGCTCGGTCTGACCAACAGCGATCCCAAACCTCTCGGTGGTGTTATTTTGAAACCTTTTTTGGTGCCTGAATGAGCTGGGTGCAGAGCCATTAGGAATGTGAGGGGTGGCAGGGATGAGCAGCCACGTTGCCGGTGCCTCTCTCAGCCCTCCCTTTATTTCTCTTATTTTTAGCCCTGCCCGTGGTGGGGGTGAGGTGGGCAGAGCTGCTCGGGCAGACGCAGCGCTGGGTCAGCGGCTTCCGCGGGGGCAGCAGTTGCCAAGACTTCAGCCCATGCTGAATTTTTATTTTCATTAATTTGAACGTCAGCAACTGTCATTGGTGAAGGAGGTAAAATTAGCTCACGATTCACCTCCCTCCTTGCTATCCATAATAGACTCCCGGGACTGTGCTTTTGAAGCAGGGAAGGAGGGGAGGAGGGAAGAGTCACACAAAAGACAAATGAGCTGTTTGGATAGATGCTTTTTTCCCTCCCCAGTCAGAAATGTTAATTGACTTGGCCCGAGTTCAGCCGAGGGAGGGGAAGAAGTGTTCAGCTTGGCTCTGAATGGGGTTGTTTGAGGCTCTGCAGACGTGCTGGTGGGATGGAGGGATGGAAGGAAAAACCCAGAGCTCTGGGGAGCTGCTGCAGCCTGACCCTTGTGAGCTGCTCACCCTTGGGGGAGCCCCATCTCTGGGGGGGCTCTGGGGCCAGTGTGTCCCCCTCTTCTACAGCTTGGACCCCTTGGCCCTTTCCAGCCATCGCCCCTCTGGAGGGATCAGGTGATGTGGGATCAATAGTGGGGCCTGAGCTCTGTGCTCCCACCGTGCCAGTCACTGCCACAGCGTGTCTGAGGCTCTGACACACAGCCCTCTGTCCCCAGGGGGATGAGGCACCCCCATCACCTCAGTCCCTTGTGGTGAGCCTGGCCAGGAGCTGTGCTGCTGGGGGGTGCCGGGTTGGACCCTCCCTGGGAGCGCAGTGAGTGCCACCGGCTCTGGCAGTGCCAGGGGTGGGTGCCCAGAGCCAGTCCCTGTCCCTTCTGGTGGCAGGAACGTTCAGGTAAGTGGCCACAAGCCAGTGAGTGGGAGCTGTGGCAACACTGGGAGCCACTAGAAGGGATATGGGGGCAGATCCAGGGGGATTTGATGGCACCTCTAACCCAGGATCCGCTCCCCCCTCCCTCCCTGCTTCTCCAGGACCTGCAGCGGTGCCAGTGGGGACGTGTCGAGGCACAGGGGTCTAAGCTGGACCCCGCTGTGCCCCCCCAGAGCAGAAGTGTCTGTCCCAGCACCCCCTGAGCCCCCCCAGCTCCGAGCAGTGGGGTGATGGTTGGCGCAAGCGGCGCTGACGTCCCGCCCGGCCTTGGCGGAGAAAGGATTGAGCATCCTTTAAAGAAAATTATACATAATCGTCTTACAGCCTTCGCTTCCACTCAAACCTCTGAGTCATAACTGAAGGGCCCTGGAGCGTGACGTTCCTGCTGGAAGGAAATTGCCTCGGCTGGATCCGGTGGGGGGGCCCGGCAGAGCCTCCCCTCGGCCCCACGTCGGGCTGGGGGCTGCGCCGCGGTCCTGGGGGAGCCCCGGGATGCTCTGTGGCCACAGCCCTGCGTCACTGCCCGGCTGAAGGGATGTGACCCCGGCTGTGGCAGCGGGAGATGCCTCTGGAAATGGCTCCTCACCTGCTCTGCTGAGTCACAGGGAGCAGAGGAGGGAGAGGGGCTGATGTGAAGCCCCCACCCCATCGGGGTGTCCCCTCAAGGGATGGTGACACACCTGAGCCCCAGCCCTGCCAGAAGGGGCTGCACTGCCCCATTCTGCAAACACACCCAGCCCCTGGGCACCCCAAAGTCAGTGCCTGGAGCTGGGACCTGCACCCCCCTCTGCTCTCCAGAGTAGCTGGGCTTCTCCCTGGGAGTCCAGGGGGGCTCCAAGACAGCCCAGGGAGGAGGGGACACACCGTCCTTGTGCTCCAGTGCCCATGTGCTGGGAACCACCAGCTGCTGTGTGCTGGGGCAGTGGGGTCAGACCAATCTTCTGTGAGAGGAGGGAGGGAGATGCAGTCTCAGGCTCCTGGCCCTGCACATCCCCTGCTCGGGATCCCTGTCCCGTGCTCCTGAGGCTCAGGTTTCCCGCAGGAGCAGGGTCCATCCTTAGGAAGGGCTGCTGCCCACCCCTCACTGTGCCCATTCCCTTGCAGGACAGGTGCCTGAGGAGGAGGCCGGGCAGAACGGGCAGAGCCGGGGCAAGGGGCTGCCCAAGGCCGTGTGCATGAACGGGACGGAGCCGGGGCAGCTGAGCGCCAGGGCCAAGGGCGAGCGCCGCGCCAGCGCCTCCTCCAACCCCTCCCGCAAGGCCTGCTCTGCCAGCAGCAAGATCCGCAAGCTCTCCACCTGCAAACAGCAGTGAGCTCTGCCCAGGTACCACGGGGGGCTACCCGAGGATGGGGGGCACACTCCAGTGGGAGGGAGCTGGAGGGGTGTGTTGTAGTCTGGGTCCTGATCGTCCCCCTGCAAGGGTCCCTGGCACCAAACCCCGTGGTGCTGGGGGGTGCAGAGCCCAGTGGGATCGCCTCGTGCCTGCCTGGCTCTGCTCTATTACCCCTTGCAGGGTGTTGCCCCACCAGGCAGGAGCTGCTGTCATGACCCCTGTCCCTGCTGGGCTGCAGCCAGGCTGTGTGGTGACACCCCTTTTCCTTGGCACCGGCACCCCCCTGCTCCGCTCCTGGCCTCACCACCCTCCTGGATTTGGGGAGCACAGGAGCTGGGCTGCAGTGGGAGGTGTCTGTGTCTGTGTCACCCATGGCCAGGCCACTGCTTGCCCAAGCCCCTTCCCCTCCCCTCCCTGCTTCCCCCCCTCCTTCCGGCTCCTTCTTCCCCTGCTCCAAGCCCTGTCCCCTCCTTCCCACCCCTCATTCATAACTGAGCCAGCAGTGACTCATGTTCAGCCTCATCCGCCCCCGGCCTCATGCTCGTCACGGCGCTGCTGGGGCTGAGCTCTGTTATCTCCTGGATCACGACCAGCTTTGTGGTGTGAAAAAAGCCCGAAATAAAAGCTGGATCCTCCCCCTGCAGCTGTCAGGGGCCGTGGCAGCTCCATCTTTAATTCATGGGGGCAGTGAGTCACCTGTGCAGGGAGTCGGTGCAGCCAGAGCCTGGGACGGGGCTCCCAGACCTGCTGCTCCTCCCACCCTTCCCACTGCCCAGCCTGGGGGCTCCAAGGATGGAAGGGGAGGGTCTGTGCAGGCTTGGCTGGGTCACCCCCCCACCTTAGCCTAAAAGCCTTTGGAAGGAAGGGAGTGCTCCCCTCCTTGGCGTGAAGGATTCACCTTGGTGTCATTTTCCCCTTGGAGTTTTTCTGCTCAGCTTCAGGGCAGGTCTGGGCTCACCTGGCTGAGGGACCAGGTGTGTGTGAGCCCTCACCAGCCCTGCAGGGACAGCACAGGGACCCCGGGCTCCTGTCCCCCATCCCAGGGTGCTGGCAGGAGCCCGGGTGCAGGGTGTGACCCGCTGGCAGTCGGGAGCAGAGCCCGCACCCCGAATTGGGCACCCCCTGCCCTCCCTCACCCCTCCTCTCTGTTCCCCCCACAGCATCCCCGGGCCCGGGCCTGCGTCCCCCTCCTCGCCCCAGCTCTGCCTCTCTCCTGGGACTGGACTGTGCTTGCGATCCAAAAAGAAACCAGAGGAAACCAACCAAGGACCCCCTTCCCTCCCCGCGCCCCCCGCTCCGGCAGCGCCAGGACCCGAGGCCGTGGTGGCCGCACTCCCCGGACCCCTGGACGTTGAACTTTGCAGCTGCCAGGACGCTGCCCCCCCCAATCACTCTTTGCCAATCAAGACACTGATTCTGTTTTTAATTTTGCGATGGGAAGGTGGGATGAGGGGGCTGGGGGGGGTGGGAGCCGCCCCCCCTGCCGGGCCCCCCGGCCGTGTAGAGTCGTGCAAAGCCATTGCCGTGCACTTTATGTTTTAGACTACTGTTATATATTATATATTTTCCTCTTTTTTTTTTTTTTTTTTTTTTGGTTTTGTTTATATTTGCGGTATATTTAGAGATTCCTACACATCGTGATGTGTTAAAATAAACCAGATGAGGAAAAAAAAACCCAGGTATTAAGACAAAGCAGAACTCTGTTACACCTGCATGCTGCACGGGGGCTCTGAAGGGAACAGGGCCTGGGAAGGGCTCAGGGCTTGGAAGGGATCAAGGCCTGGGAAGGGCTCAGAGCTTGGACGGGCTCGGGCTCAGAAGGAATCGGGGCACTGGCAGCCACTTGGCTCCTTTTTTCTCTCTCTTTTTTTTTTCTTCTTTTTTTTTTTTTTTTTTTCAAAGAAAATAAAGTGAAAACAGCAGGTGGGTTTCATGTCCTTCCTCCTGCAGCAGGCGGGGTGGGGGCCACGACCAGCCCCTCTTCTTCCTTTTCCTTTTGGGAGGGCACAGCCCGCCCAGGCAGATCCTGCTCTCGTGGGGTGATGCCAGGCCTGGAGCCCCCCTGCCCCAACCCCCCAACCCTGTGGGCACCATCCCGGGAAGCAGAAGGTAAGAAATAAGCTCAGAGATGTCACAGTCGCTTGGTTTTGTTTTTTCTCCTTTGTTTATAGACTTAAAAACGCGGGGTTGATGGAGGGAGGGCTTTGGGCAGAGCCTGCGCAGAGGGAAGGGGGGACCCGGCCTCTACTCACATGCAATGGGGTCTGGGGCCCCCTGCCTGTCCCCTCCCCTGCTGCCATGTCCCAGGTGCCACAGCTGGGGCTGGGCTGGGGTGAGGGTTTTTTCTCTTTTTTTCCCCCCCCATCCTTTGAAACACAAATAAAAACCCAATAAAAAGCAAACCCCACCCCGGAGCAGCAGCCACCTCTGTAAAAATCAATAAATATCCTCCGGGTGCCTCGAGCCCCCGCTGAGCCCTGGGGGGTGGGAGACACTGGGAGGGTCACCCACAGCGTGCACTGGGGACCCCATGCTCTGCCCTCACCCTGTACCCCCACCCGGGCAGCCCCCACCCCTCCAGGGGGTATTTATGGGGTCCTGCCCACCCCAGCCCTCAGGCTGCCACTGCAGGAGCCCCGGCTCCCCTGTGGCCCCTCGAGCGGCCCCTGCCCCACACCCTCCTCTTCCAGTTTAGATCCCAGGCTCCCTGCGGAACTGGGGGGATGGTGGGATTGAGGAGGTAGCTCCCCCCTCCCCAAACAACCCCCCTGCCAGGGTGGCACCGCAGCATCCCCCGGTGGGGGAACACCCAGCTCCGGTCCTGGCGGTTCCAGCTGGAGGAGAGGCTTTATTGCTTGTAGAACCACGGAGAGAGGGGAGAGCGGAGCTGGCTCGGGGCTCTGCCAGGGCGTTGAGGGGGGTTCAGCAAAGTCCCTCGGCGCTGACCCCCGGCCAACACTTGGCTCCTTCTCTGTGCCCCGACCCCCGGGGCACCCCCAGCCTGGGCCCTCTCCTGGCCCCTCGATCCCAGGAGCCAGGGGGCTCGGCCACCCCACGCTACCGGACCCCCGCAGTGGGGGTACAGCCAGGGGACCCCACACGCCCTCCTGGCCTTGCCAGGCCGGGACACCCTTCCCGCAGGGCACCGGGCTTGTCCCCACGCCGGCAGCAGGAGGGGATGGAGCCCCGAACCCTAGTGGGGACCAAGTCCCCCCGTGCCAGGGTCTCTCCCCCTCGTGCTGGGCCTACACCGGGCTGTGGTCGGGGGGGGCATCGCTGGCTGCCACGGCCACCACGGGCTCGGGGGTCTCTCCCGCTCTCCTCAGGTGCCCATAGAGCCGCTCCTCCAGGCCACCCGTGATCTTGTCCATCAGCTCCGAGCCAGAGCCAAGCCCCAGGCACCTCCCGGAGCCGGGGCAGTCGTCGTCCTCAGGGGACTCGGAGCCAGCCTTGGGCTCAGGGGCCGCCTCGCTGGGCTCCTCCACAATCACTTGGATCTCCGGGTCGGGCAGTGCCGGGGCAGGAGGGACCCCCTCGGCCGCCTCGGCCGCCTCCTCGTCACCAGCGCTGACGATGCGGGGCAGGGGGCTGTGGAACCGGGCGTCCAGGGGGTAGTTGGCGCTGTCGCCGCGGCGCAGGGGCGTTCGGTGCCGCTCCAGCGCCGGGTACCGCACGCCGGGGTCGCTGAACTGCTTCGCGTGCTGCCACTGCTTGCGCAGGTGGGTGCGGGAGCGGTGCTTGCCCCGCAGCGGGGACTCGTCGAACTGGGGGTCGTGGCGCACGAAGGCGTTGAACAGCGCGTCCGTCTTCTCGTCGATGCTGTAATCCCGCCGGGGCGGCGCGTCCCGCCCCGGGAACATCTGCCCGTACGGCGACCAGGCCAGGGGGCTGTGGGGACGGAGGTGTCCCCCACCCGCTGCACCCAGGGCCGCGCTCCCACCCTCCTCCTCCTCTTCTTCTTCTTCCTCCTCCTCCGGCTCCCGGCCCTCGAAGCTCTCGAAGATGGTTCCTTTCCGCCCGGCGCTGGTGAAGCAAATGCGCTTCTCGGAGGCCGTCTGGTCCTTGGGGGGCCCCTCCTCGCCCCCCCGGCTCGGCGCCTCGATGGAGGCGTAGCCGCTGTCCATCTGCAGCAGCTTGCGGGTGCCAGGCTCCGACTCCTCCGTCTTGGACCGACCCCAGAACTTCTCCTCGGGCCCTTCGGCCTCATCCAGGGAGGAGGAGGGGCAGGGGGCCACGCCGCCGGCAGAGGAGACGCTGTCCCCACCATCGCTGCGCACGGAGTCCTGGTCGTTGCTGCGCTCGGAGGCCGCGTACAGCTCCAGCGAGGCGCGCAAGCTCCAGATGTCGTGGTAGGCGCTGGGCTGCTCGGGGCCGCCGGCCTCGCCAGGGCTGCCCGCGCCCCCCTCGCCCGGCTCTAGCCTGTGGGCATCACCCCCCCGTCACGGCACGGTCCCAGCCGGCAGCGGGCAGGGAACGTGCCAGCCCGGCCCCTGCAGGTTCCACAGCGATGCCACAGTGCCACCCAGTCCCCCGTGCTGTCCCCACCGCCCTGCCCGTGCCCCACCCCATCCTCCTCATCACCATCACCAGCTCCCTCCAGACCCGGTTTCGCCACCAAAGCCTCCCAAAGGCAGGAGCCCCCCATGCCCAGGGCAGCACGGGGCCCCACGGTGCCTTCCCGGTGCCCAGCTCACCCATCCCCATCCCCTCTTATCTACTGAAAAATACCTGCCGAGAGAGGGTGGGGGGCTGGCGGGGGAGGGCAGGAAGGGGCCCCCCGCGGGGTGGAAGGCCACGTCGTCGGTGTGGGCGATGTACTGGATGATGTCGGTCTGGTGGGGGTCCCGGTCCTCCTGGTCCATGCTCTCGCTGGCCGCCCGCTGCCGCTGGAACTGCCGGCGCTTGGGGGACCCTGGGGACGCAGGGCAGGGCTGGGGGCACGGTCCCCTCTGGCACCACGAGCCCCCTGCCCACGCGTGCCCATCCACCCCACGCAGCCCTGCGGGGCCCCCCTTGCCCCCACCTCTGGTGTCCAGGCTGGACGCCCGCTGGGTGCTCTCCAGCTTCCACTTCTTGATCCTGAAGTAGGGGCTGGCCCCGTCCAGGCTGGCGTGGCGGCGCAGGCGGGTGAAGAACTGCAGGACGGTGCCCTGGGGGGGGACAGGAGGGGGCTCCCCGGGGCCAGCACTGCCCCCCCCAACCTCCTTCCCGCTCCTGGGGGCTGCTGCAAACTGGGGGGGGGTGGGGGGGGCCGTGAGTGCCCGCTCGGCCCCACTGATGGCCCCCCTGACCCCCCCCCCCGTGTCCCACTCAGCTCCTTTGTCTGCTCTGCCGAGCTGGGCTGCAGCAGATGCACAAATGTCCCCCAGGGCAGGGACAGGGCAGGGGGGTAGAGCCTGTTTCTAGTTGGATGCCCATGTCTCTCCCCAGAGGCCTGGCACAGAGTGGGGGGGCAGGGCTGGGATCTGGGGGGAGCAGAGAGGGAGCAGGAAAGAAGCACTGGGTCTGCACAGGCTGCCAAGGCTGGGGAGCCCCTTCCCCTGCCCGGTCCCAGCCCCCCACCCCGACACTCACCGAGGGGCCCTCTCCGGAGTCGGAGGAGGCAGCGGGGCTGGCCTCGGTGAAGCTGGTGTCCACGGTGGAGTTGTAGGTGTCCCCGGGCAGGGCAGAGCTGGGGCCCACGGCATGGCTGGGGAGCACCGGCTGGGGCAGGGCCCCTGCAGGGGGCTGCAAGGCAGAGCCTGCTCAGGGGGTCTGCACGATGGTGGGACCAGGAGGAGCCCCTGCACTCTGGGACCCCCCATCTCCACTTCCAGCAATGTCCTGAGACCCCCCCCCCCCCGAGTCCAGCGGTGTCTGGGTGTGCTGCAGGAGGCCTGGACCCCTGGCCCCCCACGTCTCACCGGTGCCCAGAGCGCTGGGGGCTCACCTGGAAGATGGCAAGGCCGGGCTTGGGCAGGGGCAGGCGGGGGGTCATGGCCAGGCTGTTCTCGCTGGACTCGCACTCGTGGATGGTGACAATCTTGAGGGCGGGTGGCGGGAGGTGCAGGTGGGTCAGGCGGGCGTTCTTCAGGTGGTGGAAATCCCCCTCTGTCAGTGTGTACCTGTGGGACACCCGGGTTAGGAGGGGCAGTCCCGGCCAGCCCAGGGTCCCACAGGGCCCCCCAGTCCTGAGCTTCACCTCCTCCCCTTCTCCTGGGTCTTCTTGCTCTGGTCAAAGAGCGCGGCCTCGTTGAAGGAGACACGGCGGGCGGTGGAGGAGCTGGAGGACAGGAACCGCTCGCTCTCTGCATCCCGGTAGCTGGAGGACGACAGGCACTCGGGGTCCTCCACTTTGACAGTGATATCTGTGGGGAAGGGGGTCAGCCACCAGCTCCCCACACTGTGGGGCACCCCAGCTTCCCCAGCTGGGGCCTGGCAGAACTTGCTGCACTCATGGCCTCGATGCCAGCCCAGAATTCCCTGCTCCCAGCTGCCAGAACCACTCCACAGCGAGGAATGGACAATGGAGGGCCCAAGGGCCGCCTTACCCCCAACTCCCGGAGCTGGGGGTGCTGCTGGGGGGGCTGGCAGGTCATTTTGGGCACTCACCCTGTGCTGGCTGTGAGTCATCCAGGTAAGTGGTGTTGGTTTTCTCAGGGTCATCGCTGGCTCTGCGGTGGGAGGAGGGTCAGTGATGCCCACGGCAGCCCCCCTGCCCCCCGGCAGCGCCACAGACCCCCAGGACAGCGGCGTCCCCCGTGCCCACCTGGAGTGCCGGCGGTCGGCCTCGCAGCAGCGGCGGCAGATGATCAGGATGCCCGAGAGCAGGACCAGGGTGCCCCCGATGAAGATGGAGAGCAGGGCGAGGAGCAGCACGTACCCATCCTGGGGGGACACCTCGCCGGGCACCGCCTGCCCGGGGCCGGGGGGCTGAGCTGCAGGGACACCCTGGGGGACCCCGGCCCAGCCCGAACCTGCCCCCGCCGCGCTGACGCCAGCGCTGCTCCCCAGAGCCGCCGAGCCCCCCCCGCGCCGCCCCCGGGCCCTGCCTGCACCAAGGCAACGGCAGCTGGGGGGGCTGGGCCGCCCGCGGCCCCCGCGCCGAGCAGGAATGGGGACAGGGACAGGCACTGGGACGGGGATGGGGACAGGACCCCCAGTCCTGCCCCACCACAGCGCTCAGGGCTCCCAGCAGGGGGAAAGGAGCCCTCAGACCCCCCAGCACCCAGAGCATCCCGGGCACAAGGAGGTGGCACCCACCCCCAGGACTGGCAGAGCAGGGGGTGACACTGGAGCTGCTGCTGTCCCCACCCGGGCATAGACCCCAGCCCCGCGGCGGCCGCGAGAACCCCACAGCTCCCAACGTGCATCTCCCCTCCCGCGGGACCCCGAGGCCGGCGGCGTGGGCAGGGGCGGGAGGGGCCGGCAGGGGCTGCAGGGACAGGCAGGACTCACCGTGGCGCTCTCGGTCGCGTTGTCCCAGGGTGTTGGGTCATCGCTCATGGTCCGTCCCGGCCCGAGCGTGTCCTGGTGCGGGGGGAGACAGAGGGAGGCACCCGCCGGGGCCGGGCCGGGGGCAGCGGCGGCGGCTCCTGCCCCGGCCCCTGCCCGGCACCGCGGTGCGGAGCTGCCGGGAGGGACCGGGAGGGAGGGACCGGGATGGAGGGAGGGAGGGATGGAGGGAGGGACCGCGATGAAGGGATGAAGGGAGGGTGTGCTCAAGGGGAGGATGAAGAGATGGAGGGTGTGGTCAGGAGAGAAGCAGGGATGGAGGGATGGGGAGGAGGGGGCAGGACCGCTGCCCCTCCCCGGGGAGCCCCTCGCCCCCGCGAGGCACAGCCACCCCAGCGCCCAGCCCCCGGACTCGGGTGGGCACGGCCCCCGGAGAGCGGCCGCGGTCCCCACGCCCGGCTGGGGCCGGAGACCCCAAACGGCGGCTGGCGCTGGTGGCCAGAGCCGGCCCGGGGGCACCGTCCCTGCCCCGGTTCCGGGGTGACACCGCGCCGCCGTCCCCGGGGAGCCGAGGGGACAAACGCAGCCCCAGCCCCGCTGCCGGAGGGGTCGGCGCTGCAGGGAGACCCCCGCCCGCGGGAGCCCAGAGCGAGCCGCGCTGGGGGCACCGGCAGGGAAGGGGGGCAGGTGGCCACCCCACAGCTCGTGGCGTGGGTGTCGCCGGAGAGCGACGGGTGACGCTCGTGAGTCATCCCGAGAGCGGCTCCGTCACCGGGCGGGGGGGACACCGAGGGGCCGGGGGGGGACGAGCCGAGCTCCCGAGGAGCGAGAGCCACCGGAGCAGGGGTCCCACACCCTTCCGCGGCCTTTGGGCACCCCGCGGGGACCCTGTCACCCTCCCGCGTGTTCGGGGGAGCCCTTCCCGGGGGCTGCTGAGCTCCAGCTCCCGCTGCGGGTCTGTGAGTCCCCTCCGTGTGTCCCCTCCGTACATCCTCGAGCTGCTGGAGGGGCTGGGGCTGAGCGGGGGGGCTGATGCTGCTATCAGGGACCCCCAGAATGGGCAGGGGTGG
The DNA here is from genome assembly GCA_038380795.1 of Pyrocephalus nanus. NCBI lineage: Eukaryota > Metazoa > Chordata > Aves > Passeriformes > Tyrannidae > Pyrocephalus > Pyrocephalus nanus. The sequence continues at coordinate 5,575,618 of CM076287.1, read as the reverse complement.
GTGACGCTGGTGTTGGGGACCCCTGGACCAGGCAGGGGTGGGCGCTTGGAAGCCGCTCAGAATTAGGTCAGTGAAAAATGTGAATGGAGCCCGAGAAGGGGTGGGGACTGTCACTCGTGGGGCCAGCACAGCGGTGGCCGTGTTGCAGCTGGCAGCCAGGGATGGTGATGGCTGGGGGCAGCCCTGGCACAGGATATCGGGATCTTAGGGGGATATCTCCCGGGGCAGAGACCCCCCCGGCCCACACCGGCTCTCGGTGCATCTCAGGCACCTCCGAGCTGGTGTGATGCAGCACGGGGTGAGGGGATCCACCCCGTGACACCCCGGACAGGATGGGGGGGGTCTCTCCACCGCCCCCGGTGTGCCAGGGGTGTGGGGGGACGCCGGGCCTGGCAGGGGGGACCGCGGGAGAGAGGCTGCGGCTCCACGCGGGATGGGGGCCCGAAGGGAGGGATCCCTGCGGGGCACCCTCAGGCTCGAGGCGAGGGGCGCCGGGGGGCCGGGGGCAGCTGGAAGAATGTCCCTCCTGTTCCCCATCATGGAGGAATCCCGTCTCCATGGCGACCCAGCAGGAACAGGACGGCCATTGTCTGGAGGAGGGGGCCGGTCCCCGGGCTGTGCCCCCGCGGGGGGACACGGGGCGGGACCCGGGGCTGCCGGTGGTGCCCAGGGCGGGGGCTCGGGGCCGGGGGACCCCGGTGCTGCCGCGCCCCCGCACGTGGGAGGGGGTGCGGGGGGCGTGTCGGGGCTGTGCCCCACGCTTGTGCGCGACCCACGGGGCCCGGTTGGGCCGGGGTTGGGCTGCGGGCGGGGGGGGACCCGCTCTGTCCCCCTGAGTGCCTCCCCCCGCCCCAGCCCGGTGACGGGGATGCAGGCAAGGATGCGGGATGCAAATAGGGATGCGGGAAGGGATGCAGGCAGGGATGCAGGCAGGGATGTGGGGCAGGGATGCGGGATGGAAGCAGGGATGCGGGATGCAGGCAGGGATGTGGGGCAGGGATGCGGGATGGAGGCAGGGATGCAGGCAGGGGTGGTGACAGGGCTGGTGACAGCGAGGCAGGAGCGGTGGGGCGTGATGGTCTCCCTTCGGCCGGGCCGCCTCCGTGTGTCGCGATAGGGGCTGTCGCGAGGCGGCGGAGCCAGATACTCACCTACAACCGAGACCGGGGCTCCATCGCCGCCGCTGCGCTCGGTGCGGCGGGGCGGCCCCGGGATTTATGAATGAACCGGAGCCGCCCCCGCGCGGCGCGGGCGTCACGTGGGGACAGGGGCTGCCCCAGCCCTGCCTGTACCCCTGCCTGCCTGTCCCCCTGCCTGCCTGTACCCCTGCCTGCCCCACAGCCCTGCCTGTCCTCCTGCCTGCCCCCCTGCCTGCCCCTCAGCCCTGCCTGCACCCCTGCCTCCACCTGTCCCCCTGCCTGCCTGTACTCCTGCCTGCCCCACAGCCCTGCCCATACCCCTTCCTGTATCACCTCTGCCTGTATCCCTGCCTACACCGGCCCTGCCTGTACTAGCCCAGCCTGTACCCCTGCCTGACCCCCTGCCTGCACCAGCCCTACCTGCACCTCAGCCTGCATCCCTGCCTGTACCACCCTGCCTGCATCCCTGCCTGTACCGTGCCTGTAGCAGAGCTGCCTGTACCAGCGCTGCCAGCCCCCCTGCCTGCCCCAGCCCTGCCTGTACCCCTACCTGTCTCACCTCCCCGCCTCCATCCCCGCCCCAGAGCCCTCGTGGCCGGGCCGGGGGTGCGGGCCCCTTGATGCGGGGGCGGAGCGGGGCCGGACCCTCCGGCACCGGGACACCCGACGGGGCCGGGACTACAACTCCCGTGAGCCCCCGCGGTGCCGGTGACTCCTTCCTGCGGCCGGCTGCTCCCGGGGCAGGCCGGGAGCTGTGGTCCGGTGCCGTCCCGGCCTGCCCCGCGCCGCCGCCGCCGCCGCCATGGCCGCGATGTTCCGAGCCTGCCGCCTGCTCCGCCTCGCCCGCCCCGCGCTGCTCCCGCCGCCCGCCCGCGGCTACGCCGAGCCCGCCGCGGGCCCCGCCGCCATGGCCTTCACCTTCGCCTCGCCCACGCAGGTACGGCCGGCCCGGCCCCGCTGTCCCCGCCGCCGCCCCGCCCGGTGCCCGCGGCGGGCTCGGGGCGGGCGAGACGCGGCCGGTGCCGCCCCCCCCGCGGGGCTGTCGGTGCCCGGGGCCGGGATGAGAGCGGGGCCTGCGGCGATGCGGCCCCCGCGGCCCGGCCGGGCTGTCCCCGCGCTGACCTTGGCCCTGACCTCGGGCCGTCCCCGCCGCGGCGCTCCCGGGGCCGCTCCTGCCCCTGATCCGCCCGGAACGGGACGAGGCCGGGCCGTGCCCGGGGCTGCGGGGGCGGCGGGGCCAACGCTGTCCCCGGGGCAGGGCGCGGGCACAGGGACAGGGACAGCTCGGCCGCGTGGGCCGCGGCGGGGACAGCGGCTCAGGGCTCCCCACGCGCTTCCCAGGCTGCTCCCGGCTGTGCCGGCGCCTCTCGCCCACTCCGTGTCTGCCTGTGCCGCCTCCCTGCCGTGCCCCGGGAGCTGGGAACGCATCCCCGCTCCCCGTGCCAGGACCCCTCCTCTGGAGCCCGGCCCTGCTCCCTCCCTGTGCAGGTGCAGCCTGTCCTGGGCACACCTGGGCGTGCTGAACCTGCCAGGAGCTGTTCCCTTGGGATGGAGATGGGATGCTCCCTCGGGATGGAGCCGGCTGCCCCCTGCATCCCTGGGCTCTTCCCTGCCACTCTCCATCCCCCCATTCCTGATGGCTGTTTTCCTGTGTCCTCCCTGTCCAGGTGTTCTACAACGGTGCCAACGTGAAGCAGGTGGACGTGCCCACGCTGACTGGCTCCTTTGGCATCCTGGCATCCCACGTCCCCACGCTGCAGGTGCTCCGGCCAGGCGTTGTCACGGTCTACGCCGAGGACGGGACGGCCACCAAGTACTTTGGTGAGCAAGGCAGGAGGAGCTGGGGAGGAAAGGTGTGTGTGGGGATGGTGTTCTCGGTGCTTTCACAAGGGAGGCTCTGCCCAGCCAGGCGTGCCCTGGTGCACTTCCAGGGATTTCTGCTTTCCTAGCCCTGCCAGGGGCTGCTGTAGCTGCCCTGGGAGCTGGGGCTCTGTGTGGGGCTGTGGGCTGGGGTTGGATCTTGGTTGTGCTCAGGCTCTCTGGGACCATACCCTGTTCCACCTTCACTGGGAGCGTGACAGGAGGGTGCTGAGGACTTGTTTTGGGGAAGGGATGGTGGAGATGCTGGGGATGAGCCCCCCTGGCTGACCCCTCCCCTGCTGTGCCTCGCAGTGAGCAGCGGCTCCGTTACCGTCAACGCCGACTCCACAGTGCAGGTGCTGGCAGAGGAAGCAGTGACCATGGACATGCTGGACCTGGCTGTGAGTACCCCGAGCCCGTGGGGGCTCCCCGGGGGGCTTTGCCCCCCACTTCTCTGCCCTGGTTGGCTCAGGAGCTTCCCCTGCCCAGACCAGGGGCTGTGCCTGCACCCTCCATCACCTGGATCAAAGGCTCAGGGCTCCAGGGAGTGGGAACTGTGCAGTCATTCACCTTCCCCAGGCTATTCCCACCCTTCAGACAGACATTGACCTTGTCCCCAACCCCTCTTGGGCTCCAGAAAGAGCTTTTCCCTGCTGACAAGGTGTCTGTGGCCAGCACAGCCATGTGGGCTGCTCCACAGGGCCCCCAGGTCAGCAGTCTCTGGGGTCAACAACTGCAGTGGAAGGAAGGGGAGGGAGGGGGTGACTCGGGGGCTGTAGGATTGTCCCCTCTCCTGTGGTGTCACCCAGTGACACATTCCTTGTGCCCCTGTGCTCAGACTGCGAAATCCAACCTGGAGAAGGCCGTGTCAGAAATGGCTGCAGCGTCCGACGAAGCTGCTAAAGCAGAAGCTCAGATTAAGGTAGAAGCTAACGAAGCCCTGGTGAAGGCTCTGGAGTGATTCAGGTGAGGGTCACCTGGGACCTGGCTGAGTGTCCCCAGGCTGCTTCTGGGGACAAGTCCTGTGGGGCTGCTGGGCAGGGCGAGGGGTGGTGCTCCTGGGGAGCAGTGACTGCAGCTGTCCCTTGCTGGGATCAGGCCTCAGCTCTTGGGGTCCTGGGCCCAGAGGTGACTCAGGACCACCAGATGGGAACAGGGCCCATGGCCAGGCTGGGCTGTGCCCGGTTCAGCCCTAATGCCAGGACAGGCCGGAGCTGCTGTCACTGCCAGGGCCTCGCTGGTGCCCCAGGTCCCTGCTGGGACTGGCTGTGCTCGGGGACAGCTCGGGGGTGCCTGGGCACTAAGTGGCCTCTGCCCTGCGTGGCCTCTGTCACGCACACTCCCTTCCACTGAGACAAGCAGCTTCAGTCTCGGGGGAGGTGAAGCTGAGCTCTTACCTCATGGCCCCTTTTCCCTCTGCCCCGCTCAGACTGTGCCTCATCCCTGCCATTCCCACGTGCTGGCAGTCGGGGACTCTGCGGCAGCGTGTGCTGTGCCGGGGGGTGAGTCACTGAGAGCCTTCCTGAGCCCGGAGCACAGCAGGGCACCGGCTCCCACTATCTCCTGATCTCTGCTCGGGGTGCTCTTTGCTCGCAGGGAGACTCTGGCTGTGTTTACTCTCAGCAGTTGAGCAGCTGGAGCAGGGCCAGGCCCCGGGGTTGGGATCCACGGCCCAGCCAAGCCCACCCCTCCCTAACCCAGCCCTGCTTTGTGTGTTGCAGGAATCCCACCGTGGGTGCAGAACTCCCAGCCTGTCCCTGTCCTGCTCCCCAGCTGCACAGATGGAGTGGGACGAATGGAGGTGGAGAAAACGTTCTCATCAATTAAAAGGAAATGTAACCCCCTCTCGTGGCACGTTTCCTTCTTCCCACACAGCGATTGCAGCCGGAGCTGGGATCAGCTCCCGGCTCCTGCCCCATGCCGGGGCTGTGGGGCAGATGCATCCAGGGAAGGTGTCAGCAGTGCTGCCCTGGGGACAGCCGGGCATTCCCGGGGCAGATTCCCCCTGCGAGGCTCATCAGGCAGGTTTATAACCCTCTGCCAGTGCTCCAGCCACCTCCACCTCCAATAACCACCTGGACAGCAGGATTATGGCACAGGAGGAGTACAGATCTGTTCCAGAGCTGTCCTGTCCTGACTCCCTGCCCTGCCGCTGGCTCTGCCTCAGCCTCCCATCTCCGGCGCTGCAGGAACGCCCGTTGGCCAGACTGTTCCAGCTCAGTGCTGCTCACAGCTGGACAGGCTCTGCCCCATCCCCTGCTGCTGCTGCTGCTGCTGCTGCTGGCACACAGAGCAGAGCTCCCCCTGCCCCCAGAGGTGGGCTCTGTGCAGAGGGAAGCAGATGCCGTGTGTGGTGGGAATCTTTCCTCCTGGGGGCGGCTGTGATGCTCTGCTGCAGTCTTAGCACTGTCCAAGGAGGCTGCCCAGGACTCACCACAGCCCAGGGAAGGCAGGAGGGGCTCCAGGAAGCAGGAGGGGCCCCAGAGCTGCTGGGAAGGGCGTGTTTGAGTGAGGGGACGGCTCTGGCTGTGCCAGGCACCGGGGATGCATGTCCTGCCCACCGCACGAGATGCTGCCAAGCCCCTCGCTCGGTGCCACCCTCCCCACGCCTTCCCAGAGGGATTTCGGGTTTCCTCTGCTGTGCAGAGCTGCCACGCTCTAATCCCCTCTTCCCCGCCGTGTTCCAGCCTGGGAAGGCACGTTGGCTGCCTGTGTGGGCAGCAGCTCCAGGGAGGTCACTGCTCCGGCCTCCTGCGGGCCCCGCGCGGCTCCCGCCGCTCCCTCCCGGAGCGGGGCACGGCTATTTTCGGTGCTGCCACCCAGGATGTAATCTTGGCTGCCTCCTCTTCTCACCGCCACCTCCTCCCCCTCCTCTCGCTCGCTCTGTCTTTCTCTCCCCCCCTTCACAAGTGATCAAAAATAGAGCCTGTGGTGTTAAATTTCTCACTCTGTGGCTTATTAAAAGCCTCCCGGTGCCTGACGCGGAGCCTATTTGAAGCTCAGCCGACTTCCAGCTCCTGAGCTGCTCCAGTGCCTTTTCCCCTTCCCCTCTCATTCCCTTTCTTCTTTTTCTTCAAAGGTCAGACGTTGTACCGAGCATGAGCAAATCCTCCGAGTCGGGGCTGTGCTAATTAAAACGTCTCGGGAATAACCGGGGCTGGCCGGCCCCGCTCCCTCTCCCGCTGCCCCTCTCTGTCCCCGGCTTCTATTTTGGCTGCGTGAGCCTCCCCCGGCACACGCAGCCGTGCTGACGGAAGGTGGCTGCCTTGGGTTTTTCATCTAATGGAAGAGCGTTGGCGAGGCCGGGAAGCTGGGGAAACGGCCAGCTGCTATTTTTAGGATGGGAAAAAAGTGTCTCCGTCAGCGTCCTCTCACCAGCTCTTCCCACTGCCTTCCGCCAGCGCCGGGGGGGCCGAGGGGGCCGAGGAATCCAGCCCTGCCCCTCACAGGGTGCCCTTGGCTGGAAGCTCCACGGCCTGACGGCTGCTGGGACTTGTAGGCTGCGTTTGGGGGGAGCAGTGAGGGCACCTCCAGTTCCTCCATGTCCGGAGACCCTTGGGGACGGTGCCCCTGCTCTGTCCTGGGATAAGGCCTCTCCTGCCCCGGTGGGTGCAGGGAAAGGGCTTTGCCTTGAGCCAGGACTGGAGCAGCCCTGGCCAGCGGTGTCACAGCCCTGCTCACCGTGAGCTGCACTTTGTGGGTGCAGGGCCACGTGTGGGCGATCCACTGAGCTCCTCCACACTCCTAGCCCAGCCCACTCCCTGCAGGGACCTCCTGCTGCAGCTTCGGCTCCCAGCCCCTCACTCTGTCTGGCCCTTCCCCTCCCTGCTCCTTATCTGACTCTGCAGAGCCAGAGCCACGTTCTCCTCCCCCAGCTCCCGCTGCCCACGCCAGAGCCACCAGCAGTTGTGCCCCACTGGTTGCCACGAAAATGGGCTGACTTGGTGCAGGGGGCGTGCAGCTGTGGCTGCTCCGGAGGCAAAGCCCTGCCCTGCTCCCGGCTCGCTGTGCTGGCACTGCGGGGATGAACCCTGCCAGGGGGCAGGGAAGTGGGAGGCAGCTGCACGGTGTGGACCATGATGTGATTCATTGGGTGAATCTCCCTCCTCTCCCCAAAACCAGCCTGGATTGGGGAGATGGTGGCACTGGCCTGGCACTTGGCAGTGTCTTGGGCACCACAGCCTCCATTCACAGCTGGGCAAAAGGCCTTTCCTCACCTCTTTTTGGGGTGGTGGGTGCTGGGGTAACTCTGCCCTTGGGTCCCTGTCTCTGCTGGGGGCACGCAGGGCTGGGAGCATCTGCACAGTGCAGTGGAGTTATTTCCAGGAGCCTGGGGTCTGTCTGTCTGGCTCTGGGCTGGGCAGGGGGTGTGAGAGGGAAGAGCTCCCCTGACCATATGGGATCAGGGAGCCAACATTGCCCCCCTCCTCCTCCCCTTCCAGCCAGGGCTCTTGCCCATGACTCGCATCCTCTGCTGCCAGATGGAGGGTGGGGAGCGGGGCCGGGAGCGCTCGGAAAGTGAAGCATCACGGATTCTGCCGGCGGCGTCGCTTCTCCGGGGGATGATTTCCGAGACGGGCCGGGCTCTGCCGGGCCAAATCTCCCAGTGCTGACGGCCCTCCCTGCGCTTGGCCGCGTGGCATTTCCCCGTCCCACCCAGTCCCGAATGCAGGCGAAAGGTTCCAGCTCTCCTCTCTCTGCAGGAAAAACAACCCCAAACCCCACCGCAGCCCCAGGACGCCCCGCTCCCGCCGGGCTGACTCATCCCGCAGAGCCGCCCCTTTCCCTGCCCAAACCTCGGCACTTGGGATCCTGCCTGGCCCCGCTTGGGATCCTGCCTGACCCTGCTTGGGATCCTGCCTGGCCCCGCTTGGGATCCTGCCTGACCCTGCTGCCGCCTCGCACCCACAGCACCCACTCTGCAACGTCAGGGTGGGGGTACAGGGGCTAACCCCCACCCCTCACGCTGCCAGGGGCTGTGGGAGGCGGCAGCAGCTCCCACACAGCCCTCCAGGAGCGTGGGGACCCCCAGGGTGCTGGGCAGTTCCTCGCCTGCCCCTGCCAAGGCCGTGCAGTGCCCAGGTGCAGGTCCAGCCCCCTCCCTCCCCCGTGCCTGTGGGTGCTGCTCACAGCCCCAGCATGGGAAGGTCAGTGGAGGCTCCGCGTGCTGCCAGTATAGCCCAGCCTGTCCTTGGGCCACGCTGCCCTTGGGCGGCTCGAAGGCCAAATCCTCGCAGCTTCCTTCGGGTGTGTGTGGGGGGGTTGCTGTAATGATTAACCCGCCCGTGTTAATCGTTCCGGCCGGCAGCCTTTTTCCTCTGGGTTTCCAGCTCTGGAAAACGCTCTTTTTCCGCCACCCTCCCACGCACGTGGCCCCGCGGAGGGAGCATGGCACAGCTCAGGGAAAATCCCCGCGGGCAGGAGCAGGACCCGGCTCGGGGCCCAGCAGCGGGATCTGTCCCAGCGGGGCCCCTCGGTCCTGGTCCCAGGGGCGCTTTGCTTTGTGGTGGAGCCACGGGGAGCATCGTCCCACCGGCCTCAGCCCCGAAATGCAGGCGCAGGAGCGGGTGCCGCGGGTGCCGAGGAGGGCGGGTGTTGCAGCGCGCACGACGGAGCTTGTCACGCTGCTCCTGGGCCAGCAGCAAACTTGGCCCAGGGCAGCTTCTCCTGGCAAACTGAGGCACAGGGGGGGAAAGCCTCTCGCGTGCTGGGGAGAGCAGGGACGGGACGTGGGAATCCCAGACCCTGCTGCTGCGTTCGGGGATGGCACCTCTGTGGGGGAGCCCCCTGGGAAGCCCCCCGGGAGCTGCCAGGGACAGGCGAGGGGCACTGGGGGTGGCACCTGGGGTCCCAGGTGCCTTGGCAGGGGCTCGGTGGCCCCGGGGGCTGCGGGCACGGCCCTCGCTCGGGGCAGCCTTGGCGGCTGCTGACGCTCAGCTCCGCTGGAGCCAGCCCAAGGCCGCGGGGGCCAGAGGGCGTGCACGGCCCCGAGATGGGGGGTCCTGCAAAGCCCCCTCCTTCTGCCCCCGGCCAGGGCCGAGACCAGCACGGGCCAGGGGGAGGCTGGGGAGGAAGCGGCTGCCAGCTGGGCTGGAGGCCGGCTACAAAGGCGGCCCAGAGAGCCCAGCGGAATGAGGTGGCACCCGTCCAGGTTCCCACGGCGGCCCTGGTGCAGAAAATACACCCGGAGCTGGTGGCGGTTGCCACAGCAATGGGCCGGGTGCCACGCCGCGGGGGGCACGACCCCGGACCCAGGTGTGCCGGCACGGGACCCCAGCTCAGGGCGGTGGGAGCAGCGTGGGGCGGCAGAGCCGGGCCCTGGCAGGGACCGAAGGCTCCTGCCCTGGCTCCCGCTGCCCCCGCCCGCCTTTGATGTGCCGGGACTTCGCCCTTGGTAAAGCTGGGAGGTTCCCAAGGAGTTCCCAGCTGGATCCCGGCATCCAGCACCCAGTCGCCCAGTGCGAGCCCCGCAGGCCCTGGGGCTCCATCGGCTGCTCGGTTCCCTTTGCCACGGCCGCAGCCGGGGCTCGGAGCCCCCGCGGGCTCCCTGGTTCCTGGCGGGGCTGGGCTGGGAGGAAGCGGCTGCAGCTGGTCCCGGCGCTGGGGCTCTTCCGGGCTGGGCTGGCGCCGAGCTGGGGTGCAGGGTGGGGAGGGGAAGCTGGGGGGGCCGGGGCCACTGCCCTTTGGGATACCCCAGCACGAGGTGGGGAGGAGGAGGCGGCAGCATTTCCATGCCAGTTCCCTCAAAGGCTGCCCCTCCTGTATAAATAGCAGGATTGAGGCCTGGCGTGACATTGGAGTCACTTCTGCCACCTTGGGTGTCCCCCCCTCCACTACACGGGACCTCAATGGGATCATTGTGCACTGTGGCCCCGCAGGGCACGTCCTGAGCAGCTGCTGGGCCTGACCCGGCTGCATGCCCCACGTGTCGGGGGCACCGGTGGGGCCCGGGTGCCCCCTGTGGGGTCCCACGCAGAGGGGGCTACACACGGGTGGGCGATGGCTTCCCACCCTCCCCGTCCCCACCTGGCCGTGCCGGCCGGCTGCGTCCCGGCCCTGCCGTCCCCTCCCTGCCCGGGCAGCGCCGGCAGCTGCTGTGGGGTAATGACGGGGTGTGCCCGCGCGCCCCGGGGTGCGAGCGGCGCGGGAGGCTCCTGCCACCCAGCAGGACGGGGCCAGCCGGGCGCGGAGCTTTGCTGCCGCAGCCACACCTGTGTGGGCTGAGCAGACCCCGCTCCCACCCGACACCCGCCCAGCCCAACCAGCTCCTTGGCGTCCCGGCCGCCCATGGACAGGCCGCTGCAGGCAGGGCCCCCCGGGCCAGGCAGGTGTAGGATTTGGGAGCACCCGGAGTGCCGGGGGCACGTGGGGGGCCAGGAGGAGCCGGAGCTCCGGGTGCCTGGGGGCACTGGGGACTAGAGGGGCTGTGACCCTGCCTGTGTCTGTGAGATGGCCCTCTCCCTGCTGTCCCCTCCTCACTTCCCCACATTGTGTCCCCCATCCGGCCCCACATCCTGTCTCGGCAGATGGGCTGCAGCTCCGACCCCACCGACTACGGCCCCTGCACCTCATGTCCCAGCCGGGGCACCCCAAAGGTGCAGGGTCCTGCTGAGGGGCTGCAAAACAACCCGTGGGCAGGGACCCTCTGATGGGGATGGGTGTGAGGTGCTCTGGCCCCACATGGATGTGAGTGGGTGGGTTCGGGGCAGGGCTGTGTCCCGTGGGCCGGCACCAGCCTGGGTGGCCACAGGCCCCGACGGAGCTGAAGGCTCTGTGGGGAGACCAAGGTTTAATAAGGGGCTGTCGGGCTCCCTCTGATCCTTCCGCTCATTATCTAATCGGAGCAGCACATTTAGAGGCCACAGTGCAGGTGAGTCACTTCCCCAGCCAGTGCCTCAGTTTCCCCACAGGTCGGGTGCCGGGATGAGCTGAGCCCAGCTCCCCACAGCGTGGCTGGGCCCTGGGGAATGCGGCACAGTGGGTCCGGCCCAGGGCTGGATTCCTCCCTCAGCTCCGCTCGACTCGCCTGGACCCCGGACATGGCACCTCCCTTGAGCCCCCGACCTGGGCAGGGCCACACCCCAGCCAGATGATCCAGGTGTGATGGGCAGTGCAGGGTGTGGGAAGGGGCACCTGCGCCTCCACACGCAGCAGCTTTGCCTGGCCTGGCCTGTGCCATTCAGGGTCCAGCTCTCCTCCCATCAGGATTTCCTGCTGCTGTTCCCAGAATGGGCCGTGGCTCCGTGGGGAGCGGGTGATCCCGCACAGCCGGGAACCAGCCCCACCGGCAGCGGGGTCAGGCACGGGCGAGGAGGCTGCACCGGGGCCGTGTGGCAGGACCCGTGGCGATGCCTCTGCCCCGGCAGCCGCCCCCGGTGCCGGGCGGGCCGGGCAGGCGGCTCCATCACCGTAAACAGGAACCGAGGCCGCAGGGGAGCGCGGGGGGCCGGGAAGTGAGGGGGTGCTGCTGGGCCTGGCGGGGGGTGTGGGAACGGTGTGAGGAGGCAGCGGGGGGAGCGTGGGTGGGGATGCGGCACCCACCAGGGCGAGTGTGTGCACACACGTGGGAGGCGTGTGCGGGGGGAGCACGTGTGTCTGTGCACACGCGTGTGCCTGCTCAGGGCGGGGGGTTGCACACCAGTGTGCAGGGACAAGGCCAGGAGGAAGTGCCTCCTCCCGTCCCCATCCCGCCCAGCTCAGGGTTTCCTGGGGCACATCCTGCCCGCACGGATCCTGTTCCCTCTCCCTGGCTTCAGGAACTTGGGGGTGCCAGCCTGGCAGAGGGCCAGGGACAGCACTGGGCCCACGGGCTGCTGGCCCCCTGCCAGCCCCCGGCCCCCCAGGGCGATGGAGGGTGGAGGGGTGCCCGAGGCCCTGGGCTTGCACCGCACTCCCCACCTGGGTGAGGTTCCCACATTCCTGAGGCAGCTCAAAGGGGAGCCAGGGCAGGCGTGGGGCGGGAATGCCGCCGCCCTGAGTGTGCGCCCGTGTGTCAGTGCTTGGGGCAGCCTGGCAGGACACGCTCCCCACGCTCCCCTGCTGGACACAGGGATCCCTCACTGGCATCACCCCCGCCTGGGCACAGGCTTGAGATCCACGGAATCCATCCCACGTGGCTCTGACACTCTCTGTGTGCGGGCAGGACTGGGACGATGTCCCACAGGGTGAGCCCACAGCCCGATCAGAGGGCTGGACTGGAATGGGATGGGGTGGAATGGGATGATGGGATAGGGTGGGGTGGGGTGCGGTGTGAATGGGATAGGGTGGGGTGGGATGGGATATGGTAGGATAGGGGGTTACTTTCCCATGGATTTACAAGCCTGGGCCACCCCAGGATCAAGGTTCAGTGTGTATCCAAGGAGGCTCCCAAAATCCTGAGTCCTTCCCCTCCCCAAGGCTGGCAACTTGCTCAAGCATTTACAATAATAATGATAATAACAATAATAACAATAATAATAACAACAACACCAACAACAGCTGAGCTGTCGGCTGACTCCTGGAGCCGGGATTTAAAACAAACCAAGAAATGTGGCAGCGTCTGGGAAGCAGCCACCGACGCTGAGGGAGGAGGTGCGAGGGGGTCAGAGCGTGCAGGGGGTTTGGGGGATCAGGGCTCTGGTGTCTGTTGGATGTAGTGACCGGGGTCTCTGCCCTGGGACCCCCTTCCCACCCTGGCAGTTTCCCACCTGTGTTTAAAGGGCTCCCTGGGTGCAGGAGCTGAGTCCTTCCCCACTGGGGGGTCTCAGCCCCCGGCCCACGCCCAGGGGAGCGTCCTGTTGGTGGGCACAAGCTGGCAGCATTGGCCCAGGGTGCTGATGTGACCTCTCCTGACCTGGGGATTCCTGTGATTGCCAATTGCCACACCAGCACTGGCACATGGCACAGACTGGGGCGCAGGACGGGGCGTGGGGGGCACTGGGGCAGCGGGACAGGGGCAGAGCTGGGGCACGGGGCAGGACAGGAGGTGGCCAGGGATGGGGAGCAGTTCTCCTGCCCCTCCCAGCAGGAATCCAGGCTGAAGCAGGGCTGGGGCCCAAAGCTCTGCTCACCCCTGGCTGGGGGAGGGTCATGGGGGCCGGGAGCCACTGCCTGGTGTCAGCAGGGACGGGAGCTCAGCGTCCTGAAGGGGCCCATGAGCTCAGGGAGCTCAGAATAGCCTTGGCCTCACCGTGGCAGCAGGGCCAAAGCCCAGCACGGCCAAGTATGGCCCCACACCTGGGCGCTGCTAAATCCAGAGGGATTCGCCATCCTTCCCAGGGCCAGGGCCAGGCAGGGGGAGCCTCTGAGGTGACTCCACCGTCCCCAGCCCTGTGCAGGAGCTGACTCACCCCGGGGTCTGGGCAGAGCCATCCAGCCCTGTGCTGGGGTCCCCCTGCCCACTGTGTGCCCAGTCCCACTCAAGCCCAGAGGGGCTGCCTGAGTCACTCCAGGGGTGACTTCGTGTCTGGGGCTCTCAGGGCCAAGGCCAGGGGGACGGGCAGAGCTCCCAGGAGCGTGGGGTGCCCCAGAGCCAGGGCACGGCAGGCGAGGCCAGGCTGGGCCACTGGCTCTGGCTGTATCGGGCTGGCAGCTGGAGTGTCCCCAGGCTGTGACGCCTGGACACGCTGCCAAAGGCCACCGGGACACGTCCCCGAGAGCTGGGAACACACGGAGCCGGCTGTGTGTTTCTAAGGACACGCCTGGGTGTTTACAGCCCCGCCAGCGTCACGGGCACAGGCACTGCCGTCCTGCCCAAGGACACCCGCGCCCGCGAGGAGGCCACTCCGAGCCTTGGCGGGATGGGGGGCACCAGTGGGCTCTCCAGGGGGGTCCGTGCCCGGCACAGTGCCAGGAAGGTGGGATCAGCAGCTCCTCACTCACGGCAGCAGCGATGCCTCACCTGAGCGCGCCGGGCGACTGAGTCACCGCTTGCTGCCGTGACTAAGGCTGAGCCGCTCGGCCCCGAGGGGCCTGGGGGGACGGGGAGGGGGTGCTGAGACCCCCAGCCCTGCACCACTCCCAGCATGGCGGTGCCTGGTGGGCCGGGCGGGCGGGTGGAGGTGCAGCGGTTCGGCTGCACCCTCCTGCCGGGGTGTGCCCCGCATGATCCCGGCCGCTGGCCCCGCGCCCGTGGGAACGCTCCCACTCACTGCAGCAGCTCCACAGGAGGCCCCAGCCGGGCACCGCACGGCCCAGGAGCCCCTCGGTAGCCAAAGGACCACTGCCCTTCACAGGCTGGGGGCTGAGGGAAGAAAAGTGTCCCTTTCCCACCTGGGTCCCCCCCAGGCTGCAGCCTGGCATCTTCTGCAGCCACGGGAGGGAGAAACACCCCCTTTTCCCCGCCTCTCCCCTCCTCTCCCTGCTCCAGAGCCAGCGTCAGCTCTGCCCTAATCCCATGACCCCACGCCTGCGAGGGGAATGCAGAGACTTGCGATAAAATCCCCGCTTGCCAAAGCTGTGGAATCAGCCAGGAATTCAGTCCAAAAGGAAAAAAAAAAAAAAAACACAACCAAAAAACCGAGAGAAAAGAGAAAAGCTGCTGCCCTGGGCTTGTGGGGGATTTCCCCAAAGGAGAGCTGGGAATTCCCTTCCTTCAAGGCAGAGGACTTCCAAGAACTGGCCCCCGAAAGATTTGGGGCTCCCAGCCGGAACTGGGGCCTGCAGGATGGGGCAGCACCGTGGGACACAGAGGAGCTCTGTCCCGGCTCTGCCCTGGCACCGGGACGTGCCCAGAGCCAGGCCCCGTGGGAAGTGTCCCGGTGGGACCCGGGTAAGCCCCTGTCCTCCGGCCCAGCCCGCGCCGCCGGCCGGGCGCATGAGCCGCCGCGGGGGCTAATCCAGGGCCCAGGTTAGCTAAGCGGATTGCGGGAGCTGCGTGTGGCCTGCAGCGGGATTTGTGTAGGTATTTGCTCGTCGGATCGTCTCTCCCGGAGCTGCTCAGCCGTGCGGGGTTCGGAGAACGCTCCCTCTGGAGACGCAGGAACCTTGGATGCCGTGCAGCAATTATGCCCAAGTCTGCCTGTAATCTTTAACGATTTATTCCCAGGGCAACACAATAAACTAAACACACAAAATCTGGGCTGCTGGGAATCCTGGGATCTCCCGGCTTGTGTCTCTGGAGGCTCCGGATACCTTCAACCACACTGAAATCTGCACACGCTTCCTGAAGCACCGTCTCCTGGAGTCGTGGGATTGCCAGAGGAGATGAGTTTCCTCCCAGGAAGGAGATGGAGCCATGTGAGGAGGGTGGTGACTGGGAAAGGGGCTCCTCAGAGATGCCCTGCCCCCGGGGCATGGCCGCTCTGCCGATGGGCACGAGCAGGCCACGCTCACAGCCATGGCTGTGATGTCCCCTTGTCCCCACCATGGCCCCCCTCTCGGTGCACAAGCCCAAACTGCGGCAGGGCCAAACCTGTGGCCCCAGCTGCCCCCTCTCCTTGCTGGGGAGCCAGCTGGGGATGTGGCCCCTTGAGGGGCAGCTTTGCAGGCCCGGGGCTCCACAGCTCCCGGGGAGAACAATGGCACATCCCTGCCCCGGCCCCTCTCCCAGGGACAACAATGGCAGGAGCCGGAGCTGGAGCTGCCTGAGCTCATCTCCCCCCTGAGAGCCCGGAGGGGGCCGGGGTGGGCGGGGGGCCGCAGGCTGAGCCACAAAGGGTCCCTCCCAGCCCAGCTCAGCGCCTCGTGCACGAGGGGCCTCGATCCCACCCAGCCATCTGCACCCACCCCAGGGGAGGCTGTGCGGGAGGGGCACAGTGGCAGCATTTTGGGGCTGCAGTGAGCCCCCCCCCAGCTCCCTCTGGGCCCCTGCACCGCTGCCTCATGGGTCAGGGTGTGTGGCCCCCTCCCCACTGCAGACTGGCCGCCAGATCCCCCCTCCAGCTGCTTTGTGTCTCGGTGTGCCAGGGCATTGTCTGCGAGAGAGACCCGGAGAGGCAGCCCGAGGTCACGAGCACCTCCCTGTGCACGTGGGGCAGCCACTGGCCCCACACACCACGGCCTGGGGGAACTGGGCTCCACCCTGTGATCCCAGAGCATTGCCCCCCAGCACTGGTGCCCACCAACCCACTTCTCCTCTGCTTCAAAAAACCCTGTGGGGTTGAATCTGTGTCCTGGCTGGGCAGTGGGTGGTTGGGCAGAGGGAATCCCTGGGGGAGGGAGGGCCAGCCCAACCTTGTTATTAGACATCAGAGAGTCTCGATATTAGACATCGAGTCTCCACAAGCAGCAGCTTTGACACTCGGCTCCCAAGGAGAGCTCAGCCCATCCATTCCCTGCCCGTGGACTGCCTTTGACCCTAATCAGGGGGCACCCGGACCGGGAGAGGGGTCTGACCTGTCCCCTCCCCACGGGGGGCTGTTCCCCCCTACCCTGCCTGCAGCGGCCCCGCGAGGAGCAGGGGCAGCGCCGGGACCGGGAGCCCCGGTGGGGCAGAAGCGAGACCCCGGAAGGGGCCAAGACATCCCCGGTGGGCTGAGACCGGGATCAGGGATACGGCGAGCCGGCACATCCGAAGCAGGATCCGAAACGGGGAGCAGAGGCTGGGACCCCTAGGGCACGACTGGGACTGGGACCGGGGCTGGGACCCGGGGGCAAGGGCCGGAACCCCCCGCGGGAGCAGGTGCGGGTACCGCCGGGGACGCTGCCGGGGCCAGCCCGGTCCCTGCCCGGTCCCTGCCCCCGCCAGGCTCCACCCCGGGCGGTGCGGGATAAAACTTGGGGCACCTCCCCGGCAGCTCCGCGTCAGGGCTGCGCTCGGACCGGCTGCAGTGCTTGGCAGGGGACACCGCACGGATCGCCACCTCTCCCCGGGACGTTTCTGGGGTCTCTCTCCCTCTTCCTGCCGCCGGAGGCAGCTGAGCTCCCGCCGCGCCGGGATCCGCGGGGCCGCGCTCGGTGAGTGGGGCCGCGCCGGGCCGGGGGGAGCCCAGATCGGGCTGCGAGGGGGGGATCCGCGGATCGGGACCGAGCTCACTCGGTTGCTTTCCCTGGAGAGGGCGGGGTGGCCCCGCTTCCCCGGGGCTCCCGGAGGGGACTCACGGCAGAGCCCCGCTCGGGGTATCCGGGAGCGCTGCCCACCCGCCGGGACCCAGCGTGTCCCTGCTCAGATGAGGCTTTGTCTGCCCTCGAGGAACGGGAGCTGGGTCGGTTCCCCTCGCTCCGGCTTCCGGCACCTCGGTGCGCCCCTCTCGACCCCCGCCGCGTCCCGGGGAGCGGCGAACCGGGGGAGGGTGGCCGAGCCGGTTCGATCCGTCCTGGCGGGCGGGCAGCGGCCCCGGGGCGCACAGCGGCAGGGCCTCCCGGTCGCTCGGTAGGGGCCACCGGCGGCTCGGTAAGTGCTCCCCGGCCGCCGGTGCGGCTCCCGCGGCCCCCCCGGGCGCATGAGGGGCGGCGGGGCCGGCAGGGGGCGCCCGCGCTTTGCTGACTCATAGCCCCCCCGGGCCCCCCCGGTGCGGGTGCCGGGCCGGGGCCCCGGGGCGTCCGTTCCACCCCCCGGGCGGGGGCAGCCGGGGCTGGGGCCGCTGGGGTGGAGGTCCCCACTGCGGGACTGGGGATGGTGGAGGTAGAAGCGTGCTGGGGGCCCCGGGGGGGCTCAGCCCCCTGTCGGGACGGTTCCCCCTGGCCGTAACGGCGTCACTGGGAAGGTGACCGGGTGGGTGCATATGACCGGGCGGGTGTGACCGGCCGCGGGTGACTGTGCGGGTCCCCCCCGCCCTTTCCGCCTCTGTGTCCCCGCGTCACTCGGCTCCGGAGGCTCCGGCTCCCGCCCGGCCCCGCGGGCAGTCACCTCCCGCCGCGGCCTCCTCCGGTGCGGGGGCCGCTCACCGCCCCCGCCTCGGCGCCTCGGGGCTGCCGCCTGCCCGCGTCCCGCGTTCACCCCTCCACGGTTCCCGGGCCCCGCACGCCAAGCCCGTTGGCCCCCGCGGGGAGGGGGTGCCCGGCCGGACCCCCCGTTCCCGCTCCCGGCCCCTTTGTTGTGTGCCGGGATTATGAATGGCTCCAGGCGCGGCGCGAGGGCGCGCGGGGGGCGGGGCCGGGGGCGGGGCCTCGCGGCCGCGTGGGCGGGAGGAATCCGGCCGGGCCGCCCCGCCCCGCCGGGGCCACGTGGGAAGCCTGCGCCCGCCCCCCATTGGCCGCCACCGCGGATGTCTGGGCGCCCGGCGCGCCGCCATTGGCCGCGGCCGCCGGAGGAGCCGGAGTGAATGAGGGCGAGGCCCCGCCCCCCCGGGGACGTTGCTACATTGTAACTTCCCTCCCCCCCGGTGCTCCCACGGCAGCGCGAGCCGCGGCCGGTTCGGCGGGTCCGGCCCCACCGAGGGGGGAGCGACGCGGCCTCCCCGCCCCTCGCCGCGGCCCCGGGCCTCACCCCGCCCCCAGACACCCCGCTCCGGCAGCGCACAGCGGCGGCGAGCAGAAAGAAAGGAGGCGGCAGAGCAGGGGCAGGCGGCAGGCAGGGACAGGCAGCGCCGCTTCTACCGCCCCCCCCACCCCTCCTCCCGCGGCAGCCACCGGAGCGGGGCGAGCACGGGGGATTTTATATTTTTTATTTTTGTATATATATATATATTTTATTTTTTCCGCCCGGGCCGCGGAGGGCCCAGCCGGTGCAGCCCTGCTTGGGGACTCCCCCCCCCCCCGCCATCCCCACAGCCGCCCCCCGCCTCCTCCCGGCCCCCGCCCGAGGCCTCGCCGCGCAGCCGGAGCTCCCGTGGGTCCCGCCGGGCGTGCGGCTGAGCGGGCCCCGCTTCTCTCCTTTGTCCGATCCCGCACCCCCCGGCGTCGCCCCCCGGCACCGACCGCCGCTGCCCCCGCAGGTCGGCGGATGGACCCGCAGCCCGGCGCCAGGAGCTGCAGCCGCGGGGCTCCCGCCTGCGAGGTGGGGCCGCCCGAGCCCCCCATGAACCTCTACATCCACACCACCACCGGCACCCGCTATGAGCTCTCGGTGCCTGCCGAAGAGACGGTGGAGGGGCTGAAGCGGCGGCTGTCCCAGCGCCTCAAGGTGCCTAAGGAGCGGCTGGCGCTGCTGCACAAAGAGAGGTACGTCACGGGGGGGGTCGGCGCGGCTCGGGGGGGCCCGGGGTCCCCAGCCCCCCGGCAGCGGGGCTGGGCGCGGGGGCGGCCCCCTCGCACCGGGCTCGGCACCGCACAAAGGCTCCCGCCCCCTCCCCCTTCCCGGCCCCATTCCTGTGCGGGGCGGGGGGGGGGGGCAGCCCGGGGGGCCGCGGCGGGGGCGAGCGGGGGCCGGGCTGGAGGGAGGGAGGGAAGGAGGGGGACTCCGGGGTGGAGGGAGGGAGGGGGCGCCGGGCCGGGACCGGAGCGCGGCCGCCGCCCCCTCGCCCGGCCCTGCCGGGGCTCCTTTGTGGGCGGCGGGGCCCGGCCGTGCCCCGGCCCTTTGTTCTGGCCTCAGCCCCGGCGGCGGCGCGGTCCGGCCCCCCCCCGAGCCCCCAGCGCCGGGGGAGCCTTTGTCTGCTGGGGGCTCGGACCGAGGGGCTGAGCACCCCCACCGTGGAGCGGGGCGCGCGTGGGGCCGAGCCCGGAGTAACTTGGAGAGTCTCTTCCCGATCGGAGGGGGGACACACGGGGACACCGCGTCCATCTGCCAGCACCCACGGGGTCGGGGGGGGCACGTTCCCAGTGCTACCTCCCCCGCCCACGTTTGTCCCAGCTTCTCTCCCACCGCCTCCCCCCGTGGGCAGGTTTCCTGTGCCGCGAAGCCCTGTATCTTCCCTGTACCCTCTCCCCAGGCCAGCTCCTCCCTGGCCCCCTCACCCCGATGGCTGCAGCCCCCTGGTCACTGCCCCATGCCTGGAGCAGGGGTGCCCCACACTGGGGGGCAGCTGAACAGTGGGGTGCCGGGGTCCCCTCCTGCCTGTCAGGGGTTGGAATTGCTTGGGGTGTGTGGGCTTGATCGCCTGGGAGCAGGCAGGCTCGCAGCTGGTGTCCCCCCTCGTGTGTCCCCATGGGGGGTCTGCCTGGCCTGCACTGACCCTGCTTTTGGCATCTCCCCCCACAGCCGCCTGAGCTCCGGCAAACTGCAGGACCTGGGGGTCGTGGAAGGCAGCAAGCTGACACTGGTGCCCACCGTGGAGGCTGGCTTGATGGTGAGTGGCCTTTTCCTGCTGCTCCTTCCCTCCCTCCCTCCCACTCGTCCCTGTCTATTATTAAAGCCCCGGGCGAGGATGAGGATGTGATGTGCTGGCAGCCCCGCGGCTCTGCTGCCCCAGCCCTCGCTGAGGAGGCAGCACTGGGCTGGGCACGGCAGCAGGTTTAATATTTCACTCCTTTCTCAGGGCTTGTGTAGAAATAGTGGAAGTGACATGTCATCCCTCCCTCCCGCTGCGGACGCCCCCTCCTTCGCTGCATTTGTAATGTTAATCCCCCCCCTCCTCCTTTTTTTTCCAGTCCCAGGCGTCCAGGCCAGAACAGTCGGTGATGCAAGCACTGGAAAGCTTAACTGAAACTCAGGTGAGGGGCTGGATGCCGGGGCAGGATGGAGACAAAGGCGGGAGGTGGGGGGAAAGGACTGCGGCGGCTTCACTCAGCTTCCCCTCCCAAAAGCTTTGGCGTTGGTGCCTCGCTGAGGTTTCGCCTTCAGCAGGGCTGGGAATGCTGAGGGTGGTGCCCGGGGCGGGCACCGTCACCCTGAGCAGCGCCGGGTGCAGGGAGGTCCCACACCACAGCCTCGCAGCCCAAACAAGCCGGGAGCTGGGGAGGTGAAGTGACTCACTCAAGGTCACACGGCAGGTCGGTGGCAGGGCTGGGCGGCTCTGGGCCCTGCCTGGGGTTGTGGGGCTGCAGCCCCCCTCGCTGCCCACCCCAAAGTGCAGGGACAGAGCTGCCCGTCTGCCCCGTGGGTGTTGAGGGGGCCGGCAGGGCCACGCTGGGAGCTTGTGGGGCTGCAGAGCCCAGCTTCCCCCCCGTGCCCAGAGGGCACTTCCCTCTCTCCTTGGAGCCATCCTTGGGGGGTGGGATTGGCCGTGCCTGGGTGTTCTGGCCTTCTCCGTGTCCCTCTCCGTGTCCCTGCTCGGTGTCCTTGTGCTGGGGCGCCAGGCCCCCAGGAGGGGGGTGTGGAGGGGCCCGCGGGCGGCGTTGGCGGGGCCGCGGTTGAATCGCTGTGGAGTTCCTGGCAGTTGGCGGGGTGGGAGGTGGGCGGGCGGGGGGTCCTCGCTGCTGGGGGGTCTCAGCCGTGGGACAGAAGCGTTCCCAGGGTGGGAGAGCTGTGGGTGAGCCGTGGGTGCGCGCGCAGCCGCCGGCTCCTGCTGCGAAGGTGGAATTTACCCCCAGCCGCGCAGGCCCCACTCCTTTGTTTTCTGTCTCTGTTACTGCTGTGAAACTCTTTCCTTCCTTTTTCTGGCTGATGCTGCAGATTCATTTTTTTAGGGTTTTTTTTTTTTTGGTTTTTCTATAACCTGACTCACAGAACCTGGGGAAGGAGCTGAGCCCCGTCTGGTGCCAGGGCTCGGACAGGGGGTTGGTGGGGGCATGGCTGTGCCCCCCCTGCCGTGGGGATGTGGCAAGGGCCAAGCTGACCTGATCCCAGGGACTGACCTGCAGTGCCTTTGGCTGCCCGGGGTGACCTTGTCTTTTGGGGGCTGGTTTAACCCCTTGTGGGCCAGCTGGGTGAGCTTGGACCGGAGCCCTGTGCCAGAGGCTGTCAGGGTCTGCAGAGTGTTCACGGGGTGCTGCCCATCTCAGCTGGGATGCAGAGCTGTGGGAGGGGGCTGGCGCTGGCAGCCCAGCCCGGGGGTCCCAGTGCATGTCCCAGTCTCAGGGCTGCAGGTTTTTCTCATGAGGCTGTGCAGCTCCACACCAGGGTGGGCTGTGAAGTGGGATGGACCGGGGAGCCAAGGAGCCCGAGGAGCTCGGGGTACCCCTTGCTCTGGGCTGTGGCCCCATCAGCCAAGCACAGCAGGGCAGAGGAGGGTGGGTGGGTCACGGTCTGGCACTGGCTGTGGGAAGCGGCTACACAGCTCCCTGCCCACCGCAGGTTCCTCCGGTCGGTGATTCAGGAAGCCAGGGCTGAGCAGGAGGAACCGCCAGCACCTGGGGGGCGGCGGGGGGGGGCAGGAAACCACTCCTCCCATTCATGCTTTGCTGGGCTCTGCCTGCGTCACGCAGCCTCCAGAGCTCAGGGAGAGCTGAGCCGCTTCCTCTGGGGGTGGGGGGGGGCCAGGGCGCTGCCACCCCCTCCCCAGCCTTTGGGGAAGTGGCTGCTAGGCACGGGGGCTTCCTGGAAATGCTCCCGCGCTTCCTTCCGCCCTGCACAGCTGCCCCCGCTTTCCAAGGAGCCCACAAACCCTTCGGTCCCTTTGCCTCGGCTCTGCCTTCCCCCAGTCCCTCTGCCCAGGAATGCTGGGGGGGACACACATCCTGCTCTTGGAGGGCCGGACTCTGCAGCCAGAGGAATGTGGCTGGGGGGGCTCTGTCCCTCTGCCCCCCTGGGCAACGACACAAGTGTCTAGATGGGGGTCCCAGCTGGGCCCAACCGGAGACCCTGCAGGGGATGTGGGGCCATTTCCTGCTTCCCCTTCCCATATTTGCCCCGGCTTTGCCTTTCCCGTCTGGATCTTCCAGAACGGTTCCCCTGTGCCTGTTTGGGGGTGCTGCCCTCCCCATGTGGGGCAGGGGCTCACGGGGGACAGCTCCCACTCTGTGCCAGCCCAGAGTGGGGGGCCTGGAGGTGTGCAGGGCTGGGGGCCGGGGTGACGCGGGGCCAGGCGTCAGAGCGAGGCGGGAATGCGGCGTTCTCTGAGTCATCTGGGTTTCTGAGAAGCAGCCGGGAGACACTTGCCCCATCCATGTGGGCCCTGAGCCCGGCACGGTGCAGCTGAGCCCCCCAGGGCTTGGCAGGGTCCCCGGGGGGCCCTCGGGGGTGGGGGTTTTGGGGGCCCAGTGGTCCCAGCCCCCTCGGCGGGGCTGTGCTGGCCCCCGCGGCACAGCCGGCTGGGAGGGACGGGGTCCTCCCGGCGTGGGCGGCCGAGCGGGCGGCTGGGTGGGACGTGTTTGCATTGGAGCGGGCTGGTTTCGCCGGGGGGGTTGGCAGCGGCGTGGGGGCGGGTGCTGGGAGCCCCGGAGCTGGGGCGCCGCGGGGACCCAGCCAGCTCAGGGCCACGGCCCAGCCCCAGGGGTGCTGCGGGGGGCCCTGGGACCCCCACGTCTGGGGACTGAGGGGGTGGCTCTCGGTGCCGCCGGGAAGCGCCGGCAGCGCGGGCCCGGCTGGGTTGGGGTGCTCTGGTTTCTCCCGACGCTGGCGAGGGGTCAGGCAGGGCAGGCCGGGGTGAGTCACTGGGAGCGGGAGGCCACTGACGTCAGAGGGCCCCGGGGACGTGCGCGGGGCTCCCCCGGGAACGCCGGGGTGCGGAGCCAGGGCTGGTGCAGGGTGGAGGGGCTGGAGCGGGGGTCCTGCCCCACTGCCTCCCCCTGCCTGTGGGGTGGGGCCAGGAGGCTGTGAGAGATTCCACTCTGGAGCACGGTGGGAACAGGATGGGGGCTGGAGGGGACCGGTCCCCTTCCCCAGGCATGGGCTAATGGTGCGTGGACCTGGTGTGGGGGGTCCCTGTGTGAGATCTCCCCCCTACACTGGCTCTGGGAGCAGCAGCAGGGACAGGGTGGCCCAGCAGGCGTGCGGGGCTCCTTGCAGGGGCAGGAGGTGGCTGGAGGTCCGGACGGCTGAGCGGTGAAGACGGGCCTGGCGTGAGGCCACCCAGGCCGCTGTGGGCAGGGGAGCTGAGGCAGGACGGGGGCGGGGGTGACGCTCTCCTGCGCCCAGGTGCTCCGTGCACGCACACGCGTGTGCACACGCGTGCCCATGTGCATGCCCGTCGTCCTCGCCCGCCCCCTCGCCCCGTAACCTCCCTGTCCAGAGCTGCAGTGTCTCCTTCCCGCCCACCCCTTCCTCTGCAGCCTCCGCCTGACACGCTCGGGGCTTTGCTGCTGGTATTTTTAAAGCTGCTTTTCCCACGGCTTCTCAGAAGCGGCCTCCGCGGCAGCGGGGGAGCAGGGCCGGGGCTGGAGGGGCCCCTCTCTGCAGCGCTGGGGGCAGGGGGTTGGGGGGGCTGCCAGGGACCCTTCGCCTCGTCCCGCCACGGGTGACGGCTGCGCCCCGAAGGTGCCGTGGGGTGTGGGTGGGTGACGTCGGGAGCCGAGCGCGGCACCGCACGTGACGGGCTGGGAAAGCCGGGCCCTGCCGTGCCCTGGAATAGCGCGGCTGGGGGGTGGCGTCATCCCCATTAGCCCTGACCCCGGGCCCTGCCCACAGCCCCACGGGAGTGCCGGGCTGGCAGGGGCGAGAGGCTCAGACCCCCGCAGCGTGGGGGGGCTCACGGCTGCCCCAGCCCCGCTAGGATGACGGGGGCTCCCCTGTTCCCTGGCACAGCTGCCAAGTGATTTATGTGTCGTGGGGGCTGAGCAGTGTGTGCTGGGGGGTGGCAGGTGTTGGGGATTGGGGGGCCCCCCCACAGCTGCGGGCTGGGCAGGGTCAGGCCCCGGCTCTTGTCTCCACGCTGCAGCTGCTCCATCACCTGCCGGAGCTGGAGCCTCCAGGCTGGGCAGGGCCTGCTCCCCACTCCAGTCTGCCCCTGGGCGGGGGGGAAGGGGGGCAGGTGGGCTGCACTTCCCTGCCTGGCAGCCCTGAGTCACAGTGGTGGGCATGCAAGGACCCAGCATGTCCTCACCTGCCCCCTCCTGCTCTCCCTGTGCCTGTGGGGGCACCCCCTTCCCGGGCACTGGGCTGGCCAGAACAGCAGTGCTGGCCCCGGGGCTGTGGGTGGACCCGGCTGCAGCCCCTGCCTGCACTGGGAGCTGCTGGGATCTGTGCTGGGATCTGTGCTGGGGAGGGTGGCCGGGCAGAGAGGGCATCTTGCTGCTGCGGAATAAAGGGCAGGAAGGGCAGAAGGAAGAAAAATACCCCCCCGGCACCGTCAGCTGACAGAGCTGGCACTGGAACGGGGTCATACGGGGACAGCAGCCAAGCTCTCCTGCCAGCCTGGCACGGCTGAGGGGCTGGGTGGGGGTCACCCTTTCCCTGCCCCAATGACCCATCCCTGTGGCTGTAGGAGACCTGTGGGGGCAACTGCCATCCCCCCTGCTTGGCCCCAGGGGGGAACAACCGCCATCCCCCTGCCTGGCAGCGGGGTGGGGGAGTCTGAGCACGGTCTCACCGTGTGCCACAGCTGAACGGGGTCCCTTCTCTCTGCAGGTCAATGACTTCTTGTCGGGCCGGTCCCCGCTGACCCTGGCCCTGCGCGTGGGGGACCACATGATGTTCGTGCAGCTGCAGTTGGCGGCTCAGCAGAGCACGGGGCAGCTCCAGCACCGGCACCTCATCGCCAGCCGCGGCGAGGCGGGGCCCAGCGCCAGCCCCCACTGCCGGACGCTGCACGGCGCCGCCGGCTCTGGCTTCGCCCGCATCCCCGTGGTGCCCACGTGCCAGCAGAGCCCGGCACCCAGCCCCACGCCCGCCACGCCGGCCCCCCCCGTGTACTGTAACGCCCCCCACCCCGCGCCCATCACCGCCGGCATGTTCCGGTCGCACGGGGCCAGCGCGCAGACAGTGAACAGCAGCGTGGTCTCCTCCTGCTCGGAGGTGAGTCTGGGGGAGTCTCGGGGGTCTTTGGGGCAGGGAAACGAAGCTGTGAACTTCCCAGTCCTGCTGTGGCAATGCCTGTCCCTGCCTCAGTTTCCCCACGTGTGGAACAGGGTTGTCCCCAGTCTGGCCTCCGGAATGTCCCCAGGTCCCGGGGAGGGACTTGGGGACAGGGTGTAACCCAGGTTCTTACACTGCCTGTCCCACACCCTGCCTGTCCCCAAGAGTGGGCAGGAGCTGCTGCTGCTTCCCTTTTCCCCTCACACAGCACGGCAGGGCAGGCTGTTGGGACCCCCAGGGCAGGGGACACTGGTGCACAGAGGGGTGGGACAGCCATACTTCCTTGAGTCCCAGTAAAACTGGGCTGGGGGTGCCTCCTGCTCCCTGCCTGGGAGCCCCTGACCTCGCTGTTTGGGAGAAGGCAGAAGGGCAGGAGCTCCCCATAGTCCCCTTCCCAGAGGCTGATCCCACTTTTCTCCCCTCCCAGGTGGACTGTGGCTCCCGCAGCAGCAGCTCCCCAGGCAGCAGTCCGGCCCCCTCGGCCCGATCCCGCAAGCCCGGGGCGGTCATCGAGAGCTTCGTCAACCACGCGCCCGGGGTCTTCTCAGGGACCTTCTCCGGTACGTGGTGCTGGGGACTCCTGGGGGCTGTGGGTCTGGGGGCTGTGGGGACCGTGGGGCTGTGGATCTGGGGGGGCTGCTCGTCTCATACCCACCTCTGCCCCTCTCCAGGCACTTTGCACCCCAACTGCCAGGACAGCAGCGGGCGGCCGCGGAGGGACATCGGCACCATCCTGCAGATCCTGAACGACCTCCTCAGCGCCACGCGACACTACCAGGGCATGCCCCAGTCCCTGACGCAGCTGCGCTGCCAGACGCAGTTCTCCTCCTCCTCCTCGTCCTCCTCGCCTCCTGCCTCCCCAGACCTCGCCACCAAAACTACCTCAGAGTCGCTGCCAGCGGCCGCCGCCCCCCCCCTGCACCCCGTCGTCCAGTGCCAAAGCCAGATCCGCATGTGCAAGCCCAGCGGTGAGTCTGGCTGCCCCTGACTGTGGGTGGGGGGTGTGAGGGGGTGGCAGGTGCCCACAGTGTCCCCACTCCCCTGGGAGCTCAGGGTTTGTCCCCGTCATACGGGCAGAGGTCTTGGGGTCACCCAGACTCCGGCTGCCCCTCATCTCCCCATTTCCAAACCCACCTTCCCAGACTGGCTGGGAGGGCCGGGTCCCAGCAGGGCGTGGCAGGGACTCCCACGGCCCCCTGGTGTTGTGGGGACACAGCTGAGCCCCTGGGGCCGGAAGGTGCTGGAGGTGCCCCCCCGGACCCCCGATTTGCTTAGGGGAAAGAAGTGAAACCAATGGTGCTGGCTGGGGGGGGCTCCTCCCCCTCAGGGTTTGCTCTTCCTTCTCTCCCAGCTAGGGGGGCCCAGGCCCCCACTGGGGACAGCTCTGGGCTGGCTCCAACCCCCAGTGACATGGTCAGGGCTCCCCAGGGTCACCCCAACTCTCTCTCTCTGCCAGGACCCCAACCCTGTCCACCTCGTTTGGGTATAAAGGGAGTTTTGTTGCACCCCACCATAGACAGGGGCTGTGTGGCTGGCTGGGGGCCTGTGTGCCCCCCACCCCCAGCAGTCCACGGCAGCCCCCCACGAGCCCCTCTCTGGTTTCCCCCTGCAGGGGACCGCCTGAGGCAGACGGAGAACCGGGCGACGCGCTGCAAGGTGGAGCGGCTGCAGCTGCTGCTGCAGCAGAAGCGGCTGCGGCGGAAGGCGCGGCGGGACGCGCGGGCGCCGTACCACTGGGTGCCCAACCGCAAGGCCGGGCGCACCAACAGCAACAGCAGCGTCTCCAGCGAGGGCAGCCTGGACCTGGACTTCGAGGACTCGGTCTGGAAGCCGGAGGTCAAGGCCGAGATGAAATCCGAGTTTGTCGTAGCATAGAGAGCCCGTGCCCGGCTGGGGCCCCGGGGGACTGTGCCGGGGGGGGTCCCGCTCGCCGGCCCTGCCGGGGGGGTCAGTGCGGGTGTCACGGGCCGGGGCTCCTCGAGATTTGCCGTCTCCTGCGATGGACGCCTTGGGCCGACCCGGTGTCACGGGGACAGCCCCCCACCCCCTGCTCGCTTGGGTTCGGGGAGATGGGGGGAGCAGCTGGAGCCGCCCCCTCCCCGCAGCCTCCCCGGCTGGGAATGGGGGGTCCCGACACCCCGGGGGGATCCTGGGACATATCGAAGCTGCTGCTTTGCTGTGAAGAGGGGCTCGGGGGGGGGTGCTCTGGGCCCCCCCCGTGTCACCCCCCGGTGCAGGCAGGAGGAGGTGAAGTCTCTCTCGGAGGTGCTGGAGCCCCCCTGATTTGGGGGTCGTTTGTTTTCCTTCCCTTCTATATGTAGCATTGCTCGGCTGCGGGGCTGGGCCCCCCCGGGCGCTCGGGGGGGACACGTGTGTGCCTGGGCCCCGCAGCCCGGGGAGGGGGGACGGGGTGGGGGGTCTTTGTTTTGGGGGGGGTGTTAATTTTGTTTGGGGAGGGAGAAGCCAAGGCGCCTTCCCTCCGCGGCCGAGCCCAACTTCCGAGTCGCTGGACTCCTTCCCACCCGCCACTTGGGTGGTTGGATTTTCTTTTTTAACTTAAAGAAAAAAAAAAAAAAAAAGGAGAAGAAAAAAAAAAAGAGAAAAAACCTGAATAAATAACCCCAAACTCGGTCCCGGCCGCGGGGCCGGTATTTATAGACATTAATGACCCGACTGAGCCAATACTGACATAGTCTTCATAGGCCGTAGGATCCTTTTTCTTGTCCGACTTGGATTTTTTTCCGTCAGGATCTGTGCAAATAGAGCCCCCACGTGACGTGTTTTTTGTCTGTAAAAGTCTTTTTTTTTTGTGTGTGTTTCGGGGACGGGGGGGGCGGGGGGGAGAGCGAGGCTTTTTCGGTCTTTAATATTTTATTTTTTATTTTTGAAATAAATTTGGGCAGTCTGGATGCAGCCGTGCCTGGTGTTGTTATGGGGGGGGGGTAAGGGGACATTTGGGCACCCCGTTGGTGTTGCAGCACCTTGAGGTCGTTACCTCGGTGCCACCCAGCCGTGTGCCCGTGCACACACAGGGCTGTGTGTCCTCAGCTGCACGCGTGCTCTGCACACCTGTCCATGTATGTGTGCCCAGCACTGCACACGTGTGCTCACAGCCACGCGTGTGCTCAGCACTCACATACGTGTGTGTACCCGCAGGAGGAAGAGGGGGATGATGGAGCTGCCCCATCCTCCAGGGCAGGGCTGTTTCCACCTTTTCCAAGTGCCAGACCCAGGCCCGTGGCCCTGCGGGGGCTCATCCGACCGGGTGCTCCCGGTCCCGTCCCACCTGGAGGAGCCAGGCCGGTTCCACCAGCTGGGCTGGCCGTGTGTGCTGCCTCCTTCTCTCCCTCCCTTCCTGGTCTCCTGTGTCATGGAGGGGTGGCTGCGGGCCAGGGTAGGGGGTTGATGACCACAAACGTGGCCGTGCCTCAGTTTCCCCACCTGCGGTTACAGGTCAGTGTCCCTGTGGTTTTCCCCTGCCCCAGGAAAGGTGACGGGATGGGGGTGGCCCTGGGGACGTGTGTCAGTGCCATCCCACCCATGGGACCCCCTTCCCACGGCCCCAGGGTCCCCAGGGTGGTTGTGCGGTGCCAGGGCACGGGGACACCGTGGGCTGGGATGACCCCGGAGCTGTGCTGTGACAATGACACGGTGGCACGTTGACACTGTCACCCCCAGGCCCTGGGCACACCTGGGGGTGGATGGATCCTCGTGAGGGGCTGTTATTTGGGGAGGGGGCAGAGATGGCTCTTTGTCCCCTGTGTGTGTCCCCTGCCACGTCCCCCATGCCCTGTCCCTGCTCCCCCGGGGGACTGGGGAGGGGGATCAATCCAAAGCTCCGTGGGGCACTCAGCACCCCGTGGGCAGGATGGGGGGCTCGGCGGTTCTTCCCGTGGGGAGCTGGCCGGACCCCAGACCCCCGGAGCAGCCGAGCACCGGAGGAAGCCGGGTGGGAGCGGAAGCAGCTCAGGTTCCTGCGGTGACAGGAGCTGCACCGGGCACCCCGCGCCCTGCTTTGACGTCATTTCGGGTAGAGCAGACCTCGGCAGCCCCCGGCCCCCCCGACACCCCCGGCCCGTGCCAAATTTGGCAACGGGAAGAGCCGCCGACAGCGGCAGGAGCAACACCGAGACCTTGTAAGGCAATCGCTGCCGGGAGGGCACGCGGGGGACACGCACACGCGTGTGCGCAAAGGGACACGCGCCAGCAGCCATGCACGGGGGAGCACACACCATCCTGCTGTGAACCCTAAACCCCCAGCACCTCCTGGGGGGTCCCAACAGCCGCTCCTGTCCCATGAGCTCAGCTCAGGGTTTGGGGTCCCGGATGAGCCGGGGGTGCTGCAGGGTGTGAGCTGGGACAGGCCCCGGAGCGTGGCATGGCACTGCATGGCATGGCACAGGATGGACCAGGCACCCCCAGGAGCTGCCTGGGGTACAGCAGGAGACAAGCCAGGACATGGGGCACCACCTTGTGCCACAGCACCTCCTCCTCCTTGCTGCCCCCAGCCTGGCCAGCACCCGCCACTGCTGCCAGGCTTAGCCCAGTGCTCCCAGTATGGAGCAATCCACAGCGCCAGCGTCATGCCTGCGGTGTGGCGCCTGCCGGGGGGGCAGCGTGGGTGTCACCTGGCAGCGTGTGTGTCCATGCACAGGGGTGTGTGTGTCTGTGGGAGTGTCCCCATGCACACGGGTGTGTGTCTGTGCACACGGGTGTGAGTCCGTGCACCCACGGCTGCTGGGTGTGGGCAGCTGGCGCGGGTGCCCCCCTTGTCCCTCCACCCAGCCCTCGCTGCAGAGGGTGCGCCAGGAAACACCCACAGCTCCCACAGCTCCCAGAGCTCCCGGCACGCCCGTGGGCTCCCGGCACACCCGTGGGCTCCCGGCACACCCGTGGGCCCAGCGCACGCCCACGGCACCGGCCACGCTGCGGCCCCGCGGTGCCGGACACACCCGGGCACTGGCATGCGTGGGGCAGCACATCAGTCCTTGCACACCCAGCCCTTGCACTGAACACCCACCCACTGCACCCCACAAACACCCCCCGCCTGCCAACACGCGTGTGCACCCCATGTGAGTGTGCCGGGTGTGCCCACCCCTCGGCCCTGGGACCCCTGCAGCCACCTCTGCTCCCACCCTGGCACAGGTCACGTCATGGAGCCCCAGCCCCACAGGCCCCTGGCATCTCCCCCGCTGTGCCCGGTGCTGGCTGTGGTGAGAGACGGGGCTGGCACGGCGGTGCCAGACGCCGGGTGGGCGACGCTGCCGCGTGTCCCTGGCACGAGTTGGGAACACGGCGTCTGCCGCAGCGGGGTCCCAGGTGGGGGAGAGCCCCGGCCCCCGCGTGGGGCTGAACACAGACCCCCCCACCCGGCTCTGGGGCACCCGCCAAGGCTGGGGCACCCATGGGTCGGTACCCCCGGCCATCCCTGAGGGTGCAGAGAGCCCTGGGGGGCTGAGGCCCCTGCACCAGGCCCCAGTGCTGCCGTGGGCCGGGCTGTGGGCTGGCAGCCCAGGCGTGGGGTGCAGAGGCAGCCGGGGGGGCCGGGAGCTGCCGGCACAGGGACGGATCCTGGAATTAAAAACATTCCAGGAACTGACTTTGAACCAGATAAAATAACAAGCGCCGCGAGGAATGTCTCACCCCGCCCGCCTGCCACGGCCCCAGGGCGCTCCCCACGGCCTCCCACTGCCCCACACGTGTCCACGGGCCCTCGCACACGCGTGTGCACACGGCCAGCGTGCCCGTGTGTGCGCCACAGCCCGGCTGCAGGGGCAGCCCCCAGGCTGTGGGGGGGTCTGGGGCTCCCCAGGGGTCCCCAGAGCGTGGGCTGAGCACCCCATCTGCAGTGAGGGTCTGCAGCACCCCTGGACTGCTCTGTGCACACACAGCCTATTGCATGTGCACACGTGTGTGAACACGGCTGTGCACGCGTGGCTGTTGTGGGTGTGTGCTCAGCTTTCCCCTCCCTCCCCCCAGGCATCCCCAGCCCACTTCCATCCCGGCAGGGGGGGCAGAGGGTCCCCCCATGTCCTGCCCAGCCCAGGGGCCTCCTTGGCCCCCCCAGCCCGGCGTGCCTGGGCGGTGACATCACAGGGGCAGCGGGGGCGCGGCGCCAGCCCTTCCCTGGGGACCCCCCACCCGCTGGGGCTGGGGTCGCAGAGTGGACACAGCAGCAGCAGGAGCTTCACTGGGAAGCGGCACTGGTCAAACTGGGTGTCCCAGTCTGGCTGCCTGCCCGTGCCAGAAGCAAAGACCCCAAACCCTCTTCCCCACCTCCATGGAGACCCCCCCCCCAAAAACATCTCCCATCTGACATGCTATGAGAGAGGACATGGGCCAGCTGTGGGATGTCATCCACAGGGGATGACACTTAAATGGCCCTGGTGTCACCAGTGTGGGCAAAGGCCGACTCCCTGTGTCACCCCAACCCTGCAGCCTGTGCCATGGGGGTCCTGTCCCCACGGTGTGGTCCCGGACACTGTGGCGGGGCCGAGGGGACACAGGGCTGGAGCACAGGGCCGGTGCGTCACCGTGTTTACGAGGACCTCGAGGAGCCCTGGTGACGTCCACGCTGGCCCTGCCAGCCCAGGCCCTGCCAGGTGGCACAGTGCCACTGCCACCTCCGGACACTGCTCAGATTTTCAGGGCTGGCGTGGGGCCATGTGGCCCCTGGGCCTGGTGGTGGAGGGGGCACGGAGCAGGGTGTCCCCCCCAAAGGAGCTACCGTGTGAGCAGCAGATGGGGCTATTTATAGCAGTGGGACCCACAGGTAGTGACAGTGCGTCAGCAGTGACGCAGCCCCGGGGACGCTCGGCCACACGCCCCCACAGCCACATCCCAGGGGCCCCCCGACCCCCCGGCCTCCATCTCCCAGGAGTGGGGTGCTGGGGGGGTCCCCATCATGCTTGCAGGCTGCTCGGCCCTTGTCTGTGCTGAGGGCCATGTGCCTGCACCCCCCTGCAGATCCACGTGTGTGTACATGTATGTGCACATGGGCCCTGAGAGTGGATGTTGTGTCTCTGCATGGCCAAGGCTGCGTGTGATGCTGTGTGTGCCCACATATGTGATGCTGTGTGTGCCCACACGTGCCCCAAGCGCACGGCTGCAGCTGAGCTATGTGGATCTGCACACCCATGTTGCTGTGTGTGCCCATACACGGCACACGCGTGTGTTCAGCTGCATGCACATGCTGTGTGTGTGGCCGTGGCGTGTCCCTGCGTGTGCGCGTGGCCGCGGTGGCCGGGGGTGACTCAGCCCCCAGGCAGCCCAGGAATGCCCCCTCCCCATCCCCTCCCCGCCCCTGGCCTGTGCTGGGAACGGGCCGTCCTGGGCCCGGTGACACCCAGGGCTGCTGACCCAGACCTTGCTGGGAAGATGAGGCGGTGCCCCCCTCCCCGCTCCCCCCATCCTGCCCCCCCTCCCATCCTGCCTTCTGGGAACCGCTTACAGAGGCGGGGGTGGGGGGCCAGGGGGAGCTGGGCAGGGCTGGGGCCCTGCGGGTGGCAGGAAGGGGGCTCCCCCGGGGACCCCTCGGCTCCCCCCGGGGCCCGGCCGGGCTGCGGGGCTGGACCCACCGGGCTGCGGGGCTGGACCCAGCGGGCTCCGTTCCGCGCTCCGCGCTCCGCCCCGGGCTTTCCGCGCGCCCGGCCCGTTCATTCATAGATCGCGCGCGCTCCCGGCCCATTCATCCCGGGCGCGAGGAGCTCCGTTACCATGGCAACCGCCCCCCCCTTCCCCCCGCACACCCGGCCCGGCCGCAGCGCCCCCGGGACCCCCGGTAATGAACGGGGGGGGGGACCGGGGACCCCCGGTACTGAGCGGAGGGGGGGGACACCGGGGGGTGGGGACCCCCGGTACTGAGCGGGGGGGGGGACCGGGGACCCCCGGTACTGAACGGGGAGGGGGGGAACGGGGGGGGGACCCCCGGTACTGAGCGGAGGGGGGGGGGGCCGGGGGCGTTTTCCTGGCGGCAGGACCCCGGGGGGAGGTTGTGCCCGGGGGTCCCCCCGTTCGCACGGCCGCAGGGAGGGCGAGGGCTCCCCTGAGGCTCCCGCCGGTTCAGCCCCCCGAGCCTCGGGCAGCGGCTGCCACGTCGGCGGGGGCGGCCCTCCCTCGTCCCCCCGGGCTGGGGCAGCAGCCCGGCCTCGGCGGTTTCCATCGTGGGCCGGGCTTGGCGCAGCCATAACCTTGACCTTCTCCCCGCTCCCCCCTCCCCCCGTCTCTGTGGTCGTGGCACTGAGCTCCAGCGCTGCGGAATGCAAACCGCCCCCCAGAGTGGTGGGGACCCTCCCAGAAACGCCCCGGGGGGCGCAGGGGCTGTGGGTGTCAGGGGTACGAACTGCAGGGTGGCAGAGGGGTGCACCAATCCTGCACATGAGTGTGGGTGCAGGTCACACGTGTGCACCCGAGGCTGCGTGTGCAGGGGGTTGTGCAGACCCTGTGACCGCCCTCCCGTGCATCCCAGGTCCAGCTGTGTGGGGAGGACACGTGGTGCCATGGGCACCCATCACACAGGGCCTGTGTGGGTTGTGGCAGAAAGCTCCTGAGTGTGGCAGGGGCTGGGGGAATGGGGGGGGAACTGGAGCTGGATGAATCTTCCAGATGGCCTCTTCTGTCTCCCCAGGGCATCTGGAGAGAGGAGCCACAGGTGGAGGAGAAGCTGCTGCTCCATCCCCACAGGTGAGCTCCATCCCCACAGGTGAGCTCCAGCCCCACAGGTGAGCTCCAGCCCCACAGGTGGGCTCTAGCCCAGGGGCTGAGGTACCAGTGTGACAGGGCAGTGCTCCAGGTCGGTGTGGGACTGAGTGTGGGTCCTCACATGGCTGCACTCGTGTGTGCACATGGAGAGAACCTTGCACAGAGGGTTCTCCTGCAGCTTGTATGTGTAGAGGACATGGGTAGGAGAGCGTGTGCATGTGCACACACGTGTCCGTGCTTGTTCCCTCGGGCACATCTGTATCTGTGTGTGCTCTGAGCCCCCGTGGCCTCGCTGCCGGGCTGGGTGGGTGGGTGGGTGGGTGCTCAGGGCCGTGCTCACGCCGGGGGTTGCCCTCACACGCAGCCCTGTGTGAGTCGTGGGCTCCGCACGCCGGGCCGGTTGCCTCGCGCTGCCGGGATGACTCACGGGCTCGCAGAGGAAGCCGTGACTCAGTCCTGGATTCCTGCCGCTCCCCACCCCCCCGGCCGCTCCGGCCATCGCGGCCACGTGGAGCCCGTGGGACCTGTGGCTGGCCTGGCGGGTCACAGCGAGTTCTGGGGGTCCCTGTGGGGTGCCAGGAGCAGTGCTGGGGGCACGTGCCCCTTCCCTGGGCCGCGGGGACCGTGGGGTCCGTGGGGACCCCGGTGCCTTCGGGCGCTCGGGAGGAGGCAGCTGCGGGCGCTGGGGGTGGCAGCGACCTGCCCCGAGTCCCGGCCCAGCTGGGTGCGGGGTTCTGGCTCGGGCACACTGCCCGGGGTGTCTCGGGCGGCTGCAGCTGTGCCACCCCCAGGCAGCGGTGCCAGGCACTGCCCCGAGCTCCCACACGGGGGGCTCCTCTGCAGGGGCTGGGGCTGTTCCACCTGCCCTGGGTTTGCTGTGGGTTGGGGTGTGGCAGCGGCTCCACCTGCCCCTGGCACTCGGCCACCTCTGGCACCAGGCTCTGCAGCTGCCCTGGCTGCCGGCCCGGTGCCGGGTGGGGGTCTGGGGTGCCACAGGCAGCACCAGGGACATGGGCAGGGGACAGCTGGCTGCAGAGGGGGCGGTCAGTGGTGCCCTGTGGTGCTGAGGTGCTGAGCCAGGGGCTGTGCAGTGCTCAGGGCGCCGTGTCGGGGTCACTGGTGCGTGTGGTGCCCGAGGTGCTGTGCTGGAGGTGCCATGCAGTGCACAAGGTGCAGTGCCATGGCACGGGCAGCCTCGGTGAGTCAGAGAAAGGTGCAGTAGCTGCCCCCTCCCCACTCACCAGTTCCCAGGCCCTGCTCACCAGATTCACTTTCGCAATGACTGGTGCAGCCACTCCAGCTCTGCTGAACTCGCCCTGGCCCACACTGCCCACGCTGCCTGTGGCCTCCTGCCCTGTGTCACCACCTGTGACCCCGCACGGTGCTGCTGCTGACCTCAGCAGAGCCCCCTGAGCCCTGGCCCTCACCAGCTCCTGCCCCAGGTGCTGCCGAGCACGGCAGAGTTCGCCCCCCTGGACGGACCCCGCGTGTCCCCGAGGGGCTGCAGGGCCGGGGTCCGGCGGGTGGCACTGGGGTGTCACGGCCAGCAGTGAGTCAGCACAGGCAAGTGGGGACGGACACAGGGACGCCGTGATCGGGACGCTGTGATCGGGGAATGACTCATGTGTTGAACAAACAAACAGGCGGGTCTGTGTCGGCAGCTTCCTCCTCGCCCCAGCACCGGGGAGCCGTCGGTGCACCCCGGTCACCGAGCCCCCACCGCGGAGCTGCTGCCACACGCGGGGTCACAGGCACAGGAGGAGGTCTCGGGGATCCTGGGGCAGGGGGTGATAGGCCCTGGTGATTCCTGGGATCCCCCAACACCTGCCTCTCGCCCTCGCTGCGGGAGCTGCAGTGGCCGGAGCCGGGCGGGCAGCTGGCTCCCACAGCCGGGGATTTCCCAGGTCCAGCCTCACCTGGGCTGGAGCCGTGCGGCCTCTCCCTGGGCCTGCAGGTGTAAAACCCAACCGTAGGCAACCACCCAGCCCATGGCACAGCTGGCCTGCCCGGGCACCCTGCGGCTCAGCCGTGTGCCTGCCGGGCTGGGAGTGAGGGGGGGGTGGCAGCCAACCTGCCCGGCTCTGGATCATCCCGATCCTACAGCCCCTGACCCGCAGGTCCCACTGCTGAGCCGAGTTCAGTCTGTTCTCAGCCTCAAGGTGTTTCTCCCGGGCCCTGCTGCACTGGGGGGCTGTGAGCAATGCTGTGCCCCCGGCACAGGGTCCATCGCCCCGACCCTCTGGTAGGGCTGTGCCATCACCGCCGGCGAGTCCAAGCGTGACCCGCGGCCTCGTGCGCACACGCGCCCAGAACGTCAGGAATGTTTTGTGGGGAGCTGGAAAATGGTCGGTCGTTTACTGGATTTCTTTCCACCCTTTCTGCTGTGGGTTTGGCCGGGGGCCCGGGGCGGGCTGGGGGGGGTGGGTGGGTGTGAGCAGGCGTGTGATGAGCCGGGTGTGACGGGGCTGGCGAGGGCTGCGAAAGTGCTGAGCTGGTGTGAACCCGCCATCCCCATCTCCTCCTCTCCAGCCCTTCCTGGAAGCGGCTGCAGGGAACGTTCCTGGCGGGTGTGGTTCCGTGGGCAGCTGTGCCCATCCCCAGGCGCCTGGGCAGGGAGGGAGAGAGAGATGATGAGGCCAAAGGCAGGGGCTGCACCTGGGGGGTCAGTGCAGGTGCCCTGTGTGCTCCTGCCTCGCTGAGGGGACAGGGTGAGGAGCCCACACAGGCTGGGAATGTTGGTGCTCCTCGGGTCCCTGTGGCACTTCCCCTTCGCCATGGTGGGAGCGTGTCCTGCCTGGAGCCACACGCTGAGTCAGGGACACGACAGGAATAGAGTCGAGCGCCTGAGTCACAGCCCGCGTGCAAAACCAGCAGCGCTTCCCCAGGAAGGGGGAACCCCAGTGCCCTGACACCCCCTGGTATTGTGTCAGCCACTTCCCTGGGATCAGGGTCCCCCACTCCTGCATGGGCCATGGCTCCCTCTGGAGCTGGGACCTGCCACCACTGCTGGCTCTGTCCCTCGCTGCCGTCACCAGCCACAAGGACAGGAGGTCAGGCAGGGATGCAGGGAGGGAGGGCCTGCCCCACCACAGGACCTTCCCTCTGTGCCCAGGCAGTTCATGGACTGCCCCCAGTGCCAGCCAGGGCGCCGTGCTGGTGCTCCCCTCGCACACGCGTGTGCACAGCACACCCTCACACCCACCCGTGCATTGCCCTGCGAGTGTGACAGACCCTGAGCCCCCCCAGCCGCTCGGCTGTTCCCCCGCCAGCTCTCACAGACCCTCCCTGCGCCTCCCCCAGAGCGTTCCTGCAGTGCCTCCATTGATAAATCTGGAGCGTTGCCATGGCGACGCTGCCGGGGGGATGCCGGGGGGATGCCGAGGGGCCCAGGCCCACGGCGCCGAGCTGGGGGGGCTGGCTGGAACCATGTGTGTGATTGCACATATGTGTGTGTGATTGTACAGGTGTGTGATTGCACAGGTGTGTGTGATTGCACAGGTGTGTGTGATTGCACACTTGTGTGTGATTGCACAGGTTTGTGTGTGATTGCACAGGTGTGTGGCTGCACACGTGTGTGTGATTGTACACGTGTGTGTGATTGCACAGGTGTGTGATTGCACAGGTGTGTGTGATTGCACACGTGTGTGTGATTGCACACTTGTGTGTGATTGCACAGGTTTGTGTGTGATTGCACAGGTGTGTGTGATTGCACACGTGTGTGTGATTGTACACGTGTGTGTGATTGCACACGTGTGTGCAGGTCCTGCGCCGGGGGCTCGGGGGGGGTTGGTGGCTGCACTGTGCCGGCAGTGGGACCCTCCTGGGGGGGCTGCAGGGGGTCTGGGGCAGGGGTTGTCTCTGGCATGTCAGGGGAGCACGGAGGGGGCTGGAACAGGACCCTGCGCTGGGGAAGCCCCAGGACCACCCAGGGACCACTCACGGCCTCCAGCACAGCCAGGAGGGCAGACCCCGGCAGGGCTGGGGCTGGGGGGGCTGGGGGGGCTCGGGCAGGCTGTGCCTGTCCCCAGGCAGCTCCCGCTGCTCCCTGCACCCTCTGGCACCCAAGGCCGCTGCGCTCGGGGGTCCACGTGGGGAGCCCACGTCTGCTTTGGCCACACGTGTTGGACCCCGTGGCCGTGGGCAGGGCCCGAGGCTGCCGGTGCCGCAGCCTGAGCACCGTGTGGGGGATCGGCGGTGCTGGGGGAGTGCTGGGATCTCAGCCGGGAGCCGGGGGGCACAGACAGGCCCTGGGGGCAGGGGGTGACGCGGCCAGCGGGGCCGTGGCACACGCATGGGCACACGCGTGCGGTGGTGCCGCGTGGGCAGGATCGGTGCGTGTGGCGTGGCTGCCCTCTGCTGCCACGGCCACGGCAGCGCCCAGCACCGCGGCACCCGTGGGACCCCCTTTGTGCAGAACAATGGCAGCCCCCCCTCTCGCAGCCCCCGGCCCTCACCCACACCCTGCGGGGGGATGAGGGGCTGCCAGGGGTGGGGGGAGCAGGGCAGGGGGCTCTGAGGGGCTGGTGAAGATGAAATGTCCCGGGAAATGGCTCGGGAGGGAGGGTTTCCATCGTCGTGGGGCTGCAGGCACTGCCATCCAGGGGACAGCGCACTGGGGAGCTCAGCCCCCCTCCCTCCCCTTCAGCTCACCCCAAAAGGGGCCAGGGGCACCTTTCTCCTCCCCAGCAGCAATGTAGGGAGGGCTGTGGGGAAGTGGGGGATCTGTGCAGGTTGGTCTGAGGAAGCTCACTGGATGGTGGGATACTGGGATGGACTGGGATGAGCACTGTGGCTCCTTGCAGAGGTGTGAGGTCAGTGGGATGCTGGGGGTCTTGGCTGCTCCAGGAAGGCCAAACCCCTGCCCCATGGAGGGCTAGGGGTGACCTCCCAAAAAGCTCTTTGCTCCAGGAGTTGCTCCCTCGGCTGGGGGCAGCTGATGTGGGTGGTACCAGCCAGTGCAGTGCCAGGATCCGGCCTTTCCCTGCGGAACGCCCGGCTCCCAGGGCAGGCGTGGTGCTGCTGCAGGCACAGACGCTGCCTCTACCTGCCTCCACTCAGATCAGCGCGGGGGGAGCACGGGGGAACCTTCCCGACTCGTTTCCCCACCTTAAGGGGAAAAAAAGAGGAGTCGCCTGACTTGGAGCTTCCCGAGAGGCAGCGGGGGGAGAGAGTGACCCAGGGAGCCAAGAATCTGCTCTGCTGCCGTGCCTCATTCCTGCTCTGCGGCTGGGCTGGGAGAGGTTGAGTTACGGGAGGCGCAGAAAGGGGACGGTGCAGGATGAGCTCATGCGAGGGAACCTTCTGGGCAGGAAAAAACGTTGATGCTGCAGTTCAGGGATTTCTGCAATCGCGGCGGTTCCCGCAGATCCCGGCTCGCTCCGTCCCCGTGCCCGTGGCAATCGACCCACCCGGGGGGGCTGCGGGGCTTGAGGGGATTCAGGTGCCCTCGCAGGAACACGGCGAGGAGCTGCGGAGCCAAGAGGGGGAGAGGGGGGCTGTGGGGTCCTGGGGGGCACTGGGGTTCTGGGGAGCTCCAGGACCCTCGTGCAGGGAGTGGCACCAAAGGCCACCCTGCGTGGGCTTGAGGGGGGTGTGGGACTATCGGCCCCACCGCAAATTGTGTCAGCAAAGCCCAGGGTGAGGTTTTGCCAACTGGTCCCCATGGCCTGAGGCGGTGCCGCCACCAGCGTGAGGGGGTGTGTGGAGGGGCCCAAGGGGTCTGGAAAAGCTCCGAATTCCCCCAGCACCGGGGCTGGCTCTCCTCGGTGTGTAATTCACCCCATGCTGTGTTGCTGGTTCCTGGCAGCTTTCCACCCTGCTGACTGTGGATAAATCCTTCCCACATCTCCAGCCCTCTGTCCCACAAGGTCTCTCGGTGTCGCGCGGTCAGAGGCCGTTTGTCCTGTCCTTGGGTAGCATCTCCTGCCCTTAAGAACTCGATGCTGCAAATACTCTTAGATGATTAATGAGCACTTATATAACTGAGCTGAGTCCTTAATGCAGCCGAGAGGGTGACAGGAGGGAAGGTGGGAGCCACAAACCGCACGTCGCTGCTGCTGCAGCTTTTCCCACACCGGAGCAGCCGCATCCTGCGTGGGGGGGGTGCTGGGGGGAGAGCCCACCCACGGGTGGGGCAGCCCCCACCTGGGTTTTCCAGGCAGGTTTGGATGCCATGGCAGGGCCAGGCTCTCTGGCGCGGCAGAGCTGGCAGGGGAAGGGTTCATGCTGGTAAAGCATCGCTGTGTGACGGTGTCTGGAATGCTGTGCTGATGCCGGTGAGCTGGGAGTGCTGGAAAAGGGTCCAAATCCCACGGCAACACCTGGCTGTGGCCCACGCGGGGTGACAAGGCCACTGCCAGAGCCGCTGTGTGCTGGGAGCACTTGTTTCTAAATTTGGCTGTGTTTGGGCAGGTAGGGATGGTCTGACACACAGGATTTGGTTTTCCATAATCTGGCTGGGAAGCACCAGCCCTGATAAATCTGCTGCTCAGCGCCAAGGCACTTACACTGTTGCCATGGTTACCACATGCTTATTTTCACCATCTTCCTCACCTCCGCCGGGGTGCACCGGCATTCCCAGCCCCGAATCCCCCCTCACCTCAGCCGGGGTGCACCGGCATTCCCAGCCCCGAATCCCCCCTCACCTCGGCTCATTTCCTGACACTCTGGTTTGGGTATCCCAACGCTGCTGTGCATCCCAGCTTTTTGCTGTGCATCCGATCCCCCTGCTCTCCGTGGATCCAATCCCCCCATCACTGCAGATCCAATCCCTCTGCTCCCTGTGGATCCAATCCCCCCACCCCCTGTGGACCCGATCCCCCCTCTCTCTGTGGATCCAATCCCCCCACTCACGATGGATCTGATCCAGTCCCCCCTTCCCTGTGCCTTTGTCCTACAGCTGGGTAAATCCTGGTCACAGGAACTGGCCGAGGGAAGCGCAGCAGCCCCGGCTCCTCGCCATGGCAACGGCAGGATTGCGTCAGGGCTTTTCTTTCCAACTGCAAAGCTGGATGAGCAACTCCCTCAGGGACAGGAGTAAGGGAGAGGGGAATATTCTTTTTCCCCGAGGGCTTTGGGACTGCCAGTTCCCAACTTGAGCCCTGGCTCAGTGTTTTGCTCCTCGCTCCTGGGTCCAGGGCTGCCAAGGCCCAGGGGGAGAAAAGCGGTGCCAGAGCCTGGAGCAGGAGCAGGCTCAGGGATGGTTTTGTTCCCTCCCAGCCCTGGGTAAGGCACAGCCCCAGACCAGA
This sequence comes from Pyrocephalus nanus, assembly GCA_038380795.1. NCBI lineage: Eukaryota > Metazoa > Chordata > Aves > Passeriformes > Tyrannidae > Pyrocephalus > Pyrocephalus nanus. The sequence continues at coordinate 5,534,045 of CM076287.1, read as the reverse complement.
GACGCCCAGCACTGTCCCAGGCACTTGGGCACCTCTGCCCCATCCTTTCCCCTGCTGCTCCCCTCCCCTCCCTGGAGGAGCTGCTCTGGGATTTGGGAACCTCATCAGAGTGGTGCCCGGGGCGGGGGCTGCCCTTGGCTCCCGAGCAGTGCCAGGGCTGCCGAGCAGGTTTGGGCTCCTGCACAGCTCTGGGCAATTCTGTGTGCCCTGGAAATGGGCCAGGAGCGCAGGGACTGGGAAAGGTCCCTACAAACAGCACAGCAAGTGCTGCTCAGTGGGACCCTCATGGAAAACACCCAGGGGTCAGGCTCTGGAGCTTACACAGGGATTGGGGCAGGATTGGTGCAGTCACCTCTGTGTTCTGCCTCTGGGCTGTCGTGTGTTCAGGACCCCCCGGCAGGGCCCTGCTGCTGCAGGAGGTTTGATCTAAGGACCTGAATCCTGTGTTGTTTCATTGCTTAATTAACTGCCCTAATGACTTGTGCAACCTGCCAGGTGAGCCGCTTCCTGTCCCAATCCCAGCACCGCTTCCAGCTGGAGCTGGAGCCTGTGGGATGTGCAGAGATGTCCCTGAGCCCCTCGGGCAGGTGACACAGGGCTGCTGCAGCCCCTGTGTGCAGCCTGCTCATGCAATCCCCTGCACTGGGAGGGACCCACGAGGATCATCGAGGCCACAGCTGACGTGACACGCACTGTGCCTGATGCCCTGGGTCAGCAGCGAGCAGATCTGGAGCACGGAGAGCTCCTGGGAGCTGTGGAATTGGGGCGGGAGCTCTCGTGGATTCACTGGGTGACTCTGTCAGTGCCAAAGCAAAGGCATCAGCACAGCCAGGTGAGACCAAAATCAGCCCTCTGGGACAAATCCAGGCAGGGCTGCGCTCGCCATTCCCTGGCACAGGAGCTGCGCTGCTCCCACGAGCCTCTCATCCTGCTGGGACTCCAATTCCTCTGGAGCAGCAAAGGCTCACGGTGTTATTCTCATAACATCCAACCTGCCTGGCTTTGTGTGAGGAGTCAGTCCCCCGTGAATCCTGGTGTTTGTCCCTCGAGTTTGCAGCAGGGATGGTGTCAGGCTGACAGCTCCTCCCGCCACGTCCCAGCGTGGCTGGAAAACCGCTCTGTGCGTCAAGGTCACTTCATCTGCCCTCATCACGGGCCAGAAACGCTCATGTTAATGGGTCTCTAATTTAATCAAAGTGCAGGGCTGGGATCTTTTTTCCCTCTTGAAGGGCAAAAATCAATTTGCAATGACAGCGGATGCGCCTCCTTGCTCCTCCAGGCTCCTGGCAGACCACTCAGCCCCACGCAAAATTAGGTGGAGTTAAAAAAACCCACCAGACTTATTCAGTAATTCAGACCCAGAATTTAAAATTGAAATGCCTGTCTCAACCCAGCAATCAATTTTTTCATTTGCATAAAATACTGTACTACTTTCTCCTATTCTCAGTTTCATCCCCTTTTTTAACTCTTGCTCTTTGCATGTTTACAGAATCATATATTCTGAGTTGGAAGGGACTCATAAGGAATCCACCTTCTATTACAGATGTTTTATTCTTTACTGCAGAAAATATCAATTAAGTATGTATATAAAAATGTAAATTATCATTATTCAGTGTTGTTAAGGACTGGAAACTGAGTAAATTTTTTCACAGTAAGAAAATAATAATAATAATAATATTGTTTTGGTCTGACATCAATATTGGGCCTTTTTAGGTGCTTTTGAGCACTTTGGTGGCAGCATCCCATCCTTGCAGGCCTGTGTGTTCAGAAAAACCACTGATGGGGTTTCATAATTACTGTATGTGCTGTTTACAAACAGCCTTTTTCCTGCAAATGCTGAAGGTGTAAAAACGCATCGGGGAGGAAAAGGCCAATTTCCGTGCTCTGGGAGGCAGGGAATGGGCGCTCCCTGCTTGGACAGAGCAATCACAGGCAGATTTCCTTGCGTCTCCCTGCGGTTTGTTTTTCTCTGTCTCAGCGCTCGGTTTGGAAATCAATCCCCGAGGAGTCCTGATTTCCATACTCCAGTGGTTTTATTTATTCCTGCCTCTGACCGGGACTGCTGGCAGGGAAGGACGGAAGAACGGAGGGAGGGCGGCCACGCTCCTGCTGTGAACTGCAGTGGGAATGACGAGGAATTTCTGGAGGCAGTGCCGATGGGTCCCTGGACGGGGGACACACAGGGTGACCCCGAGGTGTCCGGTCCTGTCCCTGGATGGGGGACACACACACGGTGACCCCGAGGTGTCCGGTCCTGTCCCCCCACAGGGGACACACACGGTGACCCCGATGTGTCCGGTCCTGTCCCCCCACAGGGGACACACACACGGTGACCCCGATGTGTCCGGTCCTGTCCCCCCACAGGGGACACACACACGGTGACCCCGATGTGTCCGGTCCTGTCCCCCCACAGGGGACACACACACGGTGACCCCGATGTGTCCGGTCCTGTCCCTGGATGGGGGACACACACAGGGTGACCCCGATGTGTCCGGTCCTGTCCCCCCACAGGGGACACACACACGGTGACCCCGATGTGTCCGGTCCTGTCCCCCCACAGGGGACACACACGGTGTCACCACAGCCCCATCCTCGCCGTGTTTCCTTCCCGTTTTCCTCCCCGTTCCTTCCTGCATGTCTCCTCCTCTCCCACGTTTATTCCCTCGAGTTCCTTCCTCTCCTACATTTTAAAACACTTTTCTGCATACACGAGATTGTAAATTATCGTATGAAACACTAATCATTTTTATTTTAAGGGCCTTTTCAAAACCCTGTAGCCCCTTACTGAAACATGTCTTTGCCAGAGTTTCCTCTTTCAATACAGAAGTTTTTACTGCTCGAGGCGTTCTCACCTTAGGGAAACCTCAGGGTGAGTTTTTAAACATTCCAGCGGGAAACAGGCTGAGCAAAGATCTTTTATTATTATGCTTTGAACACAAGTTTTGTTGCTTTGGCTGCTTCTCACACTGATCGTGCTGAGCTCTCCCGACCGTGCGTGTGGGACAACACTGAGAAGGCTGGAGAGATCGCTCCCTCCGGGCCGCGGGGCAGGGAGGAGGGGTGGTGACAGGACGGGGCCCTGGGCCGGAGGTCACAGGAGGGGACAGGGCGGGAGGAGCCGCCGGGCCCGGCCGGGGGCAGCGCTCGCCACCCAAGATGGCGGCGGCCCCTGAGGCGGCCCCTTTGTCTGCGGCCGCCGCCGCATTGCGAGAAGGGCGCGAAACTGGGGCAGCGCGGACACGCCCCCTGCTCGCGGCGCGGGCGGGGCGTGCGGCCCCCTCGGCCAATCAGCGGCCTCCACTTCCTTCCCTCTCACAGGGGCTCTCCCGCCCGCCCCTGCGCGCGCAGCCAATCGTTGGCGCCCGCCGCGCCCCGCCTCCACTTTGGCGGAGGGGGCGGGGCCACGCGGCCGTTTTGTTTGTGCGCCCCTCCCCTCGCCCCCCGCCGCCGCTCATGAATATTAATAACGTCTCGCCCAATCGGGTGGTGCGGCGGCGGCAGCGCTTTGGTGGCGTAATCGCCCCGCCTTGCAGCGGGATTAATCTGCATATTTATAAGGTGGGCGGGGCGGGGCGCGGGCGTTTATAAGGCGCCGCCCCGCCAGGCTCGCCGTACATTGCGCTGAGGCTTTGAAGTGCTGTGTGGACCCCGCACCGCCCGGGCACCGGTGAGCGCCGCCGTAAGGGGTGGCCGCGGCCGCGCTGGGCCGGGGGGAGCTGCGCCGAGCGGAGCCGCGTCCTGGGGGCGGAGGGCCGGGTCACAGGATAGGCCGGGCCGTGGCGCCCGCCCCGGCGCTCGGTGTGGGCCGCGGGCGCGGGGAGCGCGGCGGAGCGGGTCCGGCTGGGCCGCGGGTGTGCGGGGGGGGATAAGGAGAAGGGGCCGCGGAGGGGGGAAACGCGCGCGCGGAAACAAAATGGCGACGGGGCCTCGGCCGTGCAAAATGGCGGCGGGCGGGAGGAGGCGGTGAGGTGTCGGGTTAGCCGGCAGGCGGCGCCGCGGTGCGCGCATGCGCCCTGGGCCCGGGCGGGCGGGAGCAGCGGGGCCTGGATGTGACCCCCCCTCACCCGCCGCGTAAATCGCGGCCTCGGGGCCGTGTGAGGGGCTTCGTTCGGCAGCGAGGTCGCTTCGTTGTTGTCATAGGTGGCGTCAGAACGGTTTAGTCTCTCGGATCTTGTTGGGAATGTGTTTTTCGAGTCGCTGACTTGGTTCTGCTGGTTTGGCAGGTCAGGATGGCATCAGACGAGGGAAAGCTCTTTGTCGGCGGGCTCAGTTTCGACACCAACGAGCAGTCGTTGGAGCAAGTCTTCTCTAAATATGGACAGATTTCAGAAGGTGAGACTGCAGAGTCAAGCTGTGCTGGTTTCCATTGGCTTTTTACGTTCCCCAGGTGCTGATGGTTTTTTTTTTTCACCTCTCCTTTCAACAGTTGTGGTGGTTAAAGACAGAGAGACTCAGAGATCCAGAGGTTTTGGGTTTGTTACTTTTGAAAACATCGATGATGCAAAAGACGCGATGATGGCCATGAACGGGAAGGTGAGGAGGCCCTGGGGCTGATTCTTTATTTCCAAAAACTTAGGAAGAGAATCAGAGGAGATGTGCTGTTGTTCATCCTGTGTGGAAAAACAAATAAATGCCAGGGTTTTAAATGCATGAAATCATACAAATGTAAATAGTGTGGCTGAATTAAGTTACGAATGTGTGTTTAGCAATTTATACCTGATACAAAAATTGCATGATTTTACCTGTAAAACTGAAATAATAGAGTTTTATAGGAATTCCTATATAGCAGGAATTATATCAAGCTTAAATACCAATTTATTTGTGTGTTTGGCTTAGTTGTGACAGGAATTAGAGCGTTTATTCTGTCAGAATCAGTGAATTCTGGTAGTGCTCGGGTGATGTGAAGCTTTGTAACTCCCTGCACGTGTGCTTCGCTGTCTAGATATTTGAATTGTGCAGGGGCTAACTGTGGTTCTGTTTCAGTCTGTAGATGGGCGCCAGATCCGAGTGGACCAGGCTGGGAAATCCTCCGAGAACAGATCCCGTGGCTACAGAGGGGGGTCCTCGGGGGGCCGGGGCTTCTTCCGCGGGGGCCGAGGCCGGGGCCGCGGCTTCTCCAGAGGTGAGAGCGTGTGGGGGTGACCCTCAGGGCCTGGAGGGGGGGCTGTCACTGGTCAGGCTGCCTAATAAATCCTCGTTTCCCTGTTTCTCCAAGGAGGTGGAGACAGAGGCTATGGCGGCAGCAGATTCGATTCCAGAAGCGGAGGCTATAACGGCTCCAGAGACTACTATAATAGCAGGTAAGGGGGTCGGGGGGAGCTCTGCCAGCCCCGTGGGTGTCCCAGGAAGGGTTGAGCAGGTGTGAAGCAGTTGCTGTTTGTCCCACAGGAGTCAAGGTGGCTATGGGGACAGGAACTCAGGAGGCTCCTACAGAGACAGCTACGACAGTTACGGTAAGTGCCGCTCCGAGCGGGAGCGCTGAGTCCGTGTGCTGTAGGAGCTCTGAACCTGCTGAGCCTGAGCCTGGAGTGGGGCAGGCTCAGGCTGTGGACGTGGTGGTGCCGGGAGATTCTAATTTAATGCATGTGCAGGAGTTGCTCGGATCTAAGGCAAAGCAAGTGTTATAAAAGGTTGTTCCTGGAGCCCAAACTCGGCTGCCCTTACGCTCTGACCCACGGGTGGGGGATCTCACAGTAGCCAAGTAGCAGTAGCCTCGGAATAATGCAAGGGAGTAAAATGCTGGAACTTGTCTTTGCTTCAGTGCCTTTACAATTGTGCCTGCTTCTTGTCCTCAGCTACACACAACGAGTAAAAATCCTTCCTGACTCAAGATCGTCCTTCCAATGGCTGTATTTATAAAGATTTTTGGAGCTTCGCTGAAATGGTTATTGTGTAGTACATCTACTTGTATTTTCACTTTTGTAGTATTATCAGTTCTGATCTTGTCAAACACAGCCTGGCAGCTTCTGAGACGAGATGGTCTGATTAGACTGTCTTGGAGAAAGCTCTGCTTTCAAGTGGTTTTAATCTTTTTTGAAAGCACTTCAGATTTTATTTTATCCTCCATGATGAGCCAAGGTGTTCCTTTTTTCTTTTTTTTTTATTTTTTTTAAAGTTGGGGCCCCAATTCAGTTTCTTATGAGCTAGAAAGGACCTTGAACCGATGTTCACTGGAAGCTGAACAAGCTGTGGACTATTTTTTTTTTTTTTTTCAAGTGCATTACCTTCGTCTTTTGTAACATTCCTTTAGTGTAGCAAGGTAGGAATGCGGCCTGGGTTCCGTTGGAAGGCAAACCACCTTGATATATCTAAAGAGAAACGTGCTTGTATGTTCAACCCGCATAACGGTATTTTTACTGTTGTAACGATGTAAATGACCCAGAAATAGACTTGCAAACTTACCATAAAGAGGTTCTTGAAAATGTTTATTTATATTGTCCTTTTTTACTGGAAGAAATATGCATATTCCATTGCTGTTGTATTTGAAGTGGTAAAGGATTCCTGTATACAGTTTTCTTTGGCTTTACGAAGCCTATTAAAAGACCGTCTGAAATGAACTCTGCTCCTGACATTTACATTTCATTGCACAACACAACCCTTGGAGACGAAGAACAGTCTGGGAGCGAGAGAAGATTAGGGATAGTGGCAGAGCCAGCCAGACGATTGACCAGGTGCTGGAATTCAGTCCTAAAATCGGTCTTGACATGTGAATTGGCCAACAAATTTTACATAAAACAGTCAAACTTGTCTAGAGGCTGGAAGTACAAACCTGAGGGTGCGTTAGGAGCAAAGCGCAGCTGGAATGTTAGGAAGGCTGATGGATGTTTGCTCCAAACCTGCTGTAGCCTACACTGGGAAGCTGTAGAGAAGAGCCAGTGCTGTAGTCCCTGGGCTGTTCCCTGCGTGCCGAGCGCGTGTGCGATGTAGGGGAATGCCGGGCTTAGGTAGCTGTGTCATTGCTTACAAGTTCTAAGAATTCTTTGCTAGCAAATGGAAACTGCAGTGTCCTTGGAGAAAAGAAGTGTTGTGCCTCCAACAGAAACCTCTGAGACGAGAGCTGCTCTCTTGGCTAGTTCATATGTGGAAATAGTCCTGTAATTCGAGGTAACTCCTTTTGCTCATGTCCGCATCCTTCCTCTTGTTGAGAGCTCATTTGAAAGTCTAATGTACCTGTGAAATATTCCTTTTGACAATTTTGGTCAGCTGCTGGAAAAACGTTTAACCCATGCCGTATGCAACCTTTGGCTTGTGGCACACCTTGGGTTCCACAGATCAGAGTTGGGCATGCAGCCGTGTCTTGCTGTAGGTACGGAAGCAAGATGGGAACGAACTCCCTGACTCGATATGTGTTCATCTATTGAGACTCTTCCTAGACTTCATTAAGTTGCTCACTTTAATTGTAGCTTTCTTTGCCATCCTACTTGTTGCCATTAACTTTTTCCCATGGCCCACACTTCCTAAGCAGCCATGTCCAAGTGTTAACTCTCTGCTTAGGGATCCAATCCATGGGCTGGCTGAGCACGGGCAGCAGCCGGCCCGGAACAGTTTTCCCAGACTGTGCTTTGTGGTGTGATGGGTTCAGCGATGGCTTGTGAGACCCTCGTACGCTGTGAGCTGTGTGGGGGAGGTGGGGGACGTGCAGCCTCTGCCCGGCGTTCCTGTTAATGCCTCTGTGCTTTGGCAGGCTGAAGGGACCAGGGGCACGGCCCGGAGCCTGAGCGGATCCTGAGGGAGCAGAGCTGCGTTCCAGGGATGCCAGACTGAGTTTGCCAACCAGGTAATGTCCCTCCTGTCCACCCCTCGCCCCCCGAGCTTTTCCTGACCCAAAACCTTTGGTGTGTCTCTGTTTCACAGCCTTGTGCTCTGAGTGGTCCCATTAACCCTCTTTTGTGGGTCCCCATATCCACCCTCTAATTCTTTTCTATTTCATTTCAGCACCGAAAGGCATCAGAGAAGACCGAGAAGGACAGACCCTGAGTGCAGTGGGGAGATGAAGAGCCCAGAGCAGTGGTGGTGCTGATTTTTACATGGGTCAATTGAACAATTAAGCCAGAATAAAATACTACAGTGTGGAAACTCCCCCAAATCTCTGTGGTACTTTTGTGGTAAACATGAGAATGTTTTTGGCAGGAAGTTTATCTGGTGCACAGCCCATTTCAGAGCACGGAACACAGTTGATGCCGTGGTGGTTAAGGCTCCAAGCAGATTGATGCCTGATCTTCATGGAAAACAAGGTCTTGTTTTTGGTTAAATTCCAAAAATGGGGCAGCTCAATAATTAGGAAAGCTGACACTGTTTTGTGCAGGGTATGGCAGGGTGAGGGCAGTGAGTTTCTCATGGTCTCAGCTGCTCCTGCCCAATTTTCTTGTGTTAACAGTTGCTTTGTCTTGCCTTTTTCTCCCTGTTTTTTAATGGGTAAACTCAGAATTTGGTGAGGTGGCAAGTGAGCTGCTCACTCGTGAGCCCTGAGGATGCCTTGCATATCATTTGCCAGTAATAAGAGCCCCAGAAGGATATTAAATATAACAAAAGCTCAAGAGTGTGTGGAGCCTTGACTGATAAAAATGCAGTCAGGTGAGGTTTAAACGAATTCAAGTTGAAAATACTTAGAAATAATGCTTTGTAAGACCTTCCTAAATAGGATGCTTTAATGCAGAGAGGAATAATGAATAGATACAAAAATAGAGCCTGGGTGAGGTGCTGTTATTTTTGGCAATGCTAATTACAGCGCTGCATTAATGATGTGTTGCAGGGAGGGATGAGGGAATTGTTGGATCCAGGGGCTGGATGTAGAACCAAGTGCCATCCTCGGGAATGCGTTTGGGTGCCACGGGGCTGATGTGACACCTGGCGTGAGCTTGGGTGACCCATTTTTAATCAAAATGCCTTTTTTAAAAAGTCCTGTGTGTCTGGGCAGCTTGAGCCCTTCCCTGAGGGAAATCTGGCAGTAGAGTGGTGCTGCAGGGCAGTGACAGAGCCCTGGGGTTGGTGTGGGGTGTCTGGGGAGGAACAAGATGGTTAGAAATGTTCAAAAGGCTCCTGTTTCCAGCAGTGTTCCCGCGGTGGGAATGGCCCTCATGGTGGGGGAATGGTGACACTGAGGGGGAAATAGTGGTTCTGAGGGAGAAGGTCTTGCTATGATAGAGAAATGGTGACACTGAGGGAGAAATGATGTCCCTGGAGGGGCAATGACGCCCCTGAGGGAGGAAGGACAGCCCTGAGGGGGAAATGGCTGCCCTGAGGGTCTTGCTGTGAGGGGGAAATGGCGGCCCCGAGGGAGGAATGCTGCCCTCAGGGGGGAATGGAGGCCATGAGGGAGGAAGGATGACTCTGAGAGGAAAATGGCAGGTCTGAGGAGAGGGTCTTGCTGTGAGGGGGAAATGGCGGCCCCGAGGGAATCATGACGGCCCTGAGCGCGGAGGGACGACCCCGAGGGGAAAATGGCGGCTCTGAGGGACGGGGTCTTGCAGCGCTGGGGAAATGGCGGCCCCGCGGAGGTGGCGGCGGCCGTGAGGGGACAGCGACGATCCCGAGGGCAAAATGTCGGCCCTGCCGGGGCTCCGAGAGCGGGCAGCCCGGAACGGCGGAGCCCCGGAACCCGCGAGCGGCTCCGCGGGGCCCGGGCGGTGCCTGCGCCGAGCGCACCGTCCCGGCGCCTTCCTGCGGCCGCCGCTCCCGCCCCGCTCCCGGCCCGGCCCGGCCATGCGGCCGCTCCTCCTTCTCCTCATCCTCCTCCTGCCCCTCGGCCGCGCCGCCGCCCCCGGCCCCGGCCCGGCCAACAGCACGGAGGCGCCTCGGGCGGCCTCGGGGAACGGGACGCGGCCGTCGCCGGAGACGCGGCGCCCGCCCGGGCCGGGGCTGCTGTCGGGGTCGGGGCTGCCGGTGCTGAGGCGGGCGGTGTATGTGCTGAGCGCGCTGTCGGCGCTGGCCGCGCTCTACTTCGTGCTGCGGGCGGTCCGGTGAGTGCGGGAGGGGCGGGCACCCCCGGCGAGGCTGTGTCCGTGTCCCTGCGGGTCCCGGTGTCCCCTTGTCCCGGGGTTCTGCCCTGGTCGCCCCAGTCCTGGTTTCCCCGGGCCTGGGATGCGTTCCTGCTTGTCCTGGTCCCGGTTGTCCCGTGCCTGCCCCCCGTGGCCGTGCCCCTGCCAGTCCCAGTCCTAATCTGGGTCCTCCTGGAGCCGATCACAGTGTCCCCTGTCCCCTTGCCTGCCTCGGACCTCTCCTAATCCCAGGGTTTGTGCCCATTTTCCCTGGATCCCCCTTCCCTCCCTCCCTCCCTCTGCTAGCCAGGGCTCTGCTCCCCTGTGCATCCCTTTGGCAGTGCTGCTGTAAATCCGCACCGCTGTTGATTACCCGGGGTAATTAGCGATGACAAACCACCTCCCTGCGGTCCCATTTGCTCTGCCCTTCGGCTCGCATCGGCCCCGTCTCCCTGCGGTGGGACAGCGGCTCCCCGTGCCCCCCCTGTCCCTCAGCCGCAGGCCCGAGGGCCCCAGGAATGAGCCCCAAACCCGTTTCAGGTTGAAGCCCCAGAAGAAGTACGGGCTGCTCTCCAGCCACGACGAGAACATCGAGCTGGGCTCCCTCGACAGCGACGAGGACACCGTGTTCGAGACGCGGAACCTGCGGCGGTGAGGGAGGCTTTGGTGTGTTCTGTGTGCTTTGTGTGTTTCTCTCCTCCTCACGAGGGGCTGAGGCTCCTTTCCTAAAGTCGTGGGAGCTTTGGCACGGCTCCTGCAAACAGATCTGCATAAATTAAACGCCTGTGTGTGGTCTCTGTGTTGGCACACGGATTTATCTCGCTTTTCCTTGTTTTCTCACCCAGAAAGGTCTCACTGACAGGGACGTCCCCGGGTGATTTGGACACTGCTGTGGGGTCGCAAGGGCTGTTGGAGGGAGAGGCAGCCCTTGTGCCCAGTCTAAGCCTCCCTGTGTTAGACAGGAAAACAAACATTCCTGGTTTTTTCCAGCTTAGGAGCTGCTTCCAAGTCATATCCCAGTTCAAACTCCCAGTCCCATCAGGACACCCATTCCTGCTTGTGTAGAACTGTGCTTCCCACAAGTTCAATTTCTGGGGAGGGTCTTTTAAGCTGAGGAGGAATGTCAGCTCGAGGAGTGTCAGCTCAAGGAATGTCACCTCAGCAGCTGCCCAGCCCTCAGCTCCCCCCTGACACACTGTCCATGCTCCCCCTGATTTTTGGCTGTCTCCTTTTTTCTCTGTTTTCGCAGATGACTCGGGACCAGCGGCACCGCCTGCCCAGACTGACAGAGGGTCCAAGCCCAGTGGAATCTCCAGTGCTCAAGTTTCATATCTGCTTACAGTGACTCTTAATTAACAGTTCAAACCTTCCATAGCTGGGGCAGGGGAAAGGGGACCAAACCTGTTTTCTTCACATGCATTTTTGGGGACATTTCTGGGGAAAGGCGGAGCTGAGGTGCGTTGGGAGCTGCTCACTGCACGGGGAGATGCTGAGGTGATGCTCCTGGAGGATGTTCAGCAGGTGAAATCCGAGCTCTGGGCTGTGCCCAGGGTGTTGGTGTTTCAGGGTACTCATATCTCCCTGTCTCAGCCCTGGGGGTCAGCTGGAAGCATCAGATGAGGGGATTCCTTTTCCAGGCTGATCCTCTTTCCTTCGTGCAATATTGGGTTACTTCTTTGGGAAGTGAATCTGGAATGAGCTCCAGCCCAGCAGGAGCTGGGAGAGCTCTGGGTGTCTGTAACGAAACGGGGTGGGGGTGTGATAGTTCAGGCAGAACAGCTTTGGGAATGAGTTAAACGGGTCCAATTTTGCAGGATTAGCAGTTACACGGATAATCCGGGTCATTCTTGGGTTTACAGACATGTTTACAAACGAGAGGGGCCACAGCCCAGAGGGACATTTCTCCAGAAGAGCCACATCCATGTGGTCTGTGGGGCTGGGAGTGCCTGGAATGCTCTGCCCAGCCCCAGTCGTGTGTGACACCAGGGACACGTGTGACAGCAGGGACACGGGTGTGACAGCAGGGACACGTGTGTGACACCAGGGACACGTGTGTGACACCAGGGGCACGTGTGTGACACCAGGGACACGGGTGTGACACCAGGGACACGTGTGTGACACCAGGGGCACGTGTGCTCACCAGGGACATGTGTGACAGCAGGGACACGGGTGTGACAGCAGGGACACGGGTGTGACACCAGGGACACGGGTGTGACAGCAGAGACACGTGTGTGACACCAGGGGCACGTGTGCTCACCAGGGACACGGGTGTGACAGCAGAGACACGGGTGTGACAGCAGGGACACGGGTGTGACACCAGGGACACGGGTGTGACAGCAGAGACACGGGTGTGACACCAGGGACATGTGTGTGACAGCAGGGACACGGGTGTGACACCAGGGACATGTGTGTGACACCAGGGACACGTGTGTGACACCAGGGACATGTGTGTGACACCAGGGACATGTGTGTGACACCAGGGACACGGGTGTGACACCAGGGACACGTGTGTGACACCAGGGACATGTGTGTGACACCAGGGACACGGGTGTGACAGCAGAGACACGGGTGTGACACCAGGGACATGTGTGTGACACCAGGGACACGGGTGTGACAGCAGAGACACGGGTGTGACACCAGGGACATGTGTGTGACACCAGGGGCACGGGTGTGACACCAGGGACATGTGTGTGACAGCAGGGACACGGGTGTGACACCAGGGACACGGGTGTGACACCAGGGACATGGGTGTGACATCTGCCAGGGTCTGGACATTGAGACACCTGGGGTGAGGTGGTGCACCTGAACTGCAGGTGTGAGGAGTGTCCTGGAGCAGCTGATGAGTGGGAAAAGGGGACCCTGACCCCTGTGACTGTGATTCAGGACAGCCCTGAACTGTGAGTTATCTCCTCTCAAGGGTATTTGGAGTTTCACTCCATTGCTGGTACTCACATGGGAGTGCAGCCCATTGTGTGGATAATTTGGGATCTGATTGTGTAGGACCAAAGGTGAATGTGTCAGGAGGTCGTTGTTGGGTGGATCTGCTGCTAAAACAGTGGAAACTGCTTGCCAGGTGCTCCTGTCCTTGGAAACTGTCAGTGCATCCTTGAATCCCATTTCCACCCAGGCTGGCAGCGCCTTTGTTTGGAGCAGCCAGGGGAGTTGCCCTGCGGGCAGGGAGGTCCCTGAGTCACCTTTAGGGTGAACATTGCACAAAAGATTTTAAAATACACAGAGACATGTTTTTAATCACTCTGCCGTGTGCTCCCAGCGCTTGGATGGGCCCTGCTTTCCTTCCACTGGGATCCTGTCACACCTGATCCAGGTGCTCCCTGCTCATGGAGCTGCTGCACATGGAAGCAGACAGAGATTCCATGTAGGAATGGGATGGCTCAGTCCCTCTGGTCCATGGTCAGGGATCCCTTGATCCCACAGGGCTGCACGTGCTGGTAACTTCCCTGGCTCTTCAGTTCCTCTGGAAATTGTTCCTTGTGCTGTTGAACCCAAATGAGCCCGACTGTCCCAGTCCACTGCAACCCACGCATTCCTTGGCCTTCCTTTACCTGAAGTGATTAAACCTGAGCATTCCTTGGACTCCTCTCTTGCTGGACAGGTGGGGTCTGCAGTTCTCAAGTTTCCTCACCTGGCAGGAGCGGAGGATTTGTTAAGTGTTAAATGGTTTGGGTCGGAGGGAACCTCAGGCTGAGCCTCCAAACAGTCACTGTTGTTTAAGCCAAAGCCGAATTTCTGAAGTTTACACGATCCCTCTCTGCTCTGCTTTGCTCCCTGACTTTCCCTCGTTGCTGGTGGGGGTTCTGTGGGGCTGGAGGGCAGCACGAGGGGCTGGGGCACAGGGCATCCCTGTAGATGGCACTCACAGACCAGACATGCGGCTGCCAGGGCACTGCCAGCACCTGGGGAAGCTGGAAACAATTCCTGGAAGGCAAATCTTCCCCCGAGCAGCTGCGTGGCATGAGCTGGAAGTGCCCTCTGGGGACGTGCCCTTCGGGGACTGTGTCTCTTGGCCTCGGGGTGGGGGAGCAGCAGGTTTTGGGGTGGCTCCTGGGGAGCTGTGGGCATGGGGAGGGTCTCTCCAGTGGCACGGGAGGCTCTTGCCCTGGGTCTCACCTGGCCTTGTCAGTACTTGTTTGGGAAGGATTTTTATGATTCTGGGACTGACAAGGTTTTGGGATGCCCTGATGGGATGGAGTGGAGCCACCAGCACAGACATGAGCACCCAGCCCTGCCCAGCAGCACCCCCAGGGTGGGCCAAATTAGCTGCAGTGCTAATGAACTAACAGGCCAGGACAGTGTCAGTTAGACTGGGGATTAGGGGAAATTCCTTCCCCAAAAGGAAGGGGTCCAGACTGGAACAGCTGCCCAGGGCAGTGCTGGAGTCACCACCCCTGGAAGTGTTCAAAAAACATGGGGATGTGGCTCCTGGGGACATGGTTTAGTGACAGCCGTGGCAGTGGTGGGGGAATGGTTGGATTTCATGATCCTGGAGGTCTTTTCCAACGGAAATAATTCCACGGTTCTGTGCTTCCAAGCCCTGTTTGTGTGGGAGCTGCGACAGTGCTCGTTCCTTTCCAGGCTCAGGGGGCTGATACCCCAATTAGCACTAATTGCTGTGGCCTGTGGTGCTGGACCAGCTGCAGCTGTGCTGTCCTCCCCCCTCTTCCCGTCCCCATTCCTGCTCCGTGCCATCCCCCCTTCCCGAGCCCTCGCTGGGGAGCGGCTCCGGCTGGCTCTGCCTGGGATTCCAGTCACAAACACAAGCTGGCGGCATGGATCTGCTCTGCATTTATTTGAAACTCGAGGTAAAGTGCTCTCGATGCTTTGGATGCAAATTTCCTCCCCTGGAACGGGAGCTGCGGGCTGGTGGAGTGCTGGGGAGCTCTCTTGATTCCAGCAGCCTGTTTGGTGCTCCCTGGATGTGAAATCCCAGGGGGGCTGGCACGGGCAGCTCCTCTCCTGCTCCCTGGCCCCTGCTTTTCATCAGGGCTCGTGGATCAAGTTGTTTTCTGGGTGGGTTTGTTTTTTTGTGTTCCTGTGTGTGACAACAGCCTGTGTGTGATTTCTCTGGTCACTCCATGGGAGAAGAGACGGTCCAAGCCCTTGCAGTGACCCAAGGAGGGAAAAGAAAGAAATATTGAATATTTATAGATAATATCTGCAAAAAGACAGGATGGGTAAAGGATCCATTCATGGATTTCGGGGTTCTTTGCCATGGGGGTGGATCCCTCCAGTGCCAAACCTTGGTTTTCAGCTGCACTCACAGTTCTGCCCCCCGTCCCTCTGGCCTGGGCTCATCGTGGGCAGGGACTGGGTGGTTTTCCTCACCTTCATTCCTTGGGCACTGGCACTCCAAAATGCGCCTCTGGGTTGGTGTGGAATTGGGTGGCATGCTGGAAGAGAAGCTGGGAATGCTTGAAAACCTGCTGCAGAGTCTCTGATGTCTGTTCTGTTCCACTCAACAAAGCACCTCTACACAACGAGCAGATTCTTCTGTATTAGAAATTACCTTTACTTAGTTGGCTTTTTGTCTAAATCCTTCTTCTGATCTTTATTTTTTTTCCCTTCCATCATGGAAAGGTGAATGGAAGTGGCACTTCAGCCACCAAAGCCTTTCCTTTAGAATCGCTGGTTGTTTTTTTGTTTTAAAAATTTTCCAAGGGGCTTTGCAGGGGAGGAGGAAGGAGCGTTCTCTTTTCAAGTGACTCCGGGGAATAAAAGTATAAAGGACAGGAATGATCAGAACTGTGCTGGCAACGGAACAATATTTTATTTTTGAGTACCAGAGCTAATTGGAGAAGGAATTCACACAACAATTTTTGCAATCTAAGGATGAGTAAACATGAAAGGGGCTCTGTGCTCCTGAACATGCTAATTTGGGGCTGCGTGTGCAGGGAGGGGGGAAACGGCCTGAAGATTAAATTGGAGACAATGCCTGGGATGTTGCACTCCAGGCTTTGCTTCTGACGTTGCTGGATCAAAGCCACGAGGCAAAATCTGTGTCCAGGGATACCTGCTGTGGGGGGCTGGGGGGGTGTGGGATTTCATTGCACCTGCAGGGAGGAATCACCAGAAAATGGGGGTGTTGGGTCTGATTTGGTGGAAGTGCTTCCATGGGCACCTGGGGACCCTGGAAATGCTCCCGTCCACTGGCTGATGGGAGCCTGGAAATGGGGGTCTCGAGACCATTGTGGGGTCGTGCTCAGGCCCCAAAAAGCACAGGCAGGTTTGTCCTGCTCCCCAGGAGGTGAAGGCAGGTGGTTTTCCCTGGAGAGGCTCCAGCCCTGCCGTGGAACATTCCCCCCACCCTGATATGCTGCTAATACGTTCCGGTGGTTAATTACTCTCGCTCTTTTAAAGAATAAAACCTCACGTACTTAAAATAATCCCAATTATTTCATTGTTCAGGCTGAGCCGAGCCCAGCCGCCCCCGCTCCCGTGGAACTGCGGGAAAGGCTGTTCATGGCAGGGAAAACCTGATGGGCATTTCGTGCCTGAGCAGCAGCTGGGGGGGTTGAGGCTTTGGGGGGGCAAATTCTGCTCTACCTGCAAACCCAGGGTGTTTCTGCCAGGACATCCTGAGGGTCACCAAGGCCAACTCCAGGTGATGTTGCAGGGCCTGTTGTGGTAGGACAAGGGGTGATGGATTCAGATTAAAAGGGGCTTAGATTTAGACTGGATATAAAGAGGAAATTCCTGGCTGGGAGGGTGGGCAGGCCCTGGCACAGGTTGCCCAGAGAAGCTGTGGCTGCCCCTGGATCCCTGGAAGTGTCCAAGGCCAGGCTGGACGGGGCTGGGAGCAGCCTGGGATAGCTGAAGGTGTCCCTGCCTGTGGAGTTGGAGGATCTTTAAGGTCCCTTCCAACCCAAACCATTTGAGGATTCCATGACCCTGCTGAAGTCCAGACTGGCAGAGCAGTCTGGCTCTGTCTGCCAGGGACACCCTGGGGAGCAGCTCCCCATGGGATGTTCTCCTGGAGGGATGAAGGGGTGGCTGGGGAGCCTTGTCATATGATGGGGACCCCCAAGCAGGACAGTGGGGTGCTGGGGGCTCAGCGGGACCGGGGATGTGGCGGCTCAGACTCTGAATGTGTCAGCACATCTGGCAGGTACCGGGATGTGCTGGTGTATTCTCATCCTTTTATTTCGCCAGTGTTATTTTAATCCGCTTTTCTCTCACATCAAACTCCTCTTCCTGCAGAACACAGGGAGGTATCAGGTTTGTGCCCTTTGTGATCGGTACCAAAGGGCTGTGATAGCGCGTTTTTCCCTCAGAACTGGAGGTTTTATCCCTGTGATAAGTTTAGCTTCGCCACAGTCATCGCTCGGGCTGCTCCGCTGGCTCAGATGAGTGCAGGGAAAACGTTTCCACATTTAGCAGAGGAAGGGGAGGGCTGGGTGTCCTCAGGAAGGTTCCCATTCCTGTCTCCCGGGCACGTGCGGGTGTTCCCTGGGGGCTCTGGCCGGTTTGGAAAGTGGCTGACTCAACTCAAAATCACCTTTTCCTTCCACCTGAAGTGGGCAGGAATGTCCCTGTGGCTTCATCAGACTTCAGGTCAAGGTGTTCTTTGGCACAACTTCCAGGGTGGAGGATTTCCAGGGGAGGAAGTCCCCGGGAGCAGCCTGGTTTTCCTTGGAGCTGTGCAGTCGGAGAGAGCCCCTTCCTTCCAAAGCCTGTGTTTCCCACATAGAAAATAACATGTAGAGAACCTTCTTTTCAAATGAAGGAAAGATTAAGGCACAGCAAGAGCTGATTTGCCAAAGGGCACCCAGGGAAGCAGTGGTGGATCAGAGATGGAAGCAGAATCCTCAGCTCAGCCCGGGCCTGCCCCGCCACCTTTTTCCTTCCCTGCTCCCTGGCTGCCCAGGTCTTAAGGGATAACCAGGACTTGGATTTCCATCCTCTTAAAAGAGGCAATTTAAGGAGCTTTCCATGGGAGCAGAGCTGCAGGTCACCTCCTCCTTGCCGCTGAAGATGTTTTTCTCCCCCTTTCCCCATCCTCATGCTCCTTTCGAGCCTCTTTGCTCTCCTCCTTTCCCACCGCTCCCAGCCATTCTCCCAGCTTCAAAAGGTTTCCTAATTACCCTAATGAGGTCAGGAGAGACCAAACGCTTCTGCGACTGAAAACAGGGGTGGGAAGGGGTTGGGAGGGGGGAAATATCCCGACTGGTGCCTGTACGAGGTGTCGTGGGAAGGCGGCGTCTCCCCCTCCTCACGTTCCCCCCACCCGCCCATCTCCAGCAGGAAAAAAGGGAAATGTGGACAGAAGGTCTCAAATGTATCAAACAGCTTTTAGAAAGAAATTCCTTTTGCCTGTCAAAAGAACAAACAGATACACCAAAAACTGTCAGAATTAGTGTTGGAGTAATTGCAGCAGCTCTCCAAGGTTAATGCTCCATTAACGAGCAGCTCTCACGCAGCTAAAAGCCAGGACGAGACAGGTTGTCAAAGGCTTCCAGGAGATTAAAGCGCCGCGTTCCCAGCCAAACTCTCCCGTGGATGTTGTTTGGGAGGGAGGGAAGGGGGGTGTTTGTGGGGTGGGAGCGTCGCCAGCCCTGGTGTTGGTGGAGAATCAGGACCCTGCAGCCCAGGGAAGGTTTCCAGGCCTTGGGGAGGTCGCTGCCCCTGGGCCATGCTCACCTTTAACCATTCTAGGAATTCTTAGGCACCTTTAGGCTGAGTTTAAAGGGTGTCCTGAGGACAGCCCCAGGTCTGGGGGGGGAGCCATCCTGGTCCCAGGGAGGAGTGGGACTGGGGAGAGTGGGGTGCTGGGGGCTCTGGCACCTCAAGAATTGATCTTGCCCAGGTTTCAGCCAGCCCAGGGGGTTCCAGCATCATTTGGAACAGATCTGGGGCCTGATTTCACTTCCAGGCCAGTGCAAGGCTCGTTTAAATTGCAAGGCTCGACCTTGATTCTTCTCTAATGGATGAAAGCAAAACCAGTCCAAACTTCCAGTGAGGCAGCACTGGAAGCATCACCCAGGGGTGTGTGATGGAGCAGCTTTGGGATCACCTTCCCATGTGGGTCTGGGTGTTCAGCAGCTCCCAGCACAGCAGGGTGGCCCTGAGCTCAGGGTTTATAAAGCAGAGCTTGGCCCAGGAGAGTCCCAGCCCTGCACAGGTTGGGTTTTGGGGCTGTCCTGTGCAGGGCTGGGGGGGATCCCTTTCCACTAAGGTTATTCCGTGGTTCTGTGACTCTAAGGAGCATTTTGAGTGGGAAGAGGCAGTTCCACTCCATGTGGCTGCAGCAGCACTGACACAGGGTCCCCTTGGACCCACGGGAGCAGCTGCAGCCCCATAGCACAGGACAGAATCCTGAGCCCGGGATCCAGCGCTGGCACGGCAGGATCTGTGTGAGGATGGGCCAGTTTTGGGTGGTGAATGGCTGGGAGCTGACTCGAGCAAGGTGAGCTGTGGTGTGAGAGGCCTCTTGGAAGGAGCAGCCGTGAGCAGGGGAGATGAACAATGCCATAATTAGGGAATTAAACCTTCCCTGTGCTTCTCTTTCCTCACCCTGATACGATTTGTAACGATCAGACCCGGGGTGCAGCACGGCCAGACGGGGTGAGCCGTCTGTACGAGAGCAAAACAAGCTCCTGCCCAGCCCCTGCCTCTTCATTAAGTCGATTTGCATTCCTAATCTCCATTTGCCGTTATTATTTTCCCCCTTGTGCCGAGTGCCGGAGATTTGCATAAAGTTCCTTTTTTCTTGTTTTTATTCACGCTCAAGGTCAGAGACTCGGTGAGACACTGACGAAAACAATCCCCTCCTCACCCTCCTTTAATTCTGTGCAGAAACATGTCCTGGGGATTTTAACATAACAATTGCTGGGGAAGGAGGGGGGGCCCTGAATGGAGCCCTTGCAGGGGGGACCCAAACAGAACCCTTGGAGGGAGGAGACCACAACAGAGCCCCCTCTGTGCCAGAAAGCTGCCCAAGGGAGAGATGCAAATCCTCGATGGGAAGGGAAGGGGGAAACTGATCCAGGAGGGACACCAGTCCTTCTTCATTCCTTTGAAATGGGAGAGCTGGTCCAGCTTTCCCAGAGCAGACCCTGCAGTGAAACCTCCCCGAGCTGGGGGCACCAAGAGCACACCCAGGTGGGGTCCTCAGCCAGGGCACAGGACCACGTTCCTGTATGGGCTCCCTGGTGCCAGTGGGCACCACCCTGGGGCTGATTTCCAGATTTTTCCTGTTTTTCCCAGGTGTGGCCCTGCATTTGGAGGGGGCACAGGGAACACTCGAGCTCTGCCTGCACCTGTCGAGTTTTGAACCTCCTATAAGGGGGGAAATCCCCTTTTATCTTTGGGGTGTTTGCAGATTTCTGCTGGATTTAGGAAGGAAGGAGTGAGGAATTGATATTCCTGGGGGCTGGTGAGGGGCTGGATGGTGGCAGATGGTGGCTGCTGGGGTGGTGGCCCAAATGCTCCCTTGTGACCCAGCCAGGAATGGGGAGGGATCGATTTTTGGGGCTGTGGAATGTTGGATGGCCGGGCTGGAAATGGAGCTGGTGAGAGCTGGGAGGTGGATTTGGCTGGTGCTGTGAGCACAGAAATATGTCTTATTTCCCAGAATTGGGAGGTGCTTTTTTCCCGAGGATGCTCCAGGGCTCTCAGCTCCCGTGATGTGAGTGTTTTCCTGCCCCTTTAATGCTTCACTAAACAGTCTGAGCAGCCGCCTCTTAATGCCCCAGCAAAGCTCAGAACGCTCCGGAGCAGAAAGAGCAGCGAGGAAGGAGAGGGATGGAAAGGGAAGAGAAGAGGCTGTGAGGAGAGGCAAAAACCAGGGAAAAGTCACCTTTTCCCTTTCACATTCCCAATCCTCGCTGGTGTGGAGGCACTGAGGGTCCCCCTGGCTGCTGCTGCTCCTCCAGGGAAGAGCTGGGCTGCACTTGGCCTCTCCCAGCCCTTCCTGGGCTCTGTCCTGCAGTGGCAGGGGGGGAAAGGGGTCCCTGGGCCACTGGAGCAGGGCATGGGCCCTGGAAAGGACCCTGGGGGTCGGGTATTTGGGGTTGGGCAGGATTCTCCTGACCTGTCTAATTCCCTGGCGAGCACGATGGGGCCAAAATCCATTGGATTGGTGCCCTGCAGCCCATGCCAGGGATCCTGGCTTGGTCCTCTCTGGGTGTGTGCTTCCCAAACCTTGGGAGCGGCCAAGGACAGGGGGGAGGGAAAAGGAGAGATTTGATAGAATTTTAACCCGTCCAGGAGAAGTTTTGCCTCCTCCTGCCCCTCGCTCTCCTGTTTTAATCCAAGTCATTAAATTCCCTGCACTCCGTGTCCCCTCCCCGGCACCGCTTGCCCTGCCCGTTTGATCCGTAAGTACCAAAGGTTCCGCCTCGGGCTGCGACATCAGCATCCTCGGTCGCCATAGGAACGGGGGCTGGGGGTCCCCCGCGCCCGCCCCCCCCGGGGCTGAGCTCCAGAGAGCCTCTGAAGTTGGGCTCTTCAAGGGGGGGACACGACCCCCCCACGCCGGGGGGGCACGGCCGTGCCAGCCTGGGAAGGGGGCGGGAGCAGCCGGAGCTGGGAGCACAAAGACAGAGGTTATTGGTGTCAAAGAACTCCAGAGGCTGAACCGCGGCTGCATCTTCCCTTAGCAGAGGGGAGGGAAAACCGGGAGGAGGGAAGGGGAGAGCCGGGAGCGGGAGCCAATTATTGCTGGACAGGGTGGGAGGAAGAGGAGGAAGGGGATGGAGATGTCAGCGATGGGGAGGGCGGGGGGAGCTCAGGAGGGGGGAGGCTCAGGGCACAGTTCATCACCTATCACAGAATCATTGAATATCCTGGGTGGGAAGGGATCCACAAGGATCATGGAGCCCCTGTGGATGTGTTGTAGGACTTGTTGCAATAGGACAAGGGTCATGGTTTCAAGCTAAAACACGGTGAATTTAGACTGGGTATAAGGAGGAAATTCTCCCTGTGAGGGTGGGCAGGCCCTGGCACAGGTTACCCAGAGAAGCTGTGGCTGCCCCATCCCTGGAAGTGTCCAAGGCCAGGTTGGACGGGGCCTGGAGCAACCTGGGCTGGTAGAAATTGTCTCTGCCCATGGTAGCGGGTAGAATGAGATGAGTTCTAAGGTTCCTTCCAACCCAAAGTACCCGGGGATTCTGTGAATGAATCATAGAATCATTTAGGTGGGAAAAGGCCCTTCAGATCTGTGGCCCTGCCTGTGCAGCCGCTATCCTGATGTCTGGGGATTCGAGCAGCCCTGGGGTGTCTGAGCCTTGGCTGTGGGTGAGCCAGGGGCAAAGGCCGCTCTGCCCTGAGGGGACACAGCCCCGGGGCCTCTGCTGGTGGCCACCGCTCCCCATGGCCCGTGACTGACGTGCCTGACCCCCCCTCACCCCCTCCACTGCCTAATTGCTGACAGTTATTTACTGCGAAGGCAGGAGCACACGCACCGCCAGCTCTGACAACCCGTGTCAAAGCCCCGCCGGAAACTATCGCTTTACAGCTTTATTTACTGCCCCTTCCTTCCCAAACAGATCTATTCCCTCTCCCCTGCGGGTGCCGTGGGGCTCCCTGCCCAGACCCCGTCCTGGGAGCCCCCCTGGCCGGTCCATGGCTGGCTGGGCGCTGATGGACGGGTGCAATCGGAGCCCCCCGCTCTCCGCCGTGTTGATTTGCTGTCTCTCGGCCCCTCGGTGTTCAAACATAATTGGTTCTGCTCGGCGCAGTAAACACCGATGTTGTCGCGCCAGTGAGCGGAAAGGGCACCTACACGCAATTAAAATAATTGGGCGCTACCTGTTTGTGATCCCCCTCCCCGCCGCTGTTCTCCATCTCCCGCCCTCCACCCTTTGTTCCAGCCCGTCAGCCCAACCCTCTCCTTCCCTGCCGGCTCCTCCTGGGGTCTGTGCTCTGGCCCAGAGCAAGGGGGTGCCCCGTGGAGGGTCCAGCACCGCTGGCCTTGGCCCTGGCACGAGTGCAGGATGAGTTGTGAGATGAGGGAGATGAAACTGCAGCCCAGCCCCACGAAATATAATGAAGGCCCGAGGGACTGTACCAGCTCCTCGGTTAAAAATGATGCTGTTATATTTAGACAAGGTAACTGGAGGCCCCTCCGGACAGCGCCGAGTACAATTTTTTGTTTAATGATTCCATAATCTGATATAATATCGGGCCTGTAAGACATAATGAAGACCTGGGGGAGTTTACATCTTCGCAGCATTAAAGGGTCCCTGCTCGGGGACGCGGCCAGGTGGAGGTTTGAACTTTGATGCAGTCAAACGTGTTTTTCTCTGGGTTTGTCTGACACGACTGAGGGAATCCAGCAGCCGCGGGGAGAGGGAGCGGAGCAAGAGCAGCCGTGTTCACACCGACCCCACAGCTGGTGCTCGCTCTGAGGGGGGGCACGGGAGGCTTTGGGGGCCCTGCGGGGCTCTGTGCTGGGATCTGCACAGATGTGGTTGGTGCCGGTGTCTTCAGGAGGTCGTGGTGGTCATTGGGAAGCTGTAGACAATTTTAGGAGGTTATGGTGGCTGTGGTGGGTTTTGTGAGGTTGTGGTGGTTTTCAGGAAGTCACGGTGGTCTTTGGGGTTCAGCTGCCCCCACCTCTTCCCAGGTGAATCCCAGCCCAGCCCTCACACCTTCCCTGTGCCAGGATCTGCATCAGGGCTGCTGGCACCAAACCTGGGGGAAACAGGGGTGGGAAGAGCCTGATCATGAGGTGAGGGTCCTTTGGTGGCACCCAAACAATGGAGTGACTTTTTCCTCTAAACCACACAGTGACACCAAACATCCCCAGGATCAGCTTCACCAGTAAATCTCCGTGTCCATTTGGGAGCAGCTCCTCAGTGGATCCTGGTCTGGAGGGACTGGTGGCGATGCCTCTGCAGGTGTCTGGAGGAGGCAGAACCCTCTGGTGAGTCCCACCAGTGCCAAGATGGGTGAGCCAGGACCCTCCAGTGGGACCCACTGGTGCTGTGCTGGGTGTGCTGGAGCGCTCAGGTGAGTCCAGCCAGTACCGGGCCGGATGATTCCCGATCCCCGTGTGCTCCTGCCTGGGTATCTGTGCCGGGAGATAACCTAATCCCATTTAGCCTCGGAGAGAGCCGGCGGATCCGTCCCCTGGGAGCCGGCGCGCGGCGGGGGGTGGTCTGTAATGAATTCCCATCATTCCAGCACAAAGGCAGCTTACAGGAGCGCTCGCTGCAGAAAATATGAGGGTCGCTGCCCTATCATCCCTCCGAGACATCCGTCGTAGTTCAGTGATTCCCGGCTGCTGACAGGCAGCGGCCCTGGGAGGCAGAGCCGGCCTTGCCTTCCCGGCTCTTTCCTGCCTGGAAAATGAGGATTTAACACCCTGCCTGGGGCTGTGCTCACCCGTCACCCACCTGAGCAGACGTGTGGCCCTGGGGGCATCGCTCTGCAGCGCCCGTTCCTCTTCACCCCGGTTGCTTTTTGATCTGTATTCCAGCGGCTCCTCGGGGGTCCCGGAGGGAATGCACAGCTCCAAGTCCTGTCGGAGCTGGGGGACCCCTCAGGCCCTGGATGGGAGCCAAGGGACGATGCTGTGGTGGTCCCAGGGGGGTTGTGTCAACACCAGGGGCAGGTTTGGGAGTGCCTTGGGAGTCACCCAGGGGGTCCCTGTGACAGGTGGGCTCCCGGGACCCATGGCCTGGCCGAGGCCTATTCTAGCTCCCCGCTCTCCCTCCCCTCTCACCTTTCTTTATTTAATTCATTTCTTTCCCCATTTTTTTTTTTCTCTTGGAAAACCACATGGTGGAACTTGCCCCCTCCAAGCTGGCTTTTCCTGCGGCTCCGTGGCTCGGCCGGGATGTCTCACCTCGGGAGCTGCCAATCCGTCTCTGTCAAGCTGTCAGCCCGGAGCGCGGGCTGGAGCCGCTGCAATTCAAAGTGGATTAACTCCTCGGGCTGCCCTCCCTCCCCCGCCCCTCCCCATTCCACTTGGGTGGGTTTTGGCCTAACAGAAAACGCTTTTCCCCCGTGCTTTCCATATTCAAAAGCTCCCGGAGCGCAGCCGGATGGCAGCGGGGGCCGCGGGGCCGGGGGCTTCGGGCTGGGATTGCGGGGTCGGTGGCCATGGGAGAGGGACGTGATGGCTGTGGCACCGCCCCGTGCCCCTGTAACGCCGTTAGGGGGTCCTGGGAAAGGTCCGGGCGGGGATGGGGGTCCCCTGCTACCCAAAGGGGCGAAGGGCTGCAGATGCCCCCCTAAAGCCTCAGGCTGTTGGCTGAGCTGCTGCTGCTGCTGCTTGTGGGTCTGCAGGGCTGTGGGTCTGGGGGCTGCAGGACTGGGGGGCTCCGGGCTTAGGGGGCTTCAGGGCTGGGGGGCTGCAAGGTTAAGGGGCTGGGGACTGTGGATTTTTGGGGCTGGGAGCTGCTGGGTTGTGGGGTTGGGGGGCTGCAGGGCTCTGGGGGTCTGGGATGGAACTGGGGTCCTGTGGGGGTCTCTGCACGGCTCCCCGGGTGACCAATTCCCCCGGTCAAAGCAGGGGCCGGGGCTGTGCGAGGAGTGCTGGCTGTGACCCGAGTCCCCCGGGGGGCCGCGAGGGGCACCGGCACTAGAGGGGGGTATTGCCTAAGCAATGCGGTGCCGCCACCGCCGCCGCCGCCGCTTCGGCTCTGGGGAGGAACCGCAGGATTTGGGCACGATTTTGGCCCTCGGGGGGGTTCCCGGCCGGTTTTCCAGGTGTCGGCTGCGTTCGTATCCAGGTGCCGTCCTGCGCCGTTCCCGCCCTCTTCGCGAAGGGGCTGTGGGTAAATTAATGTTTGGAAATTGCTTTGCGGACGCTGCTGCCGGCGGTGCCACCGGCCCCGATGGCCGAGGCACAGCGGCCGCCAAACGCCACCGAGCCAGGGGGAGCCGCCCTCGCCCGTGCCAGCGCGACTCCAGCGTGGGAAGGGTTTATCCACAGCTGAATTTTGGGGCTGGGTGTTTTAACGAGCATGGGATGAGGCAGCCGAACATGCCCGGTGCTGCTGGGGGAGGGTGAGAGCTGCCCCGGGCAAAGCGTGTCCGTGCGGGGCGGCTGCGGGAGGGGTTTGGGTGTTCCCGTGCTCCGGGTTCCCACCCCGAGCCGCGGTTTGGGGCTCTCCCCCCGGCCCGCTGGAGCAGAGCCAGTGCCCGGGGTCTTGGGGGGGCCCCACAGGAGCTCCGGGGGCAGCCACATTTGGGGGATCATTGTGGGGTTTTGCGCTTTTGCACCTCTGTGGCTGCTTTTTTGGTTTCTGGAATAAAATGGGAGCTCAGGGAACCTGAGGGGGGAGGGCTCCAGTGGCCTCTGCAGGCGGGCAAAGCCAGGGAGCAGGAGCTGTGCCACGGTCTGGCCATGCTGATGGATGTCCCCAGTGCTGCACCCCCAGGCAGGGGTGTCCCCTCGCTGGCCTGGGGGGGGGGGTCGGTGTCCATAAATGGGGGTCTTTTCCAGTGCATGGGGTTGGTACCCATGGATGCCACACAATGCCATGCTGGCTCCCTGCCAAGGATCCCAGGGTGGGCTCATCAGCACCCCTCTGTTGCCAGGGTAGCGGGTGTCTGGATCCCCCTGGCAGCCAGGACTGCCCCTCACACGGATCCCGTGTGTCTCTTTGGGAAGCTCCGAGGGACCTCCCTGGGCCCCTTTTTTTCCTGTTGCAGCTCCGTTCCCAACCTGGCCCCGCTCTGCGCCGGCGCTTCCTGGCCCTTTCCCTGCGACTCCTCACCTTTTTAGTGGGAAGGTTTTTTTTTTCCTGTCGGTAGCGAATATTTTCCATAATTTCCTGGCCGATCCAATTAACGCTGAGGAAGGCGGGTGTGAATTATCCCTCCCTGCATCCAGCCTCGCCCCCTGCGCAGAGCTGGGGGCTGGAAATCGCAGGATTTGCAGTAATTAAGGCAAATAGTTGTTTTTGTGTGGTAAGAAAAACAACCCTGTGCTGGTGGAGAAGCCAGAAAACCCCTGGAAAAGGTTTTCCTTCCCATTACCAGGACTGGGGAAGGAGAAGTCGTTCCATTCAAAGTGGGGCTGGGCCCCCCCAGGCAGGGACTTGTTGGGACTGATCCTGGGAGGGAGGGAACATGCTGGAGTGGGTGTGGGGCTGCTCCTGCCTGATCCCAATGGATCACCCCATTTCCCAGGGAATTCTATCCGTGATCTCCTGCAGGTCTGGTGGTGCTGAATGGGCTGAGCTGGAATGCACTGGGCCGAGCTGGAATGCGTGGGGTTGAACTGGGATGAGCTGGGATGTACTGGGCTGGACCAGATGCACTGGGCCGAGCTGGGATGCTCTGGGATGCGATGGGTTGGGCTGGGCTGTCCTGGGAATCGCTGGCTGGTGGGTGCCCACTGGAGACCCGACACCCTGATCCATGACTCCTTCACCAGCTGCCGGCAGCACCGTGGCTGTTGGATCGTTCCTGTTCCTCCATCACAGAGCAGAGGTGGAATTGCTGTGGGTGGTGGCAGCTCCAGATTTTAACTGGCTGTGGGTGCCCCCAGAGCTGCCCCCGGGGCTCCCCCCGCTGTCCCCGTGCCGGGAGGGATCACGGCGGGGCCTCCCGGAGAGCCTGGAAAGGCTTTTAGCGGCTTGGCTGGAGAAATGGAAACAAATAAAGTTGACAGACAAGTGTCCGGGTTTATGGCAGCGTCCGCTGACAGGAGGGAGATTGGCTGTCGGGGGCTTGATGGAGACGGATCCTGATGGGAGCGGGATGAGGAGATGGATAACCTTGATGGAGTTGCTGTGCAGGAGGACGCTCTGCCGGCGTTATTCCAAGATAATTTGGCTTTTATTTGTTTTCCTTTGGGGCGGGGGAGGGATGCGCAGCCCCACAGTCCGTGGAGTTTTTTCCAAATAGATTTGCTAAATAAATAATGAGGAGGGTCCATATTTTATTTATGTCCCACCTCTCCGTGCGGCGCTGGAGGTGTTTTACACCGGGCCTCTCCCTCCCTTTTAGCACAGACAAACTCCAAAGAACACATCGGATGGAGATGGATTTACAGGGATATTTGGATGCTGAGCAGAAGGACAGGCAGAGGGATGTGCTGGAGCTGCTCCTCCCGATGGACTTAATGGGCACCTTGGTGCTGTTGTGAATCCGACTGGAAGCCTCTTTGCGTCTGCAGGCACCTGAGGAGCTCTGGGGGGGTGGTGGGTCTGGCTCAGCGGGGCTCAGGGGAGACCTTAACACCCAGGGAGACATCCAGGGGGACATTCCAGTGTCCGTGGGAGGAGGGTCCAGAATCCACCTGTATTGCTCGTCCTTCTGCAGCAGTCTCTGGAACTGGGGGGAGCTGGGGGGGTCTGGGAAAGGAAGGGATCCTGTCCAGTGAGCACCAGACCCCCCCAGACATCCTGAAGGGGTGTCCTGGCTCAGGGATGTCGCTGCAGGCCCATGGGGTGTCCTGGCTCAGGCATCTGGTTCCAGAGCTGTGGCTGGGTGGCACACCTATGACCAAAAATCCCACTGGATTTTCCCTGCTGTCCCTGAGCTCTGTCCTCCCTGCAGCTGGACAAAGCCCCACAGCAGCTCCAGGGCTCCGCAGGCCACCAGTTCTGTGTTACTCCCATCAGCGTTTTCCGAGATTTTGACAAAGGAAAGTTTAATTTATCCCTGGATCGGAGGTGAAAATATGTTCTTGCGGGCGGGGTGTCCGCCCGTCTGTCCATCTGCCTGCCCTTGACCCCTGCGGGTGGCAGGACACATCCCTGTCCCTTGTCCCCTCCGGTGCGAGCCCCTGGCTGCCCCTCATTCAATCACCCCCCCCCGGCCCCCAAAACCCCCCATCAGCCTCAAGCCAAAGGACCCCCAAACCTCCCTCCTGCTCCCCAAGCCCGTGTGACCCCTCCTCTTCCAAACGCGCCCCTTGGCCAGTGTGACCCCCCCCCTTTGCAAAATCCCCCCCTGCGCAGGTGACCCTCCCGCCCCGGGGCCCGTTCCGTTCCCCCTGCCGGTGTGACCGCACCCCCCCTGTCGGTGTCACCCCCCTGTCGGTGTCACCCCCCCTGTCGGTGTCACCCCCCTGTCGGTGTCACCCCCCTGTCGGTGTCACCCCTCGCTCGGTGTCACCTCCCCCGCTCGGTGTCACCCCCCTGTCGGTGTCACCCCCCCCGCTCGGTGTCACCCCCCCTGTCGGTGTCACCCCCCTGTCGGTGTCACCCCCCCTGTCGGTGTCACCCCCCTGTCGGTGTCACCCCCCCTGTCGGTGTCACCCTCCCGGTCGGTGTCACCCCCCCTGTCGGTGTCACCCCCCTGTCGGTGTCACCCCCCTGTCGGTGTCACCCCTCGCTCGGTGTCACCTCCCCCGCTCGGTGTCACCCCCCTGTCGGTGTCACCCCCCCCGTTCCCGTTCCCGTTCTCGAGGCCCCGCCCCGGGGCCGCTCGGGGCGCGCGCGCGGCCGGCGGTGGCAACAATGTGTCAGTGGCGGCGGGCGGGGGCGGGGCCGGCGCGCGGCGGGGGCGGGGCCAGGGGCGGGGCGCGGCGCGGGGGGCGGGGCCGCGCGCGGGGGCGGGGCCGGGCGGGGGGCGCGGGCGGCGGGCGCAGCATGGCGCGGCGGCACTGAGCGAGCGGCGGCCTCCCGGCCCGGCCTTTGTCTCTCCGGTGTCCCCGGGGCGGAGCAGCCCGCGGCGGGGCCCGGGGCTGAGCCCGCGGGTGCGGCGGCGGCAGCACCGGGGGGCTCGGTGCCGGGCGGCGGCGGCGGCGGCGGCGCCGCGGGGGCTTCGGAGGAACTTGGCCGAAGTTGGGCGCGGCGGGGGGGGCGGGCGGGGGGAAGGTTCCCGGTGCCGGGGCGATCCCCGGGGCGCCGCGGGAACCGGCCGGTCCCCGCCGCCCGCGCGCGGGATGCGGCTGCCCCGGCGCCGCCGCACCGCGGCCGCCCCCGAGTCCCCCCGCTGACGGCGCCCGGGGCCGCGGGCGATGGTGAGGGCTGGGCGCCCGCCCGCCGCCGCCCGCCGCCCGCCCGCCGCCCCCGGCCGGCCCCAGGGCCCCGCCGCCCCGTGAAGCGGCCGGAGCCGCGCCCGCCGCCCGCCGGGACGATGGTGCGCTGCGGGGCGGCCGCGCTGCTCGCCGCGCTCCTCGGCGTCTGCGTCTGGACCGACGAGACCGGGAAAGTTATCTCGGACCGGTTCGCCGTCTACTGGAACCGGAGCAACCCCAGGTGAGGCGGGGGGGGTGGCGGGGGCGGCCGCGGTGCCCGAGTTCCAGTCGGTGTTTGCCCCCCGCTCACACCCGGTGACAGCGGCCGCCGCCGCCCGTGGCGGGTCGCGTCCCGCTCCGACCCCCGGTGGGCTCCGGTGAACGGGCTGGGCGGCCCCGGGGAGGGGGGGGCGGTCCCCGGGGGTCCCTCCCCCGAAAGTTCCCGCGGGGCCCCGGGCGGACCGTCCCCGGGGGCTGCGGCAGCGCCGGGAGCATCGCGGGGCGCGTTCCCCGGGGCGGCGGGGGGAGCGGGCGGCGGGCGCTGCGGTTCGGCCCCTCCGCGCCCAACTTCGGGGAAGTTCAAGTTCCTCCCCCCGCCACCCCCGTCCCTCTCCCGGGATGAATCTTCTGCGAAAAAAACCCCGAAATCTACCCAAAGCGGCGGGTGCGGCCGCGGGAGGGGGCTGGAAAAAACGATTTGGGGGGGAAACGGCAATACCGGCCTGGGGGGGAACCTGGGGGGGCTCGAGGGGGGCTGAGGGTGCGGGGCTGGGAGTGCCCGGCCCCACTGCTCCCGGGTCATTCCCATCCTGGAAGTGCAATCTCCGCAGCTGGCTTCGTTTCCTTGCTCCAGTTTGGAATTTCAATTTTTCTGTGTATTCTTTCTCCCCCAGCGTTTTTTTGGGGGGCGAGAGTTTTGTGTCTGTCTTATTTCTTTGTTCATAATATTGAGGAACCAAAAACTGCTGGCAAGTTGGAAGTGGGAGGCATTCTGCTCCGGGAATGCTCAGGTGGTTGGAACCCCCGGGACCCTCCACTCACCCCTCAGGGACACCCCACAAGGTCTGAATGGGCTCATTTGTGGGGACACTTATAAAAGGCAAAAAACCCTAAAAAACAGCCACTGAACCCCCATTTTCCCCCCAGTTCCTCAAAGTTCTCCCAGCCCTGGCAGTGTCCCTGGCAGCAGTGGGGGGTGAGCTCTGTGTGGGTGCTCGGTGGGTGCTCAGTGGGTGCTGCTGCCCCCACGGCCCCCGGCTTTGGGCTGCCCCGTTTTCTGGGTCAAACGAGGGGTTCTTTGTCCCCCTTGGTCCCTGCATGACGAGGGGCCACAGTGTGGCCTGGTCCTCGTTCCCAGCAAGGCAAGGTGGCTCCTCTGGCTCATCCCCTGCTGTGGTGGGAGCTCCAGGAGGGGACCCTGGGTGGCACCTTCTCTGCCTCGATGACACCAGTGCAGCTGACAAAGTTCCTGGCTGTGTTTCGGCGCCCGGAGCGGGTGGGACACACAGGGGGCCGAGGACCCTCACCAGCACCAGCGTCCATCCAGCCTCCACCCGTCCTCTTGGGGGGACCCACTGGTGCCCCTCACGCCGCCCCGAAATTGGGGCGAGCCCATCCCTTTGTGCCGTGGCGGCGGTGCCGTGGTGGCGGTGCCTCTGCCACGGGCCGCCCGCGGTGCATATGGATTTTATTATCTCCCTCACATTTTTGTGGGGGATTGTAAGAGCCAGGGAATTATTTTTTTTTTTTTTTTTTGCCCATTGCGAAGTTTTTGGTTTCGGCTCCTGGTGCTCCCCGGCTCCCACACTTTGGGCTCTTTTCTTTTGTTCTCCCAAGTGCCAAACGTTTGGTAGGGCCCCCCCTGGTCAAACTCCGGCATCCCAGGGACCAGGGTGGTTGGGGCGGTGGCTGGGGTTTGGCACCCAAGAGTCCCCGTGGCTGAGATTTGGCACCCAAAGGTTCCCGCAGTTGGGATTTGGCACCCAAAGGTTCCTCTGGCTGGGATGTGGCACCCAAGGGTTGCCATGTGGTGCCGACTGCCAAAAGTAGCCCCTTGGCCGTTGGGCGTCCCGGGACCCGGCATCGGTGATGGCGTCGGCGCCGTCCCTTTCGCCCCCTCGCAGGCGCCGCCGAGAATTTATCCTCGGAAATACGTGGTGGATCATTATTCCATATATATACATATGTGTGTGTGTATATATATTATTTTTTCCTAAATCCGCCATTGGCAGGGAAAATATTTTCGAGGGGGGGAAGTAAAATGGAGCGGAGGAAGCGCGAGGGGCTGGGAGGGAAGAGCAGACAATGGCTGGTGGGTTCAGCAGCACGTCCGCAGCGCCTGGCTCCGGGATGTGACCCAAATTCCCCCAATGTGGGAGCGCCCCGTGTCGCCAGCGCTCCCCGCCTGCGCCTTCGGCTCTCGGAATTCGAGGCAATTTATTAGGGGTTGCAAAGATTGAAATTGCCATTGAGTTTCCTGCTTATTCCCTTTTTCGAACCCAGCGGTGGGTTTATTCTGTCTCTGGAGTTACTACAAGACTGTCTCATTCTTAAAAATGAAGAACAACATATTTATGATTTTTCTGGTCCCTCGTTTTCTTTCTTTCGGCCTCCCCCCACCTCATTTAATAAAGGGGAAATCAAATGGGATTAAAAAAAAAAAAGGGGGGAAAAAACCCAAGGTTAAAATGCCCTGTTTGAACCCACAGACCTGCTCTGCCGCTAAATATTTTTCCTCAGGTTTATACAGCAATCTATATTTTATAAAAGACAGGAATAAATCTCATGGTCGATATGATTTGCCCAGATTAGAATAATTCTATATTTCATAATTGGGGCTAAATTAAAAATAAGTGGTACCTCGGGATGCTGCAATTTCCCTGTTCTGGGGAGAGATTTAACCACTCGCTGTGGATTTACAGGTTTATTTTTATTTTTAAATGATTTTGTGCGGATGCGTTGGGAAGGGGTTTGGCTGGCTGGAACTCCTGGGTTATCTGGGAAGAAACGAAGGAGGACGAAGGCAGAATTATATAATAACGGGCTGTTTCGGTGCCGTGTGGAACTGTGGATTTCTGCTCCGTGGCACATTTGGGGGCTGTCTCGGGGTGTGGATCTGTTGGCCGTGGCCGGGCCGGTCCTTGGTGCCGATGCTGGGTGTCCAGGGCGGGACTGTGGGGCCAGACCCGGTACCGTGGGCAGGGGTCTGGCACCGTGGGCAGGGGTCTGGCACAGCGGGCAGGGGTCTGGCACCGTGGGCAGGGGTCTGGCACCGTGGGCAGGGGTCTGGCACCGTGGGCAGGGGTCTGGCACAGCGGGCAGGGGTCTGGCACAGCAGGCAGGGGTCTGGCACAGCAGGCAGGGCTCTTCCCGCCGTCGCTCCGTGTTTCCCGGCTGGCGGTGCAGGATTGGGTTTGCCTTGGGATCCAACGAGGCGCAGAGGGTCGAGCTGGGTGTCCCGGAGCACCCAGCATCACCTGTCAGGTTGGGATCCCCCACTGCCCCCCACACTGCAGCGGGTTTAGGATGGGTCTCAGTGCCCTACATCGCATCGTGCGGCAAAAAACCCCAGGGATCTGGGAAAACCTCCACGCTGTGGGGGGAAAGGTCTGTGGGAAGGAGAGACCTGTCCTCAGAGGGTCCCCAGTCCTGGGATCCTGACCCACGGCCCCGGGCCTGTTCTGGAAAGCCCTGGAGGGCCAAGGAAGGATGGAGGGTTTGGGATTTGTTCCCATCCCCTGCGCTGCCGACAGCCGGGTGACGGGCAGGGAATCGTTCCCAAATGCCGGTCGGTGTTCCTGCAGCCATCGCTGCCGTGTGCCTGTATCCACAGCGGGAATGTGCAAAGTGCCGGGGGGTTCCCTGCCCGTGTTTATGGCACAGGTCCCTGTGTCCGGGCGGGATCGTGCCCCTGGCCTGGTTTAATGCCGAGGTCACGGCGCTGCCTCCGAACGGCTCTTTGCTGATTTCTGTATTATTTTTCGGTGTGGTTTGTGAGCACAGCTGGGATTTCTGTTCTGCTCCTCTGCACTCCCCAATCCCGGGATCGGGAACCGGAGAAATGGTTTCTAGCAGAGGGATTTGCAGAGCCAGGTGATGCTCAGGGCCAGCGGTGATGGCAGAGCAGGACTTTGGGGGGCGAGGGGCCCAGGCCACAGGGGGGTGAGGTTGGGGTGAAGTGACCTTGGGGTGGGGGTTTGGGTTGTGCTCCCCATCCCATCGGATTTTGTGCCCCTTTTTTCCTGCGTTCCCATCTCCCGGAGCCGCAGCCCCGGTCGCTGCTGCTTTGTCCGAGAGCCCGGAGCGTGGTGGCCGTGGCCAGGAGAGATGTGGCCGTGGCCATGACCCACTGACCACCCAAGCCAGAGCCAGCTCACCCACCCGTGTGTCACGAGGGGCTCTGGCCAGGCCGGGGGTGGCTGCATGTGCCACCTCTCCATCGAGGGAGCACAGACGATGCCGGGGTGTTTTTTGCAGGGGAATTTGATGCTGACGAGGGGTGGCCGAGTGGGAGGACTCGGCTCGGGGACAGCCCACCCATGTCTCTGTGGTGGGGCTGTTTGGGTCAGCCCTGAAGTGGAGCTGGGTCCCAAAACCTCCATGTCCCAAACCTGGCTGGGGCCTTTGGGGTCACCCCCATCCCTCTGTGTTCCTCATCCCTGTGTGTCCCTCCCCACTCCCATGGGCATCACACCGGGGTCTGCAGCAGCCCCCGGAAGAAACACACCCCATTCCCCCTTTGGAGCGATCTGAGTGTGAATTTGAACCCTGGCACTCGGGTTGTTCCCGTGTCACCCTCAGGCCGAGGCCCCTCTGGAGGTGCCGGAGCGGTGCTGGGTGTTCGGGTGTGCCGGCGCTCGGTCCCATCCTGCGCAATTCCTGCTCTTTGAGTTTTCCTCGCTCCGCTCTCCCTTTGTGCCGAGATCACTCCCAGCCCTTCCCACCCCTCTTTTCCAGCCCGTTAAGCCGTGTTAGCTATTCCTCACCAGCCCAGGGCTGCGGCGAGTGGTTAATGGAGAGCAGACACCACCGGGCCGGCGTCGCTGACAGGATTCTCTCTCCGTGCCCGTCTCCGTCTCCGCCTGTCCCTTTCCAGGGACCGCAATTACATTCCCTGCTGGTTGCACATTTGGTATCCAAATGCCGGCCATGCGCCGCATCCTAATGCGAGGATGGGCTGGGGGCGAGCGGAGCTGCCGGAGGGTCGGGCGCTCCCCAGGACCCCTCGTGTGTCCCGGGGTGTCCCGGTGGGGTGGACGCACAGAGGGTGGGGAATGGGAACGGTCCAGGGGGTGAGAGATGCCCTCAGGTCCCCTGGAAAGCTTCAAAAGTGCTGCTGGGTATAGAAAGATGTCTATATACATATATATTTATATACATATATGTATTGTATTTGTATATCTCTGTTTCTTTGGAGGTGTGGGTGTTTATGCAGCCCCCCCATAAATACACTTCACACACACAAATAATGCAGTGCCAAACACCCTCCCTGTTCCGCTGTGGCTGTGCCACCCTTGTGTGACTTTCACCTGGAATTCCTACCTGGGCACTCTGGGACACACCTGGGTGTGGGTGTACCTGGCTCTAGGCACAGGTTTGTCTGTCTGTCCGGCTGTGTCCGTCCCACATGCCGTGGCTGGAGCTGTACCTGCCTGTGCCTGACAAGGTTCAGCTGCTGGGTTGGCTGGAAAATTGCAGCAATTGTTCCTTAAATAGCTCCTCGTTCCTGATGGTGACAATTTCGGTTCTTTTGTGTTAGATATTAATCATGATTTTCGAGGCTCCGTTTTGATCCGAGCTGGTTTTCCCCACCCGGGGCAGAGATCCTGCCCTGCTTCGTTGGATTGGATGGGATTTATGGAAGCCAAGCAGCTCGGGGTGCTGTTACCTTCAGCCCCTAAGAGGAGTTTAAATTCCTTTTCCCCCTTTACCATGACCCAACACTCATCCCAGTGTCTGGCTGCTTCCCTCTGCTTAGAACATCATCCCAAGACCAGGACCAGCCCTGGTTTGGCCTCTGTGGGTGTAGGGAAGCACGACTCAGAGAGTCCGAGCCGGGTCATCACTTGGACTGGATGATCTTGGAGCTCTTTCCCAACCCCAATGATTCCACGATTCTCCGGAGCTGGAGAAGCACCAGGGCGAGCCGGTGGCCACCGCGGCCGCTTTGGCCTCTGCCAAAGGGATTCTGGAGGCATCTCAGGGACACCCCAAAGCCGGGGCTGCGTTCAGGGGTGTCCTGTGTGGACACAGACACTCTTTGTCACCGGCCCAACCCTGCCCCTGGATCCCGGATTTGGGGATCCCATCGCTGCTCCCACCAGCTGGGTGGGAGCTGTGCCGGGGGCCGGTGCCCGTGGGGCTGTTTGGGCTGTGATGTGCCAGGGCTGGTTTGATCCCAGCAGGAAAACTGGGAAGGCTAAGAGCGGGGCAGTGGGGATGGAGCCCCAGCTCGGTCCCAGCCTGTTCCCGGGTGGTCACAGTGTTGTTATTTATTTATTTCTCCTCCCTCGCTCCCCCTTGGCTTGTTGCTGCCGCTGTGCCTGGGCTGCTAAAGAGCTTCCCATTGTTCCAGAGCTAATTACCTCCTAATGAGGCTCCCGGCTCAAAAGCCGGGCGGGAGTGGGGGCTGTGTGGGGACTGAGGAGGGGCTGCGCTCAAGGGGTGAGGGCAGGGCTGGGGTCACCACCAGGGTCACCAGCGGGGTCACTGCCGGGGTCACCGCTCCCCTCGGGATCACCCATTGGGATCGGCAGTGGGGAGATCCATGGCCATGGAGCTTCATCCCAAAGGGGGCTGGGAAATGACTGCCAGAGTTCCCGTAAGGAGCGCCAGACCCGGGGGGAAATGAATGCCCCGTGGACTTTGTCGAGGTGGGGCCGTGCTGGTGGAGCGTTCCCAGTGTCTCCCTCGGTGTGACGCGTCCCCCAGCCCCGTCTGGGACCTGTCACCTTTAGGGCACGTCCTTCACTTTGGGAGTGGTGCTTCAGCCAGGGTTCCTCAAAGCTCATCCCATCCGTGTGCCGGATGAATCCTGCTGTGCTTCACCTTCCCTCTTGGCCTTATCCCATCCCGACCTTTCAGAGGGGGAATGAGTTCCGGTGCCCGGGGCAGGGAGGGGTCCCAGAGAGAGCCGATCCAAGGGGATGGAAGTGTGGAGGCAGGAGAGGTGCTGGGCTGGACCCCCTGTTTTGGGGTCGCCCCTGTCCTGCCCAGCTTGCCCGTGGATCGATCTCCAGCTGCGGCACAAATCCCGGGATTGATGGCGCTGGGCTCCGGTGAAGCCAATCGGCACCAGGACCTGTGCTCCCATTCCAGACCCCGCTCGGATCCATTCGGCGTTTTCCTTTGGGTCGTTACCGGAGGGAGAGGGATTTGGAAACAGGGATTTAGGCTCCATTTCCTTTTTTAATTCCTCCCCCTTTTAAATCTTTCCTTCCCAAGGCGCAGTGGAGCGGAGGGGCAGCGAGCGATGGTGCTGCTGGGTGAGGGACGGCCACAGGGCTGAGCCACGTCCTGGTGGGGCTGTGCCGTGGTGGGATCCCTTGGGATACCTCCCTATGCTCCCTCAGCACATCAGCTCTTCCCAGCCTGCCAGTTTTGTGCTTTCCTTGACATTTCCCCCTGGTCTGGCCTTGTTTGGTGGCATTCCCCAGTTGACCCCCGGGCACAC
The DNA here is from genome assembly GCA_038380795.1 of Pyrocephalus nanus. Classification (NCBI taxonomy): domain Eukaryota; kingdom Metazoa; phylum Chordata; class Aves; order Passeriformes; family Tyrannidae; genus Pyrocephalus; species Pyrocephalus nanus. Next base: position 5,496,514 of record CM076287.1, on the reverse strand, counting down.
GCGGCACAAACGCCGGGGCTGTCGGCGCCGTGCCGGTCCCACCGAGCGCCCGCCCGGCACCTGAGCTGGAGCTTCTGCTCCCTCTGGGTGTGGCAAGGAGTCTGCTGGCATCGGTATTCCCACCACCAGTATTCCCATCACCAGTATTGCCACCACCAGTGTCCCCACCGCGCTGCCGAAGCGTTCCCAGGATCCGCGGAGTTTCAAACCATCGCTCGGTCCCTTTTTATTTGACTGCAGGAATGGGGGTTTTATCTCAGCTCCTTCCCCACCCTCCCCGAGATCCCCCAGGAACCCAACTTTGGATTTCAGTTTTTTTGTATCAAATCCAGACCTCTCCTTTTCGGCTCCGTTTCCCAGCGCCGTTGACTTCGGGGGAAAAAGGGTGAATAAAGGGGAATATGGGTTTTTAATGGCCAAGAATGGGGAGCCCCATTCCATCCCCAGCTTCTTCTTCCTCTTCCTCCCTCCACATCCCAGTCGCCTCCTGTATCTGTTTCCTTGGCGTTCAGCCGAATTTCCCTGGAAATATTTTGCTGTTTCCCCCCCTGCAACCAAGTTTTGTTGGATTTTTTTTTTTTTTCCCCTGCAGAAGAGGAGGAATTATCCGTCTCGGTTTATTTTTCCTTGAACATTACACGGGAGCAAAACTCACCCATGTGCTGGGAAAGAGATAAAGTGTTTAGACAGCAAATACAAATATTCGGAGCACTCAGCCCGGCTACAGCTATTCCTGCCAGGATTCCGGATTCCATGCCGTGTCTTCTAGGGGGGTTTTATTTAGACTGTCTTATTTTTTTTTTTTCTATTTATCAAAAGCCCTATTTATATTTGCAGTAAAATAAAATCAGCCTGACCCTGTAGAGAACTCGAAAAATCCCGATTCTTTCCTTTTCCAATCCTGTTTCCACTGAGGAAGAAAGCCCCTGGACCTCGTGCCCTGCACAAAATCCAACCGCGACGGGATTATTTCGGCGGCTGAGCTTCCCCGCGGGCGCTGGGACGGCGCCGGCCCCGCGTCCACCCCGCACACCGGGATGGGGGGACACTCCTGTGGAGGTGGGGATGGAGCTGGAGCCCCCCGGGGGGGCTCCCGAGGGATCTGGGGGGCAGAGAGCCCCTCGTGCTGTGGGTTCCAGCTGAGCGTGGAGCATCCAAAAAGGGGGTTATTATTTTGATTTTATTTTGATACTAAATTAATATTAATGCTGCTCCTTGGCAGCACCCCGCTTTCCCGTCAGCGTCCCAGTCCCGCTGGGGACGCCGTGGGTGTCTGTGTCCCCCTGTGCTGGGTGCTGGTGCCGTCAGGAGCTGAGGAAGCTCTTTCCCAGCCGGCTCGATAATCCCAATTATTATCTGGATTCTCGATCAGGGTTGCTTATTAAACTTGGCACCGCTGGCTTTGCCGTTCCGGCCGCCTGCCTCGGCAGAGGGATTTATCTGCTGCCGGCTCGGGAAGGAAATTGAGTGGAAAAACGCGGGGCAGAGCCCCCCGGGATGGGGAGGGGGGGCCTGGGGTGCCCGGCTTCCGAAGGGCCGGGGATGCCGGGACAGCCCCAGCGGGTCCGGAGCGATGCCGGGTGGGGATGGTGGAGCTGCCTGGGCCGTGTCTGTGTGTCTGCTTCCATCTGTCCGTCCCCACCCTGTGCTGCTGGAACAGCCCCGTTCTGGGATGGGCGTTTTCATTCCAAGGTTATTTTGGAGTGGTCAGTGCTTTAATTTGATGCATCAGCGTTACTGAACCGTCACTATTTTCCCTTTTCCCTGAAACCCGAGGGACCCTTTCTCAGCCCTTCATCCCAGCTTTTCCTACATCCATGCCTTTTGTGCTTCCCATTCCACAAACCTTCCTGGTTTGCTCACTGACCCTTCTTGCATCTCTCCCACAAAACTCTGCTTTATTTTCACCCGATGTGGTACCGGAGCCGCCTGAGCCTGAGCTGATGTGCCAGCCCTTCCAAAGGTGCCTTTCCCAAATTTCATCCCTTTCTCGGAAAAGCCAAGTGGGACATCCAGGGGAGCGGGGCTCCGCTTTTTCCTGCCCTTCCACCATTTTCCTGCATTTTAAAAAGAAACTACTTCAAACCCTGTGACTGGAATTCCCTCTGTCTGTGTGTCCAGCCCCTGGGTGAGCTCCCTGCTCCTGGGATCCCTGTTTTAGGGTGGGGGCTGTGCCGTGTCCCGGGGACTGTCCCGTTGTTGTCCGGCCGCTGTCGGATACAGCACCAGCACACAGGGATTCTGGCACCAGCTCCGGCTGCGAATGCTGGTCAAAATGGTGCTCCCGTTTGGTTTCCAACCCAGAATCCAAGGCTGTTTGGAATGGAAATGGCTTCTGGCTCCGGGCCCCATCCAATGCCGTCTCCATTGGATCTCTGTGGGGTCACAGGGATTGGTTTGGCCGGAGCCGGGGGTGTGCCGAGTGGAACATTGGGATCATTCCCCACTCCACAGCCTGGCATCTCTCCCAGCCCCGTGAGGTTGGATTTAAGGCTAAATTGGGAGGGTTGGGAACAGGTTTGGGAACAGGGATCACCTTCTGCTGCAGGGTGTGTGCTCCGGAGGCAGCATCCAGCCCAGCCGGCGCTGGCATTCCTAACACTCATCGCCACGAGTGACCTTCGCCTTGGACCAGCTCCCAGATTTCCCTGCCTGCGGTTCCTGGCGTTCCCAGCTTTCCCTGCCTGCACCTCTCTCTGTGGTAGTTCCTGGGGTCGGTGGCCCTGAGTTGCAGCCACCCAGCTGCTGCCTCTCCAGGCTCATCCCGCTGCCATCCGCAGTTGTTCGGTTTCCCTCGGTTCTTCCCACCGCTCTCTCCGGCGTTGGGATGTGGAGCGCCGGCAGTGGGAGGTGTTGGGGGCTTGGTGTCCCGTAGACAGCCGGGATCTGGACTCCAGGAAAACTGGAGTTGATTAATAATAATAATAATAATAATAACAATAATAAGAAACCATAATGTTGTGTTTTACAATAGAAAGCTTTGGATCAGGAGCAGGGACACTCATCCTGCGAGCTGGGGGTGATCCTGGATCCGGCTTCCAGCTCATTACACGGAGACAAATGGCTTCTCCTTCCCCCAGCCTCAGTTTCTCTGCGGGTAAGGTGAGGATCTCTGCCAGGGGCTAAATTAGGGAATTAATATTGGTGGAGTGATTGAGAGATGGAAAAGGACATGGCTGTCAGAGCGCCCGGACCTGGGAATTTCTGTTGGGAGCGGTGCCGGTGGTGTCGGCAGAGAAGCCCCCTCTTTGTGTCTGCAGAGCCCGGGGCTCCATGAGGAGGGACTGGAGCCCCCCAGCTCCTTCCACACTGGTTTGGGATCCGTGTGGGGATGTGGTGACTCAGATCCATGGCTGGGTCTGACATGCATCCTGCATCCAGGTGGTTTGGCAGCGCTGGACCCCAATTCATTCCAGCCTCTTCCACCCTGTCCCTGCGCCGGCGTCTCCCTTGCTGTCCCCAAATCCTGGCTCCACCGAGTCCCTGGTTCCTGCTGGGAAGGCAATCCAGCTGGATGGATCTTTTATATTTTTCCTTAAACATTGTAATATTTGTTCCATGTTATAAATCACTGCCCAGCTCCGTGTGGAGGGAGGATTTATGGGCGCAGGTGGGGGGAACGCGGATTCGGGACCTGCTGGAAGGGTTTTATGGTGATGGTGTCGCAGCAGGGAGAGGGCTCCGGCTGGGAATCCCTCCTGGGGATGTGGTGGGAGCGGGGATCAGTCCTTGGGGTGGGATGGACCCGGCTGGGATTGCTGAGGTCGGGACACATCTGCGGTGTCACTTGGGATTTTCTCTGTGCTGGAAGGGGCTGGAATGGTGGCACTGGCAGGTCACACCCCAGACAGGGGCTAAGCCAACAAATGGGGTTCCAAGGCCTTTTCCAAGTCCCTCAAAGGCCAGTTTAAATCCTGGGAAGGTCTTGCTTTCTCACTGCAGCCGTCAGTGTCTCGCTGGGGAGGCAGGAATGCTGTTAGGCAGCTGCTGACAGAGGTGACCCCGAGGGAGGGGGGCCAGGGGTGCCGGGTGCGTGGTGAGGACAGGGATGGGATGGGGATGCTCAGCCCAGGGAGACCCAGCCAGGGCTCTCCCTGCTCCCCGGGGGCTGGGCTGGCTCCAGGGGGATTTTCCCTGCACCAGCGCTGCCCGCAGCAGCACAAACGAACCAAGTAATTGGCAACATGGAAATATTTTGTGCTCATTAAGCAGTGGGAAGCGGCGGGTGAGGAAGCGGCGGGTGAGGAAGGGGGTTCTCCGGCGGTGTCCTCCGGAGTGGTGCTCTCCAGTGGCATTCCCGGGGGCTGCTGGTGACCCAGACCCTGCTGCCTCCTGGCTGGGAACGGGGCAGGGAGCACGGTGTGGATGCCCCCCGGGATTGGGGGCTGGCAGTGGGAAGCCCCCCTGCCCTGGGGAGCGGAGGGGCCGGGTCCCGGCGCTGCGTGATCCCCGGGTGTTGGGAACAGCAGCAAACCACGGGAACAGTGGGGTCCCAGCCGCCCTATGGGGGGGCTGGGAGGGTCACCCCACATTTTCTCCTGGTTACCGTGAATCCCACGGGTTAAAGGTGGTAACACCAGGCCTCAACAGCTGCCTTGGAGCTCCCCAGCCCTGGCCCTGCTGGTTCCCGGGGGCAGCGTCACGGGGAGCCCTGGGGGGCTCAGCATCCCCCCAGCACAGCACAGGAGAGCAGCAGGAGCAGGGGCGACCCCTGAGGACCCTGTCCCTGCTCAGGGGGGCCCCTCTGGGGTCCTCCCGCCATGCTCAGCCCCGAGCACGTGCTGGCGGTGCCGGGGCCCCGGCGCTGCCCCCGGCGCGGCGCGGGGAGCCCAGCGGTGCCGCAGGCGGGGGAAGCTTTATGGCTGTAGTTAAAGGGACTTTATGATATTGTATCTGAACAATTGCCGGCTATTATCCGGATCGATGCCGCGGGATTGAGACGCCGGTTGATAACCCAGGCAGGGCTCTAATCGCTTTTAAACCGCGCAGGGTCCGTGGTGCCTTCCATAAAACCCCTCGCTGGTTTCTGTTTTAACTTCCTGTCCCTGGAACCGGTGGGTTTTTTCCCCAGGACACCCCGTTTTGGGGTCCTGGTTTGTCCCCCTCTGGCTCAGTGGCGTGGGTGGGGACTGGGATGCTGGGATCCAGCTGTGGGGGGCTCTGGGGTGCCCAGCACTGCTGTGTCCTGCCCTGCTTAGGAGCGAGGGGCTGATTTTGGGGTCCCCTTCCCACCTTTGGCTCGCAGTGACGGTGGCTGAGTCACGTCACCTCTGTGTGCTTCGTTTTCCACAGCTGTGAAATGAGGACAATGATACCTTTCCCACCTCACAGAGGGGTTGGGAGGCTTAATTAGTTAATGTTCGTAAAGTGCTTTGAGGATTAATTAATATTGTGACTCTAATTTTTTCCGATGGTGAAACGCCACTTAAATATCTCTGCGCTGGTTCCTTCCTCCCTGACCCTATAAAGCGATTCCACCCGGGAATGTCACCGGTCCCTGCAGGAGCCATGCAGCCCTGTCCCTGCTGGGTGGCATCTCCCCAGTGCTGAACTGGGAGGCACTGGGGGCAGGAGGCACCAGGGTTGGTCACCAACCCCCCAGGGCTGTCCTGGAGTGTGGGGTTTGGCTCCCAGTGCGTCCACCTGGGCCTGATTCTCCCTGGCCAGGCTCTCCCTGCTGGAAGCCACTCCTTTGTTGGGATCATGCCACTCTCACCTCCCTGTGCCACTGCTCGTCCCTGCCCAGCCTGCTCAGGCAGCCCCATCCCCAGCAGGCTGGACCTGCTGGGATGCTCCTGTGGGAATCTGCCCCCAGCAAATCCCACATCCCGTGTCCGATCCTGCCCAGCATTTGGGGGCTGTGGGGGCTGAAGGGCCAGGCTGGGTGGTGGCCGGTCCCCAGTGGGCTGGGAATGCTGTGCTGGGCACGAGCCAAAGCACTGGGCAGCTGTTGGCACCACCACGCAGGCACAGTCCCGGTTTCCCGGTGGAAACAAGGCTGCTGGGATCACACCTGTGTGGGATGCGCTGGCAGGCGCAGGAGGGCACGTTCCGGTGTCTCCGTTCCCGTGTGCCATTATGGGATCGCTGCCAGGCGGGTTTGGTGAGATGGTTTCTCAGCAGCAGCTCTGTCCATCGCGCTCTCCTGCTCCCTCCTGCTCTGCCACAGGCACGGAGGGCAGGGGGACAGTGGAGGGGTCCCCGCGATGGCAGTGCCATCCCCCGGCCCTCTGGGGAGTGAAACCAGGGATTAGCTCAGCTCTGGCACCGGGAGGGTCTCGGGCACACCTGGCCCAGCTCCAGGTTTGCTGCTGGGAGCAGCCAAGGGAAGAGCTGAGCGTGTCCCAGCTCTGGGTGACCTGAAGGACCGCAGCCACCGGCACTGGCACAAACTGGGGGTGTTTGGCAGTGTTGGAGATGTGTGAATTCCAGAGGGGCTGCTGGCAGGGAGCTGGCAGGAGATCCATGTGGTTCTGGCCGGGATGGGCTGATGGGATAGGATGGAGCCCCCAGGGCTGGAGAATCAGGGACTGGGGTAGGGGGGAGAAACCCCTGCTTGCAGAGCTCTGGAGGGAACCGGGACCCGCCGTGGAGTGAGGGAAGGGAGGAGGGAGGTCTGGGGGGAGACAATCCCAGCTCCTCCACAGCGTGTGGGACAGGACAGACCGACGTCAGCGTCCCCACGCCCGGACCCTGCTCCGTGCCGTTAATAACACCCCGGCAATTAATCTGGAACTAATGCAACGATAAAAATAACCTGCTGTCCTTCCGCAGCGCCGCATCCCACGAGCTCAGAGGTGTTTAAAACCCATTTATCGCCGGATCCTGCTGTCAGCCCGGCGATGGGGTGCCCGGGGTGGCACCGGAGGCCATGGGGCCATGACCAGGGTTTCCATCCCTGACCCTCTCCCTGCCTTCTGCAAGGTGTGATCCCTCCCAGCTCCCTCCAGTGCAGAGACTGGTTTACCAAGTGCCAGGTTTTAAATAATCTAAATTACATGAATATTTTATTTTTCTTCTTTCTAGAGTTGTGGAATTCCCAGGGGTTGGTTTTCAGGCTTTTCTCCGTAATGGAGGAGCAGGAACGTGTTCTTCTAATGGTAATTGAGATTCTTGCATCATTGCAGGACTTGGAAGCTGGATGGGCTTTAAATAACGGGAGTGTGGGGGAATTCAGGTTCTGGCTCCTCAAATGGGTTTCTGAGGTTTTTGGGTGGTTTTCTTCCCTCTCATGGAGGTTGGAGCGCCTGGAAAGCCCCATCCCACTGCCCTGTGAACCCTCCCCAAAGCAGGAGGTGACTTGAGGGGGTGGCAGGGACCCTGTGGATGGCGGTGTCCTTCAGGAGACCCCTCAGGAATGGCGTTTGGGGTGACCTGCGTCGTGCACCCCATCACTGGAGCTGCCAGCCAGTCCTTTCCCAACCCGTGTGCACCCGGATATTGAAGCTGGATCCTCCCACACCAAGGTTTGGGGCTTTCATTTCTGGCTTTGTTACCTTCTGCCTGGCACAGTGAGCACCCAGCTGGGGGGACACCCATCCCGGGGGACACCCACCCAGTTCTGCTGCAGGGGTGCTCGTGGAGCAGGCACGGGGAGGGGTTGGTGTCGCTCCTTTGCCGTGCAGGAGACCGGGGTGGTTTGGGAGGGATGAGGCTGAGCAGGACGGGGATGGCAGGGGGTGCAGCTTGGCCGCTGTGCCTGGCAGTCCCAGAGCTGGGAGCACAGGAGTGGAATTAGCCAGCCCCGTGCCCTCCTGAGCCGCCTCGTCCCTCCACCCGCCCTCACCACGCCAGGGTGGATCCCGGCCCCATCGGCACAGCGCGGCGCTGGCAGGGCCTGTCCCCACCACGGCCCTCGTGGGGCGGCAGAAGGGGCTGCCGAGCACTTTCTGGATGGGGGGAAGCGGTTTCCGGCTGCTGGGGGAAACATCTGGATCCAATTCCCGCTCCACGTGCAGCCGGCCGGGCCGGACCCGCCGCTCCCGCATGGTGTGATGGGAGCGGCTTTGCTGCAGAGGGACCCACCGGCCCCCTGTCCTGTGTTTGGGATCCCCACTTTGTGTCCCCATCCCGCTGGGAACCCTCCTGCCGCATCCCCATCCCGCTGGGAACCCTCTTGCCCCATCCCCATCCCGCTGGGAACCCTCCTGCCGCATCCCCATCCCGCTGGGAACCCTCCTGCCGCATCCCCATCCCACTGGGAACCCTCTTGCCCCATCCCCATCCCGCCAGGAGCCCTGCCATCCCACCCCACAGCTCCCCTTGCCCCCCTGGCACCGCTCGGGGCCGTCGCTGCCCGTCCCCCGTGTCCTGCTGCCCCGTCCCAGGCGGGGGCAGGGGGAGCCGCTGCCCGCCCGTGCCTTTTGTCAGCCTCAGAGAAGTTGACCTTGACGCGCGCTGGAAGAGCCCTGCAGCTAATCGTGTTAGAGGTGTCTGACTGCGGCTCGCGCCGCTCTACCTGAGCGGCATCAGCAACGGGGCCGCGGCGGGCTCGGCGCCCCGGCTCAATAATTGATGCGTTTTTCTCAGCTCCCCCTTCCGTGAAAGGAAACCCAAGTGGCGGGTGGATGGCAGGGCCGGGAGGGTGGGGTGGGGATGAGGATGAGGATGAGGGCGGTGAGGGGTTGGGTGCCGTGCGGGGTGCTCGGGGACGGCATTGTGGGGTCGTCCCGCCGTGGATGGGGATGTGCCGAGGGTGCTCCGCGGTCACGTGGAGACGTGGTGGGGTGGGAGCAGCCCCGTGGGTGCCTTCCTGCTCTGTCCAGCTTCCTTCCCATGGGAAGACCCCAGGCACCACATTTCCACCCGCTTTTTCTGGGAATCTCTGCAGAAACCCTCAAAACGTGCTTTCCTCATGGGAGCACTGAGCATCCTCACACTGAGCATCTCCCTTTCCCTTGGGAGCATCTCCTGCTCTGGAGCCTGGCACAGCCCCCTTGGTGCCCCCACCACACCCCTTGTGGCTGCCTTGGTGCCCCCACCACACCCCCCATGGCTGCCCCTGCCCCTCACCTGGGTCCCCCTCACTCGGCCACCCTGGACCCTGCAGAGGGGACGCTGGCCCCAAGTGCCCCCCAGCTCATCCCCCCACACTGGGCAGAGCTGTTTTGCCTCCACACAGCCCTTCCTCCCCGCCTCCCCCTTTTTTTTCCCCCTTTCCCCTCTTAGGCGAGCACGCAGGGAGGGGGAGAGATTTTAACCTTCTGCCTGGAACCAATTAAAAAGGTCTTTCCACAGAGACGAAAGTGCTCGTGCACCTTTGTGAGCTGCGAGCGGGGGGAAGAAAGCAGAGGCGGCCTTTGAAGGGGGGATGAGGTCCCTCCGCTGGGACCCCTCCGGGCTTTCAAAGCCTGCGTTATTTCTTTATTTTTAAATAGCCAAATTAAAGTGCCTCCCGCTTCCTCCCCTCCCCGCTCGCACATCGCTCACGTGGCCCCCGCCAGCTGTGGGGGGGATGCGGGCGGTGGGCACAGCTGGTCCAATGCGGGGCCTTCTGGGCGTGGAGGGGGTCTGGGCACCCCAAATCCCAGCTGGGACCCCTCTGGGATGGGGCAGAGCATTCCTCCTTCCTGCTGGGACCGCGAAGGCCGGCAGTGGGAGGCAGAGGGACCGGCTGGGGGGTGCTGAGGGGTCCTGGCTGAGCTAGAACAGGGCCTCACTCTCACCCTGGTGCTGCCCCCTGTTCACCCAGCACAGCCCCCCAGCCAGGGCAGCCCCCTGCTCACCCAGCACAGCCCCCTGCTCACCCAGCACAGCCCCCTGCTCACCCAGCACAGCCCCCTGCTCACCCAGCACAGCCCCCTGCTCACCCAGCACAGCCCCCTGCTCACCCAGCACAGCCCCCTGCTCACCCAGCACACCCCCTCACCCAGCACAGCCCCCCTCACCCAGCACAGCCCCCTGCTCACCCAGCACAGCCCCCTCACCCAGCACAGCCCCCTGCTCACCCAGCACAGCCCCCTGCTCACCCAGCACAGCCCCCTGCTCACCCAGCACAGCCCCCTCACCCAGCACAGCCCCCTGCTCACCCAGCACAGCCCCCTGCTCACCCAGCACAGCCCCCTCACCCAGCACAGCCCCCCTCACCCAGCACAGCCCCCCCCACCCAGCACAGCCCCCTGCTCACCCAGCACAGCCCCCTCACCCAGCACACCCCCTCACCCAGCACAGCCCCCTCACCCAGCACAGCCCCCTGCTCACCCAGCACAGCCCCCTGCTCACCCAGCACAGCCCCCTGCTCACCCAGCACAGCCCCCTGCTCACCCGGCACAGCCCCCTGCTCACCCAGCACAGCCCCCCTCACCCAGCACAGCCCCCTGCTCACCCGGCACAGCCCCCTGCTCACCCAGCACAGCCCCCCTCACCCAGCACAGCCCCCCCCCCCACCCGCCGCCCCTTGAACTCAACCAGCCGAATGCATGAGTGGGTTTCTTCAAAGGGCCCCCCAAGCCCTGTCCCCCCTCTCCCCCTCCCCAGCCCCCTAAGCCCCCGCTGAAAGGGCCGCAGAACAAAGCACAGGAAGGGATTCTGGTGGTTTCCGCACGGACCTGAATGTGGAGTCGCTCAATGGAAGAGGAGCCAGGACGCTTTTCATCCCCTGGCCCCGCTCCGGCCGCGGGCCGGGCGCTGCCTGCCCAGCCCCCTGCCCCTTCTGCCTTTAGGTGTTTTTTTTTTTTTGTTTTTTGTTGTTTTTTTTTTAATAGTCTCAGATTTATTTTTCCACAGTGTAATTCTGAAAGACAGCGGGGATGAATTATTCATTCCCCCTCTCCGCCTTTGCATACAATCCCGGCCGGGGAGGGGGCCGTGGCGAATGCGTTTGTGTGCAGGGCTGGCCCGAGGGGAATTGAAATCAATTTTTGGGGTCTAGGTGGGGGCATTTGGTGATTTTGGGGGCTTGGAGGGGCTGGAGCATGTGGGATGAGGCCAGGAAGTTTCTAGTGGGGAATTATTCCCTTTCCAGAGCTGCCACCAGGGTGCAGGTGCTGGTGGGTGACCCCAGTGTCTGGGCATTGGGTCAAGGTCTCATGTGTGCTGGGGGGGCTTTGGGGTGGGCACCGTGGTCCCTGATTCATCCATTGCTGCCCACTGGCAGCACCCATCATATTCCCCTGTTCCTGTCCGAGGGCAGGGCTGGCACACGCGGCCCAGGACAAAAAGAGGGGAAAAAGTAAAAAACACCCTTTTTTCCATAAATTTCTGCTATTCTTAGATGTTCCTTTAGCCCGACCGGGAATGTGAAGCCAGGCTGAGGGAGAGGAGGGATTCCCCAAAGAGCAGGGAGAGCTCTGGCTGCTGCTGCCTTCATCCCCATCCTGCCACCTCCTTCATCCTCATCCTGCCACCTCCTTCATCCCCATCCTGCCACCTCCTTCATCCCTGTCCTGTGCCCCCATGGCTCCCTCTCCCCCCACAGCCTCCCATTCTCTGCCCTTCCCTGAGGACACACGGGCAGCTGGTGCCACCGCTGGTCCCTGGCATGGCTGGACCTCAGAGCTGGCTGCCAAAACCTGCCGGGGGATAAAGGGATGAAGTGAGGGGTGGGATTGGGGGGTGAGCAAGGTGGGGATAAGGGGATGAAGGGAGAGGGGGATAAGGGGGTGAAGCGGCGCGAGGTGGGGGCAGCACCCCGGGCAAAGCTTTAATCTGATTAGTGCTGGAGTGAATGGACAAAGCAAAAAGGCTTAAACCGCGGTGAAAGGAGTGGGGAGGAGGGGGGGGCTGAGAAGTGGAGACCCCGTCTGGTCGCGCCAAATTAGGTCAGATTTGGCTGGGCGGACATGAGAGGAAGAAATAAGGAGGGGGAAAAGCCAGGCGAGGAAATGAGGGCGGCTGTGCCGGCCCTGTGACCTGCCTGGCACCGCTGGTCTCTGTGCCAGGGATGTTCACCCCCTCCCCGCGGCTCCTCTGCAGCCTGGCACGGTGGTGGAGGTGCTGGGGAAGAGCCCCCTTGCTCCTGCCTGTGTCCTGTGTCACCTGGGATGGGGACAAGGGGCTTCCCCGCGTCCTGTGCCCCCCAGCCCGGACCCATGGGGTCCCACGGCGCTGGGTACAGGGGATGCTCCTGGAGCCGCCTTCTCCTGCAGTGCCCAGGGCAGGAGCAAAGGGCTACTGGGGGGCTGCTCCCCCCCTGTACCCTCCGCGGGGGTGGCCGCCCTCCCCTCCATCCCCTTCTCCAGCGATCGATCCTTGCCCCGATCGATGGGCTCTTCCCTGCGGGCGAGGGGCGGTGCTGCCCGGCCGGGCAGGAGAAATGGCTTTTCGCAGAGCCTGGAGCGGGATTCAGCATCGATCTCTGGTGCCTCGTCAGAGATCAATTAGGCCGGTCATTAGCCGTGCCCAGAGCGCCGCGGGGGCCTGAGCCGTGCAGGGAGTGGGGAAATGCCGGGCTGGCAGAGGGTACCCACCCTGTGGGATGCTTGAGAGGTGCCAGCATCCCAGCCTGCACATCCACAGACCCCTCCGTGCCTCGGTTTCCCAGATTAGAGCTGGGATAGAGGCTGTTCCAGCGTGGCTGAGGGGCTGGGGATGGTCCTTGGGGCTGTGAGAGCCTGTTGTGGCAGCCTCATGGCTGGGCTGGCTCCAGCTCCACAGCAGCATCTCCTGATGGGAATGTTTGTTTAGAAATCACTTTTCCGGAGCCATCCAAGGAGCGGGAAGGGGCCGGGCAGGAGCGTGGCTGTCCCGGGGGGTGACAAGTGACCCGGGCGTGTGTCCGGCCTGGCTTAGGGGAGGCAGAGCCTGGGAGGCCCCGCAGGACCAGCACAGAGGAGCAGGACAGTGGCCAGGTCATTGTCCTGCTGGGAGGCCGAGCAGTGTGGCTGAGACCACCCAGACGGTGGTGAGGGGACTGAACAGCACCCCTGGGATGGGAGGCTGTGGCCATGAGCATTCCAGGGTGCAGGGGAAGCAGGAGGAGCAATGCCTGGGGGTGTGGAGGGCAGGGGGACCAGTTGTCATCTCTTGGGCTTGAGTGTTTATGACTGGGAAGGACCTGAAGGTCCTTGTCATCTATGCAGGGACATGTTGTGAGTAACCTCTGCATCCCCCTGGCCTGGCATCATCCCAGCCTGGCATCCCCCTGACTCAACATCCCCCAGCCCCATCATCTCCCTCACTCAACACCTCCCATCCTTGACATCCCCCAGCCATGCCCCAGCCTCCTCCTGTGCCCATTTCTCCCCTGGTTCATGGGTTTGTGCCCATCCAGGTGCTCTCACAGGTAGCAGAGCGTGGTGGGAGCATCACAGCATCGTGGCATGGCGTTTGACATCCACCCTCCGTGCTGCTGCCCCATCATCCTCCCCCATTCCCTCAGCCAAAATGCAGCTGAGAGCAGAGCTGAGCAGAGCAGACCCCTGGGTTTGGGCAGGGTGACCTGGGGCAGGTACTGCCTGCAGCAGCCGCCTCTGCCCGCCAGCTGCAGCTTCTAAGAAACAGAAAATAAGGAGAGTTTCAGAAAGGAAAAAAAAAAAAAAAAAAAAAAAAAAAAAAAAAAAAAAAGGAAAAGTTCCCCGATTACATCTGGTGAAGTGACAAATCTGCCAGGCAGGTGATTATTCCGGGTACGGACGTGCCGAACACAGATGCCGATAGGATTAAAGGGGAAGGGGGGGAGCTCGCCCTGTTAAACCAACACCTGATAAAGGAATCAACCAGCCCGAGGAATAAATTCCCAGCGCTGCCAAGGTCGAGCGCCGCTGGGCCCGCTGCCACCGCCACGGGGAGGGGATGGCGTCCGAGCTCCAGGGTGACCCATCCGGCACCGAAGCCTCGGGCACCCCGGCACTGCCGCAGCCCCCGCTCCCCGGAGCGCCCGTACCCGGCATGCCCTCGGCTGCCTGGTTGCTTTCCAGGCACGTCCCGGGCATCCCCTTGGGATGGCGCAGAAAATTAACAGCAGTTCAGATCTGAGGAACTTTATGACACGTGTATGATAGGACTGAACCAGGGCGTAATTGAATGACGGATGAGCTTCCAAGAGCCACATTTCCAGGGAGTAATGAAAAATAGAAGTGCTATTGACTAAAGGAGCTTTCGGCGGCCGGGCGGCTCGGCGCGGGATGAGCCGCTGCCGGCGGGGGGAATGCATCAATACGGCGAGTAATAGCTCAGTTATTATAACTCTGGAAATGTCATTCAGGCCTAACCAGAGAACACTGGCTATTAACTAGCCTTAAACAGGACGCGCCGGGCGGGAGCCTGAGCCGCCAGCGCCCGGTAATTATTTTACTTCTTTTCATGGCTCCGGAGCCTTTCCCGTCACGGGGGGTGGCCCGAGTGCCCGCAGCCCCGGGGGTCCCTGTGCCTTCCCGTGCCGTGGCACCGAGCCTTGGGAGCTGCTCCAGGGCAGGGGCCCCACTGCACCCTCAGTTTGTCCCTGTCCCTCCCAGGAAATGCTGGTGTTGCTCTTGTCACCACGAGCTCAGGTCTGAAGCCTTTGTGCACATCCCTCCCTGCATCCCTCCTTGCCACGTCCCTCCACATGCACAACCCTCCCTTCATCCCTGTGCACATCCCTCCCTGCATCCCTCCCTGTGCACATCCCTCCCTGCATCCCTCCCTGTGCACATCCCTCCCTGTGCACATCCCTCCCCACATCCCCAGTGCCTCTGCTGACACAGGCAGCCGGCAGCGGCGGGATCTGGGCTGGCAGAGATCGGCTCAGGGCCCGGTGCCCTGCAGAGCCCCAAGGTGTAATGAAAGCTCGGGGGAGAGTATCGAGTGATCCTAAATGGATTTTCTCCATTAGCTCAGCTCCATCAGCCAGTTATCTGCTCCTGGAGTGCTCCAGGGCTACTGGCACCGGCACTCAGAGTGCTCCCAGCACCTGCTGCCTCAGCACAGCACCCACCTGCCAGGAGCAGGACCCATCCTGCCATCCCAGCACCCGCCTTGTTACAGGGCCGTCTGGTCTCAGGATGACATTTTTGGGGGCAGCACGTCCACGGGAAGGATAGTGGAAGGATGTAGGGGGATCCCACAGCCCAGCCTTACCTGCACTGGGATACCCCAGTGTGCCACCCTGCCATGGGGAAGGTGCAGGGGGGCACGGCAGGGTGAGGGAGGGGCCGGCTCATTCCCGCACGCAGCCATTCCCTGCTTGGCAAGTCGGAGTTCATCATTAGCCAGGAAATAATTAATTGTTGGGCAGACAAAAGGCATCGCTCGGCCCCCCCAGAGACCCCGTCAAAGGGAGCTGTCAGGGGCGGGCGTGATAAATTACGGCTCCGCAGCCCCGCGTTTCGGCAGCGCCAGGACGGGGACGGGCCCCGGTGTCCTTTCCTTGGGGGTCACCGCGGGGCCGAGTCCTGCCCCGTGTCCCCTGCAAGCACTGGGGTGGCACCGGGCCGGGGCAGGGGTGCTGGGGTGACAGGCAGGGCCCTGCCCTGTGCCTGCCGTGCCCGTCCTTCCCAGCCTCGTCCCCGTGCCCGCCCGGCCCCGCCGTGCCGTCCCGCTGGGCAGCGCCGGCCGATTTCCACCGCGTCGGCGTTTTCCCGGTGATTGCGGGGCCGGCGCTCGCCCAGCTCTCCCGCCGATCAAATTACTGCCATCGCTCCCAATTCCCCGCGAATCCAAGTGTTCCAAGGTTAAAGAGTCACTGGTGCACCCGCCACCCCCTGTCCCGCCACCGCCCCCAATCCGGCCACCGCTGGAAAATGGTGACTGAAATAATGCACCAGGATGTGTTTGTGCCTGTGAATTGGTGTGTCTTGAACCAGCTGGGGCGGGGAACGTGCTCCTTGTTTGTCCCCTCTGCTGCTGGGCCTGCGCCGTGCTGGAAGAGCCAGCCCTGGCACAGGGGAATGGAGGCAGTGGGTGCCACCCCGGTGTCACAGCAGGAATGTGGCACATCCCAGTTGTGGCTCTGGGCTGACACCAATGGAAATGGCTCTGTGGAGCGCTGGGGCAGCAGCTGGTTTGTCTCAGAGACCAAAGGGTGACACTGATCCTCCTGGGGCCCTTTTCTGCTGCCACCCATCCCATCGACAGTCCCCTCACAGCACCCAGGACACCCGAAATCTCCCTCCAGCCTGGTGATGGTGGGACCGGAAGGGTGGGCACCCGAGGACAGGCTGTCCCTTGCCCCCAGGATGGCAGGGAGGTGACGGCAGATGGGACACGAGGCTGGCACTGCCACAGTGCCGCTGGGGACCCCCCTGCCTGGGCCTGTGCCCGCAGCGTGCCAGGACCGGCCGCAGTGAAGCGTCGGGGCTCGGCCGTGCTAACGAGGTCACTCCCAGGGGGCTGTTTACCCCGTCCCCCGCTGGAGCCCCCCAAAGGGCGCCTTGATCCGGCTGTCCCAGCGGGCTGCGGCGCGGAGGCGGCGCGGGCGGCGGGGGGGCCCGGCTGTCACCGGCTGATAACCCCCAGCGGCTCCGTCCCGTGCCCGTTATCAGCGCCCGCCCGCCTGGCCAGACGCGGTAATTAGGGCGCTCAGCGTGAGCCGCCGGAGCACGGGTGAGCACGCGTGGGCTGTGCACGGGCTGGCACGTGCCCGGGCTCCGGCTGCCAGAGACGTGCTGGGCTCGACGATGGTGGGGACGTGAGCGGGGCTGGGGAGCGGAGAGCTCGGTGTACGCTGTGCCAGGCTGGGATGGTAACCATCCATGGTTTAGGAGTAAGGGCGGCCTCTCCTCCCTCGCCTCCTTCCAGACCCTGGTGCCCCTGTCACCTTCATTGTCAGCCACCACTGTGACCTCTCGTGCCACCTGGCTCTGGCCCTTCCACATCCTCTTGGCTCCGTGTGCCCTCCGCTGGCCCTCACCCTTCTCTTCTCCCTCTTGGACCCTCATTCCTCTCCCCGCTGGGTCCCCTGTCCCGCCATTGCCGTGCCCATCCCATCATTTCCATCCTGTTGTGTCCGGCCCTCTGTGCCCGTCCTGCCGTACCCACCCCACTGTGCCCACCCTGCTGTGCCCCCGTGGCTCCCTGGGAGCAGCCGAGGCGCTGCCGGCAGTAACACAATTACTGTTACACTTTCCAGCCCTCGTCTCTCCCACACTGAGTTTCTGCTGTGATTCGATTTCCGCGGATCCCGGCCGTGGATCCCGGCTGGCTGCCGCCATCCCCGGAGCCGGGCGGGCGCCGGCGCTCCCAGGGGAGCAGTCGTGGCTGGAGACCCCTCGGTGCCATCCTGTGGGCATCACGTCACCGAGGGCTGGCAGCGAGGGACGTCACACCCGCCATCCGAGGGGAGCTGCTCCGGTGGTGCCGCTGGCAGAGCCGTGCCAGGGGTGTGAGGGCGGTGCCAGCTCCCCTCGGCACACACGGTGCTCCCAAAAGCGTGTGGGGAGGGATGTGGAGAGCGTGCCCTGCTCTGGATGGGGTGCCAAGGGGACACAGGGGAGTGGCAGTGTCTGGGTGGGTACGAGGGGGGCCCAGGGGAACACCGGGGTGGGGGTCCAGGGTGGCTGAGCACGGTGCAGGGGGGGCTGGGGGTCATTCACCCACATCCCTGGGGCTCGTGGTGCCTCCCCAGTCCCCTCCCTGGGGCTCGTGGTGCCTCCCCAGTCCCCTCCCTGGGGCTCGTGGTGCCTCCCCAGTCCCCTCCCTGGGGCTCGTGGTGCCTCCCCAGTCCCCTCCCTGGGGCTCGTGGCCGGCTCTGCTCGGTGGCCGCAGCGTCCGGGGCTGGGCTGCGGGGGAAGGAGCTGGAGCGGGACCTCTGTGCCGCCCCACTTTATTATTGAATTTAACCTACAGTCTTCCTTACATGCCACAGTGCCCGTAACTAGTGCAGAGGCTGCTTTTATGTGCAAATGAGGCTTTTTTTTTTTTAATCTTTGACAGAGAATGTGCTGTGTTTACATAACAGAGGGCCCTGGTACTCTG
Organism: Pyrocephalus nanus; assembly: GCA_038380795.1. NCBI lineage: Eukaryota > Metazoa > Chordata > Aves > Passeriformes > Tyrannidae > Pyrocephalus > Pyrocephalus nanus. Next base: position 5,478,682 of record CM076287.1, on the reverse strand, counting down.
GAGAGGGCCACTGACAGTGCTGGCAGGAGATGTTAAGAAAGATCTAACATTTCTGATCTCTGTTTAGCCAGAGGCACTGCGAGGCGGCGGGAGCAGCAGGGGAGGGTGGCTCTGGGGTGCCCGGGAGAACAGCTCGGCTGTGCCCGCCCGGGGCAGGGAGGGCACTGGGGCCAAGGACCTGGGGCAGAAGGGATGGAGCAGCTGCAGGGATGGGGTGGCACCAGAGGGTCACATTGTGGGGGTCCCCACGCTGGGACAGAGACCCCAGAGCCCTCTGCAGCCCCACAGCGTGGGGCAGGGTCTGCCCTTCCCTTGGGCTGATGGTGCTCCCGGAGGTTCGGGAGAATCCGGCGACCTCGAGATGACCAAAAGCTGGTGGTGAAGCCAGGAGCTGTTGGGATGAACTATCCCCGTTTCCCTCCATGATCCACTGCCACCAGCAAAGGGAAAAACTCCTCCTGCCAGGTTAAGTGGAAAAATGACCAATATCCTCCGTCCTGCCAGGTTCAAGCGCATTAATTCCGGGGACTCGGTTAATGGCAGTATTGATTAGTCTCAGCACTGGGCTAACGAGCATCCATGCTAATGAGGGGTGAGAGGTGGGAATTGCAGCAGCTGGAGCAGTTCCAGGGAGCTTTGGCTGGGGGGAGAGGGTAGAGCACCCCAAAAAGGGGCTTCACCTGCCTGGAGAGTGGGTTTGTCCTCCTGGGATAGGCTCTGGCACATGGAAAATGGAGCATTTGTGTGCCAAAAATACAATTTCCGATTGACATCTCTGCTTTTTTTCTGGACAAGAGAGTGATGTCATGAATCTGAGGGAAAAACCTGTCTGATCCATGCTGGCATCATGGCAGGATTCATCCATCTGGCTTGTCCATGCTGTGCTGGGTCATCGTGGAGCAGCCAGCTCCCAGCTCATCTGTGGGGTCAGCAGCTCCCAGCTCATCTGTGGGGTCAGCAGCTCCCAGCTCATCCCAGGGGTTAGCAGCTCCCAGCTCATCTGTGGGGTCAGCCAGCTCCCAGCTCATCTGTGGGGTCAGCAGCTCCCAGCTCATCTGTGGGGTCAGCAGCTCCCAGTTCATCTGTGGGGTCAGCAGCTCCCAGCTCATCCCAGGGGTCAGCCAGCTCCCAGCTCATCCCAGGGGTCAGCCAGCTCCCAGCTCATCTGTGGGGTCAGCCAGCTCCCAGCTCTTGTGTTCACAGCTCTGGTTGGGTTTATCCCAGGCACATGCAGGGCTGGGAGCTCCAGGGTCCCTCTCAGGCAGACACTGGTTGGGAAGGGATCTCCGTGATCCCAATCCCACGCACGGCGCAGTGGGACCGGGGGCAAAGCCTCCCCGGCTCTTCCCTGAAAAGCTGCTCAGTTTTTGAACTCTCTGCTTTTTTCTTTCTTTTCTTTTTTCACTGCAAACACTTGAAAGGCCCCGTTCCTCCCTCTGCTGTTCCCAGCAGCCCCCCTCGCTCTGCCCCCCTGGCCTCATCTCACCACGGTCCCCGAGCGGAGCTGGGATGGGGGGGTTGGTGACACCCCAAGTTTGGCTCTGCATTTTTCTTTGTGTAACTTGGCAAAAAGTGGGTTTGGGGGGGGAGAGAATTAACTTGGTGTTTGGAGGATCAAGAGCAGGTTTTGCTTCGGGGTGCCCATGAGTACCCTTGGGGTGATACCACAATGGGGTACCAGCCCTGCAATAGGGTGCCAGCCCTGAAATGGTGTGCTGGCCCCAAAATGGGGTGCCAGTGCTGGAATGGGGTGCCAGTGGTGCAGTGGGGTGGAGGAGGCCGGGGCTCCTTTGGCGGCGTTTTCGGCACCACTTTGGTGGGAATCCTCCCTGAGGTGCCTCGTGCCCAGGCCCCGACAGGCTCCTCTTGCATTTAAGCAAATTTGGTTTTCTTCTGTGTGCTAAAGCCTCCCCATAGCCCGGAGTGGGCTCCAGATCCACAAACAGGCTGAAATAACAGCTCCGGGGGTCCCCATTTGTCTCCTCGTGCATCCCATCTCATCCCGCTCTGTCGCCCCGTCCTGTAATATCTCAGCATCTCCCTAAAGCAAAAGATGACAATAAAGTGTAAATGGGGAGTGTTGGCTCTGGAGTGTAATGATGGCAATTTAGATGCCAGCCGTCATTTCCCCGCCGTTGCCCCAGGTAACAGGAGCCGCCGAATCCGGTGGGAGCGCGGCCGAGGCGGGACGAGGTTACCTCGGAGGCTGATGGCTGTCCTGGGATTTTCTGTCATTTACCTTGAAAGGAGGGAAAGGGAAATAGCTGTAAATGAAGGTGTTTGCCTTGGCTGAGCCGGGCCGGGGGTGCTGCCCCCAAATCCCAGCTGGGCCAGCACGGGTCTGTGACCAGCTCCAGGGCTGGCAGGGCTGGGGAGGCACCCACTGGTTCTGCATGGAATTTGCATCCATTACCCAGAGTGCCCACCCCACTCCCCATCCCCATCCTCATCCTCATCCCCATTCCCATCCCTGTCCCCATGTCCCCATCCCTGTCCCCATCCCTTTCCCCATCCCCAGTCCTGTCCCCAGGAGAAAGGGAAAGAGAAAAGGACAGGAAGAGAAGGCAAGACAGGGAAAGAGAAAACTGTCACCAGCATGCCTAAGCCACCCCGTGCCCATCTCCCATGCCCCCTGCCCTGTGCCCATCCCATCTCCTGCCCCCCGCGCTCCCGCTCGCTCCGTCTTTATTTTTTTAATCAGCCCCGTCGCTTTCCCGGCGCCGAAGCGTTTCCCAGCCCCGCACTCAGGAAACCTCATTAACACAGATCAAAAGGAGCTTTTAATGATTTATAAAGGTGCAGTAGTTTGGAGAAATTAAATAATTTAGGTGCTGTGTGTACGGCGGGTCCCCCCGGACCGCATTACCGTGAGCCGCGGCACCGGGGACAGCACCGGAGCCTCTGGGGACCGGGACTCGGCACCACCCCTGCCCCGGGGGCTGGGGATGATGGAGATGGGGTGTCCCCTGAATGTCATCTCATCCCTGCCAGCACTGGGGCTCAGCCAGGGTGGGATGCTGGGGACCCCCAGCACAGCCCGGAGCGGGTTTGGGATGCACTGGGGGTGCTGCTGAGGTGGCAGCGCTCGCTCCCTGCCACAGGAAATGTTTGCCAAAGTGGTTAAAATAAAACTCGGCACTGGTGGGATGGGGTGGTGGGATGGGGGGCAGTAGGATGCTCTGGACTGACACTGGGGGCAGATGGGTGTCCAGGCACATCCAGCTCCGGCTCCGTCCCCTCCCGGCCCACTCAGGTGGCTTTTGCCTCTCGAACAGGGACGATGGATCTGCCTCCAGGACACTGGGACCAACACATGGCCCAAATTCTCCCCTCCAGCCTTGCCTGGCTCCCGCCTGGCTCTGCCCTTTGTGTCCCACGGGGCCACACTCGGCTCGGCTCCGCTCGGCAGCGATTCCGGCTGCCCGAGGAGAAGGAGAAACAGATGGAAAACCAACCTAAACGTTCCCGGCGTGAGGTCCAGTGCCGGCCACGGACTTGCCAGGCCCCAGCCGAGCAACAGGAATAATGCAGGAAGAGCCCTGAAAGGGGCTGGTGGGTGCCTGAGCCCCAGGGGCTGTTCCCCACCACCCCCCCTGCTCTGGGAGCTGCTTTGTGCCCATCTCCCAGAGGGGGACCCCGGTGGGGCTGGGAGGGGTGAGGGGGGGGGCTGGCATCAGCCCCTCTGCAGCTGAATTCCCATCAGGTTGTGTTTCATAGCAGGGGAGAGGGCGGCGGGGCTGGGGGGGCCGGTTTGGGGGGGGTGGGGGGGGAGCTGCTGTGTTTTATTTTGCTCTGTAATAGGCTTATTACTCCTGATCACGCTGTGACTATTTGAATGAAGGAGATTTCGGGAGATGAAAGCGGAAGGGAGATTTTAAGTCTCTCAGTGCCTGGCCCCGCAAGGACGGGTGCCCTTGGAGAGGGGGGGGACCCCATACCCAGGACCCCCTGCCCCTATTCCCCCCTCGCCTCACTGCCCCCACGAGCCCTGTCCAGCCCCCACTGGTTCCAAACCTCCTAATTTTCAGCCTCAATTTATTCATGGCCGGTTTATACCCATTTGTTTATGTGCCAACACCGTTCCTCAGCTTAAATAGCTCTTTTCCATCCATAATATCCCCCCCCCCCGTATTCCAGCGGGCGCAATCATATCTCTTTTCAAGCTGTTCAGGAAAGAAAAATCTGAATTATTTAACCCTTGGGACACTGGCTGGTCTCGCAGGGTGTAGAGAGACAAATCCGCTTTGTTCCCACGCTGGGTCACTGCCTGAATTTGGGAATATTTGGGGGGATGCTGCTGCTGCTCAGAGGGGAAACTGAGGCAGCGGGTGCAGCTGAGGGGACCAGGGCCAGGGTTGGGCACAGGGTTTGCTCTCCTGGCTGGCTCTGACCTGCAGGGGCTGGGGCTGGGGCTCTGGCTGCCTATCGGGAAGGATTTTCCCCTCCATGGTGAATGAATATCCAAGAGATAAAAACTTGGGCAGCCAGGGTGCTTCCAGCATGGAGATGCCGCCCTGCCTGTCGGGGGGACGGTGGCACTGGATCCGGTGATGACACTGGATGGAGTGGTGGCATCGTCCCCATCCCTTGGCATCGTCCCCGGTGATGGGATCATCCTCTCCCCGTGGCATCGTCCCCATCCCGTGGCATCAGGCTGGGGTGCTCTGGGGGGAGCCCAGGACCCCCTGCAGGGTGGGGTGCCCCGTGCTGGGGGTCCCCACAGCTCCCTGCAGCCCCCCTGTGAAGGGTGACCCCCTCCCCAGAGCCCCCCCAACAGAGGGTGACCCCCTCCCCGCAGCCCCCCCCACGTCTGTCTCCATCTGGGCCATTTATCAGCTTTAATCAGCTTTAATTCAGCAATTTGTCAGGCAGGCAAAGGCCCTCGCAGTGAGTTTTTCCAAAAAATATAATAATTATTATTATTATTCCCCTGATACGTGGGCCCCCCCCCTTGTCTTTGCTTGGGCTTTAGTAACGATCATTAAAATAAATAATTTTTTTAAATAAAAGGCAGCAAGAAGAGGGGGATTTTTTTTTTGTGGGCTTTTTTTTTTTTTCAATATTTTTTATTGTTCTCTGTGCGTTTGAAAATTGTTTCCCAGTAAATTCCAGCCCTTTGTATTAATTTTACATTTTCCAATGTTACCTTGCCAGGGGCAGGGTTGGCACAACTGGCTCGGGAAAGGAGAGGGAAGGAGAGGGAGAAACCCTGCTCCTTAATTAGCGCGCTCCCTGTGTGATCAGAGAGCTTATGAGGCAGGTAATGAGCTGGAGGGGGGCTGCAGGAGCCCCCTCCCTGCACCACCTCCCCTTTTCGGGGTGCCTTTGGGATCAGCCTCCATCCCGCCGGCCCCAGGGATGCGGGATCACCTTTGGGGTGTCCGTGTGATGAGTTTGATCCATTCTCAGCCCCGCTCGCAGCTGCCACAGGCTGGGGGGCTGTTGGGGAGCCCCGAGATGCTGCTTTGGGGGGTCCAGGGGGGTTGTGATCACCATCCCCATCCCACCAGGGCCGTGCTGACCCCCCTGGAGCCGTGGAGTGACCCCCATCTCTGGTCATGCCGAGGTTGGGGGGGTTCCTGCTGAGGGGGGGCCGTGCTGTGGAGTCTCAAATTAATTAGCAAAGAAAACTCACTCAGTGAGGGGGGGAAGCCAAGCTGCCAGATTGGCTCCTGGGGGCGCCTGTGAATTTGGCCTCGAGCTTTGCCGGCTGCGGTGCCGCCAGCTCCGGGGGCTGGAGTTTGGGGAGGGGGGCCCAGGGGTCACCCCGAGGAGCTGGAGCGGGGGTTGCTGGCATGTGCCAAGGAGTCCTCCAGGGCTGCTAATCCCTTAATCTCTTGGATAAGCAGTGCCAGGAACGCAAATGACACCGGGATTGTGGTGCTTGGCTGCGGCGATGCCGGCGCTCCGCCGGGATCCCCGGGAACAGTCATTTCTGTGTTGTTTGCTACCGAGTGGTGCCGGTTTATCAGCACAAAACAAAGAGACTCTGGGTTAATCCGGAGGTTAATAGGGATGTTGGGGTGGGATCAGGCCCTGGATCACGGTTAAACCGACTGGTGAGGCCCTGTCCCGCTGTGCCGGGCTCTGGGGGGGTCGCGCCCCACTGACCCAAATCACCCCGCAGGTTCCACCGCGGGGACTACACGGTGGAGGTGAGCATCAACGACTACCTGGACATCTACTGCCCGCACTACGAGGAGCCGCTGCCCGAGCGGATGGAGAGGTACATCCTGTACATGGTGAACTACGAGGGACACGCGTCCTGCGACCACCGGCAGCGCGGCTTCAAGCGCTGGGAGTGCAACCGCCCCGACTCCCCCAACGGGCCCCTCAAGTTCTCCGAGAAGTTCCAGCTCTTCACCCCCTTCTCGCTGGGGTTCGAGTTCAGACCCGGCCACGAGTACTATTACATCTGTGAGTGGGGAGGGGATGGGGTGGGTCTGGGAGCGGGGTTGTCCCGGCATGGCTGACCGGAGATGGGCTCGGTCTGGGTTGGTGACCCAGAATGTTGCAGAATCCCCCAAATCCAGCTGTGCCCGCAGCACATCTGGCTTAGAGCACAGATCCCAAAGCCTTTGTGGGGCTGAGTCACAGCCGTGGACATGGGAGGGAGCAGGACTGTGGGATGATGGCACACTGGTCTCATTCCACAGGAACACCACTGGCACCAGTAATGGTGCTGCCCCAGGGCAGTGGCACTGCCAGCCCCGGGCTCTGTTCCCCTTTTCTCCTGTGTATTCCTGTGCTCTCCCACGTTTTCTGTGCTCTCCCATGTAATTCCTGTGTGCTCCCATGTGTTGCCATGCTCTCACTCACATTCCCAGGCTCCCACATGTATTTCCTACGCTCTCCCGTGTGTTCTTGTGCTCCCACCTATGTTCCTGTGCTCTCCCACGTATTCCCATGCTCTCACGTGCAATTCCCGTTCTCTCCTGTGCATTCCCGTGTATCCCTGTGCTCTCCCTGGTCTGGGCTCCCCTTTCTCACCCAAACCTGAACCCCAAACTGCCCAACCTGCTCTGGTGCTGTTGGCAGGACAGGGGTCCCTGGGAGGGCATTTCCACCCCTGGAGTGTCTGCAGGGGCCAGGGCAGAGGTGGGGGAGAGGAGCCAGACCGGCCTCCTCGTGAGCTTGCTGGAGTCATGGAAAAATAATCCAGTGGTGCTGGGAGCAGGCGCTGGGATAAAGCCCAGACCCGAACAAGGCAGCGTGACCCCGGTGACACCCAGAGCCAAGGACCCGCCGTCCCCTCCGGAGCCACCGCCACGCTCCTCCGCCTTATCGTTTCTCCCTCTTTTTCCTAAAGCAGCTGTTTTCAGCCCACTTAATTTGTTCCTTTTATCTATATTAAATTACCATTTCCCCCTCTCTCCCTTCCCCCCCCGTAAAATGTCACCGGCGCAATAACTGCGGCCACAACTCACTCTCTCCCCCCCCCCTTTATTTTATTTTATTTTTTTATTTTTTAATGTCGTTAGGGAGAGATTACACAGGAGTAAATGGGAAGCTGATCATTGCTAACCCGGTTAGAATTCCCGTCATGCGGAACATTAGAAATTATGCCTCTTTGAGGAACCGTATTTAGCAGACATGAAAGAAAAGAAATTACCTCCTCCTCGAGCCCATGGATTGGAATCCATTAACCCGCCGGCACCGGGACACGCTCGTGGCCCTGGTGCAGGTCAAGGGCACCTCGTGGTCCTGGGGACCCGGGGATGGAGCTGGGATGGGGTGCTGTGGGGTGGGGTGCTGTGGGGTGGGGTGCTGTGGGGTGGGATGCTCTGGGATCCCCGTGTTTGACACAGCACCTTCTCCTTCCCCCACCATGGGGCACGGCACCAAAACACAAAAGGAAAGGAAAGGTTTCCAAAAAAAAAAAAAAAAAGCTTCAATTAAAAAGAAAACCATAGAGAAAATTAAATTCCTTTATAACTATATATATATATATTAAAAAATCCCATTTTCTCACCCCGAGAGGGACTTTCACCTCGATAATTACTGCAATTCCTCCCTTCCTCCCGGTGTTTATTATTGTTCCTCAGTGCTTGACCCTCGCTTTGTCTCTGCCCTTCCCAACCCACTCGTCTCTCTCCCCTTTTCCTCCCCTGCAGCCGCTTCCCCCCCGAACATGGTGGACAGGCCCTGCCTGAAGCTGAAGGTTTATGTTCGGCCAACGAGTAAGTGAGAGGCTCCCTGGGGTCACCCTGTGGGGTGAGAGAGGGTGGTGGCCCTGGGGATGGGGACAGGGGTGGGTACAGGGACCCCCAGCCCTGACAGAGCCATCCCAGCCTGTCCAGCCAGTGGTGGACAGATAGGGGAAAAAAAAAAATAATTAATAGCAATAATCATCTCTGCGCTGTGGCTACTTCTCCGAGTCGCATAAATCAGCCATTTAAAAAAACAAATTAATAATTTTCTTCTCCTGTTAACGTGTAATTAGCAAATGGCAGCGGCTCTCCCCGGGGACAGCGGAATGTCACCGGGTAACGGATGGCTCTCGCCTCTTTTCTTCAGTGGCTTTAAAATAAAACCCAGCATAACGGAACGTCTGTAAAAACTCATCATGTTCCGCTCAGAACGAGGGGAAAAAATCTCTCCTGATAGAATTTTTTTAGTATTTTAATAATACTGGGATTTGTTTTATTTCCACCTTGTAAAAGGGAAGGGAAAGGGAGAGGGGCTGGGCCCTGGGGTTGGTGAGGGGTCCCTGAGGGGGCACCTGGTCACCCCTCGACTGGGTCCTGAAACATTCCCCATTGCAAATGCCTGGCACAGGGGACCCCAGCCTCGGGAGACCCCACACAGGGACCCTCCAGAATGAGGGGGAACGAGGGGATCGGTTGGTGGAGCGATGGAGCGTCCCTAGACAGGACCAGGCTCTGCTTTCCCTGCCTCTGTGCCCTCACCCAGCCTCCATCCCGCCTCATCCCCACGCTGCCCTTCCCTGTGACACGGGGCTGTGGAGCCACCCGTGGCTGTCCCCGTGCCAGGTCCCAGGGCTGGCTGCAGCACTTTTGGGGAAGCTGGGATTTGGGGGAGGATCAGTGCCCAGCGGGACCCCAACCCCAGGGTGCCGATCGTCACCTCTGCCCCGGCTGGGTCCCGCATGGATCGTGGCCATCCCACCAGCTCACACATCCCTCTGTCCCTCCTTTCCCGCAGACGATTCTCTCTACGAGTCCCCGGAGCCCATTTTCACCAGCAACAACTCGTGCTGCAGCCTCAGGGTCCCTCCGGCCGCGCTGGCGGTGGTGCCGGTCGTCTGGACGCTCCTGGCCTCGTAGCACCCACCCCGACGCGCCGGGAGCGGGGCAGGAGCAGCCCGGGGACGGATCCTGCCCACCCCAAACTGCCTGGATGGTGCCTGGGGACGTCGCTGGTGCTGCCACGGGAAGGCCCTGCCGTGGCACGGTCATCGCACCGGGAGCGGTGCCGGGCTGTCCCGCGGGATGGATCCCGGCTCCCATCCCTGTCCCGCAGCTCCAGCTCCGGCCGTCCTGGTCGGGCATCGCTTTTTACATTTCTAGACCAAATACAGAGTCCTTGTCCCTTTGGTTTTTTTGTTGGTTTTTTTTTTTTTTAAGGAAAAAAAAAAGGTTTTTATTTTTATTTGTTGGGTTTTTTCCTGGCCGGGTTCTCCCCAGGCCAGACTGACCTGCCCGGGGCCAGGCTCAGCCCCCGCCCGGTGCAGCCTCTGGATTGCCGGGACCGCCGGACACAGCGATGGTGCCAACGGCTCCGTGGGCACGGACTCCTTCCCAGCCTGGCAGGATGTGACAGAGCCGGTCCGGACAGCCCTGGACACTCCCGGACACGGCGGGTCTGGACAGACATGGCCCCCACTGAGCCCCTGGAGGGTCACCCCATTCCCCTCACTCGTGCCACAGATGGCACCAATGTCCCCATGGAACACCGGGACAGCTCCGTGAACAGCAAAGGAAAGTGGATACAGCCCAGGGGAGCACCGGGAACGGCCGGCACGGAGGCACCGGGATGGCCAGTGCTGGGAGCACTGGGATGGCCGGCATGGAGAGCAGCAGGAATGGCTGGCTGGTACAGGGAGCACTGGAAGGGGTGACATGGAGAGCACGGGAATGGCTGGCACGGAGAGCACCGGGAATGGCCGGCATGAAGAGCTGGAGGGATGTCTGGCTGGCACAGGGAGCACCGGGAATGGCCGGCACAGAGAGCACCAGGGACGACTGGGACTGGGAGCACCAGGAACGGCCGGGACTGAGAGCACCGAGGAGGGACAGCACTGGAGATGACCGGCACTGGGAGCGCTGGAAATGGCTGGCACTGAAAATGGCCGGCACTGAAAATGGCCGGCACTGGGAACACCGGGAATGGGCGGCTGGCACGGGGAGCACCGCCGGGCGCTGGGAGCCGGCGGGCCGGGCTCGCCCAGCCGTGGGCATCATTCCGAGGGCATTTGTCCGGCACCGGGGCTGGAGCCCCTGCCGGAGCAGGGCTGAGCTCGCCAGGGCAGGAGGAGGCCGTGCCGTGGATTTTCCTCCTCCGCTCTGCACCGTGTCCCCCCGATGCCTTGGGGGTCCAAGAGTCCCTCCAGGGGGGCCGGTGCGGGACCATCGTGGTGCTCCCCACGGTCACCCCTTTGTCCCCCAACGTTCTGGGGCTGGGCTTGGGGATTTTTCCCTTTTCCTTTGCATTAATAAGCAAAACCCCCCGAACCCCCTGATCCGAGGTTGGCCCTGACCCCAGGGGTGGCAGATCCCCAGGGAGGGGTCCCCCCCTCAGCCCCGGGGTCTGACCCCTCCTCGCCTTAAATCTGGGGCTGTCCCACCTGGGGGGGGTCCCGTGCCTGTCCCACAGAGCCCCCCTATTCCCTAGGGGGTTGGTGGTCCCAGGGGATGCCGGTGAAGGGCTCAGACCCTGCCACAGCCCCCCATTCCAAGGATCCTGGCCCTTCCCACGCCGGGGGCTCCGTCCCTGTACATACAGCGCTATACTGTGAGCGGTTTTTTTTATGTATTGTTGAGAATGGATTTTATGGAAGGGTTTATCTTATTTTATTTTTATTTTTTAGACTAGGAAGCTGGAATCTCGCAATAAGCTCATCTCCACCATCCAAAAAAACAAAAAAACAAAAAAAACCCCAGACAAACAGGAAAAAAAAATACAAAAAAAAGAAAAACCCACAATAATAAAAAAAAAAAAAATCGCATTCCCTGCCGTCCCTGTCCCTGTCCCCGTGTGTCCAGACCAGGTCGTGGTTCCCGAAGGTGACAAAAGCATTGTGTTTAGGGGGGGGGGATGCAGGGGGTACCCACTGGGCTCTGACACGGAGCCGGCAGCACCCGCCTGGCCTTCGGTCTGTGTTTTATATATATATAGATTATATATATAAATATCTATATTGTGTACAGCGACTGTGGGAGAGTGGAAGGACGGAGGCGGCGGCGGGGCCGGCGGTGGGGAGGGCAGGGCTGGGGGGTCCCCCCAGAGCAGCCCCCTCCTCCTCGGCTCTGCCCCTCCGTGCCGGTCCCTGTTGTGCCTCGCTCCGTCCTTCGACATTCCGCTTTCGTCCTCGACGTCGTGCTGATGGTAACCGGATCTATGGCCCCCCCGTTTGGATTCTGTATTTTTTTATAATAAAATGCAAATAAATGTCGTGTGAGGCCCTTGCTTTGAGGAATCACTTTCCCTCCCCGTGCGGCTCCGCGTCCCCCCGGGGGCTCCGGCTCCGTCCCCGCTCCCTGTGCAGCCCCTGTCCCCTGGTATAGCAGGGCTGTGCAGCCAGACCTCTCTGCTGGGTGGTGTGTTAATTACGGGAAGGGTTTAATTACCCTGTTAATTAATAATAATGGATATTAAATTAATTAATATGCAATTGTTGATAGTGCTTAATTATGGGAGGCGATGCTGCCCTGCGGGCGGGCGCTCGGGGCTGGCGGCTCCCGCAGCTCCGGCTGCTCACCCGCCGCTGCCTCAGTTTCCCCAGGAATGGGGCATCAGGGCACCAAGAGGTGACATCCCAGGAGGCCACCAAAGCCAGGACAGGCTGCTCGGAGGTGGCATCACGAAGCATCCTCTGCCAACCCCCCGTGTCCCCCCAGCTCTTTTTTTAGCTGAAATACTAAAGTTTTTGTGGAGCAGCCCGTGCTCCTTCCCGGCGTTCCGTGCCTATTCCAGCGTAATTAGCAGAATAGGCACAACCCGCTGGTAATTAATTGAGGCTCCCACGGCTGATCCGAGCTCTGAAGTTTTGCCACCAGAGGGTGAAAGAGTAATTTTGCTTTTTAATAAGGGCCATATGTGTGCCAGGAGCGGGAGCGATGCCACCCACCGCCAGGGACGTGGGTGCCGCCTCCGGCTCTGCCAGCGCCGGGCTCCGGCAGAGGGAAGCACCAGGGAGAGAGCCCAGCAGGGATTCACCAAAAAGTGATTTTTCAGACCCCTTCACGAGGTTTTCTGAGCCCTGACTCATGAATTTTTTTTAACGCTGGGTGTTGGAAATAGGGAGGTAAAAATAGCGAACGGGCAGCACGAGGCTGAGACGGATCATCATTAGTAATTAATTAATGGAGTCGTGGGGTTTTAGGGCCTGAATGGGATCATTTAGAGCCCGTCTCTCGTGCAGAGGCATCAAGGTTCGATGTGAGGAGTGGTGGTGATGGAGAGCTGGTCCAGCTCAATATATTTAACCTTTATTATATTTAAAAGGGATGGATGGGGGCACACGGGGCTGCAGGTGAGGCCAGGGCACATCCAGGCTCCCTGCATCTCCCCCTGACCCCGTTCCAGGGGTGTCCCTGCGGCTCTGGGATCCCCAGCCTTGTATCGAGGGGAAGGGGAATGTGGGGATCCACTGCAGCACCCCCATCCCACCCACATCAAAACATGAGCGAGTGGAGCGGGCTCATTTCAGCTGATAGCTGGGGCTGAATCCATGAAATCGAGCTGGGACCTCTCATCCTGCACTGCTGCTTCCCACCCACTCCAGAGCAAAGGCACTGGGGGGTCCCGAGCCCCCGTGGTGGTCACGGTGTGCCCCTTCCCGAGGTCTCTGCTCCCGCAGCTCCTCTCTCTGTTTCAGCATTTCAGCATTAATCGTTTTTTTTTCATTTCATCCCCCGGAGGCAGCGGGTGCTCTGTGCTCCACTGGCCCGTGGAATATCCCACCTGGTGCGACCTCAGGGCTGCAGAGAGCACGGGGGGTGCAGCCCCCCTGGCCCGGTGTTGTGGTCTGGCTTTGCAGCGTGGGGAGGCTCAGGATGTGCCCGGGCAGCTCCCCAGTTCCCTCCCTGCCTCCCTCCCCTGGCCCTGGCTCCTGCAGGGATGCTCAGTCAGGCACTTCCCATCCCTGGCAGGGATTGTCACTATTTGTGCCTCAAAGGTACCACCCCAGGGCCTGCCCAGGCTGGGGTGCCCCACAGTGGCTCCTCTGGCAGTGCTGGGGCAACCATGGCCACCACGTGCCAAGGGAAGTGCTCACCATGAGGCTGAGCTGTCCCCGGGCTGCTCGAGGCAGAGCAGAGAGCTGGGAACATCCTGGGCTAAAAATGATCCCTGTATCCAGCTTCAATTTGCTGCATTTAAATGAATTCCCTGTGGCTGGGATGCCCCCTCCCCACCCTGTGCCCCCCACGGCATCGTGGCCTCACATGGTGGGAGCTGCAGGGCTCAGGCTCCTGCACCGAGCTGGTCACTGAGGACCCGTTCCTGTGTCCCCCTGTCCCATCCCATCCCATCCCAATCCCATCCCATCCCATCCCATCCCATCCCATCCCATCCCATCCCATCCCATCCCATCCCACTCAGGGCACCACGATGCCCCACAGCCCCCCGTGCTCACCGCGGGCTCACCGGCACCTCCCAGGCTCCGTCAGGTCCCTCTGGCAGCTCCTGGCGTGGGCTCCTGCCCCGGCTCCAGCTCGCAGGGATCGCTCCTGTCCCTGTCCCTGCTCCCAGGCTGTCACCTCCGCTGCCCTCCCTGCCTGCCCCGGCCATCCCTCTCCCATCCTTATCCCCTGAGGGGTACAGGTGATTCAGCCGGGAGCGCTCCTGTGACACGCTGATGGCTGATGGCTGTGGAGCACCCGGGAGGATCCCGGAGCAGGGGATGATTTATGGGAACAGCACAGGGAGGGGAGCAGGAAGCTCTGTGGAGGCGCCAGGAGGGACCCAGAACCCCAGCCAGACCCTTTGCTGCCTCCTGGCTGATCAGATGTGGGGCTGGGGGAGGTGGGGGGTGGCCCCCGGCCCTCTGTGCCATCAATCTGCCCAGCCGGGTGTGTGATTGTGCCCGGTGATCGCTGCTCTTTCTGTGCCCTCGCAGGCCCCGCGCAGGAAATGGGACTTCTCAGGCCTCTGGACCTTCAGTTTTGTTCAGCTGTGAATTCCCCCGCCCTGGGGAGAGGAGGGGACGTGGGCAGTGGAGGGAGGGTGGTGGAGGGGTGGGAGGGGAGCTGCTGCAGCCCCCTGGACGCGGAGGATCCGTGGGAATCATCGAATCATCGAATCCCAGGATGGTTTGGGTTGGAAGGACCCTAAAGCCCATCTTGTTCCACCCCCTGCCATGGGCAGGGACACCTCTCACTAGCCCAAGTTGCTCCAGCCTGGCCTTGGGCACTCCCAGGGATGGAGCAGCCACAGCTTCTCTGGGAAATCCATTCCGGGGCCTGGCCACCCTCACAGGGAGAAATTCTTCCCAGTATTCCATTGATGAGATGGGTGAGATCACCCTGGGAGGTCACTGCATCTGATCTGTGCCCAAGGCACCTTCCCTGCGCCTTTGCCCCCATCCAGGCCCGGTCTGGGTGGCGGGAGAGGCAAATCCATGGCTGAGCATCCTCATCCCAGCCCCCGGTGCCGGGGAGCGATTCCTCCCCCAGGCACGGAGTGAGCATCCATTCCCCTCGGAGCTGCTCTCTTGCAAGGTAACCAGCATTATATCCGGCCCAATTGCTCCAGCATGATCCTCCTGAATGTTGCACAGCATGTACACGGCGTCTTATGGAAAATACATGCCCCTGGGTGAGCCTTTTAATAGCGCCGGCTCCTGCCCGGGGGGCGGGGGGGCCTCACTCCGCCACGGCGCTGCCAGGGAATGATTGAAAAGTTGGGGCTCGCCGTAGGAAACCCCCCGCTGTGGGGAACAACGTGTTTTCATTCCCCTGCCAGGTAACAAATGAAAAGAATTGCCATGAATGCTAATGGGGAGGGGAGCGGGGACGCTGCCGGGGCTGCCGGGGCTGGAGGTGGGGATGGGGCCAGCAGGGATGGGGAGGGCTGGCCCTGGGAGTGAGGGAGCTGCTGGGGGGACCCCGCTTTGGCAGGTGGAGGGTGGTGGAAAACCCCCCAGCATGGAGCTGGTGGGTGTTACAGGGAGGGTGCTCTGGGGTCCTGAACCAAAATCACTTCATTGGCAACAGAGTGCAGCTGAGGGAATGTGCTGGTCCCCTGAATCCCCCTTGGTGTGAGCTCCTATCCCTTGGGGAGACCCTGGTTTTGCCAGCTGGAGCTGGTCATGCTGTGGAAAACACGCCTGGCATGGGATTGGTGGGTGCTACAGGGGGGATGTTTTGGTTTGCTGAACCAAAATCACTTCTTTTTACAACAAAATGCAGCTCAGGGAACACAGCAATCCCCAAAATTCCCCCTGGGGGAGCTCCCATCCTGGGAGGGACCCCAGTTTTTGCAGGTTGGAGCTGGTCATGCCATGGAAAACACTCCCTGGCACTGGACTGGTGGGCACCATGGGGAGGATGCTCTGATGCTGTACCAAAATCACTTCTTTTTGCAATGAAATGCAGTGAGGGGAACACAGAAACCCCCAAAATTCCAAGCTTCCAACTCCAGGGAGCCTGTCCTGGTGTCACAGCAGAGGTGCCTTTGAGCTGGAGCAGCCAGAGGAGGGCTGAGCTGTCACCGTGGCGGGGCTGGGAAGCGGGAGGGTAAACACGGATGAACAGCCTTCACCCACTCTGGTAAATATTTTATATCCCACACCAAGAAAAGACACTCCTATTTAAATGATTTATCAGGGAAGATCATGTAGAGGTTTCCATAAAATATGTAGGGCTCCTAATCCCGACATCATCAAGCCAAGAGGACCGGAATCATTTATTACCCTCCCAACAGCCGCGCGGCCGCGGGGACACGACTGACAAATAAAAGTGTGTTTACAGCTTTTGGGCTCCTCTGGGGAGAGGTAAATCACGGCAGGGGTGGGAAGGGGAGAGGGGGCCGGAAATGAAGCGGCAATTCCCGTCTGTCACGGCAGGGCAGGGCAGGGAGATGCCGGACACACACGGGGCATCCCGGTGTCCCCCGGTGTGTCCCCCGGTGTCCCCCCGGTGTCCCCCCGGTGTCCCTGTCCCCGTGGTCACGTGCTGGGTGCAGCAATGCTTGTTCTCCAGTGAGGTTTGGGGGGTGGGCCCTGGATGTAAACCCCTGTGGGATGTCCCAGTGTGCCCAGATGTCTGTGCATGTTGAGGCCGTGCCACCTGGGATGGGTTTTCCGTGGGCACCAGCAGGGTTGGGATGGGGCCCACAGGGATATGATCCCTCTCCCTTGGGGCTGGAATCACCCCCGTACTGCCACTTGACACCTGGGAGCCCGGGAGGGTGGGCACTGGGGACAAACCCCTCTGGGATGCCCAGATGTGCTCAGATGTTGTGCAAGTTGCAGCTGGACTGGGATGTGTTTTCCAGGGGCATCAGCAGAGTCAGGATGGGGCCTGCAGGGATTCAGCCTCTTTCCCCTTGGAGCTGGTACCCACCCCGTGCTCCCACTCCACTCTCCCGTCACTGCAACCCTTGGGTCCATTTACTGAGAGTTTCCCCTGTGTTCTGCCCCTCAATTATCTCCTTTCCCCATCCTTTTGCACCCATTTGTTGAGGATTTTCCCCCATCCTCTGCCTCTCCACGATCCCATAACCCACCCCCTCCCCTCATCCTTTGGGTCCATATATTGGGGTTTTTTTCCCCCCTCACCCCCTGGCACCGGGCTCGGGGGGTGCCCCGGAGAGGCGGGCGGGCAGCGGAGCGGCGATTTGGAATGCGGCGATTTGGATTTGGAATGCGGCGATTTGGAATGCAGCGGCGGGAGCGCAGCCGTGGGGCCGGCGCCGCGTTATTAAGGGATTAGCAGGTTGTCTTGGCGCTCAATTGTAGATAAGTGCCGCGGTTTGTATTATCTTTTCACGCTGCACCGCGAAGGATGACAAAGAGACAACATGGGTGTCATGGCCTTCAGCATATCATTAAGGGTAATTTGTCTTGCGGGGAGGGGGAGGCGAAGGGAGAGGGAAGGAGAGGAGGCGAGGGAGGACAGGGAAAGGCAGCCTGGGAGGAGAGAGGGGATTAAAAACTAAGAGAGGAGATTAGGAGTGAAATGGGAACTGTATGGAGAGTCAGCCAGGCGGGGAGAGGCGATGGCCACGAGGGGAGGGCCGGGGAGGGGCGGGGGTGTCACCCTGGGACCGGCTCCTGTTCCGGGGGGACTCAGCCGGCAGGAGAGAGAACCTGGGCTGGGATGGAGGAGACAGGATGGTGGGGGGCTTCACAGACCCCCAGTTCTCTTGCAAGAGCCCCAAACCTCTCCCTCAGCTCCATCATCTATATTGACCTAAAGTAATGAGGGGATCCAGCTGGGTGTCCCGGGAAGTGGGACACACCCCAGGGAATAAAGGGAATCCAACCCCCCTCCATTACTGACTGACCAGTCCTGGGGCTTTGGGGGGCTGATGGGGAACAGTGAGACAGCTGTGGCTCCTTGGTGTAACCCCCTCCTCAGGGCCACCTGCTCCTTGGTGTAACCTCTTCCTCGTGCAACCCCCTCCTTGGTGCAACTTGGTCCTTGATGCAGCCCAGTCCTCGATATAATCCCCTCCCTGGTGCAGCCTGGTGTGGCCTGGTCCTGCTGTCACCCCGTGCCCCTCCCCAAAGAGGGTGGTCAAATCCCTGAAGGGCTGGTGGTGGCTCCTGGGGGACACAGACACGCCAGGACAAGGGACATCCAGGTGCTGCTGTGATCCCCCAGGTGCCACTGTGGTCCCCCAACCTCTCCCTCCGCCGCAGGGGCCGGGTGTCCTGGGGCCAGGGACGTAGCTGGGGCTGGGGACGGGGCATCCTCCAGCACCCCCTCCCTCCCCTCCCCTTCTGATAATCCTATTTTTGAACCAGGGGATTAGGATCAATACTTCACTCCTAATGCTGTGGTAATACAGTGTTACACTGCCAGTGCCAGTTCCCTGCTGAAACACTTAAGGTAGTTTAAACCCATTTGTGCCGGGGAGTGCCGTGAATCCACAACGAGCTCCGAGCCCGGCCGAGCCTGAGCCGGGTGCCAGCCTGGGGCTGCCCGCACTTTGCTGCCCACTGCCAGCCCTGGGTACCCTCAGGGATCCCAGGGGGCTCCTGGAGCCCAACAGGGCCATGCTGAGCCAGGACTGGGGGTGCTGGGGCTGCCACTGAGTCCCTGCAGCCAAGCAGGGCCGTGTGGGCAGGAGCTGCCCACCCTGGGGATGATCCCAATGTCCCTCGTGAAACCCCTCATGCAATAGGCCCCTGGTGGCCCCCTGAGTTCTGGGTGCCCCCAGCTTTGTCCCAGCTCTGCGTGTCCCCAGCACTGTCCCCCAGGTGTCCCTTGCTGGCCCTGTGGCCGAGGGATCCCGACCATCCTTGGCTCCAAATCAGCCGAGGGGTTTGAGCGGCTCCCGGGAACAGAAACACAAACATTTCCATCCCGCCTGATTCCCAATTAGCTCTGCTTTCATTAGGTGCTAATGGAGAACAGGGATTTGGGATGCCTGGCACGGCTCGGAAATGCTGATTCACCCGGAGACCTCCCTCTTGCCAGGCCAGAGCCCGCTCGAGGCAGCTGCTGGTCAAAAAATCCTGGCCAAGCAAGCTCCAGGAATGTCTTGGGAGCTGGAGGGTGTTTGCTGGGCACGTGGCAGCTCCAGCTTTGGCAAACACCATCCTGGGGATCCAGGGATCCAGGGCACCCCCCACGTGGTCCCTCCCTCTCCCGTTTCCCAGGGATTCCATGTGGGATGCTCGTGCCATCTGGCACCAACTGGTGATGATCCGGATCCGTCCCCTCTGCTCAGAGTAGTTTTCAATTAAAACCAAAACATCCCGTAATAACCCACAGAGGGGTTTTTATTTCCTTCCCTTCTTTAATTTTTTTGAAAATAAATCTATTATGAGGAGCTTAGAGGTGGATGTAAAACCGGCGAGGGACGATCTGGGGATTAGGGATGGGCATGTTCCTGGTGTGATGAGCAAAGAAAAGACAATCCATCTGGGGCCAGAACAGGTCTGGGAAGAGTGTCCAGCTGGTTTTGGGAAGGGGACAGTGGAGCCAGAAAGGGGACATCAGGGCTGGGAAGGGGATGCTGCGTCCAGCCAGGACGGTGGAGCTGGAGGGGTCCCCCCCAACGGCTCCGGAAGCAGCGGCGAGATCCCAAAGCGGGACCTGCGCTCCCGCCGTGCTCCCACCCCCTCCCTCCTCCTCACGGCCCGTTTAGCATAAAAGTCATTTTGGTCGGGGACCCCCGGCTGCTGCTCCCTCATTCCCAGGCACCGGCGCCCCCGCGGGATCTCTGCGCGGGGCCAGCAGCGTTTAACCCCCCCGCCAAGGGGAATTGGCTGCTTCGCCTCTTCCCTGACCCCAAAAAGACAATGAAATCGTGCACAAAACCAATAGATTTGAGCCACAGGCCTGCGGAGAGGAGAGAGGAATAAAATACAGATGGAGCCTCGTGCGGCGGGGATGGGAATGGATTCCGAGCGGGAGCCGGGACGTGCCGGGGCTGCCCGGGGTCGGGATGGGGTGACCCCCCCAGTTCCACGTGCACCTCATGGCAATGCTCGGGGTGGCTGTCTGGGGGCCCAGTCCTGCTTGTCCTTGAAAAATGTCCAGAATTTCCTCCCCAGGAATTGCCAGCCCGATTTTCACAGCCGCTTTGGGTGAAAAACCCACGTTCTGAGCAAATCCTGTGACTGCAGGTTCCGTGGGTGGGTCCACAGGGGTACCTGGAGCATCCCGGGATGGCTCATCCCGAATCCCTGCGGGGCTGGAACCCTCAGAGCCTGCTCATCCCCCTGCCTTAACGCACCACCTCTATTTATTCTGCTCCTGTAACTGTAAAATTGATTTTCTTGCAACAAGCCGCTCGTCTTTCACCACCCAACGCACCCAAACGCTCCGACATAAGACACTGGCAATTTTTAATTAGTTTCCTTTCTCCCTCCTGCCTCCCCGAGCAGGCATGTGGAACCGGAACAGGGCAGCCCAGAAAGGAGCGGGATCCAGAGGTGACAAAAGCACTTTTTATCCTTGATATGATTATTAATAATACACTCGTTTACCTAATGAGGCGGGAGCGTGAGAGGGGGGGCACAGGGAGGTGATTAGTGCTGCCTTCACTGCAGCCATGCAGGAGTAGCTTCAAACACTGGAATCTTTAAATATTGTCTGGGAGCAGCTCCGGGATGTTGGTCCCTTCCCCACAAACACCCACGGGCCCCCAGCCCAGCCCTGGCTCCTCTGGGGGCTTCACTTGGTGGGTCCTGCCGGTGTCCCCTGGGTCATGGTGGGAGTTTTTCAGGAGGCCCTGGGAAGTGACCTCCTCACCCACACGTGGGTGACCCCAGCCCAGAACTAACTGGAAAACCCACAGGGCTCATCACACCCCTCTGATAACGAGCCTGGCCTAATTAAAGCCTGAATGGCTGGTTTGGGGAGCCCCAGGGTTCTGGCACACCCTCTCCCCCTCCAGCCCGACCAACCCCACAGGGGCTGCTGTGAGTCCCCATTTTGGGGGTCCCACCACCCTGTGCCCCTCGAGGGGCTGTGCTAAAGCCAGAAGCCCTCTGATGAAGCTTCAGGGACACAGCGAGGTGCCAGTGCCACGTGTCCCCTGTCACCAACGCCCTGGACGGAGGTCACTGCCACTGCCCTCGGCTGGTGCCGAGCGGGGCAGCCCTGGCGTGACCCCCCAGCCCCCTGTGCCCCCTGTCTGGGTGGGAGAGGTATCCAGAGCCCCGAGCATCCCACTGCAGGAAGCAGGGAAAGGGCAGAGGAGTGAAACCCCAAACACCAGCACGTGTGTGCACCCCAGTGAGCCGCCCAGAAAAAGTTACTGCTGGGAGAGGGGGAGGAAAGGAGAGAATAAAAGGAAAAAAAAAAAAAAAAAGAGAAAAAAAACAGGGGAAAAAAGGGCAGGAAAGTCCTGCGGCCTTTTGCCTTGTCAGTTCTCCGTCTGCTGTCACTCAGCCGCCGAATTCTCCTTCAAGTTGTCATAGCGAGGCTGGCGGGGATTATGCGGCGGCTCTGTCCAGAATTGATTCATGTGGAACGCGTGCTTGACGGGCGGAACCGCCGGGCTGAGCGGGAGCCGCTGAGACCCCCGATTTTCCCACCTTCCTCACACAATCTGGTATTGTTTGGCCGCAGCCTTAGTGATCCCTGCGCCGGGGCTGTGACTGACACAGCTTTGAGGCTCTAAGGCGTATTTTGAATTTCTAAAACCTCTCAGGAAGTCCCCGGGGTGCCTTCTGCCATTGTCTTGTTTCTCCTTTCGCCTTTTTCCCTTTCCACCCCGAACCCCTCCTGCATTCCCCACCGCCTCCTCCTCCCCCTTTTTTTGCCCCTTCCTCCCCCTAATTCCAGCCCCTCAATCCCTGACACAACCCTTTTTTTTTTTTCCTTTCCCCCCATGTTTATGCTCCGACTCTCCCTGGAGCTGCTCAGCCACTTCGCAAACACGATTTAAAAAAAAATTAAATAAAACAGAGAAAAACTAAATAAAGCTCTAAAAGTTCCCAAATCCTTGATCCGCTGTGGAGAAGAAGAGCTTTACTTGTTTGCTTTTAATCAGCTGACACAAACCCTGAGATGTGCTGAAAAATAATAATAGTAGAAACAAATCTTTCGCCGAGTCATAATGGAAATAAATCTTTCACCTAAACTTAATAGAAATAAATCTTTTACCTAATCTTAACAGAAATAAAGCTTTCAGCTGATCTATCGTGTGCTTGTGCCCGTCCTGCTGCCCACACTGCTCTGGCCATCCATCCCCATCCATCCTCACCATCCCCACCCATCCCCACCCATCCCCACCCATCCCCACCCATCCCCACCCATTCTCACCATCCCCACCCATCCCCATCCATCCCCACCCATCCCCATCCATCCCCACCCATCCCCACCCATCCCCACCCATCCCCATCCATCCCCACCCATCCCCATCCATCCCCACCCATCCCCACCCATCCCCATCCATCCCCACCCATCCCCATCCATTCTCACCATCCCCACCCATCCCCATCCATCCCCACCCATCCCCATCCATCCCCACCCATCCCCATCCATCCCCACCCATTCTCACCATCCCCACCCATTCTCACCATCCCCACCCATCCCCATCCATCCCCATCCATCCTCATCCATCCCCACCCATCCCCACCCATCCCCACCCATCCTCATCCATCCCCACCCATCCCCATCCATCCCCATCCATCCTCATCCATCCCCACCCATCCCCACCCATCCCCACCCATCCTCATCTATCCCCACCCATCCCCAGCCATCCCCATCCATTCTCACCATCCCCACCCATCCCCACCCATCCCCATCCATCCCCACCCATCCCCATCCATCCCCACCCATTCTCACCATCCCCACCCATCCCCATCCATCCCCACCCATCCTCATCCATCCCCACCCATCCCCAGCCATCCCCATCCATTCTCACCATCCCCATCCATCCCCACCCATCCCCACCCATCCTCATCTATCCCCACCCATCCCCATCCATCCCCATCCATCCCTACCCATCCCCACCCATCCCCATCCATCCTCACCCATCCCCACCCATCCTCATCCATCCCCACCCATCCCCATCCATCCCCAGCCCATCCCCATCCATCCCCACCCATCCCCACCCATCCCCATCCATCCCCACCCATCCCCATCCACCCTAATCCATCCCCATCCCTGCCATCCATCCCCCCCCCGGGGTCATGCAGAGGGACCATTCCACAGGATCTGGACGAGGAGTTTCCAGCTGGATGGAGCTTTCCCAGCAGGAGCCCCCCGAAGGGAGCAGGGTCCCTGTTTGGATCGGGCTGTTCCCAGTGCAGGGTCCCCGTTCGGATCGGGCTGTTCCCAGTGCAGGGTCCCCGTTCGGATTGGGCTGTTCCCAGTGCAGGGTCCCCGTTCGGATTGGGCTGTTCCCAGTGCAGGGTCCCCGTTCGGATTGGGCTGTTCCCGGTGCAGGGTCCCCGTTCAGATCGGGCTGTTCCTGGTGCAGGGTCCCCGTTCGGATTGGGCTGTTCCCAGTGCAGGGTCCCTGTTTGGATCGGGCTGTTCCCAGTGCAGGGTCCCCGTTCGGATCGGGCTGTTCCCGGTGCAGGGTCCCCGTTCGGATTGGGCTGTTCCTGGTGCAGGGTCCCCGTTCGGATTGGGCTGTTCCTGGTGCAGGGTCCCCGTTCGGATTGGGCTGTTCCTGGTGCAGGGTCCCCGTTTGGATCGGGCTGTTCCCGGTGCAGGGTCCCCGTTCGGATTGGGCTGTTCCCGGTGCAGGGTCCCTGTTCAGATCAGGCTGTTCCCAGTGCAGGGTCCCCGTTTGGATTGGGCTGTTTCCGGTGCAGGGTCCCCGTTCAGATCGGGCTGTTCCAGGTGCAGGGTCCCCCTTTGGATTGGGCTGTTCCCGGTGCAGGGTCCCCCTTTGGATTGGGCTGTTCCCGGTGCAGGGTCCCCCTTTGGATCGGGCTGTTCCCAGTGCAGGGTCCCCCTTTGGATTGGGCTGTTCCCGGTGCAGGGTCCGGGCTCTGCCCCTGCCCCCCCACTGCCCCCCGGCCCCTCCGGGCCCAGCACTGGATAACCATTTCCCATTTCCAGTCTTAATCTTATAAGAACGAATTGAGAATGACCAGTGTAAATACACAGGTGCCACTGGGAGCAGAAAGCACTCTTTAATCTCGGATATGAAAACAATTCCCTGCTCCGCGCGCTGGCAATCAGCGAGTGCCATCAGCTCCGCGCTCTCCCCGGGAACACGAGAGCTTATAAATATGAATTAGTGCAGAGAAAATCTACTCTCTTACCTAAAGCTAAATGTTATCTGGGTCCCTTTCCAGCAGTGGCTGACATTTCCAGAGTGCTTTTAGTCACATCTGCGGGAAGACAACTCATTTCTTGTCTAAAAAAAAAGAGGGAGGAGAGGGAGAAAGGGAAGAGGGAGGAAGCAGAGCAGGATGCAGGGAGAGGCTGGGAAAGAGGGAATGCTGGATGCCTGAGCCTCCTCCAGGAGAGGGGAGACGCTGGGTGGGCTCTGGGTCGGCTCCTGGAGCCAAAGCCCTGAGGCAGCAGCACAAAGTGATCCCACCCGAGGTGCTGATGGGGCACCTGTGGAGCACCAAGAGCAGGAGATGATGCCTGAGATGGAGCTGGGAACATCCCCAGGGATGCCCAGAACCAGGGAGGTTCAGCACTCCTGGCCTGGTGCAAAGAGGGGCTGTGCTGCCCTGCCAGACCGGGGAAACCGAGGCACAGAGTGGGAGCTGCTCCCAGGGGCCGAGGGGATGTCCTTGGAAAGAGGGGAGCTGATGGGGCAGGGGGTCCTGGGCATCCCCAGCAGCAGGAACACATCCCAGACATGGGGTTTGTTCTTCCCCAGCAGCATCCCGGCCTCCAGCACCTCTCCTGCCTCTCCTACCCTCTGGCTCTGGGAGCACGAGGGACTCCCCAAAGGGCCCCACGACCCCCCGGGCTGGCGATGGGGCAGGATGTGACCCCACAGCAGCTGCAAACCCCCTCCTGCTCCCTCCCACTCCCTGCAAACACGTCTTGGAGGGAAGGATCCAGAGCCCGGAGAGGCTCTAATGGGATGCTTAAGCCGCCTTTTAGGTTTTTAATGAGCGGATCCCGGCAGGAATGCTAAACACGGGCAGGTACAGCCCAGCCCCGCCGGCAGCCGCGCGTGTTCCCGTGTCCTTGTCTGGCTGAAGTGAGCTCTGACCTCATTTGCTTCGCGCCGTTCAATTAACGAGGCGAGCGGCGCTGGGATGGGGGGGGGGGATGCTGGAGGGGGTTCACCCCGTGTATTAATTTCCATTTTATGTTCCAAACAATTGAGCAGCACACGGAAGCAGCCGGTCCCTCGCGGGGACGTTCCCAGACTGCTCTGCCGGCGCTGGGATTTGCTGGGGACGCCCAGCTGGGCGCTGGTGGTCTGGGGGCTTGAAGGGGCTGTGGGGGTCCCCTCTCAGGCCTCACCATCCCCTTCTCCACCCAGGGAAGGGCCCTGTGGCCGTGTTTGGTTCATGTCCCTCCATCTTGTGCTTCATCCGGAACGTCGATGGCTGCCAATGAGACAGAAATGATTGGGAAAGGGCGACAGAGGGAATGAAATGTTTCCCGGGATGTTAAAATAGCGACTTCAGGCACCTAAATTTATGCTGCTCTGAAATGGATTTTAGTCCAGTGTAATGAGAGAACGGAATAATTAATTCCTCTCCCGCAGACAAAAGGCTGGAGGCTCAAATCCAGCCCCATGGTCCCACCGAGCTGGAGGAGGATGGGACAGGTCCTGGAGCCGGGGCTGGATCATGGAGGTGCAGCCCAAGGCTTGGATCTGCCCCCGGGAATGTGTCCCAGATGGGGATGGGGTGCTGCAAGGGGCAGTCCCCTCCTCTTGGAGATTTTGGGGTGCTGGGGTGTTCAGGGCATTGGGGCTGCCCCATCCCGATCTCCCTCTGCCCAGGCTGGATCCCACACCCCATCCAGTGCCCACCCAGGGGTGTCTGTGGGTGCTGGGGGGGACTGTACCCCTCTCTGAGACCTGAATTGGGGGGTTTCCAAAAGGAAGGAGCTTCCTCTGTGCTTCCAGCACGGCCCCCCACTCTTCGGGGGCCAGGGATGAACGGGGGGATTGTGTTTGCTCGGAATCAAGTGATAAATATTAATTATGCAAAGCAGCCTTTCCCAGCCCACCCTTGTCTCCACAACATGCCAGGACGGGGGAGCAATGGAGGCAGAGTCAATTTATTCATGGAGCAGGTCACTCCCTGTACGAACATCCCTTTCAAAAGGGAGTTGCAACTGGAGGAGATCAAGCAGGGCTGAGTTTGCCTCCCTCAGATATGATAAAATATTCTAATAAATACTGAGGAATCCATGGGGAGGACAATGTTTTATGCCATCGAGACCTTCCCAGCAGCATTTTTCGTAGGGGTCTCCCACTGCCCCTTGGCCCCACCAGAGGGTCAGTGCTCCACGGGGTGCTTTCCTTGTTTCCAATTTTTAGTAAGAAAACACCTAAATTGGACATTCAGGAGGGATTTCCTCCTCCCTTCGCTGCAGGAAACACAGCAGCCCACAGGTATACCTGGGTATAACTGCACCCCAGCCCCCTCCTCACTCCCACCCCACTCCTGGACCCACTGTGACCCCGTTCCCATCCCATCCCCACTCACTTCCCATCCCTGGCGCCATCCCAAACCCATCCACAGTCCCATCCCAGTCCAATACCTACTCTCATCCCGTCCCTGGCCTCATCCCACCTCTCTCCTCAATCCCACACCCATTCCATCCTGTTCCTGGCCCCAGCCCAGTCCATCCCAGTCCCACCCCAGCTCTGCCATTCCCAGTCCCATTCCCACCCCTCCCAGCCCATTCGCACTCCATCCCCGTAACCCAATCCCGCCCCAATCCCAATCCCAGCCCCTCCCCGTCCCCTCCCATCCCCGTTTCCCCCCCGTCCCCCCGTCCCCATCCGGTGGGCGACGGCGTCACCGTGCGGCCACTGCGGGCAGAGCCCGCGCCCCCCGGCGGGACGCGACCCCCTGTCCTGGGGACAGCGGGCTCGGGGGGCTCGGGGGGACGGCCCCGGCCCCCGGTGGGTGCGGGGCTGCGAGTTCTCCCCGGGGCTCGGGGCAGGGTGGGGGTCTCGGCACCGGGGCGGGCGTGCCGGGTGGTCCCGGGGATCGGCCGCGATGCCCCCGCCCTGGCCCCGCCGCGGGGCCCGATCCTGCCGCTGCGGGGCCCGATCCTGCCGCTGCGGGATTGGGGGGTCGGGGCCGCCCGGACCCCGCGAGCACCGGGCGGGTCCCGCAGCCCCGGGGGGCGGGGGGCTGCGAGGGGGGTGCAGTGGCGGCGCCGGGCCGGGGGGTGGCACGGCCGAGCCAGGCGGGAGCGCCGCGGCCGCCGGTGATGCTGCCGGGGAGGGTCCCGGTGCTCCGCAGCCCCGGCCCCCCTCCCCACCTTCCTCTCTCCCTGCAGCCCCCGCTCCCGCTTCCCGGCGCCTCGGCAGCCTCTCATCCCTTCATCCTCTCATCCCTTCATCCTCTCATCCCTTCATCCTCCCATCCCTGATTCCTCCCATCCCTGATTCCTCCCATCCCTGATTCCTCCCATCCCTGCGTCCTCTCATCCCTGCATCCTGCCATCCCTGCAGCCGTTCTGCCCGGCGTGCCTGCGCTCCCGCATCCCGGCATCCCTCCATCCCAGCAGCCTCTCATCCCTCCATCCCGGCATCCCTCCATCCCTCCATCCCGGCATCCTCCCATTCCTCCATCCCAGCTCCGCTCAGCGCCCTGTGAAGCCCCTCCAAGGATCTGAGCCGTGACCCCCCGGTTTTGGGGAGCCAGAGGGGGCCGCACGGGCCGGGGGTGCCGCGGTCGGGCTCAGCACCAGCCCCGGGGCGGGCGGGGGCTCAGGACCCCCCGGGCCCACCCTCGGCACAGCCCCCCGCGCCGGGGATGAGGCAGCGCCGGGGGGGCCACGAGCGACTCCGCAGGTAACGGTACGTGCTGGGCCCCGACCCCACCCCAAAAACTGCCGGGGCTGCGGGGGTGGGCGGGGGTCGGGGGGCTTTAAGGGTGGCTGCAGGACTCGGGGTGCAAACACCCAACGTGCCAGCCCGTGGGTGCAGCCTCCGGCCTGCCGAGCTCTGCAGAGCCCGGGGATCCCCAGAAAGGTGGGATGGGGCGGGAAAGGGGGAGGAGGGTGGTGAGAAAAGCCATGGGGGGACACAGGACACAGCTGGGGGGGTGGGACGGGGGCATTATCTCTGAAAAGGCAGTGTACGTGCCTGGGGGGAAGGGGATTTGTGGCTGTGATTCCACGGCGCTCGATAATCCCCAGCCCTGGTTTTCCCTGGGCCATCTGGGCGCTGGAGGGGGGGCCGTGGCCATGCCGGGGTCTCCCCTTCCCACCAGCTGGCGGGAGCTCTCCACCCCCGGCCCACCATGCCGTCCTCCAAGAGTGACAGCGAGTTCTGGATCGAGGGATCCCACCGCGAGGTGGCCCTGGAAGATTTCTACGTCGTGGGCCCCGAGCTGGGACGGTACGGGCTGGGAGGGGGACTGGGAGAAACTGGGGGGGCAGGAGACCCCCTGGGATGGGATCGTGTTCTGGTTGGGGCAGGGACAGGCCTGGTGGGGAGAGGGGTGGAAGGATGTGGGGAGGGGATGGAGAGATGTGGGGAGGGATGGATACAGAGCGGGTTGGAGGGATTCAGGAGGGATGGATGAAGGGGGATGGAGGGATGCAGGGAAGGCTGGATGAGGGGGGTTGGACTGTGGCAGACCCTCCCCTCACGTGCAACCTGGGCCTTGGTTTGTGATGCAGCAGCCGCGGTCTGGGAGCACCGTGGGGGGCTGGCAGGGTGGGCCTGGGGTCCCTGTGCCTGTGGAGCTGCACGTTCCTCACCCATGGTGGGGAGTGGGATCACTGCTGGGTTTCCATTGGCAGAGGATCCTGACAAACAGCAGTTTTGGCAAAAGCAGGAGTTTAAGGGCTCTTGTTGAGGTGTGGCCAAGTCAGCCCAGGGCTTGGCAGTTCCCAGCCCTGCAGAGGGATGTAGGACAGAGGGACAGGCCTGGAGCCCCTGGAATCCATCCGTCCATCCATCCATCCATCCATCCATCCATCCATCCATCCATCCATCCATCCATCCATCCATCCATCCATCCATCCATCCATCCATCCATCCAGGTTTCAATCACACTGGTCTCAGTCTTGGAGCCACCCACTCGCAGCCACACACATGGATCCAGGTGGGATCTGAGGCACTGGGAGCCCACTCACCGTGCACAGCTTTCCCTCAGTGCCTCTCCTGGCAAGGCGGGGTCCAGCTGTGGCCAGGAAGCCCCAGGGAGCAGGAGAGGGATGGAGGGAGCAGGGGAGGGATGGAGGAAGCAGGGGAAGGATGCTCAGGGCTGCTCCCTCCATCCCTCCCTGCACGTGCCAGTCCGGGCTCTCTCTGCAAATCCCATTGTTCGACATTTTCCAGTTCATCTGGAAAGCAAATGCAATTATCTCCTGTCCAGCCAAGGTTGATTGGGGATATTTACTCCAGGCCCCGAGCGGCGGCTGCGGGGGCGGCGGGGCCGGCGTTTGGGGTGTAGCGAATTCCGGCGCAAATCCAACCGCGCCCGTAATTGGGGAAATGTGAGGGGCAGCCGCGGGCACAGCGGGCCCTGGAGCCACCCCGGCTCCTCCTAAACGCCGAGCCGAGAGCTCCTAAATGAGCTCGTTAGCAGCGAGAATGGGGCTGAGAATCATCTGTGAAAATTATCTGAGAAAAATCTGGTGGGAGGGCGACTGGTCCAGGCTGGGATTCAGCTGCTGGAGACGGGGTGGAGGGTCCTGTCCCTGCATCTAGCCCGGCTGGGAGATCAGGAAAAAATCCCCTGGCCTGTCCCACTGGAAGAGCACTATCATGGTGGTCACAGCAGCAGCGGTGCCATTTTGGGTTCAAATCGCAGCTTTTGCCCGTTTTCCCGAGCTGGAGCAGCCGCCTCTCCCCTCCCAGAGGGAACAACGTGCTTCCAAATCGCTTTTTGTGTGCAAAGTAGAATTGCATGGAAAGTGTTGGGCGAAGGGATGAAAATGTTTCGAAACGAGGCGAGGTCTGGGGTTTGCTCCCCCCAGCATCCCGCTGGAACTCGGTACCCGGCTCTGCCGTTGCCATGGGAACGCCCTTCCCAAATTCAGCAGGATGAGTTGCCAAATCCGCTCTGGTTTTGAAGGCAAATCCCTCTTTCAGGAGAGCACCCGGGAGCGGAGGTCGAGGTCGCACAACCCTGCCCGGGGGCGGGTTTGGGGTGGGGGGAGGTTTTGGTGTGGAATTCGGTGGGTTTGGGTGTCCGTTCTTGCCAGCCCGAGGCTACGGGCAGGGGGGGTGCCGGGCATCTCCTGGCACAGCCTGAGCTCCGTCCCAGAAGGCGGCGAAGCCAAAGTGCAATAAAACGCGGCCGATTACTCGGGGGCAGGAATTAATGCGCTCCAGGAGCCAGGCGGGGAGATGGAATTGCAAATGAGCCCCGGAATGGCCCCGAGCGACGGGCTGATTTCACCGTCCAGCGCTCAGAAAACGTGATTAAGTCGATCTGCAATCGCCATCGGCTGAGGGCACGGCGGGGTGTGAAGGGAACGGTCACCCCGGGCGGGAGGTGCGCGGTGACCGGGATTGCCCCGCGTGCCGTGGCCGTGGGGACACGGCCGGGCTGGGGCTCTGGCAGCGTCCCCGCTGTCCCCGGGAGCGGGGCCAGGGAGGCTCCGTCCTGTCCTGAAAGCCGCTTAAGGATTTAAACCCCCTGTAGAACTCGCTTTTAATTAAAATGGCTTTGGCCAGGAAAGCCCGGGATGAGGATGGAGGGGGTGCAGGAGGAGGGGGATGCAGGAGAGGGGTGCAGGAAGGGGATGCAGGAATTGGGGTGGGGGTCTGCATGAGGATGGGGATGTACAAGAAGGGGGATCCCTAAGAGGGGGACCCACACTGAGCTCCCAGGACCTGGCACTGGCAAAGGTGCTGGTGAGGGGCACGGGGAGGGTGGGACCCCCTGCCCTGCCCCAGCCTCACGCCCCCCATGCCCTCCCAGGGGAGCCACCTCGGTGGTGTTCAGCTGCCAGGAGAAGGGAACAGGAGCCCCCTATGCTGCCAAGATCCTGAAGAAGACGGTGAGTTTGTGTGGGGGGACTGCAGGTGAGGGGGCTGCAGGGTGGGGAATGCAGTGGGAGGGGGTCCCTCCTCCCTGCCAAGGCCCCAGGGTGGGCACGGGGCTGTCACTGGGCATCCCCCCTGTGGTCTGGGGGTTCCCAGATGGACAAAACCTCTGGGATTTGGGCTGGGGGTGCAGCAGGGGGGGCACTGAGTGCATTTTTCTGGGAAAACAGGCCCTGGGACAGACATGGGAATGTGCTGGGGGGGTCTCTGGTTGGGGGCCGGACCCAGGCCCAGCAGCACAGCTGACACCACCTCCGTGTGGGCTCTGCTTCCTAGATTGACAAGAAGATCGTCAGGACGGAGATCGGGGTCCTGCTGCGGCTCTCACACCCCAATATCGTGAGTACAACCCCTTGACTCAGCTCCCAGATGCCTTAGGGTGGGGTCCAGGGCTCCTGGGGGTGGCTTTCCCCTTAACTCTGCCCACAGGCAGCCCAGTGCTGAGGGAAGAGCTGGGATATCCTTGTCCTCTTCCCATCCTGGTGCAGGATGAACCCATCACCCCATGGGAAACCCTCCCTGCACCCCATGGGGAACCCTCCCTGCACCCCATGGGAAACCCTCCCTGCACCCCATGGGAAACCCTCCCTGCACCCCATGGGAAACCCTCCCTGCACCCCATGGGAAACCCTCCCTGCACCCCATGTCCCCTCCCTGGCCCCCAGACAGGCTCCAGGTGACTCCCCACTTCCTGCCATATAAAATTCCTGGTCCTTGCAGCTCCTTTGAGCTCCCACCTCTGATATCAAGGACCCTCCATCCTCCCCCCCCCTCCCCAATCCCCTGGCCTGAGATTTCCATTCAGTAAGCAATTTCCAGCCAGGAGATCAAATGAATCCCACAGAAAATTGCCCGACTGTAATGAATCCTGCAAGGGGAGATAAAAGAGGAGGCTGGGGCTGCAGGGGCTGGGGCTGTGTCCCCCTCCTGCCTGTCCTTGCTCAGCGCCCAGGGGGGATAACGGGAGGGTGGAGAGGGGAGCGGGGCTGGAGCGATTCCCGACACCCAGAGCGGAGCTAATCCCACAACGGGAGGGGCTGGGGGGCTCTGTGCCACCCCCCACACACACACCCCTCCCCAGAGGGCTTATTCCCAGCTCCTTAGTTCCACTGAGAGATTGTAAGAGCGTCTTGGAGAGCACCTGAGTTAAAAAAATGGCACAGAAAGCTGCCTGGTGGATGCTGTGGGGCTGAGGGCTGGGGTGGGACCAGCCCTGCTCCGCTGGGATTGCAGCTGGGACATTGCTGGGATGTCACTGGGATGTTGCTGGGATGTCACTGGGACGTTCTGGGATGTCACTGGGACATTGTCTTCCACTGGCTGCTCCTGCCCAAGCTGCACATCCCTCAAACCCGGGCACAGTTGCTTCCAGCCCAGCCTCGTTGCCCACCCTCGGAGCTTCACTCTCTGGACGAGCCCCAAAACCTCGATGGAAAGAAATGAAGCCAGGAGAAATCCAGCACATCCAAATCCAGGGATAACAGGGATAAAGTGCTGGGGCTGGGATGTCCCTAAGCCCCTCAGCCAGCTGGGCCTGGGCCTGCCTTGGGGTGTTACAGTGTTTGGGGCAATCTGGTGCTTCAGCCTTTTCCATGGAGACATTCCCCTGGTCCCAGGGCAGATGCAGGGATAACAGCCAGAGTGGGGATCACCCACCCAGAGCAGCCCAGGTGACACCAGCATGGATGGGAAGAGGCTCCTCTCTGATGTGTTATCAGAAACACAACAGAAAATCCAATTTCTGCCCTCCCTCCCCCTCCCCTCTGCAGGCAGCGGCTCCTGGAGCCGTGGAGGAGGATCCAGCCACTTTGAATATTTAAATCCCCGAGGTTTCCGTAGGGTTCTGCTCATCCCAAGTTCAAGTGATTGTTGAAGAGGAGCTGCTCCGTTCCATTATTGACGCCGGAGCCGTCTCCGCTCTCGCTATCGTGCGGCACCGACCTCGACAGCGGCTGATAATAGGATTGTAAACTTTTGAAGTTAATGGGAAAATTATAGTGCTCCGTGTATTATTCTAATGCAATAAGCTGCCACACAGTGCCTCTCACCCCGCGGGGGCTCACGGCTTGTCACCCAGCCTGGCAAGGGAATGATTAAAGCCCCATGAAATTCGTGGTGTCACAAAAAGTCTTAAGAAGCATGAAATTCTTGGGTTTCCATTAAAAAAAAGAAAAAAAAAAAAAAGAAAAAAGGCAGAATTGCATTTTGAGGTGGCTGTTTTGAGAGGGGATCGTTTCCTTCCAGAGGGGCTGTGGAGGCACAGAGGGCTCGGACACGCTCAGCCCACGTGGGGGCTGAAACAGCAAAGCCGGGAGGAAAGCACTGGTTGTGCCTCTTCTGCTGCAGAACAGTCCAAGGGACAGTTCAGTCCCAGAGCCCCCATCCCAGAGTTGATCCCGTGGGGCTCTGTCTGTGTCTCCCACGTCCTGGCCCAGGGAGATGTGCAGGATTCATCCCGTGGGATGGAGGCAGGGCTGGGCAGAGGCACCGAGTGATGGAGCTGCGACACCAAACCACTCTGAGGGAGCCCCTCCTCTGGCAAATGAGCTTGGAGACACGAAGAGGATAAAGGCACCGGCTCTTCCCGTTCCCAGATTTATCTTCAATCCACGTGAAGTGAGCAGGGCTGCTGCAAACACTCAAAACCATTCGCTTTTAAACAAACCCCGAGGCAAGGAGGGAAACGTGCTGGTTGCCCCGAAACAACCCTTTTCCCCTGGCAGTCAAATGCTCCTGCCAGCACAGCCAGGATGTGTATCCCACATCCCTCATCCACACCCCACACCCCTCCTGTCGCCCTTTCCAGATCAAGCTGAAGGAGATTTTCGAGACACCCTCGGAGATCGCGCTCGTCCTGGAGCTGGTGACGGGGGGAGAGCTCTTTGACAGGTACGTCCAGCCCAGGGGCCCCTGGATGGATCCCCCAGGGATGGCGGGGGGAGGATGAGGATAGGGGGGCTGATGGTCCCGTGTGCCCACAGGATCGTGGAGAGGGGGTTCTACAGCGAGCGGGACGCGGCTCACGTGGTCAAGCAGATCCTGGAGGCTGTTTCGGTAACGTGTCCCCCAGGGAAAGGGTCCTGTGGGCGGTTTAGAGGTGTCACTGTGGGGGCTGCACCCAAATATCCCCGGGGAGAGGCACCCAGAGCTGCACCCATCCCAAATAACCCCGGGGAGAGGTGCTCAGGGTTGCACCCATCCCAAATACCCCTGGGGGAGGCATTTGCCCGCTCACCCTTGGCCTTCCACAGGCAGTGCTGGGAGATGGATCCACTTTTAGGGGGGATGAAGGGGAGGAGGGAGGAAGGTCAGTGCTGCTCTGCATGCCAGGTCTGCTGGAGATGGGGTTTCTATGGAAACAGGAGGGTTTAAAAATGGGAACTCCTAACTGGAAATGCCCTCCCCAGCCCCCCATGCCCTGCCGTGGGGGCTGTTCCCAAAGGGCCCCTCGGGCCAGTTGGTCCCGGGTTTGTGACAGGTCCCCAGTCACTGCTGACACCTCCCAAATTCTGTCTGAGGTCATTCCCTTCCTCTCCTCATCCCTCTTTTCCCCTCTGTGCAGTATTTGCACGAGAACGGGGTGGTGCACCGGGACCTGAAGCCGGAGAACCTGCTCTACGCAGACCTGTCCCCCGACGCGCCCCTCAAAATCGGTGGGTCTGGGGCCCCACTGGGGGGTCGTGGCACTAGGGGGGGTTCCTGGTGCCTGTCCCTGACAGCAGCACCGCTCCCCTGTGTCCCTCCAAGGTGACTTCGGGCTCTCCAAGATTGTGGACGAGCAGGACACGATGAAAACGGTCTGCGGGACGCCGGGGTACTGCGGTGAGCGGGGTGGGGCTGGGCTAGCAGGGGGATTTGGGGGGGCCCTTCCCTGCCTGAGGCCACGCACAGCTCAGTGCAGGGATGGCTGGCGGCTGTGCCAGGCCTGGGAGGCACCGCTGGTGCCCAGGAGGTGTTCCCTGTGCCGTGAGGTCCCCGCCGTGCCGGGCGGGGTGTGTTTGTTTGAACCCCCAAACTCTGCTTGCAGCCCCCGAAATCCTCCACGGGTGCCCGTACGGCCCTGAAGTGGACATGTGGAGCGTGGGCGTCATCACCTACATCCTGTGAGTGTCTCTGTGGGGTGGAACCAGGCTGGGAGGGGTTTGTCCCACCCCATCCCACAGCAGGGGGTGCAGCTCCTCTCTCCCCAACCCCACAGGCTCTGTGGCTTCGAGCCCTTCTTCGACCCCCGTGGGGATCAGTACATGTACAGCCGCATCCTCACCTGCGACTACGAGTTCGTGTCCCCGTGGTGGGACGAGGTGTCCCCCAACGCCAAGGACCTGGTGAGCAGGGCAGCCCCGGGGCTGGGGGACAAGGCTTCGGCTCGGTGCCCATGAAATAACCAAACCCGGGGCCATTTCGTCCCTTTTAGGTCAGAAAATTGATCGTTCTGGACCCCCAGAAGAGGCTGACGGTCTACCAGGCTCTGGAGCACCCCTGGGTCACCGGCAAGGCTGCCAAGTTTGCTCACATGGACAGCACGCAGAAGAAGATGCAGGAATTTAATGCCAGGAGGAAGCTGAAGGTAAATTGGGGGGCACCCATCACCCTGGGGGGCTGGAGCTGTGCCAGGGGGGGTTGGGATGGACATCTGGAAAAGATCCTTCCCCCAGAGGGTGGTGGGCACTGCCCAGGCTGCCCAGGGCAGCGGGCACAGCCCCAGGGCTGCCAGAGCTCCAGGGGCATTTGGACAATGCCCTGGGGGACAGGGTGGGATTGTTGGGGTGTCCTGGGCAGGGCCAGGGGTTGGGCTTGGACAGTCCTTGTGGGTCCCCTCAGCTCAGGGCGTTCTGTGACGCTGTGCCCCTGTGCCTTTGCCCCAGGCTGCCATGAAGGCCGTGGTGGCCTCCAGCCGCCTGGGCAACCACGGGCACCACGACTGCTCCCGCGGCGGGCGCAGCCAGGGGGGTCCCTGCCCACCCCAGGGCACGGGGACCGGCGGCCCCGCAGCCACCGCGGCCGGCGAGGACCTCGGCGTGTTCCAGAGCGACCACCCCCCCGTGCCCCCCGTGCCCCCCGTGCCCCCCGTGCCCCCCGTGCCCCCCGTGCCCGTGCCCGGCGCCGGCTGCCAGAGCTAATGGGGTCACCTCCGACCACCGACACCCACCGAGCCCTGGGGGCAGCCAGGGGGGCCGCCAGAGCCCCCAGCCCGCGGTCTGGGCTGTGGGACGTCCTTCTGTCGTGTCCTGTCCCCGTGAGTGGTCCCGGTCGCTGTCCCTGTGTGTTCTGTGCCCACCCAGCCCGGGGCACCGGGCAGGGCTGGGATGGGGATGGGACTCCTCTGCCCCAGTGGCTTCAAAACGAGGAGCAAAGAGCAGAACAAAGGGTTTCTCTCCCCTCCAAAGGCAGCGGGTTGTCTTTGAGGGGTTTGGACGTTCCTGTAAATAGTCCTGGAAGGTTTATTTCTTTAGGTTATCGCTGCCCCTTGCTGTGATGTCTCCAGTGCTGTCAGCTCCAGGCCCAGCTGTGGGTTTGCTGCTGTGTTAGACGAGGTTTTAGGAGCCTCTGAACCCAGATTTTTGATCCTCTCTGGAGAAAAGTGTGTGCCAGTGGTTCCCTCGCTGTCCCTAGTGGGCAGCTGTGACCTCCTCTGTTTTTCTTCCACCTGGTTTTGTGTGTCCCCATCTCGTCTTGCCGTGGATTCCTGGTGGTGCTGGGGTTGTCATGGAACTGGGAATGCTGGCCTGGCCTCTCCTTGGCATTCCAGGTCAGCATTTACACAACAGTTTTAAGCAGGAACAACACAACCCTTTCCCAGGTGCTCTGTGGGACTCAGTAACTGCTC
Source organism: Pyrocephalus nanus (assembly GCA_038380795.1). Classification (NCBI taxonomy): domain Eukaryota; kingdom Metazoa; phylum Chordata; class Aves; order Passeriformes; family Tyrannidae; genus Pyrocephalus; species Pyrocephalus nanus. The sequence continues at coordinate 5,441,862 of CM076287.1, read as the reverse complement.
TGCCCTGAGGGAGGAACATGAGTTTATAACTTCTTGGGCTGTTTGTTAGTTTTTTAATGAAATCAGGGGACAAACTTCCTGAAAAGAAGTTTTTTAGGCAGCACTTAGAGAGCCACAGGACAAGCATTTGCAGATTTTAATGCAGACCGAGTGGCCAGACAGGAAAAGCCATATTCCAGGTGGGAATTAGGGAGAGCACAGCTGCACAGAGCACAGCTGGAGGATCCAGCCAGGATTGATCCCTGGGCAGCCCATGGCCTGCACCCCCACGGTTTGGGTTCAGGGCAAAGCCTCACCTGGAGGACAGTCAGTGTGTCCAGGACGTTCAGCCCCCCAGGACGGGGTGCAGAACTGAACAGCTGGTACAGGAGGGGCAAAAAAAACCCCAAAATGGAGGTTTTGCCGAAGCTGAAGCTGCGGTGACGGACCCAGGGGTGACTGAGCAGGGTCAGCAGGGCCCTCAGGGCATGGGAGGAAAATGTGGCACCACGATTTTGTGTTTATTGGCAGCACAAGCAGAAATCAGAAGGGCTCTATGGAAGGGCTGAGCCATCTTATGGGGCTCAGTGATGTTCAGGGAGCTTCTAAAGCCAAATACAGAGGAGAAATAGGATGTTCAAGGGGGGTTTTACTTGGAAAAATATTATATCTCGAGCAGAACGGGACTTTTTCCAGCTGAGCTGTGCCTGGGTGGGATGTCACGGGGGAGGACGTGGATGCTGAGCCCAGGGGATGCTGCAGCACCAGGAAATTATCCCTTTTTCTTTGCATTTTGCAGCAGGGGCAGGTTTTTTCTCTCCTTTTTCTAATACTGAGGGCTGACCCTTGCAGTGTGTTCTCACCTCCCGTCTCTGTCCCACCCTCGGTGTGTCCTTCCAGCTCTGTGCTGTCTCCATGTGCTCCAGCGGGACCGGAACCCCACCTTGAACCTTGTTGTTTATTAACCCGGGTTTTACAGACTGTTTTATATCCTTGGACATGAAATACTGATTAAAGCACCTTGCAGGACCAGGCTGGAGTGCTCAGCACCCCCAGAGCCTGGGCAGCAGGGGCTGGTGCTGGGAATGGCTGTGACATTGCTGAGCATTCCCAATCCCGCAGAAAAGTGGGAATTTAGGTTTCAGTGAGGTAACAAAAAAATTAATTACACGAAGTGTCTCCAGTGGTAGAAGGCACCGGGCTGGGGGGAGGAAACTGGGAGCAAAACCAGGAGTTTGCCTCTTGTGTTAACAACTATTCCACAGGTATCCATACTTAAAGGCAGGAAAAATGTGCTCCTGGGGGTAAAGCCCATGGAGGTGCAGCTGGGTCTGTTGTTGTTTGCAGAGTGTGTTTGAGTGACTGCTCCGGTGCAGTGGTGACAGTTCTGGTACCGAGGTGTTCACAATAAAGTGTCAAACATCAGAGCGTGGGCTCCGTTTTCACTGTCACCCTCGGAAAGAAACAGGGCTAAAAACTGCCAGGGGGTGGTTTGGGTGGGAAGGGGCTTTGAGGGTCCCGCGGGTGGGACACCTCCCTTGGGCTGGGGCGGCCTCAGCTCGAGTGGGAACGGAGGAGCCTCCGAGACCCTTCGAGCCCAAACCAATCCCATTCGGGACTCGGTGACGTCACTCACGATAGTGACGTCATTCACTGTGATGACGCAACGCAGAAGATGACGTCATCGGTCTGCTCCCGTGCCGCAGCACCTCCCGCCCTCCCCGCGGAGTGGGCGGGGCCTGCCGCTAACCCTCCAATGGGAGGCGAGGGGGGGCGGAGCGTGCGGCGCTGCTCCCGCTCCCATTGGCTGCGGCCACCCGTGTTTTGGCGGCGGCGGGGACGGGGAGGGGCGGGGCCTGCGCGACAGGCGGCGCTCGTTGATTGGCCGAGGCGGGGCCGAGGGCGGGACCAGGGGCGGGTCCGGGCGGGCGGCGCATGCGCAAGGTGTCATGTGGCGGGCGGCGCGGGCGGTGGGGTCGGGAGCGCGCACGGTAACGGCCCCGCCCACCGGCCGGGGCGTGAGGGGGGCGAGGGGACCGGGCGGGAGGGGGGTCTGGGGGTCCCTCCGGCTGAGGGGACCGGGGGTGAGGGGGGTGAGAGGGGTCTGGGGGTCCCTCCGGCTGAGGGGACTGGGGGAGGGCGAGTCTGGCGGTCCCGTCCCTTCTCTCAGCACGGAGAGCGAGGGCGTCCCGACCCTCCCCTGGCCGGGCAGTGGGGAGCGGGGAGCCCTTCCTTCCCCTCGCAGGGGTTTGGGGGGGGGTCCCGACTCTCCCGTTATCAGGGTTTGGGGAGGGGGCTCGTCGTTCCCCTCCCGGGGTTTGGGGCTGGGGGGGTTTCGTCCCTGCCAGGGGGTGTTTGGGAGCCCCGGGGGCGGTTTGGGGGTCGGGTGGGGCCGGTGGGTCCCGCCCCGCCGCCCCGCTCCGTTCCGGGCGGTATTAACGGCCCTTCCTCCCTGCCCCGGAGCCCGCGGCACCCCCAGGACTCGGCCTCGTGAGTCGGATATAAAAGTCGGTCTAGCAAGTCGTTTTTAGGGTGTAAATGCCTAATTTTAGGGTGTAAATGCCTGTTTTCGGGGTTTGGTTGCAGGGTGGGTCGGGCAGGCCCGCAGTTGCCTTGGTTAATTTGTGACTGTGTCGTCCTCGTCCAGTGAGACCCACACGTGTTCCTGGGCTGAGGGAATTACTGAATCTTGGAATGCTTTGGGTTGGAGGGGATTTTAAAGCCCATCCAGTTCCACCATCGTGGGCAGGGCCACCTTCCACTAGACCTGGCTGCTCCAAGCTGGCCTTGGACACTTCCAGGGATGGAGCAGCCACAGCTCCTCTGGGCAAACTGCAGAGAAATGGAATTTAAAAATATAATTTCGGAGAATGCTGCGGGGTAACAGCACTGCAGTGATCCCAAAGCTAAAACAGTAATGACTTCAATAACGTGTTTGATTAAGTCCTGTGTTTCTTTAGAAAGATAAAGACAAAAGTGGACCAAGGCAGATGACTCCTTTATTCCCTTTTTTCCTCAGAGCGCACTGGAACTGCCCCTTTTCAGCCATGACCGACCCAGAGCTCGTTCTCTGCAAGTGGAAGAGGCGTTTGTGGCCAGCCAAGGTAACGAGGAAGTGTTTGTGGATATCACCTGGGAAGGGATGCAGTGGAGCAGAAAAGAAGTGAGAGCTCCCAGTGGACGTGTTTGTACTTGCTCAGGTTTACACTGGGAAGTGTCCAAGGCCAGGTTGGATGGGGCTTGGAGCAACCTGGGATGGTGGGAGGTGTCCCTGCCCGTGGCAGGGGGTGGCACTGGGTGGGCTGGAAGGTCCCTTCCAACCCAAACCATTCCATGATTCCGTGATCCCAAGGCTGCAGCCTCACCTGCCATGGACCATCAGGCTGTTCCTGTGGAAATGTTTTGATGTCAGATCTGTTGGGCAAGGATTTTAAATAAGTGTTTTTGATGTAGGTTTTGTGCAAACCTGGAGTCGCTGGGAGCGCTCGTGTGGGCACCAGGAAGAAGATGGGTTTCAAAGCTGAAATACTGGGCTTGGAGAAGCAGTTGAGTATCCTTGTTCCTGCCACGTCTTTGCATTCTTAGACCTTAAAAAGAGAGGGGGGAGAAAGGAATCCCTTCACCTGAAGATTCCTGTGAGGTGGGATCATGGATTTACAGCAGGTTTAGGTGTTTAACAAGGCCAGGTCTGGGGGGCCGAGCGTTTGGGGTTTGTTGGTGGGTGAGAGCAGAGTGGTTCTGTTGGGGGTGTTCTCTGTGCTGGTTCCAGTGAGCTCTGTTGTGTTTCAGGGTCAGTGTGAGCTCTGCAAACGCTGTTCCACTGACAGAGGAGCGGATCAAGGCCATTGCCTCCAGCCTGGGTGAGCAGGGGCCAGGATGTGCTGCTTTGCCTCTATTCCGAGTGGAAAACAGGCACAGAAACTCAGCCTGGGGGATAACAGCTCTGCTTTTCACTTATGTAGTTTTGAGGAGCTTTTTTTCACATTTCTTTTCTCCTTTTCCGTCCATAAAAGTGGAAAATAGGTTAAACATGATCCTTTTCCCTTTGGTAGTTTTTTGGTGGGAATGATGAAGAAATGTGTGTTTCCCTCAAAATGAGGCACTGGAGGCCTGGTCTTTGTGTGTCTCAATCCTTTGCCTTTAAGAATCATGGGTGATTTCAGTGTTAGAAATTGCACCTTAAACGGAAGGAGCTCTATGTGTAAATTCTATATTATCGAAGAAATGAATGTGTTTGACATCTCCAATAACAAAAGCTGCCGCATTTATCGAATATTCTTCTCCATCAGAGCAAAAGAACAACGTGAGTGAGGCCGTGGAGGAGCTGCAGTATCGCTGTTCCCTTAAAATCGCCCTGGATATCCTCACTCAGAGTGACTCGGGCAGGCCAGAGCCACCTGCAGAAGGGCCAGAGCCACCTGCAGAAGGGCCAGAGCCACCTGCAGAAGGGCCAGAGCCACCTGCAGAAGGGCCAGAGCCACCTGCAGAAGGGCCAGAGCCACCTGCAGAAGGGCCAGAGCCCGGGGTATCCGGGGACAGCAGCGTGGGATCCGTCCCGGCTCCTCCCTCCCGCAGATTGTTGCGCTCTCGCTCTACAAAGTTGCAGCCCGAGGTTGCCAAGAGGAAACAGGAAAGAAAGTGTAACCCGAGGAACGGCAGCAGGACCAGCAGGACACAGACCCCGGCAGGGAGGAGTGGCAGGGCTCGTGGGGCTGGAACCAGCCCTGCCAAGGCGCGTAGGGATGGAATGAACCCCTCCAGATGCGGCCCCAGGGACTCGAGCCACGCCCCGGCCCCTGCCAGGCACAGCTGCAAAGAACCACGACCAAAATCATCACCACGACAGAGGAAAAACCCCCCCAAAGCAGGGGGCAAAGCCTCCCCTAAGACAAAGGAGGGGAGAGGTCAGCAAGGAAGGAAAAGGTCGTGTGAGGATGATTCCCCCCCGGGCCAAGCACAGCTGCCCCCTGAGGAGGGGCCTCTGCCTGTCCCCTCTAAATCTGGCACCCTGGAACCTGCCCAAAGGACTGGAACCCGACCTGGAAGGACGTGCCTGGATTCCTCTTGTGAAAGTGCCTCGGATGAGCTGGAGAAAAGCATCAGCAGTGAGAGTGAGAGCCTGGCAAAGCAGCTGGATGGAAGGAGAAAGGCAGAGGGTGGAAAACAGCTGGATGGGGCAGGTGTGGCCTCAGGCAGAGACAGGAAATGCAGGAGCCACTCTGGATCCTCACCTGGGCCTTCTGGTGCCTTCCCTCAGCCCCAGGAGCAGGAAAACAAGGATCCCTCACATCTGGCTGGGAATAAAGCAAAGCCTGACTCTGAGGAAGACGAAGGTGGGCAAATCCCTTGGGCAAGGGAAACCTTTGTCCCACCTGCTCTGAAGCTGATCCTGTTCTAATCCCTCCCCACACTTACAACCCCTGGTTCTTGCTGCTCTTGGCAGGGCTGGATCCCTCTGGGGTGTCTCCAAGGGGGGTTTCCTCGGAGAGTTTCCCTCCACTCTCACCTGTGGCAGATGAAGAGGAGGAGGATTTTCCCTGTGTTCTGTCCTGCCAAGGTGAGACATCAGCACGGCTGGGTGAGCTTCCTCACCCAGGGTGGGCTCTGTGGGCCCCAGTCTGTTCAGGCTTCTTGATGCAGCATGAAATGTAAATCCCTGCAAAACTGGGCAAGGGCCTGGGACTGAAATTCCTGGGTTTCTGTTCAGAAGGCCTGTGCTGTGTTTTGGGGGGGATGATGCTGCCCTGTAAGCGTAGGTGAAACCTGTAAAAGCACTGAAGAGAAACTGCTGGGGTTTCTCCTGGAGGAACAGCCTGGAGGTGGACAGGAGAGGGTGAGATCTGTGTTGTCCCATTGATTTTTGAAGGCAGTTTCCTTTATTTCCCACTTTAGTGCCCCAGTCCATCGAGGAGGGGATGCTGGTGTGGTGCAAGCTCCGGCGGTATCCGTACTGGCCAGCAGTGGTAAGAGCAGCTCCTGCCTGCTGATATCCTGTTATCCTGCTGAAAAGGAGCAGTTTGCCAGTTCTGGAGTGACCTTTGCCCTTCCTGACTCACGTAGAGCTGGAAATGTTAAAGATCTTCCAGCAGAAAAGTCCCAAAGCTCAATAGAAGTGAAATCACATCTGACAAAACCACATAAAAAGGAAGTGTGGTTAATTCACACCTGTTTATACCAGAGCAGAGGATTATCCTGGGCCATGGAAAAGGACCTTCTTCCCAGCTGTCAAGAAAGGGGGTGGTCCCTGAGCAGTGAAAATGCTCCCTTGGGGTAACCAGTTACTCCTTCCAGCTCAGTTTCTCATATTTGTGCAGTAAAGGAAGTTACCCAAATAAGAAAAAACGAAGTGTGGGGTGTCAGATATCCATGGAAAATGTCTCTGCTTTGTCAGGGCTTAGGATTTTGGGAGCCTAAATGAGGCTGTTTCTGTCCCCAGGTGAAAGCAGTGAAGCGGAAGCACCGGAGGGCCTGTGTGCTCTTCATAGATGGGACCACAAACGAGAAGAAAAAAGGGTAAAGTGGATTTTATTCACATCCTGGACTTCCAGTTTCTGTTACTTTGTGTTCTGCACCCATTTCCCGGTGCAGGGCGAGGACAGTCCCTTCAGGTTGATCGGGCAGGAGGGGCTGGGTCGGGGGAGGGTTGCAGGTTGAGGCAGGCCCATGTCCAGGGGAGGGGCTGAGGAATGAAGAACAGAACGAAAAAAGAGGCCCTGGGACACAGCCAATGTTTTACTGGTGCTGCCCAAACTTCCTGGAAACACAGCCTGCCTTCAGCTCTGTTCTCAACCAGGTGTTTGGTTAAAAGATTCCATAGTTTTCACTGAGTCTGAAAACCAAAACTGGTAAAACCTGCACTCCTGGGAAATAAAATGAGCAGGGAAATGAGGCAGTTGAGGTGCAGCTCTAACTGTGTTTCTTTAAGTTTCTCGGTGTCCCTGAAGAGCCTGAAGCACTTTGACTGTGAAGAGAAGCAGGAGCTCATTGTGAGTATCCCAGAAACGTGGAACTGCAGGTGTTGGGAGAGTCTAGTGGGAATACAGGGTGTGGGTGAGCAGGGGAGCAGTGTGGTGGGGCTTGGCACCCCCCAGAGCTGCTCTCACCCCTGGGACAGCCATGGCAGGAGTGGATTTGTCATTATTAACCATTTCTGTGCTCTGGTTGGTGTCTGAGGCTGAACCTCCTGCAGAGCTGCTCCTCTGGGGACTGAGCTGGGTGCTGTTTTGCAGGAACGAGCCAAAGAGAACTATCCCCAGGAGATCGAGTGGTGTCTCCAGCTGATCCGGGACTACTGGGTCCGAGTGGGTAAGGAGGGCTCAGCTGCTCACAGCCATGGAATCCCAGACTGGAACGGGTGGGGAGGACCTCAAAGCCCATCCAGTGCCACCCTGCCATGGGTGGAGACATCTCCCACTGGCCCAGGCTGCTCCAACCTGGCCTTGGGCACTTCCAGGGCTGGGGCAGCCACAGCTTCCCTGGGCAGCCATCCCAATACCCATCAGGAAAAGATAAACCCCAAACTGCCAGCTTTGACTCCTGGGCTGAGTGCAAATGATAAGTAAGTCACCCTGTTTTGGGTTTTTAGGTTGTCATTCCTTCACCGGCTCCTTCCTGGAGTATTTTGCTGCCGACATCAGTAAGTGAATTCATCACTTTTTTTTTTTTTTTTTTTTTTTTTTTTAGTTTTTCTTAGTTTGGTAAATTTAACTCCAATATTTACACACGAGTGAGTTTGGCACCAGATCCAGAGAGGGGCTGCCCTTAAATTCACAACATACCATTACTGCAGTTAGAGGTTTTAATTAAGTTTTTAATTAAGTTAAATAAATATGAATAGTTCAAGGCAATTACGTCGTGGAATCAGAAGACTTGGAGTTGTAACTGGTTCCTTCACATTGCAGAGTTCATGTCAGAGGCAACTCCCTTATCTCTTTTTTTTTTTTAAGGCAAATTTTAGTGGTGGGTTTTTAACCTCTTTGGTAGGGAAGGAAGAAAAAATTCTCTCTTGCCAATAAAGTTGCTTGTTTTCTATTTGTATGTGTAATTATGGATGTGAGAGCCCTTTGTGTGTTTAAATAGAAATGCTTGGGGCCTTTGTTTCAGGCTACCCAGTGAGGAAGCAGGGACAACAGAGTGAGGTGGAAATGACCTTCCCCGACACGGAAGAGGAGGATCTTGAAGAGTCTCCCTTGGAAAACTCCCCCCAGAAGCCCCTGAGGAGGCTCCTTCCAGACAGGAGCAGAGCAGCCAGGGACAGGGAGAACAAAAAACTGGTGGAATTCATAGTGAAAACAAAAGGGGCGGAAGAACATCTCCTGGGGATCCTGAAAAGCGGGAAGAAATCCCGCTGGCTGAAGAAATTCCTCAACTCCTACTGGTACGTGACCCGTGTGGAGACATACCTGGAGGATGAGGAGCAGCTGGAGCTGGTGTTTGACTACCTGAAGGAAGTCTACAGGGAAATGGACACCACGAACCTGCGCCAGATCCTGGGGGACGGCATCAAGTTCATCTCGGACGTGCTGCTGCCCGAGGTGAGGGAACAGGGAGCTGGGAGAGAGATGGGAAAGGAACAAACAAGTGGTGCTGTTTGTGAGCTTGGTGGGATGTGATTCACGTGGAATGACTTGGGGAGAGTTCCCAGAGCTGAGCTGAGCAGGAATACTCCCACCTGCCCACAGCCTGAGTCACCTAAGTGCCGACTTTCAAGCAAGAAAGGAGATGCTTTAAGTAGTTGGGTGCTTTTAAAAGGCAGAATGAACGCTTTCTGGTGTATTTTAATTACTTCTGAAATGGTTCAAAGCTTTGTTTTGGGGGTTTTTATTTTAATTTGGCAAGTTCTCAGGGTTTTCTTGGTGCTCTGTGCGTGTGAGTGGGGGGAGGGTGGTGGGTTTGTTGGTTTTGTGGTTGTTTCAGATCCTCTTCTGTTCGTCACAGGAGTTTTCCCAGGAGAACATTAACTTGTGTGGGAGCAAAATTACTGTGAAGAATATCTTAGTCTGGGGATAAAAACACTCCCCTGGGAATGGCACAGGATGAGTTTGTGTCACTTAGTCAAGAATTTCAGGCACACAATGAGCAGTTTCATCCAAGTTTTCTACGTGATCGAGGAACCCTTTTCTCAGAACGTGCTCACCTGGGGCAGCTTTGAATCCCTGGTTGTGATTTTGTTTTGTTCAGTGATTCTAAATGAATTAAATGCTTTTCTAGGCCATTATCTACGCCATTGCTGCCGTGTATGACATCGACTACGAGAAGGCAGAAGAGAAGTACATTAAAGGACCACCTGTGACCAAAAGGTATTTTTATTTTCAGTACTCCCTGTAGTTTTTTACCAGTTTACTGCTTGTACAGAAAGGTATTGAGTGTAAGGACAGGACAGCGTGCCCTCCCTCCTCTGGGCGTCAGAAACAAAGGATTAGACATGGAAAACGTTCCGACTGAGCCACTCCAACCCTGCAGACTTCAAATTGTCCAGATTCTCCAAAGGTGTCCAGATCTACCTAAAACCTTCCTTATTTTCCTTTTCAGGGAGAGGGAGTTATTCGATGAACAAATCCGGGCATGGAAGAAGCTCAAGTCGACCCTGGAGCCCGAGGAGAGCTGAGGGGCAGTGGCCCCCAGGGCTGTGAACAGCCAGTGGTGATTTGTATAAATGTGCAATTCTTTTTGGAGTCCCTGTGTGTGCCCCCCTCCTTCCCCCCCAAAAAGCTGCTCTGGTCTCAGCCCTCCTGCTTCCCTCAGCGTGTCCTCACCGTGCCAGCCACCCGAACACGCTGCCATCCCCATCCCCAGTGCCCTCCCCGGGGCCTGCAGAGCCTCCTGCCCCAACCCCACCTTCCCTGGGGGTTGTTCCAGCCCCAGGTGAGCCCCAGGCAGGGCTGTCCTGGGGAAGCAGGGCCCGGTCCCTGTGTCTGGTGGCCTTCCCGGTGGGAATCACTCCCAGCGGGGTCACTGCTCCTGCTCCCCGTGTGTCCCCGGTGTGGGAAATAAACTTGGTGCCCAGTGCTGCAAGCTGAGTCACGAGGCTTCGCTCTGTGTTGTTGGGACAGCTGAAATTCCCTGGGGAAGGAATCCAGGTTTGCCTAAACAAAAACATTCCCTTTTCCTGTAGCAGCGAACCATGGGAGTGCTGTTTGTTGGCTCTTTTGAGGCTGAGAGTTTAGGGACACTTTTAATTGGCTTTTTTCTCATTTAAATTCGCAATCTGATCCTGCCCAGCTTCGCTGGAGCTGTGGCACATGGAATCAGTGTCACCAAGAACTAATTAATGATAAACAATGATAAATGATAGATAAAACCCCCTGATTAGGGTTTCTTCATGATAATGAAATGGGATCTCTGTGCTTGTCCAATAAAACCCAAGATGATTTGAAATGAAGAAGTTTAAATTGGGATCCAGATGTCTATTCTGGCTCCAGTAATTATCTGAATATATTTTAATTACACTTTTAATTGCTCTGTGCTCTCTAACGAGTTTCACTATGGAATCCTCATTCCCCTTATCTCAAATACCTCAATTACAGGAACAGAACAGGAAGGGAGGGTTTTATTAAAACTTGTGAGGAGGGATAATGAGTTTTATGGGATGGGATAAAAAATTAATGAGGGGTTTGTGGAGTGGCCCTTCGGAAATGAGAGGTCAGGATGGGGTTTCCTGCCCTTGATCCAGGTGCTCTGAGGTAATTCCTTTACATCAGCCCTGTGTTCCCTTCTCCATCAAAATCCCTCCAGTGCTGTGAAAATCCTTCAGTCCAGTGCCTGGAAGCAGAACTCCCCTCTCTCCTTGCCTTCACCCCAGTCATGGAATCCTGGAATGGTTTGGGTTGGAAGGACATCAAAACCCACCCACTCCTGCCATGGGCAGGGTTTTCCACCAGCCCAGGTTGCTCCAAGCTCCGTCCAAGCTGGCCTTGGACACTCCCAGGGATAATCCTGACTTACCATACTCCTGGTTTGATTTTGTAATTTAATCTGTGGTGCTTGGTGCTCAGGGAGGTGCTTCCACCCCATCTTACATCAGGGGAAGGTTATTCTTACATATCAGGTGAGCCTGTAATAATGTGTGCTGGAAAATTGAGAGCAGCAAAATGAACTTTACTGGTTTCTGTTCTTGTTCTCTATTTAAAATGGGCTGGCACATCCCCTCTGCTTGTTAGTGACTGTCCAGTGTTAATTAATGCACATTCCCTCACCTCATGTGCCTCTTCAACGCTCAGGCCGTTAACTTACTTATTATTATTTAATAATGTTATTTATAGTTGGTCCAGTGTCACAGCCCCACAGTGTCACCCATCCCTGCCCGGGCGCGTGCATTCCCAGGAATGTTAAAATAACCAAAAGCAGCGTTTTTGGGGTGAAACCCCCCCCCTTTTTGCAGGGCGAGCCCGGCAGGAAAAAAAGAAGCTGCTGCCGAAACCCGGGATCGAACCAGGGACCTTTAGATCTTCAGTCTAACGCTCTCCCAGCTGAGCTATTTCGGCTGCTCGGCCCCGCTCCGCCCCCAGCGCCGTCACTGCCGGGATACCCGGCATGGACACGGGATATGGGATATGGATTGGGATATGGATTGGGATATGGGATATGGGATATGGGACATGGATACGGGAGGGATGTGGGACACGGGACACGACAGGGATGTGGGACACGGGGCATGGAAACGGGACGGGGGGGACACGGAACATGGATAGGGGACACGGGGGGGTCATGGGACAGGGATTCGGGACACGAGGGCACCCTGACAGGGGACAGGGAGGGACACAGGGGACACCGGGGACAGGGCGGCGGGGTAGCAGAGTGGTCTCTGTGGCGCAATCGGTTAGCGCGTTCGGCTGTTAACCGAAAGGTTGGTGGTTCGAGCCCACCCAGGGACGGCCGCCCGCTCTTTTTTTCCTGCCGCGGTCCCGGGGCCGCCCCAGCCCTTCCCGGTCCCGTTTTGCCGCCGGGGTCCTCCCGGAACGGCCGCGCCCGGGGCGCGTTCCCCGCCGGAGCGCTGAGGCGGCGCGCGCCGGGCCCCTTTCGGGGGCGCACCGCGCGCAGAGGTTGCGTGAAGGGCTGCGGGAAATGGCGGCGGCAGCGCTGGGCCGTGAGCGGGGGATGAGCGGGGACCGGGCGGGACGGGCCGTGAGCGGGGGATGAGCGGGGACCGGGCGGGACGGGCCGTGAGCGGGGGATGAGCGGGGACCGGGCGGGACGGGCCGTGAGCGGGGGATGAGCGGGGACCGGGCGGGACGGGCCGTGAGCGGGGACCGCGGCAGCCCCCGGGGCACGCGGGCAGAGAGCGGGACTCGCCCTCCGCGCAGGGACTGAGCCCAGGCGGACTCCTGAGGGGGCTCCGCCGCCCTGAGGGGACCCGTCCGGGCTGAGCTCTGCCGTCCTCTCCTGCAGGTCTCCGGCTGCCCGGGCACGGCGCGCTGGGCTGGCGGTGAGCGCCGGGAACGGGGGGAGCCCGGGGCTGGGGGGACCGGGGAGGTGGGAGCCCAGCCCTTGATGGGACCCCCAGCCCTTGATGGGACCCCCAACCCTTGATGGGACCCCCAGCCCGCAGCTGAGCGGCTGCCCCGGCCCGGGGCTGTTCTGCCCCCGGGAGGGGCTGTGTCACCCTGTCACCCCCGCGTGTTTCTGCCCCCGGGAGGGGCTGTGTCACCCTGTCACCCTCGCGTGTTTCTGCCCCCGGGAGGGGCTGTGTCACCCTGTCACCCTGGGTGTTTCTGCCCCCGGGAGGGGCTCTGTCACCCTGTCACCCCCGCGTGTTTCTGCCCCCGGGAGGGGCTGTGTCACCCTGTCACCCCGGGTGTTTCTGCCCCCCAGGCCCGGCGCTGTGGCTCCTGTCCAGGCTCAGCTGCTCCACCAGACGCCGGCGGCCGATCGTGCAGACAGGTAAGGCAGCTCCTCCCCCGCGGGGTCGGTCTGTCCCTGTCCCTGCCAGGCTTCCCCTCATTCCCCCTCTGGAATCCAGGCAGAGCTGGGGCTGGGTGAGCCCTGGGGACAGGCAGCCAGGGGCTCTCTGTGATCCAGGTGGGGCAGAGAGGCTCTGCCTGAGCTCCAGACCCCACACTGAGGGAGACCCCTCTGCCCCAACTGCGGCCCCAGAGGGTGTGGGAATGTCCATTCTTGTCCAAGGTAGCACAGATTGCTCAGGGAGTCGGGCACTGACCCCCTGTGCTGTTCCCTGCAGCGCTGTGCAGGCCCAGAAGAGCTCTGCTGTGGTCCAGAAGAAGTCCTTTGTCCCCAGCAGCCGGGGCGAGTACATCGTCACCAAGCTCGATGACCTGGTCAACTGGGCCCGGCGGGTGAGTCCCGGGACGCCTGGGATCCAGGGAAACACTGGAGTGCCCCGCTGCTCAGGATAAAAATAGGCTCAGAGCTCCCATGGCAGGGTTACACGGGCAGAGGGTGACATTTGGGTCCAGTGACAGAGCTCCCCCACACCTTGAACTTCTCCTGTTCCGTTTCCCTCCTGTCTGACGGACTCTGTAAAGTCAGACAATGCCCAGGCACCCCCAGAATGCCCTCACAGCCCCTTCCCCCCTGAGTGAGCTGTGCCCCTGTCCCCACAGAGCTCCCTGTGGCCCATGACCTTCGGGCTGGCCTGCTGTGCCGTGGAGATGATGCACATGGCAGCCCCCCGCTACGACATGGACCGCTTCGGGGTCGTGTTCCGCGCCAGCCCCCGCCAGGCCGACGTCATGATCGTGGCAGGGACCCTCACCAACAAGATGGCCCCGGCCCTGCGCAAGGTACCGGGGCCTGGGGGGCTTTGGGATCAGCACAGGGGGTGCCAGGGGTGACCCCAAATAAATATCCCTGTTCGCAGGTCTACGACCAGATGCCAGAGCCTCGCTACGTGGTCTCCATGGGGAGGTGGGTGCTGGGAACCCCTTGGGGAGGGGGGGTTTCCAGAGTCCAGGAGCTTGTGTATTGTCCACGATCCTGGAATTTGCATTTGGGCTAAAAACGTACCAGCCAGGGCTCCTGAAGGGGCTGAAGGACCACGGTGTCACCTGCCCTGTCCCTCCCTGGAGCTCAGCCAGTGCCCACCTGCCAAGGTCACCTTCCCTTGGCCTCCTGCCCCCCTTCTGGGCTGACCAAGGGTCTGACCCTGCCCCTCTCCCGCAGCTGTGCCAATGGTGGAGGGTACTACCACTACTCTTACTCTGTGGTGAGGGGCTGCGACCGCATCGTGCCCGTGGACATCTACGTGCCAGGTAGGGTGGGAGCGAGGGAATTCCGGGCATTGCCTCAGAGCTGGAGGGAGGTTTCAAAGGTTTTTCCTGTTTCAAAGTGTGCTGGTGAAGCTGCAGCAGCTTCAGGGAGCTCTGCTGAGGTTGCAGCGAGGGCTGTGCTGGTGGTGTCGCTGTCAGGGCTGTGGGAGGTGTGAGCTGTGGTTCACTTTGCTAGGTTTGATAAAGACCTCTTCTGAGAAACACCAGCAACTGAGTTTCTTTAACCTCTTTGCCTGTGCCAGCCACAAAGGCAGGGGGAAGTCACAGCTTTGGGATAAACCCCAGGGCTGTCACCTCTCCTGCTGGCTCCAGCTCCAGGCAGGTGCAGCCCTAGAGCGTCCATCCTTCTCCTTCCTCTCTGTCTCTCTCAGGTTGCCCCCCTACAGCTGAGGCTCTGCTCTACGGGATCCTGCAGCTCCAGAGGAAAATCAAGCGGGAGAAGAGGATTCAGATCTGGTACAGGAAATAGCCTTTATTTATGTCCCCACTCTGCCCCCGGGCACCGCTCACGTCACGCACAAATCCGGGTCCTCACGCGCCTTCAATAAAACTCTACCTGGTCAAGGTGCTCTTTTGTCTTTAATAAATCCCTGTGATGGAAAAACTGGACTAAAAAAACTGGACTAAAAAGCTGGAGCTGAATCTGGAAACACTCAGTGTGTTGGCTCGTGTTCTGAACCACCTGTGAGGGAAGCAGAACGATGTCGGATCACGACATAAAGGCCTGGCCAGAAGCTGGGGTGTGCTTTTTAGTTTTATTGGGAAGTTTTGAGACCAACACATGTCCAGGTGATCCCCCGAGCTCTTCCCTTACTCACCGCCCGCTCCCTGTAGATAATTCCCACACAGGATCTAATAAATCTGTAATATCTGTGTGCACGGGGCCAGGCTGCCATTCTGTTTGTGTAACTGAGTAAAATATTAGTGCTTGAAATCAGAATCTGCCTCATAAACCTGAATGCAGAGCTCCTTAGCAGAGTAGGGGTAAAGCAGCCTGTCCTGGCTGCATCCCAGGAGTCTGGGATAGGGAAAGGTCACGGCAGGGGGACAAACACACTTTGGAAAGACAAATAAATAACTCGGGAACAGAACAGCAGTTTGGGTGTTTCATTCCTTTTAATGGACTTTATCCCTTCTGGGGAGAGAGGAAACATTTACTGAGCTGGGAGGGGGTGTCAGGGTCAGGACTCACTGCCAGGGAAACTTCCCTGGGGAGCTGCTCCGGGAGCAGCTGAAATGCCTCAGAACGCCTCAAACCGCTCTGTCTTCCCAGTTTCTCCTGCCTGGTTTGGATCATTTGGCTCGTCTGTGGAAAGGCACCCTGTGATGTCTCAAAATAATCCAGTTTTTAGAGGAAATGGCTGGTTCTGGAACCCCTTTGGCCAAAGCCCTGGAATTCCAGCTTAATTGAGGAATTTGGAGATGAGTCTTCAGTGGAAACCCTGAGAGGACAGAACAGGGTAGGGTCTTCTTGGACAGAGCCCAGGAGACCCCTGTGGGGCAGGGGGCTCCTGGACTTCCATCCCGAGCCTCCAGCCCTCTCTGGATGAATCGGGTTCGCTCTCTCTCGTCAGGAGGAGGTCAGAGCTGTTGGTACCTCTGGTCCCCAGGGTTTGTGTCCCGCTCCCCTCAGTGTTTCAGGATGGTTGGTGTGATCATCCTGGGGTGGGAGTAGTAGCGGCACTCCGGGGGGGGCTGCAGCTCCATCACCCTCGTGCTGATGTTCTCCCTCTTGAACCCGGCCTGCACCAGGGGCCCCACCTGGGTCTCCTGCGGGAGAGGAGGGGAGGGAGGGGCAGCCCTGGGTTGGGGTGTCCCAGGGGGGCAGGGGGGTCGCGGTGGGACACGGGGACAACGCTCACCTCGAACATCCTCTCGATGTCGCTGTACCTGGTCTTGAGCAGCTCCCCCCACGAGGTCAGGTTGCAGTAGGTGAGGACCCCCCCGGGCCGCAGCAGGCGAAAGGCGTGACCCTGCCGTGGGAATCCAGGAATTTCAGTACTCCCCACTCAGCACCCGGCCCTGGCAACCCCTCGGGGCTCCCCCCACCTTACCTGGATGAAGTTGAACTGGTGCGTGTGCCACGTGTCCTGGGACAGCGGGTACGTGTCGTACAGGATCCCTGCCGGGGGCACCGGGACCGTCCATCAGCTGGGACAGACCCCCAGGGGCTCCAGTGCTGGGGGAAGGCCCCTCCTCAGCCTGGCTCGGGGTTTCCCTGCTGCAGTTTGCCCCCCATGTGTCTGACCCCGGCAGGCACCGACCTGCTGCTCCCCCGGTGTCTCTCCCAGGTCCCATGGGATGGAGCGGGCTGGGTCCCCACCCCACCCTGGCCAAATTGCTCCCCTCCTTTCCACAATTCAGGGATGTCCCAGCACCCCCCTGCCCGGGGCTCCTGCCTTGCTGTGCCCCCCTGCCCTTCTGCCATGGGGACCCCACCCAGGCCCTCCCTGTCCCTCCGGGGATGTCTCACCGCTGAAGTGCCCGTCAGGCAGCGTTGGCACCACGTCCTCCCACAGCCCTTTCAGGGGCACCACCTGCGGGCAGGGGACAGAGGGCTGAGGTGAGGGGGGCTCAGGCACCCCCCAGCCCTGGCACAGCCCACCCCGGGCTGACCTTGTGTGGCTGTGCCTTGGCCCACTGCTCCAGGCGCCGGAACACGCCCTCGTTGCACTCGATGATCCAGTGCTCCTGGATGTCCAACTGCTGCACCTTGGAGGCGGCGATGGCCATGCCAAAGCCCACCTCGAGCACGCGCCCGCCTGGGGACGGGAGGGCAGTGGGAGGGCCGGGCATCCCCAGGGACACACAGCCCTGGGCTTGCTCTGCCCTGGACCCCCCCCAACCCCAAATTCTGCCTTGTTTTTCCCCAGATTGTTTTTCTTTGGTGCAGATTGGGAGTGTGTGATGCTGCTGGAGCTGAGCTCGGCCCTGTGTCCCTGTCACCTGCTGCCCCCCTGGCTGATCCCACAGTGACCCTTTGCCCCCACCGCGTCCCTGAACCCGGAGGGGCCCCGTTACCCTTCGAGGCAGCCACGGTGGCCAGCGAGTGCATGTAGGGGGTCTCCCAGCGCTCCATCACCGGCTTGCCCAGGATCTCCAGGTGGGCGTCGGGCTCATCGTAGCCGGCCGTGGCCTTGCTCCAGGCCGCCCTGCAGTCCTCGCCCTCGGCGAAGATCGGCCCCGCTGCCGCCCCGGAGCTCATGGCTGTGGGAGCAGAGAGCAGCTGGACAGCCGGGGAGGGAAAGGGCTGCTCGGCTCTTGGCCCGCTTTAAATAGCCGGGCTGGAAAGTGCTGAGTGTGCAGGGCCAGCTGGGGCCCCTGTGGGGAGAGGGAGCCCTTATCGGGATTGGGAACCCTTATCGGGATCGGGAACCTTATCGGGATTGGGAACCCTTATCGGGATCGGGAACCTTATCGGGATTGGGAACCCTTATCGGGATAGGGGCACTGCGGGGTGGGCATGGGCTGCCAGGCCTGGGTGGTCACACACCTGGGGGGCATGGAGGAGAACTGGGGGGTGCAGGGGGTGTCCGGGCTCCTGGGGGGCACTGCTGAGGGGATGACCAGCACTCCTGTGTGGCCAGGTGGGGAACCTTGCAGGTGGGCAGTGGGACTCCACAGATGAACGCTGGGACCCGGTGGTGGGCGCTGCGACCCCACGGGCGGGCAGTAGGACCCTGCAGGGGTCAGTAGGACCCCCCGGGTGGGCGGTAGGACCCCCTCAGGGGGTGACCCCGCGAGGGGGAGGGTGTGACTCCCGGGTGGGCGGCACTAGGACCCCGCGGGTGGGCGGCACTAGGACCCTGTTGGTGGGCGGCACTGGGACCCTGTTGGTGGGCGGCACTAGGACCCTGTTGGTGGGCGGCACTAGGACCCTGTTGGTGGGCGGCACTAGGACCCTGTTGGTGGGCGGCACTAGGACCCTGTTGGTGGGTGGCACTAGGACCCTGTTGGTGGGCGGCACTAGGACCCTGTTGGTGGGCGGCACTAGGACCCTGTTGGTGGGTGGCACTAGGACCCTGTTGGTGGGTGGCACTAGGACCCTGTTGGTGGGTGGCACTAGGACCCTGTTGGTGGGTGGCACTAGGACCCCGCGGCCCCCCCCGCTCCCGGACTGCCCTTCCCGCCTGGCCCCGCGCGCGCGGCCCCGCCCCTCCCTGGGCGCGGCCCCGGAGACCCCGTAGCGAGGGGCGGGTGCGCGCGCAGCGGCGGCGCTGAGGGAGCGCGAGCGCGCGGCGGGGGGGGCCGGGCCGGGCCGGGGGCGGCGGGGGGGGAACCGGGACACGGACACCGGGACACGGCCGGCAGCGCCCGCCGCGGCCCCGCCACCCGCCGCTGGCACCGCCGCCGCCGCCGGGCACAGCCGGGCGCGGCCCCGGAGGAGCCGCCGCCGCCATGAACAGCGTGGGAGGCGCCGATGAGATCGGGTGAGGGGAAGGTGGGGGGGGTGGCGCGCCGGGACGGGGAGGTTTGTTCGGGGGGTCGGTCTCGGTCACCTTTCCCTGCAGCCTGGAGAGAAGGTCGCGCCGGAGCTTCCCCGGGCCGGGGGATGCTCGTGGGGCCCGGTGCCGGGCCGCTGAGGGGTGTCTGGTGCGGGGTCGGGGGTGCTGAGGGGGGGCCGGTGCGGGGTCAGGGGGTTACGGCGAGGCTGTTGCCAAGGCGGGAGGTGCTGAGGAGGGGCCGGTCCTGGGTCGGGGTTGCTGAGGATGGGGCGGGGGGGTTTTGGTGTCCGTCCCGGGTCAGGGGCTGTTAAGGGCAGGGCGGGCCGGTGCCGGGTGCGGGGGGCTCAGGAGAGGCTCAGGGGGTCCCGGTGCCGGTGCTGGGGGTGCTGAGGGGGGTTCCGGTCCCGCCGTGAGGGCGCCCCTGCTGCCCCCCCCCTCCGGTCACGTGACCGGCGCGCGCGGGGCTGCGGCAGGTGCGCGCGCCCAAGGTCACCCGCCCGCGGCGCTTCCCGCGCCCGCCCGCACCGCATCCTATCCCGCATCCCGCACCGCATCCCATCCCTCATCCCTACCCGCATCCCATCCCAGCGCGGGGCACTGCGGGAGCGACCCGCCGGCCGAGGGACGGGCATCGTCCCGCTCCGCTCCGCGCTGGCGCGGCCTCACCTTGAGTCCCGCGTGCAGTTGTGGGCGCCACAGTGCGAAGAAAGCGTTAAAGGCGTTAGGGAGCGTCCAGAGGAGGGACACGGAGATGCTGAAGGGCCTTGAGGGGAAGAAGCCCTGTGAGGAGCGGCTGAGGGCACTTGGTGCTTTCAGGCTGAGGGGAGACCCCACTGCAGTTACAACTTCCCTGTGAGGGGAAGCGGAGGGGCAGGCACTGAGCTCTGCTCTCTGTGTTTCTGTCCGAAACCCTGTGACATTGAAATGGTCAGGCTGGGGCATGGGAGAACTCGAAGGAGCAAAAA
This sequence comes from Pyrocephalus nanus, assembly GCA_038380795.1. Lineage (NCBI taxonomy): Eukaryota > Metazoa > Chordata > Aves > Passeriformes > Tyrannidae > Pyrocephalus > Pyrocephalus nanus. Next base: position 5,422,248 of record CM076287.1, on the reverse strand, counting down.
CAAAATGGAAAGACCCCTGGCTGGTTCTTCCACTGCACGTTTTGGCACAGAATTTGCTCCTCAGGACTGGTCACCTTGTTTGAAAGTGGAGCAGACACGAAGCACTCGCCCCGTGCTGCCTGCAGTGCCTTGTAAGCTGCTTATTTGCTGCTTGTTCTTAATTTGTAAACCCTAAAAATACAGGAGGCAAGAAAAGCGATTGGAATATCGTGTTGGAATGGTTTGGGTTGGAAGGGATCTTAAAGATCATCCAGTTCCAGCCCCCTGTTCCTACACAGGCCTGTTTAAATTCGTAGGTTTGGCTCTGAAAGTGTTGTTATTTGCACCTGGGCCTTAACCACTGTCTGGTGCCTTATGAGAGACCTGCTCAGGTCTGCCCTCCCAGGCTTAGGTGAGTGCCAGGCTCCAGGTTATTCCATGAAATATCATCAGCTCCTCTCCTGAGCTGGCTTGGCTGGCCCAGAGCTCCTTCCCAGTCAGGAGCTGTTTGGGATGTGATCCTTGGAGCTGTAATCACACTGGGAAGGATTGGGGGTTAATCAGAGAGGGAAATTTTTTTCTCCTCCTCCCCCAGAAGTGCTCAGAGGAGAGGTGAGAGCTGTAACAAAGGGCAGCTCTGCTCAGCTGCTTCGGCCTGGGGAGGAAGTTCTGCTTCAAAGCTTTGGGAGAGGCAGCTCTGAATGGGAAATTACGAATTCAGCTGCTTTTCTAGACTGAGATTTTAAAAAAACTCACTTAGGGAGGCTGTAGGTCTTGCAGGTGCGCTGGCATGGGCAGGGGGGCCTTGTGAGAGTTATTTGTTGTAATTAATAGTACTTAGGACTGTTTTGGATGGAAGAAAAGTGCTGATCTCTGTCCTTCTGTCCTGCAGCTGAGACATCAGAGGTGTTAATCAAACCCCAGATTATTTATGTAGGTGAAGAGTTGTTGCTGTTGATGAGTTTTGGTGTTCTGCAATACCTTTTTTACTAACTCTGGGATTATTTGCTCCAGCAAGTATGTTTTTTGCAACAAAGAATAAATTAGCAATTAAAATTCTCACAGGAAGTAGTGAGGTGGAACTTCTGAGGAGTCATTATCCCCCTTCCTGCTCCTGAAGGGATCCCTGGGGGGAATTGTGCTGCACCTGGCGGGGTCTCACAGCACACACAGCTCGTGCTGGACAGACAGACCAGCCCACAGCACAGGCTGATGAGTCCTGTTGTCACCTGGCTGTGCTGGGAACGGCTTTGCGTTCCCCTGGGGATGGGCTGTAGCATCCTCTGCCACTGCAGGCTGTACCTTGGGAGCTCTGTGTTCAGACCAATCCACGGAGGAGCCCAAGGCAGGGAATTCCAGGCTTTGGCATTCCAGAGCTGTGTATTTCCATACAGCTGCTGGAGCTGGGCATGGCCGGCCCAGCTTTTCTGTCCCAGTGCATGTAGGGTGACTACAAATAATTCATAGTGGAATGGGAAGGTTTCAGTGCCCTCCCTCCCTGCGCAGCTTGGTGTGATCTAAAATAGATTGATCTGATAGCTATCAGATTTAGTTCAAAACACCCAAACCCAGTCCATAAGCTCAAATGCAGCTGATCAAGACAGTGTTGCCAACACACACTGAAACTTCAACGTGAGTGTAGCATTAGATCAGCAATTTTTTCTTTGCTATTGGGAAATAGAGTTATTTCTCTACAGAACCCACTTTCCCTGAGAATAACAGCACGAGGAGTGCGTAGATTTGTGTGTTCTGTGCGTGGAGAGGGACAGTTGTGAAGCCACCAGGAGAGCCAGGCGCGGGGGTGAAGTTGGGCTGTCCCAGAGCACGACCTGTTGCCGAGCACTGGCTGGTGTTGAGCAAGGCCCTGAGCCCGTGCCAGGAGCCCGAGCGCTGCCAGAGGGAGCAGGGGGCACTTTTCCAATGCTTGAGGAAAACTTCGTCATCCCGAACACGCAAGCAGAAAACAGGCCTGCCTTGAGAGAGGGCAGGGGAGGGGGGACATGTCCTGGGTGTGCCACTCTCAGAGGGGCCTGGGCCGGGGGGACATGTCCTGGGTGTGCCACTCTCAGAGGGGCCTGGGCCGGGGGGACATGTCCCCGTGCATTACGATAAGGCAGGAGCAGATGCAGCCAGTGCCTGCTGGGACACTGAGGGCTGTATTTGCTTTGCATGTCACCAGCTCGGTTGTTTTCTGGCCGCTCAAGGAGACGCTTTGATCAGCCCTTAACAGTTGGTCTGTTTTTTTTTGAAAGACAAGACTCGTGTCACGTCTCAGCCACTGACTTAGGGACAGAATTGGCCCTGATGGAACAAGGCTCGTAGGTGCTGTGTGGTGCTGAGCTCAGTCCCTGGGGCTGGTGCAGAACGGTCCTGACAGGATGTCACATCACAGGAGGGAATCAGAAGGGGCTGGCTGGGTCTGTCAGGGAGCAGAGCTGCTCACCCCAGGAAGCTGCAGACCCCCACAGGAGGTGTTGGGGTTTTTTTTGAGTTGATGCTTCGTACAGAAAGGGCTGAGTGTTGAGGTGGCTGTAACCAACCTTTAATTACAGAGTAAATGACTTTGCTGGGAGTTTTGTCACACCCAAAAGTTGATAAAGAGATGCAGAGCTGGCAGGGAGCTCCTCTGAGCACTTACCCAGGCACTTGGGCATGCCCTGACATGAAACCCTGCAGATTTGGGTGCTCTTTGCAGAAGATGAGTTGTTTCAGTTTCAAGCAGTTTTGTTTGGGGTTTAGCCATGGCTGTCTCATCTGCTGGGCGATATCTCCAAGCTGGATTGTCCAATGGTTTCCCAGCGGGTGGCTGGATTAGCGCTGCTCTGTTATTTAGGACCTGCCACACAGGTTTGTCTCTGTCTCAGGCCTGTGCTTGGCAGCTGTACTTCTGCTTTCCCTTCAGTAGCAGATGCTGGCAGACAGCAGTGGCTGAGGGAGGGAGCAGGAGTGGAGGGAGGGTTTGGTCTAATCCACAGGCTCTGGTGAGGTGCTGGCTTTGTAGGGTGTGCTGGGGTACCCCCAGAGCTCTCCAGAATAACCAGCTCGGGCCTTAAATAATAAATAATATATATGCTGTGTCCCCTAAACCTGCCCTGTGCTTTGTTTACAGGAAGCTGTTTGTGGGTGGCCTGGACTGGAGCACGACACAAGGTGAGCGATGGCTGCTGCAGGGCTTTTAACAGACACTGCTCTGCTGGGGGCACTGGGCTGAGATTCTCTGCTCCTCTCTGCTAATTAATAAAACTCTGTAGAGAGCTCAGGTACATGTTAATACTGCTGGGGTTGTATTTTCTGTCGGTGTTTGGTGCTGGAGTTTTTGTCAACCCAACCATTTTTATGATCGCTTTCCTGTGGTACTGCTTTCCATTTGTGTGAGTGGAAGCAAACTGTTATTTAGCCTTGGTTTACAGGAAGTAAAATGTGATCACTTTCAAAAGATGAGTTTAGGTTGTTTTGCTGTTGTTTGCTTATCTGTTGGCTCGTAACTGCAGACACAGTCTGGTGCTGCCAGTCCCTGGTTCTATTTAATATTTGCTTTTTTTCTTTAACAGAAACTCTTCGTAGCTACTTCTCCCAGTATGGAGAAGTTGTAGACTGTGTAATAATGAAAGACAAAACAACAAATCAATCTCGAGGATTTGGATTTGTCAAATTTAAAGATCCCAACTGTGTGGGAACAGTGCTGGCCAGCAGACCTCATACGTTAGATGGCCGAAATGTAAGTCGCTTTTGCGTTGGGGTTTTTTTTTTGGTTGGTTTTTCTTTCCTGCTCCAGATCCAAAGATTTGCTTTAAAGTCTGGCTCCTCATTTGCAGACTGGAGAGTGTCCAGGTCACCTGGTTGTTGGGTTCAGTTGATTTGTTGGAAGGCAGCTCTAAATCAGTGGTTTGTGCTGAGGAGCTGGGTGTCAGCAGTGCTGGGTGTCAGCAGTGCTGGCTTCAGCTGCCACACACGGTAACTTTTGAGCAGAATTCTGCATGCTGAGGTCTGACCAAACTGGAACTTCTTCCAGATTGATCCAAAGCCATGTACACCTCGGGGGATGCAGCCAGAACGGACACGACCGAAGGAAGGATGGGTAAGGAAAGATCCTTGTGTATCCTGCCTGTTGTCCGAGTTCTGGCTTAGCTTCTAGCAGTTGAATTGAATTCCTTTGGGTTGTATCCATGTTCCAAAGGCAGGAGGCAGTGTGCAGGCCTGGAGTGTAAATTTATTTCTGCACAGTGTCTTTCCCTTGGATTTGCACAGGCAGGTCCAGGTGCAGTGCAGTGTTCACCAACACTCGTGTCAGTTTGGGTGTGGTGTTTCTGAAGCTCTTAGTGCTGCTTTTAGTCAGTTCTTCAGACTTGAGAGCAGTGTCTGGAAGGGCCCTCGCGGGGCTGATGCTGTTCCAGCCCACTCCACACCCTGCAGCTTCATCAGAGGTCAGTGCAGAATGAGTAAATGGCCTCAGAATGCAGGCCCTGCATTTCTGGTCCTCTGGAGAACAGGGAACGCTGAACCTCTGAGCTCAGAACGTGCTTTGCCTTCAGGACTGGGAGACCTCAAGGCTGGAGATCTGCCCTCAGCCTGCCAGAGCCCGTTGTTCATGGTTCAGTGTGAAATGACAGAGGCAGCCGACTTTATTGTCCTTCTGACTGGATTTTTTTCCTCCTTGATTTAGCAGAAAGGATCCAGGAGCGATAACAATAAATCCAATAAAATTTTTGTTGGTGGGATTCCTCATAACTGTGGCGAGACAGAGCTCAGGGAATACTTCAAGAAGTTCGGAGTGGTGAGTCCCTGGGCCCTCTCAGGGGAGCTGCTTCCCCCCTGCTGCCTCCTCTCGTGTCCTCAGGCTGTCAGATTGGGGGGAATTTGGACAAACTGCTGCAGGGGCACGTGAAGCGTTTGGTGCTAAACTGTAGTGAGTGCTGATGGTCTGGAAATGTCTCTGGAGAGAACCTGCTGCTCGGGTGGAGTTTATTGTGCTGCTTCTGTCTCCTTGCTTTAAGTCTACCTGATGCAATATTCTGTCCCTTCCTCCAAAAGCTCCCAGGTTGAGGTGGCTCAAGAATGATTTTTTTTTTCCCCCTCTTTCCCATTTTAACCTCCATCTGAGACAAACTGCTACTCATGTTATACAACTTTTAATTGCTTTTAATTCAGTTTGTGACCTCGGACTGAAATTACTATTTCTTCTAATTTGTGTATGGGGGGTTCTATTTAGTTTTAATTCCCATTTATCCCAGGTCTCACTGCTCCTTTAAGATGATAAACCATTGGATTAAATAATTCACCTGTGAATAAATTTGAGGAACTTAAAAATTGCCTGAGGTAAATTCAGGACTGTGCCAGTGGACATGAACTTGTCACCTTTGAGTGGCATTTGGTGTGGGGTTTTTTATACTTTGATCACTTTTCTCTAGGCTTTCTTAGTGGCAGCAAAGGGTTTGCAGAGAAACAAGTTTATCAACAGCTAATCATTTCTCAACCCTATTTAAAATTCCATTAAAATAATTTATTTAAACAACAAGCAGCGGCTAACAACTGTTTCTTCAGCCTGAAAGGCTGCAGCAGAGCCGTTATAAAAACAGGGGGCACGTTCCACAGCTGTGGAATGTAAGTTAGAGGGGGTTTGTAGAGCTGTGTAAAGCATCAGTTTGACTGGTGCTCTGAGCCACGGTGCACGCTCCTGAACGTGTTTGGAGCTTATGGTGAGAGTGAAAATGGCTAAAAATGGGAAAAGTCATCTTCTAAGAAGCTGCCCCTATGAGCTTTTGGAAAACAAACGTTTGGGGTGTTTTATAGGCCCTGGTGTGGGTACAGACAGTGTAATGGCCTTAATGGTGGATTAAAATGTTAACTGTGGTGAGACAGTACAGCAGCTTTGTGGATGGATGGATGGATGGACTGAGGCTTTCCAAACCCCCAGGAAGAGCAATGTTCCCGGTTTTTGTGCTGTGCCTGGGGTTGGTGGCTGCAGTTGAACTGTGCTGTGTGGGTCGAGGGCAGGAAGCAGCCTGTGGTGACTGTTCCAGCCCTCCCCTGGTAGCACAGTGAGTAGAATTTCCCTCCTCTCTTCCAGGTCACTGAAGTTGTAATGATCTATGACGCAGAGAAACAGAGGCCCCGAGGTAAAGGCTGATCTAGTTTGTCCTTGAAATTTCTTCATACTCTCCTATAGTCAGATGGCAAACTATTTCACACCATCAGAAAAGGTAGATTTTTTTTTTCTCTTCTGTTGCCTCAGGAAAAAGAATAATTCACTGGGCAAACATCACTTCAAGTCTAGACTCTTCATCTCTGGCTTCACTTGGGTCTGTGCATTTCAACTCAGACGTTTCATGCTCATTTATGGGGGTTGTTTTTTGAGATGAAATGAAATTTGATTCTCAAGCCATTTGTGTGGCTGAAGGTACTTTTGGAGGGCAAAAAAATAAGCAGATTTTCCTCCTATTCCACATGAAAGGTGTGTTGGATCTGTAAGTGCATGGGGAGTGCTCCAGTCAGAGCACAGGACAGGACAGAATCCATCCATCATCTGCTTTTGTTTTGGTTAAATGGCTTCACCTCAAATTAAAGCAGAACACTTCTTAAACCACACAGAATAATTCTGAAATATGTATATTTATATTTTTTTTTTTGATTGGGACTCACAATCCCTGTATGCCTGACGGCTTTTTGAGAGGGGGAGAAAGCCCAGACCGTGGAAGATTCACTAGATATTGAATCAAACTGGGAACCTTTGGTCAAAATACGAAGCGAGTTCCATGTCACCCACGTGCCATTGCATCCACCATCAGTTTGCCAAGGAAGAGCCAATCCTTTAGCTTTGCTCCCACCCTGTAGCATGCTCGACATGCTAGAGAATAGTTTGCCATCTGAACTTTCATTTCTCTTCTGCCTCATTATTAAGAAATATATCCTTCACTTCATATTTATTAAGCTGTTAAGTCTTAGTTTTATTTTTAATTTAGACATACATCCTTAGTGACATATTTAAGTGTTTCATAGTAAAGTATGGTAATGTTAAGTAAGTTCTTTTTTTGTTTCTTTTCTCTCTGTGAATTGTTTGACTGTGATTAACGATATCTCTTTAGATTTCTTCTCTCTAGGTGATAATTTATCACAGAGGTACAGGCCAGTTCCGCAGTCAGAGGAGGGACGGGCTTTGTCTTTTATTGGAGTGTAAACGAAGTTTCAATATATTTGTTTTTTTTTGTTTTCTTGCTTCAGCTATCCTAATCTTCTTTCAGCAGATACCTTTGAATTAAGCAGCACATAAATCCATCTATTTCAGTGCTCTAGAGCAGCTGGTTTTGGATAGAGGAGACAGAGACACGGGCATCCCAGTGTGATTTGGGGCTGGAGTTCTGAAACATTGCAGTAATTACTGTATCATCTCTACCTTTCTAATATTTAATCCCAGCCTTGCAGCCTCTGAGCAAAAGGTACTAAAACATCATGCCTGGTCTGGATTAATCCTCTCTCAGTTAATGGCTTCTCTGCTTAAAGCTCTACTAAAAAAAAAAAACAGGGAAAGGAGGGCTTAGAGTAAAGCACAAGTGCCAGGTGGGTGGTGAAGGTGGGAGAACAGGTCTGTCTCCATCCACATGTTCTGCAGAACACTTTCCCCCTTAATTCATCTGACTTCTTAAACACTTCCTGAATCCTCTTGCTCTGCCTTTCACTTCTGTGCTGTTGCATTCCTTTTTCAGTGTGGTAACTAACAGTCATCTCCCCAGGTGGCCTTGCCAGTCCCTGGGGGGTGCCAGGAAAAGTTCCCTGTAGTTTGTTTTGGGTTTTCCTGGTAGTGCATCCCAGAACAGGATTTCTCTTGCCTTTCCTTTCTCATCTGTGTTCTCTCACTGCTCTGTCCCCTTGTCCTTTTAACACGATGCCTAAATGTATTTATAAACCTCCAGAGGCCAGTTCAGTGCCATCTCTCCTTGCCCTCTTCTGAATTTTGCCTTCTCCCATTAACTTTACCACCTTTCCTCTGGAAGGGCCTGTCACTATACTGGTTTGCTGGTAGGAGGGGGGAGGATGATCCCTGTTCTTATCCCTGTAGCCTCCACCTGCCTTCAGCCTGTCAGGAGATCCCTGGGAGCCAGGTCCTCAGGTGGTGCCCTTGAGGAGCTGATGGCGTCAAACATCCACGTCATCTCTGCTGCCTCCCAGTGCTGCCTGTTCCTGCCAGCCCTGCTGCCAGCTCTGCTCCATCCCAACCCTTCCTGCACAGGCTCCGTGTTCCCTCCCTGAGGACAGAGCGGCTTTGCTGCAGCCTCTGCCTCCCTGCCTGCTGCTCTTGGCCAAAGCAGCAGCTGAAGGGATGGCGGGGCCTCCCTGTGCTCCTTGTCCTCTTCCCTCGGCTGCAGACGAGCCCCAGTGCTCTGCTCTGCTCCTCTTGCAGTCCTGCTCAGAGCAGTTTGCTTCTCCAGCCTTTAACAGTGTCCTGTCCTTCAAAAACTGAGGCTGTGGAGGGTGGGTTTCCTCACTTCTCTGTTTAAAACTTCACCTTGGGATTTTACTGTTTTGCTCTGAATTCTTCACTGATCCTGATCTTGTGGTGGTTGACCCTTTCAAAATCCCCTTTTTTGGTTTCTTTACTGGCTTCCTCAGTGACTTCTCACTCTCCCTCCCCCTCCATCCCCATCCCACAATCTATTCCTGTCCTTCAGTCTTGGAATCAGGTTAAACAACAGCCTTCAGACATGGATGGAATCCATTGTTTCTCTTTCCCATCTCTTTTTAGATAAAGGCTGGAACACTAAACACGTGATTTAAACACAAATCCTTTTCCTCTGGCTCCAATACTCGGATTTCTGGTTAACTCAGACAAATATATTGTGATGAAATGCTGCTCTCAGCTTGGAGGCTGCTTTCATCACAGCTCCACTAAACTTCGTTTATACTGCCAGTCTCTTGTGTGTGGGAAATGCCAAGTTTTTTCCTTTTTATTTTCAGTTTATTTTAGTGATGTCTTTTGCTCTTGTTGCTGACAGCAGAATTTGACCTGCTGGAATCTATTTTGGCCTGTATCTTTGTGTATTTTTATATATATATATATAAACTTTCTCTACACTAGGCCTCTTTGGGCTTACCCAACGCAGTTGGATAAGCGTGGAGAGACATTCCTGTGCTAGACCCTGTATTCTGTAACGCTTTAGAGCAAGATTTTGGCTGCTGTCAGCACTAGCTGCAAAGCAAAACGCAAACCAAGGGGGAGATCTTGGGTTTCAGAAAAGCAGAACCGCATCCATGTTCCATTCGCTTCCGATGACGCTTCCGACGCCGCCGCGCCTCGGGTTTCCTTTCTAATTTTTACTGCTCTCCCCGTAGCTAATCCAAAGAATGGCACAATTCCTGTTCTGCATGTGTGTCCCTCCCTGCCCCGGGGCCGGGCTGTCCCCCAGCAGCCGGTGGGTGATGGCATGGCCGTGTCCTGGGGGATTAACCACGATTTTGCCACTCTCGGCTGTACCAGCAGCTACAACCTACGTGCAGTGGTTCTCAGAGGGACCCCAGAGAGGGGTCAGTCCCGGGGCTCTGCCTCCTTTCCAGAGCCTCCTCCAGGCTCCAGAAGCTGCTGGATCCAGCTGGGCTGCCACCAGCGAGGGCTGTGGTCAGGGCAAAGGGAACGAACCACCCGTGGGGAGCTGGAGCACCGGGGGGCCAGAAGGGCTGAAAAGTGCTGTGTAGATTTCCAAGAGGAAAACAGCAGGAAATACAAGAAATAAAACAGATTAAAGACGTGGCAGCAATGCCACATCCTGTGTCAGCAACACCCTACAGGGGTTGCTGTGTTGGGAAGGAGTAACACCTGTTCTGTGCTTTTTTCCGAGGTGTGGAAAACTTGAGAACCTCTGATGTAGGTTGTTAGTTCCTGAAGCTTCTCATTCATCCATGGAGTGGTAAAATTTTTCATGCTTTAACAGCTACATTTCAAAACCAACTTTCTTATTTTCCATGGAAAATACCCCCTAACTGGAAGCTGGGCTAAGGGATGGGAGGAAGTTGCTTTGCAGCTTTGGGGAACAGGGGTAAGAGAGTTTTTTCTTGGGAAACTAGGCTGAGCAGGGAGGAGCAGCAAAGTTGCTTGACTTTAACCTGCTGTCCCACAAGTATTTTGGTTTTAGCACTTTTTTTCCATTTCCTGGTAGGTGGATGAGGAATAAACTCAAATTAAAAGCCGGTTAACGAGCTCAGTTTGAAGTTGCATGTGCGAACCCACGGCGAGGCACTAATTGCCTCACGACAGGAAGTATCCATTGCAATTTTGGCAGAGTTTTTGGCAATTGAACACAAGTGTCGTTATCTGAAACCCCTGCTTGAACCCTTGGTCTGCCCCTAATACTGTTCATCATCCTGTTTTGTGTCACAACACCCTGCTACCTTGATTCACTCTTCGTCGTTGGCTAGGTTTTGGATTTATTACTTTCGAGGACGAACAATCAGTGGACCAGGCTGTCAACATGCATTTTCACGACATCATGGGCAAAAAAGTGTGTAGTTGTAGTTTTATTTTACCTTAAGAAAGAACCAAGTCTTGGGCAACGAGCGATTTCACTGGGGAGCAAAACCCAACCCTTGGCCCGGGGGGGAGAGCACGCGAGTCCGAATTCAAGGCTTTATCCATGAAGGTGGGGAAAGTCTGAGTTTGCAGGACCAGGTGAGAAGGGCATTGGGGAGGGTCAGCCTGAGGAAGGGAGGGCTCGCATTCAGCCTGAGGGCTCAGGCTGTGGGCTCCTCTGGTCGGGGTGAGGCCTTGTGTGTACAGACCTGGGGTTGTTGTGCCTGGGCAGAGCACTGGCATGAGCTGTGCTTGCTGCCTCCGGCTTGAGCCCTGCTGTGGGGCAAGGAGACAAATCAGTGATCTCCAGCTGTCCAAAACCAGAATCCCAGTGAAATCCGAGTTGTTCAAGGCTTGGTTTAAGATACCACTCCTTCAGATGTAACTCGGTACTGAAATTTTTGAGGTGGCGTGAGACAATCTGCTTTATATAATCTTTTAAACTTAAAAAGAAAAAGGGAACAAAAAAAACATCCTGAAGGATTGGTTTTTTAAAAAATTGGGTCACTTACTGTGAAACTTTGATACCAACCCACGTACTCTATATAGTATTTAACCACAATGCAGTTAAGTGACCTCTGGTTGTTTCATCTTCATACTGTGTTGTCAGCAAATGGGCGTTGGATAGGGAGGAATTTTTTAGGCTCCTTTGATGTTACTCAGCAAGGAACATGCTTCTACCTGTGGAAAAAAAAACCACCCTAAAAGCAGAGTAAATTGTTGCAGGACACCCAGGTTTTATAGAGAGAAAAGAGTAACTTAAAGAAAAATTAACCACGGGGAAATCCTGGTGAATTGAAGTCCTTGCAGCTTTAAGGTAGATCCAGTTTTTAAAGTCAATGTTAAAACTGCTAAACTTAGAGTGAGGAGATTCAAGAAGATTTTTACATTGCTTAACTTATTGCATTGTATGACTTTTTTTTTTTATTGTCTTTAAAGTCTTTTATGTGCTGCTATTTCATAAGCATTTCCTTACCTAGTAGGAGAAATATTCTGCATATCAGTGAAGTTCTGGTTAATTATGCAGTAAATAATGCCTTTAATTCCTATGAACTTGTTGTGGGGGTGAGGGGTGGGTGATTTCCTGGCAGTGGAAACAAAGGGATGTGCTTGTGTGATCCAGAGCATCAGGACATGTTCGGTTCCAAACAGAAATAATCGATTTTCCCACCTTTTCCCCCCTTCCAATGACACACAAAGCAGAATTCAGGGGGTTTCAGCTCAGAGCAGTGGAGCTGCCTCAGCTTTTGGGGTAACCTGGGCTTTAGGCAGGTGTGGAATTTGAACTCCCTATTCACAGGGAATTTTCAGTCCTCAGTTTGGCAGTTCCCGCTTCCAAATGTGCACTGAAAAATTAATGGGATTCTTCCACGAGGATTAATGAGCTCCAGATCCCCTGCTCTCCTCCACTGCCTAATCATGCCTGCTTTAAAAATGGTATCTCTGTCTTTTTGGTAATTAAAAAGGTATTGCTGAAATGAATCCATATGTTGTTGAAAGGGGGGGGGGGGAAATTAAAATTGCAAGAAGGCCCCTGCTTTTGTAAGCAATAACCGAATTCCCCCAAGGCAAATGTGTTAAGACTCATTAATTTGAGTCCTTTGAAAAATTCCCTTGGTTCCTCTCGGGAAGGGCCTTGAGCTGACAGAGATTTGGTTACTGTCATGTCTCGTGTCCTTGGGGCATCGGCAGGGGGGGGCACGGGGGGCTTTGTCCTTGCCTTGTGCCTGTTTCCTGTTTGTTCTCCCACATGAATGGCTTTTTAAGACATGGCAGGAAGAATTCTGAATACTTTATTTTCCATACTACTCAGGCCCATTGATGATTGAGATTTATTTTCTTTGTACTCTGGCACCCATTAAAATTAATCATGAAATAAAAAAAAAAAAAAAAGCCTGGAATTCAGCGAGCGCTGAGAGGGTTTCATTAAATCAGAGCTGGATTTTTTTTTTTTTTTGAGAGGTTTATGTTGAATGTGCAGCTTATTTTAAGTAGGTCAAATGCACTTATTCTGTGGCTGGGAACACTAGGATGTTTTATCTTGGAATAAAATAGGATAAGCACTGTGGCTTACTAATTTTTAAAACAGGAGGGGTTTTGTCACTGACTTAACACAGTATGAAGATTTGCTTCTTATTGACTCAACTGTCCATTTTTATTACTTGCATGTTTGTTTACTTTTTTGTTAGATGTAATGTAAGATTCTCTTATCACATCCATTCCCTCTGACATTGTTTGAGTTAATTGAGATTCTTTAAGCGTTAGCCTGGGGAAGGTAAGTCTTTATCTTCCATTAGACATTTAAATAAAATCTTAAGTTAAAAAAAAAAAAAAGGAAAGAAAACAACATTAAAAAAAAATCAATCAAAAAATGTGTGTTTCTCAGGTATGAGCTGAAATTACCATTAGCTGGGGTGGGTTAAACTGTCACTTCTAAATGAACCCCAAATGTGTTTGGTTAAAGCATTAGTACCCTTTTTCAGAGCGGCCTCTTCACTCAAAATTCTGGTTTTTTTAACTGAAAACATTGTCTTTGTAACTCCTGCCTTGACCATTAAATCAGCCTGTCCTGAACGTACAAGATTCTGCTGTTGCCAGTGCAGAGCTGCTGTAAGAGGGTACTGCTGTTTTAAGATTAAAGCCAACGATACCGAAGTGATTTGTAGGATGCTTTTCTCGGAATCCCTCAACAGTAGGACTTGTAACGTCTTACCATCACCTTACACTGTACCTGAGAAACATTGTAAATTACCGGCCTTAAGTTTAGTCCTTAAGTACTTAGACATAAGTCATAAGATGCTAAGTGTAGTCCTAAGCGTACCTGCGGGTGTGTGTGAGGGGTCGGGGGGTGCAGGGCCCCCCCGTCCCTCCTGACCGGCCCCGCTCTTTGTTTAGGTGGAGGTGAAACGCGCCGAGCCTCGGGACAGCAAGAGCCAGACCCCAGGGCCGCCGGGGGCCAGCCAGTGGGGGAGCAGGATCATGCCGAGCGCTGCCAACGGCTGGGCAGGGCAGCCCCCTCCGACCTGGCAGCAGGGATACGGCCCGCAAGGTACTGCCCGCTCTGCTCCCCTCGGTGTCCACGGGGGCCAGGCAGTGATCTCTGCTGCCCCAGCACTGCCCCAGCTCTGCCCCACCACTGCCCCACCACTGCCCCAGCTGTCCTTCCACTGTTCCCTTGGGATCTGCCTGGGGGTGACTCCGAGAAGGTGCTGAGGAGGCTCCAGGCGTGACTGCGGGAGCGAGGCCTGCAGGAGACCCCGGTGACGATTCGGGTTGAAGTAACGGCTTTTTGGAGGATGAGGCGGTTTCAGGGGAAATTATGAGGGAAATTTGAAAGGGGTGAGGGGGGAAGACAGATGGTCTTGTCTTTGGATTTAATTGCTTAATGTAGCCTGGAAAAGCACCGGGCAGCTCTGGGGCTGGTGGTGCAGGAGCTCTTGCTGCAGCTCGGGAACCCCCCGGGCTGAGGAGCGCGGTTGGGTTTGATGGCTGCTCTCCCCCACCGGGTTCTGAAGGCAGGACAAATGCGCTGAGTTCACCCAGAGACAGTTTTGGTAACTCGTGGAGAAGCGCAGTGGGATGGTTGAGTTGCTGTGAGAGATGGGAACTGTTCCCATGGGGGCTGGAGGGAGTGCGGCTGCTCCATCCCTGTTCCGGTGGGTGGGGTGGCAGCGCAGGGAGGGCTCCTTTCCCCACGGTGCTGATTAACTGGGAAGCTGCAGCTGGGGGCTGACACCGTGCACAGATGTGCTAATCTGCAGCCGGAGGAACTCCATCATTTTCCATGCAGTGATTAGCCGGGAAAATGATACCTGATCTCCCGGAAAGATTAATGTCAGGCACAAACACATTCATCCTTCAATCCTAAAGCTGCAGAGGATGGGGAAGGCTTTTTTATGGTTCAGGAGCTTCAAAACCAACTCAGATAAACCCGGTAGTGAATTAAAAATCCTTTGGATGTTTAGTCTGCTGGGATTCTCCTGGATTTTGGTCTATAGTACTACAGATTGTTGCACTTGGTACGTGGTAGCTCTCGAATGCTCCACCTGATTTGGGTTTGGGGACTGCTGTCTCTTTGGAGTGTTGCTTGCTGAATGGTTCAGAGTCTTTCCAGAATGGTGTATTCAGAAATAGGCCCAGAATATTTCTTGGACCCTAAAAATAGATGTGTAAGGGACACTGGGAGGATATCCAGTCTATCCCAGAGCCAGATCCCTCCTCTTGCATCATCCCTGCTCCAGAGTGGGCAGCTTCAGTGATGTCTAAGGCTCCTTTTTTGTTCTGTTGTAGGGATGTGGGTGCCAGCTGGACAGGCAATTGGTAAGTACATTACATGGGACCAATCCTGACAGAAAAAATCCTCCTGAGTGCGGGCACAGCCTCTTTGAGCATTCACAGTGATTTGTGGGTTTCTGTAGGATTTAACCTACATTTAAAAGCTTGATTGAATTTGTCCTGGAAGAATGAAGGGGAAGACAGTGGATTCTTAACAGCTCAGTAATGGGAGCTGACACACATCCTGCTGCTGCAGCCACGTTAATTTGTTATCAAGGGATTACATGCTAAACTGCAGTTATTTACAGTGGGGATACTTGGAGGACAAATATTTCCCAAAGAAAGGATTCATAGAAGGCTGAGCCTGCGCTTGAAATCCGTCCAACAGCCTTACCCCATCTAGAGGAAGCTGAGTCCAGCAGCAGCTCCTCGGTGTTGATCTGCTTCATTGTTGGGGTTTCTCTTCGTTCCCCAGGTGGATATGGACCCCCTCCTCCGGGCAGAGGAGCTCCTCCCCCTCCACCTCCATTTACCTCATACATAGTCTCCACACCTCCCGGGGGATTCCCGCCTCCACAAGGATTTCCACAGGGCTATGGCACCCCTCCACCGTTTAGTAAGTGACCCTCAGGAGCTGGAGCACGTCCAGCACCGAATTCAGCTTTTGCTCTTCTTCCTCTGGACTTGGATTTTCCCCCTGTGTTTCACCTATCTTTAATTGTTTTCTGTTCTGAGCTATAATTAACTGTATCCTTATTTTTGCCGGTGAGTTGAACTATTTTTTTCTTGGATGCAGTAATAATTTATATTGTCTGGTTTAAATCTGTGTTGCTGAACAAATTTAGATGTATTGTGTACCCTTGTTACAGCACCTGAGAGAAATTTAGGAGCTCACTGCTGGTGACCAGACACAGGCAGGGATTTTTGGGGGAGCTTAAGGAATTAAGGTCACAACTGGCACTGGGAGTACAAATAGGATTTTAGCATCTACCCTCTTCAGGCCACCTTTTCAAAAGTCTGGTCACAACCCTGGTTTAAAGAAGGTGGAAAACAGCCCCCAGTTGTCTGGAGTAGCAGATAGCACCATGTTATCCTCCCAGGATCTGGGATCATACAGCTTCCCCCTCATTTCTCATGTGTGTGTGTGAGAACAGTTGGGTCCCCAGTTGGGTCTGCTTTGTCCTTTCTCTGTTTCTCATCCCTGTGGAAGGTAAGTTGTCGGGGTCTCTGAGCCATGGTGGTCACCTGTGTAGAGGTGAATCCCTGTACACCCAGTTTGGATTTGACAGACTTAGGACTGTGTATTTTTGAACTATAGCGTGCTCTAAAGCCAAGCAGGACATCAGGATGGTGTTTACCTGTGTCTTTTCACATGTGTTTTGTGCTTCCTCGTGTTCCAGGTTTTGGTTATGGTGCTCCACCTCCTCCACCTGACCAGTTTGCCCCCCCTGGGGTCCCTCCTCCGCCTGCCACTCCGGGGGCAGCACCACTTGCTTTTCCTCCACCACCACCACCATCTCAGGCAACTCAGGACATGAGCAAACCCCCGACTGCTCAGCCAGAATTCCCTTACAGTCAGTTTGGTGAGTACCTGCTCCAGCTTCCTCCCCTTTCCTCTCGTTCTGGGGCAGGGAGTCGGTGTTGGCCGCAGTGTGCCAGCACTGGGGGCATTCTCTGGGGTGGGAACGCTCCCCCCAGCTCAAACCATCCTTAAATCGTGCAATATTCGAGCCAGAGGGCTTGTCCTTACTCCAAACGGTGCCTGTGTGCTGTGAAATAACTTTCAGAGGTGTGGGCACTGCCAGGATGAACTCCTGGTTTGCACCCCCCCAGCTCTGCAGGTAAAACCTTTTACTGCGAGATCTTCACAGAGCTCACAGTGAACTTTTTTTGTGTGACAGACTTTGAGATTGGAGAGCAGACTTCAAGAGTGAGAGCAGCATCGAGAGGCAGGCAGTGCAGGTGTAAGGATCCAGGCTGGTGTCTTTTCCTCCCTTTTCCCATTGCTCCCCCATCTCTCTGGAGATGTAGCTCTGTAAAGCTTTGTTGTGCTCTGTAGATGACTTTCAGGTAGGTGATAGAAGACACTGAGGTAACAAGTTTTAAGCCAGGCAGACAGTACTACAAAAGATAAAATCTCTTAAAAACTACTAGACAAGTGCTTGTGCTCCTGAGTGAAATTTCTGCTGCTGTTCCCCATGGAAGCTCAGAGGGAATTCTCATTCTCCTCTTGCTCTTCTCAGCCCTGTGTTCGAGCAGTGCTCTCCAAAGAGCTCTGCAGAGAACTCCCCAAAGAGCTCTGCACTGCTTTTTTTTTCCTTTAAGGGATTGTAATTGGTCACTTTTACTTCTGAAGGGAATTTTTGCAAGCAGCAGCCCTGTGGATTCAGGCTGTTCCCTGCTTGAACACGTTCTCCATGTGGTAGTGCTGCCTCGTGTGAAGTGCCTGCAGAAACTGCAGTGAGATAAACACTTCACAAAATCTGTTTAAATAGATGCTATTCAAATTCCCAGCAGTGTAAAGCAGATGCTGGAGGAAGATGAGCCTCTCACATGTGTTTATAAAGCAGAATTTGTTCTCATGCTGAGGAATTTGAAATGTTTTTTAGTCTGTTTGTGACAAACATGGTTGATATCATGGATAGTTTAGTCCTTGTGACTCAAGGAAGCTTTTCTTGTCCTGCCAGAACTTGGTTCTTAGCAGACTCTTTAAGGGGGTGAGAGGCGATGATGGGTCTGTGTGTAAGGGCAGGGCAGCTCCTCGTGTCTGTGAGCTGGCTGGGTGCAAACCCCCAGCTGAACTGGGACTGGCACTGTTCCCTCCCCAGGCCTGGCCTGGCCTTATCCTGGTAAAGGATCCGAGCTCGGGCTCCTCAGCCAGACAGTGCAGCCCTAGGGCTGGCAGAGGGCCTGGAGCAGGGATCAGCAGGCAGGGGAGGAGGGCAGCGTGTCCTGAGTGGCTCTGCAGGTGTGTGGGGGGGTTTCCTTTGTGATCAACAGCATGAGCCCTGTGGGGAGCTGTGTTTGGCACCACAGAGCTCTGCACTGGAGCAACAATAACTCAGGGGTTGTTTTTCCCACTCCCAGCAAACAATTCAGTTGTAGTCCTGAGTCCCTGCTTATCTGTGTCTAAACAAATGCCAGGGGTGGCATGTGGGGCTCCCAGAGCCTGTCACAGCTGTGTTTTAGGGTTCATTAGGGGCAGCAAGTCCTGAGGGGCAGGCAGAGCTTGCAGTTGAGCTACTGAAGACGTGCTAAGAGACTTTGTTTGGGATTAAGAGAGTTAAACCTGCTCTAAGCCTGCTCAGAGAGAGGCAGCACTGCAGAAATGCACTTGGTAATTAGGAGCCTTAATACCATCCTTCAGAGCAGGGGCTGGCACTGATGCCAGGATTAAGAGTTGTATTTAATTACGGGAATTTGAATGAAATTTCTCAATTTCTCAGTGTTCTAATTTACATGAAGTTGTGTTTCATGTTGGCAGCAGGAATTCTGCCCAGTCCTCCATCTGCACGCTGGGTTTTTTTTCTCCCTGTCCCCAAATTCTGCTTGCTCTGTGGTGTGGGCTGTGTCACAGAGAGGTGGTGACAATGGCCCCGAGCTGGGCAGTGTGGCAGGACAGAAGTGCTGGGAAGAACAAGATGAATATTAACTCGTGGGTGCTTTAGCCCGAAGTGTGGTTGAGACACAGCAGCTGTCCAGCTTTGTGGGTGTCCAGGTGGTGAAGCAGAGTCTGGTTAACTGTGTGGTCAGTCTGAGGCACTCTGAGATTGCAGGGAACTCTTCCTGGCCACACCCCTGCCTGTGCTGGATCTGGCAGCTTTTGGGCAGGAAAAACCCCAGCCCAAAAATGAATCTGCTCAGAACGAGTGACAGCCCCCCTGGGTGTGATGGGACCTGCCAGCCTGGCTGGGCTCACCCCAAAATGCAGCCCCCCCATTCCTGCACACCTGTCCCCTTCTCCTCTGTGCCTGTTCCCTCTGGGTGGAAGGTGAATCCCTGTGGGAACCCAGCCCAGGGCAGCTGCTTCTCCCGGGGGCCGAGTGCCGCGGGAGGGAGCGGAGTGTGCGCCCCTGGCTGCTCCTGGAAGCTGATCCTGTGCCTTTGCCTTCTCCCCAGGGTATGGACAAGACTTGAGTGGGTTTGGACAAGGTTTCTCTGATCCCAGCCAGCAGCCCCCTCCCTACGGAGGCCCCTCGGTGCAGCCCTCCAGCGGCCCCCCGGCCGGAGGCAGCGGGTTCGGCCGGGGCCAGAACCACAACGTGCAAGGATTCCATCCCTACCGGCGCTAGCCTGGGCTGGCAATCAGGGAGTGCTGTCCACAGGGATCTCTGGGACCAGCTGAACCCCGGGATCCCAGACTTCTGAACTTGTGACAATCACATACTTGATGGAAGAAAAACCTAACAACAATTTTTTTTTTGGGGGGTGGGGGCAGATGGCTTCTGAAGGCAGAGCTGTGGGTGTTTGGACTGCAGTTTTTAAAGATTTTTTTTTTCCTTTCTCTAACCCATCAGCACAAATAAAGAAAATGTCACTGGTTCAAACTACAGGGTTTAAAAAATGTCTTCAGCTTTAATTCAAAACTTCAGGTTTCTTTTTTTTGAAATTATTTTTCCTGAGCCTTTGTTTTACCGTATATTGTAAACTTTTATGTTTAAAAGAAAAAAAAATATATACATTTACAGATTGTGAAATTTTTAAGAGAAATTTTCTACTATGTATGCTGGCTTATTTTTTAATTTAAAACAGGGTTTCCGTGGGTGCTGTCGGGATGGGGGGGGAGGGCTGCAGCCCCTCCCTCCCTGCCCACAGCAGTGCTGGGGCGGAGGGATCCGAAACTCTGGGAGTTGACAGAAATCTACTGAGTGTATTTTGCTGTTGTTGTGGGGGGTGCAGAGCTGGGCCAGGGCAGGGGCAGGACCTGCACAGAGGCCCTCGTGGCTCTGGGCTCGGGTGCCCCTCGGGGTGTCGGGGGCTCCGCGGGCCTCGCGGGGTGTGGATTTCCCTCAGGCAAAAGGTTTCGGTGCGTTGGGCACTGGAGTGCTGAGCCCTGGTTTGAATAAAGACAAGAACCTTTGGATTAGAAACACCAGCCTGTCTCCATTTTTCTGTTTTGTTTTTTTTTTTTTTTTCTTGTGAGTTTGGGTTTTCCTGAGAAATCCGTCAGCAGAGTCACCTTCCCTCGGGGGTCACGGGCTGTGCCCTGTGCCCACCCCCCTGGGGGGACAGAGCTGTCCTTGGCTCCCACGTGGGTAACTCAGAAGTGACACCTGCACAAAACCACGACTGGAGCAGCTCCTGAGACCACCCCGAGCCTCGCTGAGGTTTGGGCTGCGAGAAACCCTGTGGAGAGGATACAACCCAACAGCTCCAGGGATGCACGGAATGCAGGGACCTGACGTCTTCAAGCTCTTCTGGGATGAAAGGGTTTGGATCGGGGTCTCTTCTGCAC
This sequence comes from Pyrocephalus nanus, assembly GCA_038380795.1. Lineage (NCBI taxonomy): Eukaryota > Metazoa > Chordata > Aves > Passeriformes > Tyrannidae > Pyrocephalus > Pyrocephalus nanus. The sequence continues at coordinate 5,401,984 of CM076287.1, read as the reverse complement.
AGAACCGGCTCTTCCAGGTTCCCGTGGGCCGTTAGATCTGCTGGAACCGGGGACAAACCGGATCGACCGGGCCGAGAGGAGCCGGTTCTGCTCTGCCACACCCGGCGTGTCCTTGGTTCACCTGGGAACAGCTCCGGGGGGAGGGCTGCGGGAGGGGAAGGTGAGTGGGTGAGGGATGCAGGTCCTTGGGTGAAGGGTGAAGGTCCATGAGTTAAGGATGAAGGTCCATGGGTGCAGGATGGAGGCGGCTCCCGCAGGTGACGATGCTCACACCTGCCCAGCTGTGTGAGATGGCCCAGGTCGAGACGTGGCCGTGCCACCGAGGTGACTGGTCTGTCCCCGTGGTGTCCCGGCCCGGGCCAGCGGCAAGGAGCGGTTCCCCGGGCCCCTCGCCCCTCTCTGCCCGCACCCCCCGGACCGGGAGGGGCAGATTTGGGGGTCCCCCCAGTGCGGCCCCTTTAAGGGCAATGAGGGCGGAAGTGGCTTCTGCCCTTCCCCGGCTCTCGCGAGATCCGCGAGGCCCCGCCCTTTCCGTGCAGCCCGGGCAAGATGGTGGGTACCGGGCAGGCCCGGCCAGGCCCCGGGCGGGTTCATCCGCCGCCATCCGCGCCCGCCCGGGGACCGGCCGGCTCGGGGCTGCCCTGGGGGGACGGGGGTGGGCCCGGCGGGGGCGGAGGGGGGTTGGTCTGGGTGTCCCTGGGAGCTCGGGGGGGCCGCGGCCTTGCCGTGTGCGGGGCGGGGAACGCGGGCCTGGGCGGCCCTGACCCCGCTCCGGGACCCCCCGGCTGTGACCCCCTGTCTGACCCCCCTCCCTGACCCCTCTCTCTGACTCCCCTGTCCCGCTGCAGGCGGAGGTGGAGCAGAAGAAGAAGAGGACCTTCCGTAAATTCACCTACCGCGGGGTGGACCTGGACCAGCTCCTCGACATGTCCTAGTAAGTTTAGGGTCGCTGGGCTGTACCCTAGGCTCGGTTTGGGGTCGCTGGGGGTCTTCTCGTGCTGTTTGGGGTCCCCAGGGTCTCCCAGGCCACACCCCAGGCTCAGTTTGGGGTCTCCCATGTCATACCCCATTGTAGGGTCTCTGTGGATCTCCCCAGGCTCACTGAGCCTCTGGGGGTGGGAGGGTCTCTGCAGGCTCAGTTCGGGGTCCTTGGGGGTCTCCCCAGGCTCAATCTGGGATCCCTGGGCTATACCCCAGGCTTTCTTTGGGGTGTCCCAGGCCACACTCCAGGCTCACTGTAGGGTCTCTGTGGATCTCCAGGCTCACTTTGGGATCCTTGAGGGTGGGGGAGTCTCCCCATGCTCAGTGTGGGGTCCCCGCGCTGTATGTCGAGCCGGGATGGGGTAGCTTTGGGGGTGTCCCAACGCTGTTGGCATCCCCTGACCCCGTTCCCCATCCCAGCGAGCAGCTGATGCAGCTCTACAGCGCTCGGCAGCGGCGCCGCCTCAACCGCGGCCTGCGCCGCAAGCAGCACTCGCTGCTCAAGCGGCTGCGCAAGGCCAAGAAGGAGGCGCCGCCCATGGAGAAGCCCGAGGTGGTGAAGACCCACCTGAGGGACATGATCATCCTGCCAGAGATGGTGGGCAGCATGGTGGGCGTCTACAACGGCAAGACCTTCAACCAGGTGGAGATCAAGGTGAGCTGGGATGGGGGGGACAGGTCCTGCCCCGAGCAGAGTGCCTGGAGCAGGGCTGGGATTCATGTTTGAGATCCATGTTGGGGGGCTTCAGGCTCCTCCTTGGAGCAGGGCTGGGATCCATGTTTGGGATCCATGTTTGGGATCCGTGTCGGGGGCTCCAGGCTCCTCCTTGGAGCAGGGCTGGGATCCATGTTTGGGATCCATGTCGGGGGCTCCTCCTTGGAGCAGGGCTGGGATCCATGTTTGGGATCCATGTTTGGGATCCGTGTCGGGGGCTCCAGGTTCCTCCTTGGAGCAGGGCTGGCCCAGAGGGACCATCCCTGGGAGGGGCAGCTCCCGGAGGGGCTCAGGGCCTCGGTGTGGTTCTGCAGCACCAAAATGCTGCAGCGATGCTGCCGCTGGTGTGTTGGGCCTGGCCGTGCTCAGGGCATCAGCCCTGGCTCCCTGCGGTGGGATGAAACAGATCTCCCCTCCGGCACCATTTCCAGAGGAAACAGATCCCTTGATCGGTCCCAGGAGTGGAATAACCAGCGGGGTGGTGTCACCTGATACCACCAGTGGGGTTAAATGGCACCTTCTGCTCCTGCCTGGTGTTCAGTCCCACTTGGAGGGGGGCAGGGGGTGTCCCTGTGCCCCCACCCAGCACAGCTCTCTCCCTGCAGCCCGAGATGATCGGCCACTACCTGGGCGAGTTCTCCATCACGTACAAGCCGGTGAAGCACGGCCGGCCCGGCATCGGCGCCACCCACTCCTCGCGCTTCATCCCGCTCAAGTGAATAAAGACATTCCTCTGGATCCCTCTGTCTCCTGCCTCCGTTCCCAGGCCTGGGGGGGCTGGGCTGTGCAAAACCCGCCACACTCCACCGGCATCTGATGTTTTCCTGAAGGTTCTCCCCAGGTTTTTGGCGTTGCTTTCCATCAGCACCCACCTTCACGTGGGTTTAGGAACTGAATGAAACTCCCTGCTCCTTGCGGGGAAGTGGGAGATGGCACTTCCATATTTATGGCTTTTCCTTCTATTTAGCTTATTTATAGCTTGTGGAAGGCTGGGAATGTGGAGACACTGAGTTGAGGGGCAGTGAGTGGGTTCCCTGGGCCTTGGAAGCAGCCCTGCTCCTTAGGAAGCTGCTGGGCACCCATCATGGCATGCCAAGACCCCAAATAATTATTTTCTCATCTCGGATTTGGGATTCCAAAGGGTGTTTGATGCCTAGGATCAGAGCGGTGGGAGCTGGGGAGTGAACTGGGGGGTTGCAGTGAACTGGGGGATGTGTTTTGGGGGAGAAGCTGCTTTCTGGGATGAGGGGGATGGTCCAGGGGAGATGATCCAGGCAGGCCCAGGAGCTGCTGCAGAGCTTGGCCTGAGCCCAAGGAACCCAAGAGCGCCAAGTGCTGCAGTGAAGGAGCTGATTGTCCCTGGGGTGGTCCTGGCTCGTCCCTGCCACTGGCCAAGGTCCCGTGGGGGTCCCTCGGGGGTCTGCAGCCGTTTGTCCTTCAGGGAAGGTCCCCTGTCACTGGGTCCCTTCTGTGTGACCTTGAGGGTCCTTGTGCCGACCCCGGGGTGGTCCCAGGGGGGCGATGCCGGGGGATGTCGGGCAGGTCCCCAAGGACACGGGGGCAGCACCGGCCCGAGCGGAGGGGCAGGTTGGGTCTGGGGGCAGTTCCCCCCGAGGGGGCAGGTTGGGTCTGGGGGCAGTTCCCCCCGAGGGGGCAGGCTCGGTCTGGGGGCAGTTCCCCCCGAGGGGGCAGGTTGGGTCTGGGGGCAGTTCCCCCTGAGGGAGCAGGCTCGGTCGGGAGCAGCAGGTGCATCCCCGGGACAGGGGGACGGGGCAGATCCCGGCGTTTTGGGGGAGGCAGGAAAAGGGGCGGATGGATGGGAATGGAGCCCTTGGCGGGGGTCCCGTGTCCCCCTGGCCGGCAGAGCCCGGGGGGGGCGCGGGGAGCCCCCGGTGCCGCCCTCTAACGGCGGCGGCGCTGGAAAATCCCGAGCGGGAGGGGGGGCGGGGGCGGGATGCGGCTGCTCGGGGGCCGCGCCGGAGCCTCGCCCAGCTCCGCACCGCCCGCACCGCTCCGCACCGCCGGGGATGAGGTACGGCCGGGGCCGCTGCAGCCGCCGGGGATTGGGAGGATTTTGGGGGGTCTGCGCGATTGGGGCAGGGGGAGAGGCGGATCGGGGTTGGATGGGGCTGGGGGGGGGGTTGGATGCGCTGACGAGGGGCCCCCGATGCGAGACCCCCCCTCCCTGCTTTGGGGGTGCCCCCGGCCCTGGACCACGCGGCGGGGGCGGCTCCATCCCGCGGGATCGGGGGGATTTTGGGGGGCCGGGTGTTCAGGGGAGATCGGGGGTTCAGGGGGAAGCGAGGGGGTCGGGCAGAACGCATGTCCCGCATCCCGCGGGGACAAAGGCCGGACAATGCCGGGGCTGGGCGGGGGGAGCAGCACCGACCGTCCCCATCCTCATCTCCATCCCCATCCCACCCTCATCCCCATCCCATCCCTGTTCCCACCCCATCCCCATCCCGCGGGCGAGGCTGGGGGGGCTCCGAGGGGGGGGCAGCAGCTCCCCCAAAGCCGATGCGGGCTCGGCTCCCCGCGGACCCCCGCGATGCTCCCCGACAGGGCTGGGCCGGGGCTTTGGGGCCGAGGCCCGGACCTGGAGCCCCAAAACCGCACCCACAACCGCACCCCAAACCCTTCCCACAAACCCGCACCCCAAATCCACCTCCCAAACCGGTCCCTCAAAAATCTCGGCTTCTAAAGCAGCACCTCGACCCCGCCCGGGGCACCCCGAGGGTGGCAGCGCCGCGTCCCCGAGCAGGATGGGGGGAGGAGGGGGCTGCCCTGGGCACGTCCCTGTCCTCTGGTTCCCACGGGCGCCCTGGGGCGTAGGGGCGAGGGGGGGTCCGTGCATGACGTGGGGGCTCTGCTGGGGGTGTTGGGGACCCCAACACTCACCCCACCAGGGCCCCACATCTCCCCCAGGCCGTGACATGCGTGTGCACATCCGTGTGTGTGCACATCCCTGTGTGTGTGTCTGCACATCCCTGTGTGTGTGTGTGCACATCCCTGTGTGTGTGTGTGCACATCCCTGTGTGTGTGTGTGCACATCCCTGTGTGTGTGTGTGCACATCCCTCTGTGTGTGTGTGCACATCCCTGTGTGTGTGTGTGCACATCCCTGTGTGTGTGTGTGTGCACATCCGTGTGTGTGTGTGTGCACATCCCTGTGTGTGTGTGTGCACATCCCTGTGTGTGTGTGTCTGCACATCCCTCTGTGTGTGTGTCTGCACATCCCTCTGTGTGTGTGTCTGCACATCAGTGTCTGTGCACACGCGAGCGGGGTTGGGGGGCGCGGGGGGGCTGCAGGGGGTCGATGCCGCCCGTGGGGAGGGCGCAGGTCCCACTTGTCCCCCGTGTCCCCGTGTGTGCTCCGACCCGTGCGCGGGGCCTGCGCTCCCCGGGGGGGCTTTGCTGTGGCCGGGGGTCCCCGGGGCCGGGTCGATCAGCCCGAGCTGGTGACAACACGCTGTTTGTTTAACGTCCCCCGGGGGCTCCGGGAGCCGCAGCCGGTCGGGGGCTCAGATGTGGCTCTGGCGAGGCGGCTGCTCTCGGCTGGTGGGCACAGCCCCCGTCCCCAGAGCTGCTGCAGAGCTGAGGGGAGGGGGCAGCTTGGGGGGCCAGTGGTGGGGCCCCCCAGCCCTGGTCTGGCCGAGGTGGCCCCGTGTGGGGGCAGGAGGGTGCAGGGATGGGCAGTGCAGAGGACAGTGCGGGGTGGGCACCGTGGGCAGCGTGGTTGGGGGTAGGCAGCACAGAGGATGGTGAGGTGGGGGGTGGGCACAATGGGCAGCTCGGAGGACGGTGGGGCGGGCAGTGGGCACGGTGGGCAGCGCGGAGGGCAGTGGGGTGTGGTGGGAAGCGCAGATGCTGCTTCAGCTGCTGCAGCATCTGCCCTGCCAGGATCTTGCTGGATGGATCCAGTCCCTGCCTGCGGCCTGAGCCAGCCCTGGGGTTCCCTGAGCAGAGAGGGGGTTGGAGGAGCTGGGTGCCCAGGACCCCGAGGTATCGTGGCCCCCCAGGGTTGTGCCCACGACAGCCCCTGGCCCTGCCTGGGATCCCCCCGTGGGGGGACACGAGGTCCTGTGGGACAGGTACCATGGTGGTGCTGGAGCATCACTGCACCCCTGGCTTCCTCCACCCCACAGCCCTGGCCCCCCCTTTCCCGCAGCGGTTCCCCCCTTTCCCACAGCGGTTCCCCCCTTTCCCACAGCCGTTCCCCCCCATCCCGCAGCCCTGGCCCCCCCTTTCCCGCAGCCCTGGCCCCCCTTTCCCATCGTGTCTCGAGCTCGGTGGATGAAGGTGGGGCCGCAGCCCCTCCCCGCAGGCTGCGGATCCCGGCGCTGCTGCGGCCCCTGCGCTTGGCCTGCCCTGCCAGGGACCAGCAGAGCTCAGATCTCTCCCCACCGTCAACCCCCGACTATCCCAGCCCTGATCTGTGTCCCCCTGGAGGAGAGGAAGCCCCCGCTTCCCATCCCCCTCGGCAGGGCTGAACACCCCCCTCCCCATTTTCTGGGTGCTCGGGAAAAGCCGGGAACCGCCTGTGCCCCCATCACCATCACCATGGCAACGGCAGGCCCTGCTCGTCCCGCATCCCCCATCCATTATCCCGCATCCAGCATCCCACCTCCCACACCCTGCATTCCAGATCCCACACCCCTGGCGCTGCATCCTGCATCCCTCACCCTGCATCCTGCATCTCCTATTCCACACCCTGCCCCGATCCATCCCTCGTCCTTCCTCCCGCATTCCACACCCCGCAGCCCTCAGCGCTCCCCCGTCCCCCCACCCCTCGTGTCCTCCCTCACCTTCCATCCCCGATCCCCGACCCCTCATCCCTCATCCCAGCCCTGACCCTTGCTCTGCCCCCACCCCAGCTCCCCCTCCAGGGGTTATTTCATCTCCCGGGGGTATTTTGAGTGGTTGGGAGGGAATTGGCACTGGGGGGGTCTTTGTCTCCCTCGGCAGAGCCACGTGGTGGGAGTGGGGGGGACAGAGACCCCACAGCACGACCCACGGGGCAGGATGGAGGTCCCCCACCAGTGTGGGGTGCAGGGATGAGGGAGCAGTTTGGGGGGGCCCGGGATGGCTCCTGGGGGTGGGAAGGACATGGATGGGGCCTTGGGGGGCTGTTGGGCCCCAGCCCTGCCTGGTGGGGCCTCTGTGCTGGAGAGGGGTGGGCTGGGACCCCCCAGAAAGGGCTCGTGGAGGCAGAGGGGTCACCGTGGGGTAGATTTGGGGGTGGCAGTGCCAGGGGGGCCGATCGGTGCTGTCCCTGACCCCGCTGTGGGAGGGGGTGGGGACAGGGGAGCAGGGGGTGCGGTGGGGACAGGGGGACCCTGTGTTCTGTGCTCCCCCCCTCGAAGCCCACCTCCCGCCCGCTCCCCCTGCACACACGTGGTGCTGACGAAGACACCGAGGGGCCATCACCAGCCCGACCCGCTGGGGGGGTGACGAGAGGTCCCTGTCCCTGTCCCCCCCACCCCGTGTCGTGTGTCCCCCCCCCGGGCAGGTGCGAGGGGGGGTCCGTGGGCGCTGCGGCAAGAGGAGGTTTGGGGGGCTGGGGGTGCTGGGGGGGCACAGAGGGGCCGGGGGTGCCTGGGGGGGAAGCCGACCGGGCCGGGGGGGCAGCGGGGGGGCCGGGACTGCCCCCGGTGCGGGAGGGAGCGGAGCGGGAGGAGGTTGGGAGAGGGAGAAGACAAAAGCGAGACAAAGGGAGCGGAGAGCTGAGCTCTGCCGATGGTGGGAACCGGGCAGGGGCTGGTGGGGGCCGGGGGGAGGACAGGGCTGGACCCCCCCACCCCGTGCTGGGGACACTCCTCTGGGAGACTTTGGGGGGTCCCAGCTCTCCCAGTGCACTGGGGGGGAGGCTGTGGGTGGTGGGGTCCCCCGCTCTGTGCTGTGGTCCCAGGAGGGTGGTGGGTGCTGGGGGGGCTGGGAGGGTGCTGGGAGAGCCCCTCAGGGTGCTGCCCACCCCCACCCCCCCCCGCAGGCACTGGAGGGGGTGAAGATGTCGGGCTCCATCGCCTCGTACGACCAGCTGGTGCGGCAGGTGGAGGCGCTGAAGAAGGAGAACAGCCACCTCCGGCGGGAGCTGGAGGACAACTCCAACCACCTCTCCAAGCTGGAGAATGAGACCTCGGACATGAAGGTGGGCACAGCCCCAGCGGGGAGGGGGGTGTGGACCCCGAGCTGGGGCTGCAGGGAGGGGTTTCCCTCCACGTCCCCCCCGCCCGTCCTCCACAGCTCCATCCCTGTTTTAGGAGGTCCTGAAGCACCTGCAGGGCAAGCTGGAGCAGGAGGCCCGAGTCATGGTGTCCTCGGGGCAAACCGAGGTGCTGGACCAGCTCAAAGGTGGGTGCCCGGGTGGGATGGGGAGGGGGGGACCCTGCAAAGCCCACCCTGACACCGCTGTCCCCGTGCCCAGCCCTGCAGATGGACATCACCAGCCTCTACAACCTCAAGTTCGCCCCGGAGGTGCCGAGCGCCGGGCGTGGCCCCGAGGAGAGCCCCCCGGCCCCCACATCCCACCGGGACGGCCCCGGGGACCTGGGCAGGGCCACCCTGCGGATGCTGGAGGAGCTGGACCGGGAGAGGTGATGGCCTGAGGGGTGCAGGGGCTGGGGGTGCCCGGGGCTCTGCTGACAGGGTGTCCCCTCCCCAGGTGCTTCCTGCTGGGGGAGATCGAGAAGGAGGAGAAGGAGAAGGTCTGGTACTACGCTCAGCTGCAGAGCCTGGCCACGCGCCTGGACGAGCTGCCCCACGTGGAGACGGTGAGTGGGGACCACCCTCAGCCCCCCCCCAGGCCATGGGGCATGGCCAGGACCCTGCCCACCTCACGCCACCCCCTGTGCCCCCCAGTTCTCCATGCAGATGGATCTGATCCGGCAGCAGCTGCAGTTCGAGGCGCAGCACATCCGCTCGCTGATGGAGGAGCGTTTTGGGACGGCCGACGAGATGGTGCAGAGGGCACAGGTGGGGTCCTTGACCCCCCCACATCCCCTGCTCTGCCCCCTGGGGACTCCCCTAGCCCCGATGGGCTCAGCCCTGGGCACACTCACACCCAGCTCCTTGCACACTCACACCCAGCTCCTTGCACACTCATGCCCCTCCTGCCCGGCTCTTGGGGTCCCAGGGGGTCCCAGCGCTCGCTGATCCCCTCATGCACCCCCAGATCCGGGCATCCCGGCTGGAGCAGATCGACAAGGAGCTGATGGAGGCGCAGGACAAGGCTCAGCAGCCGGAGCCGCAGGTACCGGGGGTGACACCGGGGTGTCCCCGGTCCCCGTGGGGGAGGGAGCCGGGCAGGGGGGAGGAGGGGGCCAGCACAGCCCCCCCGCCGCTGTCCCTGCTCTGTCCCCGCCGGCACAGCCAGGGCTTTGTGTGGCTCGGGCACCGTGAAATGGGCAGTTGCCATGGAGACCAGAAGTAGGCCATGGCGCTCGGCGGGCGGGCGGCGCGGGGGCTCCCACGGCATCTGCCTCCAACCGAGGCGCCAGGGCGGGCAGCCTGCCACCCTCCTCATCATCATCATCCTCATCATCATTGTCATCCTCATCCTCATCCTCATCATCGCAGCTGCCGTCACCATAGCCCCACTGTCACCCACCATCATCATCATCATCATCATCGTGGGCTGCCATTGCCACGGCCCCACCATCACCCACAGCCCCACCATGGTCATCATCATCATCATCGTCATCATCATCATCTTCAGGGGCTGCCATCACCACAGCCCCACTGTCACCCTGCCATTGACGTGGTCCCACTGTCACCCTCCTCCCCACCGGCACCCACAGCCCCCTGTGGCAACACCCGTGGCCCCTCCATCACCCCCATCCCTCCATCACCCCCAGACACCCCCACATCCTCACGGCCCCCCCCACTGCCACTCCAATCTGTCAGCTCTCTGGGCTCAGCCCCCTCCCTGCTCACTCTCCCACGCTCCCCCTCTCCCGAGCCTGCGGCTGTAGCAGCCCCCCCATCCCAATCATCCCTGATTTTAGCTTAAAATACACCCCTGGCACTGACGGAAGCAATGTCTGGGAATCGCTGCGGGTTTAATGGCACCGGTGGGTGGTGGAAAAGTGGGGAGGGGCTGGGCATGGGGGGTGAGGGCAGCAAGATACACCCCCCCCAACCGCTCCCTCCTCCGCAGCTCTGTGGGAAGGTGCCAGGCATGGAGGGGGACGGCAGCCTGGACCCCCCGACCCACCCCGAGGAGGGGGGCAACAGCAAGGTGAGGGGCGGGCACACAGAGCCCAGGTGGGGCTGATCCCGGGGGGCTCAGGGTGACCCCCTGTCCTGCTCCCACAGGTGGAGGTGGTGTTCTGGCTGCTGTCCATGCTGGCCACGCGGGACAAGGAGGACATGTCCCGCACGCTGCTGGCCATGTCCAGCTCCCAGGAGAGCTGCCTGGCCATGCGCAAGTCGGGCTGCCTGCCCCTGCTCATCCAGATCCTGCACGACTCGGACGGGGAGCCGGGGCCCCCCGAGAGCCCCACGGGCGCCAAGGACGCGCGGATGAGAGCCAACGCCGCCCTGCACAACATCGTCTTCTCCCAGCCCGACGAGGGCCAGGCCAAGAAGGAGATGCGGGTGCTGCACGTGCTGGAGCAGATCCGCTCCTACTCGGAGACCTGCTGGGACTGGCTGCAGATGCAGAGCCGGGACGGGGGCCGGGGCCCCGAGGGCGCGGGTACGGGGGGAGCAGGGGGTGCCTGATGGGTGGGGTGAGGGGGGATCGTGGGTGCCAACCCCCAGGACTGACCTCCCTTCCCCCCACAGTGCCCGTGCCCATCGAGCCCCAGATCTGCCAGGCCACCTGTGCCATCATGAAGCTCTCCTTCGACGAGGAGTATCGGCGGGCCATGAACGAGCTGGGTGAGCGTGGGGAGGGGTCTCCTTCCCCGTGCGCCACGCCCAGCCCTGCCCACCCCTTCCCTGGCCTCACAGCGCCGGGCCGGGGGTGCTGGAAGGGTCAGGAATCCCAAACCACCCCTGTCCCATCCCACAGGCGGGCTGCAGGCGGTGGCTGAGCTGCTGCAGGTGGACTATGAGATGCACAAGATGACGAACGACCCCCTGAACCTGGCGCTGCGGCGCTACGCGGGCATGGCCCTCACCAACCTCACCTTCGGAGATGTGGTCAACAAGGTGGGGGGCAGTGCTTTGGGGGGGGGGTTAGCAGGGGTCAGGGGGTCACAGCGTCACCCTCACCACCCTCATCCTCCTCACAGGCCACGCTGTGCTCCCGCCGGGGCTGCATGGAGGCCATCGTGGCTCAGCTGGGGTCTGATAGTGAGGAGCTGCACCAGGTGGGTGCTTGGACCTGTGAGGGGCTCCCTGGGCAGAGGAACGATCAGGGGGACAGTCCCAACACCCACTCACCCCGCTCTGCCCCTCCAGGTGGTCTCCAGCATCCTGAGGAACCTCTCCTGGCGTGCTGACATCAACAGCAAGAAGGTGCTGCGGGAGGTGGGCAGTGTCACAGGGCTGACACGGTGTGCCCTGCACGCCGGCAAGGTGAGCGCCAGGGAGGGTGGGAGGGGGTGTGGAGACCCTGGACAGGGGCTGACAGGGGTGTGTGACCCCTCCTGGACAGGAATCCACCCTGAAGAGTGTCCTGAGTGCCCTGTGGAACCTGTCGGCACACAGCACGGAGAACAAGGCGGCCATCTGTGCCGTGGAGGGGGCCCTGGGCTTCCTGGTGAGCACCCTCACCTACAAGTGCCAGAGCAACTCCCTGGCCATCATCGAGAGTGGCGGTGGCATCCTCAGGAACGTCTCCAGCCTGGTGGCCACGCGGGAGGATTACAGGTGGGGATGCACCACGGAAGGGGATGAGGGACCCTGGGCACTGCAGACCCCAGGGCGGTGTTGGGGGATGCCACAGAGTGCCACGGGGATGGGGGGCACTGCAGACCCCAGGGACAGCACTGGGGGATGTCACAGCTGGGTAGGGGTGGGGACACTTTGAACCCCAGGAATGGCTGCAGGGAGAGGGTCAAGGACCCCCCTGACGGCCGGGGGTCCCCTCTGTCCCGCAGGCAGGTGCTCCGGGACCACAACTGCCTGCAGACGCTGCTGCAGCACCTGCGCTCGCACAGCCTGACCATCGTCAGCAACGCCTGCGGGACCCTCTGGAACCTGTCTGCCCGCAGCCCCCGCGACCAGGAGCTGCTGTGGGACCTGGGGGCGGTCAGCATGCTCCGCAACCTCATCCACTCCAAGCACAAGATGATCGCCATGGGCAGCGCGGCCGCGCTGCGCAACCTGCTCACCAACCGGCCCCCCAAGTACAAGGACGCGGCCGTGGTGTCCCCGGGCTCCTGCATGCCCTCGCTCTACATGCGCAAGCAGAAGGCGCTGGAGGCCGAGCTGGACGCCAAGCACCTGGCCGAGACCTTCGACACCATGGAGAAGCAGAGCCTGAAGAGCCAGAGCGCCAAGAAGCCGCTGCGGCACATGGAGAGCCTGGTGAAGGATTACGCCTCCGACTCGGGCTGCTTCGACGACGACGAGGTGCCCAACGTGGCCACCGGCGTGGAGACGGCCAGCGCCTCCGTCCTCTCCATGTTCCTCAACTCCTCCTTCCTGCAGGGCCAGGCGCTGCCGAGGGCGCTGGCGCAGAGGCGCTGTCCGGAGCCGGAGAAGGACGGCAGCGGGAAGCCGGCGGAGCCCAAGAAGCCGCCTCTGCCGGAGGACGACGTCTCGCTGGCCGCCGAGAAGCTGGCCAACAAGATCTCCAGCACGGTGGCCAAGATCGACAAGCTGGTGGAGGACATCTCCACCATGCACAACTCCTCGGACGACAGCTTCAGCCTCAGCTCCGAGGACCACTGCCTGGACTGGCAGTACGGCCCCGAGGAGGGGCACGAGGCGCGCGCCCAGTCCTGCTCGCCGTGCCGGCTCTCGGACGCCGGCGGCTTCGCCAAGCGGGAGGGCCTGAGCCGGGCGCACACCCTGCTGCGGCTGAAGACGGCCTACACCAGCCTGTCCACCGACAGCCTCAACAGCGGCAGCACCAGCGATGGCTACTGCACCAAGGAGCACATGAAGCCCTGCCCCAGGGCCGCCTTCCTCGACTACCGGGATGAGCTGCAGCGCTACCAGAAGAGGCCGAGCCGGCTCGACCTCAAGAGCATCCTGGGCGGCAAACCCGAGCGGGCCGAGCCCCCCGCGCAGGACCCGGCCGAGCCGGACAAACCGGAGCAGCGAGACCTGCCCGAACGGGCCAAGAAGATGGTGACTTTTCCCAGCCCCAAGGCGGCAGAGAAGGAGAAGGAGACGGAGTGGAAGAAGGAGGTGGGCAGCAAACAGCCCCCCGACCCCCACGTCCACACCATCAAGCTGTCCCCGTCCTACCAGCACGTGCCCCTGCTCGAGAGCCTGGCCAAGAGCGGTGCGGCCACCGGCCACCAGCCCTCCCTGCTGGGCAGGAAGCAAGCCTGGCTCCCCCCAGCACTGCTGCAGATGGCCGAGACCCTGAGCAAGATCCCGGAGAAGCTGCCGGCACAGCCGCCGGCCCCGGCAGAGCAGGAGTCAGTGCAGAAGTACTCGGTGGAGGACACCCCAATCTGCTTCTCCCGGTGCAGCTCCCTGTCCTCCCTCTCCTCGGCAGACAATGTGCTGGATGGGCAGAGCCACAGTGAGAATGACCTGGACAGTGACTCCTCCCTGGAGATCCTGGAGATGGAGGAAGGGGACGCAGAAGGGGACGACGGGAGGCAGGAGAAGGAGAAGGATCCAGGTCCCACCACGCCAAAGGGGATTTCCCAGCCCATCACCATCCCCTTCCCGAAGCGGGACAAGGTTTTCCTGCGGGAAGCATCACCCTCACGCCAGGATGACCTGACGCCCTCGAGCTCCTCGGAGAACTACATCCAGGAGACTCCTCTGGTGATGAGCCGCTGCAGCTCCGTCAGCTCCCTGGGCAGCTTCGAGAGCCCCTCCATCGCCAGCTCCATCCAGAGCGACCCGTGCAGCGAGATGATCAGCGGCACCATCAGCCCCAGCGAGCTCCCTGACAGCCCCGGGCAGACCATGCCCCCCAGCCGCAGCAAGACCCCCCTCTTCGAGCTGGGCTGCCAGCCCGAGAAGGAGACCAGCCAGTTCAACATCCAGTGGGAGAACAACGTCAAGAAGTTCATGGAGATCACAGACTTCAAGGAACGCTTCCAGCTGCCCCAGGACCTGGACTCCATGGTCTACTTCACGGTGGAGAAACCCAACGAGAACTTCTCGTGCGCCTCCAGCCTGAGCGCCCTGCCCCTCCACGAGCACTACGTCCAGAAGGACGTGGAGCTCAAGCTGATTCCCACCTTCCCGGAGAAGAACAGCCTGAATTTCGCTGCTCACGAGAAGCGGGAGGAGCGGCGGGACGAGCGGTACCTGGAGGGCCGGCGCCGGGCCGACCGCCCCGAGCCCCCCGACGACGACGACATCGAGATCCTGAAGGAGTGCATCAGCTCTGCCATGCCCTCCCGCTTCCGCAAGGTCAAGACCTCGCTGCTGTCCGGCCAGGTCCTGCACCCCCAGACCAAGAAGCCGCTGCACGTGCCCGTGTACATGCTGGTGCCGGCCCACGCGCACCCCGGCGTCCCCAGGCACCTGCGAGCCACGGCCCGAGACCTCCTCAAGGACGACGACTCCTTCACCGACTCGGCCGACGGGACCCCCGGCAACTTCTCCAGCGCCGCCTCGCTGAGCGACGAGACCCTGCGCTACCCGGCGGGCGAGGAGGCCGAGCACCCCCTGCCCGAGGGGCGCCGCGAGGGCCGCACCATCCCGGCCAGGAGAGCCGCCTCCGGCAGCTCCGCACCCGCCAGGATCGGCTCCGCCGGCAAGGGCAAAGAGGGGCCAGGCCGCAGCCAAGGCGGGGAGGGGAAGCGGGGCCAGACCCCCTCAAAGAGCTCAGCCAGCCTGGAGCTGGGGGTGGGCAGGGCCAGCGGTGCCCCCGGGAGGAAGGACGATCCCCAGGAGGACGGGGTGGTCTTCCAGTCGCTGTGCCACACCACGCCGACGGAGGAAGCCGTCTACTGCTTCTACGACCCGGAGCTGGACCAGCTGCCCGAGGCTGGCAGGGACGGGTCCGGCAGCAGAGCCCAGCCCGGCCGGGCACCCCGGAGGGAGCGCTCGGGCGGCTCCATCCCCCGCAGGGACCCCGAGCCCGGTCCCCGTCCGGCAAAGGTGAAGCCGCAGAACAACCTCATCGCCGACGAGACTCCGCCCTGCTACTCCCTCAGCTCCTCCATGAGCTCCCTGAGCGACGCCAACCTCTCGGACGGCGAGGAGCGGGGCCAGCCCTGCGGCAAAGCCACCTGGCCGCGGTCGGCCGCGGTGGGGCAGGCGCAGGGGGGCTCCCCCAGCTCCCCCAGCCTCAACTCGGAGGATGACCTGCTGCAGAAGTGCATCGGCTCGGCCATGCCCAAGCGCCGGCGGCCCACGCTTCGCCGCAGGGGGCTGGAGCGCAAGCAGAAGCCGGCGGGTGCCGGCGGGAGGGAGCGGAAAGCCGAGGTCAGGCATCACCCCGACGAGGATGCCGGCTCCGACCGGGCCTCCGACCTGGACAGCGTGGAGTGGCAGGCCATCCAGGAGGGAGCCAACTCCATCGTCACCTGGCTGCACCAGGCTGCCGCCTCCCTGTCGCGGGAGCCTTCCTCCGAGTCCGACTCCATCCTCTCCTTCATGTCGGGGCTCTCGGTGGGCTCCACGCTGCAGCTCTCCCTGGGCAGGCAGGAGAAGCAGCGGCCCGGCAGCGCATCCGGCAGGGACACGGCGAGGAGGGAGCACAGCAAGGGCCGCCCGGAGCGGAAGGACACGGCGGGTGCCCGTCCCGCCGGCCGTGCCGGTGCCAGGGCGGAGCGGAGCCCAGCACCCACCAAACCGGTGCCCAACCTGCCCGTGGTCTTCCGAGGCAGGACCGTCATCTACATGCCCAGCCTGGCCAAGGACACCCCCAGCCCACGGGCCACCCCCAAGAAGACCCCGGTGGCCAAGCCCGAGGCGCCTCCAGCCAAGAACCTCTCCCTGAGTCAGCAGCGCTCGCGGAGCCTGCACCGCCTGGGCAAGGCCCCCGAAACCGGGGACCTGGCGCTGCCCAAGAGGAGCACGACACCCCCCGCCCGCATGGGGAAGGGCCCGCCTTCCTCGGGCTCCTCTCGCACCTCCACCCCCTCCCAGCACGGCCCCAAGAAGCTGCCATCGCCCTCCCAGCTCACCAAGCCAGGCACCCCAGCCGCGGGAAAGGCAGGGGGCTCGTCCTCCCCACCAGGACCCCCGGCCAAGGCCCCGGCCCCCAAATCCCCAGCCCCCAAGCAGTCCAAGACGCAGAAGTCGCCCGTGCGCATCCCCTTCATGCAGAAGCCCAGCAGGAAGGTGCTGCCGGGCCGGGGGGCCATGCCGGTGCTGGAGGAGCAGGTGGACGGCTCCAAGGCTCAGCCCGGGGGTCCGGGGGGCAGCCGGCTCAACCTGGTACGGATGTCATCCGCCCGCTCCAGCGGGAGCGACTCGGACCGCTCCGGCTTCCTGCGCCAGCTCACCTTCATCAAGGAATCCTCCAGCCTGCTGCTCCGGCACCGCTCCGAGCTGGCCCCGCCGGCCCCCGCGGCCTCGCTGCCTCGCCGGGGGTCCCCTCAGCGCAGCCGTGCCACCCTCCCGGCCGTGTTCCTCTGCTCCTCCCGCTGCGACGAGCTCAAGGCGGCCAAGCCGGCGGCCCCCAGCCCTCGGCCCCTCGCCCCCAGAGCCCAGCCAGGCGCCAAAACCAGCTCTGGGGCGAAGCCGCCGCGCAGGACCAGCTCCGAGAGCCCGTCCCGGCTGCCGGTGAAGACCAGCGTCCCCACGGCAGAGCCCTTCAAGCGATACTCGTCCTCGCCCAACATCAGCGTGGCTCGGCGGGCGGGCAGCCCGTCCTCCTCCTCCTCCGTGCGCTCCGAGGCCCCGGCGCGGCGCCGGCAGCCCGAGGCGGCTCCCGGGGGGCAGCCGGGGAAGCCGCCGGTGGTGGTGATGAAGGGCACGTGGCGGAGGATCCGGGACGAAGACATCCCTCACATCCTCAAGAGCACGCTGCCCTCCTCCGCCCTGCCGCTGGCGGGCTCCGGAGAGGACGAGCCCCCCGGTGCCCCCGGCCCCAGGAAGACCAGCGACGCGGTGGTGCAGACCGAGGACTTCGCCGCCTCCAAGACCAACTCCAGCACTTCTCCCACTCTGGAGACCCGCGAGGGACCCCCGCACCCCCGCGTCACCGGCGATGGCGAAGCCCCCGCGCCCGCCAAGGCTGCCCTGCCCATCTCCTTCGGCCACGAGGCGCCCGCCGGGACCTTCCCCGCCAGCCGACACGGCTCCCCCAGCAAAGCCGCCCGCGTCACCCCCTTCAACTACGTCCCCAGCCCCATGGCGGTGACGGCCGTGGCCGACAAGGCGGTGGAGAAAATCCAGGCTTGAGCGGCTGTCACGGATGAGGCCCCAGTGAGGGTCCTGTGACACCCCCAGCCACGGGAGCTGAGCAGGACTGTGCTGGGGACACACACACGATGATTTGGGACAGCTGGGGACCGGTGAGTCACCCCAACCCGCTGCTGGCCCCGCTGGGGTCTTGCTGTACTGGAGCATCACAATTCCCAGTGCCAAGGACTGGACTTGGCTGGGGACACGCTTGGGGCTGACACCGCAGCCTGGGGTGAGTCCCATGGACCATCTCCTGCTGATGGACAACCCGGGACAAGATGAGGGGGGATCATGTCCCCAGGTCCCCCCCATCTCCCTCACCCACCGAGGGCAGGGTCTGATCCCACACGCGGGGAAGCCGGCACGGCACACCCTGGCACAGGGACACACCTCAGCTCCTCTGGCACCAACACCAGCTGTGCCAGCAGTCACAGCTCATTTATTGATGGGAGAAGGGGATGCAGGGGACAGGCTTTGCAGGGGTGACAGGGGCCAGGACCCCCCTTCGTGCTGCTGGAGGGACCAGCAGCCGAGGTTCCTGCGCTGGTCTGAGGTGGCAGAGGGTGGAAATGGTGCAGGGGGAGCTGGGCAGGGGCTCACAGGGGTGTCTGGGGTCCCAATGGGCTCATCCTGGGGGGCTTTTAGCAGGGTGGTGTCACCAGGCTGGGGAGCTGCCCTGGGAGGGGACAGGGTGCTGAGCTGGCACCGCAGTAACCAACCCCCAGGGAAGGGTCTGGGGTCCCTCATCTCCATCTGCAGCTCCCCAGCCTCCCATCCCAAGGTGGAAGATCCCTGTCCCAGCTTGCAGCCAGGATCCCGGTGTGTCCTTATGGACGTGGACACGAATCCATCCAGGACTGGATTACGCCCACGGGGGGCTCCCAGCCCCAAAACCCCGGGGACACCTCAATCCTGCTGCCAGCTGGCCCCAGGGGCCAAGACTGGGGTGTGATGGAAGTGCCTCAGCCCTGGGAGTGGGGTGGGCTGCAGAGGGACCCCATAATCCAGATGCTCCCTGACCCCTTGGGTATCTCCCGGTCCTCCCACCATCACCACCTGCTTTGGATGGGGTGATTTGTGTATCCCCCCATACCAGTGCCACGGGGGCTGCAGGGACAGTGCACCAGGGTCATGGGGACATCCTGGAGACCCCTGCTCTGGCATAGGGCCAGCACAGGAGACCTGGAGCTGAGGGTGAAGAGAAGGGGGAAAAATCCCAGAGGCAGCACGTGTCCCACCTCCTGAGTGCTGTAACGGTGCACAGGGTGGCAGCAGGGCCAGCATTGCCCCCTGGGCCCAAACCTGCCCCCCAGCCCCGCTGTCCCCAGACAATCCCGCTGGGCTGTGCCGTGCCCCGCTCCCCCAGCACTGTATCTATGTACTAAGGATGTTATTTTACCAGACTCTGGACAGTATTCCCATTAAAAGCCAACCTGTGTAAATAGGAAGGGGTGCTCAGCCTCTTGAGGGCTGGGGGGACTTGCAGCCCCTCTGCAGGGTTTTCTGGATCCATTTCTTGTACTTGGCGGTCGAGGTGGCAACCGGCGGCTTGAACGGGTCGGTGACATCTGGGCCGCTGAAGGACATCACCCCGGCCACCGCCACCCGCTCCCCGCACACCAGCGGGCCCCCCGAGTCACCCTGGGGGAGGGGGTGACACCAGGGAGCCTCTGTGCTCAGGGTGAGCATCCCCCAGGGCCCCCTCCCCATGGGAACAGTGGCTCAGGGTAGGCAGAGCTTTGTAACCCCTGGACCCCCAAATGCTCACCTTGGCGGGGGCTGAGCCCCGGGGCTGCCCCTGGAAGCAGATCATGGTGGGGGCGATGCCGCCGTCCCAGAAGCGGCTGTTGTTGCACATCCTCGGGTCCATCACCTTCACCTCCAGCTCCTGCAGGGTGGGCGAGAGCCCCCCGCGCCCGCGGACCCCCCAGCCCGCCAGGCTGCAGGTGGACCCCGCCACCGGCCCCCGCCCCGACAGCCCGATGAGCTGCCGTGTCCGGGCCAGCGTCACCGTCCCCTCCAGCTGCAGGGGGAGACAGTGTCAGACACTCCACACAGCTGGGGGGCCTGCAGGGAGCACCCCAACACTGCAGGAGGGGTGCAGGGGGAGCACCCCAATGCTGCAGGTGAGGGGCCGAGGGGGCCACCCCAGTGCTTGCAGGTGAGGGGCCAAGGGGGTACCCCAGGGGTAGGGGTGGGCTGAGGAAGAGCACCCCAAAGGCACAGGTGGGTGGCTGAGGGGCGGCACCGAGCCCATGCAGCGCCCATGGGAGCGGGGAGATGTGATGGAGGTGTGAAACCTCCGGGGGGGGGGTGAGAAGAGGAAATGTCACCGAGCCTCTCGCCCCGGCTGCGAGCGCAGCTGCAGCAAAAGGGTGTGAACCCCCCCGGTGCCCCACCCGGCAGCGATTCCCAGCTCTACCGACCCTCCCGCCCCTCCTGCCCCCCGGCAGACCCTTCCCGAGCCCCACCTGCAGCAGGAGCAGGTCGTTCTCCATCGTCCCTCGGTCGTAGCCGGGGTGGGGACAGGCCGCCCGGATGGGGAAGGTCTGCGTGGCTGCCCCACGGTCCCGCAGGCTGTGCAGCCCCACCACCACTCTCCCGCTGGCCTGTGTCCTGCCCCACACCGGGACCCCCTGTCAGCCCGGTGCCGCTCACTGGGAGCCCCCCAAGCCCCCTGTGGCCCTGGACTCACCCCTGGGCCAGGCAGTGGGCGGCCGTCAGGACCCAGCGCCGGTGCAGCAGCGCTGCCCCGCAGGCGTGGACCCCCCCAAACTGCAGGGACGCCATGTAGGGCCGGGAGTGGGGTTTGGCCTCACGTCCCCCGATGATCGATGGCTGGAGCCAGGCCCATGCTGTGGGGAGAGGAGATCCTGTCCTGGCCCCCAACCAGCACCCGCCACCACCCCGGCCAGCGATGCCGAGACCCCGCTGGGCACCCCAGACCCAGCCCAGACCCACTGCCCCGGTGCTCACCAGAAGGCAGGGGTGGCAGCAGCAGCAGCAGCAGCAGCAGCAGTGGCCCCAGATGGCCCCTCACCCCCATTCCTGCCTGCTCCATGTCCTGGTGTGGTGTCAGAGGAGCCCCACGTCCCATGTGACAGCAGAGCAGGGCAGCAGCGGGACACAGACCCCGCTAAGGGGGGCAGGAAGGGGAAGAGGCACCCACAAGGTAACACCTGTGGGGGTGGGAAACACCCACAGCCCCCTCGCCGCTCAGCTTTGCAGACAGAAAGTGGCATCTTCATCAAAACGGGGGGGGGGGTGAGATCTATGACAATCTGCAGCGCTGGGTGATCCATTCCCACCACCTTTATTAGCAAAACAAGGACAGTTTTCCTGCCACCATCACCACGGGGCCACCAGCGCTGGCCCCCTGGCCAACCCTCCCCGGGGGTCCCTCAGCGTGTCCCTTTGGGGGGGACCCGCCTGGCCCCTCTGCCCGGGCGGGCTCTCAGGCTGGCCAGGAGCTGCTCGAAGAAGAACTCGCTCTGGTAGTCCAGCAGGACGAGGTGCTGCAGGAACGGGGGCACCTGGGCCCTCGTCACCCCCACGCACACGGGGACCAGCCTGGTCCCGCAGCGGTGGATGACGCGGAGCAGGTTCCACTGGGACACGCGCTGGCACCACGGGTCGCCCACGGAGCGGGCCGAGAGGAGCAGGATGGCCACCCTGCTGGCCTCGATGACCTCCAGGGCCGTCAGGATGACCGATGTCCCGGCCACTTGGTCCTGGTGCTCAGCGAAGCCCCGGAACCCCTCCTGCCTGAGACGCTGGGCGATGCGGGAGGCGATGGGATCGTCCTCCGGGAAGTACCAGAGGGAGAAGTCGTAGGGGAAGGTGAGGTGTGAGGGCACGGAGGACGTGCCACCCCCGGGGGACGTGGCAGCCAGTGCAGGGAGCACGTGTGGGGTCCAAGCCTTTGTTCCTGCACCGGGACCCTGCGGCCGTGCCGGGCAGCCCTTCCTGGCAGGTCCCTGCAGAAGCGTCACCGGGGTGGCAGAGCCAGGTTTGGGAAGGCAAAACCACAGCCTGAGGCGCCCCAAGATGCCCCACCACAGTCCAGGAGGAGTCAGAGCTCCGAGCCCGGCCCTCAGAGCGCCTTCTCCCTCATCTCCGCGATGCCGCGCTCCAGCTCCGCTCCCGCCCGCTCCAGCTGCCGGCGCTGCTCCCGCAGCTGCTCCCGGGATCGCTGCAGCCGCTCGTTCATCCCCACGTAGGAGCGGCTCTGCCGGTACAGCCGCTCCCGCTCCTCGGCCGTGGGGTCAGGGGAGCCTGGCAGGGCACAGGGGGGGTCAGTGGGACACCGGGGGGGTTCCCACACCCCCCTGCCCATCCCGGGCTCACCTGGAGCGGGGCCCTGGTCCAGGGGGGGCTCGGCGGGGAGGACGAAGACGGGGTCGGCCGGGTGGGTGCCCTGCACGTCCTCCAGGATCTGCTCCACGCTGGGGGGCTCAGGGCGGGTGGGCAGCACCCGCTTGGCCTTGGAGCTCATCACGGGGGAGGCTCATGTAGGGGGGCTGTGGAGGGGAAAGCAGGTGGGTGAGAAGGCTGCAGTGCCCCCACCCCAGACAGACAGACAGACAGACCCTTCCCTTCTCTATCCCCCTAAGACAGACAGACCCCTCCGTGCTGCCCTTTGGACAGACAGACGGACCCCCCTCCCGGGCCCCCTCAGCCCAACAGACAGAACATTCCACCTCCTCCATCCCAGGACAAACAGAGGCAGATCCCTCCATTCCTCCCTGCCCCCCCAAGGCAGACAGACCCCCTTCAGTGCCCTCCCCGGGGAGACACACAGACCCCCTTCGCTGCCCCCCTGGACAGACTGACTTCCCTCCCCACCAAACTGACAGACACCCCCCTCCCCTTCCCCCCAGTACAGCCAGAACAGAACCCCCTCACTGCCCATTCCCGACAGACAGACAGACAGACCCCCCCCCACGCTGTTCCCGGACACACTGACAGAGCCCTCCTTGCGCCCCCTGCCCGTGGACAGACAGACGGACGGACGGACAGACAGACGGACAGACAGACAGACGGACAGACGGACAGACAGACGGACGGACAGACGGACAGACAGACGGACGGACGGACAGACGGACGGACAGACAGACGGACGGACGGACAGACGGACAGATAGAAGGACGGACAGACAGACGGACGGACAGACGGACGCAGCCCCCGCCCGCACACACAGACAGGATGCTCCGGCCCCCAGGACACACAGAGCACCCTGATCTCCCCCCGGACGGACAGACAGACAAACCCCCGGTACCGCGCACGGACCAACCGACCGACCCCGCCACGTCCAGCCGCACTTCCGCCACGCCCTATGACGTCATCAACCAGCTCCCGCCCCCTCCCTCCCAGGCTCCGCCCCCGCTCTTAAAGGCGCCGCGCGGTGTCACAGAACACGTGGCAGCGGCGGCTCGAGGGCACCGAGGGTTTATTGGGGTTTGAGGGGACAGGACAGCCTTGGTTTGGACAGATCCAGGATCCCGGCTGAGGACGATCCAGGCCCGGGGCCGTGGTGCCGGTATTGGAGTCGCTGGTGCCGGTACTGGGGCCATGGTACCGGTACCGAGGTCTGTGGTGCCAGTACAGGGGATGACGGTGCCAGTACCAGGAGTGTGGTGATGGTACTGGGGCCGTGCTGCCGGTACTGGGGATGCCGGTGCCGGTACTGGGAGTGCCGGTGCCGGTCCCAGTACCGGAGCCGTAGTGCTGGTACCGGGGGTGCCGATGCCCCTCTCACTTCATCTTGTTCAGTTCCTCTGCCAGGCTCAGGGATGCTCTGGCGCCTGTGGACACATGGACAGCGTTAGTGCCCATCCCTAGGGCAGTGCCCGGTGTCCATCCCGGTCACCATCCCATTCCCTCCCTCTCCCGCTGAGCGTGGGGGTGGCACCCTGGATGGGAGCCACAGGCTGTGAGGAGCACACGGACACAGGGACGGACACAGGGACGGACACACGGATGGACAAATGGAAGGCTCTGCCTACTGAGAAGCAGGAGGGAAGCGCCTGCTCTACCCACGCCCCGGGAGAAGGGGCCGGTTGTGCGGAGCGGTGCCTGCAGGGGCAGGGCGGCTTGGCCGGTGCCACGGTGGCCACGAGCCCCGGGTCTGGCACAGCCTGGCACAGCCCAGCCCCATCTCCCACAGCAGGAGCCGTGGCTGTTACATACGGACAGGCTGAGCTGCGGGGCCGCCCCGGCCGCCAGCCGGGCTCTGCTGCTCGCCAGAGTCTGCAGGACTGGACCAGAGTGCGGCGCAAAGAGAACACAGAGGTTAGAGAGGGGACAGCTCCTGTCACCGCTGGGGGAGCGTGGGCACCGACAAACAGTGCCTCGGTGGTGATTAAAGTGAGCTGCCCACAGCCCCGCTCTGGGAAAACCGCCCGGCCCGGACACGGAGCAGGACGGAGGGACCCGCGTTACCTTCCCGCGTGACCGTGGAAGCCGCGTCCAGGGCCTTGGTGCTGATGTCGCTGATCACGTGGTCCACAGCCTCGTGGTGCTTGAGGAAGCAGGGCCGGATGATGCTGTGGTAGAGCACCTGTGAGCCGTTCCAGGGCACGGGGGCCATGCACCACACCAGGAACAGGCACTGCGGGGACGGCAGGGGCTCAGCTGGAGGGTGGCAGGGCAGGGGCCAAGCTGCTCCAGTGACCCCCAGCCTGGTCCAGTGGACCCCCAGCTGGAGCTCACTGGAGGTACCGGTATCTGAGCTGATTGCAGCCCCACCACAGCCCCATGGGGCAGACCCACCACACTCAGCCCCTCCACGTTCAGCCCTCGGGCAGGAGGACCCTCTCCCTGGCACAGCCGTTACCTTCCCGGCGTAGTAGAAGGGGAACCAGTAGAGGAAGAGGTCGGAGAAGGACTCGGCGACGCAGAAGACGCCGTACACCACCCAGTACGTGAGCCACATGGTGTCATCCTCCTTGCTGCTGCTCTCAATGGCCTTGATGCTGCGGCAGGAGAGGGGAAGGGCACGGCCGCTGCAGTCCTGGGGTGGGCTCCTCCTTCCCAAATCCCCCAAACCCTGGGGCAAACCCTCCCGCCGGGCGCTCCCACCCCAGGCTGGCACGGTCCCGGCCTTTCCAGGAAGGCCTCAAGAGCTTCCCAGCCATAACTGCCTCTTCACCGAGCAGGGAGACCCTCAGCCAAGGGCAGGGAACGCTCTCCAGGCGCTGCAGGGGGTGGCACAGGTACTCACGAGACGTAGGCGGGGTAGACGAAGCCGATGAGGTTGCAGAGCAATGAGGCGCCGTAGCCGAACATGAGGTACAGCCCCAGGAAGGCCACGGAGCCTGCCGGGGGACAGGGGACGGTCACGAACCCCCCACCACTGGGGAGAGACCCCGCCCAGGCTGCTGAGCAGGATCCTCATCCCAGAGCGGGAAGAGGCGCGTTCCAGGCCCCCCCATTTGGGGATAACGACCACCCCCAATTAACTCCAGCGTGACGAGGCGCTGAGTCACGTGGCAGGGTCTGCTCCTCCCCGAGCGCCCCACGACCTGCTCCTGTCACTGTTTGTCCCCTCCCTGGCCCTGGAAGGGACTTTACCACAGAGCTGTCAGCACTTTCACCCTGTCAACCAGCCTGGAGCGGGGCCAGGGCCGCGGCACCGCCAGAACGGGGGGACACCGGCACACAACCGGCACACACCGGCACACCCCCACGGTCCAAAGTCAAGGCCCTGCTCGGCTCCCCCGGGGCTTGGAGCCACCTGGCACTCTGATAACACCCGTCCAAGGGCCAGCTCTGCTCCCAGAGCCGGGATCCCTTGGGAGCAGCAATCCAGCGCCGCTTCCCTGCTGTTCAATTACAGCGGTAAATTAAGTGGAAAGCAAAGGTTTCAGTGGCCTGGAGCCTGCACAGCCCTCGAGACACCAGCAGGAGGCTGGATCAGCGGAACTGGTGGATGGGGAAGGTGGGATAGGGAGCTCTGGCTGCCGAAACCACAGGGCTAAGAGGGCAGGAAAACCTCAGGGACGCACGGAGGGGAGCCAAGGGCACTTTGTCCCAGCCCAACAGCCTCTCCCTTGCCCTGGAAAAAGCTCCTCCATCAGCAGGAGGAAAGCTGGGAATTAACCTGTCTGTGCTG
The DNA here is from genome assembly GCA_038380795.1 of Pyrocephalus nanus. Taxonomy (NCBI): domain Eukaryota; kingdom Metazoa; phylum Chordata; class Aves; order Passeriformes; family Tyrannidae; genus Pyrocephalus; species Pyrocephalus nanus. Next base: position 5,376,733 of record CM076287.1, on the reverse strand, counting down.
GTGAATTAGAGGAAAGTCCTTGCTGGGGCTTGGAGGGCGGATTATCCCGGCTCTGCTCACTGCAGCATTCCTGGGCTCAGCTCTGGCCCCGATCCGGGGCTGCCACGGCTCCGGGTCTTTCCCAGGAGACGGGCAGGAGCAACGTGGCTTTGGAGCGATCCCAAACCTCCCTTCAAGGAGAACAGGCAGGTCCAGGCAGTGCTGGGTTTCATTCCCCAAGAGCCTTAGAAGGGATTTCACGGGATTTTAACCCCCGGAGAAATTTATGTAACAGAAAAAACCAAGGGAAAGGCTTTGCTGAGGGGGCAGCTGCTGCCCAGAGGCCACGAAGATGGGCTCCAAACCCCAGCCCGTGGGTCACTGCGGGCTCCAGAGGTGCAGAGCTGACCTTGCTGGGTTCAAACACAAATTTGGGATTGCTCCAGAGCCAGGGGAGGGAGAAATCGTGGGGTTTTAGCCTAGCAGCAGCTCCTCCTTTCCAGGACAGGGATTCAGAGCACAGAACCATCACTTTTTGGTGCTTCCACTCTTATGCTGCCCCAAAAGTCCCTCACGCCTGAGCCTGACCAAATCCCCGGACTGTTTTGCTTGGAAGACACCTGACTGGCACCCCATCCAAACACAACCTGCTCCTGGCAGCACGTGCCTGTCCGTGGACAGTTTTCCCCCTGGGAGCGGGATAACCAGCCCTGCAGCAGGTGAAGGGCCAGGGAATCACACCTGGAGGCCAAAGGCAGAGGGACATCGGGAGGGACATGGGAAAGCAGGAAATCCCGAGCCCCTCCTGGGAGGTTTGGTATGATATCCCAAGTCAGAGCACGTGGACAGGCCAGTTGCACGTTGGCAGACAGGGCACAGGGCCGAGGGTCAGAGGAGAGGGGGCACTTTGTGCCAAGGGACGCTCCCTGGGGAGAATCCGGCTGGTTCCTCATTAATGAGCAACAGGATCCGGTTACCGGATCCCCACTCCCGGTGGGACACAGCCTGGGCTGACTCACCAGGATTTGGGGGCTCACCCAGAACGGGGACCCTCCTCTGTCAGGGGGCCTCGAGGGTCCATCTGACGCCTCTGACACCCGGACCCCGCGGTGGGGGATTTCGGGATTCCACGCCCGCCTGGGCACAGTGACAGCGGTGTCACCCCCCGGGACCCCCCGGCCCCTCCTCAGCACGGCCCCGCTCTGCACCCCCCGAATAGAGGGGTGCCCTGCCCGCCCTCCCCCTGCCCCCGCCGAGCCCAGAGCCACGGTGAGGGAGTGCCAGGGCGCCCCAGGAGAGAGGAGGGGTGGGGAGGGCAGGACGGGAGAACCGGGGGGGCCGCGGGGTACCGGTCGCACCTGAGGCCAGGTAGAGCCGTTGGACGCCGGTACGGGCTTCCAGCCGGCCCAGCAGGTCGCCGAGCGGCCCGGGGCGGTCGAGGAAGCGCTGCAGGCGCTGCTGCACCGAGCCCATGGCGGCGGCGAGGAGGACGATGAGGAAGGGGACGAAGGGGCGGCCCCGCACCGGCCCCGCACCGACCCCGCGCCCCGGGCAGAGCGGCCGCCGGGGGGCGTGGCCAGCAGGGGAGGGGCGGGGCCAGAGCTGCGGGGCGGGGCCAATTAGAAGGCGGGGAGGGACCAAAGCGGCCAATGAGGCGAGGCCGGGCGGGCGGGGGCGGGGCTGACGCCGTTGGCATGGCAACTGGCGCTCGGCCGCCGCGGCCTCATGGCGGCGCGGCCCAGGCCCGGCCCCGCGGCCCCGGCGCTCCCGAGGCTGCTCGCGGTGCTGTTCGCCGTGCTGTTCGCCGTGCTGGTGGTCGCCGCCGCCGCCCCCGCCAAGCCCCGCGTCTACCTGAGCAGCTGGGCCGTGCGGGTGGCGGCGGGGCCGCGGGACGCCCGGGCCCTGGCCCGCCGGCACGGGCTGCTCTACCTGGGCCAGGTGCGGCCTAGGCGGGGACAGCGGACCCAGCCCGCCCCATGTCCCAGTGTCCCCACTGCCCACGCTCATCCTCACCCTGTGCCCCACTGTTTGTCCCCTTCACTTGTCCCATCTGCTCGTCCTGTGGGCAGGGACACCTTCCACCAGCCCAGGTTGCTCCAAGCCCTGTCCAACCTGGCCTTGGACACTTCCTGGGATGGGACAGCCTGGGAATCTGGGAATGCTGTCCCAGTGTCCCCTCTGAGCATGCAGGGGGTGAGCAAAGGACCCCCAGGGTACACCCTCTCCCCCAGCACCCACTCTGTCTCCAGGTGACACTTTCTGCTGGTCCTGCCGTGCTCAGCTCACATTAAATTCACCTTCCTGATCTCCCCACCCATGTGGAGCCAGTGCAGGTGTCCCCAGCCGGGCTGGAAACGCTGACAGCAGCTCCCTGTGCCCGCAGGTGATGGAGGGAGAGCCCTACTACCACCTGGGACACCGCGGCACCCGGCAGAGAGCCCTGAGCAGGCACTGGGGGTGGCACGTGCGGCTGATGAGGGACCCCGAGGTAGGGAGGGGGCCACGGGCAGCCTGGGCACGGCCCTGGGCAGGCTGTGCCCAGCACCTACAGCGCTGTCCCCCACCCAGGTGCTGTGGTTCGAGCAGCAGACGCTGAAGAGGCGCACCAAGAGAGGTGCCAGCGTGGTGCCCACGGACCCCTGGTTCCCCAAGCAGTGGTACATGGTGAGGCGGTGCTGATTCCCCTTCTAATCCTCACCTAGAGCACAGAATGCCCTTCCCACTGCCCGCCCCAGCACACCAGCAGGGCTAATGCTGGTGGTGGTGAGGCAGCACAAGCCCCTGGAGGTCACCCCGGGCTGCTGAGCGAATTTAATCTGTCTTCCAGAACAACGACATCAGTCCCGACCTGAACATCCTCACGGCTTGGAGCAGGGGCTACACGGGGCGGGGGGTCGTGCTGACCATCCTGGATGATGGGCTGGAGAAGGATCACCCCGACCTGGCAGCCAACTATGTAACTATGAGGGGGTGCAGGAACAGGCTCCTCCGGGGTGGGGGGTCCCCAGGGAGGGGGGGAGACATTGCCTTCATCCCACCCCTGGGACTGGGCGGTGGGAACTCGTCCTCCCCAGGGCCAGATCGCAGGCTTGGAGTCTCCCACAGTGAATTCTCATGTCGAGGAAACGTTAGAACTTGTACATGCACTCGAGCCCCCCAAATTGGTGTAATTACAGCAAGCTGCAAAGCCAGTAAAGCTGGTAAACCCTCACGTGCTCAGCAAGGAAGGAGAGATAAGTCCTGGGTGTTTGCAACAACACAATTCCTGTGGGTTGTAGTTCCTCTCTCCTGTGAGGGTCACCCTCAGGCGAGTCACCACGCTGGGCTCTGTCACTGGAACAGCAAAGGTGCTGCTTTCACCCCATTTCACAGGGCTATGTCAGTTGGCAAAGACCTCCAAGGTCACGGAGCCCACCCTGTGCCCAAAGCCCACCTTGTCCCCCAGCCCAGAGCACTGAGTGCCACCTCCAGTCCTTCCTTGGACACCTCCAGGGGTGGGGACTCCAAATCTCCCTGGGCAGCCCCTTCCAGTGCCTCTCCATGGAGAAATCCCTCCTGATGTCCAACCTGACCCTCCCCTGGCACAACCTGAGGCCTTTTCCTCTCATCCTGTCCTGTTGTTCCCTGGGAGCAGAGCTCGACCCCCCCGGCTCCCCCCTCCTGTCAGGGATTGCAGAGCCAGAAGGTCCCCCCTGAGCCTCCTTTTCTCCAGGCTGAGCCCCCCCAGCTCCCTCAGCTGCTCCTGCTGCTCCAGCCCCTTCCCAGCTCCGTTCCCCTCTCTGGACTCCGTTTAGCTCAGACTAACCTGGCACAGTCGGGCCCGAAGGGGCCCCCCTGTCTCCCCTGGGCTGGCAGTGCGGGCCCCCGGTGGTGCCAGCCCTGGGCAGGGTGCCAGGCGCCTGTGCCGGGCTGTCACAGCCCTGCCCGGGGCCCTTCGCTCACACCGTGCCTCGCTCTGTAACAGGACCCGCAGGCGAGTTACGACTTCAACAGCAACGACCCCGACCCCCAGCCCAGATACGGTGATGGGGACAAGAACTGGTGGGTTCTGCTCCGTCCCTGGGGGGGCCGAGGCTGTGCCAGGACCCCCCACCCATCTCACTGTGCCCCCCAGGCACGGGACACGCTGTGCAGGAGAAGTGGCAGCTGTGGCCAACAACGGGATCTGCGGGGCAGGCGTCGCCTACAACGCCAAAATTGGAGGTGAGACACTGCTCCAGTGGGATGGAGGTTGGAAAGCAGCTCCAGCACCCTGGGAGGATGGGTGACCCCTGGTGGGGCCACTCTGGGGGTTTGCAGGGGGGTAGAGGGTGCTGCAGTGTTCCCACATGTCAGTCTCTGAGCTCCACGGGGGTTTAATGCCCATCCCAACACCAGGCAGCACCACCCCTGGGCAGGCTCAGGCACCCCTGCAGAAGTGAGGGTGGCAAAGGGGGTTAAAAGCTGCGTTAACTCCCCGGGCTTAATTACAAAAGGCTTAACAAGGAGCTTTGGGAACCGGCTCATGGCAGCAGCACAGACCCGCAGGAGCCTGATCTGCTTAGGGCAGGGTCATGTGAACGGTGCTCGAGGCAGAGGGGGTGAAGGGGGGGCTGTCGAGGTGCCCCTCAGGGTGGCACTCGCGTGGCTCCCCCCGAGCCCTCCCGGCCTCCCCCGGTGCTGCCGCCTCTCGGCCACGGCCGCTCCCGGTGCCTCCCTCAGGTGTGCGGATGCTGGACGGTCCCATCGTGGACGTGGTGGAGGCCCAGGCCCTCAGTCTGCACTCGCAGCACATCCACATCTACAGCGCCAGCTGGGGCCCCGAGGATGATGGCAGGACGGTGGACGGGCCGGGCAAGCTGGCGGCGGCTGCTTTCCACAGGGGGGTCAGCCAGGTGAGCCCAGCGCCAGCCTGGGGGCCTCGGGGGCTCCAGGACCCCCTGCCCAACCCCTCTGCCTCCCCAACAGGGACGGGGGGGGCTCGGCTCCATCTTCATCTGGGCCTCGGGCAACGGAGGGATCCACTACGACAACTGCAACTGCGACGGGTACGGCAACAGCATCTACACGGTGTCGGTGGGCAGCGTCCTGGGCGACGGGCAGCGGCCCCGCTACAGCGAGGGCTGTGCCGCCATCCTCACCACCACCTACAGCAGCAGGGCCAGCAGCGACGTGCAGATCGTGAGTGTGGGGACAGCCCTGCCAGAGCGACGAGCACCCCAGCACAGCCCAGCACGGGCCGGGCTCGTCCCAGCCCTCACACCCGGGCGGGGAGAGGGCGGCTTTAGTGAAGGGTCTGTGTGGACCCCCCCAAAAAGGCCCAAGGGTCACAAAGGGAGGTGCCCAGCCCTGGGAAGCCCTCCCTGGCAGTGGTGCTGAGACCCCCCCCCTCTCCCCCAGGTGACCACCGACCTGCACCACCGCTGCACCGACAAGCACACGGGCACCTCGGCCTCGGCCCCGCTGGCCGCGGGCATGGTCGCCCTGGCGCTGGAGGCCAAGTAGGTGACACTGGGGCAGCAGGACAGCCCCCAGGGAGAGGGGAAGCCTTGAGGAATGGGGGAAGCTGCTGGTTGGGAGTGCAGAGTTGAGGTGTCCCCGGGTTCTGGTGGGGCAGCATCTTCTCCCAGAACCATGGGAGAGCAGGGGACAGGAGGAGAATTGTGCTCCAGAGGTCTTTTTGCTCCCACTTTGGTGCTGGAGGAGGTTGTGGGGGGACCTGCTTGGACCCAGGCAGCTGACTTACCCACATCACGAGTTAGAAGGGCCAAATCCCACCCTTAAAAACCAACCCAGACACCTCTGCCCCCACATCCTCTGTGTTTCCAGCCCAGCCCTGACCTGGCGTGACCTGCAGCACCTCATCATCAGGGCCTCCAAACCCGCTCACCTGAAGGCCGAGGACTGGGCCAAGAACGGGGTGGGACGCAGGGGTGAGTGCAGGGCTCGGCCCTCCCTGCTCCCCTCAGCTGGCCCTGGGACGCCTCCCAGCAGCTCCCAGTGCTCTCCCAGCACTGAGGGGCTCCAGGGCTGCTCTCCTGCTTTCCAGTGAGCCACTACTACGGCTACGGGCTGCTGGACGCGGGGCTGCTGGTGCAGGAGGCCGTGGCCTGGGCAGGGACTCGGCCTCAGGAGAAGTGTTCAGTCAAGGTCCTTCAGGCCCCCAGGTAAGGGCCAGCTCCCCCAGGCCCAGCCTCAGGTGGGGACTTGCTGCAGGAACAGGGATTGCTCCCCAAAAAGCAGCCTGTGCTGCACAGGGTCTGCTGTGGGCACGGGGCTGTGCCTGGAGGCCGTGGAGGAGGGCAGGATGCCCATGGAAGGGGGAGGAACGCCCTCACCTCCAGCTTGTCCTCCACAGGGACATCGGCTCCAAGCTCACCATCTCCACGGACGTCTTCTCCTGCTCCCAGAGCATCCGCTCTCTGGAGCACGTGCAGGTGCAGCTGTCCCTGAGCTACAGCCGCAGGGGGGACCTGGTGGTGGCTCTGAGCAGCCCCACGGGCACCACGTCCACGCTGGTGACCGTGCGGTAAGGACACGGAGCGCCGGCACCCACCAGGGGCTGGGGGGCCCCTCCCACAGCCCTCCCAGGGCCAGGAGACCCCCAACACCGGACCCAAAACTCCCCTGGGCCTCTGCCCAGTGGCAGTGCCCCCTTAGAGCAAGAACAGGGTGACTCCAGGCTGTCCTTGGCCACATCCTGCTCCTCCAGCCCCTGGCTGGCACCCCCAGCTCTCCTCTCCTCCTCCAGCCCCTACGACACCAGCCAGGAGGGCTACAAGGACTGGACCTTCATGTCCACGCATTTCTGGGATGAGAACCCCGAGGGCACCTGGACGCTCCACCTGGAGAACAGGGGCGATGCCCGGAACACAGGTGGGTGCCCTGGGGGGGTGAACCCCTTTACTGGGGTCACCCAGTGCCTGATCATTCTTCTTCCCTCCCCAACCTGGACGAACAACTCGTTGGCTTCTCCCTCCCAGCCACAAGCCCTCCTTATCTACAGGGCCATGTGTTTGCTCTGAGGGCCTCCCTGGAGAGCACAGGGCCAGGAAGGGGGCACAGCCCCAGAGCTTCCAGCCCCACATCCATCACCTGGCAGGCCCTGAGTCCTGTCCCTCCTGTCCCCCCAGGCCAGCTGACCAGCTTCATCCTGCACCTGCACGGCACGGACGAGGACATGACCTCCAGGCGCTCCGCAGCCTCCGCCACGGACGGCTGCCTGCGCTGGGACAAGGAGGGAGCCTGTGAGGGTGAGCGAGGCTTTGGGGGGGACAGGGACAGTGCTCTGGGCCCCGGGGGGCTCATCCCACCCTCTCTCCTCAGAGTGTGGCAGCTCCCTGTACGCCCACCGGCGCTCCTGCCTGCCCTACTGCCCCCCGCGCTACTACGGCCGCGGCCGCAGTGCCAGCGCCACCGCCCGCGTGTGTGCCCGCTGCCACCCCTCCTGCTACACCTGCCAGGGCGCCTCGGCCAACAACTGCACGTCCTGCCCCTCCAGCCGCACCTTCCAGGAGCTCACCCACACCTGCTCCCCCTCCCAGGGCCCCCTCAGCCCGGGGGGGCTGCGCAGGGACCTGCTGGTGGTCACCGTGCTGGCCTGCAGCAGCCTGGTCCTGGCAGGCATCCTCTACCCCACCTGCAGGGTGGCCCTCCGTGCTGGCAAAGGCGCCTTCTGCTGTCCCCAGGCTGGAAGGACAGAGTGACACCAGCCTGGGCCGCAGGGACACGGCCTGGGACACCGCTGGCATCTCGCCTGGCTTCCAAAATAAACTGGTTGTTGCCTTCCTGGACCACCCCCTATGCAGGGTGATTTCCCTTCCCAGCCCGTGTCCAGCTCTGCACAGGGACAGGGGTGGTGGCTCCCCCTCCCCGCCTTGTCCCCCCTGCCCCCGGGGACCTGAGCTTTTCCAGAGGGGCCAGGAGCCCTGTGCCCTTTCCCAGGAGCAGAGGGACGAGTTGTGACGTGTGTCCAAGCAGCTGCACCCCCGTGGTGCCACAGCAGGAGCTCAGCCACGAGCCCAGCACGGAGCAGAGGGGGTGGAAAACAGCCCGGGCCCACTCCATGGGCCCCAGTTCCTGTTCACCAGCAACTTCCAGACCTTAAAAAAGGGATCCCAGGGTGGCTGCGCCCCTCAGACACTCTGCTCCCCCCAGCAGGGCACTGAGAGGAGGCAAAGACCCCCGGCCCTCGCTGTCCCACGGGGCCTGGCAGCAGCAGGGTGGCAGCTGTGCCCCGGCACGCGGCACCGGGCAGGGATGGACAGGGAGAGCTGCCAGCTGGGGCCCTCCCGGGGGCACCGGCCCCATGCCAGGACCCTGGACTGCCCCAGGACATGGGGGAGGTGGTTTGTGTCCCCCCCTCCCTGGCTGTGCTGTCCAGAGCACAGTGTGTTTGCTCAGCTGAAGAGTTTTGGGAATTAAGGGAGAGAGCCAGACCTTTCTCCAGGCGTATAATGACCCGTGAAAACCCTTGGCTGGACCTTCCAGAGCACGCAGAGGAGGGAGCTGGGATGGAGCTTTGTCTCCAAAGGCTGCTCAGAGAGAGGGGCTCTCCTCAGGGGGACCCCGAGCCCCGGGCTGAGCTGGGGTCCGTTCTCACACCAAGGGACAGTCCTGGGGACACCTGAGACACGAGCTGGGAGGTCTCAGCCCTTCCCTGGCACCAGCTCCAAACCCACCCCCCAACGGGCACGAGACCCCCAAGGTGCCCCAGTGCCCCCCGTCACATCCCATCCCCGCGTGGGCCCCGCGGTGCCCCCCCCCATTCCACGGGTTGGGTTACGGGCGAGGGGGCTCCGGCACGGGGGTGGGAACCCGCCCGCCTCCGCCGGAAGGGAGATAAGCGGCAGGTCCCCGACCCCGGCGGGGAGAGCTTGGCGCGGGGCCATCGGGGACAGGGACACGCTGCGGGGCGGGAGCTGCTCCGGGGGCTCGGCTCGGGGACACTCTGGGGACCCCCTGCCCGTGGGGACACAGGGGAGACCCCCCGGGTCGGCTCCAGCCAGGAAGGGGCGAGCGAGGGGATAAACAGGTTTATTTTCTGCAAAAATAATAAATTACCACCCCACCTTCACCCCCACCCCAACCCCGCTGCCCACATGGGACCCCCCAAGGACGGCGAGATCCCCCCCGGGCGGGATGGGAGGGGTCCCTGGGGGTCCACCCGCAGCCAGGGGAGGGGTGGGTGCACCGCAGGAGCCCCGTCCCGGGGGGCGCGGGGGCCGGGGGGGCTCAGGGCGGCCGGGGCTGGGGGCAGTGCCGCTCCGCCTCCCGCACCAGCCGCGCCTCGCGGGGCGTCCAGGGCCGGGCGTAGCCGCCGTCCTGCAGCAGGATGCGGTTCAGGGTGTGCTCGTGGTTCACGTGTCGCCGCGCCATCAGCACGTACTCGCCGCCCTCCCGCAGCGGGGGACACCCGCACGTGTTGGGCACCCACAGGTACTCCCGGGACACCAGCGGCGAGCGCTGCCGGTACGGAGCCTTCACCTCCACCTCGTAGCGCGTCTCCCGCCCCACCAAGCGCTGAGCCAGGATCCGCCCGTGGAACACTGCGGGGTGAGGAGGGGGCACCCTGAGCCCCTTCCCACCCCTGGCATTGTCCCTGGCCTTGCCCTGAGCCCTGTCCCACCCCCGGCATCCTCCCGGGCCCCTCCTGCCCCGGCGCTCACCGAAGTCGCTCTGGCAGAAGTGGCGGATGCGCTGGGAACGTCCCTTGGCCGGGCGGCACCTCCCGCATGGCCCTGCGGGGACAAAGCTGCAGCAATTTAGGGGGCGGAGAGGACTCCTGACCCCCCAAAATCCCCCTCCCCGCAGCCCTGTCAGGGCGCATTGAGGGCCCAGACTCCAGAGAGGACACACCAGGCTCTTGAGGGTTCTGGAGGGCGGTTTTAGGGCCCATTTTAGGGCCTCCATCTCATTTCTACCCCTGATCTCCGCCCCCACTCCCAGCAGCAAGCCCAGGGGTTTGGGGGGCTGTGGGGACCCCCGAGGGGAGCAGGTACCTGCAGCAGCGCCCCTATCCCGGCTCCAGCTGGGGGGGATCCTTGGTGGTGGTTCCGTGGCAGAGCCCCCAGGTTTGGGGGGCAGTGCAGGGGCCGGGGTGAGCGGGGGCTCCTGGGGCGGGGGGCTGCCAGCTCCCCGGGGCTGGGGCTGCCGCAGGGGGCTGGTGTCCCCGTGGCCGGGCTGGGGGTGCCCGCGGGGCAGCCAGAACTCGTACTCGATGCCAGGGTTGGGCTCCTGCAGCAGGACCTGGGGGGCAGGGGCAGGGCTGAGTTGGGGGCTGGGGGTGGCTGCCCCTTGTCCCCGTGTGTGCCCCCCTCACCATCACGTGCAGGTCCTGGTCGGTGGGCCCGGGCGCCTCCAGGCTCTCGGTGCCGTCGGGGGTGCGGGTGTAGATGAGCCGGGTGCCGGCGGCCTCGTAGGGCCCCGGCCAGGCGATGGCCCAGTCCCCGTTGAGCACGTAGCGCCCGTCACTCGTCATCAGCGCTGCGGGAGCCAGCGGGTCCGGGGCCCAGCACCGCACAGCCCCCCGGACCCCCTGCCCCGCTCCCCACCGGAGGCCTCTCCCAGCGCAGGGAGGGCAGCGTGGGCCAGGAGAGCCGCGCTCGGGGCTCCGGGGAATCTGCGTTCTTGTAAGATCTTGGCTTCGGGCCCAAGCCAGAGCCAAAGCCTGGTGTGCAACCCCCCCAACCTCCACCAAGCCCCCAGACCCTGGTCCCAGTGGGGGACGGGGCTCCAGCTGCACCGAGGACGGGAGCTGGGGGAATGAGGGTCCCGGTCCTGGTGTGTGGTGGCCGATCTGGCCCCGCTCCAGCCCAGCCCTTCCCAAAACCCACGGCAGCAGCCTCTGGAAAATTGCCCCGAGCGCTTGCGAGTTCACTGACCCCGGGATGCTCAAAACAGCATCCGAGGGAGGGAGCGGCACGGCACGCCATGGGACAACATGGGACAACCAGGGACAACACGGCATGGAATGGCACTGCCACCCCTGCCCTGCCCTGCCCTGCCCTGCCCTGCCCTGCCCTGCCCTGCCCAGACCAGCAGCTGGCACTGGCCAGGACCAGCTGGAATGGACTGGGGCTCACTGGGATGAAGGCAGTTCATGTCCTACCCAGGTAGTTGCGGCTCTTGTCCATCACTTTGATGTGGGTGGCCCCAGCTGGGATCTTGGTCACATTCACGTACCCGAAATGTCCTGTCGGGGTGGGGGGCAGAGTCAGGGCAGAGCCAGGGCAGGACCCGAGGGGACATCCTGGGGGGATGGGGCAGGAGGGGATGGGGCACAGAGGTGATCTGGGTCTGGGGCATCAACCCAGCTGGGCCCCACATGATGGGACATCAGAGGCACCCCATGATGGCCCTGGGGTGCCAGCCAGGGCTGTTTGCTCCCTTGGGAATCACTGTCCCCACAGCCTGCCCAGCAGGACACAGGGACTCTGAATGCCCCCAGGGACCCTTGAACACCCCTGGGGATCCCACAGACCACAGGGGTGCCCCAGAGACCCATCCCAAAGGAGCAACACCCTCTGCAATGAGGCCAAATCACCCCAGTGAGGGGGTTGCTCCCTGAGTGTGGGGGACAGGGAGGGATCAGGGACGATGCCCTGGTGGATGGGGGAGATGGAGAGGGACAGGGTGACAGGGGACCCAGGCGATGCCTCGGGGACACAGACAGGGGACGGGAGGACAGAGGAGCCAAGAGCCAAAGCATTCACCCATGGAGGGGGCCGGGGCAATGGTTCATTCACCGGAGGAGGGGTCCGAGCCCTGGAACAGCCGGTGCACGAAGATGCAGGAGCCGCTGGTGCAGTGGCCACAGGAGTCGGGGTGGGGGCCCGAGCCCAGGATCCCATCACAGCCCACGCTCTGTGAGAGCCCAGACGCTGCCTCAGAGTGGGGGTTCAGGGCTGGGGGTCCCGGGGGGTCCCAGGGGGTCCCAGCCCCTCACACCCACCAAGCAGCGCCCGCCGACACACAGGTCCGGGGAGCCGGGGCCGCAGCGGGTCCCGTCCAGCACCCGCCCGAAGCTGTAGTAGAAGTTGTGCCCCTCGGCCAGGCAGTTGAGGTCGCAGAGGTTGGGGGCTGATGGATTGGGGTGAGAAGGGGTGGGGGTGACACCGGGGGTGGCCATGAGCCCCCCTGTCAGCCCCGTGACACCGTCCCCACCCCGGGACTCACCTCCGTGGAAGGGCACCCAGCGGTACCGGGCAGAGGTGCCCAGGACGGGCTTGTTGTCGTAGAGGGAGCACTGCATGGCCCGGAAGGGCACGGAGCCGCTGGGACAGCCCTGTGGGAGCGGCAGGATGGAGCCCACGGGCCGGGATGGTGAGTGGCACCAGCCACGTCAGTGCCCGGCCCTCCCAGCGCTCACCTGGAGCTGGCAGAGCCGGTACTGGCGCGGGTCCCCTGTGCACGGCTCCTCCCCGGGGGTCCTGCGGTCACAGAGTCAGCACGGTGGGGTTGGGGCAGGGAACCCCCCCGAGCAGCCCTGCCTGTGCCCCACGGCCCCCACAGGGAACCACCGAGCCACCACGGGGCTGGCAGTGACACAGGAGCAGGGCCCCCAATGTCCCACGATGTCCCTCATCCCCCTGGAGCTGCACCCCAGGCTCCAGGTCCCCCCACGTGGTGCTGAGGCCCCCGGGGACACGTGGGAGGTGGTGGCAGAGCCGTGCCAAGGGATTCGGGTGCCCCGTGTGGGGTTTGGGCCCTGCCAAGGGATGGGGTCCCCATGCCCCACTCACCGCTGGCACCTCCGGGTGCGGAGGGCGACCCCGTCCCCGCAGGAGCTGGAGCAGGAGCTCCAGGGGCCCCAGGACCCCCAGGTCCCCCGGGCCGGCTGCCGGCGGGGCCGAGCAGGGGCTGGGGGCTCGGGGACCCTCGCCGGTGTGCCCAGGGCTGGGTCCTGCGTGAGGGAGGTGACAATCAGCAGGGGGTGGGGGTCAGGCAGCCCAGGGGTGCTGCCACGCACCCCAAACCCCTCACCTGTGCCGTGCCAACCAGGCTGAGCCAGGCCAGGAGCAGGAGCCGCCACGGGCGCCGGCACCTGCGGAGCACAGAGCCCTGAGCCCCCCGTCCCCGGGGACCGGGGGGTGTCCCCACACCCCCCATCGCCACCAGGGCGGGGCCACCGCCGAACCCCCCCACGGGGACCGCAGTGAGGGGGAAGGAGGAGAGACGGGCAAGAGCAGCCCCGGCTGGAGGGTGCCCAGGGCAGGGACGGGGGGTCCGGTGCTGCCCGTGGGGTCAGGCGGGTGGGTGACAGCGGCTGTGTGACACCGAGTGGGTGACACCGAGTGGGTGACGCCGTGTCCCAAACACGTGCCCGCTCGGCACCGGAACGGGCGATGGCCCCGCCACCCCCAGGGCCCCGCGGCGGGCGCCGGGCCGGGATCGCTGCTTGCCGGGACAGGACCAGACCTGCACGGTTGGGGCTCCGCGCCGCTCCCCGATCCGGATCCGGCCCCGCCGTGGGGAGAGCAGGGTGGGGGGCAGCGGGGCCCCCCCACGGCCCAAAGCGCCCGATCCCGCAGCCCCCCAGAGCGCCCAGCCAGGAGGGGCGGGGGGTGCAAGGGGGTGCGGGAGGCGCAGGGGGTGCAAATAGGGGTCCGGGGGGGTGCAGGGGGGGGTCCGGAGGGGTGCAGGGGGGTTCCGAGCTCCCATCCCCGAGCCGGGGAATCCCCCGGCTGAGCCGGTTCCCTCCCGCCGCGCAGCTCCCACGGGGACCGGGAGGGTCGCGAGTGGCCGCCCAAAGCCCCGGGGTCCGGGCGGTCCCGGTGGGGCAGGGGAGGGGACGGGGGGTCGCGGCGCCGCCGCTCCGGGGTGGGTGCTGGTGGGTCCGGAGCCCGCCGAGGGTCGGGTGATGCCCAGACCCCTCCGGCAGCGCGGGGGGCACCGCGTGCCTCAGTTTCCCTGCAGAAGCCCCGGGGTGCGCTGGGGTGCGGGGTGGGGGGTCCCGCGAGGGGGTTGAGCAGAAATCAGGACCTTACCCAGCGCCGGGGGGTCCCCCGCGGAGGACGGGGCGGCCCCCACAGCCCCTCCCGGCCATGCAGCCCCTCGTCCGCGGCGTCCCGGCGGCTCCGTCCCGGCTCGGCGTCCCGGCGGCTGCGAGAGGGGGGGACCCGGCACGATCGGGCATCGCCTGCGCAGCTCCGGGGGGGCCGGGCGAGGCTTCCCCCCCCCCCCCCCGCCCGGTTCGCCTCCCGTCCCTCCCCGCCGCGTTATTAATATCCAGCCCCAAAGGTGCGCCCAGCCCTCCCCGGCCGCCCGTTAACCCTTGGGGGCCCGGAGCTCCGGCGGTCGGGGAGGGGGGGCTGGTGGCGTTCCGGGAGGGCGGAGCTGCTGCTTGGCAGCACCTGCACCCCCCGGGACCCCACCGGCCCCAGCAGCAGAGGGGAAGAGGCACCAGAACCCCTGTAAAAGGTCGTATCCTGATCCGGGACCCCCCGGTTCTGGGCATCCCGGGGAGGGTTGATCCCACCGGGGGTCCCTCCTTCGTGATCGAGGTCTTCTGGGGGGGCTTCGGGTGCCCGAGCGCTGGGGGCTGGGTGCGAGGGGGTCACTCAGCACCCTGGGGTCCCACGGGCATCCCGGAGCTGAAGGGGTTACAGTGTCGGGTGGGGGGTTCCCTGGGGTGTCCCCACTGCAGAGCAGAGCGGGCAGGATGGTCCCGGGGCACGCAGGGGATGAGCCCCTCGGCTGGTACATCGGGGACGCAGGCAGTGGGATGATCTACAAGCGGGGACGGCTCCTGGGAGAGGTAAATCCCCCCTCCCTGCACCCCTGAACACCCCCTCACCCCAGCCAGCACCCCCTCCACGCTGGGCACCCCGGGGGTGCCCCAACACCCGCACCCCCCAGGGCTGCAGGGGGTCCCCCAGGTGTCCTGCTCCCAGGGGCAGGGGGAGACACGGACATCCTCTCAGGGCACCTTCGGGCGCTGCTACGAGGTGACAGAGGTGAGCAGTGGCCGGCTCTATGCACTGAAGGTCATCCCTCGAGCCCGGCTGGCTGCGCTGGGCGGCGGGGAGAGGGTGAGTCTGGGGCTGGGAGTCCCCAGGGATTGGGGAGGGGGGCAAAACCCACGGGGACCCCCCCCAGCCCTGCCCGTGCCCCGTCCCGTGGGGTGTGTGCTGGGATCCCGAGGGTTCCCCGGGGTCTGCCGGGCTCGTGTGGGGCTGCAGGTGGAGCGGGAGCAGGAGCTGCACCGACACCTGAGCCATCGGCACATCGTGCGCCTGCACCGGCACTTCAGCGACCGCGGCCACCTCTGCCTGCTGCTGGAGCTCTGCAGCCGCGGGGTGAGTGGGCACCTG
Source organism: Pyrocephalus nanus (assembly GCA_038380795.1). Lineage (NCBI taxonomy): Eukaryota > Metazoa > Chordata > Aves > Passeriformes > Tyrannidae > Pyrocephalus > Pyrocephalus nanus. The sequence continues at coordinate 5,361,461 of CM076287.1, read as the reverse complement.
CACCCCAAAACTGGGCCCTGCACCCCAAACCAAGCAATGCACCCACATCCCCAGGCCAGGGCTTCAGCAGGGCCCAGCATGGCCCCTCACTCTGTCCCCCAATCCCTCCTCGCTCTGTCCCAGTCCCTTTCCCTTCTGTCCCAGTGCCTCCTCACCTGTCCCAGTGCCTCCCCTCTCTGTCCCCAGTCCCTGGCTGACATCCTGCGTGCCCGGGGCCGGCTGCAGGAGCCGGAGGTGCGGTTTTACCTGCGCCAGGTGATCTCGGGGCTGCGCTACCTGCACGGACAGGGGCTCGTGCACCGGGACCTCAAGCTGAGTGCGTGGGGCACAGGGGGGAGGGGGTGACCCAGAGAGGGTGCCTGGGGTGCCCCACACCAGCCCCACACCACTCATCCCCCTCCACAGGCAACTTCTTGGTGACGGGGAGGATGCAGGTGAAGATCGGGGACCTGGGGCTGGCGCAGGGGGCGGCTCCAGCCGGGAGGCGCTGGGGGTGAGCTGAGGGGAGGGGCTCACCCTGCCCATGTCCCCAGGGTGCTCCTGGACAGGCCTTCATCTCATCTGTCCCCCCCACAGGGCGCTGTGTGGGACCCCCAGTTACCTGGCCCCCGAGGTGCTGGACCGCAGGGGACACGGGGTGGCCTCGGACATCTGGGCCCTGGGCTGTGCCCTGTAAGGGGGGACTCGAGGGAGGATTGGGGGGCTGGAAGGAGGATTGGGGGCTGGAAGGAGGATTGGGGGGCTGGAAGGAGGACAGGGGATCATCCTGGCCCCCCCTGGAGCAGCTGCACCCCCCCCAGGTACACGGCCCTGACCGGCCGCCCCCCGTTCGAGGGGTCCCAGCGGCTGGAGCTGAACCAGCACATCCGGGGGGCTCGGTACCCGCTGCCCCCCCAGCTCTCCCCCTGGGCCCGCGCCCTCCTCGCCCTCATGCTGGACCCCGACCCCACAGCACGGCCCAGCCTGCAGGACGTGCTGGACCACCCCTTCTTCACCCAGGTGTGGGGCTGGGAGGGGGCACACGGGGGGGATGATACACACACAGGGGGGGTCACTGCCTGTCCCTCCCCAGGGTTTCACACCCCACAGGCTCCCGCCCCGCGCCTGCCACTCCGAGCCCCTGTTCCTGGGACAGGACCTCCTGTGCCGGCTGCTGCAGCACTGCTGGGGGGGTGGCCGTGCCCCTGGCACCCCACCCAGAGGAGCAGCTCCCTCGGCAGGACCCGAGCCAGGCAAACATCGGCGGAGGAAAACCTTTATTAGTGCTGGGAACTGTCTAAAATCCAGTCATGGAGACAAGCGGGGTGGGGACGTGACCAGGACCAAGGGCACACACACACCAGCCTGCCCTTAAAAACCTTAACAGGAAGAAAAAAAAAAACAAACCACGAAATCCAAACCCAAAAGGGAGCTCTCTCTTCCCTGCCAGCCTGGGATGGGGTGGGGTGGGGAGGTGCAGCTCCAAGGAGCCATGTCCTGGTGCTGCTCCTGGGGGTCATCAGGAGGGGCACCAGGTCACTCCACTCTGCCTCCGGCCCCATCAGCAGTGGGGACACTGGAGAGAGGACAGAGGGAGCTGTGGGCTGGGAAGGAGGGAGGAAAGTGCATGGTTTCCCTGCTCAGCTTCAGTTCTCTCTCTCTTGAGAGAAGAGTCTGGAAGAAAACGCTGAAAGCTCAGTAAAACATGACACTAAAATCACCCAGAGCCTCGGGGGGGGGGGCTGGGACCACCCACCTAAGCCTAAAACACAGGAGGGGACAAGGACAAGATGCTCAGAGTGGCCCCAGAAAGCACCAAGGAGCCACTTCCCTGCTCAGGGACCCGCCAAGTGTCAGCACCAGAGGGGACCAGCGAGGGGAGGGTGTCACCAGCAGGGTCTGGGGGAGGGAGGTGACAGCAACGACTTTGTCTGCACTTGGGGTGAGCCCTCTGGTGACAAAGGCCAGAGGAGAGGGAACAGGGACCAGCCTGGCTGGGGGGGACACGGCAGCTCCCAGGCAGGGGGACGGAGTGGCGGGTGAGAGTTTGGGCACTTGGCTCTCAGTCGTGTCCTCAAACCATGGCAGGGGGGACCCCACAAAGCCCAGCCCTCCTTGGAGCTCCTCAGCCCCTCTGAGGGCTCCTCAGCTCCCGAGGAAGCGGCTGGAAACCTCTCCCAGCTGGCACGTGATTCCTCCCTGAGCAAACCCTGGCCCGGCCTCTGCCCTCGGGGTCAGGGCTCCACCGGGCCCTGCCCTGGCACAGGGCCTTGTGCCACCACACCCTGAGGGTCCCTGGGGACACAGGGACAGCCGGGGGACAGGTGGCACGGCCTGGCTGATCCCGAGGCTGGGCACAGGCCCGGCCGCTGTCCCTGCCCGCGGCGCCGCACCCGGCAGCCCCAGGCCTGGCACGGAGCCCACGGGGTATTTTTATCCCCGGCATCCGTGTTGTTTGAAGCTGTCGGCTTGTTTTTGTGGTCATAAACACGGCCCTCCCCTGTCCCGCCCTGGCAGCAACAGCAACACCCTCCCCCACAGCCCGAGCCCGGCAGGCACCGGGATGGCCCTGGAATGGCTCTGGGATGGCTCTGGGATGGCCCTGGGATGGCCCTGGGATGGCTCTGGGATGGCCCTGGGATGGCCCAGGGATGGCTCTGGGATGGCCCTGGGATGGCTCTGGGATGGCCCTGGGATGGCCCTGGGATGGCTCTGGGATGGCCCTGGGATGGCCCTGGGATGGCCCTGGAATGGCCCTGGGATGGCTCTGGGATGGCCCTGGGATGGCCCTGGGATGGCCCTGGAATGGCCCTGGGATGGCTCTGGGATGGCCCTGGGATGGCCCTGGGATGGCCCTGGAATGGCCCTGGGATGGCTCTGGGATGGCCCTGGGATGGCTCTGGGATGGCCCTGGGATGGCTCTGGGATGGCCCTGGGATGGCCCTGGCAGCCTCAGCACAGCCTGGGGGAAGGTACAGCCTTGACAGACATCTGACAGCACAGGGGGTCCAACCATGCCCCCCAAACCCTGCTCTGGGAACACCAGCACCATCCACCCCCTCCCAGGCAGGGAGGGCCGAGGGGCTCAGGGCAGGATGTCCTTCCACGGGTTTTAAGCTCTGGGATCTCCCCATCCTTATTCCACAGCCAACAGCTGCCCAAAGATGGGGAGAGCGGGGCTTGCTGCCCTTGTTTGGTGCTCAGGACAGTTCCATCTGTCCTGGGGCACAAACCGAGCCAGGGGGAAATAAAAACGGGGGGGGGGGGGGGAGGGATTCTGGTTTCTTAAAAAGACGGGATTTAAAAACAGGGACCCAAGTTTGGGAACTCCTCTCTCCCTCCTGCCCAGCTCTCAGCGAGGCTGGAACTCCCCCTCGTGCAAGGATCAGGTTCAAAGTTCAGCCAATCAGTGTGGGTGACCCACGGCCCCGTCCCTGGAGGGGGGGACAAGGGCAGGTCACCCCCCTGTCACTGCAGAGCCCAGGGTGGGCTCAGGGGGGGACCCCAGAAGGGCAGCTCCAGGCAGGGGTGGCCCAGGGGGTGTTTGGTGGCAGGTCCCAGGTGAGGGCAGGGGTGTGGGCAGGGGCTGCAGGGGGGCCTCAGCAGCCCGAGGGCAGCGAGCTGCTCTCCACCTTCAGTCCTTTGCTGGCCAGGAAAGCGTCCTGCTTGGGCTCCCGGCCCAGGAACTTCCTCAGCATGTCCGAGGCATCCACGGAGCCGCCGGGATGCAGGACGCAGTTCCTGTAGTCCATCCCCACCTGCGAGCGGAGACGGGGCCGTGAGGGAGGGAGGGACGCCCTCACCCACCCCAGCCGCCCCCGGGGGCGCTGTCCCTACCTTGCAGTTCATGATGCCCTCCTGCTTGAAGCGGGTGTGGAACATGTCCATGGAGAACACCTCGCTCCAGAGGTAGCCGTAGTACTGCGCGTCGTAGCCCCCGGCCAGGTGGCCGAAGGTGGCTGGCATGTTCGTCCCTGCGGGGCGGGGAAGGGAGGGGGGTTACGGGGAATTCACAGCATGGAAAACCCCCCCTCCCATTGTCACTGTGTCGCAGCAGGCACTGCCTCAGCTGGTCACAAGCCCAGGGCACGCAGGGAAGCACCTTCCAGTCCCTTCTGGGCGGTTCAGCCCCGCTTTCCCCGGAGCGAAAACAAACTGTCCCCACTGAGCCAGCCCGGGAAGAGCCTGCTGAGCCAAGGGTGGGACAGGAGGGTGGGACACCCATACCTGGGGTGGCAGGGACACCCAGCACCTCTTCACACAGCCGGGCAAACACCTCCACGGGGTCAGCCTTGGTCTGGGTGTGCAGCGCCTGGTCCACCTTGGCCAGGACGATCTGGCGCAGGTTGAAGAGCCCTGTTCCCAAAAGGAGGAGGAAGAGGAAGCAAACTGAGCTCCTGCTGGCAGGCAGGACCAGAATCCTGCCTGCAGGAGTGTCACCAAGGCCAGTGGCAGCAGGGCAGGCTGGGGGCCTGGCACCTCTTGTCACTGTGCCACCTCTCCCAGCCCACGTCGTGCCACGCCACCCTCGCCCTTCCCAGGTGACCACCAGGCAGGTGTGGCTCCTTCCCCCAATCCCCTCGGACCCTCCAGCACCACGGGGAGCCAGGCAAAGCCCTGCTCCTCAGGGAGCACCCACCCCCCCGGGCAGGGACCCACCCGTGTTTGCCTGCCGGGATTTAATGAGCTTCTCCAGCAGCTCATCCGGGATGGGGCTGCCCGTTTTGTAGTGCCTGGACATGCGCAGCAGCGGCTCCTTCTCCCACACCCAGTTCTCCAGCATCTGGGACGGGGCCTCCACGAAGTCCCTCTCCACGTGTGTCCCGCTGAACATGGCAAACTCCGCCTGGGAGACGCGGCGAGCTCAGGGACGGGGGGAGCAGGACGGGGCAAAGGTCCCGACCTGTGCTGGCACGGGGAGGCCTCACCTGGGAGCAGAGCTGGTGCATGACGTGCCCAAACTCGTGGAAGTACGTCTCCACCTCGTCGTGCTGCAGCAGGGAAGGCGCGTCCGGCGTGGGCTTGGTGAAATTGGCCACCATGGCGGCCACCGAGATCTGCCGGCTGGAGTCGGGCAGGAGGCAGCCCGGCTGCAGGCCGAAGCAGGCAGCGTGCCCGTACTTCCCTTCCCTGGGACAGGCAGAGGACACTCACAGGGATCCCCCCCCACAGCCACGGCCTCCCCAGCCACGCTCCCGCCCGGAGCAGGAGCCCTGGAGACCCCCCATGCTCCTGGGACGGCCCTTCCCGAGCACAGGACCCTGCTCTTCCTCGGGCTCTGCTGCCCAGCCCAGCCCAGCCCAGCCCAGCTCAGCCCAGCCCAGCCCAGCCCAGCCCTGCTCCCCTGTCCCTCCTCACCCAAGGCCTCACCGTGGGTACAGGTCCAGGTAGAACTTGCCGATGGTCTCTCCAGAGGACGTGTCCTTCACCGTGTAGAGCTGCACGTCCTCGTGCCACACCGGCGCCTTCTCCTCCAGGTGGAAGGTGAGCCCCAGCAGCTCCTGGTAGATGGCCAGGAGGCCCGTGGTGACCACCTGCATGGGGAAATACTCCTTCAGCAGGTTCTGGTCCACGCTGTACTTGGTCTCCTCCACCTGGTTCATGTAGTAGCGCATGTCCCAGGCGTTGATGCGGTTGTCGAACTCCAGCCCGCGCTTCTCGCACTCCTTCTTCTTCAGGTCCAGGATCACGGCCCGCTCCTTCTCCCCGAGCGGCTTCAGCTTCTGGGCCAGCTCATCTGGGAGAGGCACAGCGGGCAGGGATGGCACCCGTGCTCAGGGGAGCACACCCAGCCCGGGAGGCCCCCATTGTGCCCCGGGACGTACCCAGGAACGTGGCCACCGTGGCGCTGCTCTTGGCCATGTTCATCTCCAGCACGAAGTCCGCGTGGGTGCTGAAGCCCAGCAGATTGGCCTTCTGAGCCCGTAAATCCACCAGCTCCTTCAGGATCAGGCAGTTCTCCTGCAGGGCAGAGACAGAGGGCAGTGAGGCAGCCAGGTGGAGCTCTCCCAAGGGAAGGAGCACAAATCCCAGGGGAGATCCCCCCCCCTACACATTGTCCTGGCATCCCATCTGCCCCACCTACCTCTTTGCACCTGGAGTTGAACATCTCCTCCACCTTCCTCCTCGTCTCGGGCACGTAGCACTTCTTCAGCAGAGGGAAGTAGTGTGGGTATTTCAAGGTGACCTTCAGCTTTCCATCCTCTGTCTTCTCCAGGGAGTTCAGGAAATCCTCAGGGAGCCCCCCTGGGAAAAGAGCAGACAGGGCTGAGGGAGAGCCCAGGATCCCCCAGGAACAGCAGCTCTGGGAAGGGGCACAGGAACAGGAAGCCAGGAATCATGGCCACAGCAGCACAGAGCTCTCCATACCTAATTCCTCCTTGGAGAAGGGCAGGAAGGTGGTGTCTTCGTTGAGGTTCTTGTTGAAGTCAATGCACAGGACGCTCAGCTTTTTCTTAATAGCTTTGATTTTCTTTAAAATGCACATAAACAGAGCAGAGTCAGCTCCAAGGGGAAGCCAGGCTGTGCCCTGCTGAGCTGCCCAGCACTGAGCCTGCACTTGGCTCTGACTCAGCCCCAGCACTGCACAATTAACGGTGTGCCAGCAGCTGGAACAGGCTCCCTGGGATCACACCTGCTGGGAACCAGCCACCTCAGCAAGGTCCAGCTCAGCAGCTGCAGGTGTTTCAGCAACAACCTCCCCTACCCTTATTTTTCACCTTCTCGTCTATTTTTAACCCAGATTTGAGCTCCTTCACTGGTGTGTGGTAAGAGAGGGAGGCCCTGAGCGGCTCCATCCCCTCCCTCCAGCCCTTTGCCTGTGGTGCTGCATCCAAGGCCAGGCTGGCCAGGGCTTGGAGCAACCTGGGATAGTGGAAGGTATCCCTGCCCATGGCAGGGGGATGGGATGGGATGGGATGGGATCCAACCCAAACCACCCTGGAATTCTGTGAGCTCACCTCCTGTGTCTCCTCGGGCAGATGGAGCCCGTTCCTCTTTCCCAGCTTGATCAGCCTCTCCAGGTACCTCTTTGCCTCGGGTTTCAGGGAAGCACTCTCTGCTTTCTCCTGGAAAACAGCGCCGTGAGCTCGGGGAGCTGCAGGCCCAGCTGCTGCAGGGAGCAGCTCTCTGGTGGGAGCTGTGGGTTATGGGAACACCCCCAGGGAAGGCTTTGGTTTGGTGCACTGGTTCCCACCTCCCCCTGGTGCACTGGTTCCTGCCAGGCTTTCCTGCTGTATCACAGCGTTTCCTGGGGCATCACCTGCCCCCTCCCCACCTCAGCTGGGCTGGGCTTACCAACACCACCTCAGCTCATCAAAGGGGCGAGGAAGGCCCTGGGAGGGGGGCAGAGCCCTCAACCCCCAGTTTTCCAGCTCTCACGAACAGCTGGATCCCTCTGCCGTGCTCACACTGAGATCCCATTCCAGACCTGACTCAGTGTCACTCCCTCCCAAGGGACGAGGGCAAAGGCTTTGCTGGGACCCCAGGAGGCCTCAGCTGCCCTGCTGGGAACACACCTGGAGCCAGACAATCCTCTGGTACACGTCCTGCCTCATGCTCATCTCCACGTCGAACTCGGAGAGCTTCTTGTCGGCCTCGGTGCTGGCGGCGCGGATGGCCTTGCAGGGGGACACGTGCTGGGGGAAATCCAGCATGTTCCGGCGCACTGGCAGGGAACAGGGACCGTGGCTCCACGTGCCAGGGCTGCTGGGCATGGCAGTGCCCACACAGAGCCAGCCTGGCAGCCCAGGGCCCGACCCACCACCCACTCGAGGGAAGAGCGGCTCCCTCATGCCCTTTCCCTGCTGAGGGGCACATCCATCCCCTGGGCTCCCCCCACAGCCCATCCTTCCCCCAGAACTCACAGCCTGTGAGACCCCAACCCCTCCTGCCCCAGCTGTGGCACCACAGGATTTGTGGGGTGTCCCGTGCAGGGTTGGACCCGCCGGTCCCTTCCAGCTCCGGATATTCCAGGATTCCGTGCTGGAATATTCCCTGTGTGCCTCCCTTGGAGCTAAAAGTGGGACACAGGTGCTCCCCAAGAGCCACCAGGCCCCAGGTGCGCCCTGTCCTGATGCATTCCCGCTTGAGAAGGGAAAACAGGGAGGACATTCCTGCAGAGCCTCCGGTAGCAGCATTCCAGGTGCTCTCCAGACTCTCCTCCGGCAGAAGGGGAGCAGGGAAGTGCTGACAGAGGTGCTGAAGTCAACACTCCTCCTGCTTACTAAGGGGTTTTTCCTCTTATTTTAGGAAAAAGGATTGGGAGAGGAGGCAGGTGTGACAGGGATTGGGATTGGGACAGGGATCGAGACAGGGATTGGGACAGGGACCTGGAGGGGCTGCCTGGATTGTCATTTTGTAAATAACCAGCCAGGCAGAATAACCAAAACTGCATCACTTTGGTGCCACGGTGCCATCAGGACACGTTACCTTCCCAAAAATTCCAGCAGGCACACAGAAATACTTTTATTCACTGGCTTAGGGAAAAAATGAGGAAGGAGATGATGATTTCTTTGACCTTTTATGCCGTTTGTTGCCACTGATGCTCCCTGACACATGAAAGAGGGGACAGCCTTGGGACTGTGGCTGCTCATCCCGCTGCCAAAGGGGTGTCCTTGGCTTCGTTTGCTCCTCCCTTCTAAATCTTGTTCTTTGTACTTGTCCCTCCTCATATAAACATTAACCAGGAAAAAACCACCACCACGCTGCTGGGAGCCAAGGGGAGAGGGCAGGAGGTGAAACCACCAAAAAAACCCCTTAGTAACACAGAATCATGGAATCCTGGAGTGGTCTGGGCTGGAAGGGACCTTAAAGCTCAGCCCAGGACATGGACAGGGACACTCTCCACTATCCCAGGTTGCTCCCCTCCCCTCGCTGCTCCCACCTGTGTATTCCACCTCCACGTCCGCCAGGGCCTTCAGGGTGTTCTCGTAGGACACCTCGCCCCTCTCCTGGCTGCCCACCCGGTCGTACACGAGCTTGGTGCTCTCGGTGAGCTCTGCGGCCATGGCCTCGATCTGCTCGGCCGTCAGGTCCCAGCGCAGCTGGTTGGCCACGAGCCGGGGCGCCTGGCTGTCCACGACATTCCCTGGGGAGGGGGGAAGAGGGGCCGGGAGACGTTCCCTTAAGGCGGGCCGGACTGGAAATCCGGCACTCGGGGAGAGGCCCGGCAGCCCCGCGGGGACGGGCTCCGGGAGCGGGCAGTTCCTCCGCGTCCCGGCAGGTGCCCGTGCCCTGCGCGGGGACAAGGCCCGTGGGGCACGGAGGTGGCTCGGGGGGGGCAGCAGGACCCACAGCCGCCCCGGGGGGGTGCCCCGGGCTCCCTCCTCCCGCCCCATCCCTCTGCCCTCATCCCCTCTGCCCGCGCCGCGCCGGCCCCTCGCCCTCGCCCCCACGTCCCCCCGCGGCCCCGCAGCCCCCCGCGGCCGGCGGTACCTGTGGGGGGGGCCATGCCGGCGGTGCCGGGGGTGCTGACGGGGCCGGGAACAGGCCGGACCGGCGCCACGCACCGAGCATGTGCCCCGCGCGGGGAGGCGGGCGGGGACAGCGGGGCATTGTGGGAGCGTGGAGGACCGCGCCGCTCCAGCCTTCCCCGGGCCGCATCGGGGGCCGCGGGAGGGGGGATAAAAGGCGGGGAGTCCCCGCAGCGACCCTCAGAGCCGGCCCGGAGCGGGGCCGGGAGCGGGCGCGGAGCATCCCCGGGGTCCCGCCCGCCCGTTCCCATGGCAACGCCCCGTCTCTATGGTACCGCCACGGTGGGGCGGGGCGTGGAGCTCAAAGTTCCGCCCCTTTGCCGGCCGTAGAAGGCGGTAGGCGGGGTTATCGCGGCGCGTGCGCGCGGCGGGCCCGGCGCGTGCGCAGTGCGTGAGCGCGCCCGGCCCAGGCGAGTGTCGGGGTGTCCGGTGAGCGGGGCGGGACCGGGGACGGGGACGGGACACACCGGGACACACCGGGACACACCGGGACACACCGGGACACGGCCCTGCCAGCGCCCGGCACCGGGCACCGCCCGCGGCCGGCCCGCCGGCGGCAGCGGGAGCGAGAGCGGGGGGTGCCGGGGGAACCGGGAGCGGGGCGGCGGGAGGGACCGGGACCGGGCTGTCCCTCCCCACCAGGACCCTCCACCGAGCTGTGCTCACCGCGGGGAACTGCTCGCTCCGGCCCTGGTGGGGGCAGCGGGACCGAGGGCAGAGGGCCGGGATTACCGGGGGTCCGGGGGGTCCCGGGGCCCGGTGGGGTCTGGGGGCTCTCGGTACCGGGCCCGGTGCTGCTGCGGTGCCTCCCGGTGGATCGGGCCCGGCTTAGCCGTGCCGGACTCTCCTTAAACCAGTTTACTGTCTCAGTTAAACGCCCCTGGCTGTGCCACAAACCCAGTTCTGGCTCGAGGGGGCCGAGCTCGGCGGCAGGAGCTGCATCCCGTGTCCTTCAGCACCTGCCTTGGGATCCCTGGGAATTCCTGCCCCGGGATGTGCTTTTTTTGGGGGGATCTCTGCTTTGGGTCCTCCCTCGCTTTCCCTGACAGCCCTGCCCCACAGCTCTGCTCGCAGGGGCAAAGCCCTTCAGCCCTTGGCTTTGGTTTCAGAACCGACTGTGCTCTGGGAGCAGAGAAGTGGGAGTTTTTGGTGGTGAAGTCTGGGTTTGTGTGTGCTGGTGTTCGGTGCCTCAGAGCCCTGCTGTGTGTCCCTGGGCAGGACTGTGGGTGAATCCAGGCCTGGAGAGCTCCTAAAGGGGAGGGTCGTGGTGGCAGCAGAGTTTAATGGAGTTCTTTGGAATCTTTGGCCAGCCCTGAACAACTCCCTCATCCCCCAGAATCCACCCTGAGGGGGAGCAGCAGCGAAGCTCCGGCTCCTGCTCTCTCCAGCCGCGACTCTTCCATCTCCAGGTGTTTTTGGGAGCCCCCAGGAGTGCAGCCCAGCCCCCCAGAGCTCCCAGCATGGCAGACCAAAGGCGTCTGGCCTTCTCCATCATCCAGTTCCTGCACAACCAGCTGCAGAACGGGGGCATGTCCCCCGACGCCCAGGAGAGTTTGGAAGGTGGGTGGATGTGCCTGGGGCCGAAACTCGGGGGGATGGGGATGCTTATCCTGTTTCTTGCCCCTGGCTGAGCTGGGCTGTTCCTGACACCAAACCCTGGAGATTTGGGGGTCATTTGTCCCCTGGAGAGGTGTCCAGGGGTGCTGATTCCTTGTCTGCTCTCTGAGCTCTTTCAAAAGCAGATTAGCCCGAGGCAGGGATGGACCTGGGGTCAAAAACCTCCCTGACCCCGGGCTGGAGACTTACAGGGTTGGTTTGGGACGAGGTGGAGGCTCCTGGGGAGGTGTAAAAGGAGGGTTTTTGTGGCTGCAGGGCAGTGCTTTGTGCTTGGAGGGCGGTTTTCCCTGTTCTGCCCTCCAAGTGCTGCTCCCCAGGGTTTACCCAGGCCCTTTCAGAGGGAAGGAGAGCACACAGATCTTAAAAAAGGTCTCCTTAAGGAGCTTAAGGTTTAGTCTTTGGCTTGTGCATTTGTCCCAGGGAGAGGAGCAGGGGCACCTCTGTGGGGAGGGGGGCATTCCTGGGGTTGGGTGCCAGGAGGGGGCAGCTCCTGGTGCTTTGGGCTGTGAAGGGTGCCCAGCTCTGAGGTCCTGGCTAAATTTTATGGCCATGGCCCAGATCTGTGGGAAATGTGTGGTTTGGGGGTTGGGGTTTTTTTCCCCCAGTTGTTTTAGAGAAATCCTAGTGCTGAGGGACGGGGCTGAGTGTGTGGGGTGGGGAGAGCTCATGACCTGCCTCTCCCTGTGCAGTGGCCATCCAGTGCCTGGAGACAGCTTTTGGGGTGTCCATGGAGGACCAGGGCCTGGCTGTGTCCCAGACTCTCCCCGAAATATTCGAGGCTGTTGCAGGGAAGGTGAGTGAGAGCCCCGACAGGCTGAGCTGCCTCCCCTGCAGCCCCAGCACCGAGTCCTGCTGGAATTCCAGGAGGCTGTGTGGGAGGGGAGTGTTTCGGGCTCGGATGTGCCTGGGAAGGGGGAGGTGTGGGAATCCTTATCTGAGCTTCTCCCTGTCCCTGGAAGGAGCTGGAACACAGCAGGACAAACTCAGAGCCCGTCACCCCCTCTGAGGACGACGTTGCTGAGGCTGAGAGGCTCAAGACCGAGGGTAACTCCCCTGGGGCTGGGGGGTAACGAGGCTTTGATGGGGACTGGGAGGGAGTCTGAATTCCCTGGGCCCTGGGGAGCGCTTGGGATGGGGAAGCAAAGAGAATGGCACTGGTGGGGAGGCTGGCACAGCAGCCTGCAAGTCCTGGGTCGGCCTTTCCTTGCATCCCAGGGTGTGTGGGCCCTGGATCCGGGCCTCTGGCTTGGCTCTGGCCCTGTTTGTCCCTTGCTAACCGTGGGTTTTCCACCGTGGTTTTAGGAAATGAGCAGATGAAGGCAGAAAACTTCGAGGCTGCTGTGTCATTTTATGGCAAAGCCATCGAATTAAACCCGGCCAACGCTGTGTATTTCTGCAACAGGTACTGGAGCAGCTTCCCCAGGGCCTCCCCCCTTAAATCCAGGGCTCCTCAGTGCTCAAAATCCCCTTTTTTTAATTTATTTTTATGATCCTGTGGATTTCTCGTTCTGTTCCTGGCTCGCTGTGTGGTTTGAGCTCACCATAACACACTTCCCTGTGCCTCCTGGCATCTCTGGCTGGGGTGTGGGTGTGGAAATGACCTTTATTAGGCATTTAGGGGGGATAAGGGATGCCAAGAAAGGGTGTCTGCCTCATGCAGCTATCTCTGAGTGAGATGGAGAGGCTGGTTGGGAATAGGGGAGTGAAATGAGGGGAGCTGAAGGTTCATCACTGAGGATTATACAGGTTGGTGTGTGCAGAGCTGGCTGGGGAAGTGGAGTTCTGTGTTCTTCAGTTCTAAGAAGCGTTTTGGAAGTTGGTGGGGAAACAGTTGTTGGGTAAAACAGGCTCTGAGTCGGGGTTTGATTTGATTGCCTGCTTGTTGTGGGCACACAGGGGCACCTGGCTCCAGGAGCAACACACACTGATGACAGGGGGGGTGGTTTTGGGCTGGAAACTGGTGCTTTTAGCTGAGCTCTGTATGAGAGCGTTGGTGCCACGAGGTTCTGGGCAGGGAGGGGAGGTCGAGGCTTTGCTGAGCGTGTGGTGGCTTCAAAAGCAGTTTTACCTCTGTGTGGGATGTGGGGAAGTGGATGGAAATGGTTGTCGTGTCTGAGAGACTGAGGGACAAAGGAAAACCAGGTTTCTCTGAGTTGGCAGGAGGTCCTCCTGTGGGAATGTCCTCAGGAGGAGTCCCAGCCTGGGTTTGGGATCCCAGGGCAGGGAGCTGGGGTCGGGATGGCCCTCCTGGATGGGGCTGGGACCGTGTCAGCCTCACCCCCCACTGCCCCCTGTACAACAGAGAGGGAACAGGGGAACTCCCCTCAGCCTGTTCCAGCTGCTGAGTGCTCCCTGCCCCTTCTCCCTGCCCTCCAGAGCTGCTGCCTACAGCAAACTTGGCAATTATGCAGGAGCAGTGAGGGACTGTGAACGGGCCATCGGCATCGACCCCAACTACAGCAAAGCCTACGGCAGGATGGGGTGAGTGGCTGGGGCTGCAATTCCAGTCCCTGCAGTGCCACAGAGAGATCCCTGCTGTTCCAGCTCTGGGCAGGCTGGGAGGGCTTATCTGACTGGGGTTTGCTGTTCCTTTCCCAGCCTGGCCCTGTCCAGCCTGAACAAACACACAGAAGCTGTCGTGTACTACAAAAAGGCTCTGGAGCTGGACCCAGACAATGACACCTACAAATCAAACCTTAAAATAGCTGAACAGAAGATGAAGGAGACTCCCAGTCCGGTGAGCTGTGCAGTTGATTTGTCAGTTCAGGTTTTAGGGGGGAGGTTTCTTCACTCCACAGGTGCTGTTTGCAGGGCCCTGGTGAGCTGGAGGGGGGGGGGGTAAAATGGCAAATTTTGGGGGCAGACAGCAGGGAGGCAATCAATGATCCTGCTGGGAACACTGCACTGGAACCCAGAGAGGGGAAACAGTCACCTTGGGCTTGTTTGAAACAGCTGGAAAATGAAACTGGGGAGGGTTTTAAAACAGCATTTTTGCCTTAAGCACCTTTTTTAATTAAATCGCTGCTAAATCCAGCTCCTTTATTTTCCCAGTGACCTGTTAGCAGCACAAAAAGGGATTTTAGGGGGCTTTTTTTCTTACAGAGGTGGTTCTCTTGAAAAGAAACCTGGAGGTTTCCCAGCCAGGGAGCTGCTGGCTGCACTGCTGACCTGCTCCAGGCAGGACTGTGTTAGTTGATAATTTTGGAAGGGATTTTAACTTTCCAAAGGCATTTCCAGTGCAGGGGTGGGTGAGGGAGGTGTTTAATTTGGGAGCTGGGTCTCAGAGGGTGTGAAGAATGGAAGATGTCCCAGGGGGGTGGCACTGGGTGATCCTTCAGGTCCTTTCAGCCCAAACCATTCTGAGGTCCCATGACGTGATCCTGCGATTCCCAAACTCTGGGAATGAGGTTTGGAAGTGAGGGGTGTCACCAGCAGCCTGTGGTTTCTCTGTTGCAGACTGGAGGCCCGGGAGGATTCGACTTGGCTGGGCTGCTGAACAACCCCGGCTTCATGAGCATGGTAAGCCCAGGCACAGGTCCCAGCAGGGCTGCTGGGCATGAATTCCCTCAGGATGTGGCCCCGGTGCCTCCTCAGATGGGTCTGCACTCCCTGGTTCCAGTGCTGCTCTGGGGAAGCTGCTGGGGTTTGATTAAAGCTCAGATGAAAAGCCAGGGATTTACTCACTGTGGGAGGGGCTGTTGTGCCTTAGGGCCTGTTCTGGTGTCGTGCCCTGCTCCTCCCTGTGCTGTTTTGGTCCTTTTGCTCTGTTTCAAAGCCTTTCTGCCTTTGCTTTGGGGTTGAGGGGCACAACATCTGCACAGCTCCCCAGTCTCTGGCTAAACTGGGGGTTGTTCTTTCTCCTCTCTCGAAACAGGCGTCGAATCTGATGAACAACCCACAAGTACAACAGCTGTAAGTTGGATCCCGCTTGTGTTTCCTCTTGGAATGGCTCATTTGAGGCTCTCTGGGTGTGTTTGGCACTTGCTGCAGGTCTGGGCTGGTGTTGGGAGCAGGAGGGAACTTGGGGGCAGGAGTGTGGGGGGAGCCTTCACACAGAAAGGGGAATCTGGGAACACAGGAACTGGCACCATTAGGAGCATTTTTACTTGTGCAGCTTAATGTTCCTCTTCTGCAGCTGAGGAATGAAAAGTTGTGGCAGGGGATTCCCTTGCAGATAATCCCAAATCCACAGGAAGGGAAGGTGATCCCGTTCCTTTGTGCTCCGGCGTAAACCAATTAATTTTGGTTTGTTTTTGTTTTTTTTTTTTTTTTGATTCCTGCTCTGACTCTTCTCCCCCACAGCATGTCTGGGATGATTTCAGGTGGCCACAACACCATGGGAGCCACGGGCACCAGCCCTTCCACCAATGACCTCGCCAGCCTGATCCAGGCGTGAGTGGAGCTCCAGGGATCCAGGGCCTGGGGAATGGGGTTTGGGGGTGCCCAGAACCTTTAAGATGTTGGATGAGGTTGTGGCTCTTTGGGTGGTGGGAACTGCTGGCTGAGTGGCGTTTTGGGGTCCTGAGCAGACCTTGATTTAACCTTGGGGGAGGTTTTGGTGTTGGGTTCTCCGACGTTCCCGGGTGTTTTGGTGCCGGGAGCTGCTCCGTGGGGTTGTCACAATGGGCTGGGGAGCGTTCCCAGCCCCAGGCTGTGCTGGGGGGGTGAGAACTCTGGTCCCACCCGTGTCCCCCCGTGTCCCCTGTCCCTCAGGGGCCAGCAGTTTGCCCAGCAGATGCAGCAGCAGAACCCTGAACTAATAGAGCAGCTCCGGAGCCAGATCAGGAGTCGAACTCCAAGTGCCAGCAACGAGGACCAGCAGGAATGAGCTCTCCAGGTGAGATTCCAGCCAGGAATGCTGGGCCAGCTGGCTGGGGGTTGAATTCAACTGATTTCTAATTCGCTTTGTGCTTTAACTGAGCCTTTGGTGCCTCTCTGGGGCTCTGCAGGGCCAAGCCCAGAGGGGTCACCACACCTTCTCACACCCTGGGGACCCACAGACCAGTCTGGGCTCCGTGGTTTAAAAACCCAAATGGTTCCACTTTAATTTTCATTTTTATAAAGTTTTTTTACTAAATGAATGTGTTTTTTTTTTTTTTTTTATGAAAGGAGTGGGGTTTTTCACTAAAGAAGTTTGTGGTTTTTTACTGAAGGAGTTTTTTGTTGTTTTTTTTTTTTTTTTGCTAAAGGAGTTGTTTGTGTATTTTTTTAATCAAACTTGATTAAAATGGCTAAACTTCCTTTCCTCCCAGATTGAACTTCCCCCTCTCTTCTCTCCCTCTCTCCACAGAACAGCCCGGGGGAACTTTGGTGTTTGCTTTAAAAACTGGAAGCCATGTGCGTGTTGCCATTTCTTGAGTTGGAAGTGTCCAAGAAGGGGGGGAAAAATATAATGGAAAAAAAAAAAAAAACAAAACCAAACCCCAAACCCCTTTCTCTGACCTGCATGTTCAAGACAGACTCACTCTCTGTCCCCAGTCCTCGGCCCTGCTCCTCCCTCTCACCCTTCCCATTCGTCCTTTTCCTCCTGGAAGACCCAGCAGGCTGAACACAGACCAGCATCGAGGCTTTCTAACAGAACTGGGGGACCCACATGGATACAGTTCCGTGGGATTTGCTCCCTTGGGGATTTTTTTTTAACCCGTTTTTGAAGACCGAAGCGCCCGTCACTCCAGGACTGCTCGGCTCTCCCGCCCCTGGGCCACTTCCAAGAAGTGTTGAAGCCCCTCCTAACCCAGTCCTGCCGCTCGTGAGACAACGCTGTGACCTCTCTGGAGATCCTGGGATCTCGTGGCCTCCGGGATTTTGGTTCATTAGCAGGACTGCAGTCCCCGGTCGGGGCTGGGGCGGCTTTGCCAGCGTCGTTATCCCGGGAGTTTGGTGCTCCCCTCTCCCAGGTAAATGTTGGAGGGGATCTGGGACTGGACAGGCAGAACATCCCCACGTGCTCCTCGTGCACTTCTTGGGGTTCATTCTCCCGGAAAGTCCTGACAAAGCTTTAGGAATTCTGGCTGTGTGGGAGCGATCGGGGTCGGCTCGGACGGTGAGGGAGGTTAAAGGTGTTTTTCGTGTTTAAAAGGAATTTTTCTTAGTTTTTTTTTTTTTTTTT
Organism: Pyrocephalus nanus; assembly: GCA_038380795.1. Lineage (NCBI taxonomy): Eukaryota > Metazoa > Chordata > Aves > Passeriformes > Tyrannidae > Pyrocephalus > Pyrocephalus nanus. The sequence goes on along the minus strand of CM076287.1, from coordinate 5,344,283 downwards.
TTTTTTTTAAATCTTTTCTGCATGTAAGTAACAACCTGGCTGACTGTGCTCATGTAGGGATAGAGGGGGCCAGGGTAGAGCAGAGGGAATAAAATGTTTGGATCAAGGAATCAAGTGGCTGCTGGTTCAACCGTGAGGGGCTGGGGAGGGAGAAGCCCCTGGAGCCACCTCAGGCCCCACCTTGGGCGAGCCCAAAGCCCCCCAAAAGTCCTTTATTGAAGCCAGAGACTTTTCTATCCACTCAGGGTGGGTCTGAAAGCAGATTTTTGGGAGCGGTGGGGCCGGGGCAGGGAGGGGGAAGGCGGGAGGTGGGCGAGGCCCTGGGGAGCCCTGCGGGAGTGAGCAGGGATGGTGGGAGATGAATATCATGGCAAAACTGACCTGTAAATGCTCCATGAAGTTACTGTGGTTCATGTCACTTGTGAGGAATAAACCATTTGGACACTTTTCGTTGTTCTCCCTCATGCCCGGGTGGCTCAAGGGGCCCCTTCCCAGAGGCTTCTGTGGGGTCAGGGCTCTGCCCCCCCAGGGCTGGGGCACATTTTGTCCCCCTCTGCCCGCTTGGTTTTTTGTTCTTCCCTGCTGGAATTCTCCTCCTGTGTGTTTTTGCAGCACAGAAATAGGAAATCTTTCTCTCCAGCTGCTCTTTGCAGCCTGACAAAGAGGGGTTTTACACTCCAGCACAGCACGGGAAGAAAATGTACCAGAATTATCCAAAAAGAAGAAACCACGGGTGGTTCCCCCCTCCCTGTTTTCTGCTCATTTCAGTGCTGTTCCCTTCCCTTGCCCTCCTTGTCCTTTTGTAACTTGTTCTCTTCTCTTTCTCTGCCTCTCTTGGGTTTCTTTTCACACCTCTGAGCTCCGTGTGCAGCTTTCCAGGGGGAATTGCTACTGCCCTGCAGGGCTCTGACCAGTCCTTGATGCCTGCTTTTTAACTTTTCCTGCCAGACTCCCACGTTCCCCAGCTCCTCTGGGAGCCGGCAGCGAAAATAATGGAATTTTACGGGATTTTTAGGTTCTCTTCAGCTCTCACACGGGGGGGCTGCAGTTTGTGCGCTTTAACCACAAGCAGTTGGAAAGCTGTAGGAGCAGGGGCTGGCGGGTGGATGGCGCTGTCCCGGGGGGGGTTTCCCATTCCCGGCTCTCCCGGTTCCCGCCGATCCCGCTCAGCACCGGACAGCCCTGCGGTCCCGCCGCCGCCCCGGAACCCGCGGTCACGGGGGTCGCGTTTCCCGCGGAGCTCAATCCCGGCGGCGCCCAGGAGGGTTGATGGGCGGCTCGCGCGGCCAATCAGCGGGCGGCTCTCCGGCGGCAGCCAATGGGAGCGTGTCGTGGGCGGGCGCGAGCGGGGCGGCCGGGCCGGGGAGCGGCGGGACCGGCCGTGAGTGAGGGGGGGGCGGTTACCGGGGCAACGGGGGGTGAGGGGGGGCCGGGGGACGTCGTGAGGGGATGGAGGGGCCGGGAGGGGACACGGGGGGTCACAGTGGGGCTGGGGGAGACGGGGGGTGAGGGGACAGGGCCCCCCTCCCCGTGTGAGGGTTCAAGAGGGATCCTGGGCCTGTGTGAGGGGCTGGGCCCCTCCTCGCCTTGAGGGAGCTTGGATGGACCCCAACCCCTTGTGAGGTGACCTCAAGGGGTTTCAGATCTTGGAAGTGCTGGGACAAGCGTGGCTGTGGGGAAGGCGTCCTGTTTTCAGCAGAAAATCTGTGATTAGGGGTTCACGGCTCAGGACACCCTTTGCTTTCCCTCCCACAGGGCCCCGCCTGCTTTACAGAATATTTTCCGTCGCTTGGGTGCTTCATTCTGTGCCACTAATCCGAGCACTACCTGAGCTAATCCTTCGTTCCAGGCTGGTGCCACAGCCTGGGTGTCGGTGCTGCTGCTGCAGGAGCAGCTCAGGAGAGCCACCAGGTATTCCTGGGGATTCCTTTCCCTCTGGAATGCTTCCAGCCCCGCTCAGGGACACCGGCTGCAGCTGCACTTGGGAGCTCAAGGCTCTGGCAGGGTCTGGTTTGGGTTAAAAACAGGAAAGAGGAAAACCCTGAGGTTGGGGGGGTTCTGGGAGGCAGCCAGAGGTGTGGATTTCTTTCCTCGTGGTTAAAACCCGGGAGCTGACCCACTGGTTGGGCTCAGCCGGATCCCACAGCAGGACTGGGGCGTTTCCCTGCCACAGGGTGGCTGTTCCAGATAAAACCTTTTAAAAGCTTGGCTGTTTTGGGGTGGCCCCAACAGGGATTATTAATTCAGCAGTGCTTCCAGGTTGCTTTTTTACTGCAATTACGCTTTTCCCTGGTGGTTCCCATGGATCATAAAGGCAAACTCTGTTTTTCCCCCCCTCCCACAGGTGCTGACCCCGGGAGCAGCTTTCCCTGGGGGTGTGTCCGTGCTCATGTGCCCACCCTGAGCCCCCCCCAGGATGAGGATCGTGGTGGCCAAGGTGCTGTGCCTGCTGGGCATCTGTGTGCTGGTGCTGGTGGGGGCCCTGCTGCCCGTCAGGCTCATCCAGGCCGACCACGAGAAGGCCCAGCGCTCCAGGAAGGTCCTGGCCCTCTGGAATTCCTTCGGAGGGGGCGTCTTCCTGGCCACCTGCTTCAATGCCCTGCTGCCAGCTGTGAGGGGCAAGGTGAGTGCTGGCCATGCCCTGCAGGGTCCCAGCCCTCCAGGGAGTGGGGGTGAGGAGGGGTCCGTGTCCAGCTGGACGTGGAGCCCCCTCAAACCTCTGTGCCCTCATATGGTGAGGGTGAGCTGTGCCCACCTCCCTGCCCTCCTGCTGGCTGCCCCCCACGGGGTCACTGGGGCTTTGGGGCATTTTTGGGGAGTGAGGATCCCAGCCCAGTGTGTTTGGAATGTGGGAAGGATTCCCTGTCTCGTGGCAGGGTGTCCAAGGGGGTTGGAGCGTCCTGAATTGGTCCAGCACCCATGTGGGGGGCTGTGTGAGCACAGCAGGAATGTTCCCCCTGGGAGGGAGGGATTCACTGTGGATCTTTTGCCTCCCCCCAGCTGGATGAAGTCCTCAAGCAGGGGAACGTGACCACGGACTACCCGGTGGCCGAGACCATCGTCATGGTCGGCTTCTTCGTCACGGTCTTCGTGGAGCAGCTGGTCCTGAGCTGCCAGAAGGAGAAGCCTTCCTTCATCGACCTGGAGACCTTCAACGCGGGCTCGGACGGCGGCAGCGACTCGGAGTACGAGAGCCCCTTCATCGCCTCTCCCCGGGGCCGGGCCCTGTACGGGGAGCACGGGGGGCACCCCCCGCACCTGAGCCTGCCCGAGCTGTCCCGCTCCGGCCCCCTGCGCCTGCTGGGGCTGGTCTTCGCCCTGTGCACGCACTCCATCTTCGAGGGGCTGGCCCTGGGGCTGCAGGAGGACGGCGGCAAAGTCATCAGCCTGTTCCTGGGCGTGGCCATCCACGAGACGCTGGTGGCCGTGGCGCTGGGCATCAGCATGGCCCGGGCCGCGCTGCCGCTCCGGGACGCGGCCAAGCTGGCCCTGGCCGTGTGCCTCATGATCCCGCTGGGAATCGGCGTCGGGATGGGCATCCAGAGCGCCCGCAGCGCCGCCGGGGACGTGGTGTCCCTGCTCCTGCAGGGCATGGCCGGCGGCACCTTCCTCTTCGTCACCTTCTTCGAGATCCTGGCCAGGGAGCTGGAGGACAAGAGCCAGCGGCTGCTCAAGGTGCTGTGCCTGGTGCTGGGCTATGCCCTGCTGGCCGGGCTGGTGCTCATCCCGTGGTGAGCCGGGGCCTCGGCAAGCCAAGCCAAGCCATCCTGCCACAGGGACACCGGAGCTCTGCGGGCAGGGGGGACAGCCCAGCACAGGGGGCCCTCCCGAGGTTACCTGCAGGAGGAGGATTCCTTCCCACGTGCTCCCAGGGAGATGATGAGGAACGTCCCGAGGGAGTGTCCCTGGAGATCAGCTGGCACAAACATTAAGGACCTGGTTAAAGGCTGCTTCCGAGAGCTCCTCGAGTGTGTGTGGCTTCCTGCAACCTCCACAATGCCCCTCTCCCTCCTGCCCCTCGCCCACCCTCGGGAACGAGCCGGGAGCCTGGTCCAGAGGCTCCGAGGAGGTGAGAAACAGGACCGGAGCCGGAGGAGCAGGTGGGAGCAGGGATTGCTGGGCTAAGCTGCTTTGGCTGGCTTAGTTTGGAGCAAAACCTGGTGGTAAGAGCTGCCAAAAATAACAGCCCTGCGGGGCTCCGGCATTCCCGGGGTGCTGCTCCCTCCGGCACAGCTTCCAGTGCAACCCCCCGGGGCTCGGGGAGCGCGGCTTTCCCAGGGATTGACGGAGAAACGAGGCCGGGCCCCCCTCCCCTCCTTCCCTCTCTGCATCTCATCCATATGCTGAGCATTCCCTAAGGAAAAGCCTCCAGCAGTGTGCTAACGGAGTGTGTGGAAATCATAGGATGAATCCCAGGATGGTTTGGGTTGGAAGGGAACTTAAAGCCCATCCCGTCCCACCCCCTGCCAGGAGCAGGGACACCTTCCACCAGACCGGGTTGCTCCAAGCCTTGGACAGTTCCAGGGATGGAGCAAATCCTTGCATTATCCCTGTCCATTCCCTGGCACTCCCAGGGCCCGGGATGCAGGAGCTTGCAGGAAATGGGCAGTAACAATTTCCAGCATTAATATTTCAGGGAAAGCACTTGTGTTCTCAGAGCTCTGCAGGGAGAGGGGTTGAGCAGTCGGAGCAGGGGCTGCTCCCAGGCTTTTCCAAGCTTCCAGAGGAACAGAATCTCTTCCCTGGGAGGGGGGAGGTGAGCTGGTGGAAGGGCTGCTGAGAGACACAAGCAGATCTCGGTGTCTGCCAAGCAGGGCCCCGGGGACGCTGCGTGCGCCGCTGATCCCTTTGGATGTGCTCTCCGGGGCGAGGAGCTGGGATCAGAGGCTGGAGCTGGGAACGAGCTCCCCCCCCAGCTGTGTGGCACAGCCGGGCTCGGGCAGAGGCTGCATTTTAATTACCCGGAGCCGCCGCTCCCGCAGCAGCTTCCGCCGGGCTCCTGGAAGCGCTGATGGAATCGCAGGGATGGCGCAGTGCCGGCAGCGGGAAGGAGGCTCGGAGCCGCCGCGGTGGCCCAGCTGCAGCATATGGAGGCAGCTGAGCATCATCTGACAGATCCTGGGGCTCGTTAGTTTAATTGCTGCAAAATCCCCGAGTCAATTAATCTTCCTTTGAAAACCTGGAGTGGAGGGGGGGGGGGCGGAGGGAGGTTATTTTGGGCCTGGGATGACACAAACGAGCAGGATGAGGGGAACGTGATTTGCCTCGGCGTGGTAAAGCCTCGGGGCTGTCTCACCTCTCCTGGGGGGTGACATCGAACCCCGGGGGGGGTTCTCTGTGCTGGGGGGGGCCAGGGGGAGAGGTGGCAGTGGGCTGAGTGTCCCTTTTTGTGCCGTGTCCTGCCTTTCACGCCCTCCTCCTGCTGGAGTTCGGGATCGGGGCTGCCCTGGGGGGGCTGTGAAGTGCCAGGAGGTGCTGAGCTCCCCCCTCCTCATCCTGCTGCCCCGGGGGGGCTTATCCATGGTACCATCCCGTGCTCCAGGGTGGGTGTCGGAGCGGAGGAGGCTCCCAATAAACTCCCTGCCCTTCTCCCCTCGCTGTCACTCGGTTATTTGGTGTCCCCCGTGGCTGCTCCACGTCCGGCTCACACGGCACCTGCACGTGCCCCCCCGCTCCTTCTCAGCAGCCAAACCCCCCCTGTGCGGACCCCCCAAGCCCTGCTGAGCTCAGAGAGGGGCCAGGACCCCCCAGCACCCCCCAACCAGCAGGGCTGTGATTCAGCCCTGCATGAGCAGCCGCCCCGCTGCGTCAGGCCCGGCGGGGAACCGGGGGCTCAATGGAACGAGGAGGAGCCGCAGCAAAACCATCCAGGGAGCTCATTCATTCCCTCTAACGAGGAGTGTCCGCCGGCCCGGGTGCTGTGGGGGGATTGATGGGGGGGCTGCGGCTGCCACCCCCCCTCCCCGAGCCTTGTCACCTCACGGGCAGGGCCGGGGTCCCCCTGGGCCCCCCCTGCTCCCGCTGGGATGTGGTGCCAGTGCGTGGGTGCTGCCGTGGCCCGGTGCCTGCTGCCTGCTATTAATAGCAGCTGCGGATTTTAATTGCTGCTGCTCAGGAAGGGGGGGAAGCGGGAGCCCCCCTGGCCCAGCCCTGGCAGACCCTGGCTGTGACAAGCACCTTGTGACCCCCAGGGCCACCAGTCACCTCCAGCCCACCCCGTGACAGCGCAGAGAGCTGGGGACAGTCACCCTTGGGCTGTTCTGGTCCCTCTCAGACACAGGAGAGGGGGCCCAGCCAGCACTTGGGGGTCCCACAGCGCCACAAGGGCCCCTCTGGGGTTTTGGGGCTCTGCCATGGGGAGATAACACCGGTTGGTGACAAAGGCCCCTGGTCCTGCACTGGGGTGGCACTGCGGCCTCTGTGTCCCCAAAGCCCGACCCCACTGCCCAAGACACTCCCAAATACCCCGGGGGCTCGCGGCACCCTCTGCCAGGTTGTGGTGTTGGCATCTGCCTGTCCTGTCCCTGTGTCCCCTGTCACCACCTGCCCACGAGTGCCTGGGCTGTTCCTCCTTGTGTGGGTCCGTGTGACCTGTGTCCATGTGTGGTTCCTGTCTGTGTGTCCCCATCCCCAGGAATCTCTGTCCGTGTGTCTGTGCATCCCTCTGTCCCCATCCCCACATGTCCCCATCTCTCCACGTGTCCCCATCTGTGTGTCCCTCTTTGTGGGACCCCATCCCTGTGTATCCCTGTCTGTCTGTCCGTCCCCATCCCTTGCCATGTGTCACCATCTGTGTGTTCCTGTCTGTCCCCATCCCGTGTGTTCTTGTCTGTCTGTCCCCATCCCTGTCCGCGTGTCCATGTCTGTGCGTTTCCATCCCGTCTATCTCCATCTGTTTGTCCCTGTCCGTCCGTCTCCATCCCTGTCTGCCTGTGCCCATCCCTGTCCGTGCATCCCCGTCCCTCTGTCCCCATCCCCGTCCCGCCGTGTCCCGGAGCCGTTCGTGGCCGGGTCCGGGGGTCCGGGGCCCCGGGCGGGGCGGGCGCGGCGGGCGGGGCCGGCGGCGGGGCGGGATCGGCTCTGCGGCGGCCGCACCGCGCCGAGCCGAGCCGAGCCGAGCTAAGCCGAGCCCCGCCGAGCCGAGCCGGCCCCGCCGCACCGGCCCCAGCGCCGCCGCAGCGAGCCCCGCCGAGCCGAGCCGAGCCGAGCCGAGCCGAGCCGGGCGGAGCGGAGCCGCCTCGCCGGGGCCGCCCCGGGCCGGGCCATGCGCTGAGGCCGCCGCGCCGCCCGCAGCCAAGGGCGGATCCCGGGCAGGACACGGTGAGGCGGCGGCGGCACCGCAATGCGACCGGCGCGGCGGGGGCCGGGGGAGCGCGGCCGGCGGGGGGACCGGGGCTGCCCCCGGCACGGGCGGGGAGTGGGGCGGTGGGACCCGCGACCCTGCCCCGCCACCCCTCCAGCCGCGGCTCCTGCCCCTCCATCTCCATCCTGAGCGGGATGCTCGTCCATCCTGCCCCTTCTCCTGCCTCTCCATCTCCATCCTGCCCTTCTCCCTGCTCCTCCGTCTCCATCCTGCCCCTACGCCCAGCCCCTTCTCCTGCCTCTCCACCTCCATCCTTGCTCTTCCCCTGTCTCTCCATCTCCATCCTGAGCGGGATGCTCATCCATCCTGCTCTTCTTCTGCCCCTCCAATCCAGCTCCTTCTCCTGCCCCTTCATCCCTCCATCCCGCCCTGCCCCTTCCCAGTCTCTCTCTCCATCCTGCTCCTTCACCCCTGCTCTGCCCCTGCCCTCCATCACGACCCCCAGCCCCTCCACCAGCTGTTTGTCACCCCCAGTGCTGGGGGCCCAAGTGGGAGGGTACTGGGGGGTGCTGGGGGGAGCAGAGCCCCCCGGCAGGATCCGGCCCGGGCTGGCAGGTTGGTCCCGTGCCCAGGAGCTGAGTAGGGGCCATGCTCCGGACCCTCAGGCACCAAGGGCTGGTTGGGGTTGGGCACAGGCCAGGAGGTGACCCCAAAGGGCCCCCTCAGGTTCCTGGAAGGTCCATCCAGCCCAGCCCCTCACCCCAGTGCCCCCCACCATGGCTGCGAGGCCAGGGGGGCTTTCAGCTGTGCCTGGGGCAGGTGGGACAGGACAGGTGGGAAGGGACAGGTGTGACACTCAGGTGGGAAGGGACAGGTGTGACGCTCAGGTGGGATGGGACAGGTGTGACGCTCAGGTGGGATGGGACAGTGGGAAGGGACAGGTGTGACACTCAGGTGTGACGCTCAGGTGGGAAGGGCAGGACCTTGTCCAGCCCTGGCTGAGGTTGGATGCTCCCACACACCCCGGCCCTCACTCCATCCCCAGCCCCGTGTGCTGGTGACACTTCCAGCCTGGTGGGATCCGAGGAGCCCACGGTGGGATGAGCTCCTTGAGTGCCCAAGGCCACGGGGATGGGCTCCTTCTCCAGCTCCCAACCTCACCAGCTCTGGGGTCTGGGGATGTGCTGGAGTATTGGGGCTCCTCTGTGGGATCCGGACCCCACGGGGCCATAGGGTGGGAATGCAGCAGCCCCCGGGGACCCTCGTGGTGCTGCCACTCCTGTGCTGCCCTGGGGACACCGAGGCAGGGCCAGCCCAGGGCTCAGCATCGGCGGCTCTTTCTGCCCCCTCATTTCACACCCCACGGCTGCACCACTCGGGGGGGCACAGGGGACCCTGCCCAGGCCTGGGGACCCTGTCCCTGAGAGCGGGCACCGAGGTTTGGCAGCCTAAGGGTGGCCATGGGGGTCTCTGAGCCTGCAGGTCACCAGCCCACAGCCCACAGCCCACCCCTGCGCCACGCTCTGCCCGGTGCCCACGTCCCTCTGCTCCCTGACACATCCCCAGGCTGGGAGCGGAGCAGAGGGATGACACAGGTGGCACGGGGCAGGACAGGGTGGCAGGGGGTGACAGGGCACAGCGCAGGACAGGGTGGCAGGGGGTGACAGGGCACAGCACAGGGTGACAGGGGCTGACAGGACATTTGGCAGCGTGGCCTGTGTGGGAAATGGCACCTCTGTACCCGGGGCAGGGCCCGAGAGCTCGGGTGGGCGCTCCAGGTGTCACCACGTCCCAGCGGCCGCCCCGGCTCCTGCTGCCCAGGGGTGTTTGGGGGTCCCTGCCTGGTGCAGCCCCCCCAGCCCGCCGGGGCCGCAGCCACGGTGCCGGTGGCCGCGCTCGGCCATATGGCCACAGCGGGCGCCCGGTAAAAATAGCCAAGGCGGCCGCACCCCGGCCCGGGCGGCAAGGGCGTCCCAAGGGCACGGCGGGGCCCGACCCCCGCCTGGAGCTGCACCTCAAGGGTGGCTCCTGCTGCTTTTGGGGGGGGTCCATCCCAAACCCCCCCCCCGCTCCCGGCGTGACGCCCCCCTGTCCCCCCGCAGCGGCTCCAGCACCTCCGGGCCAAGATGCCGGAGCAGAGCAACGACTACCGCGTGGTGGTTTTCGGCGCCGGCGGCGTCGGCAAGAGCTCGCTGGTGCTGCGCTTCGTGAAGGGGACCTTCCGAGACACCTACATCCCCACCATCGAGGACACCTACCGCCAGGTGATCAGCTGCGACAAGAGCGTGTGCACCCTGCAGATCACCGACACCACCGGCAGCCACCAGTTCCCGGCCATGCAGCGCCTCTCCATCTCCAAGGGCCATGCCTTCATCCTCGTCTTCTCCGTCACCAGCAAGCAGTCGCTGGAGGAGCTGAAGCCCATCTACCAGCAGATCGTGCAGATCAAGGGCAGCGTGGAGAGCATCCCCATCATGCTGGTGGGCAACAAGTGCGACGAGACGCAGCGGGAGGTGGAGAGCAGGGAGGGGGAGGCCATGGCCAAGGAGTGGAAATGCGCCTTCATGGAGACCTCGGCCAAGATGAACTACAACGTCAAGGAGCTCTTCCAGGAGCTGCTGAACCTGGAGAAGAGGAGGAACGTGAGCCTCACCATTGATGGGAAGCGCTCCAGCAAGCAGAAGAGGACAGACAAAATCAAGGGGAAGTGCAGCATCATGTAGAGAGCCCCGGACTGGCCCGTGCCCCCCCTCCGGACCCCCCTTCTCCCCTCCCCACGGCCGGACGTGGCAGTGGCATCGCAGCGGGACCGTCCCCTCGTCCTCCGTGTGCCATCACTGTGACTGTGCGGGGACGCCTGCGCTCGCCCCGGGGCTGGGGGTGAAGATGGGGCATCCCCCCGAGCCGGGGGGCACGGCAGGATCCCCGGACCGCCCGCACCCCCCACACTCACAGCACAACCGGCGGCACCGGCACCGGGAGGGAAGGACCTCGTGGTGGTGTCGGTGTCACCCTCGGGGACGGCCACGCGCGTCCCAGGCCCTCCCCACGCCCCCGTCCCCACGCCATAGTGCTCTGCTCCTGCGGGCAGAGACCCGGGGCGGGGGCAGCCCCTGCCATCACCCTCCCGAGCCCCCAGCCCACCCTGGCACCGCAGCCCCCTGAGCCTCCAGCCCTGTCCCGGTGCCGTGATCCCTCCAGCCCCTTGTCCTGTCCTGGTGCCGCAGCCCCCCTGAGCCCCCAGTCCCATCCTGGTGCCGTGGGCCCCCCCTCGGTCTCCCAGCCCTGTCCTGCCGCCGTGGACCCCCCCAAAGCCCCCACAGCCCCCTCCTGGCGCCGCGGTCCCCCCGCCTCCCCCAGCCCCTCCCGGTGCCGCAGCCGGAGCCACCAGCCCAAGCACAAAGCATCGGGTCCAACGGGAGGTCCTGACCCAGCACAATCCTGGTGAGCTCCGGCGGGAGACCCCCGGCCCCACCGCCAGCCGGGCCCCCCCGCGCCCCCCGCTGTCCCCCCTCCCGCGCAGGATGTGCCCCGATGCCCCGGGGACCCGCCGGTGTGTGTGTCCCCCTCAGAGTCCTCCCTGGGGGTGGCCTGGCCCCACACCCCGGGACCCCCCGGCTCCCCCCAGCTCTGTCGCAGCCCTGCTTGTTCCCCCCCCCCACCCCGGCCGGAGCGGGGTCCCCGCGCTGTCACCAGCCCCTCGTCCCCGCGAGGTTTGTCCCCCTCGCTCCGAGGTTTGTCCCCTCGCTCCGGCCCCGCTCCCGCTGTCCCCGAGGGGGTGTCAGAGGGGGTGTCCCCGGGCAGGCTGAGCCCCCCCCTTCCCCTCCCAGCTCCCCGCACCCCCCTCCCCCCGGCTTTTTACAGGAGGACCCGCGTGCCCAGGGGACGAGGTGACGATGTAGCCTTTACTCTAGAAATAGTCTTCCTTCAATAAAGAGATGAGAAACGCTCCCGCGTCCCCCCGGAGCCGCCCCCGCCCGGGGGGGCCGGAAAGGGGGGCTCGGAGGGGTGGGGGGCGCACGTGTGTGCTGGTGTGTGCACGTGTGTGCACGTGTGTGCTGGTGTGTGCACGTGTGTGCTGGTGTGTGCTGGTGTGTGCACGTGTGTGCTGGTGTGTGCTGGTGTGTGCACGTGTGTGCTGTGTGCTGGTGTGTGCTCCTGTGTGCTGGTGTGTGCTCCTGTGTGCTGGTGTGCGCGCGCGGGGCTCCACGCACGTGCCCGCGCACACACGCACACGTGCCCCGGGCACACACGCGTGTCCGCGGCCCCCGCCCCCCCCGTCCCCCCCGCCCCGTGGTGCCCCCCGCCCCTCGCTGCCCGTGGGGAGGGGGTGGGAGCGTGGCGCGTGCGTCATCACGCCTGTTGCCATGGAAACCATCTGCTCCCCGGGCGCGGGAGCCGCGTGGGCACGAGCGGGGAGGGGAGGGGGGAGTGGGGAGGGGGGGGGGGGGACACGACGGGGCCGAGAGGGGCTCGCCAAGGGCACGGCCATGGCAGCGACCCGTGGGGGTCGTCAGGGATCCCTGGGAATGTCATGGATCCATGGGGATGGTCAGGGATGTGTGGGGATGGTCAGGGATGTGTGAGGATGGTCAGGGATGTGTGGGGATGGCAGGATCCATGGGGATGGCTGTGACTCCATGGGGATGGCAGGATCTGTGGGGGTAGCAGGATCCATGGTCATGGCAGGATCCATGGGATGGCAGGATCTGTGGGGATGGTCAGGGATGTGTGGGGATGGTCAGGGATGTGTGGGGATGGCAGGATCCATGGGAATGGCTGTGGCTTCATGGGGACGGCAGGATCCGTGGGGATGGCAGGATCCATGGGGATGGCAGGATCCATGGGGATGGCAGGATCCATGGGGATGGCTGTGGCTCCATGGGGATGGCAGGATCTGTGGGGATGGCCACAGTCAGGACTCTGGGACAGTCAGGGCTCCATGGGGAGGTCGGTCACAGATCTACGGGGCTGTCACGGATCTGTAGGGGCAGCACAGATCCATGGGGATGGTCAGGGCTCCGTGAGGGTGTTGTGGATCCCTGGGGGTGGCAGGGATCCGTGGGGATGTCAGGGATCCGTGGGGATGTCAGGGATCCGTGGGGATGTCAGGGATCCATGGGGATGTCAGGGATCCATGGGGATGTCAGGGATCCATGGGGACAGGCTCAGTTCTTTGGGGATGGCTGTGACTCCGTGTTGACAGCCACAGGCTGGTCCCTGGGGACAGTCCCAGCTCCGTGGGGACGGTCATGGCTCCGTGGGGACGGTCATGGCTCCGTGGGGACGGTGATGGCTCCGTGGGATCATCACAGCTCAGTGGGGACAGTCTCACCTCTGTGGGATGGTCACAGGTATGTGGGGATGGCCACCAGCAGCTCCCAGGGGACACCCCAGCTCTGAGGATGGTCCCTGCAGCACCCCCATCCCCCAGCCTGAGCCCCCCAAAGTCAGAGCAGGTCCAGGCTGGAGGATCCTCACAGGGCGCCCGGAGCCTCCCCCGGGCCCAGGCTTTAAACAAGCTGCTCCTGAGCGTTAATTAGCGGGATGAGCAGCGGGATGAGCCGTGGGATGAGCCCGTTCCCATCACTCCCCCCCGCCATGAGGAGCCGTCGCTTCATCCTGCGGTCATAAAATGCCCAAATGCAGCTTTTGGGACCCCAAAGCAGCTCCCAGCCCTGTGCCTCGTGCCAGCCACGGTGCCTGTGTGGGACATTGTCCCTCGTGTCCCCCCCCAGGGGATACCTCGGCCCTGGCCCCACTCGGGGGTTCCCCTGTGCCCAGTGCTGCCCATCTGCAGCCAAAGCGGATTAGGACACGGCGGGCCGGGACATATGGGAGCAAACTGGATTAAGGGGAAAATCAGCCTTCTCCCCACTAACAGGATTATTGGGTTTTCAGCCCAATTTCAGCTCAGCTGCCGCCGGTGGCAGCCGGGCCGCGTCCCCCCAGTGCTGGGGACAACCCGGACTGGGCAATTCCCCACCTCAGTTCCTGCCTGGATTGCAGCTGTGACTGGGGCAGACTGGGGCAGCCCTGCTGCGAGCTGGGATGTGCTGGGAAGCTGCTGGGGAGCGGTGGCTGCAGCCCCTCCTGCCCCGGGGCTGGGGCCGTGTCCCCCCATGGGGACTCCCGGGGGCACCCCGGGCCCCCCTCGCCCTGCCGGGACCAGGCACTGCCCGGTGCCAGTGGCAGCCGAGGGGGGAATCAAAGCCTCGATTCAGGGCGTCATTTCCCGCTCCCCCCGCGTGACTCCCGCCCACTGCTGATTCATCCCCCTGGATTTCCCCCCTTCCCCAGTCCACACGAGAGTGGCTCCCCAGGGTGGAGGAGGCCGAGGCTGCAGCCCCCCGACACGCAGGGCTGGCCCAGGGGGCACCAGGGGGGACACAGCATGGGGGGCTCGCAGGAGCCTGGCCAGGCTGCACCAAAGGCCCAGAAAGAGAGGGAAACAGAGCAGGGGGTCCCGGGGGGACCTGGAGGGTTCTGGGGGGGGAACACAGGCCAGGAGGTCCCAGGGGGCCTGAGGGGACTGGGGGGATCCGGGGCCGGGGGACACAGACCGGGGTATCCCGGTGGGGTCTGGGGGGACCCAGGAGGGGACCCAGCCCGGGGGATCCCGGAGGTCCCAGGGTGGGCCCGTCCCGGAGCCTTCGCGCCCCGGACGCCACGTGCCCCCCTCCCGATCATTAATATTAATAATCTATTTACATATACCCGCCCCTTTCTCCGCCCCGCCCCCTGATTGGCCGCTCCTCCCCTCCGCTCCCCCTCCCGGCCCCGCCCCCTGCCCGCCCCTCCCTCCGCGCCGCGGCCGCAACCGAACTTGGCGGCCGCTCCTGGCCCCGCCCCCGCCTCCGGCTCCGCCCCCCGCTCCCCTGGCGGCTCGTGCTCCCATTGGCGGGCCGCGCTGTCCGTCAGGCGCGGGGGGCGGGGCCGGCGCCGCCCGGGGCCAGCAGGGTGCGTTGCGCCGCGCGGGGTCTGAGGCGGCGGCTCCGCTCCGGTCCCGCTGCCGCTCCCGGCGCCGCCGCTGCCGGTGAGGACCCGCCGGGGACGGGCGGGACGGCCCGGGGAGGCCGAGGGGGGCCGCCCGCTGGGGTCAGGCCGCGCCTTGGCGCTGCCCCCGGCCCGGCGCGGCCCTGCCCGGGGGCCCCTCGCGGCCCGGGGCGGGGGGGGCGGCGGGGCTGGGCTGGGCTGGGCTGGGCTGGGGAGCCCGAGGGGGATCGGGGGGGACTGGGGGGGTACGAGGGGGTTTTGGGGCTGTGAGGGGGGTCTGGGCGGGGGAGAGGGCAGGGAAGGCGAGGGGGGCGGTGGGGATGGGGGTGAGGGGCCCGGGGGGGGGTCTGGGAATGAGGTGGAGGGTGGGGAGGCCAAGGCAAAGGGGCCGGGGGTCCTTGGGGGTCTGGGGGCGGTCTGGGCAGGTGTGGGGGGGCTGGGGGTACCGTGGGGTGCGAGGGGGGATCTGGGCTGGGGGGAGGCTTGAGGGGGGTTTGGGGACAAGGGCTGGGAAAAGGGGGAACCCCCGTGCAGGGCAGGGGGTGGGCTGGGGGGTTTGGGGGTCCTGGGGGGAGCAAGGAAGGCCCTGGGGGTGCTGGAGCCTGGCAGAGGGGGCAGGTGTGGGGTGGGCAGCTGAGAGGGTCCCCATGGGGGTCTCAGCACTGGGGAGGGGGGAGGTTCCAGCAGGAGGATCAATGAGAGGAGGTGATTTGGGGATGTTTGGGGGGGGGGCACAGAGAGGGGATGGGGTGGGTTTTTGGGTGAAGGGGTCAGGGGGATGGGTCTGGGGGTGGGAGGGAGGCACCAGGGGGGGTGGCTGGAGCCAGGGGTGGGGTGGGAGGGTGAGGGGGGTCTTTGGGTGGACGAGATGAGCGTTGGAATCCATGGGGGAGATGGTTCAGCACCAGCTGCTTGGGAAGTTGGGTGACTCAAGGGTGAAGGGTCTAGACCCCGGTTTGGGGTGAAAAAAAGGCGGTTGGGGGCTCGTCAGAAGGTCCAACATCACCTAATTTACTTGTTTATTTTGTGTGTGCGAGTTGAGGGTGGGTTGGTCGGTGTGGAGAGGAGGCACAGGAGCTGTTGGAGCCGGTGGCTGGCGAGGGACAGCGATCCCATCCGGGCAGGATTCAGGAGGCATCGGGGAATCGTGTGGGTTACATAAAGGAGGGGTGGCTGCAGCAGCTGGGTTTTGTGTTAGTGAGGTGTAGAGGAGGTGGGTGCCGCAGACAAAGAGAGAGGAACCTGTCTCCTTCTCACTCCCAGATAGAGCTGTGGGATGGAAGGCTGCGTGTCCTTTGGAGTTAGGGGGCTGTGGGGAAGCAGGGACTGGGAGGTGTCCCGGTTCCTGGAGCAGGTGGATGGGATTCACCTCCACCCTAGACCCTGTGCTAGAGCTGGGTCTGCTCTGAGACACCTCCTGCTGCTGCTTGTAAGAACTAACTGTGGCTTTTTAGGGTTTTTCTTTGGACAGTCAGCCCCTCTGGGGGGGTTTGTAGCCATGACACGTCCCACATGGTGGGCCCTGGGGGGTCCCACAGGTCTGTGTGTCCCTGCCGTGTGGGACACCGGGCAGATGGGCTGGTCCCTGGTGGTTTGGCTGCCATGGTCATCTCCATGGCCACAAACCGAACTCCTGAGGCTCCCCAGCTCCGGTTATCCCGCTCTGTCACAGCCAGAGGGCCGGGCCAGCGTGGCCAGGTGGGGCTTGTTGTCCCAGGGGCTTTCTCCTGCCATCTGTGGCTGTGACACGGAGGGAGGTGGCTCTGGGGTGTGGTTGGGGGTTGTGGTGGTGCCCACAGCCCTGGTGTCCGTACCAGCTTTCCTTCTGGACCCGTCCCATCCCTGGATGTGGTGTTTGACTGCGGCCACTTCACCAGCCAGCGCTGCCCTGGGGAGGTTCATCCCGCTCTGGAGGGGTGGGAATGGCAGCACACCAGCAGTGTGACAGCCCAGAGGGACCATCCCAGGGCCAGGAGAGGATCCTGGGACATGGGGGCACAGAGGTTTGGGGGGTCTGTCCCTTGCTCATCTCACTTCCCCCCTCCAGGGCTGGCCCAGCCCGAGCCTTCCTGCCCCGTTTCCTTATCTGCCAGGGGAGATAACGGCCCTGCCTCGAGGTTGTCATGCCCTGGAGCCCAACGGGGGGAGTGCCTGGCTCCGGGACCTGCTGCTTATCCCTGGACTTGGCTCCAAGAGGAACTAAACACTCGTGCCCTTTGGAAAACGCTGACTTTATTGCCGGGAGCTGCGCTCTCGGCGTCGGGGGGTCGTGGCTGTCCCTGCCCCGCCAGAGTCGGGGCTGGATGAGCTCCAGAGCAGGAATAATCACCCTGGGAACGCTCTGGGTTGTGTAGGGCTCCCAGGCGGCCACTTGTCCGCTGGGGAAGTTGTCTTGGATGCCTTAGGAAGGAGGTGGTGAGAGCAGACACTTCCAAAATCGCTTTTGCGCCTCAAGGATGAGCTCGGGGTGGGAAGGTGGGGTAGTCTGGTTGTCTTGGGTTTGTAGCCCTCAGCAGGGCTCTGGTGGCAGTCCTGGCAGTCCTGCTGTGCCGTGGGAAGTGGGGTTGAGTGGCCCAAAACCCCGTGGAAAGCAGGGTGGAAGTTTGGAACTGTTTGGGGATTCTTGTGCCGGGCAGGGGAGAGCGAGGAGGGAAAAAAGGGGGTTTATAAAATGCAGCAGCTCTGCTGACATGGGGTGAGGTGAGGGACCTGCTGTGGTAGATCCAGTGTGGTTTTCCCCCGTCTTTCTGAGGAATCAGAGGAATTGAGAGCATCACGGAGTGGTTTGGGTAGGGAGGGCCTTGAGGCTCATCCAGTTCCATCCCCTGCCAAGGGCAGGGACCCCTCCCAGGTTGCTCCAAGCCCTGTCCAACCTGGCCTTGGTGCAGAGGTCTGAGAGTGGAACTTGGAGGTGGAAGCCTCGAACTGCTCAAATATCCCTGAAGTTCTGGAAGTGCTTCAGCCAGGGACCAGCAATCTTTCCGTGGCCAAAAAACTCCCTGTGTGTGGAGGGAGATTCCCATTTTCCCAGCTGTGGCATCCCTGGAGTCTCTGGTCAGGGGGTGTCTGTCAGTTTGTCCCACCCCGTGCCAGCTGTTCTGTCTTTCTCTCCTCTGGGTTCCCCAGCAGGGTGGCACAAGGAGTGAAATTGGGGAGGGAACAGAACTGGAAGAAATTATAAATCCAGTGCTTGGTGAGCACCCAGGGACAGAGGGACAGGCACCCAGGGACAAAGGGACAGGCACCCAGGGACAAAGGGACAGGCACCCAGGGACAAAGGGACAGGCACCCAGGGACAAAGGGACAGGCACCCAGGGACAGAGGGACAGGCACCCAGGGGCAAAGGGACAGGCACCCAGGGGCAAAGGGACAGGCACCCAGGGGTAAAGCTGGAGAGAGCCGTGTCTTATAAAAAGAAACCCCAACAAACATTTGCCTTTACCCACTGAGGTTTGTGTTTTAAAATGAATTCCCGGGGTTCAGAGGGGAGGCAGGGCCAGCCCGTGGCTCCTGGTGTCCCGTCATGGTCCTGCTGCTGGGCTGTGCCAAGAGGCCCTCGGTGGAAGCCCCGGGACAAACGGGCCATTGTGCCACACAACACGCTGGCACTCGGGGGTTTGCGAAAGTGAAACTCTGCTCAGGGCTCGGCTCGAGTTTCTCGGCCGTGAATTCCCCACCCCCAGCGAACCCAAAACACGTTTAAAATGTCCTTTGTGTTGCGCAATCCCTCTGCTCTCCCCCTCCCTGCTGCTGCTGCTCCTCCGGAGTACCTGAAAAGCCACGGATTAGTTAAAAAAAAAAAAACAACAAACAAACCCATCTAAAAGCGGTCACGGTGAGGAGTTTGTTTGATTCAGTTAATTCTTGGTGCTGTTGGGTGCGAGGGGATGTTGAATCTCCTCCTTTCAATCTTCGTTTGAAGGGGTGGGGGAGCCGGATTTTTCCTGGGGGTGAGTTATGAATTCAGCTGATGGTTCCAGCTCCGAGAGGCTCTGGAGTTCTCCGAGAGTTCTGGGTTCGGTTTTTGTGGAGCTGGGTGGGTAGGGATTGGCTGTGTGACGTTAAAGACAGAAAAAAAAAAAAAAAAGGAGAAAAAAAGGAGGAAATTTGGGCACAGCGTCGATGCCGAGACACAAAACAGGAAATTTAGTTAAGGGTTGTGCTTTTTCGTAATTTATTGCGTGGCTTTTCCTCCCCTCCTAACGGACAAGGTGAGGTCCTGAAGTGGTTTTAATGAGCTCCAGCCTCTGTTGGGTCTGTCCCGCTGAAAACAGTTCCAAATTTGTGCTCAGAGGAGGATTTTCAGTGGATTTCTGAGAAGCTGTAAAAGCTGAGAAACCTCAATCGCTCCTGCTTTGTCTTATTTTCGTTCCACAGAAAAAAAAAAAAAAAAAAAGGGGGGGAAAAAACCCTAGGAAAACAACCACATAAGGGTGATTTTTAAAAATATCTCTCTCCTAATGGGAATGTGGGAGCAGGAAGGTGGGCCCTGGCCCGGTGCCAGGGGTGGGGACTGTGGGTCTGGGGGTGCTGGAAGGACCTGCCCCCCACCTCTGACACCTCCCAGTCCCTCCGAGGGCGCTGCCACCGTCCCCTCAGCTCCAGGGACTGACATTCCCCCGGCCTTCTCCAGAAAGCTTTTCGTTTCGTTCCCAACTTGTCCCCTTTGGGGAAAAAAAAAAAAAGAAAAAAAAAGATCTATTTTTAAATCTATAGAATAGTTTGGGTTGGGTTTTTTTGGTTGTTTTGTGGGGTCTTTTGGAGCCCTGAAGGCGTTTTGTCCATTTCTGCTGTTGGAAGAACAGGAGATTCCTCCCCGTGCGGGTTTAACCCTTCGAGCCCGGAACCTGCCATGGGATTTCTCTGCACCTGCTGCAGGAGCTGCTCCTGGGAGGTTTCCTCGTGGGTATTTTCGTTTCCTCCACCCTGAGGGTCACTTCTCTTTTTTTCTGCTGGCGAGGGCTCAGTGTTTGTGCTCCATAAGTCATGACGTGTCCCGGCTCCTCCTTCCAATCCCTCGCTGGGAATTGTGTGCAGTTCCCCAAGGCAGAGGTTGGGAATTTGATGGTAACGGGGCAGCTTTTCTGTTGGGGAGGAAAAAAAAAAAAAAAGGCCTGAGGGGGCTCTTTATTTATTTATTTTAAGGCAAGACCTCTAGTTAAGGCCGAGAACCGTTGGTGCTTCCAGTGTTGGAATTGTGTCAGGAAGCGGGATCTCAGCAGTTCTGGTAACGGGTTTCCAGTGCTCCACAGGGCCTGGCAGCGCTTCCAGGGAGCTTCACGCTCCTCGTGCCTTGGGCAAAGTGTTGGGAACAGTTTTTCCTGTAAGCCAGGAGCGCTGGGAGCACATCCCGGGGAACTCCGCTGGCGTCAGGCGGGTTTAGGGGCAGCTGATCCCAAGGAAGCGTCGGCATTCCTGTCCTGTGGGTTGTAGGGTTGGGTTCCTCTGTCGGTGCTCCAGGACTGAGATATTGCAGCTCCTCTTTGCAGGGACATGGACAGAACCATCTGAGGTGTTTTGGGTGCCGGGCACCGAGGGGGGATCCAGGATTTCACATTTGTTAGTCCAGATCCAGCGGGCGCCGTTGGAAGTGGCGGCGGCACTGGAATGCCGATGCCGGCGGAACTGGTTGGTCGCCAGCCGTTAGTCATGGGGCAACACCTACTCTGGGAGAGCAGCCCGGGGCTTTGGAGAAGGGATTATTTTCCCTGCAGCCCTGTGGGCACGAGGATGGAGCGGGAGGAGGCCAAGGAAGGCCTCGCTCCAGAACTCCGTGTGAGCTGCAGCTGGGGACGACTCGACTGGAATTTCATTTACCCGGGCATTGTTCGTTCCAGGCACCGGGAGGGCACGGGGCTGGGACAATTGCTGACCTGGGAACAGCTTTTGTGGGTGGTTGCAGGAGCTGTGGTGAGCAGTCAGAGGCTCTGGGAGGTGGGGATGAGGACCCGGAGCAGCTCCTGGAGCAGCTCTGGCTGTGTGGGTCAGTACTGAGCACAGAGGAGTGAACCATCTCCCTGAGCACAGAACTCCTCTTCCTCTGCTTGCTAATTAGCTGGTTAGCATTCCCTATCCCACCCTCAGGCTTTTCTTCCCGGGGATCCGGGCTGACACTTTCCAGGGGCTCCAGAGGGGCCGTTAACTCTTCCTTGGCAACGCTCTGAGGAGCCACCTGCTCTGGGGGTGCCTGTTTTGTCAGGAGCCTTTTGTGGAGCGTTTGTGTGACAATCAGGATTACACGCTCCAGATGTGGCAGTTCTCAGGGATAATTGTGGCACTGGCTCGGTGTTCCAGCACATCTTTGTGTTCCTGTGGGTTTGGGGCTGTTTCTGTGGGCAGTTCCCACACGGGGCTTCTGGAGGGCTGCCCTGCCAGGACAGGGGGAGTAGATGCTTCCCTGCTTGCTGCTGAGGTGTAGCTTTGTGGCAGCCCGGGTTAGGACTATTCTGGCCTCTCCAACAGGGACTTGAATTCCATTTTAACACTCTCAGCCTCTCCGTGGGTGAAGGGAAAGCTCCTCAATGCCAGCAGACCTCGGCTTTGCTGCACAGGGTTCTCCTTCACCCTCTGGCAAAACTTAAGAGATCCATGATTTAAAAAAAAAAAATTAAAAAAAATTTTTTAATTTTTTTTTTTTTTAAGTGTGAAAAGCGCTGCTCTGGTGTTATCTGGAAATAGTTCTCACCTTTGGAATAATACTGGAGAGGCAGAGTGCTGAAAATAGCAGGAGCTGCCATAGGCCGGGATGGAGCGGAGTCGAGCGAGTTGTGTTGTCAGTCATGGGAACATAAATCCAATTCCACCTGCAGATGAGCATTCCCGAAATAGAAGAGGGTTGTCAACTACCAGAGGAGATGTATTGTTGCATCTCCCCTCGTGCTGCACAGAGGGGAGAAAAAAAAAACCACTCAACTCCGAAGTTTCTGTGGCTCAGCTGGAGCTTGGGAGAGTCCCCACCTCCCTCTCCCTCTGGGATTAACGGCTGGGAGAGGTGGTTTGGCTAAAAAAGGGAGGTTTGGGAGGTAAATCCAAGCCTGTCTGCAGGAAACCCGTCCATTCCAGTTCTCAGAGGGAGGCTCTGCCAGCCTGGGGAAGGTGGGAATGTTTCAGGGTCAGGAAGGTCACTGGAGGGGCAGGAAGTTTTTGTGAGGCTCTGAGGGAGGGAGGAAATGGGTTCACACCCAAGCCAGGGGTCACTGCTTCCCTGGATTCTCAGGATCCTGCTGAGTGCTCCCGAGGCATTTCAGGTACAAAGTTCTCCCCTGCCCAGGCACTTTTCCTGTGGTTTAAGAAGCCAGAGAGCCTTTGGTGCAGCTGGTTTTCTCTTCAAAACACCCCAAATCCGTTAACTCCGGGCTTTTTTATCCACTTTCCCCCGATTCTGTCGCCTCATCCTCAGAACTCTTGTGTCCCCTGCATAAATAAAACCTCCCTCCTTCGTGTTTTCCAAGTGCAGGCTGCCGTAATTACGGGTTTGGATTCCTGTGGGGACTGATTGTATCGAGCTGATCCGAGTGCTGGTGCCCCTGGATCGGGTTTTTGGGCTGGTGATTAAAATAAAGTACAATGGCTGGGTGGGAGGGAGGATGGGCTTGGCCACATTCCACTCCGTCCCAGAACAGTGTTTGAAAGGCTTTTGTCCACATCTGCTTCTCGTGCCCAGTGCTCTCCCAGGTTCCATCCCACCAGGAGCATTCCCTCTTCCACCTGCTGGCTGTTCACAAGTTGCAGAATTCTTGGAGTTGGTTATTTTACCTTGTTTGTGGGTAAAACAACCCTTTTGTTTGTCACTGAGCTCCTCACCCCAGGGCCTGGTGTAGCTGCGTGACCTTCAGTGGGATTAGCAAAAAAACCTTTTTTTACCATCAGTGGTTATTTTTGTTGGAGTGAGGCAGAGGATGGTGAAGGTTAACGATGCTTTTGCTCCATAGACATTCCTTCCAGGATAACACCCTGTTATCCTTATCCTGATTCCAAGGGGTCCTGTGGAACTGGTGGTTGGAGCAGAAAGCAGAGGAGCAGGTTTAATGCCTGTCCCTGGTGCCTGGGTGCCTTTCCATTAGCCCGAGGAAAATGGGAGTGGTGAGGAATTCCGGCTGGCAGAGTGGCCCAGTGCCCCTGGAGGCTCCCTGGGCTGTGTAGATGTTCTGGAAAAGGATGGATTTGGGAGGGATTGCCCGTAAATCCGTTGCCTCTGTCACCCTCACACCTCTCCAGGAACGGGAATGTGCTCAGTTCCCTGCAGAACAGGATTCCCAGCAGATCCCGCTGTAATCCAGGTCTATAAATACCCTTGGTGCTGAGGGTGTGGATGCAGGGCTGGGGGCTCAGAGCAAACAGGGAAAGGCTCTGTTGGACACAGCAAACCTACCCCCCCATTTCCCAGTGTGTCCCAGTGGCTGGGGCTGTGTGGTAAGAGCACTCAGCTGGGCAGGGGGGTGCTGGGCTGTGTCCCCTGTGACCATGTCCTTGTGCTCAGGGACAGCAGCGAGTCCTGCGGGCGACGCTGGGCTCTGCAGAGGCGTCTCCTGGCACGGAGCTCCTGCTGCCAGCTGGGACCAGGGCCTGGGGCTGGCACACAGCGATGCTTCAGCCCCGGGCAACCTGCTGCTGCTGCTGCTGCTGCCTGTGCCCTGGGCTCTGGGAGGGGTCACTGACACTTCAATGTGTTCAGATCCTGCCTTTGGAACACCGGGGTTATCCCAGCAGGGATTGTTTTGGGCTGGGGGAGCCAAGTGCTGGACAGGCTGGGTGAGGATGATGCAGGTGCACTTTTTCCATGCTCATCCCTGCAGTGTCTGTGTGTGTGGCACCAAAGAAACCCCCCCAGTTTATAGGAACCTAAAGCAGCCTGGCTTGGTTTAGTGTGTTAGTTGGTGTTTAGTTTCCGTGTTCCCTCGTCAGGCTGAGGGTGCAGCAGCTTCCCCCTGCTCCGTGGAGCTCCAGGGAGGGGTCGAGGGGGACATCCCCCCCTGGATGGAGGGTCTGGGAATCCCGTGCCTGCCTGGCAGCTGAGGGGTTTTGCTCTCAGCAGTTGTCTCTGGATTCCAGCCCGGAGAGAGGGCTGAGAGGAAAGGGAACAAACACCTCTCTGTTCCAGGGCTGGTGGGATTGATGCCTCATGGGAGCGAGGGAGTCTAGTGGGTGTCTGATCTCTGCAGATTCCTCGGGAAGGGTGAGAGGACGTGGTGTTTGACGTGTTGTCTTGGTGGTGCCCGTGTTTGTGACAGCCGGGTGAGGGCCCTGAGGATGCTCAGAAGCTGCAGGTGGAATCGTGGAATGGAATCATGGAATGTCCTGAGCTGGAAGGGATCCACAAGGACTGTCCAGTCCAGCTCCTGGCCCTGCACAGACACCCCAGCAATTCCACCCTGTCCCTGTCCTCCTTGAGCTCTTGGGGCTGTGCCCACTGCCCTGGACAGCCTGTTCAGTGCCAGCCACCCTCTGGGGGAAGAGCCTTTCCCTGAGATCCAGCCTGACCCTGCCCTGGCACAGCTCCAGCCATTCCCTCAGGTCCTGGAGTACAGAGGTCAGAGCTGCCCCTCAGGAGGTACCTGCAGACCCCCCATGAATCTCCCCAGCTGAACAATCCCTGGATTGCCTTCAGCTGCTCTTTGGGAGGCCCCTCCAGACCCTTCCCCATCTCCGTGTTCCAGCCCCGGTGCTGATTCCCGGCGGTGCCATCCCTGTGCCTGCAGACACCTGGGATCTCCTCCCAGGCCTTGATTCACCTGCGTTGGCCCCTCAGCTCTGCCAGGGCTCCCTCGTGTGTGGCTCTGTCACAGCAGAGGCTCCTCCAGCAACGATCCAACATCCCGCTCTTCCCGGTGGCTGGGAGGGCCCTGCTGGCTCCACACATCCCTGTGGTCCATGCTGGGTTTGGCTGTTAATGATCAGACAGGGGGCAGTTCCCTCTGGCAGCAGCTGGCTTGGTGCTGTTGCTGTGCAGAAGGGCTGAGCAGCCCTGGCAGTGCCCTGTGGCCTCCTCAGCACCGGCTGGGGTTGCCTGCTGGGTTCTGCCAGCCCTGAGGGGAACCCCAGCTCCAGGAGAGCTGAACCAGCGGCGTTTCCCTCCTCTGCCCCCCTGTGTGGTTTAACCCGTTCCAGTTCTGGCATGGACTGGTGTTTCTCTTCTAATGGTGAGGGTTTCACCCGGGGTGTCCCAGCCCTGCAGGCAGAGCTGAGGTGACTCACCTGGCACCAGGAATTAAATCCCAAAGTCGTCTCCGGAGCCCCCGGACACAAAGCAGTGGAAACACAAACGCAGATACCCGAGCAGGATATTTACCCTCAGGTCGATGACAAATCTCCCCTGACGTCAGTGGAGCTGGCTTTTATCAGAGGTGTTTCCCAAGGGATAAGTGAAGCCCTGGGCAGGTTCCTGAAGGAAGGTTTGTCAGGGAATCGGAGCTCTGGGACCGGGTCCTGGCCCCAAGTTGTGCTTTAAACCAAGGAACTGTTGAGGTGTAAAACCTGCTGAGGGCAGTGCTAGGGCTGTAGCTGCACTCAGGATGTGGGTTAAACACTGGGAGCTTTGCCCATCCACTCGTGTCCGTGGGGCTGGAGCTCCCCAGGTCCAGCCTGGCCAACCCTTCCCTGAGGTTTCCTTGGTTTCCTTCTGGTTCTGGCGTGCTGGGTCCCAGTCCTGCGCTCTCCCTTGCAGATGTCGTTCTCTGCCACCTGACAGAGGAGTATAATGCAGCAATTTTCCTAACCTAAATAGTGGTTCTGACTGCCTGTATTTCCAGCTCCCCTGGAACTGGAATTAATTTTGTGTGTGGGCTTCTTAATTGGCTCGTTGTGGGGAGGAACAGAAAATGAAACGCTGCAGCTCTGCCTTCCTCTTCCCTTTCTTTAGTTAAATCTTTGTCATTCTTTGTGTCTTTGACTTCCATCAGTTGCTCAGGCTATTTTTCTCTGCTTTCTTTTGTTGTAGCTTCCATCTCTCACAGCCCTTAGGAATATCTTAGGCACTGGATGGAGCTGCTCCCATGCCTTTGGAGCAGCGTCGCTGTCAGCCTGTGACAAATCACATGTGATTGACGGCTGACGAGGCATTTGGAATATCTCTCCATTCTTTGTGTGCCTGATGCTGCTTTTCCCCCCTGTGCCTGGGGAGGCAGGAGGGGATGGCATCCCTTGTTCCAATGGAGCCATCTTCAGACTCGGATATGGAATTGCACGCAGCGCAGGCGGGTGCCAGCCCGACCATCCTGGCTGGAGCTGCTCCTCTCTGCCCTGTCCCTCGTGTTCCTGGTGACTGTAAATGGTTGTGGAATGGCCTGGCCTGGCTTCCAGCAGGGACAGAGCAGAGCCTTGTGTGTGTCGGGGTCAGGAGGGGCTCTGCAGCCTTAGGGGTGCTCCGGCTGCTGGGATCAAAGCTGGTGTTGAGAGGAGCTGGAAACCCCTGCAGGAGCCTTTTCAGTGCTGAGAACTCTCTCGTTTTCCTTTCTTTAGGAGATCTGTCCTCTGCCCAAGGCAGCGGTGCCCTGCCCGTGCTGGAGGAGCGTGACCAGGTACGTGGTGGGCAGCACACACAGACCACTCACAGCTGGTGTTCCCCACCCCTGAACCCCCATTCCCCAGCCAGGGGTGTCGTGGAATCACAGAATTTGGGTTGGAAGGACCTTAAAGCCCATCTCATCCCACCCCCTGCCGTGGGCAGGGACATCTTCCATAGCCCAGGTCGCTTCAAGCCCCGTCCAAGCTGGCCTTGGGCTCTTCCAGGGATGGGGCAGTGCCAGTGCAGCTCACCAGGGGACAGGGAACTGTCCCTGCCCCGGGGGATGGTGACCAAGGTGGGCTGGCAAGTGCCTAAAGTCGCCCCGGGGTCACCCAGGACGTGGAGCTGCTGCCTGTAAATTGGAAGGGTTTTCTGAATTGCATTAATTTTCCTGTTACCGTGTGCCTTGGAGCTGGCTGACCTTTAAGGTCCCTTCCAGCCCACCCCCCTCTGGGATGTCACAGTGTCACCACTCCTCAGATGTTCCAGCATCCTCCTGCTGTGCACCGCCTGATTTACAGCTGCAGGTTAAAAAAGGGGGAGGCTTTGATAGGGTGGTACAAAGGTACCCTCAAGGTTATCAGTGCAGCTGACCTACCTCAGGAGCAGCTCTTCCCAGGGTGTCAGTCCCT
Organism: Pyrocephalus nanus; assembly: GCA_038380795.1. Taxonomy (NCBI): domain Eukaryota; kingdom Metazoa; phylum Chordata; class Aves; order Passeriformes; family Tyrannidae; genus Pyrocephalus; species Pyrocephalus nanus. The sequence continues at coordinate 5,317,849 of CM076287.1, read as the reverse complement.
CCTCACAGCAATGGCCAGGCAGGGCAGCACTGCCAGAGTTCCTCCTTGGCTCCGACCAGGGCAGGAATTGTTGTTTTTTAGGAGATTCCAGCGGGGTGTTGGTCCTCAGTCCTTTCTGGGGCTGGATTTGGAGTCTCCAAGAGAGGGCAGTGTGTCCCTGGCAGCCGGGCCTGCCTGTGCTCCGTCAGCTGAGGAGCAGCAGAGCTCTGAGCCCGTCACTCCTCATCCCGAGCTGAGCAATTAACTGACAGGCTCATTAGCGGCTGCTCTCATTAGGGCTGGACGTCCCCTCCTGAGGGTTGGTCCTTTCCCCAGCCCCGGCAGGGATTCGGCAGCGCTTCCTCCTGCCTCCCTTTCCCAAAAAAACCCGTCCCCTGCGTGTCCCTGGCGTGTCACCTCATCCTACTTTGTGCTCTTGGTGTGTCCTCGGGGGGGACACGGGGATGGTGGCATCACCAACCCCCAGCCAGGGGCACCCTGGGGTTAACCCAAAATGTGAGGGGTCTGGGAGAGGACAAAGGGATTTTGTGGGAGTGTGGGAGCATCTCCCCAGCCCAGGGGGCTGAGAAGGGCTCAGGGGGGGACTGACAGGAGGGGGAGGCAGTGAAGGGTCGGGCTCTGCTCCCAGGGAACAACAGGACAAGAGGGAACGGCCTCAGGCTGTGCCAGGGGAGGTCCAGGTTGGACACCAGGAGGAATTTCCCCATGGAAAGGCAGTGGAAGGGGCTGCCCAGGGAGGTTTGGAGTCCCCACCCCTGGAGGTGTCCAAGGAAGGATGGAGGTGGCACTCAGTGCTCTGGGCTGGGGGACAAGGTGGGCATCGGGCACGGGAGGGACTCCGTGACCCTTTTCCAACATCAGTTATCCTGTGATTCTGATTTTTTTTCCTTTCTAAGCTGTTTTTGGTGCAAGTCAGGGCTCTCCCACACCTCCCTGTAGTTTAGGAGCAGCTTTTAATGCTCTCAATTCTTGCCCAGTTCCTGAAGTTACACCAAGGCCCCTCTGTTGGTGATTTATGTCCTGCAGAAATGCTGCTGCCCTGGCCTGGTAACCACTGACAGATCCAGAGCTCCCTGTTTCCCAGGGGGTCATTATGGCATTTCATTTTTTAACTAAGTGACTGCATAAAACCACTGATACTCCCCGGAAAATTTAGGGCACTTGTGTAACACGAAAGCACATTGGAATGACCTCAAAAATTGCTCTGAGGTGAAAACCCATCCCAGGAGAAGCAGCCACATTTAAACCAAAACTATAACCTTGATTCCAAATCCTTCCTCGGGACATTGAGGGGTTTTTTTCTCTCCCTGTTTTCTGTGGTGGCAGAACAAGGTGAACTTCTCCCAGCTGGAAGATCCCCCTCTCTGGAGAGTGCTTTGTTTCTTTAGGAGCACGGATGATTTATCAGGATTATTTTTTTTTTCTCTGGGGTGTTTTTAGGGATTTGAAGTGATTTGAAGGTGATGTTTTGCTGGAGCAGGATCATGGGAGCAGCCTGTGGAAGAGCTGTGCTTTACAGCCTTCAACTGCTCCTCAGAACACTGCAAAGCAAATTCCTGCTCACTTTTGTGATGGCACTCCGGGAATTCCAAACCTCAGCATCCCATCTGTGCTCCACTCTGGTATTTACAGTGCAAGGAATTCAGCTGGATCCTCTTTCACCTCCTCTTCCTGTTCCAAGCAGTTGTTAAGTTGGTGTAGATTTTAAAATTCCTGTAATTTTTGGGAGGTTGTCAGGGATATAAAAGGTCTTGTGTTGCTGGTTTGCCTGGGAGGGGCTTTGAGCTGATCTAATCGTGTTAAACCTCAGCATCCCGGGAGCAGAGAATGGGATTGTCCCTGATTTGATCCCTTCGGAACAGCTGGAGGAGGCATTTGCTAAAACTGGAGGGTTTTTTAAAGAATAAAACTCCACAACCGTCTCTTGGTTGCTGTTTTGCCCTCTGAAAAGAGGAAAAGGTGATATTTTTTGGTTTTTTGGACAGGGGGAAGGTTGGAAACTCGAACTCATCTCCGGGGCATCCCTGGGAGAAGGAGCCGCTGCTGGAGCACAGCGTGTTCCGTCAGTGTTCGTACATTTTAAATCTGACTTTCCAGGCAGCTCCAGGAAGTTGGCATCCCATAAAACCCCTGTAAAAATAGCCCTGTTCCCAGCGCAGCGAGTCCCGTCCCGCTGTTTTCCACGGCCCCTCGTCCCGAGCGCGTTGCGGGATCCCCGGAGCCCTGCAAGTGTTTTTGGGGGGTGCTGCCCAGCAGAGCTGGAGCCCCAGATGTTTCCCCAGGAGCCGGCTTGTCCCGTGTTTCCCTCAGGAAGGAGCTCCTGCCGTCTGCAGGGCTCCTCTTCAGCTTTTTCCCCCCCTTGGGTTGGGATGATCCTTTGGAATATCCCGGGCTGGCTGGGTGTGGAGCTGAGCCGCTGCTTTTCCAGGCTGAGCCGCTGCTTTTCCTCACATCCAGGGGTGTTCGAGGCATTGCTCACTTCAAATTCAGTGTGGGATTGGGGTGCTGGGCCCTTCCCTGTCTCCCAGCAGTGCTCCCCCTGCTCTGCCTGGAGACTCCCAGGAGCAGCCACTGGGCAGGATTTGCCCTGGGAGGGACTTTGAAGTGCCGAGTGTGGTCACACAGGCCCTGTCAGAGCATTTCTGCAGCCCCAAGCCCAGGTCCCTGCAGGTGTGAAGCACTTTCAGGCCTCAGGGAAGGCCCTTTTCCCTTCCCTCTCCTCCAAGCCTTCCCTTTTTAGGCCTTAAAAAAAAAACAACGTTCCAGAGCAAGTTGCCAGCACAGACTTCCCAATTAGCAATCTGCTCCCAGAAGCAAAGGCAGCTGTTCCCCCAGCAAAAACCCTGGGCTGTGTGCTGGAAAAGGGCACGGGGAAACAGGATCTGCTCGTCCCTTGGAGGAGTTAACGGGGAAAAGTTTAAACTTTAGAGCTCTGCCTTTGCCATGGATACTCTGTGTTGGTTGCCCGGCTGCCATTGTTTGACAGTTTGCTATTTATGGGTTGGTTATTTTTAGGGATGTGACGAGTCCGGCTCTGGACCTGGATCTGTTGCTATTATTGGAGCGCTGAGTGGCAGAATTAAACCAGTGTTGCTTATCCCATTAAGGGTATCTCATCCTGGGGTGGATCTGGAGCGTGGGCAGGGAAGGGAGCGGAGCTGGGAAGGGGCTGGAGGGACCTGAGGGGGCTCAGCCTGGAGAAAAGGAGGCTCGGGGGGGACCTGAAAGGAGCTCCCTGGTAGAGCCCATTATTAATCCCAGCCAGAATGGCTGATCACACTGGCCTGCCGTGTCTGAGGGAGGCACAGCAGCTCCAGCAGCACATGGAGCACAATTCCTCGTGCCAGGGAGCTGGAAGCCCCCCCTGGAAGGGTGCTGGTGCCTCCCCGGGGTTCCTGGCACCGCGGGCGTCCCGGTGGGCCGGGAGGGAGGATCCTGTTCCCTTCCAGCCTTGCCCGGACCGCCCGGCAGCGTTGGCAGCTGCAGGGATGCTTTGCATTACCAACTGTTGCTGCTTCCAGTTAGCTGGGAGTGGAATTCCCCTCCGTGCTGCCCACACCTGCTCCAAGGTATCCCTTGGAACCGCGGCTCTGCCTTGGCAGCGCCCGCTCAGGCTCAGGCACGGGAGCCACAGCAGAGGCCTGGGCACAGCAGGGACCTGGGCACAGCAGGGACCTGGGCACAGCAGGGACCTGGGCACAGCAAGGCTCTTCCCAAACCTGTGGCTGTGACACATTCCCAGGATGAGCTGCTGTTTCTGACAAGGGGGCTGAGCCTCCCTGGGCTTTACAGGACCCTCAGGCAGAAATTGCAGCAGGGGGAGTGTCCCTGCAGGGCCAGGGGTGAGCTCAGCACCCAGCTCAGGGTGCCCAGGGCCAGCTGCCTCGCTGAGGGCCCTTCTCCAGCCGGGAATTCCGGATGGATGGCAGCAGGAGTGGTCAGGCAGTCCCCTCCTCGGTGGCTGTTGTGGTGTCAGTGAACACGAGCGCGGGGTCGGGCCGTGGGATGTCGAGTTCCTCACCTTTGCACTGGGACAGGCAGGGAAGGAAGGAGGGGGCAGAGTTTATTCCAGCACGCTGAGGTCAGGCTTGTTTTCCCTCCTGGAGCAGGAACAGCTGAGCCCCTGGAGTGGGATCCTGCAAGGCTGTAAACAACGGGCTCGCTCCTGCGGGAAGCCAGAGATGGGATCGCGTTCCGCTGGAAAGTTGTTGGGTTGTTTGTTCCCCTGTTCCTGTGGACGCTGCCTGTTCACAGGGAACGGGGCAGAGTCTGGGGCTCTGCCATGTGACTGGTCTAAAATCCAAGCCTTGGCAGTGCAGGAGCCCCCGGGCTGCTTTTAAAGGGGAAGGAAAGAAGCAGAGCTCCAAAAGTGCCAGATTTCAAGGGAAACCAGTCCAAATAAGGAATGTGTGTTGTCACTGCAGAGTCTCAGTTCAGCTGCAGCCTCAAGGCTTCCTTTAGGCAGAAGGTAGATTGGCTTTTGGGTGGTTTGTGTCTGACTGAGGTGTTGAGCTCTCCTGCAGTGTGGGGGTGGTGGCTGATTCCTGCAGCAGCTTGGCATTTATGGAATAATTTCAGTTGGAAAAGCCCTCCAAGATCTGGAAGGACCTTCCAGGTGCTGCTGCACTTGTTTTTCAGCCCCACACTCCTGGTCCATGCTCCCTCCCTGTCTCCACAGCGGATTTTGTTGATAAATCCCCCCGAATTCCAGTCCCTTTGGGTTTCTCACAGCATTCCCAGGGGGGTCAGGCAGGGCTGTGCTGCTCCAGCAGGAATGATCACCATGAGCGAGGCCCCAGCTGCTGTTCCAGGCCGGGCTCCTCTCCACCTGCCCTCCCCAAATCCAGCTAAAGCCTCCCCAGCTCCGGGGGCTCCTTGGATGGTGCTGTGGAAAACTGCCCTGGAGCAGAGGGAATGGCTGCAAGTGTCCAAGCCCAGGTGGGATGGGGCTCAGAGCATCCCTGGCTGGTGGGAGGTGTCCCTGCCCATGGCAGGGGGTGGGATGAGATAGGATCTCAGCTCCTTCCTGCCCAAACCATCCCGGGATTCTGTGATCCTGAGGAGTGGCTCAGGGGTGGACTGGGAGCTGTTCTGAGCCCGATTCCAAACCTGCCTTTGGGTCTCCTGACCTGACCCAGGTTCCTGTGTTTCATGGTAAAGCTTTCTTCTTGCTCTTACCTTCCTATTTCCGGGGATAGCTGGCACTGACTCTTGTTTGGAATGTGGCATTTGTAAAAATTCCCATAAAAAAAAAAAACAAACAACAACAACAAACCCAAAACCTTTAAAATGCTTGTTTTGGCACGAGGGCTGTTCCTCACCCCTTGGTTTGCTGCAATCTCTGGAGCAGAAGGAGGTGAAAGGGGCCAGCGAGGCCTGGCCTGAACCCCAGCACAGAGTCAGTGACGTGGGTTTTACTCCTTTATAAAAAAAAAAAAAAAAAAAAGAAATACAAACTGTTTGTGCTCAGACAGCGAGCGGAGAAAACAAGCAGGGTTGGATTTCAGCTCTGCCGGGTTCTTGGAATTGTTCCCTCTCTGGCTCCAGCTCTGAGTGCAGCGTGGGGAGGAGGGTTGAGCAATGGCTTTACTGGTAGGCAGGAAGGGGCCGTGCTGGGGTAGGGGGGGACAGGGGCAGCACGTGGGGTTCTCAGGGTGCTGCTGAAGCTTTCCAGGGCCAGCTCATCCCTGCTCCCTGGGTTCCTGTTTTCTTGGAAACTCAGCTTGCCACTGCGTGTCTTCAGGCAGAGGGCCCTGGTGGCTTCTGGGCTAAAAACACTCTGCATTCCCCCCCCCAAAAGTGGGGCAAACACCTCTCCCTCTGCTCATTTTCCCCCTCAAAATGGAACCTAGAGCCAAACATTTCAGTGCCCTCCCATCCAGTGGCTGAAGCTTCACTCCACTCCTCTTCCAGGTGCCACGTTCAGGCTCAGGGTCTGGAATCCAGAGCCTGACCTCCAGGCCGTGGGTGTTACTTGTGAAAACAAAGGAAGGTGGGTTCCCTGTTATTACTGATGGTTGATATCATCCCTGGTTTTCCGGTGGATCCCTTGGATGTCAGTCAGAGTCGTCCCCGTTGGTTGTAGCTCAGTTATTGCTGTGCTGGAGCTGCAGCCAGTGGGGTAAATATTCCAGATTATAACTCCATTAATAATGTGTCAGTGATGGAACTTCTGAACTCCCCTTTCCTTGGCAGGAGGAACCAACCAGGACCCCTGGCAGCACCCGACGGGACGGTGGCCGAGACTGCTGCGTGGCAGTAGGAAGGTGAGCAAGGGCAGCTCTGCCCTCGTGGAACTCAATTACCCTTTCACCGTTCATTTACCTCCCACTGGGGGTTGGATTTTACCACGGTGCCCCAGCAGGGCTGGCTGAGGTGTCTGCCCAGCCACAGGGGGGGTTTGGAGGTGCTGACTGCGGGTGCTGCTCCGAGCCAGGCTGGTGATCCACTGCCCACGTGGAGCCTCGTTATGTAAGGCTGATCAGCTCCTTAATTAGGGCGGGACATCCCTGGATTCCAGAGGAGAGCGTGTCCCTTAGTCAGCAGGAGCTGTGGGACCCGGGGGCTCTGGCTGCTGCAGCTGGGGAGGGAGGTTGTTCCCTTTGTGCTGGAGCTCTGGGGTGCGTGGGGCAGCAGGGGCTGCCGGGGATGGCTTTTCATCCTGTGTGAAGTGGTTTGTGTTTTCTATCAAAAATATTGTGAAATCCCGTGTTTCCTGCCCCATGTGAGACACCAGGAAGGTTAAAGGAGCTCAGCCTCGGTGAGGTGACAGACCCAGAGCTGGGAGCTGTGTCTTGCTCACGTAGTTTGTTGTTCCAGAGCTTCAGGGCACTGGGATGCCCGGAGGAGCAGGAGCGTTCCTGGGTTCTGTTAATGCCCCCATGGGAATTGAAGGGGCAGGAGGCCGAGCCCGTGTTTCGACCCACCCTGTTTTTGGGAGGCGTTTGACCTCCCCACAGGAGCTCTGGGAAGCAGCAGGTCAGGCCGGTGCTGCTTTGGGGCGGGAGGAAATTTGGATGATGATGACGATGGTGATGGTGAGCGGTTGCTGTTCTTGAGTCACTCTGGAGAGCTGAGATCCATGTGACTCCAGAGCCAGTAGCTCTGTGTTCCCATGTGTGTGCCAGCCGGGCCTTTGGGGGTGGAAATGACGGTTAAATACCCAGGGGCGCGTTTTGGGTGTCAAATCCTCCAAACCCCATTTTTTGGGGGGGTGGAACTGGCCCCGAGCGAGCGCCTGCAGTTCCCGCTGCGGGCGGCAGAGGGCGATGTTGGGCCGCCCGAGGGGCTCCGCTCGGGGCCGTTGGAGGGCCTTGATTTTAATATTAATTAACGGATATTCCGTTAATAAAAGAGCCTGCCGGGCTCCCGGGGTTTCGAGTGCGGTCCTGCCAGCACAGCGGGGCGAGGCTCTGCAGGGACACCCCCCGGAGCTCTGGGAAGAGGCAGTCGGGCGTCTCCAGGGGGATGAGGAGGGATGTTCTCCCTCACTCTCAGCACTAAGCCGAGCTCTGCAGGGCGATCCCAGCCCAGAGACTCCCCAAAAATCGCAGTCCCAGCCGCCAGCGTGGGTGTCAGCAGATGGCAGCACCCTGCCCTGCACCCTGCGTGTTATTCCTGGCCGGGAGATTCCCTGGATTCAACACCACAGTCTAGACTTACTGACAGACAGGATTCTTCTCCTGTTAGGTAAGCAAGATACAGACACCCATTATGCAAATTCCCAGCCGTGGTGCCCCTCTGAAACATTCTTCAGATTGTCTAAATAAGGTGCTGTTTCATGCTAAGCCAGGCTTTTGGGTGCCTTCCAGCTGCCTTGCCCTGGAGGTGGGATTTTGGTTTTTCTCCCCCCCCTTGGAGGTACTGATCAGCACAGACCAGAGTGCTTTTGGCCTCCCAGCTGCCCAGATGTGCGGCAGGAGGAGGAGACAGGCTGGGTAAAGAGCTGAAATCGTGCAGTTCAAAAGCTTTGGAGCCCGGAGCTCTTGTGCCTGTGGCTGCTGCCTGTGCAGGCGGCGACATGGGGGCTGAGAAATGCGTGTGGTGTGTGTTTGATAACACCATTGCACAGGCTCAACAGGCGTGCAGTTGGTCTCTGAGCACCAGGAGTCAGTTCTAAGTGTCCCCCCGAGGGGCAGGGGAGGGTTGGAGGGTGCAGTGACCCGGTGCTGTCAGCTCTGCACGGAGGTGTTGCCCCGCTCAAGGTGACTCACACCCTGGGCTGGAGGAGGTGGGAATGGATCATCACTGACTATCCAGAGGGGCTGCAAACGGCTGTGGCATTTGCACTCTTTCTTTTTTTTTTCCCAAAGGAGTTCAAAGAGCCTTTCAGCCCTGATGACTGTGGAGTTATTCGTGCAGGAACTCCCAGAGAGGCCCTTGTCGTGTCCTTGTCCCATGAGCCCAAACTTCTGACCACAAACACTCTTCCAGTGTTTTACGCTGTGGTTCTGTCACTGAAATCTGTCCTCCTGCCCCCAGCCTGGAGCTGCTTTAGGCTCCTCAAGCCTCAGAGCACACAAAGAGCTGGGGAGGGATGACTGGCAGCTTCCTGAGCTGCTCCTTAGGTCAGGATTTGGCGGGCGCCCAGCGAGGCTTTGGAATGGCTGTTAGTGCTGCGTGGTGAGCACAGCCCTTCTCAGGAAAACATTGGAAGGCTTCCTAGTCCTGAATTCACTGTGCAGGCACGTGATTTTCTGGGAATCAGCTTGAATGTGCTGCAGAATGGCTCAGAAATCCCTACATGGGGTGATGCAGGATCACGGAAAAGCAAGGGCGAGGCGGTTGGTCGGGTTCCTTCATGGTGGCCCTTCAGCCTGTTGATACCAGCCAGGCTTTGCTGCTTCTGTTCCTTGCCTAAGAAAGGGAAAAAGTCTGCGTTTTGTTGTGGGTTTGTTTTTTTTTTATTTAAATTGCAGCACTGCTCCTGTGTTCAGTTCAGTTCTCAGGGGGGTGGGTTCTCAGTTCTCAGGGGGGTGGGTTCTCAGTTCTCAGGGGGGTGGGTGTCTGCACCCTGCGCTGCTGCATCGACAGCCAGCAGTGACACTTGGCCCTGTGCTGGCTGGGCCTCTCCCTTGCCGAGGTGTGGGCTGTGATCCCGTCCCTTCCTGCGTGGGAATTCTGCCCCGCAGCCCCAGGGTGAGCGGCAGCCCCGGTTCCCGCCGGCATTGACCTTTCCCTGCAGCCTCCCCCTCGTCTGCGCCCTTGCAGGAGTTCACTCAGACACCTCTGCTGCCGGCAGGGGCTCTGAACCCTCTCCAGCTCAGCTGCTCAGGGGCTGGGAACCCTCCCCAGCTCAGCTGCTCGTGTGTCTCACCGTTCCTGCTCACAGATCTGAGATAATGAGGCGGGCGAGCGCTGCTGACTCAGATCTTACTGGCTCTGGGGTTTGTCCTTCCTGCCCTCCCACACTCCACCTGCACACCCAGCTAACCTTTCCCCCCACACACACACACACACGTTCCCCAGGGCTTTCCTCCCCACAAACACAGCCTGCTCTCCCACCCTGCTGCTCGGGGACCGGAGGGAACAACCTGAAGCTTTTTAGGGGAGAGCCATGGTTTGAGCAGCGCTGGGGAGCTGGGGAGGGAAAAGGGGGTCCCTGAGGTTTTCCCCTGGCAAAGAGCCAGGCTGAGTCATCCCCAGCCTTTCCTTGGAACACCTGAGTGCTGGGTAAACACCACTATACCCCTGTAAACAGTGGTATCTGCTCGTTCCAGCTGCAGGGCTGCGCTCCCAGGGTTCACCCGCGTCGTCTCCGGCCCGGAGCTGCCGAGTTACTCAGGGCTGAGCACACCCAGCTCCTGTTCCTGATGCTCCTGCACGCCCAGGACACTGCCCTGTGCTGTTTACCCAGGGGCTGTGGTGACACCCACGGTGCAGGCCGTAAAAATCCTCGGACTGGGGGTTGTTTTGTCGGGAGCAGCGCTTTGCCGTGTGCTCCCCAGGTTCGAACGGGCTGTAAATTCTCCGAAGTTCAGAGCTGTCAAAGCACTTTTCTGTATCGCTGTGGGGAAAAAAAAAAAGTGCTTAGTGGGATTGTTACACTGAGCCTTTTCTGGTCAGATAGGAAACCCTGGCTGGGGCTGCCTGGAAGAGCAGCTCAGAGCTGTGTGAACTCGCAGACGAGCTGGGCAAGGTTCTGTCCTGCTGGGAAGGGCTGTGTCCTGCTGGGAAACTCGATCTGTTGGAAGTGCAGGTTGCTGGAAGGGCACAGGACGTTTGTGTGAATGATTTAGGGGAATAAGCCAACTTTCTGTTGTTTCCTGTCGCTGGTTTCTTCAGCTGCCTGCTGTGGAACCCTCGGTCTCACCTGGAGCTCGGTGAATCTCTCGTGCTGCAGAGGCAAACTGTCATCAAGCAGCTCTGCTTGTCCTTTATCTGCCTCTTCTAAGTGCATAAAACATATAGAATTCCCTGAGCAGCACTGAGTTCCCACCTTTCCCAGCTGGTTTCCCATCCAGCTGCAGTCTGGACAGGCTCACATTCCTCGGTCCTGGGGCCAACATTCCTCTGCTCCTCTGCACCCGCTCCTTTGCTTGGGATTTGTTTAAGGTTTGACTCCCAGCCCTGTCTCGGGCTCCCAGACACCTTCATTAGCTGCACCTCCAGCCCCCGCCCTCTGCAGGGTTCAGTCTTGGTCACACTTACTAAAATAAGATGGAGATTGGCAACTTGCAGCTGGTTGTTGCTGGAGTTCAGTGGAACTCATCTGGAATCCCCAAATGCCAGTGGACTGAGTAAAGGCAGTGCAGTTTGCTGATTAATCACTCAGCTATTTCAGTTAAAAACCTGAAAGGAAAGTTGCTCTTTTTTTTTTTTAAGCCTTTATGGCAGCTTGGAGTGGAGAAATCCCTGCTTTGGGATTCTCCTTTTTGCTCTGGGTGCACAGGAGCTCATCCCTGAGCTGTTCTTTCCTTGGAATTCAGCTTTTCTGCCAGTGCAGCCCCAGCCCACGAGGAAAATGTGTGTGTGCAAAAGTGTCCAGAGAGAGAGAGAAATCAGGCAGGTCCCTGACTCGTGATAACCAATTTTATTGGACAAGGCCCGATTTAACCACGTTACATCATCTCCACCAGGAGCCTCTCCAACCTGAATCCCCCGGGAATTCTTTGCTGCTTCTGGTCTTGGCTTCAGCAGCTCGGAGCTGGAGGGATGCTTGGTTTGTGGATGCAGCTTGGAGCACCCTGGACTGGTGGAAGGGATCCCTGCCCATGGCAGGGGGTGGGACTGGGTGGGCTTAAAGTCCCTCCCAACCCAAACCATTCCATGCTTTTATTCCCGGGGCAGATCTCCAGCCTGGCTCGGTGTTCCTGCAGATCTTCCCCCAGTCTGGGGGTGGCTTTGCTTCTGCTGGGAGCTGCTTTGTGGAGCACCTGCAGTGGAATTAAATGGAATTGAAAGCCCCAGAGCCCTCAGGAAGGTGAGCACAGGCAGTTTCATCCACGGCATTCCCTTATAAAGCACTGCTCCGGCTGTGCCAGCAGGAGTGGCCCCGCTGCCAGGAATTCCTCTGCTTTCCCTGCCGTGCCACACCCACTGCTCCGGATCCCTGTGGGCAGCAGGGATCGCCAAACATCCCCAGCACGTGGAATTCCTGCCTGGAGAAGGGGCAGGGGGGGTCCTGCAGAGCTGCCAGTGAGGAACTGGCTGTAACAGGATCCAGAATCCGGGGGGGAAGTGATCCCTCAGCTGCTGCCCCTTTCTCCTGCCTCTCAGGGTGCAAAGGAAAACCCAAAGAGTCACCCCAGCTGCTCCTCCAAACCTGTCCTGCAGCTCCTCCTTCCCCTGGCACTCCGAGGGAAGTGGCTGGAGCAAACAAGCTGGGAGGTTTTGGGGCAGCAGCAAAACATGCGAGCTCAAAAAAAAAAAAACCCCATGCCCTTCTTCTTTCTCCTGAGCTCTTGCACCTGAGCTGATCAGCACAAGACGCTGGCAGGATGGAAACCTTCAGCAGCCACAGCTCGAAGTTGAAGCTGAGCTTGGAGCAGGGCAGGACTTGTTTCTCCAGGTTCAGTTTGAGCCCAGGCAGGGACTGAGGGCGGGTTTTCCGGGAGGTTCCCCCTCGTCCCTGGCTGACACCGGCGTTGCTGTCCCCACAGTGTGTAATTTGCTTTGATGTCCCTGCCCTTCACTTCCCCTGCACCCCGACTCACCAACCAGCTTTTCCTCCTTCCCCCGGCCTCGAGACGCTTTTCTAAGAATTTCATTTCTGCAGCATCTGCAAAAGCCCCGGAGCTGGAGCAGCCTCTGTCAGCACCCGGCGAGGGAGAGGCCGAGCTGGGGCTGCCTGGGGGGCACTTCCCTGGGGCAGTGAAGATAATCCCAGTTTAATATGGCAAAAAAAGATCTGGGCCAACACCCTGGCTCTCCCTGCAGCAGCCTCATTCGGGTTTCAGTCCCCTCAGAGGTACCAGGAGATGCTCTGGTTGGTTATAACTTGGTGGGTTTTTTTCCCCCAGTTTTCTCCTTTCCTTTTATCTCTTGACACAGTGAGTGTTGAGTTTGTATCAGACTTAAATTTGGCTAAAAACTGGCTCAAATTCGGTCAGGTTTCCATGAGCTGCAGCCCAGTGGTGAATTGTTCCCCTGAGCCCAGAGGAGATGCTGAGGCTCTAAAACAAACACCTTCGCCTCAAAGGTTGAGGGTAAAGGTTTGCTCTGTTGGATGTTTGGGTTCAGAGAACAGGTTTGCTTTGTAGCCAAGACACCAAACAGCTCCTTGGTGTCATTCTGTCACGAGTCAGCCCTAAAAACATCCCCTTTGCAGCAAAACTTCCCGGCACTGGGGGAGCAGAGGGATGGAGGGGGAGCACAGGGAGCACCGAGTGCATCCTGCACCTGCCCTTCCCACCTTCCCAGGGTCTGGGATTTGGCTGACTCGTGGAAAAAGGAGAGGGCAGAGCTGCCCCAGGGGTTCAGGGGCTGGCTGCCCTCATCCACCATGGGGAGAGGGAGTGAGGGTGCAATCAGCACCCAAAATCTGCCCCGTCATTGCTGGGAGTGACGTGAAATGCTTGACCTGGATGTGACTGAAAGGCTGGAACTGCAGTGGGAGGGGGTTTCATGTTCCTCATGGAATCTCTTCCCATCGCCCCCACACCTGATGGCTGCAGCAGATTCAGGAAGTGCCAGTGCCCATCAGGGCAGAGCCTCTCAAATGGTTTCCAGTCCCAGGGCTTTGGGAATGCTCAAACCCAGTAGCTGTGGCCACCTGGGCTGGCTGGAACATAATCCTGCCTCTCCTGCTGGCTGCTGGCCAGGACCAGCAGCTTTTCCCTGTGGATCCTGGGGCTGAGGCAGCCTCAGGACTGCAGAGGTTGTGTGGACAGAGACTGTGGATGGAGCCTGACCGGTTTTGGTGGAAACTCCCCCGTTTCTTCATTTAACTCGGTGGCTTTAAAACACTTTAAATGCAAATTAATCCAAAACCTGGAAGATTTATAAAACCACAGAGTCTTGTGAGCAGAGCAGCTCTTGATCCCTCACCTGTGGCTGTTGTAATTGTGGGGTTCTGCAGAACCAGCTGGAGTGTTCCAGGGAACAACTGTGGGCCCAGGCAGGGGGGGCTGAGGCAGGAGCAGCTCCTCGTGCTGGTCAGGACAGCCTGAGCTGCAGCAGACGAGCTGAACACCCTGAACTGGGTCACTGTGTCTTTTCTGGCTTGGTTTTTTTGTTTTGTTTTTTTTTTTTTTTCTCTTGTGTGGATAATAGGAACAGGTTCTCCAGATGTGCCTGAGAGGAGCAGCGAGACCTGCCTGGGGCCGTGGTGAGGCGGCCGAGCTTTATCAGCACTGGAGCTTTTTAATCATGCCCAGATTTAATTTGTGGGATTATTTACATGCACCAAAGGGCTGCTTTTATCTGCTCCAGTGCTGCTGGGGTAAACTGATCCCAAGGCAGAGCTGAGAGCACCCACAGTCGGTGCTGCTTTATCTCAGCTCCTCAGGTCCCTTTTTCCAGGGAAAGCTGCTGGTCCTTGGGATCGAGGTTCCAGCTGGCCAGGACTGAGCTCTGTGCTGTGGCTGGTCCATGTGAACGTTAATTCCTTCACTGGTGCTGCTCTGGAAAATGACACGTGGCAAAAATCCAGCCTGTGCGTGGTTGGGGGGGGTGTGGAAATAAGTGAGAGTGAGGGTTTAGGTTGGGTACTGGGGAAAATTCCTCCCTGGAAAGGGCTGTCCAACCCTGGCATGGAGTCCCCATCCCTGCAGGGGTTTAAAAGCTGTCTGGATGTGGCACATGGGGACATGGGTGGCCTTGGCAGTGCTGGGGGAACAACTGGACTCCGGTCTCCAGAGTTCCAACCTAAATGATTCCATGGCTCCACGTCCCTTTTCCCCCTTTGTGGGGTTTTTTTTGGAGCCAGACCCGCAGCAAAGCCCCTGGGAAGGATGGGGTGCAGCCTTTGGCAGGTGTGTGCTGCTCCTGGGGGAGTGCCTTCCCAATAAACTGGGTGTTTATCCCTCTGGGAAGGCAGTGACGTTCCCCAGGCCCTGGCTGGCACGGTGAGGTGGGGGGGGGGGTGTTTATTTTCGGAGCTCCTCTTTGTTCTGCAGGGTCGCTGATATTCCCGACTGGAGCTGGTTTTTATCAGCGGCATCTGCGGAGCAGGGGCTGACTCATGTGCTCTTTGAGGGGGGATGACAAATGGAGAGTGGAGACAAACAACTCCCGGCACCAGCAGGCAGGGAGGGAGCGGCCACCGTCCCCATCACTGCCCCTCACGCCGGGGGTTTGGCCTCTTGCCCCCGGAGCAGTCTCATTTAGGGCTAATTTTGGGAGCAGAGGAGGGAAAACAAACATCTCTGGGAAAAAGCTCCCTGCGAGGAGCAGCCCGGCCCAGCAGCTCTGGTGCTGCACAGGGGCCATCCCTGCAGGCCTGGCAGGGGGGGATGGAGCTGCTCAGATCCTGCACATGCTGCTCCCAGCAGGAATTTTAGCACCCTCTGTGCCAGCAGTGCCTTGGGATCCCAGAGCAGCGTGTCCCAGGCAGCGGGACACGTGGGAACAGCCAGGGTTGGCTGCTGGGGGAGCTCAGTCACACGGTTCCCTCGGGTTAAGAATAGCTGGGGGATGTTTACTGGGGGTCTGAACTTGTTTGTTTATCAGGTGAAGTTGTAGGGAGGGCCTTGTGCCCTACAGGCCTCGCTGTGGGACCCCGGGGGGGCCGTGTGATTCCAGCTGTGGATGGAGGGGCAGGGAAAACACCACACAGCCCTTTCCCAGGGCCCCCTTCCGAGCCCCAGTTGTCACAGCCTCTGTTTTCCCTGTGCCTCCGAGGGCTGGGAATGCAGGTGGGACACTGGGAGGGTGGGGAGGCCCTGGCACAGCTTCCCAGAGGAGCTGTGGCTGCTCCTTCCCTGGAGTGTCCAAGGCCAGGTTGGAGCAGCCTGGGACAGTGGGGGGTGTCCCTGCCCATGGCAGGGGGTGGGACTGGATGGACTTTGAGGTCCTTCCAACCCAAACCATCCTGGGGGTCACTTGTGGATTCTGAGGTGGCTTTTGAAGAGATTTGGGGCAGGTGGAGGGGGGTCCACACAGGCCCCAGCTCTGATGTGCAGCCGGGGGTCTCTGGGTGGGTGGGGAGGCAGATGAGGCGGCACTTCCAAAGCCTTTCTGGGAAAGTGGAGCCCTAATTCCAGCAGTTGTTGAAAGGGAATTGCCTCCAGCCATCCTTTTTAGGAATAGTGTGAAATTAAGCTGCCTGATTTCCCTTTGATGTTCCTTTTCATTTGCACCAGAACATGCCCATTTTCTCCTAATTTCCCCGATGAAAAATGCTTTTTTTTTAAAAAAAATTATTCCTTAGAAGAGGCCACGAACTGAAACTGAAATAGAGTCTTCAAGAAACTGGACAACTTTGATCACTAAACTTAAAAGCTCAGTGGGATCAGAGCTGTGACTTCTGCAGATAAATATTTGCGAGCATTTGTGGCTTGAACAGAAATTAAAGGGGGAACAAACCTCTGTTCTTTGATCAGCTCCACGGGCCCTCCCCGGGGAGTGCAGTGTCTGGCCGGAGGGTTCAAGGCCAGGAAGGGTTCAAGGCACATGAAACCAACCCAGATCTCTCCCCCTCTCTGCAAACAGGGGTTGTGGTTTTTTTTCTGGTGGTGTTTTATCTGCGCTCCAGTCTGGGTGCCGAGGCGGGGGTCGGTCAAAGGTTGGCCCCGACGATCTCAGAGGGCCTTTCCAACCTCGGGGATCCCGGGATCCTGTTATTCTGTGTTGCTTCCACCCATCTGCCGGCCTGGCTGTGCTCCCTCCAGGGGAGTGTTGTTCCCTGAGGGCTCTGGCTTTGCCCCACAAACAGCCCTGCAGGTTCCTGCTCACCGAGCGTCCCTGCTCGTCCCACTGCAGGATCCAAGGAGCCGTTCTGTCCTCTGGCTGCTGCCAGCACTTCACCTTAGTGTGACCCTGGTGGGAGCAGGGAGGTGGAGTGGTGTTCTTGGGGCTCCCAGGAGCTCAGTGTGACACGTCTGAGCCTTGGCTCGGAGTGGCTTCTGAGGTGGTGTTGAGTGATCCATGGAGCTCACTGAGTCCCAGACTGGTTTGGCTTGGAAGGACCCTAAAGCCCCTCTCGTCCCACAGGCAGGGACACCTTCCACTGGACCAGGCTGTTCCAGCCTGGCCTGGAACACTTCCAGGGACTTGGAGGAGCAGTGAGGGCTGGAGCTGATGGAGTGGGAACAGGAGTCTTGCAGGATCCCTGCAAAGCCAGGAACCTCCTGTCCTGTCCTGAGTGTCTGTGATGGGCTGACAGGTTATCAGATAACAACCCAAACCCCCCGGGGGTTTTGTGTCCTGGTGTGTCCGTTCCCAGTGCTGTCAGCTCCTCTGGAATGGGAATGAGTGGAGTGCTGATCCTGCCTTCAGCAGCCCCTGAAACAGAGCCATTTGAAGAGGCTCCTCACGGGGCAGCAGAGCTGGGCAAGGAAGGCTCTGCCTCGCCCCACCACGTGTGTGCAGCTGATGCAGCTCCTGCCAGGCCCAGACAAACCCTGCACCTTCAACAAACCAGATTTGGGACTGTCCTTACTTGATTCCCCCAGGCACGTTACCTCCCTGGCTGCTGGAGCTGGCACTGCCAAGTGCAGACTCCCACTCTGGCATTTGGGAAGGTGGGATTGTGTCCCAGCCCGGGGCTGATTCAGCGGCAGCGAGCGGTGTTTGTCTGCAGGGCCGTGTGTGCTCGCACGTGTGCGCTCACGGGCTCGCCTGGGGGGGAAATAGGGGGGGAAAATGGGATTTAGAGCCGGCTCTGGGCGTGAGGGACCAAAGCTTTGGAGCTGGAGGTGCTGGAGGGGTCCTGAGCAGGGGCTGCCACCTCGGGCCTCCCCGTCCCCTGCACGCTGTGCTTGGGTCACCGGTCCTTTTCATGCAGGGTTTCTTTACAGGGGAGGTTTTTTTCCTGCCCCTTTCACACCAAAATGCTGCTGCTGGGGTGGGGAGGAGAGCTGGGACAGGGGGTCCTGGGTCCCTGGGGCTCGAGGAGGTGGCAACACAACTCTCAGCCAGGGAGCTGTGGGAGGAGCAGGAGCAGCAGGAGGAGGAGATGCACGATGCCAAGGACTGCTCTCCTCCTCCTCCTCCTCCTCCTCCTCCTCCTCCTCCTCCTCCTGCTCCAGGCTTTTTTTAGCAATATCTCGGCAGCTTTTGGCCACCTCGGCAATCCCAAATTGGCATTTTCCACGAGATGCTAAATCTTGCCCTTCTTCCCTTTATTTTTAGTCTGCAAGGCTCCAGCCCTCTGAGGGGCCCTGGCTGGGTCAGGGGGTGCTGGGAGAGGGTTCCCCAGCCCACTGAGGGGTGCTGGGGGTGCTGGGAGAGGGTTCCCCAGCCCACTGAGGGGTGCTGGGGGTGCTGGGAGAGGGTTCCCCAGCCCACTGAGGGGTGCTGGGGGTGCTGGGAGAGGGTTCCCCAGCCCACTGAGGGGTGCTGGGGGGGGGTTCCCCAGCCCACTGAGGGGTGCTGGGGGTGCTGGGGGGGGTTCCCCAGCCCACTGAGGGGTGCTGGGGGTGCTGGGGGGGGTTCCCCAGCCCACTGAGGGGTGCTGGTGTTGGGGTGATGCTGTGGGGGGTTCCCCAGCCCCCCCAGTGGTGCAGCCATTGACGCATTTCCCTGCATCAAAGCCCCGTCCCTGCTGCCTCACCAGGCCCAGCTCTTGTGTGTGTGTGTGTGTTTAGTATTAAAAGTTCAAAGCTGTGCAGAACCCACACGCCTCGTGGCTCTTTGAAGTGGTCCTGGCCAAGTGCCTGCAAAACATTCTCTGGTGGTGGTGGTGGAAAAAGGAAAAAAAAAAAAAATCCCATTACACTTTACAAATATTTTTGTTTTATTTCACCCCTTTCTTTCAGAACTTGACAATGGTTCTCTGGAGGCTTGGGCAGAGGCTGAGCCATCCCTGCCTTCAGTGCACTTTTGTGATTAAATTTTGGGCAAACCAAACTTGCGTTTTGGTGGTTGGGTTTGTGTCTTCCTTTGTCTTGACAAGCCCAGAGTTGAATGTGTACCTGGAGTTTTAAATCCAGGACTTAAATCCAGAGGGTTTTGAGCAGGTTGGGTGCTCTTAATTAATTAATTAAGCTCTTAATATAGTGGGATTTAAGATAAAAACATACACTTGCAAAATTAATAGTTCCTGAGCAAAAAATGCTGGACTAAAAGCCATTGGAATGGGCGAGGAGGAGCTGCAGGGGACAGTGTGTGACAGGGCATGTGTGTGTCACCTGTGCCTTCTCAGTGCCCTGGCAGTGAGTTCCTCCTAATTTCAGCTGCTGAATGAAGATGCTAATTAGCCAGGGCTCACCAGCTGTGCTTTATGGGTCACAGCACCAGGTATGCACAGCCCAGGTGAGTCCCTTGCCTTGATCTTGGTCCAGGTTTATCCAGGTTTGGTCCCTGAAAGGAGGTGTTGTGGTGTTAAAGCCCCAGCCGTGGCTCAGCACAGCTTTTTCAGGCAGAGCAGAGGTGCTGTTTGTCCGTTTTTCTGTCCAATTAGCACTAAATAGCAGGGATGCAAACTGGCATTTGCAGCTGGGAGTTCAGAGCCAAGCCATGCAAACACCTCTGGGTCAGCCCCAGAGCTCCCGTGGAGCTGTTGCCAAACGAGCAATGTGATGTTGGACAAGCAGTGCCAGCAAGGGGGAAGGGGGGGGTGTTTGTGTAGATTATTATAAAAACTGGTAAAATTCCACTAATCCCTCTGTTAGTGAGCTTATCGTGGGATATGAGTTTCCTGCTGGGTGCAGTAAATTGGGCAGCCAGAGCATCACATTGGTTCCCGTCGTTTGTCCCAGCTGGGGCTCACCTGCCTCTGGAGAGGGGGTGGTTTTCCAGTTTTCCTCCAGGTATAAACTCCAGTTTGGGAATTCAAAGCTGAACCTTAGGAACATGTGATTTTAAAATATTACAGGCCTGATTTTTGGTGGTGGGCACCCCTGGACACACAGGTGAGCCCCTGTCCCGGTTCATCCCAGCTGGACCCGGTCCTGCCCTGGTGCCTTGTGCTGGTTTTAACCAAACTCTAGGTCCTCGTAGAGAGTCTCTCTCCACCTTTCTTGTGGGCTCCCTGCAGGCACTGGGAGGCCACAGTCAGGTCACCCCCAAGCTTCTCTCCTCCAGGGAAGTTCGGCTGCTCCCACATCTCCAGTTTTTTCTGACTTGAAGCGGATGGTTTCCTGAACAGAAGCCCCGGCGAGCCAAAGGCTGCCCGTGGGCCGCAGGCAGGTCCCTCACGTGCCTGCAGCCCTCTGGCACGGCGTGGGAGCTCCTTTCTGAGCCCTGAGCTCAGCGCTGGAGCGGTGCCAGCGCAGCGTGACTGCTCTTCCTGTAAGGAGGCACAAAGGAGAGCGACCTTGCGCTTCCTCCCAGCCCCGGCGTGGGAGTCGCTCCCCGTTGCAAACCCTCACATGATGCTTCGGTCATCGGAGTTTCCAAAAAGACCCGGCTTTTGCAGGGAAACGGCCACGGTCACGAGGAGGAGTGGCCTTTCCTCGGAGGGGGGATCGGCAGGGAGGTGGGAGCGAGTGGAGTGGAGTCATCGGGCTGAGCAAAGCGTGGCCTCGGCCCCCTTTGGATGGAGCCTCTTTTTGCTGCTGGGGGTGATTTTGGGAGGGAGGGGGGGGCCCAGCCCTGTTGTGACTTTCTCCCCAGTGTTGTTTTTCCCCTCGGTAGCTCTGGCAGGAGTGAAAACAAGCCGAGGAGGGAAAGTCACAGGACTGTGCTGATGGGTGGAGGAGGAAAACAGCAGCTCTGACACTCATGTGATGGCTCTGCTGCAAAAGGTCACTCACATGTCCAGTGAAATGGGAATGAGCTGGTTCCCAAATGCAAACAGGTCCCTTCAGCAGGGAATGAGCATCCCAGAGCAGCTCAGAGTGTCCCCCAGCCCAGCCCCAGGGGCCTCGAGCTGCTCATTAGTCCTGAGGGGGGGTAGTTAAGATCTTGAGGGTTTGCTTCCCACCAGGCCTGAACCCTCCTGGTGCAGGTGAGGTTCCTTTGGGTCCAGAGGAGTCCAGAACTAATTAGTGGGTAGGATCAGAGGATTTGGGGTTTATGTTGGCAAAAAAATACCTGCATTTAGTGCAGCCCCTCCCGAGACATGAGCAGTGCCAACCTCGGAGTGTCTGTGGTGGTGTCCAGCTGTGGCATAGGGCTGGGATGTTCCAGGAGGGATTTCCCCATGGAAAGGGTGGTCAGGCACTGGAAGGGGCTACCCAGGGAGGTTTGGAGTCCCCACCCCTGGAGGTGTCCGAGGAAGGACTGGAGGTGGCACTCAGTGCTCTGGGGATGGGGCACAGGGGGGACTCGGTGATCCTGGAGGCCTTTCCCAATCTCAGAGGTCCTGGAATTCTGTGTCTCTGCTTTGTTCAGCGCTGGGCTGGTGCTGGAGGGGAGCCCTCCCCCAGGACATACCTGTTCCCTCATCCCAGCCCGGGGTGTCCCAGCAGTTACAAAATCCCACACGATCCGCTCGTTGCTTCACTCCATCCCCGCTCGTCCCCTGCCCGCTCCCAGCCCTCAGCAGCTCCCTGGCAGCCCATGGGGTGGGAGCAGGGCCGGGGTCGGGCTCTGCTCCGCTCCCAGGCCCTGGCAGGCCTGGCTTGGTGGGAGCTGCTCCTCCATCCCCGCCCGAGGCCGGTGCTCCGTGTCTGGGCGCGTCGCCGGCGGCTCTGGAGTCGATCCCTCCTTCCAGCTGTGTTGCAACACTGAACTTTCTTTAGCAAGAGCCTGTCTGGGCACTGTGTTTTTCGGGGCACGCTGGCCTTGAGTCAGGGGTGGCACCAGGATGTCTGCAGAGAGCTTTGCTGTCGGTCTCCTGCCCTTGAAACCCTGTTGCTCCACTCCAGCGCTGTTTACAGCCCGCTCGGCATCTCCCGGATGACTCCGTGGGGAAAGCAGCAGGTGAACATTCCACACCTGAGTTTCACATGGGACGGGAAGGCCTCTGCAGGCTCTCACTGCATCTGATCTCTTCGCTGACTGCAGCTGGATTCAGGGGTTTTAAGCTTTATTTTGCTGCACCCGACCTCACCCCGGAGAGCGTTTGCGGTGTGGCCTCACCCCCAGCTTTGGGAACGCTTCAGTGCTGGGGTGAAACACCTTTGCAAACCCGACAGCAGAGAAACTGGGGGTGCTGAGGCCAGGCCAGTGTGACCCAGGGCAGAGGCACTGGGGGAAGAGGTTTCCACAGGGCTGTTCCTGGGTGAGAATTATGGTTTGAAGCAAAGGAAAAGCTCCTCGTGGGCAGCTCACACCAGAAGTCTCATCCAGGAACCCGGAAAACCGGTTTTTCCGTGTTTTTGATGGAGTAGAGCGAGTGCCACTCGATGCTAGTTGGTGTTTCAAGCCTCTTAGTTGAAATGTGCTAAAAGTCCCGCTAAGAAATGCAATTTAAAGGCCTCTGAGGGGTGGTTGTCTGTGCTGGGAGGTGTTTTCCTTGGAGCTGCCTCCGAGGTGAGCTGCAGCCAGCCCCGTGCCAGCCTCTGAGGTCACCCAGGAGAGCCAGGAACGCTCTTGGCTCCCGTTCCCTGGAGGTTTCTCCACGCTCTGGGCCGCACCAGAGGCTCATCCCGGAGCCAGTCAGCACTTTCCGTGTTTGCCCAGCGTCAGCCGCTTCCCGGCAGCAGAGGAGTCCTGCAGGGAGGATTCCTTATCTCCCTGCCTTCAACAGAAGGGATTTCGTTTCCAAGTCAATATTTTTGCCCTAACCCCAAGCTGGTGGGTTTGTTTTTTGTTTGGGGTTTTTTTTTTCCATTTCTGTTGTTGTTTTCCAAGCCTGATGGTTGCAAACACTCCCCTCGTGCAGACACGGGGATGAAACCGGATCCAGCACAGGAAATCATCCCCCTCCATGGGGAGGGGAGATGATTAATCCCATGGTGGGATGAATTCCCAAAGCCTTCAAGGGCACACGTGGTGCTTATCCCTTTGATTTCTGACACTGCAGGAAGTGGGATGAAGGGGGAGAATTCACCCCCAGCTCCTCGGATCCAGCACAGACAAAAGCCTGGAAGGGAATAAATCAGCTTTGAAGGCTGTTCTGGAAGTCAGGGAGTGGGGCTGGAGCAGAGGGATGAGTCCCTCGGGGTGGGATACCTTGTCCTTGAGCATCAGGTGATGCCTGAGCCTCTGCTGTGGCTCTGCTGGAGCAGGACTGGGCTGGAAGTGCCACTGCAGAGGGGCAAAACCAAGGGGACAGGGCTCACTGGTGTGGGGTTAATGGGGTAACTGGTGCGGGGTTAATGGGGTAACTGGTGCTGGGTTAATGGGGTAACTGGTGCAGGGTTAATGGGGTAACTGGTGTGGGGTTTAGCAGTTGGAGACGTTCAGAGCTGCTCTGAGGTGTGATTTGAATGCACAGAGGTGTAAGGGCTGCAGTAATGCCAGGAACAAACCCTTTCTTTCTCCATAAATCCCCAGAAGGTGGCTGAGGGGCACGCTGTGCTGGGGAGGTTCCTCCCAGCTCCATCATTCCCCCCCCAGTAATTCCCAGTCCCCCACCTCCAGAAGCCCTGCCAGCCACACAATGCCCAGACTGTAGCCTGTGGTTCTGATGTAATTCCCACCAAAAGCTCTTTCCA
Source organism: Pyrocephalus nanus (assembly GCA_038380795.1). Lineage (NCBI taxonomy): Eukaryota > Metazoa > Chordata > Aves > Passeriformes > Tyrannidae > Pyrocephalus > Pyrocephalus nanus. The sequence continues at coordinate 5,294,762 of CM076287.1, read as the reverse complement.
CAATGAAAACCTGAACCCAGGCTCGGTGCCCTTTCCCTCCCTGGAGCTCTGTAAACACTCAGCCACTCTCTGAATCCCGGGATCTGGGATGCACAGAGCACCAAGGGGGAGTTCTCTGCTGCTCTCTCCACTCACCTGTGCCCTCAGCTCTGGTTTCTTCCCTTTTCCCCTTATAAAACCCTGGGCCGAGGGAAACTTCCCCTCCCTGCTTTAAACACCCTGAGCTCCGAAGCTGGTGGTGATTCCCAGCTCAGATCTCGGGAGCAGCGGGAAATTCTCGGGAAGTTTTTATGGTGTTCAGCCTAAACTTCCCTTCCTTTTATCTCCTTCTCTACCTTAACCCTGCCGAGCCACGGCCCAGCTTCCAGCTTAGACAACCTGGAGCCCTCCCAGGCCAGGGCAAACTCCATGGTGCTCCAGCCAGGAGTGACACATTTCTGGTTCCCAGTCTGCCCCTTGGAATCCTCAGGTGGGAACCTCTCCCTTTCCAGGCCTGAGCTGGAATTGCTCTGGGCAATTCCAGTGTGTGGGGCTCGAGGACCTCAAAATCTGCTCCTTCCCAAACAATTCCACGTGGAAGTAACAACAGCAAAGCCACGGGGATTTCAGTGGGATTGCTGGGGTTTTGGGTGCTTTAGCTTGGATTTGCTGCTGGAATAGTGGAGCCAAGGCAGGGGATTCCCTTGCAGGACAGAGCAGTGCCTTGGCAGTTCAGGTTTTCACGTGGGATTTTTTGGGGGGCCGGTTCTCCACAGGCACATCCCCAGCTCCCAGAGGAGCCAAGCAAGCCTGCCAGTGCATGTGGCTTTGTGTGCCAGCCCCTGGGTGCTGGCTCCCGGGAGCAGCTGATGGAAATACCTTTGCACTCTGCTGCTTTTTTTTTTTTTTTTTTTTTTTTTTTTTTTTTTTTTTTTTTTTTTTAATTTTTAATACGTGATCTAAAAATAAGGTTGGAATGTGCTCCGGTGACTCAGGGCACGGAGCGGGGGGTGGGGTGGAATCGCCCTGGCAGCGCTGCCTGAGATCCACACCCAGCTGGCACCACACCTTGTGCAGGGAAATCAGGGAGCAGGGAGACTCCAGGCAGAGCTAATCCAGCAGCGTGGGTTCCCTGGAGGGGCCTCAGGGACAAGGGGAGAGTTCCCTGGAGGGAACTGCCTGGAAAACAAGGGCTCCAGAATGTTCTGCAGCAGATGGGACCTGCAGGATTCCACTCTCTCCCAGCCAGGTAGTCGTGGCCTGTAATGGGGAAGGAAATGGAGCTGCACATCCCTAGGGATGCTCTCCCCTTGCAGAGTCCTTGGCTAGCTGGAAATTGGGGCAGTTCTGGAGATGCAATATCTCAGCAATTACTGCATCTGCTGCTGCAGGCAGAGCTGTCCCTGACACGTGTGCCCTCCCCTCAGGGAGACTCCACTCGGAGCAGCACAAGCAGAGGAGCAAACACGCTGCTTTCCTCCCCTGGATTGTGCAAAAAAGCAAATTTCCTTCTGTGCCTCCAAACAAAACCCACCCAAGGCTGAGCTGGGGGGTTGGGTGGTTTCCACCTGGGAAGGGCCATCCTGAGAGGTTGGAGCTGGGGAAATAAATCAACCCCCAAACCCAGATTGTTCTCAGCTTGAACCTGCAGTTGAAGAGAAGGTCTCTCTCCACCTGGTGATGATGGGATTTGAAGTTTCTAATTTATTGACATTGGGCTGGAGCTGCAGGAGGGACATGGAATGTCTTAGAATACCTGGCCTAGTTACAACCTGTTGTGAGGAGGGTGTAATTTACCCGGGGAGGGACAGTTTGCAAAGCCAGAGCGGCTCCCGGGTACTTGGGGAACTTGTTTATTCCCAAAGTGAAACACTTTGGCATCCCTGAGCTCCTCGTGCTGGTCACGCTGCAGGAGAAGGTGTGGAGAACCCAGCACCAAAATGTGGATAATCCCCCATCCTGAGCAGGAGGCAGAGCGGAGCCCAGCCCTCCCTGAGGAGTTTTCCCACCCTGGGATGGCTCCTGGGCCGAGCTCCTCGCCGTGCTCTCCTGAGCATTGTCCCACGCCACAGAAATCTGGAGGTCTTAAAGGAGGGGAGAGGGGAAAAAAAAAAGAGAATTAAAAATTGCTGCACTCAGGGAAAAATTCAATGGCTCATTGAGCTGTGGAGCTGCTGCTCAGGAAGTGTAAAAGGAAAACGGAGCCAGCTTTGTTCTGCCCAGACAAGGAGTAAATGCCACGGCCCCAACAGCCGCTCTCTGTTCCAAAAAAGCATGAGGTCATCCCTAAAAGCAGGGATTGACACTGGGATACCAGTCCCAGCTCCCCTTTTGTCAGCCCCCCCTCTTTCCTGGCACCAGCCCGGCTCCGGGATCGCTCCGTGTGGCTCCGCTCGGGTGCCTGGCCCTGCTCCAGGAGGGGATCCAGGCTCCCACCTGGGCAGGAGCAGCTCCCTCCGAGCATGGGGGGCTTTGTGGGGGGCTCAGATACCCTGGGGCTGCAGCCAGGCTGGGGTTGGCTTCCTGCAGCTCACGGCACAGGGGGCTGCAGGGGTGGGGCTGCTCTTTAATTAGCTGGAAGCACAGTTTGATTAAGGCTGAGATCCAGGAGCATGGCCTGCCCCAACCATCTCCCCACATCCATTCCCAGCGTGGTGGATCCCTCATCCCACCAGATCCCGCTCCCTCATCCCAGCGGATCCCGCTCCCTCATCCCACCAGATCCCGCTCCCTCATCCCACCAGATCCCGCTCCCTCATCCCACCAGATCCCGCTCCCTCATCCCACCGGATCCCGCTCCCTCATCCCGGAGGATCCCGCTCCCTCATCCCAGCGGATCCCGCTCCCTCATCCCGCTGCCCCAGGGGGGGAAGATGCAGGGGCTGCCCCAGTGCCTCCCCACGGGGACATCCACAAGCACCAACCCCACACTTTGAGCAGGTGGAGGGGGAAGGAAGAACAAAAGCAGCGTAACTCAACTCGGGCAGTTGCTCAGGTGCTCGGTGTTTCTTCACCATGCGAGGCGTGGCAGCTGCCAGCTATGAGAGGTATGGGAAGAATTCCCAATCGAGAGGGATCAGTGCATATTTGTCCCGTGCCGTAACTCCTCCTGCCGCTGGGCCGGAGCGGGCAGGTGGCACCCGGCGGGGCGGGAGAGAAAGGGGTCGGTGCCAGGCGGTGATGGATGATGGTGCCAGGCGGTGATGGATGATGGTGTCAGGCAGAGCAGGCCGGGGCAGGCCCGGCTCCCCGGGGCTGGTTTCAGCCTCGTGACCGGGAGCTGTGTCGGGGCAGGGCCCGCGCTCGCTCCCGCACCTCGCCCATGACCGCGATCCCGATCCCGATCCCAATCCCGGGGATGGGACGGGGCTGAGAGAGCAGGGGCTGCCCGGAGAGCTCCGCGGGAGGAGGCGGCTGCTCCTGCACGGAGCCGCTGCTGAGTCACCGCTCGTCAGAGCCAGCGCTGTGTCACCGCTGCTGTCACCGCGCTGTCACCGCTGCTGTCACCGCGCGGCTGCTGCACGCGGCTGACTCAGGAGCTGCGCGGGTTCGGGCTGTCTGTTCCCGGGAAAACAGCCCAAATGAGGCTTTCTGCAGCCTGGCTGCTCAGAGCGAGCTCTCCCGGGAACAAGGGGGGCTCTGTGAGGTGCCGCCCCGGTGGGTGCTGCCCTGACGTCAGGGCTGTGCAGGACGGGCCCGGCACAGCCCCGGGTTCCCACTGTCCCACCTGCTCGGAAACGCCCAGCAGCCTTTTTTGGGAAGGGACGTGATGTGAATGCGAGACTCGGAGTGATCCTGGAAATGTTTTTTGTTCGGTGATGGAGCTCAGCCCAGGAGAGGAGATCTGGGGCTGATCCGGAGTCAAACCGAGCTGGGGCAGGACGTGGTTCTGAGCATCCTGACCCGCTCTTAGTCCATAATGTGCAAACCAGCTGAAAACAGCAAATCCCGATTGTTTGGGGATGTGTCCTGACTGAACTGCTGGGCCTCAGCCTTCCCGTGCTTTTCCTAAAATAGGCAGGAGTGTTCCCGGGGTGTTTGTGCTGCAGCCAGAGCGTCCCTCGGGTTGTGTTTACGTCACTCCTGAGCCCGCTGTGCCCCTCACCTGCACTCCAGGATCCTTGTCCGGGTTTCACAACCTCCCTCAGGGCTGTTTGTGTCGGCCTTGACCTTGGAACACTCCTGGGCGATCCATCACTGCCCGTGCTCTCGTGTTCTCTGAATTTCTGTTAAATCTCGGCGGTTTTAGTGCTGCAACACTGAACCTCCGCCATCCTGCCCCAGAGGTGGGAAGTCCTGCTGCAGCCCCGAGCCCTGCTAATGCCTCCCTGGCCTGGGCCCTGCCAGATCCCTCTGCTGCCAGAGGAACAGGGATCACAGCCCGGAGAGCTGCACGATCTGGCGACTTCCCCCCTCCTGGAGTCACTCAGTGCCAGAGCAAGCAATGAGCTGACGTGGTGGTAACGCAACCAGAGCCCTTCCCGAAAACGGGGCTGTGGTTCTGGGCAGCCCAGGAAGGCTGCCGGGGAGAAGGGGAGGGTGGCTGAGCCGGGAAGGCAGAGGGTGCTCTGGCAGAGGGTTTATTTTTGCTGAGTGATGCGTGCGGGTGACTCAGCGCGAGGCCGTTGTGCCGAGTCACGGCAGCGGGACGGGAACGGCCCTGGCAGCAGCAGGAGTGGGTCCAGGCCAAGCTCTGGAGCCTTTGCCCCTCTGGCAGGAGGGAGTCCTGGCTGTGTGGGTTATTTGTGCAGGGTCAGGCACAGGCAGCAGGACGAGCAGGAGGCTCGGGTGTCCCGACTGCCCCGTCCTTCCATCACATCCCCGGCCTTTCCCTGGCACCGACTCCTCCAAGATGGGCAAAGGGACATCCAGACCCAGGACTGTCCCCTGGCTGACATCACCCATCCCCACCCCGCTCCTGCAGGGCTGCTTTCCAGACTCCTTTACCTCACAGGGCAGTCCCGCCCCGCTCCGAGTGACATCTCCACGGTTTGTTTTGGCCTTTGCCAACTCCCCAGGACGTCCCTGGGGAGCCACGGCGGGTCTGTGGATCGATGGCCTCTGGGTGCCAGTGACGTGCCTGGTTAATTGTTCACCCAGGGAACGGGAGCGGCCCCGGAGCAGGGCCGGGTGTCCTGACCCCAGGGCAGGTCCTGCCGTGGGATGGGGAAAACAGGGATTCACTGGGGAGGGGGGGGGTAGCTGCAGAGCAGTTGACACAAAACTTCTGCCCCCTTGCCAAGGACTTTAAAAACACTCACTTGGCAGTTCCTGCCATGCAGCGGGACTCTCTCCACGCCGTCCTTCCTGCAGCCAGGCTGGGTTTCCCGGGATGCTGCAGGGACAGGGATGGGGATGGGGATACAGGCTGTGCTTCTCCCAGAAGTCCCCTGAGGTAGCTCGCCCTCGGCTGATTCATCAGCCTCCTTCCATAAACAGGAAGCTGGGAAAGTACAAGCAGGTGATCCTGCGCTGCTGCAAACATGGAATACTTGGAAACACAAATTGCTTGGATTTTCTTTTTCTCCCAGCTGCTGCTAATTCCTCACCCAGGTGCACGTTGTTTTGGGGAACTGTTCGCAGCAGGAAGGTCTCTTGAGTTCACAGAACGGATTTAGAAAGAGCTTGACTTTGAGAAGGAGCTTTTCCTGCTCCTAATCCTGCCTGCACCCCTTTGGAGCGCTTCAGGCTGGAGCAGGAGAGGAGGATCCTTGCCCTGGGGACCAGCCTGCTTCCTTCTCCCATTCTGCACAGAACTAGACTTGGTTTCACGCCTGTGTCTCCCTGTGTCCCCCCAACTGACGCTTTCCAGGGCTGGAGGGGCGGAGATTTCCAAATAACCCTGCTGGTTCAGGGAATCATCCCGTGCTGGAGCTGGGAACTCTGGCTGGAGCGCTGCTTGTTTTCTCCCACAGCGTCCCGTGTTCCAGGCTCTGCTCAGGGACTGAGGAGCTCAGCACGTGGTGGATGCTGCTGCCAAGCCAAATAATCCCTGAGAGTGCCCCTGTGGTCTGGAATAAACTCCCTTCATGTCTAAACGCAGGCGAGACAGCCCGAGCCTGCGAGGATCCGGGCTGGGGCAGGAGCTCCCTCCCTGCTGCCCCCGGGAAGGCTCAGCTTTGAAGCTGCCGGGCCTGGGGAGGATGTTGGAGGAGCCTCTAATTGAAGCAGGCACAGGAGGGCTGTGGTGGGCGGCTGGAGGGGCCCGGCAGCGCCGCTGGATCCCACTCCGTGTTTGCTTTGGCTCCTTCCCCCTCCCGGCATCGTCTCCTGGGCGGTGGGAGCTGCACCCTCTGCCCTGGCACTGACTGGGCTGGGGCCGAGGCAGCGCCAGGCAGGGCGAGGAGGGGCTGTCCTGACACCTCTGCAGAGCCCTCCAGAGATCTCACACAGAAAACAACCCGGGAATGGTGCCTGTCCGAGGGATCCGGTGTGGCCGGAGCTGTCCCCGGAGCGCCCGGCCCTGGCTGCCACCCCACAGCCCGTGACAGGGCTGATTGTTTGGGGTCAGAGACAAACTCCTTCAGTTGCTGCTGCTGCATTTCCAGGGAGGTGGTTTAACCACTGCCTGCTCCTGCCAGGACGTCCTGCTGCAGCGGGGGGTGCAGGGACACGGCCCCACGGGAATGGGGGACAGGATCCCATGTGCTGATCGGACACCACCCCACAGACACGGCCCCCTGTGCAGCTGGGCCCTGCCCAGGTGACAGGGACACTAAAACCCCGCCCCAGGGACGGTCCATGGGAGCCCACCCCGGTGCCCAGCTGGGTGTGGAGCCCCAGCAGAGTTTTTGCTTCTGCGGAAAAAAACGTTCAGATTTTTCCGCTCCCCTCGGCAGAGTTTGTGCCGCTTCAGGGAAAGGGGAACTTGGTGCAAAACCAGGAAACGTTCCACTGGTGTCACCAGAGCTCCTGGAAGCCCCTTGCACGTGGCTGTCGGGGCGGACCCGGTGCGTGGCCCTTCCCAAGATGGAAGTGGAAGGTGACCCCGAGGCAGGGGCTGGAACTGGAGGGGCTTTAAGGTCCTTCCCCGCCATCCCAGGATTCCTGGACGGTGCACGGGGTCACAGCAGCTCCCTGCACGGTGCCAACCATCATTTCCCCCTCTCTTTTCCTGCAGGATTCTCCTGTGCTGGGGCCTGGAGCCGATGGCAGAGAATGTCAACAACTAACAACATAGCGCAGGCCCGGAAGCTGGTGGAGCAGCTCCGCATCGAGGCCGGCATCGAGAGGATCAAGGTGGGCGTGGGAGCGGGGAAGGACCCTGGGAAGGACCCTGGGAAGGACCCTGGGCAGATGCTGGGGGGTCTCCCAGCGCTGCTGTGATGCCTCCAGCTGGGATGCTGCAGCATTCCAGTGTCCCAGCATTCCCTCCGAGATCCGAAGGAGGATGGAGAGGGACTTGGTAGTGACAGGACAAGGAGTGACGGGTTTGAACGGAAAGAGGGGAAATTTAGGTTGGATATACAGAAGGAATTCCCCCCTGTGAGGGTGGGCAGGCCCTGGCACAGCTTGCCCAGAGGAGCTGTGGCTGCCCCTGGATCCCTGGAAGTGTCCAAGACCAGGTTGGAGCAGCCTGGGATAGTGGAAGGTGTCCCAGGGTGGAACTGGATGAGCTTTAAGGTGCTTCCAATCCAAACCATTCCAGGATTCTGTGACAGGTCTGGAAGCAGGAGCTGGAGGAGCTCCTAGGAGGGTTCTCAGCACTGTTGCTCTTTCCCAGCAAAGCCTTTGGAGCACTCCCAGCTCCAGAGGTCAGGAAGTGCACACCCCCCTCCTCCCTCCATCTGGGATCCTGGAGCTGAGCCACCCTCATTCCCCTGGGGAGACTCAGCACTGCCTGCTGGGGGAAGACCTGTAATTTAGCTTGCCTTCCCTAAAAAGCCTGGCTGGAGCCTGGAAAGGCCCTAAAAACAGCTCCAAAACCTCATGTTTCAAAAAAGAACCAGCCCAGGATGCTCCAAGGCACGTCCAGGGATGGGGCACCTCTGGGACATCCTTTCTGAGGAATGAACAGGAATGAACATTCCAAATGCCCTCAGCACAGAAATTGAGATCCCGGGGCAGAACTCGCAGCAAGGGACGAGGTCAAGGCTGTGCTTAAAGCAATTAATCCCTTAAGACATTAATTACCCCCAATCCCAGAGGGGAGGGATCGGCTTGGCCCTGTAACCAGGGCGAGTGGCCTGGAAACCTCCACGTCCCCCGGGACACTCCGAGGGTGGGGGAGAGGGGAGGGATGAGCCAGGGTGGATCTGGGAATGATCTGGTCCCTCTGGCACCGGGGAGGAGGAAAATCAGGGCTCTGCAACAGGTCTGGGCCTCCCAAGGTGCTCTGGTTCTGTGTTTGTCCCGTGATTAAAGGTCATTTGGGGAAAAAAAATGGGATCTGTTGGTCTCCAGAGCCCCTGGCAGCTCCCTGTGGGCTCTGCCCCTCCTGGGAGCCCTTCCCAAAACCCAGCTTTGAACTAAACCAAGCAGAGCCTTGAGGAGCAGTTTCCAAGGGTTTGCACAGCCCTGTTTTAAAACATCAGAGGCTGCACTCAGACAAGCCTTTCCCTTGCCTGTTCATCCCAGATCCTGCTCATCCCAGATCCTGCTCATCCCAGATCCTGTTCATCCCAGATCCTGCTCATCCCAGATCCCTCACAAACAAGGGCAGTAATATCTGCTCTCACATCTCTCAGCCGGGATTATTTCCCCACACCCATCGCTTCATTTGTGCCAGACCACGAAAACAAACCCATTTCCCCTTCCAGTCCCCCTGTTTATTCCCCCCCATCTCCATCATTTTCCCTCAGGAAAAGCCGAGTTCCTGCTCCCTCTCTCCCCTTGGGAATTTCCCCCCATAACCTCCCGCTTTCCCCCGGCATTCCAGGTCTCCAAAGCGTCTTCCGAGCTCATGAATTACTGCGAGCAGCATGCCCGGAACGACCCCCTGCTGGTTGGAGTCCCCGCCTCCGAGAACCCCTTTAAGGACAAAAAGCCCTGTATCATCCTATAGCTCCGGCACCGCCCCCGGATCCCTCCGGAACAGATCCCGCTCCAGCCACTGAGACCCAGCTCCCACACCGGCACCGGGGGTAAACCCTGAATGTTGGCTTCAAACAGAACTTAAATTACATCCCCCCCCTCCCAAAAAAAAAAACAAACCACAAACAACAAAAAAACCAAGCACCACAAAACAACCAATAGGGAGAGAATAATTGGGGAGCAGTTTTTAGGAAAGGGGAGGGCCTCTGTTCCCGGGAAAGGGGCTGCACGTGGAGAGGGGGCGAAATTTAAATCAGAATCCAAAACAACCAGGGTGGGGAGGGGTGGGGGGGATAACAGGGGCATTGGAATTCGGAAGGGGGGGGTGGAGGCAGTGGGGAAGGGGGGGGTTGTGGCTTTTCCCAGTGGGATGTGAGACTGGAGCTCTGGGACCTGGCTCTGGACACAGCTCCGAGTGCTCTGATCCAGTTTAGTCTCCAACCAGCAGGAATTCGCTCTTGTTTCTGGAGAGGGAACAAGGAGGGGGCCCAGGTGGGAGTGGATCTGTTAGGATTTTGTAGGAAATTAGTACTGAAAAAAAAAAAAAAAACAGGATAAAAAACCAACAACCCCAACAAAAAAAAAAAAAAAAAAACAGCTGGAAAAATCCCTGTTGGGAATGGCTGAAGGGAGGTGGGGAGATCCCTTCCCTGCATCCCAGGGCTCCACTCGGAGCAGGGAATGGCCCAGCAGCCGGGACAGATCCCGGGAGGAATGTTAGGGAGCCCCAGGGATGGGGCAGGCCGGGACCAGCTCCCCCCAGGCTGCTTTTGGGGGGTCTCTGTGCTGTCCCCAAACGTGGGGGGGCAGGGGGAGTGAAGGGGCTTCCTGGTGTGCATCCAGAATCTGGGAAAATCGGCCTTTTGGGGGAGTTTCAGCCCCAAACTCTAAACCCGGCAAATTTCCCGGCATTTCCCATCTCCCTGGCCGGGAGCAGCGAGTGGAATTCCTTCCCCTGGAGCCGGGGAATGAGGTGGAGTGGGAGGCGACCGAGGGAGTTCAGGGGAGATGAGGGTGAGGAGAAGAAACGGTTCAGTTCCCATCCCGTGGGAATCTCGAACTGGGATTTGACAGAGAGCACGGGGGGCTGACCCGGCACGGAGCAGGGAGAGGGAGCAGGAAGAGGGGGAGCAGGAGAGCCTTCCTCCCATGGAGCCTTGGAGATCCTTGGGAGAGAGCCTGGAGCTCAGGGTGCCCCATGGAGCTGCCCAGCCGACGGATCTGTCGGGAAGGGGACGGATCCCGGCATTGCCGGACCCGATCCGTGTCCACAGGGCAGATCCCGGGGCTCAGCAGCTCCTCGGAACGTGGCCAGCGCTCCCAGAATCCCAGAATTCAGTTGGAATCTGGGATCAGCAGGTCCAGCCTCCCACCGTGGCCATTCCCGGTTATCCTGAACACGGGTGTTGGTTTTGGGAAGAGAAGGAAAGGATCAAACCAGCCACACCTGATGGCAAATCCTGGGAGTTTCCCCATCCCCCCCAGAGCTCTGGATTGGGTTTGAAACGCCAGAGCCTGGAATTTCCCACGGGAAAGGGGGGCTGGAGGAGACCCCTGGGCTCAGCTGATCCCCCCTGAGGCGTCGTGGTCCAGTTGGAGGGAGAATCCCTGCAGCCCAAACTGGGGCTGCTGGTCAGAGTCACTGGTGCAGGCAGGACACTGGCAGGTTCTCTGGCTGCTCTCCAGAGGCAGGAGATCCCTGGGATGGAATTCCCAGGGCTGTCACTGGCTCCCAGGCACCTGGAGCTGCCAGAGTGGGGCTCAGAGACAGGGAGAGGAGCAGAGCTTGGCACCCAGGGAAGGGGATTCCCCCTGGGATACCGGGGGGCTGGATGGGCAGAGCTGCTCCGTTTCCATTCCTTGGTTGCAGGAATCTCGCCATTCCTTGTTTTCAGTCTGCCATCACTTGCCTTTTAAACAAAATCGGGAAAGTCCCACATTTTTAACACTAACAGAACCCCACCATGTGTGCACCCACCGTGGCTTTCCCGGGATCCTGGGGAAAGCTCCTGCGCCCCCCCATCGTGTCCTGGGCTCCTGGCCCGGCACTCCAGGGCACAGGTGACCCCTTGGATGTCACCCCATCCCGGTGTGAGGGAGCAGAGCAGGGAAAAGGGGGATATTTCCCTCTGTGTCCCCTCCCTGGGACAGCAAACCCTTTTTGGTGAGTTCTGTCCTAAATCCAGAATAACTCCAAGCTCCCGCCCGCCGGGAGGCTCCGGACACTCCGAGTCCAGCCTGGGCTCAGCCACAGCCGGGCTTTCCCTTCTCCAGGAGGGAATTCCCTCTGTCCTTAATCTCGTACAGTTCCAGCCTTATTTTTCTACTCCAGATCGCTGATTCTTCCTCTGTGTTAGAGACCAGAGCATGGTGCTATCCCAGAGCCGCGGGGACGGAGCGGGAACGGAGCCGGGAATTCCCCTCCTCCTCCTCCTCTTCCTCTTCCTCCTCCTCTGCCCCCCAGGCAGGGGCTGCCGGACCCCCCTGGCACCCTCAGGGGCTCCAACATCCTGAACTTCCCGGCCCCCACTGCGGCACCCTCGGCAAATCCTGTGGGATGCTCAGCCAGCAAATCCTTTGGGATGCTCGGCCAGCAAATCCTTTGGGATGCTCAGCCAGTGAATCCTTTGGGGTGCTCGGCCAGCGAATCCTTTGGGATGCTCAGCCAGCGAATCCTTTGGGATGCTCGGCCAGTGAATCCTTTGGGATGCTCGTCTGGCAAACCCAGGCACGCCACGGTCCAGCATTTTGGGGTCACTCTGCCTCCCCCTCTCGTCCTTCCACCCACCCGGGGTCCTGCCCGAGCCATGCTGGAGCGGGAGAAAGGGGCAGGGAGAAGGGAGAAGGAGCTGGGAGAAGGGAAAAGGAGCTGGGAGAAGGGGCAAGCTGGGAAAAGGGGGTGAGGAGCCGGGAGGTGGGAGCAGGGGCAGGGAGCAGGGGCAGGGAGCCGGGACAAAGGCCATGGAGCATCTCCCATGGGAGCCTGGGGACAGGGCTGGGGGCTCCCGGCACGGGGACTCCGGAATGTGCCAGCGGCCGGGGGGGTGGGAGCTGCCAGCGGGTGCTGGGGCTCCGTGGGGGACTCGTTTCGGTGGAAAAAAAAATCCTTGATTTTGAATTTTTATTTTTTTCTTCTTCTTTTTTTTTTTTTTTTTTTATTTTTTTTTTCTTCTTTTGGGATTCTTTCCTCGTCTGAGTAAATCCGTGCTCATCCCGTAGGTGTTTTTGTATGGCCTAAATAGAAGTGCAGATTCCAGTAGTCGCTTGTACTTTGTTAGTGCATTTGCCAAATAAATTACAAAAAAAAAAAAAAAAAAAAATTAAAAAAGGGAAAAAGAAAAAAAAAAAACCAAACAGAGAAAAAAAAGACTTTTCAGGACTTTTTAAGTGCTGCAAAGGGCGAAGGGGGAGCAGGAGGAGCCGGAGCCCCAGCTCCACAAAGGCCTTTTTTTGGAGGTAACCACATGCCCAGATCTGTCCAGCCTTTCTTTATGGCATGTGGTGAAGCCGGTGCCAAAAATAGAAAACTGGGAAAGAAAAGGGAGAGGGAAACATTGCCTCTATTTAATTTTTCCTCCCTTTGCCTTGTCCTCCCCTCCCTGTCTCGGGGGACGGAGCCGGGAGACTCCCGGGCACCCCAAGCCCGGTGTGGTCCGGAGCCTCTGGATCCTCCCAAATCCCCCTTGTTTCCAAGTGCTTAAAAAGTCGCCTTTATTTAACAAAAAACCCCAATAACTCATTTATCCGTCGCGTGGAGGCCTCGCGGGTCCCTCCGCGCTCCTCATTTCCTTCTCTCTGGTCTATTCTTATAATAATTATTATTATTATTATTGTTATTATTATTATTATTATTTGCCAAACTCTGATCTCGTTGCCAAACGCCAATCCAGGTTTGTACAGACTGTCCTTAGGAAGTGGTCGGTGTCTGTGCCGTAGGCTCCTCATCCGTCTGCCATTCCCGGGTTTTTCCTCCCTCGTGTGCCATAGCCCAATTTCTCGCACAGTGTTTAATATTTCGTGGAATTGTTGTTCCGAAGTGAATGGATAACACAATAAAAAGGTTCACTTTGCATTTTGCCAGGTTTCCTCTCCGGCCTGTCCTGCGCCCGGCACTGGGTGGGAGGGATCGGGTGGGATCAGGAATTCTGGATCCTCGGGGATCAGGGGCCCTGTGTGATTGCAGCCCCTCAGGGACTGGAACCCCTTGGGGATCCCCTTCCCCTGCCCTTTGGGATCCTTTGGGAGCTGCTCCCACCCCCCTGGTGCTCCCCATCCCTGGTGGCTCCTGCCCATCCCAAGCATCACTGGGCATCTCCCGCTTCCCAGAAAGCAGCGGAGCCTTCCCAGCCCGTGGAGCCACAGGACAGCGAAACCCAGAGCAGCGTTCCTTCCCTTTTCGGAGAAAAAAGGATCTCGACCTGCCCCGGCTTCCTGCCCCGCTTCCCAGCAGCTCCAGGCTCCGGGAGAGGCTTGGAGCGGGTCCTGCAGGAATCTGCTGCTCCGGCCGGGCTGGAGCCGCGTGCCGGGAATAGCTGGGATGTTTCGCTGTCTGACCCAAACCCCGGCTGGGAAGGGCGGGATGGGCAGCGGGACGGGCACTGGGACAGGTGACAGGGACAGGGACAGGGATAGGGACAGGGACAGGCAGGACAGAGCTCCCGTGCCGGTGTCCCACAACCATCTGGGGACAGGGAGGGTGTCCCTGCCCCCACCGCGCCACAAATGCCCAAACTCCCCCCATATTAAACCACCGGGACACGCCGGGAGCGGCTCCTTTCCCGGGAATCCGCTTCCAAGCGCCGGAGCTGGCACAGGGCGGCGGTGCCACCAGACCGTGTGCCAATGCGGAGCGACACCGGCCGGGTGGCACCGGGCTGGGAGCGGCTAAAAATAACCCGCCCGCCTCCGCCGGGCTATTTTTAACCCGGCTGCGGCCCTAATTAAATCCCCGCCGCTCTAATTAACTCCCTGCCCTCGGAGCCGCTGGCACCCGATGGCACCGGGTGGCCCAGGGACGGCCGCGGGTCCCGGCGGTGCCACCGCAGTTCGCAGTGGCCGGGTGGCACCGGGGGGAGGGGGACAAGGGCGCTGGGGGGTCCCCCCTCAGCACTGCACGACCCCGGCTGTCCCCCCCCATCCCAGGGACCCCCATGACCGCAGGGGGCTCCGAATCCCTCACCGTGGGGGATCCCACGATGTTCCCTCCCCGCCACGGGGACACCCGTGACGCAACGGGGCCACGACCGTGACGTCACGGGGTGACACTTCCCGCTCCGGAATCCGCCACCCTCCCCCCACCCGAGCATCCCTGGGGGGTGGGGGGACGGGGTCACCTCCGTGCCTCAGTTTCCCCACGTGCGGCACAGCCCAAATTTCCACAGGCTGTGGATCTCGGGATGGGCAGAGCTGCCCGGGGGGGAGGAGGGCGATGTCCCCCCCCCCCCCATTTCCTGGTCCCCCGTGTCTGTCTGTCCCTGGGTGGAGGCAGAGCCCGGGGCCGGGGCCAGGAGCCGCCGGAGCCACCCAGCCCAGACTCGTAAATCAGCGGCTCCAGAGCGGGATCCGGCCCTGCCCTGTCTGGCTGCAGCCGCCCCAGAGCCAGGAAAGGGGCTCGGTGCCCCCCCCAGCCGAACTACCCCCATTTTCAACCCTCCCACCTCAGCGTGAGGGGTCCTGGAGACACGGGGGGTGTGGATTCATCCCCGGGGCCCATTCGGGGTGACCGGGACCCCCCGTGTCCCCCTGCACCCCCAAACACGCTTTTCCCTCTCTGTGTCAGGTATTTTTTTGGGGAGGTGGTCTGGGATCTCTCCAGCCAAGCCCAGACCAGTCCAGGACCCCCATTCCCAGCCCTGGGATTCCTCTCCAGTTCTGGGATGCTGGCAGGGTGCCAAGGGAGGGGCTGTCTGGCCGTAGGTGAATCAGGGACCCCCCCAAACCCCGGCAGCCGCCCCCCCTGCCTCCCCCAGGTGTCTGGATCGGCTGTGGATGGGTGGAAAGTGTGGATCAGTGTCCAGTCGGGATCCACCGCCCCCATGGCTGGCTGGGACTGTGAGTCAGGGCAGATTGGGGAGGGGGGGGACGACGTTCTGGGGGTTCCTGGGCCCCTGGGGTTGCACCGCGCTGCTGTTTGGGGGGTCCAGGGTGGTCCCGGTGCCCACGGGGGGGGCAGGGACGCGGTGGGTGGGTGGGTTGTGCGTGGCCCGGCCCGGCGTGGGTGGCTCCGTGTGCTCTCCCGGGTGGGCTGTGGTCGGGGCTGCTCCGTGGGTGTCCTGCCCGGGCTGGGGGGGCTGCAGGGGGGGTTGGGGGAGCTGTCTGGGGGGGCTGTCTGGGGGGGCTGTCCCTCCTCCCACCCCCATGACGCACCCGGCCTGACGCGCTCGTCACACGAGTGGCCCGCGGTGACACCGGGGACAGGAATGGCCCCGTGACCTGCTGCCTCATCAGTGAAACGAGTTTCGGGAGCCTCAGCCGCCCTCGGGCCCTTTCCCTCGGGTTTTCCCAGGTGATCCCAGGGATGGCCGTGCCCCCATGGCCCCCCCAGCTCCCAGCTGAGACCCCCCCAGCTCATGTCAGGTGTGTCTGGGCAGACCCAAGGGGGGCCTTTGCTCTGTGTGTCCCCCCAGCTGCAGTGGGGGGGTCACAGTCTGGGCCACCCAGGGGGTGTTGCCTCCACCTTGTCCCTCGGGACCCCCAGGGTACCCTGGGGGGGTCACAGAGCTGGGTGGCCTCAGCTGGGGCTGTCACACCTTCCCCCTGTGCCCCCCCTGTGTCCCCAGCCCCAGAGGAGGGCACAGGGCACGTCCCCAGGCCACTCTGGGATGGCCACGGTGTCCCAGCCAGGCTGGATGGTCACTCTGTCCCTGCCAGGACACGGTGTCCAGCTGGGCAGGATGGTCCTGGCTCCCTCCCGGGGCTGGCACCGCTCCCGGCCCTGCTGGGACACTGCCCACACCTGAGCACAGCCCGTGCCCAGCCAGGGGGGTTCTGCCTCCAGGAGGGGGCCTGGGGGTCCCCACACCCCCACACACTTTCCCCCCAGCCTTTGGGTTCTCACCCCACTCTCCCTGTCCCCAAATCCAGCCCCCAGGGGAAGCTGAGGGAGAACCCGGGTGCCCCTGGCTGGAGCTGGGAGGGAATTCCCACAGCAGTGTGAGGGGATGGGGGCGTGGGGGGTTTTCCCAGGCTCTCCCTCTCCCCGTGGGTGGCTGGTCCCGGTTCCCGTGGCCTCGGGGAGCTGTGGTTTCTGTGGGGGTGGGGGGAAGCTCCATCCCATAACTCCGGGTCAGCCCCCACCCACGGCAGGGGGGCCGTGCCTCAGTTTCCCACAGAGCTTGGGGCAAGCCGGGGGTGTTCCTGGAAAGACCCTTTTCCACAGAAGGGTGGGGTGGGAATTTCTCCTTCCCCAGCAGCGTGGGGAGGCCACACACGGGTGGGAACCCCCAGCCCTGCACTCAAGGACCTCCCCAAAGGCCACAGTGTGCAGAGCCCCGGGGGGAGGTGGGGGCTGGAGCCCACCCCAAAAACCACCCAGGAGCGGCCGATCCCCCTCCCCGTGGGAACAGCTCCAGGAGAGCAGAGGGAAGAGCAAACACCGGTGACTTCAGATATTTTATTGCAAATAAATTTAAGTTCCTCACTCGGTATAAGAATAAACTCTGGAAAAGGTTCAGCTCAAGGGTCTCCAAGTGCAAAAGCAGCACCCCTGGGATGGGGGTGCAGGTCCATCTTGTGCAGATGTCGGTAATTCCTTGGAAAAAAAAAAGCAAGTTTTTGCAACAAAAAAAACTCCACCCCTCCGCAAGTCCTCGCCTCCATCGGGTCCCAGCTGCCAAAAATCCTGACAGTCTCCAGCTCCGGGGTCACCCCCCTGGGCTCTGGGGGTCCCCAGCTCCGGCCCCTGGGCCAGCACGACTCCTCGGCCGGCAGCTCTGGCCACTGTCCCTCTGGGCTCCAGCCAGTGTCCCTCCAGGCCCTGGCCAGTGTCCATCCAGGCTCGGCTCGGCTCGGCTCCCCCTCCATTCCCACCGCTGCGGCCGCGCTCCCTTTCCTCCTCCTCCTTCTCTCCGGTTAAAAAGAAAAATAAAATCGGTGGGTTCTTGGGTTTGTGGGTTGGAACTGGCTCTTGTTTTCTCCTTCGTTTTTATCCTGCTGGTTTATGTCGGCTTTTTTTGTTTTTTGTTTTTTGGGTTTTTTTTTAATCCTTCAGGTCCAGGCCAGGAAGGGCTCAGCGCTCCTGCAGACACACGTAGGGCACCCACTGGTTCCTGTCGCGGCTCTCGGCGCAGTAACTCGCCACCTCCGCCAGCCCCTGGCCCTTCCAGGCGTCCGTGTGCGGGTTCTGGGGGAGCAAGGAGCACGAGGTCAGTGCCACCAGCGCCCCGACACGTGGCCCTCAGCCCCGTCACCCTCCCCGGCCCCTGGCGCTTCGCCCGGCGCGGTCACGGGGCCGCATCACGATCCCCTCGCTCACCGTGACCAGCAGGCAGTGCAGGTCCCGGGGCTCGGCCCCCGGCTCGGGGTCGCCCCCGCCGAGGATGGCGGCGAGGCGCTGCATCCCGGACACGCGCAGGATGTGGATGTCGTTGTCGCAGCAGAACGCCTGGATGAGGGTGAAGTGGATCTGCAGGGCGATGTCGCCTTCGTCCTCCTCGTCGGTGGCCAGAACGCACAGCACGACGCTGTCGGGGTCCCTGTGGGGGGCACGGGGGGGCACAGGGGTCAGGACGGCTCTGGGTGGTGCAACCCCTCACCCCTGGCGCTGTCACCCCCCCGTGTCACCGGGGTCACCTCACTGAATGCAACCCCCCAGTGGCAGAACTGTCACCCCCCACATCACCGGGGTCACCTCACTGGGTGTAGCCCCCCACTCCGGAGCTGTCGCCCCCCATGTCACTGGGGGTGTCCCGTGTGTGACTCCCTCCCGGCGCTGTCACCCCCCCTTGTCACCTCCCTGTCGCACTGAGATATGGGGGGGCAGAACCCCCCAAAAGCAGCCTGGAATCCTGTCTCTACCCCCTCCACACCCCCATACAACCCCCCTGGCAAGAACCAGCCCTGCAATAACCCCTCTAGGACGGACCCCCACCATGCGAACCGCGCTGGTGCCGCCCGGACCACCCCGACAGACCCCCGCTGACAGAGCCCTGTCGCGATACTCACACATTCATGAGCTTGGCGGACTCGTAGACCCCGACCGTGAGCCGGTCCTGCCGCTGCGCTGCCACCAGCACCCGCTCCACCGCCTCGCTCACCGCCTGCATCCTGTCGCGGAGGAACGACAGAGCCGGTGAGCGCCGGCACCGACAACGACAGACACCCCTCCCGCACCCCCCAAAAACCCCGAGCTGCCCCAGACTTACTTGCTGCTATCGCAAGGCACCAGCTCCTCCAGGGTCATGGTGCAATTGTAATCCCAAGCGAGAGAAGGCAAATTCCAAGAGCAGTAATCCCGAGAGCGGCTATCAAGGAGGTGCCGCTGAGGTATCGAGGAGATATCGAGGAGATATCGCGGCTCTATCGCGATCGCGGCTCCCGCTCAGCCCCGGCCGCTCCTTCAGCTCGATCGCTCTGAGGCTCCGCCGAAACCGGACCGGCATTTTATAGGCTCCCACTGGGGGCGGGGCCTCGCGCGGCGCCCCCGCGGAGCCCATTGGCTGCCGCTGCGCGAGGCCGCCCGCGGCCGTGGAGCTGATTGGGCGCCGCCGGCGGGTCCCACGTGGGGACGAGTCGCGGGTGGGGCGCGGGGGGAAACCCGCGCCCTGAAACTGCCCCCCCCCCCCCAAAACCGGGAACGGGAGAAACGGGGGGGGAAAGAGAGGGGGATCGGCCCCAGGGGTCCGTCCAGGGGTCGGGGTCCGCCTCCGGGGATCGGTCACTGCACCGGGACTCGGCTCGTTGACCGGGGGCTGCATCGGGGGGTCGCGCCCGTGCAGAGGGGGGGGGGGTCTGCGAGGACGGGATCGGGATCGGGATCGGGATCGGGATGGGTCTGTGAGTCGGGGGCTGCACGGGGGGTCTGGTTCGTTGACTGGGGGCTGCACCGGGGGTCTGGGCGTGGGTCGGGGGCTTCACCGTGGGGCGGTTCGTTGACCGAGGGGTCGCTCCGTGCACCGGGGGCTGCACCGGGGGTCTGTCGTTCGAACGAGGGGCGGCAATTCTCGCACACGGTTCTGTCCGTGCACCGGGACCTGCGGCGGGGGCGGCGGGAAGTCGGTGTGCTCAGAACCGGGGGAAAACGGGGACACGCGGGGACCTTCGGGCTGCGGGGCGGGCGGCGGCCGCCACCTGGCGGGGACACGGGCCGGGCCCACGGGGACGCGCTCCCGGGGACGCGCTCCAGGCTCCCCGCGCACCCGCCGCCTCCCACGAGCATCCCGGGGTTTTGCACACCGGGTCTCCCCGTCCTGGCCCCCCGCTCCGGACCGGTGCGTGTCCGCGGGGTCGCGGGGAGCGCCCACGCTGTGCCTCAGTTTTCCACCCGCGTGGAACGTGTTCCCACCCTGCCACCTGCCTGAGGCGCTGCCGGCGCCTTGTGCGCGTCCCCACCGAGCCCTGTCCCCCCCCACCACCAGCCCCCACCGAGCCCCCGTGTCCGAGCACGGCAGCAACTCATCACACGGGTGGCGGCGCTCCCGCCTCTCGGACCTCCGCCCCAGCAGGGGGCGCTCGCTGCGCCACCGCAAAGCCCCCTGGGAAGTGTAGTCACACGCGTGCCCCCCGCCCGTGGGGTGAGGACTTCACTGCCCAGGGGGCTCCGCGCGTGGGGTGGGGGGGGCTGAGCTGGACCAGGGCTACCAAACCAGGACCGGGGCTACCAAACCAGGACTGGACCAGTCTGAGGGCGACCGGCTCTGGGTGGGGGGTCTGGACTAGCCCAGATCGAAGAGACAGGACGTGGCTCCCCCCGGACACTCCAGCGAGACCCCCAGACCCCCAGGCTCCCCCCAAACCCCAGCGAGGAGGAGGAGGGGGAGGAGGATGCTTGGCTGTGATGCTCATGGACTGGGACAGGACCTGGGGGTGCTGCGGGACAGGGGGGACCCCGCAGGAATGCAGAGGGACTGGGGAACCCTCAGGGGGGACCGGAGGGGGGGCTGTGAGACACCAAAGGATCCCACAGTGGGACTGAGGGACCCCCGGGGGGCGCGTGGGGGGGGTGCTGTGGGACACAAAGGGATGCGGTGGCACTGGGGGACTGCCCTGTGGATACTGGGAGGGCTGGGGGACAACAAGGCCCCCCGTGTCCCCCTGTCTGTCCCCATCTTTGCAATAAATCTGTTTGTGAGACCCACCTGCCCCCCTTTTCCCCCCCTCCCGTCTGCGCCGTGTCCGGGGGATGCACCGGGATGATCCAGCCGGGATGAGCCCCGTGTTTGCTCAGGGAATTGGCGGCAGCCTCTGCCCGGCTGCGGGGCCGGGGGGTCACCCTGGGGGTCCCTCCCTGGCTGTGGTGCTGACGTCCATCCCGCTGGCTCCTGCATCCCAAGGGATGCATCTCCCGGGGCTGTGTCCCCCCGTCCAGCCTGGTGACGGTGGCAGGGCTGGGGGGACACACAGCTCTGCGTCAGCGGGTGTTTGCCCAGGCCAGGGCCCGGGGGGACTGGGGGGTATAAAGCTGGGCCTGGCACTTCCATGAGAATCCAGGAAGGCTCCAGCACCGGGGACATGGGACACCCTTGGCTCTGCCTGCTCTGCCTGGTGGGCTTTGGCCTCGTCCTGCCGAGCACCCCCGAGCCAGTGCCGGGGGTCCTTTTCCCCCTGAGCCTGCCCGGGCAGAGCCGAGAGGAGACAGAGCTGGTAAAGGGGCTGGGGGAGTGGGGGGAGTGGGGAAGGGCGTCCCCAGCACCTCCTGTGTGGCTCTGGTCACCTCAGGGTGCTCCTGCTCCCACCACCCCTGTTGGGAGGCCGGTTCTGGCCGTGCTGGGGTGTTTTGGGGGAACTGGGGAGGGGGAAACTGAGCCCCCACCACTGGTTTTGTGCCGCTGCTGTCGGGCACTTGGGGGGCTCCTCGCAGGAGCAGCACGTGGGAATTGCTGCTTTGGGGTGGGGTCGTGGGGGGTGGGATGCACCCCAAACACTGCCCTGAGCCCCCTGATCCTGCCCCAGCCCTGATTCCTGACCGGGGTAAAGTCAGGCACGGGGGGGAAGGGGATGGGGATGGTCCTCCGTGGATGGGACAGGATCCTGAGGGACTTGGAGTGACAAGAACTCCCGGACATTCCCGAGGACTCTGGGTGATGCAAATCCAGATACCCTGGACGTCCTGGGGGCCTTGGGGTGACGAGGATCCATAGGCCGTGGACATTCCCGGGACTCAGGGTGACAAGGATCTGGAGGGCTCAGGGTGATGCAGATCCAGAGCCTCTGGGGGGCTCGGGGTGACCTGGCCCGGAGCCCTGAGCTGTCCCGGGAGCTCGCGGTGTCCCGGTGCGTGTCCGGCAGGTGGAGGTGCTGGAGAAGCTCGGGACCAGGGATCCGCCGGCGCTGGAGAAGAGGCTGAGCTGGGTGCCCTTGGTACGGCAGGGCTGGGGGGCGGTGGGTGCTCACCCTGGGCGTTCAGGGGGACCCCCAAGTCCCCCGAACTCCCTCCGGGTGCGGGGGCTGACGGTGCCGTCCCGCAGTGCGAGTCCTGGCAGCGGTGCGCGGTGCGGCGCGGGGCGCGCATCGGGAAGCTCTGCAGCTGCCCCCGCGGCACCTCCTGCAACCTCTTCATCCTCAAGTGCTCCTGAGGGATCGGGGACACCGGGGGACACCAGCTGCCACCCGCCTGTGCCCCGCGCAGGGGAGGGGGAGCCGTGGGCCCCCAGCCCCCTCCCCGCACCGGGATGGACCCGCACGGCACCCTCGGGTGCCCTGGGCTGTGGGGCTGGGTGGGACACATTAAATTATTGAATTCACCCTGCTGCCTGCTTTTTTTGGGGGGTATTTTGGGGTGCCAGCGCCCCTCTGCCGCCGTGAGGGGTTCTGAGCGTGGATGGGAAGGGTGGGTCACCCCAGGCTGGGATGGGATGCGGGGCAGGGGAGCGGGAGGGGGAACGATGCCAGAGAGGGAGCTGAGGGTTGGGTCTGGGGGGGCTCCTATTACGGTAGCGATGATCCCCGACCCTCCGGAGCCGGAGGGATGGAGCACCCGAGGGAAGAGGATGCGGGGGCTCCGCCGGCCCACCCCGCACCGCGCGGGGCCCACCCCTCCGCCCCACCCCGCCATTGCCCCTTTAAGACCCCGCCCCACGCCCACCTCCGCCCCTCCCACCCGCTCCCCTTCGTCCGTTGGCCATTGGCTGGCGGTGACATCAGTGGGCGGGCGCGGGGAGGTGGTGACGCAGGGGGCGCGGCCGTTAAGGGGGCGTGGCCGGCAGGCGGGCGGGGGGCGCCCGAAGATGGCGGCAGCTCCGGTGCCCGCGGCCCCTCCGGCCCCTTCGGCCCCGGCTCCCGCGGCATCCCCGGGGCCGCGCGGCCGCTTCTCCCTGCTCGCCATCGTGGGCGGCGGCTGCCACCGGCCCGGCCTCAGGGCCGCCGCGCTGCAGCAGCTGGAGCGAGGTGAGACCGCGCGATGATGCTCCGGCCGCGGAGGGTCTCCCTCCGTGAGGGTCTCCCCTCCCAACGTCCCTCCTCCCCTCCGCAGGGGCCTCCCGGGGTTGACTCCCCCACCCCGGGCAGCCCCCTCCTGCCCCAGGCCCCCCGGCATCTGCCCCTCCCTAAAATCCCAGGATCTGCCCCTTCCCTGCCCCGGGTCCCCCGGGATCTGGCCCTCTAAAATCCCAGGATGTGCTTCCCTGAAATCCCAGGATCTGCCGATTTTCCTGCCCCCAGGCCCCCAGGATCTGCCCTTCTGCTTTCAAGGATCTGCCCCTTTTCCTGCCCCTCAAACCCAGGATCTGCCCCCCCTCCCTCAGGCCCCCGGGATCTGCTCCCCTAAATTCCCACGATCTCCCCCAAAATCCCCACAATTTGGGTCTCCAAGCTTTTCTTCCTCCCCCAGCCCCAGACCCCCCAGGATTTGCTCCCCCCTGGATCCTCAGGCTCTGCTCCCCTAAATTCCCAGGATCTGCCCCTTTTCCTGCCCCTTGGCCCCAGGAATTCACCCTAAATGCCACAGGGATCCCCTCCAGCCCCCACATCCCACTCCTGTCCCTCCCTGAGCTGGGTGGGAGGGGTGTCTCAGGCCCTGACATCAAACACCCCACATTGAAGCAGACCCCCAAAATCCCAGAAATCCCCACATTGCCAGGACTGAGCCATTGTCCCCCCATGGCAGGACCCTGCAAGGGCAGCCCTGAACGTCCCCAAACCCCCCTCCAAAAACCCAAGCCTTGTGCAAGCCCCCGTTACGCCATCGCCCCCAGTTCGGTGACCGTTACTGGGAGCCGTTTGGGGGAGCTACCTGACCCCCCAACCCCCTGGGGGGCCCCGAGGGGTCGTTTTGGGGCTGCCCCTGGGTGTGCCAGGAGGACACAGGTGCCCACAGGTGGAGCCCGGCGTGCGCCGAATCCTCGGGCGCCGTTAATCCCATAATTACCCCCTTTGAGGAGGTGCTGGCAGAGGTGCTCCTGTGCCCCGGGGGTTGGGATTTGGGGCTGGCACAGCCGGTGCTGCCGTGAGTCACCGTACAGGGCGCTCACCTGCCGGGCAGGTGTCGGGGCCTTGGGATCCAGGGGGGTTTGGGGACCCCAAAAACCGGCTCGGGGTGAGATGAGAGGGGCAATATCGGGGGGGGGATGTTGTGGGGACAGTCCCCACCAGCACCGTGTGGGTGTTGGTGGGTGCTGAGCTCTGCCTTCCCCCCCTTCTCCAAATTTTTGGCCCCTGTTTTCCGCAGGGATCCGCTCGTGGGACATCGACCTCACCCTCTGCAACCTGGACGAGCAGCTGAAGCTCTTCGTGTCCCGGCACTCGGCCACGTTCTCCAGCATTGTGAGAGGTGAAACAGGGGGAGAAAGGGGGAAAAGTCCCCCCACAAGGTGGAGGGACCCCCCTGATTCCATGGGAACCACCCCCCGCCCTTCTTTCTGTGGGAACAGGCTTGGCTTTGTGCCCACCCCCCCCATGCAAACCCCGTGATGCCCCCACGTGAGGAACCGCTTCCTTCTGCCGGCACGGGGTGGGATGTGATTTTCCATGGGAGAAGGGAATGGAGAAGATGCAGCTGGGGCTGCTCCAGTGCCTTTTTCCCGCCCCTCCGTGTCCCACCCCCGGCAGTGCCAGTTTGGTCTCCAGTGGGTGGTTCCCTGCCTAGGAAGGGGGTGCACCCCCAGCTCCCCCCCAGGAGCACCCAGCGCTCGCTGTGTTATTTGGAGGGGCAGAAGGGGCTCCCCCAGCCCGCCCCCCCTGCCTTTCCTGCGCTCCCTGTGGCAGGAAGGACACGGGAAACGTGTCCTTTGGCCCCCGCGGTGTCCAGAGCGGGATCACGGCTGTCCCTCTTCCGCCGGAAAACTGGGCAGGCTCTGGCCTTGCCCCCCTCCCCGATCCCTCCTCGAGGCCCAGGTGGGGGTGCAGCCCGATTTTGGGGAGGGTGGGGGTCAGCCCTTGCTCCCGGCAGGTCAGAGGACCCTCCACCACCGCGGGGATGTGCTGGAGACCCTGGTGCTGCTCAACCCCTCCGACAAGTCGCTGTGCGACGAGGTGAGCCGGGAATGGCGGCCCTGGGGTGGATCTGAGCGCCGTCCCCGCGTCCCCTCTGTCCTCACATCCCCCCCCCCGTCCTCACATCTCCCTCCCCGTCCCCAGCTGCGGAACCTCATCACGGACGCGTCGCAGCACAAGCTGCTCGTGTTCGCGGGGCCCTGTGTGGAGGACACGGGCGAGCTGATGCTGCAGACCGGCTGCTTCTCCCTCCGGGATTTCATCCAGATCTTCACGGATAAGGAGGTGTGGTGCTCTGGGGGGGAGGGAGCCTGGGGAAGGAGCTGCCTGTCCCACCCCCTTCCCGGGCAGGCGCTGCCGGAGCCGCTGTCTGCGCACGTCGCCGGCGTCTGGGCAGGATTTGGGCACGGCAGCGGGAGGGGGATGGATCAACCACTGCTCTGAAGGGCTGCTGGAGTGTCCCCCCCTCATTGCCACACTGGGGGGGGGCCACATCCCCACCTTGAGCTGCACCAGGGCTGGGAGGGAACCAGAGAAGGGCCCCCCTTTGTGGGTACTGGGAAGGGGGGTGAGGCAGGGCCCCCCTGTGGCCACCACATTGCTGTCCCTGGTGCCACCTCCCCCCTGAAGCCCCGGCTGTCCCCGTCCCCTCGCAGGTGGGGGACATCCTGAGCTCCGCAGACCCCTCGGCCAAGGCCAGGCTGACCATCAGCTGCCCCGATTTTGGGGAGTGGAGGGACTCGGGCCTGGAGCATCACAACCTCCAGGACTTCATCGAGCTGCGCTACAACCCGGGCTGCGTCCTGCCGGAGATGGAGGGGCTGGAGGAGTTCATGGAGTACCTGTCGGAGTCTCTGGAGCCCCAGTCCCCCTTCGACCTCCTGGAGCCCCCCACCATGGTGGGATTCCTCAAGCTCTCCAAGCCCTGCTGCTATATCTTCCCGGGCGGGAGAGGGGACTCTGCTTTCTTTGCCGTCAACGGCTTCAACGTCTTGGTCAACGGGGGCTCCAACCCCAAATCCTCCTTCTGGAAGCTGGTGCGGCACCTGGACCGCATCGACTCCATCCTGGTGACGCACGCGGGCACGGACAGCCTGCCTGGCATCAACAGCCTGCTCCAGAGGAAGCTGGCCGAGCTGGAGGAGGACCCGTCCCAGTCCCAGAGCTCGCAGGGCAACGGGGACTGGGCCAAGAACCTCATCTCGCCGGAGCTGGGCGTCGTCTTCCTCAACGCCTCCGAGAAGCTGAAGGACATCGAGGGCAACTCCCGGGTGCTGAAGAGCTGCGACGAGGCCGCCCTGACCCTGCACTACCTGGAGAAATTGGGCATCCGCCCCAACCTGCTGGCCCGGGACAGCGGCCCCCGCGCCGAGCCCACCGTGCTCTTCCAGAAGATGGGAGTGGGCCGGCTGGACATGTACGTGCTGAACCCCGTGAAGGGCACCAAGGAGCTGGAGTTCCTCCTGCAGCAGTGGGCGGGGAACGGGTACCCCAAGGAGCAGGACCTGCCCCTGCAGTGCCTGACCTCGGTGTGCGTCCTGCTCGTCTGGCACCCCGTGAGCCGCTCCGAGAAGATCATCCGGGTGCTCTTCCCGGGCTGCACCCCCCAGGCCCGCATCCTGGAGGGGCTGGAGAAGGTGAAGCACCTGGAGTTCCTCAAGCACCCCGTGGTCACCAAGAACGATCTGAAGGGGGTGTCGGCGTCCCCGCCGGAGAAGCCGCTGAAGCAGAGGAGGGCGGAGAGCAAGGAGAGCCTGAAGTCGGGTTCCAAGCTCAGCCTGGTGGAGGCCGGGGCACCGGTGCCCAAGGAGAAGACTCCGAAGGTGGAGAAGAAGGATGTGAAGGCTGGGGCCAAGGAGAAGCCAAAATCCCTGGGGGAGACGACCAGAACAGGGTCGGAAGAGGAGAAAGCCAAGGATGCTCGAGCCAAGCCAGACTCTGCGGTGGAGAAGGCAAAGGCAGACGTGAAGGTGAAGCTGAACAAGGAGAAAGCGGCTCCCAAGAAGGAACCAGTTGCCAAGAAAGAGGAGAAGAAGCTGCCAAAGAAGGACGAGGGGGCCGAGGGGAAAGGGGAGGCCAAGAAGGAGGTGAAGGTGGTGAAGAAGGAGGCGAAGGCCGAGACACTGCGGAAGGACACGAAGGAGAGCAAGGCAGAGGCCAAGGCTCCGGCCAAGATTCTGGCACGGAAAACGCCGGTCCCGGAGAGCCGAAAGCCCCTGGCCAAGGCCGGCAGCATCAAGAAGCCGCCGCCCAAGAAGGAGCTGGAGAAACCCAAGGGTAAAACCCCGCGGGAGGGGGGTGCCAGGAAGGATCCAGGGACCTCAGATGGCTCCAAGTCCTCCTCCCCCGAGGACATGCTGCCGGAGGCCGAGCGGGAGCCAGGATCCGGCGGGAGGAGGAGGAAGGAGGAATCCACGGACGAGGGCATCGCCACGGCCGAGAGCGAGCTGGAGCCTTTGTCCCTGGAGAACGGGGGGCCCAGGCGGCCGGGGGACTCCTCCTGCCTGGAGAACGGCCTGGAGGACCCCGACAGCCCCCAGCGCCTCCGCTACCTGGAGAGCAGCCCCCTGAGGGCCGTGTGCCCCCCCTCGCCCATGGCCAAGACCCCCAAGAGCGACCGCAGCGTCAACTTCGACCTGACGCCCACCGGGCTGCTCAACCACGGCCCCGAGGGCGCCGAGGACCCCTGCGGGAGCTCCGAGGAGAAGACCCTGGAGATGATGTCCCCGGCCAGCTCTGGGCCGGCCAGCGCCGGGCACACGCCCTTCCACCAGTCCCCGGTGGATGAGGGCGCGGAGGAGCCGGGCACCGGCACCGCCCGGCAGCCCAACGCTTGGCTGGCGGGCGGGGGCAAGGCCGGGCAGGACGGCTCCGGGCAGGAGAAGCAGGCGGGGTGTCTGTCCCTCAGCCCCTTCAAGGATGAAGTCCCCGACGTGTCCCCCACCATCACCACGCCCTCGCTGCCGGCCGAGGTGGGCTCCCCGCACTCCACCGAGGTGGACGAGTCGCTGTCGGTCTCCTTCGAGCAGGTGCTGCCGCCGGTCAGCGAGTCCCCCCCGGAGGAGGGCCGGCGCTCCCGGGGCACCGGGGACACGCCGGAGCCAGAGCCCGCCAAAGGGGGGCTGTCGCTGCCACTGCGGCCCTGCCACCACCCGCCCTGGGCCGATGGGGACACGGCACCGCGGCCCGGCCGCCGCTCCGAGTCCCCCCACGACGTGGACCTGTGCCTGGTGTCGCCCTGCGAGTTCGAGCACCCCAAGTCCGAGCGGTCGCCCTCGGCCGCCGCCAGCCCCCGGGAGCTGTCGGACAGCGACCCGTCACAGGAGCTGGCACCGCCCCGGGGCCGCCCCGGGGAGACCCCCCCCACCTCCGTCAGCGAGTCCCTGCCCACCCTCTCCGACTCCGACGTCCCCCCGGCCACCGAGGACTGTCCTTCCCTCCTGGCTGACGGGATGGAGTCCGATGAGGACTCGGAGCGGCCGCCCCGCGCCGTGGCCAGAGCCTGCGACCCTCTGCCGGCCCCCCTGAAGGACCCCTGCCCCATCCCCGCCCAGCCTGGCATCTGCATGGTGGACCCCGAGGCGCTGCCCCCCGGCAGGAAGGAGCAAGGCAAGGTGAAGAGGATCCCGTCCCGCGTGGGCTCCGCGCCCCCTGCCCTGAAGGCTGAGCCCCCCCGACACCCCTCCTCGGCCCCCAAGGCCAGGGGTCCCGCCAGCTCGGCCCGGGACAGCGGGGACAAGGCCAGGCCGCCCCCTGTGGACAAGAAGGGCCCCTCCCTCGGGGACCCCCGCACCCCTGGGACCACCCGTGGCGCTGGAGCCCGGCCGGCGGCGGGAGCGGGACGGGCGTCACCCGCAGGTACGGGGTGTGGGACGGGGGGGCTCCCGCTCCGGGGTCCCTGTGGGACACCAGCAGTGGGTTTGGGGGGATCAGGGGCTGCTGCAGACCACGGTGTGTGTCCCCCCACCCTGCAGGCACACGGGCTGCAGCCCCCCAGGGCCCCCCCGTCTACGTGGACCTGGCGTACCTGCCCGGCTCGTGGAGCGCCCGCACCGTGGACGAGGAGTTCTTCCGGCGCGTCCGCTCCCTCTGCTACGTGGTCAGCGGGGACGACCACCTGAAGGAGGGGGTGCTGCGCCCCCTCCTCGACGCCCTCCTCAGCGGCAAGCACCAGTGGGGCATCGACATCCAGGTGAGCCCCCACGGGTTCCTGGGTGGGGGGATCGGCCCCTTCCCCGTGTGGGTGGGGGTGACGAGGGGTCCCCGGTGTCTCCACAGGTGACCCTGATCCCCACCTTCGACTCGCTGGTGATGCACGAGTGGTACCAGGAGACCCACGACCGGCAGCAGGAGCTGGGCATCACGGTGCTGGGCAGCAACAGCACCGTGGCCATGCAGGATGAGACCTTCCCCGCCTGCAAGGTGGAGTTCTGAGGGTGGGGGGGGACACAGCGTGGGCTTCACCCCTCCCCCCTCCTCCTCTGGGAGCCCCCCCCTCTCCCTCCCTCCCCACTCAGGGCTGTGAAGCCGCTGTGGGTCGGAGGGGAGGGAGAGGGGGCTCTTCTGGGGGGATCTGGGGTTGTGCCCCATCCCCCCCAAGGACCAGGGGGGGCTCCCTGAGGTTCCCCGAGCCCTCAGCCCCCCCACACCACACCCCCCACCGCGTGGTCCCCGCATGCCCACGCCAGCCACGCTCTGCACCCGCCGCCAGCCCGGGGAGGGGGTGAGTGACCAGCTGGGGAGGGGTCACCCTGCTTTGGGGGGATGGGAGGGGGCAGCTTATAAACCCCCCCTCATCCAGCAGCGGTGCTGAGCCGTTCCCCAACGGGCAGCTCTATTTAACAGGGTAAATTTTGGTGTTCTGTTGTTTTATCCCCTTCCCTGGACAAGCCCCCTCTGCCCCCCCCATACCCACTGCCCTGCTCCCCCTGGGGTGGGGGGCAGCTCTCCTTTTGGGGGGGGACAACCTTGGGGGTCCCATCTCTGAGGGGGGCAGGAGCCTGAGGGGCTGCTCCTGCAGCCTTGTCCCTGGCATTGTGACCCCCCCCTAAAAAGTGGGTGTTTCCCCCCTCCCCAAAAGCAGATTTTCCCCCCACAAACACCTCATGTGCAGCAGTGGGGGGGGCCCATCCTCCCCCTGAGACCTGACAACTCGCTGCACTGATGGCTCTTACCCCCCCAGCAGCAGATTTTGGGGGGAGCTGGGGGAAGGCCCCCCCTCCCTTACCCTCCAGTTTTTGGGTGAGGGGGTGGGAGGCAGCCCCCCTATCCACTCCCACCCCCCCGAGTTGCTGAAAGCTGTTCAAAACCAAACGTCACGTGCAATTTTTAAGGGGTTTTATGAGAGGAGAGCACGGGGGGAGGGGGCTGGGCTGGGAGTGGAGGGGTGAGGGGCAGGACGTGACCCCCCCCTCCTCCCCACACCCCTCCCAATCCCCACCCGGGACAAACACTAACCCGTTTTGTAGGAGGCTCCTCGATGGCTCTTTTTGTAATGACTTTTTAAGGAAAAAAAAAGGAAAAAAAATAAAGCAAGATGAAAATAGTGAAAACTGAACAAACCAAACCTTTTTTTTTTTTTTTTTTTTTTTTTTGGGGGGGTGGGGAGGAGGAGGGAGGGTAGTGGTGGGGGTGGTGTTATTTATCTGTGCCCCCCACCCTGGTGCCCGTGGGGGCATTTTACCTTTGATTGTATCGTCCTACGTGTCCGGGGAGGGGGCACTGAATGTCTCACCTTTAGTGCTTTATATATTTCTTTTTTTGGCTGGAAGGTTTGGAGGTTGTGGGGTGTTGGGGGTGGGGGGCTGTGACACCCCCCCCCCCCAGCCCCTGCCCATGGACCCAGCACACTCTCCCCGTCTTGCACGCCACGATCCCGTTTGGCAAATGTGTGGAAAACGAGCATTAAAGAGGATAATTCCCAGTTATTTTTGTCTCTTGTGTTCTGGGGGGGTCCCCTGGATTTGGGGGGGGTGGTTAAGACTGGGTTGGGCTCAGTGTGGGAAGGGGGATCTGGGCTGGGAGAGGAGTTGGGGAGCTTTGGGGGGGGTCCCATGGATTTGGGGTGTTTGGGGGGGGGTTCCCCTGGTTCTTGGGGGGGATGTGAAGGCTGGAGTGGGCTCAGCCCTGGGGGGCGTGGGGGGCTCTGGGGTTGCAGCCGGTGGTGGGAATGGGGTTGGGGAGCCTGGGGGGGATGCAGGGTGTTGCCCTGGGGGGGTTGGAGAGTGGCCGGGGAGGGCGGCTGCTCTGCGGGGCTGGTGCGGCAGCGCCGAGGCTGAGGCTGGATGCGGGGTTGCCATGACAACTGCATCCCCATCCCCATCGCTGCCATCCCCATCCCCATCGCTGCCATCCCCATCCCCGCCGCCCCCGGCCCGCAGAGGAGGGGGCTGCAGCCGCTGCTCTCGGCCCCCGCAGCGTGGGGAAGGGGGGCTCCGGGGGTTCTCCAGCATCGCCACCCCCTTGGGACACCGCGGGGTCACCGAGGTGACAGTGACCGCGGTGGCAGCGCCAGCAGAGGCCCGATCCTGGCTGAGCCGTGCGTGGGGTGGGGAGGGGTCCCCCACCCACCGCCTCCTCCATCCTCAGCCCTCCCCGACCCCACCGGGGCCGCCGCGGTGGCAGCGGCTCCTCCTGGCAGTGCCACCCCACGGCGGGGACACCTGCCAGGTGTGGACGGGACAAAAGGGACCGTAACAGGAGCCGCCGCGTGACGTCCCCGCTGCCCCGGCTCCGGTGGCACCGCGGGCTGGTAGGGTTGATGTTTGGTTGATTCCCGACGGGAATGTGCTCCCCCCCCTCCCCGGGTCCCCCCACCCGCCTCGGTGCCCGCAGCTGCGCCGGTGTCAGCCGGAGCTGGGGCATGAGCTCAGCGGCGAGCGCGGCACCGGGTGGCACCGGGGCGCGGGGGGGGCGAGCCCGGCACCGCAGAGGGTGCGGTGGCGGCCGGCGGGTGTCGTGGCGGTGGGTGTACCGCGAGGAGCCCCGTGAGAGCCGGGGGGAAGGGGTGGCAGCGCGGGGTGTGGCAGCCCGGGGAGCGGGGTGACACCCCCACGGACGGTGACAGCCGCGGGGACGGCTCGGCGGTGCAGGCGGCTCCTCTCCCGCCACCCATCGCTCCGCTCCCCCCGCACCGCTCCCGCTCCCGCCCCTCCCCGGGCGCTTTTCGGGGCGGCGGCCGCTTTAAAAGATGCAAATGAGCCCCCTCCCCGCGCTCGGCGCGGCGGCGCCTCAGCCAATCAGCGACAGCGGTTGGGGGCTGCTGTAACCGCTGCCGGGCGCGGCAGCCAATGGGGGCTCGGCGCGGCGGGAGGGGGCGTGGCCGGGGCGGCCGCGGCGCGGTCCCGGTGGCGGGGCCGGAGCGGGAGCGGGGCCGGGGCGGGGGCGGTGGCTGAGGCGGCCCCGCAGGTGAGTCCCGCGGGGAGCGACCCCCGCCCGCCCTCCCGCGCCCCGCAGCGGGGTCCTGCCGTGCAGCCCCCGCCGTGCAGCCCCCGCCGTGCAGCCCCCGCCGTGCCGCTCCCGCGCGGTGCCCCCCCGCCGCCGCCGCCGCCCCCGCAGCTTCATCCCCTGCTGCCCCCCTCAGCCTGCCCCCCGCGCCCCCCTCAAGCGCAGCACCCCCCGCTGCAGCTCACCCCGCCCCGCAACCCCTCCCATCCCCCTTCCTTTTAATAAAGCCCCTCTCCCCGTGCACCGGCGCGGCGCCCCCTCCCCAAAATCCCGCTCCCGGTGCTGCCCGCACTGCCCCGTTCCCCCCGCGCTCCCCCCTCCCCGAGACCCCCGCGCTGCAGGTGCAGGAGCTTCGCTTTAGCGCTTTCCCTCCTTTATTTGGGGGGGGTGCACGCCCCGATCCCTCCTCGGTGCCTCCCGCTGCCCCGGGGGGGTTTTGGGGGTGCACATTCCCCCCCTGCGCCCCCTCTCCGGCTCAGGTGGGGCCGTTCCCCGAGCTGGGCCCTCCCAAGCCCCCCGCGCCCCTCGGGGGGGTCCCCGCGCCCCCCGCGCCCCTCTGAAGGTCACGGCTGCGGGTGCTCGGAGCTCGCCCGGGTGGGGTGGGGGGGGCGCGGGGGGTCCCGCGGGGGTTCTGCCGCAGCCCCCCCGCCCCGCACCCCCCGTCCCGCTCGGGGACTCGGTGGCCGCGGCCACCTCCCCATCCCCGGGGGACTTTGGCCGGCTCGGGTTCGTGGCGTTTGCGGCCGCCCCCGGGGGGGTTGGGGGGTCTGCCGGGCCCTGAACGCCCCCCCCAAGCCCCCCCCCATCTCTCTCCCCCCCTACACTTTGACAGGGGGGAAGTGGGGGGGGCCACGCTGAGCCCGCCCCGCTCGTGACACAGGTGGCTGAGCCCGTGCGGAGGGACCGACGGATCCGGGGGGCTCGGAGCGGGTTTGGGGGGGGGGGGGCTGCAGCGTGCCCTGACTCCCCCTTTCCCCCCTTCCAGACCCCCCAGCTTCGCCGAGGATGATCGGGGGGGCCCCGCGAGCCCCCCAAGAGCCCAGGGTGAGTGCGTGTGGGGGGGGCCCTCCCCGTCACACCAGCGAGGCGCGAATTTTTGGGGTTTCCTGTTTTTCTGCGGTGCATGATGGGGAGCGGGGCCGGGGGGGGGACACAGCCGGGGTGGGGGGCACAGCCTTGGGGGGGCTCAGCTATGGGGGCCTCCCGCTGAATGCTGGGGGGGGGGGGCTGCTCCCCTGGGTGACCCCCAGGATGGCACATTTGGGGGTCGGGGAGGGCGGGGGGGGGGGGGGTCCGGACAGCTGGGTCCCCTCTTTGTGGGAGAGGGGTGTTTTGGGGGGCTGTTTTGGGGGGGCTGGGGGCCACGGGCACGGCCGGGTGTGGGAGCAGCCTCTGCCGCACGGAGCAGCCGCTCATTTATTATTGATCTGCGTATCTGGTGTCGGGCCGAGCGCTGCCCCGGGGGCCCCCCCCGGACCCTCCACAGCCCCCCCCGGCACCCCTGGGTGACACACACCTTGGGGAGGGGTCCGCGGTGGGAAAGGGGGGGGCGGCACAGGGGGGAGCCTGCGGTTTCCATGGCCACGAGGCTGCGTTTTCCCGGGAAAACCGATAAATAGCGGTGCGTGCAGGCGCGGTGCGGGCAGGGGGGCTCCGCTCAGCGCCCCCCAAAATCCCGCCGCTGAGGTGCCCGTGTCCCCCCAGGGCGCTGGGAGCTGAGCTGTGGGGGTCCCCGCGCCCCCCCCCTCCAAGATGTCCTACTTCACCGAGCACTTCTGGGTAAGCCTGGACCCCCCACCCTTGGGTGTCCCCCACCCTTGGGTGTCCCCCACCCTCTGGGCCGACTGCAGAGGGCCCCTCACCCTGGGGAGGGGGTGGTTTTCAGGGCCTGACACCTTTGTTAACGCTGCAAATTCATTGCTGGGGCGGAGGGGGGGTGATGGGTTGTGGGGGGGGGTCTCGCAGTGCCATCCCCGCCCCTGCCCTGGGGGTCCCTGTCCCCCTGCCCTGGGGGTCCCTGTCCCCCTGCCCTGGGGATCCCCGTCCCCCTGCCCTGGGGATCCCCGGCCTTCCCAGGTGCCCCGGGCAGGGGGAAGTCGCGTGGCCGGTGCTTCCTGGTCTGTCCCTGCCGGGGTCTGGCAGCTGCTGGCACCTTCCTCTTCCTCCTGCCTCAGTTTCCCCCTCCCTACCCCCTTCATGGTGCCACCTGCACCCCCAGCCCGGCCGGGACAGGGGGGGAACCACCCCCGCAGGGTGGGGGACACCCAAAATAACCCCCAGTAACAGCCGGGTTCAGCCCAGCCCTTCCTGTCTCTGCCCCGCGGGAGCATCTGGGCATCCCTGGGGGCATCTGGGGAAGGGTGGGGGGCTCAGCACCCCCCTGTGCCCCCCGGGAGGGGCCTTCAGGCCACCCCAAAGATGCTTCCGGGTGGTGGCACCGTGCTGGGAGAGGGGGTGTGTGGGTGGGGGGTGCTGGGTGGGGTTTGGGAGCTGAGCTGGGGCTGGGGGGGTGTCCCCTGGCAGGGCGAGAAGAACCACGGCTTCGACGTGCTCTACCACAACATGAAGCACGGGCAGATCTCCACCAAGGAACTGGCTGACTTTGTCCGGGAGAGGTACCGGGGACGGGGTGGGGTCACCTGGGGGGGAGGGGGTCCCTGGAATCACCGTCTCCATGCCCAGAGCCCCCTCCCCGTCGTCCCCAGGGCTGCCATCGAGGAGAACTACGCCAAGGCCATGGTGAAGCTGTCGAAGATGGCCACCAACGGGACCCAGCTGGGGTACGAGGGGGGGTCTGGAGCACCCTGAGGTGACGGGGGGGACCCCGCTGATCCTTCCCACGCCCCCCCATCCCACTCCATCCAGGACTTTCGCGCCGCTGTGGGAGGTTTTCCGCATCTCCTCGGACAAGCTGGCGCTGTGCCACCTGGAGCTGATGAAGAAGCTGCACGACCTCATCAAGGAGATCTCCCGCTACGGGGAGGAGCAGGGCCGGGTGCACAAGAAGGTACCGTGTGTGTCCCCCCCCCCTTTCCACCCCTTTCCCCCTCCCCAGAGCGCCCCAGAGCCCCCTGCCCACCCCACCGTGCCCCCCTCCAGTCCAAGGAGGAGGTGTCGGGGACGCTGGAGGCCGTGCAGCTCCTCCACGGGGTGGCCCAGCTGCTGCCCAAGTCCAAGGAGAGCTACCACAGCAAGTGCCAGGAGTACGAGCGGCTGCGCAAGGAGGGCACCAGCCAGAAGGAGATCGACAAGGTGAGATACCCCCCCCCCTTCCCCAAAATATCCCCATCCCCCTCCCAGAGAGCCCCTGACCCCCTCCCCGGGGGTCCCCTGCTGGTAGCTCCTGTCCTCGCCTTGATAGTGCCTGACTCCCCCTAAATGGTCCCTGTCTTCCTTGTGGATGGTCCCTGTCCCCCCTCAGTGGTCCCTGTCCCCTTCCCCCGTGGTTCTTGTCCCCCTCCCTGTGGTCCCTGTCTCAACCCTCAGTGGTCCCTGTCCCCTTCCCTGTGCTCCCTGTCCCCTCTCTGATGATCCCTGTTACTCCTGTGGATGATCCCTATCCCCTTCCTGGTGGTCCCTGTCCCGTCCCTGATGTTCCCAGTCCCCCTGGGATGGTCCCTGTCCCCTCTCTGCCGATCCCTGTCATTCCCATGGACGGTCCCTGTCCCCGTGGATGGTCCCTGTCCCCTCTCTGACGATCCCTGTCATTCCCATGGATGTCCCCTGTCCCCGTGGATGTCCCCTGTCCCCGCTGTCCCCCCGGGGTGCCGCAGGCGGAGCTCAAGTCCCGGAAGGCGGGCGAGGCTCTGCGCAGGGCGGTCGACAAGTACAACGCGGCCCGCGCCGACTTCGAGCAGAGGATGCTGGACTCGGCCATGGTGGGCACTGCTGGGGTGGGAATGGGGGGCACTGCTGGGATCTGACCGTGGTGGGCACTGCTGGGGTGGGAATGGGGGGCACTGCCGGGATCTGACCGTGGTGGGCACTGCTGGGGTGGGAATGGGGGGCACTGCCGGGATCTGACCGTGGTGGGCACTGCTGGGGTGGGAATGGGGGGCACTGCCGGGATCTGACCGTGGTGGGCACTGCTGGGGTGGGAATGGGGGGCACTGCCGGGATCTGACCGTGGTGGGCACTGCTGGGGTGGGAATGGGGGGCACTGCCGGGATCTGACCGTGGTGGGCACTGCTGGGGTGGGAATGGGGGGCACTGCCGGGATCTGAGGTGGTGGGCACTGCTGGGGTGGGAAGGGGTGTGGGATGCAGGAACTGGGGGCCCAGGACACTCCTCAGGCTCCCAGTGAAGGGGTGGCAGGGAGCAGGATGATCCAGCCTGGCACAGCATCCTTCCATGGGGACGTGCCACCCTGGATGAGCCCCATTCCCTCTGGAAGCGCCACTTTGGATGATCCCAGTTTTCTGGGGGGTGTTGGCACTCGGGGATGTGCCAGCCCGGCAGAGCCCCACTCCTTGGTGATGCCAGCCCTTGGGAATACCCTTCCCTTGGGATATCATCCCTTGGGGATGTGCCACCCTATCCAAGGCCCTTTCCCTGGTGATGCCACCCTGACTCAATGCCATTCCTTGGAGACATTCCCCACCTTCCTGACCACCTGGAGATGCTGTCCCTTGGGAATGAGCCACCCTGGCCTTGCCAACAACCTGGGGACATCCCACCCTTCCCAGACTTCCCTCTGTGTCGGCACACCGACCCCCTGGGGGTGTCCCACCCTTCCCAAACCCCCTTCCCGATCCCTGGGGACATCCCACCCTTCCTGACCCCTCCTCTTTCCTGCTCCAGCGCTTCCAGGAGGTGGAAGAAGCCCATCTCCGCCACATGAAGGGTCTCATCGGCTCCTACTCCCACTCCGTGGAGGACACGCACGTCCAGATCGGGCAGGTGGGTGCCAGCTGGGTGAACCCCACCCCCCGTTCCCCCCCTTTTTTCCTCCGTGTCTCATTTGTGTCCCTCCCCCTTTTTTTTCCCCCCCCAGGTCCACGAGGAATTCAAGCAGAACGTGGAAAACATCGGCACGGAGATGCTGCTCCGGAGGTTCGCGGAGAGCAAGGGAACAGGGAGAGAGCGGCCAGGTGAGACGGGGGGGATCCCCCCCTTTGCCAGGATGGATCCACCATCCTGGGCTGATCCCTGATCCACGGCAGGAGCGCTGGATTTCGACGAGTACCGGCTGGCTCCAGCGCAGGAAGGCAAGTACGTCTGCATCCAGCTGGGAATTCCGGGGGGTGGGGGGGCTGTTCCTCACTCCGTCCCCCAATTTCCCAGGACCCAAGAGGAGCCGGAGTAAAGCCTTCCGGATCCCTGGGCTGAGCCGTAAGGAGAGGGAGCGTGATGCTGTGTAAGATCCTGCATCCCACATCCCAGTGCTTCACATCCCAAATCCCAGTGCTTCACATCCCCCATCCCAGTGTCCTCACATCCCCCATCCCAGTGCTTCACATCCCACATCCCAGTGTCCTCACATCCCTGCGTCCCAGTGTCCTCGTGTGCCTACACTCCTGCATCCGGCATTCCTGCATCCCTGCATTGTTGCATCCCTCGTCCTGCACCCCTCAATTTCTGCGTCCTTGCATCCCTGCACCTGGAAATTCCCATATCCCTGTCTTCCCACATCCCCGCATTCCCACATCCCTGCATTCCCACATCCCTGCATTCCCACATCCCTGCATTCCCACATCCCTGCATCCCCACATCCTGCATCG
Source organism: Pyrocephalus nanus (assembly GCA_038380795.1). Classification (NCBI taxonomy): domain Eukaryota; kingdom Metazoa; phylum Chordata; class Aves; order Passeriformes; family Tyrannidae; genus Pyrocephalus; species Pyrocephalus nanus. The sequence goes on along the minus strand of CM076287.1, from coordinate 5,256,999 downwards.
CTTCCCTGCTTTGGTGTCTAACCCTTCCCCTGTCGTTCCCCAGGGAGTCCCCGGATAACGACCTGGTGAGTATCCCAGTGCCAGCCCCGGGCTCGGCATTCCCGCTCCGGGAGCGCTGGGAAGCCGGAGCCTGTCCGGGTGTGTCCCGCAGGGCTGCCCGGAGGTGGACGAGGACGGATTCACCGTGCGCCCCGATGTCACCCGCAGTATCCTTGGGCTGGGACAGGGAGGGGGGATTGTTGGGGTGTCCCGGGGGGCGTTCCAAGCACTGGGAATTGCCTTGACCTGGGGGGGCTCAGCCGAGGCGGAGAATCCCGGCTGCTCCTCCAGCGACTCCGACTACGACGAGGACGAGCCGCGCAAGTTTTACGTCCACATCAAACCGGTGCAGCCCCGGGAGGGACCTGGGAACGCCGAGGCCTCCGTGGAGCAGCTCAAGGCCACCGTGGGGAACCTCATCCTGCCCCCTGGAATTGGGGTGAGCCTGGGGGGGGATTTTGGGACCCCTGGGAGTGTAGGGAACCTCATCCTGCCCCCTGGAATTGGGGTGAGCCTGGAGAGGGGATCTGTGGGACCCCCGAGACCACCAGGGCCATCTGACCACCCCTGTCCCCTTCTCTTGCAGGGCACTGTCAGGCGGCAGGCGTCACGTGAGTGTCACCATGGGGATGTGCCAGACCCTGGGGACGTCCCCCAGCCCTCCTGAGTGACCCCAGAGCCTTGGGGTCCCTGTGGCTCTGCGTCCCCTAACGCTGCCTGTCCCTGTCCCCCTGCAGGACATGTGGCATCCCTGACCCCAGCCCCAAGTGACACAGACCCTGAGGGGACACTGGCGGCGGGTGAGTCTGGGCTGGGGGGTCCTGGGGTTGTGGGGGAGTCCCAGGAATAAGTGGGGGTCTTGGGGGGGGATGCAGTGGCTCTGCAGTGTCCCTTCTCCCCACAGGTGACAGCACAGGGAGGGGTGTCCCTGCAGCACAGGTGAACAGGTACGTGGGGTCAGGGAGACATTGGGGTGCCATGGGGTGGTCCCCCCCATCCCTGGGGGGATCCCGGTGGGCACTGAGCCCCCCGCTCTGTCCCTGGCACAGTGGCCCTGGGAAGATCCCCCCGGACTCGGTGCCCCCCGCCGCTCTCTTCGGGCCCCCCCTGGAGTCGGCGTTCGAAGCCGAGGATTTCCCGGGTGAGGATCTGGGGGGCGGGATGGGGGGATATCTGGTGTGTCCCCCCTCCCCTGCCCCTCACAGTGCTCTGACCGAGGGTCTCCTGCAGCCCCCCGTGCCTACGTCCTCACCTCGTCCTCCTCGCCCTTCTCCTCCTCCTCCCCGGAGAACGTGGAGGACTCTGGCCTGGACTCGCCCTCTCACCCCGCGCCCGGACCCTCCCCGGACTCCAGACCCTGGACCCCCCAGCCGGGGACGCCGCAGAGCCCCCTCCCCAAGCAGGGCGACCTCCCGGACCCCCCCCCGCCCCCTGGTACCCGGGACCCCGGTTCCTGGGCCCCCCGGCCCCGCAGCCCCTCCGGCCGCCTCCCCGAGCCCCCCAACTTCGCCGTGTTCAGCGGCCCCGGGGCCGAGGGGCTCTGGGGGGACGGGGGGGCTGCTCCCCGGGGCCGCAGCCGCTGCCTCAGTGGCCCGGCCCCCCGGGAAGCCCCCTCGCCCGACCCTTTTGGGGAGCCCCCGCCCTGGGTCAGACCCCGCAGCCCCGGGGGGGACCAGCCCCCGCTGACGTGTCCTTCCTCCAACTCGGCCTCCTCCTCCTCGTCCTCGCCGGCCCCTCTGAGTGGGGGGGAGTCCTCCAGCCCCTCTCCGTGGACCTGCCAAGGGTCGGGCACGAGGCTGAGCGAGGGGGGCACGTCGGGACCCTCCACGTCACAGTCAGAGCCGGGTGAGTGGAGGGGGCAGCTGCCCTCCAGTACCCCTGACCCTGCCCCCTGTTACCCTTACCTGTGCCCCCCACATCGCCCTAAACACTGCCCCTTCCCAACCCATCTGAGAACAGGGCTGAGCCCTGCTCAGCTCATGGCACTGATGAGCCCCTACAGGAACACCCCTGCGTGTCGTGCCATGGCAGGGCTCCCTCCTCACCCCCCTACTCGTGTCCCCCCCCAGATTCTCTCCCCGCCTGGCCCAGCGCAGCCCCCCGGGACGTCCCTCTCGTGGCCCCCCCTCGGCGCTCCCGCGCGAAGCGGCCGCCGGCCGGCCCTGCCGTGGGCAGCAACAGCGACCTGGTGCGTGCCCGGGGCTGGGGGGGGCTCAGGGCCGGGCTGTGGGACCCCCCACGGGGGGAGCTCTGAACCCAGACCCCCCCTCCCTGCCCCTGCCTTGCCTTGCAGTCCCGCTCGCTGAGCCCCTCGCCCTCCTGGAGCTGCGGCCCCTCGCACTCGGCGCCCGCCAGCCTGAGCGAGCGCGGCTTCTTCGCCGCGTCCCAGCCGGCCCTCGGTGGGTGCTGGGGGGGACTCGGGGGGCGCAGGGTGGGGGTCCCACCCGTGCTCTGACCCCTCTGCGTGCCCCCCACCCCGCCCAGGGCTGTCCCGGGGTCCCAGCCCCGTGGTGCTGGGCTCGCAGGACGCGCTGCCGGTGGCCACCGCCTTCACCGAGTACGTCCACGCCTATTTCAAGGGCCGCGACGCCGACAGGTACGATGGGGGGGAGTCCTTGGGGGTCCCCCCAGCCGCTGTGTCCTGCCTGGGGCACCCGCTGACCCCCGGCCTGTCCCGGCAGCTGCCTGGTGAAGGTGACGGGGGAGCTCACCATGTCCTTCCCCGCCGGCATCGTCCGCGTGTTCAGCGGCCCCGCGGCCCCGCCGGTGCTCAGCTTCAGACTGCTCAACGCCGGGGCCATCGAGCACTTCCTGCCCAACACCGACCTGCTCTACAGGTGTGGGGGCACGGGGACACCCTGCATGGCAGGGGATGGCGGGGCAGGGGGCACAGGGAGGGGATGGGTGCAGCGATGGGGGGCTGGCGGTGGGGTACGCGTGGTCCCTGGGGGTCTGGGTGTGCTGGGGAGCCGGTGGGTGCCGCTGGGTATGGGGGTGCCGCGTTCTGGGGGTGCCCAGGCCCTGCTGCCCCCTCTGAGCCCGTGCCCCCCCAGCGACCCCTCCCAGAGTGACCCCAGCACCAAGGACTTCTGGCTGAACATGGCAGCGCTGACGGGGCACCTGCAGCGGCAGGCGGAGCAGAGCCCGGCCGCCTCCTACTACAACGTGGCTCTGCTCAAGTACCAGGTGAGCCCCCGGGTGTGGGGAGAGCTGGGACCGCCCAGGAGCCACCCTGGGGGGCTCAGGAGGGTCAGGGTGGTCCCCCTGAGCCCCCGGCGTGTCCCGCAGTTCTCGCGGCTGGGCCCCGGCTCGGCGCCGCTGCGGCTCTGCGTGCGCTGGGACTGCGCGCCCGGGGCCACGCGGGTCAGCGTTGACTACGGCTACAACGCCGGCGCCCTGGCACTGCCCGTGCCCCTCGCCAACGTCCACGTCCTGCTGCCCGTCGAGGAGCCCCTCACCAACCTGAGGCTGCAGCCCGCGGCCAGCTGGTACTGGGGCGGGGGGTGGGAACCGAGCCGGGGGGGACAAACAGCTCTGGGGGTCACAGCCCGGGACAGGACCCCAGATCTTGAGCCTCCCCAGGGTGGGGAGCGCAGGAGAGGGGGTCCCAATCCACCCCCAGAGTGGGAAAAGGGTCCCAAACCTGCCCAGAGTGGGAAATGTAGGACTGGGGATCACAAAGGCAAATGTAGGGCTGGGGATCACAAAGGCAAATGTAGGACTGGGGATCACAAAGGCAAATGTAGGGCTGGGGATCACAAAGGCAAATGTAGGACTGGGGATCACAAAGGCAAATGTAGGACTGGGGATCACAAAGGCAAATGTGGGACTGGGGATCACAAAGGCAAATGTGGGACTGGGGATCACAAAGCTCCCCAGGGTGGGTCTGAGATCCTGAACCGCTCCAGGATGGATTACACAGGACTGGGGGTCCCAAATAGCCCCCAGGGTGGGAGACACGGGAAATGGGGTTCCAAACCCCTGCAGGATGGGAGAGGGGAACCCTGAACTGTGGAAAATGGCAGTGCTGAACTGGGAATTTGAGACCCTGAGCTGGGAAATGGGGGTGCTGCCAGGGTGAGGAGGGCAGGGAGGTGGGTTCAGGATGAAGAGGGCAGGGCCTGGGGGGGTCTGAGGGCATTCCCATGTCCTGACAGGAACCTGGAGGAGAAGAGGCTGCTCTGGAAGCTGCTGGACATCCCCGGTGCCCCGGGGCAGGGAGGTGAGTCTGTGCCCACCCTGAGGGCACGGGGCAGGGGGGCCCAGGTGCCAGACCCCCCCAACCCCTGCGCTGTCCCCCCAGGCTGTGGCCGGCTCTCGGCCAGCTGGGAGCCCCTGGGGGGGCCCAGTAAGCCCAGTCCCGTGGCTGCCCAGTTCAGCAGCGAGGGCAGCACGCTGTCAGGGGTGGAGGTGGAGCTGGCGAGCGCCGGGTACCGCATGTCGCTGGTCAAGAAGAGGTTTGCTACAGGTACAGCTGGGGAGGGGGTGCACCCCAGGGGTGTGGGGTCCTTTCCCCACAGCCTGGGTGGGTAGGGGGTCCTCTCCCCATCCCCTGTGTCCTGAAGTGCGCAGGGGGTCCCTTCCCTGCTCTTTGGGTTGCACTGGGGTCCCTTCCCTGTTCCTTCCCCAAGGTCCACAGTGGTCCCTTCCTGCTCCCCACGGCCCCTGGGTGTGTGAGATCCCTTTTTTAGGGTGCCTGGAGTCCCTTCCTGCAGCACACAGGGTCCCTTCCCTGCTCCTCGTGACCCTGGGGTTCATGGGGTCCCCTCCTCCGTCCCCAAATTCCAATCCCCCCCTCACTGGATGATGGGAGGGTGCAGGTTGCCCGGCTTGGTGCTGGCACTGAGCCCTGGCCGCTTGGCAGTGCCCATCCTGGTGCCAGGGATGTTCTCCCACCCCTCCTCACCACCTTTCCTCCACAGGGATCTACCTGGCGGGGTCCTGAGCCGCCTCCTGCCGGACCCTCCGAGCCCCCCGGGCTTCCCCCTTGGTTGTGTGGACTTGAAACACTGGATGGAGGCCGGCTGGGATGGGGAGGGGGTGCTGTGGGGTGGGAGCCCCCCTTTTCCTCCTCCTTTTCCTCCTCCTCCTCCTCCTTCTCTCCCTGTTCCCCCTCCCCGTGGCTGTCACCGGATCCCCCCCCCTGCCCTCCCCTGTGCTGTGAAGGGAGCAGGAGCTGCTCTTTTATTAAACACTTTATTTTCTAATAACCTTTGTTTTCTAATAACTTCCTTGTGCCCAGGCTGGGTGGGTGGGTGGGTGATGGAGCCTTCATCTGCTGTGGGGGTGTCCCGGGGTGCTGGGAAGCTCAGCCAGCGGTGGGAGCACCGGGATGTGCTGCAGTGGGATTTTGGGACACCTTCCTTCTTCCACCTGGTGCTGGGGCAAGTGCTGTTCCACCCCTGGCTGGGGGAGCATCTTCTAGGGGGTCTGAGCATCCTTTAGGGCCACTGAGGAGGATCCAGAGCGGGCAGGAAACACCCCAGGACCCCTCGGGCTGCGGTTCCCTCCCAACCCCTGTGGCTGCCGCTCCGTACTGGGAAGGGGGACCCTGGGGATGGCCCTGCCGGGAGGGCAGAGTGGTGTCTGGAATGCCGAATCCCAGCTCTCAGTTCCGCGCTGCTCCTGGCCTGTTTCTCCCTGGTTTCGCCCCAAATCTGCCCTCCCGTGGCCAAAGGCGGCAGAGGGAGAATAAACGAGGGTGTGTCGTTAATGAGCATTTGGGGTCTGGAGCCTTTCTGAGGGGGCACAGGGACGACCAGGCTGGTTTTGGGGGGCATCCTGGGCTCGGGATGGGGAGCAAAGGAATCCCCTGACCCCACTGGGGTGGGCGTTGACCCCACAGTGCCCAGCTGGGGCCCCCTCACCGGGATGTCCCACGGGCACCCGCTCTCTCCCGGCAGCTCCACAGCAACCAGACCCCCCCACTCCCCTTCCCCCACATGTCCCCCCTGCCCAGGCACCCCCTCACCTCACCCCAGCTGGAAAATTTACCAAACTTTAATAAAATAAGGCTGGATCTGCCATGGTGGAGGCAGGAGCAGGGAGAAGTGGGAGGGAGAAGCCAAGGGGCAGCGTTGGGGGGGGGGTCTGTGTGCCCTTGGAGAAAGGGATGGGGGTCGTGTCGCCCCACGCTGTGCCCCTCAAAGCTCCCTGAAGCATCGCTGTGGCCACAGGGTGCTGAGGAGGGAGGTGGGTGTCCGGGGGTCTTTTTTGGGGGGGGATGTTCTACCCACGGGCTTTGCTCCGACCGTCCCGCAGCGCCTCGATCCTGGGGGACAGCTCCCCAAAAGTGGGCCTGGCACCGGGGGCGAAGGCCCAGCAGCTCATCATCAGCGAGTACACCTGGGGACAAGGGACAGGGAGGCCATCAGGGGAGCTGGGGGGGACCCCCAGAATCCCCCACAGGACCCCCCCAGCCCGGGCAGGCCTCGCACCTCGGCGGGGCAGCCGGATGGCACCGGGAGGCGCCGGTTGTCCTTGAGGAGCTCCAGCAAGAGGCAGATGATCTGTGCCGGCTTCCCGGTGCCCATCATCCGGAGGAACTCCTGCGGGGGCACCACGATCAGCCAGGGGAGGCTCGTACCACAGGTAAGGGGGTCAGCAGGACCCCAGCCTGGGGTGCTCTCACCTCCGAGGGGCTCCTGCTCTTGTTGCTGTAGGTGAAGAGCTCGTAGAGCAGGACCCCGAAGCTCCAGGTGTCGGATGCACAGGAGAAGACGTTGTCTGACAGGGATTCGGGAGCGTACCTGCCGGAGGGGAGATGCTGAGCACCGGATCCAGCTGGGACTGCAGCCCCCTGTGACCCTCCCTCCATGTCCCCCTCTCACCAGAAGACGGGGCTCTGGCCGGGCTCCCGCACCACGTAATAGTCCTTGTCCTGCGGGAGCAGCTTGGCCAGCCCGAAATCCCCGATCTTGACGTGGGTCTCGCTCTCCACCAGGATGTTCCTGCTGGCCAGGTCCCGGTGCACGCAGCGCTGCGCCCCCAGGTATTCCATGCCCTGCCGGGAGGGAACTGCTCACGGGGATCGGGACCTGGGAGCATCCCTGGGGACTCATGCCAGCTGGACCACGACCCCCTCGGCCACCCTGGGAGAGCAGGACCCCCACCTTGCAGATCTGCCAGGCGTAGAGGAGCAGCGCCCTGTGGTCCAGACGGGGCTGGTTCTTCTGCAGGTAATCCCGCAGGCAGCCGTTGGGCAGGAATTCCATCACCAGTCGCAGCCCTCGCCACCCTGGAGCCACATCCGTGTCACCGTCCGGCCGGGATTTGGGCAGGGCCGGGATGTGGGATCCCTGCCTGCCCCCTGCCCGCCCCCCGTGCTCACCCCGGCTGTAGCAGACGCCCCGGTAGCGCACGATGAAGTCGTGCTGCAGCGAGTGCAGGATCTGGATCTCCCGCTCGAAATCCCGCAGCTCCTTGGCCGAGTCCTGCTGCAGCTTCTTCACCGCCACCAGCTCGCCTGTGCTGTCCCCCAGGGGGTCGTAGCGGCACAGCTCCACGCTCCCAAAATTACCCTGGATGGGGAGAGCCGGGCTGGGATGAGGGATGTTCACCAGAGCACCCCCCCCCTTATTCCCAGTGCGTGTCATCCCTCCCAAAATCCCACTCTGGGGGCACAATCCAAGTGTTCATCAGCAAAGTAAGGATGTTCTGTGCCCTGAATCAGGGGAGGGAAGAGGGGGTGCGCTGAGTTTTGGGGTTCAGGGCCCCCTTTCCCCCTGCCCCTTCACCTTTCCCAGCAGTGAGATGTACTTGAGGTGCCGCTCCTGGAAGTGCTCGGGGTCGCGGCTCACGGCCAGGGGCTCGTGTCCCCACAGGCTGTCCCGGAGCGCCACGTCCGCGGGGGACAGGTCCGAGAGCAGCTCGTAGTCTGGGGGAGGAGGGTGGTGAGGGCATTGTGGGGGTCCCCAGGGCCCCCCTCCCCAGCCCCGGGGCCCACCAGAGGTGATGAGGCTGTTGAGGTCGCGGATGAGGGCGCGGAAGCAGGGCCGGCGCTGGGGCTTGTACTCCATGCACTGGGCCATGAGCGTGGCCAGCTCCGGCCACTTGGGAGCCGGGAGCTGCAGCTGGCTCTGGTAGAATTCCAGCTTCTGCAGGGACGGGAAGGGGGGAGCCAGGGGGGCTGTGGGGTGTCTGGGGCTGCCCCAAACAGCCCCTGACCAGCCCCAAAGCTGGGGGAGTGAGCAGGGCCTGGAGGGGCAGCAGGAGGGGACAGGAGGGATGGGACAAGGATATCGGGATGCAACGGGACAGGGAAGAAGGGTTGAATGGAGTGAGATGGGACAGGAGGGTTGGGATACACTGGGAAGGGTCGGGCTGCAGGGGGCTGGGGCAGCCTCACCTTCTGGGGCTCCAGCAGGCTCAAGGGCATGTTCCCACCGCTGAAGATCTCCCAGAGGGTCGCCCCGAAGCTCCACTTGTCAGCGGGCAGCGCCAGGCTCTTGGGATCCCTGACGCACTCAGGGGCCACCCAGGGGATCCTCTGCACCAACACTGGCGGGGGGGGGCCCTGCTCAGCACCTGAGGGGGGCCCAGTAACCCCTGACCCCCCAGGACCCCCCAGAACCCCCCAGCACTCACTGTCCGGGGCCAGGATGGTGACGCTGACCCCGGGGTCGTTGAGCTTGATGAAGGGGGGGGTCCCTGTGGCCGCGTCCCCCTCCCTCGCCAGCAGCACCTTCTTGGCAGAGACGTTCCCGTGGGTGATCTTCTTGTCCTCCTGCAGGGGAAAAGAGGGACCAGGACCCTCAGTGTGGCACCAGACCCAGAGGACACGGATGCCTGGAAGCCGTGGGATGAGGACACGGGGGAACAGCAGGACACGTGGGCCGTGGGACACTCGGAGCCGCTCACCAGGTAGTTGAGGGCATAGGCCAACTGCTTGGCCACCGTCAGCTTCCAGCTGGTGGTCACCGGGCCCTCGCCCCGGTTCTTCCGCAGGTAGAGGTCCAGGGGGCCGTGCCGGACGTACTCCTGCACCATCACACCTGGGGGGGGGTCAGGGGGGTCGGGGGGCACCCACTCGGGGCACAGCAGGGCCAGGCACTGCCTTTCCCCCCCGACCCCGGGCACTCACTGTCCTTCCCGAGGCTGACGCCGTGCAGCAGGACCAGGTGCTTGTGGGAGAGCTGGCTCATGGTGCTGGCTGCCTCCAGGAACGACTGGGAGCGGGACAGGCGGCTCAGGGGGGCTCCTGGGGATCCCCCCCGTGCCCCCTAGTGCCACCTCGGGGGGGCTGTGCCACCCCCTCACCTCGGAGCAGTTGCGGTGGCTGCTGTCCATGACCTTGAGCACCACCGTGGTCTGGCGGGGCCCGTCCCCCTCCTCCTCCTCCTCCTGCTCCTCCTGGTCCCGCTTGATGCCCTTGTAGATCTGGGTGAAGGAGCCCTGGCCGAGGCTCTCGCCCTGCCGGGAGAGGGGGATGGTTCTGGGGGTCCCTTGTCCCTTTGCCCCCCCCCAACCCACCGCCCTGGGCCCCCCGTACCCGCGTCAGGCTCTGGGGGTCGATCTTGTGGAACATCATCTGGTTGAGGCTGCGGCGCCGGGGGGCTGGGGGGGAGCCGGGGAGAGGGGGGGCCCCACCCCGAACAATCAGCAGGTTGGACTTCTCTGGGGGCGGGGGGAGAGGCTGTGAGGGGGGGCAGGGCAGGGGGCACCCACCTGGTGACCTCACACAGCTGCTCTGTGATGTCACACAGCAGCTCTGGGGCACAGCCTCCCCTCTGTGATGTCATACAGCCCCCCCTCTATGACATCACAGCCTGCTCTGTGACCTCATACAACTCGCTTTTTGGTGTCACACCGTCCCCTCTATGATGTCAGAGGTCACTCTGTGACCTCCCAACCCGCTGTGATGTCATAGCCCAACCTGTGACCTCACACAACCCGCTCTGTGATGTCACACAGCTCTTCTATGACATCACAGCTGTTCTGTGACCTCACAGCACCCTCTCTGTGACGTCCCCCGTGTCACCTTTGGGGCGGGGTGGGCAGCAGGCCCCCAGGTGCATCCGGGCCCCCTCCGCCTGCAGCCCCCAGCGCCCGTAGGTGCCCAGCAGCTCCCGCAGGCTGCAGAACCTCCGCGACACCCCCGACAGCCAGAAGTGTCCCTCCTGGTCCCTGCGGATCTGGCACCGCTTGTAGTCCTGCCCAGAGCGGGTCTGTGGGGGGATCAGTCGGGATCAGCAGTGCGGGGATCCCCCCCAGAGCCCCCCAAATTCCCCTGGAGCCCCCGGTGCAGGGGGGTCTCACCTGCACGCAGACGGTCAGCAGGTAACTGTCGAAGTCCTGGGGGCTGCGGCGCAGCAGGTACAGCCCCGGGGGGCTCCCGGCCGCCTTCAGCTTGTTCACGGCGAACTCGGCGCTGGGAAAGGCAGGGCTGGGTGTGGAGCCCCCTCTGGGACACCCCCAGGGGACCCCCACTGCCCTCCCCCCCACCCCGGTGGCTCCCCCCAGGTGACCCCTGCCCCTGTCACCTGTGGGTTGGGGTTGGCGAGGGGGGGGGTCCCGGCACCCACCTGATGGGCCCGTGGCACTGGTTCTCCACGTCCTCCAGGAGCCGGGGCGGGGCCACCTCCTTGCAGAAGTAGTGCTGGGCGTCCGCCGTCAGCCGGTAGTAGCCGTCGATGAGAGCCACGAAGGAACGAGCCTCCCTCAGCGTGGGGAACTCCACCTCCTGGGGCCAGGGTGGGGAAAAGGGGGGGGGGGGATCAGCTCCACAGCCCCCGTGGGAGCTCCCCAGCCCACCCTCGCTGCTCACCAGCACGCGGTTGTCCGCCTTGGTGAGTGTGACGAGCCGGGTCTCGCCCTCCCCGCCCGCCTGCTTGATGCTGATGTCGGCGATGTCGGGGAAGTCGCAGAAGTGCTGGCGGTTCTGGGGGGGGGGGTGGGTGACAAACGGGGTGACAGCCACGCCCCCCACCTCATCCCACCGCGGGACCTCCCCCACAGCCCCCCTCCCGCTCCTCCCCAGCACCTCGGAGGGGCCGCAGCTCCAGGACACGCCGCTCTCCCCGGACACGTGGATGGTGATGCCCGCGGGGGCGCCGGGGGAGCGGACACGGAAACTCTCCTCGGCCCAGCGGCGCTGCAGCCGCTCCAGGTCCAGCAGGTACTTGAGCTTCAGGTGGGGCCCGTCGGTCTGGCAGCCCCCGAGCTTCCGCAGGGATTTGCTGAAGCGGCGCCGGATGCGCTTGCGGGTGAGGAAGTTGTGCTGCTGGATCTGGCTCCGCAGCGGCTCCGGGATGCAGGACTTGTAGCTGCCGGGGACGGAGGGGGGGTGCGGGCGGGGGCACGGGGTGTCCTCAGGGGTGCCGGGTGTTCCCCATGGGTGTTGGACTGTCCCCATGGGTGCCAGGCTGTCCCACTGTGCCCCCAGCCCCCCAGCTCACCTGATGTGGCTGCAGACCTGGTCGGGGCTCCGCCTCTCCTCCTTGGCGATGCGCAGCATGTCCAGCACGGCCAGGCCCAGGCACTCCTCCTGCGTGGGCAGGCTCAGCCCCACGGCCACGCGGCCCTCGACGAAGTCACTGCGGGACTGGGGGGGGAGCACGAGGGTTTGGGGGGGTTCTCCCACCACCAGGACACCTGAGGCACCCCAAGACCCCCAGTCTGTGGCACATGTTGCCCCCCTGTCCCAGTGCCCACGTGAGTCACATCCTGCCCTGGTTTCCTGCTGCTTCCCTGTCTCTGTCCCTGGGGCAGATGCCACCCAGGGGCACAGTGACCCCCCATCTCAGCAACCTGGGGTGCCCCACGAGCAGCTCCAGGTGAGCCAGGTAAGAGGATCCACATCCTGCAGGGACCTGTGGGTGCTGGAGGAGGAGGAGGAGGGTCTCACAGCCCAGGGCAATGAAGGACATCACTGCACTGAAGTTAACACCTCTGAGAAGCCACACGGGACCCTGCCCACAGCGCCGGGAGTTGGGGACAGAGATGCCACCTGACAGAGCTCACCTGGGCAAACAGGTAATCGATGACGGGGTAGTCCAGGATGGGGCTGGCCCGGTCATTCAGCAGCTGGAAGCGGTGGGACTGTCCCAGTCCGCACCAGTTGGGGAAGAAGAACCTGGCGGGGCCAGCGGAGGGGTCTCAGAGCTGCGTCCCCCAGAGCACAAAACCCCACCAGAGGGTCCCGGGGGGCCGGGCTGGGGCCGTACCTGATCCTGTACACCACGACCTGGCTGCAGGACTCGTCCACGGTGAAGAGGTGGTTGGGGGGGAACCAGCAGCTCAGATCCTCCGTGGCCAGGGCAAAGAGCGGGTGGCACACGGGCAGCACACCTGGGGGCAGAGGGTGGGGATGGGACCCCCGGCGAGGACGAGGGGCACGGGGCCACAAGCCCAGGGCTGGGACCCCCGTCCTGTGGCTGCTACCCCGAGCCCGCAGCCAGGACCCCGTCCCCATGGCTGGCACCGTGGCCCCACGGCCGGCACGCCGAGCTCACCGCAGGCCTTGGCCGCGCGCACGCAGAGCTCCTCGGCCGTGAACTCGCCGCTGCTGAAGGTGAGGGTGCCGGGGGGGCTGCGGGAGGTGGGCGCCCGGGGGTACAGGAGCACCCGCAGGGTGCCGGTCCTGCCGGGCTCGGCCGAGGAGAGGCTGCAGGAGCGGCCCCCGATCAGCGGCGTGTCCTCGCCCAGCGGGGCCATGGCGGGCGCTGCAGGGGGAAAAGGGGGGGAAAGGGGGGCTCAGGGTGACCCCCTGGCCCCACAGCTCCCCTTCCTGATTCCCTCATCCTTCCCCAGGGGCAAACCCCGCGGCCGAACCTGCGGCACCCCCAGGGCCGGGATTGGCCCCTCCTGGGAGGGATGAAGGTGAAGCTGAGCCCCCGGTGGGATAACCCCCCTCCCACCCTGTCCCACGGCCGCTCCTCCTCCGCCTCATCGCGCAGGGAGGGCTCAGCTCCGTCCCCCGGAGCCCCCCGTGCCCGTGTGGTACCTCTGCTGTGCTGGGGGGGCCTCGCCGTGGCCCTGGGGAGGGGGTCCCGGGCAGGTTGTGCCGCCACACCCGGGCTCTGGGGGTGCGTAGGTGGCTGCGAGCGAAGGAGAGAGATGAAAAGTCCCCCCGGGCGACTTCCTTCCTGCCCGAGGCCTCCCCGGTGCGTGGCTTCCTGGCAGGGGAGGGGGGACCAGAGCAGACATCCCAGGGTGCAGGGATGGGGTGTGGTGATGGGCAGGGAGCCTGGGCACCCTCCAGGCACCCCAAGAGACCCCTGTCCTGGAGCTGTGGGTACCACAGGGTTGGGCAATGCTCTGCCAGGACATCCCTTCCCAGGGCAAGGGCTTGGATGCTGCCTGCCCCTGCCCTGCACCCCACTGCTGGGACCCTCAGTGCCCCAAGGACGGCCCTACCCCCTCTCCCTGGTCGTGCCCCGGGTGCCACCGCGGCGCTGGGTGTGTGCTGGGCCCGGTGCCGTGTGGTGTGGCACGTACCTGCCTCGGGATGGGGCCAAATCTCGGCGTTTTTCCCCTGGAGCTGCTCCAACCAGCTCATCGAGGCGGGGCAGGGGTCCTGCCCAGCCCTGGCCCCAGGGGACAGGTGATGGGGACTGTGCCACTGCAGCTGGAGGCAGGGCCCAGGGACCCTCCTCTGTCCCACGGAGGGGATGGCCCCCCTCTGGTGACCCCTTGGAATTGACAGTGACCCCGTGGTGACACCTTGGAGGTGACAGTGCCCCCGTGGTGACATGACAGAGGGGACAATATCCCCACAGTGATGCTTTGGAGGGCACAGTGACCTCAGTTCTGGCTGTTCCCCAGCCCCAAATCGAATCTCGACCCGGGGCTTAGGGCAGAGAGGTGGAAATCACCAAACCTGTTGGAGGGCCAGGCGGGACAAAGCGGTGTTTGTGCCAGGGAATGAGGAAGCGGGGCCAGCCCCACGCCCGGTGCCACGTCGCCAGAGCTGTCCCTGCACTCCTGGGGGTCAGTGCCTGGCTCTCACCGGGGTCTGGACACGGCGGCACCGCCGGGGCCGCGAGCGGTGCCGGGGCACGGCAGGGAAGGGGTTATGGCCACGGCCCCCCGACGGCTCCGTCCCGAACCTGCCTCCCGCCGTCCCCTCAGCTCAAGGCACGGCCTCCCCTCACCGCCACCCCACCGAGGACACATCACAGCGGCCTCTCAGACCCGCCAGGGCCCCCCAGGGACCCCCGGGCAGCCCCCGCTCCGCTCCTCAGCCTCGGCAGCAGGTCCTTCCCGCTCTGCAGGCAGCTGCCTGCAAACAACCTGCTTTTTTTCTGGGTAAAGGTTTCCTCTGGGTTTGTTTTTCCCCCTCCCTCGGCCAGAGATAAATTTGGCTCTGCCGGAGGCTCCGCTCCTCCTTGTTTGTGCTGGCTGGGGAGGGGTCTCTCCCTCCCCTCCTTCCCTCCCTCCCGGCCGTGTCCTTCGGGTGCCGACGCTTCCCCGGAGCAGCTGGACCGGGCACTGCCTCTCTCAGCTCCAGACCGGGAGGTAACGGGGCAAATTCGGGTTGTCCCTCGTGCAGCTCTGCCCTTGGCACGAGACCTCACCTGGGACGGGCACGGAGGGCACAGGGCGGGGCACAGCCCTGCTCCCCAATCCGCGCTCCTTCCTTCCCGCGCGGAGGGTTGATCAATAATTCCAAGGAATTTTCTCCTCCTTTTTACGCACGGAGCGTTGGTCAATAATTCTGAGGAATTCTCTCACTGTGCCCCGGCACAGCCGCACGTGGTGTATCCCCCTCCTCCGGGTTCGGGGCTTGCCGTGGCCATGCCGGCCCCGACGGGCAGCCCCGAGATCCGGGCTCCGGAGCTCCTCACCTTCAGCCTCTGGGACTACGGAGTCTTCGGGCTGATGCTGCTCATCTCCACGGGCATCGGGCTCTTCCACGGCCTGGCCAGGGGCGGCCAGAAAACCTCGGACGACTTCTTCACGGGGGGCCGGCGCATGTCGGCGCTGCCCGTGGGGCTCTCGCTCTCCGCCAGCTTCATGTCGGCCATCCAGGTGCTGGGAGTGCCGGCGGAGGCGTTCCGGTACGGCGCCAAATTCCTCTGGATGTGCATGGCCCAGCTCATCAACACCCTGCTCACCGCCCAGCTCTTCCTGCCCGTCTTCTACCGCCTGGGGCTCACCAGCACCTACGAGGTGGGCGCGGGGCTGGGGGTGGGCGGCACGCGGGGATCCCGGCCCGGAGCGGCCCCCGCTGCCGGGACGGCCCCGACGTGCTCGGTGTCCTTGTCCCTGTGCCAGTACCTGGAGCGGCGGTTCAGCAGGAGCGTGCGGCTGTGCGGGACCCTGCAGTACGTGGTGGCCACGGTGCGTGCCGGCGGTGCCGGGCTGGGACAGGGACGGTGGTGGCATGGGGGGTGCGTGCCCTGAGCCCCTGGGGAGCGTCCTCGGTCCCGTGCTCGTGTTTTCCCTGGCTCTGAGCGAGCAGCTCCCGGCGGGTGCCCTGTTTTGAGTGAAAACCGCAGTGTTTTCCCAGCGCTGGTCACGCTCTGTCCCTGTCCCTGCGGTGCCACCTGCCCGGTGCCCGCGGTGCCAGTGAGACGCGGTGCTGACCCCCCCCTCTCTTCCCACAGATGCTCTACACGGGGATCGTCATCTACGCCCCGGCCCTGATCCTTAATCAAGGTGTGTGTATGGGGGGGCTGCTCCCCGGTGTGTCCCTGTCCCTGCGCTGGGGACACCCTGGCCCTGTCCCACCACAGGGGACATTTCACCCCCGGGGCTCTGCTCAGCACTGTCCCTTCCCCTCCAGTGACCGGGCTGGACATCTGGGCATCCCTGCTCTCCACCGGGGTCATCTGCACCTTCTACACCACCATCGTGAGTGGGGGAGCCCCTGGGGGGGGGGTCCCGGGGGTGCTGGGGGTCCCTGGTGGTCACCATCAGCTCCGTCTGGCGCAGGGCGGGATGAAGGCTGTCATCTGGACCGACGTCTTCCAGGTCTTCGTCATGCTCTCGGGCTTCATCGCCATCGTCATCCGGGGGGCTCTGCTGGTGGGGGGCCCCGCCAAGGTGCTGGCTATTGCTGCCAATGGCTCCAGGGTGAACTTTGGAGAGTGAGTCCCCCCACCCCGTGGTGTGCAGACCCCTCTCCCCCTGCCCTGGGGCGCTGGGGGGGTATTGGTGCCAGCCCAGCCCATCCCTCCCCCCTCACGGTGGTGCCACCGTGCCCAGCTTCAACCCGGACCCGCGGAGCCGCTACACGGTGTGGACCTTCCTGCTGGGCGGGACCCTGGTCTGGCTCTCCATGTACGGCGTCAACCAGGCCCAGGTGCAGCGCTACGTGGCCTGCAGGACCGAGAGGGAGGCCAAGATGTGAGTCCCGGGGTGCTGGGATCGTCTGGGTCCCGCTCTGGGAGTTTGTCCCCTGAGGGGCACCAGTGCCTGTACCCCTGCGTGGCCCTGGCACCTCTGTATGGACCCTGTGACCCTGCACGGACCCTGCACAGCCCCTGCAGCCCTGTGGGGCCCCCACACCCTGCCGGGCCCCCTCCTCACCCCCCTTCCCGTGCTCACAGGGCGCTGCTGGTGAATCAAGTGGGGCTGTTCTTCATCGTCATCAGCGCGGTGGCCTGTGGGCTCGTCATGTTTGCCCTCTACAAGGACTGTGACCCCCTCCTGGCCGGCACCATCGCTGCCCCCGACCAGGTACCGGCCCCTCCAGGACCCCCCCAGGGCAGCGGGGTGGGAGGACAAGGGCGCCATGGATGGTGTTGGGGTCCCCTTGGGTCCTGCCCCCCTGAGCACCCCCTGAGGGCAGCGGGGCAGGAGAGGGTGTTCAGGTCCCCTGGGGTCCTGCCCCGGGGTCCTGCAGCCCCCTCCCCCCGCAGTACATGCCCTACCTGGTCCTGGACATCTTCGAGACCACGCCGGGAGTGCCGGGGCTGTTCCTGGCCTGCGCCTACAGCGGGACCCTCAGGTGAGCACGGGGGTCCCCAGGGGAGGGGGTGAACCCCCTGCCCCCCCCCCACAGAGGCCAGGGCTGAGTGGTGCCCCCCGCCCCCAGCACGGCCTCCACCTCCATCAACGCCATGGCCGCCGTCACCGTGGAGGACTTCGTAAAGCCGCGGCTGCCCTCGCTGTCCCCCAGGAAGCTCACGCTCATCTCCAAGGGGCTCTGTGAGTGCCCCCGGCCGGGCCCTGCTACCCCAGCCTGGGACGTGCCGGGCTGTGCCAGGCCCTGACATGCCACCCCTTCCCATCCCATCCCATCCCATCCCATCCCATCCCATCCCATCACACCCCATCCCATCCCACCCCATCCCATCCCATCCCATCCCACCCCATCCCGACCCTCTCCCTTCTCCCCGCAGCTCTCACCTACGGCACCTCGTGCATCACGGTGGCAGCTCTGTCCTCGCTGCTGGGGGGGGGCGTCCTGCAGGTGAGACCCCCCCCTTTACGACCCCAGCCCCGAGTGGGGGGGCCGAGGTCACCCTTAATCCCCCCAATTCCCCCCTCCAAAGCCCCCCAGCCCCCCTGTGCTGGCTCTGCCCGGCCGAGCACGACTCGGCCACGCTCTGCTGGCACCCAGAGAGCCCTCGAGCTGGGGGGGCTGGGGCAGAGCCAAAGACCCCTCCCTGCTCCCCCCGAGCCCCCCCACTGGAGCTGTGCCCCCACCCCCCCCAGGGCTCCTTCACGGTGATGGGGGTGATCAGTGGCCCCTTGCTGGGGGCTTTTGTCCTGGGAATGTTCCTGCCCTTCTGCAGCACGGCCGTGAGTGGGGGAGGGATCTGGAGGGGGATTTTGGGCAGGGGGAGGGATCTGGAGGGGGATTTTGGGCAGGGGGAGGGTGTCTCTGCAGCATGGCTGTGAGGGGGGGGGGGCTCGGGAGGATTTTGGGCAGGGGGGTTTTGGGGAGGGGGGGCTCTGGGTCCTGCAGCTCTGCAGCAGAACTGTGACTGAGGGGGGATTTTGGGGGAGTGGGAATTTGGGTGTGGGGAGGCTCTCTGGGGTTCTGGGCATGTTCCTACTGTGAGCTCAGGGATTTTGGGAGGGGGGGTTCCTGTTGCTCTGCAGCCTGGCTGTGAGTCTGGAGGGGGATTTCGGGGGGGGTCTCTTGGGTCTATCCCAGCCCCCCCCAGGCCATGCAGACCCCCATCCTGTGTCACAGGGTGTCCTGGGGGGCCTGGCCGCCGGCTTTGCCGTGTCCCTCTGGGTGGCCGTGGGGGCCACCCTGTACCCCCCCAGCGCGGCCACCATGGGGGTCCTGCCCAGCTCCGGGGCCCTCTGCCCCCCCTACAACGGCACCAGCACCAACGGCACCGCCCTGCCCACGCCCCTCGGCCCCCCTGGGGACCCCCTGGAGCCCACACGGTGAGAGGGGGTGGCCAGGGAGGTGGGTGGCTTGTTGTGATGTCACAGGGCTTCCCCTGTCCCTCGTGATGTCACACTGCTGTCCCTCATGACGTCACACTGCTTCCCCTGGGATGTCACGACGCCTTTTCCCCTCATTCCTTATGATGTCACCATGCTTCCTTTGTCCCTTCTGGTGTCACACCCCCCCTCCTCGATCGCTGTGACGTCACACCACTGTCCCCCGTCGGCTGTGAGGTCACACCAGTGTCCCCATGTCCCCCCACAGACCGGCCATCCTGGGGGACTTCTACTCCATGTCCTACCTGTACTACGGGGCGCTGGGGACCCTCATCACGGTGGGGGTGGGGGTCCTGCTCAGCTCCCTGCCAGGTGAGACGGGGAGGGGCCGTGACCCTGCACGGGGAGGTCCCATCCCTGCACCCCCTCCCTGACCCCCCCATTCCCGGCAGGGCCCACCCGGCAGAGGCAGCGGCCCCCGGGGGTGCTGTGGTGGGACATCGTGAGGAACACGCCCTCGGGGGTCCCCCCGGGGGGCAGGACCCCTGGGGACGAGACCCTGGACAAGGCTGGAGCTTCCCAGGCGCTGCCAGAGAGGCTGGAGGGAGAGGGGAGCCCCTCCAGGGACCCCCCCGAGCCCGGAACCACCACGGAGCTGCTGCTGCAGGAGACCCACGTGTAGGGGGACGGGGGGACAGGGTGACCTGGCTGTGGGGGACAGCGGGATGGGGGCACAGCCCTGTCCTGGGGTCCCCAATAAAGGAGGCGCTGATCCCGGGAGGAGCCTGTCCTTGGGGGGCTGTGGGGATTTGGGGGGGGACACGGCTGAGCACCTTGGGGGGCACAGCTGGAATTGGGGAGGGGTCAAACTGGGGGGACACAGGGCTGGGTGCTGGGGGAGGGGAGAGGAAACAGCTGCCCTGCTCAGTCCCACTCACCCAGGTGACAATGGCCACACCCTGTTAAGCCCCGCCCACCCAGGTGACAATGGGCTCTGCCCTGATGAAGCCACCAGGTGACAAAGGGGTCAGACCTGAGAAGTTCCTCATACTCAGGTGACAGTGCCCACGCAAACCGCACCCACTCAGGTGACAGGCGGGCCACGCCCTGTTAAGCCCCGCCCGTCCGATTGACCGATGGACCACGCCCTGCCAAGCCCCGCCCACACCCTCCTCAGACCCGCCCATCGCGGCGACGCCATCTTTGTGCCGGGCAGAGGGAGACGTTGTCTCTCGGCCTTCCCGCCGCTCCGCGGGAGAGACAAACATCCCGCCCGTCCCTCCGCTCCCTTCTCTCCCTCCGCTCCCTCCCCCGCCTCTCCCGGGGCCGCGGCGCTGGCGGAGCGAGGCGGCCCCGGGGGCCCTTAACAAACATGGCGGCGCCCGCCCCTCTCCCGCCCCTCCCACCCCGCGGGGGCGCCGGCGCGCGGGGATGACGCGCAAGGCGCGCGACGGGCGGGGCGGCGGGGCCCGGGTAGGAGCGGGGCCGGTTCGGGGCCGGTTGGGGGACCGGGGATGGGCGGGGGCGGCGGGGACCGGACGGGACGGGGCGGGAACGGGGCGGAGGGGAAGGGCGGGGGGGACAGGGCGGGGTGGCCTGAGGGAGTGGCGGTGGTGGGGGGGACAGGCCCGGGTGTCCCAATTCCCTCGCCCCATCCCCACCCTGGGCCCGGATCCTGCTCCTCGGGAAGGGTCAGAGGGCAGGGGAAGGGGTTTAGGGAAGGGCCAGAGGATGCAGCCGGCGGGAAGAGGGATTTGGGAGAACCCTGGGGGTGGAGCGGCCAGCCCTCCAGAGCAACCCTTCAGTGCCCGCCTTTGTTCGGCAGATTAAAGATGTGCCATTAAAACCCTCCAGATTTGGGATCCAGGGTGGCTCCTCGGCCCTGTCTGCGCGGGCAGCGTCCCCAAGCAGAGCCACAGCCTGCCCTGGTGCCAGCCCAAATCCATGGAGCCCTCCAGGAGCGGGGATGGAGGGGCTGGGAAGCTGGGAAGGAACCTGGGGGTGCTGTGACAGCGGCTGGGCAAGAGCCCAGGGGGGAAGGAGGCCAAGGGCTCCTGGATTGGGTCAAAGCTAATGACTGTCCCCTGTGCTGGGGGGGATCCTCAGATTGGGGGGCCAGTTCTGGAACCCTCAGGAAAAGAAGGGCATTGGGGGGCTGGAGCGTGTCCAGAGAAGGGAACGGGGCTGGAGCACAAGGAGGAAGATCTGGAGAACTCCTGAGGGAGCTGGGGGGGCTCAGCCTGGAGAAAAGGAGGCTCAGGGGGGACCTTTGGGCCCTGCAACCCCCTGACAGGAGGGGGAAGCCGGGGGAAAGTCAGGTTCTACTCCCAGGGAACAGGGACAGGAGGAGAGGGAGTGACCAGGAGATGTTCAGGTTGGACATCAGGAGGAATTTCCTCATGGAAAGGGTGGTCAGGCACTGGCAGGGGCTGCCCAGGCAGGTTTGGAGTCCCCATCCCTGGAGGTGCCCAAGGAAGGATGGAGGTGGCACTCAGTGCTCCAGGCTGGGCATCGGGCACAGGGGGGGGCTCCGTGACCTTGGGGGGGTCCTTTCCCAACCTCAGGAATCCCCTAAAAGGCGTTTTCCCAGCAAACCCCAAAGCCAGGGCACAAGGACCTGACCCTGCTTTCCTCCCCCAAAGAGCACCTTGAGTGATGCCCAAGAAGTTCCAGGGGGAAAACACCAAGTCGGCTGCTGCCCGAGCGAGGAAAGCCGAGGCCAAGGCAGCGGCCGATGCCAGGAGGCAGCAGGAGCTGGAAGATGCCTACTGGAAGGACGAGGACAAACACGTGATGAGGAAGGAGCAGAGGAAGGTCAGTGCCTGCCCAGGGATACCCCACACCCCGTCCTGGGCTCCGTTCCGGGGGGGGAAAAGCCAGAATTCGGCAGCTTCTCCCGGAGCTAAAAGCAGCCCGGTGTGGGAGGGAGGTGTGAGCTTCGCTGTGCAATCCCCAGCTCTGCTGGATCGCAGAGTTCCCGAGGGAGGCAGCGCCAGCCTTCTGCTGGGAGCTGCTTAAAACCGAATCCAGGCAAAGATCAGGAGTCTGGACTGTGCCCAAAACGCTCCTTTAGCTCCTTTTCGTTCCTCCTTTTCCTTTTCTTGCCTTGGATCTTCAGAGGAGGAAAATGGAATCAGCAGATTAATAAGGGTCTCAAAAAGCTCTTTTCTTTCCCTCCTGGTTTTGCTGTTCCCTACATCAGGAATGTCTCTCTCCTGAGGTTCCCTCTGGTTTGCCCTTCCCTGAGTCCCTGTTCCCATCAGTGTTTTTTGGGTTATTTATTGGGGTTTTAATGTCCTGCTCTTGTTACCCAAATCCACCTCCTGGTTTTGTGGGGTTTTTTTTAGGAACTCTTAGTGATGATTTAGCTGCTTCCTCTGAAATTATCCCTCTTTCCTCGTGCTGTCTGTTGGGATTTTGGGGGTTCCTGGGTTTGTGCTGCTCCAGGAATTGGGAGCTGTGCTGGAGCTGTGGCAGGAGGCACCACATCCCCGTGACCTTGGGCCCTTCCCGCTGTGTCCCCTGTGTGAGTTCATCCCTAATTTGTGCCCTGGAATCCGGAGTCCTGTGGGCTGTTCCCAGTGAGATCCCGTAATGCCCCCTAATTGCTTCCTGGAACGAGGAGTTGTTATTGCTGGATTTGAGGGCTTGGCCAAGGGTGACCTGTTTGTGCTTCCAGAACAGCCTCCTGGGGACAGGGAGGACGGGAATTTGGAGAGGGGGGGGAGGGATGTGCTGGGAGCTGGGATTGCTGACTGGGAAACTGGTGTTTGTCCCCAAACTGCTCCAGCTTTCCTTCCATCCTGTGGGCGATGGAAGGGCCGTGTCTGATCCCGTTTCCAGGCTCTGGTGAGCCCTGGAGATCCCGCTGGGCACTCGGGCACGCTCCAGGGCGGTTCTGCTCCGCTCACTTGCCACCTGCGTCATCTTCCTCGCATTCCTTGGCCTCCCTGCCATGCCAGGAGCTCTCCAGCCTTTCCAGGGCCTCTCCTGAGAGGGGAACCAGGAGCTGGTTGTGCCTGGGACCTGGCTCTCCTCCCCACAGCAGCTGGGAAGCTCTTCTGGGAGCTGGTGAGCCATTCCTTTGCTCAGGCACTTCCCTGCGAGGCTGCAAACTCGTGTTTTGACACCCAGATCCTTGGGAATGGACGTGTCCCGCTGAAGGAATCTCGTCCCCTGCTCCTCCCAGTGCCCTGTGGCCTCCTTGAAACTCCCTGGAGCTGGTGGCCAACCTGGAAATTCCACCTGGATCCATTGTGATCCTGCACTGTGGCCACAGACACATCCCTGTGTATCCCTTCCCTCTCCCCTTCCCTCCTCTCCCTCTGTTTGTTTTTTTTTTTTTTTCCCTGACCTTCCAGGGTCTGGAAAGGGAGTGAGACAGCTCTCAGCCAGAGCACTGAAAGCCCTTAAGGGCTTGTTCCACAGGCTTGTCACCCTCTTCCCTGGGCAAAGTGGCTCTTGAGCTCCTTCTGGAGCACTTCAGGTTCCCCCAGGAGCTGCTCTGCCTGTCGGAATCCGCCCGGCCGCGTGTGCCGGCCCTCGGGAAGGGCGTGAGGACGGATCCAGGCTCCTCACCGGCAGCTGCTGGATTCCCAAGCCTCCCAGCACTGATTAAAATTAAAGTGGAAAGCTTAATCTGATTGTCCTGGCACTCCTCCTCCACAGCAGGGTCGTGTTTCTCAGGGCTGACATCACCAGGCAGGGATGTGGGAATCGTCATTCCAGAGGGATGAGGACGGGCTGTCTCTGTCCTGCTGAAGGTCGGGGTGATCCAGCTTGCTCCTGTTCCAGCGGGATTCCCTGCTGCTGGAGGGGGGGGTTTGATCCCTCTGTAAGGTTTGGGGGTGACCTGGTCCTTCCTCCCTTGCAGGAGGAGCGGGAGAAGCGGCGGCTGGAGCAGCTGGAGCGCAAGAAGGAGCTGCAGCGCCTGCTGGAGGAGGAGGACTCCAAGCTCAAAGGGAAGTCACCCAAGCAGGTCACTCCAGGGAAGGTCACCAGGGCCCAGATCGAGGAGACAATCAGGAAAGACCAGCAGCAGAAGGAGAACGCGGATACAGGTTTGGGAATGCTGTGGAAAGGCCCTGGAGAGTGGGGTGGGATGGGATGGGATGGGATGGGATGGGATGGGATGGGATGGGATGGGATGGGGGGCTGCTCCTTCTCCACCTGCTGTCACTGAAGGATAAGGTGTTTGGAAAGCAGGAGCTGCAGGCCTGGGTTGTAAAGCTTTGGCTGCTCAGGAAGTGGTGGAGTCACCATCCCTGGAAGTGTTCAAAAAACACGTGGATGTGGCACCTGGGGACGTGGTTTAGCGGTGAATGTGGCTGTGATGGTTGAGGGTTGGGCTTGGTGATCTTAAAGGTCTTCTCCAACCTTAATGACTCCGTGATTCTGTTCCTGTGCTGCCTGCAGCCATTCCCGTGCTCCCTGCTTGGCTTTGTCCATGTCCAACACCCAAATATGGGAAAAAGAACCCTCCTGGCACCTCGGGGTGGAGCAGAGCTACAGAGCCAGAGCTCTTCCAGCGCTGGCCCTGGACTCTGGCCGAGTTTTCCAGAGGGAAAACCCTCCCCTGGGGGGTTGCCCAGGCTGGATTCGATGACTCTGCCTTTTTCCCTTTCCCTGTGCAGCAGAGAAGACCCACCTGGAAGTGCCCTTGGAGGAGAACATCAACAGGAGGGTGCTGGAGGAGGGCTCGGTGGAGGCCAGGACCATCGAGGACGCCATCGCTGTGCTCAGGTGCGTGGTGTTTTTCCCAGCTCTCATCCCTGGGTTCCTGGGGCGGGGAGGGGCCCGTTTCCCGCGGGCTGGGGCTGTCCCCGGCGCCCACGGGTCCCGCTTTGCCCCGGCAGCGTGGCCAACGACGGGGACAGGCACCCCGAGCGCCGCATGAAAGCCGCCTTCACCGCCTTCGAGGAGCTGCACCTGCCCCGCCTGAAGCAGGAGAACCCCAACATGCGCCTGTCCCAGCTCAAGCAGCTCCTCAAGAAGGAGTGGATGAGGTCCCCGGAGAACCCCATGAACCAGAGGCACAAGGCCTACAACAGCCACAAGTAGAACTCGAGCTGCTCCTCCGGCCTCCCCCACCCCCGGCCCCGGACTGCTGGCAGAGGAAGCGGGAGACGCGAGGAGCGTCCTCTCCTCCGGTTTCCCTTCCCTGTCCCCGCTTTCTCCTTGGATCTCAGAGGAGCACGAGGCCACCGCCCGCCCGGGGACGCTCTTGTGTCCCCCCCCCGGACAGACTAACGCCACCTTCACCTTCCCAAATCCGGGCGTTCCCCGACAAAACCAGCTACTAACTCGCTTCCAGACCTCCAGCAGGTCCGGGTGGGGACCCCCGTGGTGGCCACCCCCTCCCAGACTGTCCCTGTCCCCGCCCTCACGCTCTGCAGAGGGATTTTGGAACCATCCCGCGGAAGGCACCTGCTCCCTGCTCCCAGTGCCATCCTTGGGGTGCCCCCGAAGAGATTCCAGACTGGGATTGCTGCTCCTCCATCTGCCTCTCTCCTCTTGGTCTCAGCCCCAGCAGGAGCAGGAGGGTGGGGAAGAGGGGAAAGCCACGTTCTCTCCAGGAGGAACGGGAGAGATGCCAGCCCAGCGTGGTTCCTGCCTGCTCTGGGCAGGGCTCTGGTGCCAGGCTGCTCCATGGGACATTCCCAGTGCCCCTGGGCAGCTGCTGGTGGCATGGGAGGGGCTGCAACCCCAAACCCACCCTGACAATGGAAGCTGCTGCTTCTCCCATCCCTCCTCCCCGGGCCTGATCCCGGGCTCAGGCCGGAAGGTGCCATGTGGGCCTTTGGAAAGGGAGGTGACACCGACCCCCCCGTGCCACCTCTGCTCCCCTGGGGGTCCCTGTGCTGGCCCGGGCAGGAGGAATGGGATGAGCTCCCGTGGGAGTGCGAGTGAGATCTGTGAGCTCCCTTGGGAATGCCAGGTGAGATCCATGGGCTCCCTTGGGAATGCCGGAGAGCTTTAGCCCCGGAGCCACAGCACAGTCCTGCCCTCACCTCCAGCAGCTGCTGGCTTTTCCTCTCTTCCCTCTCTTTTTCCATCTCCTGGTCTCCTTTGGGAGTGAAACTCCTTTTCCAAGGAATTCCTCCCAGCGGCTCCAGGGCCTGGGGGTGTCACACTCATGGCTGCTCATCCCACGGGATTGAATCTGACTCATCCCAAGCCGGGCTGAGCCTTTGAAGCCGAGCCCCCGCGGCTGTTTTGGGGCTGCCCCCAGCCCTCTGCACCCCCCTAAAGGAGCTGGGCTGGCCAGTGCCCCCCCTGCACCCCCAGACCCAGCCAGGGAGGAATGAACCCCCCCCCATCCCCTTTCTGTGAGAGTTTGTTGTGTTTGAACCCAATTAAAAATTAAAAAACACCCCAAAATCCTCTTAAAGAGGGGAAGGAATAAGGAGGGGATGGTTGAGGGGGGGGTTTCCTTTTCCTGGCTCGCCACGGGTGGGGCTGTTTATTCCCATGAAAAGCTGCAGAAAATCCCTCTGGGAGTTGGGTGTGTGATTCCTGCCTGGACTGGGGGGTCTCTCGGAGGGGGGGGTCCCCCTTTTTGCCCCCCCCTTCCTCCCCAGCAGGTTGTGCTTGGTGGGGCTGCAGCGTCTGACACGGGGAAAGCCCCCCCATTCCTGCTGGAATAATGAACCCACGTGAGTGTGTGTGTCCCCCCTCGACCCCCCCCCACATCCCTGCACCCCCCCAGGGCTGCCTCCCCCCCCCCCATTCCCGGTGCCCCCCTCCCTGTCCTCGCCCGCTCCCCCCGTGCTGCAGAGGCGCCTGCTCAGCCCTGGCTTTGTGCAGCAGAGCCCACCCGGCCCCCCTTCCTCCTCCTCCTCCTCCTCCTCCTCCTCCTCCTCCTCCCCCTCTCCCCCCCCTCGGCACTGCGGCAGTGCCGGGTGTCCCCCCGCGCGAGGGGGGGCACGGGTGGGATGTGCTGGCAGTGACAGCACAGGGGGGGCTGCGGCGTGTGGGTCCCCCCTCCCTCCATGGGGTTCCTGGAGGCTGAGCCCCCCCCCCCATATCAGTTACCCAGGGAACGGGACCCCCCCGGGATTTTGGGGACCCCCCTCAGTGCGGGAGGGGGATGGGAAGGGGCTAATGGGGTCGCCCCCAGTAAAGGGAAGGGATCTCCCATTGTAAGGGGGGGGCGGTTGGGGGAACCCCTCTGGTGCAAAGGGGGGGGTTTCCCCATTGAAGGGATTAATGGGGGGAATCCCTCAGTGTGTGGGGGGGCAGGGGTGCGGGACCCCCGCCCTGCGACTGTGTAGGATTAATGGGGGATTCCCCCCGCCAGAAGGACAGGGGGGTCCCTCCCATGGGCGAGGCGGGATGTGGGGGAATCCCGCAGTGCGGGAGGGGGATCCCCGGGGTACCGAAGGGATTAAGGGTGTCCCCCGCCCCCCCTCAGCCAAACGGGTCACCGCAGGGGGGGGGGGAGGCGGGCAGCGGCAGAGAGGGGAGGGATTCCCTGCCCTTCCCCCCCATCCTGCGGGGATTCCCCCCCGTTTTTCCATCCCCCCCCCCCAGTGCGGGGGGGCCGCGCTCGCATCGCGGGCACCCCGCGGGAAGGAGGGGGGGGCGCTGCCATGGCAACGGGGTGGGGGGAGAACCCGCGGGGGGGGCGAACACGGGATCCTCCCCCCGCCCGCGCAGCCGCGCGGGGCTTGCACCGGGGCATCCCCCCCCCCAAACCGGGCATCCCCCCCGAAATGGGCATCCGCCCCCGAAATGGGCATCCCTCCCCGAAATGGTCATCCCCCCCACTCCCCCCCGCCCCGGGCTTTCCCTCCCCCGCGCACCGGGTATCCCCACCCGCGGTGTCCCCCCCGCTTCTCCCCGCACCCTGCATTCTCCCCTGCCTCCCCCCGGACCCCCCCGCTCCCCGCAGCCCCCCCGAGCACGGTGCCCACCCTCTGCAGCGCCCGCCCTGCACCACGGCCATCCCCCCCCCCCTCCCCGCTCCTTCTGCCTTTGTGCGCCCCCCGCCCCGCGCACCCGCCGGGCACCGCACCCTGCGTGTGCCCCCCCGCACCCCCCTCACACACACACACACACGAGTGTGTTCACACACACTGCTGTGCACGCCCCCCTCGCACATCCCTCCCAGTGCTCCCCCTGCCTTGCACACCCCCCTGCACGCCCCCTCCCCCCCGTTTCACACCCTCCTTGCACACCCCTCTGCAAACCCCCACACGGACCCCTCCTCACCCCCCTCCCTGCCCACCCCCCTCGCGCGTCCTCGGGCTTTATTCCACACACACCCCAGCCCCTGCTGCCCCTAAAGCGACACGCGCACCCCCCTGCAAAGCCCCCCGTGCACACCCACCCCACCCCACCCTCCCCGGCTCGGGGGCCTTGCACACGCGTGTGCCCCTCTCTGGCGTGACCAGGGAGAGGGAGGGGGCTGCAGGCGGGTGGGCAGCGCCCTCCGACCTCCCCAGACCACCCCGGGTGCCCACCCTGCCTTGCAAAGCGCACCCAAGCCGGGAGGGGGTCCCCCCGCATACCAGGGGGTCCCGAATCCCGGGGGGGGGGTCCCACCGAGGGGTGTGTGTGGGGGGGAGGGGGTCCCCGCGGCCGCATGGCTGCAACCCGGGTCGGGTGGGGTGAGGTCCCAAGGACCCCTGGCCGCGTGGGGAGGGGGAGGCGCGGGGGGTGCTGCGGGTGGGCGATCGCCCACGGCCCCGCAAAGGGGTTGGGGACGCGCGTGGCGGGGGTGGTGGGGCCGTCAGGCGGCCGGGGTTTTATCCGCAGGCCGTGGCCGCGGTGGTGGCCGGGGAAAGCACCCGGGGAAAGCACCCGGGGGAAGCACCGGGGAGGCCCCCGGGGGGGGGGGGGTGGGAAGGAAGGGGAAGCACCGGGAGGGGGGAACCGGGGCGGGCGCGCGCGGCTGCGCGTGCGGGCGGGACGGCGGCGCCGCATCCCCGCCCGCGCTGGGGGAACCGGGGCGCGGGGCGGCCGCGGGGGGCTCGGCGGCGCCTGCGGGGTCGCCCCCGGCCCCGCGTGGTGCCGCCGGAGCCGCCCGGGGAGCCGCGCTCGGCGCCGCACGTGTCCCCGCCGGGCCATGGTCAGCGGCGGCAGCGCCCGAGGGCAGCGCAGGCCGGGGGCTCGCTGCAGGTGGGTGCATTTTGGGGGGGGTCGTGGGGTAAAGGGGGAGTGGGGACCCCCCCCCTACACACACACACCTCCTCCCAGCTCCGGGGGACCTGCTGGTGATGGGGAACCCCCTCCCTGACTCCCAGGAATCGGGAGATTCCTGGGAATCCCCCGGCTCGTGGGGATCCCCCGGCTGGTGGGAACCCCCTGGCGCAGGGGGGAAAGGGGGGTGGCCGGGGGGGGGGGAGATTTGGGAAGGGGGAGAAGGCACCATGAGGGGATGCCCCGAGGGCACCTCGAGGATCTGAGGGCCCGGGGGGGGGAGGGGGCTAGGCCTGTTCAGCCGCCCCTGCCGCGGGGGGCTGCGGGGCCGGGGGGAAGCGGGGGGAGCCGCGGGGGCGCGGGAGGAGCCCCCGGCGGTGACAATGAGGACGCGATGGGAGTGACTGTGCCCGGCTAAAAATATCCTCCACCCCCACCCACCGCCAGCGCCGCGGCCTCAAGGTCACTGCCCTGCCGGGAGGGGGGGAGACACGCGGGGGCGTGGGGCGGGGAAGCCCCCGGCCCCCCCTTCCCCGCACCGCGGCTCCCGCACGCCGCCGCCGCCGCCGCCAGTGCTGCTGCTCCGCCGCGCCGAGAGCTGCCCGCGCCCGCCGCCCCCGCGCCCCGGCACATGTCCCCGCAGCCCCCCGGGCCCCCCGGCGACCCCCGACGCTCCCCGTAGCGCGGGGCCGTGGCAAGTGAGCGGGCGAGGGGCGGGGGCGGCGCGGGGGGGACCCCACGGGTGGCAGCGGGGGGGACCCCGCGGATGGCATTCCCTGGCGTGGAGGGGTGTGGGGACAGCGGGGACCCCCCGTCTGCGCGTTTTTTGGGGGGGGGGGGGGTGGGCACCGGGGTCTGCGGGTCTTTGGTGTGTGGGGACGCCAGGGACGCCCTCCCTTTGTGGTGTCGGGGTGTGGGGACACCGGGGGTGTCCTGCCTGAGGGGTGTCGGTGCGTGGGGACACCAGGGTCGTCCTGTCTGTGGGGTTTTGGGATGCAGGGACACGAGGGACGCTCTGTCTGCAGATTTTCGGGATGTGGGAACACAGGGGACACCCTCCCTTTGTGGTGTCAGGCTGTGGGGACACTGGGGATGTCCTGTCTGTAGGTTTTTGAGGTGTGAGAACACCAGGGGCACCCTCCCTGCGTGGTGCCAGGTTGTGGGGACACCGGGGATGTCCTGTCTGTGG
Organism: Pyrocephalus nanus; assembly: GCA_038380795.1. Lineage (NCBI taxonomy): Eukaryota > Metazoa > Chordata > Aves > Passeriformes > Tyrannidae > Pyrocephalus > Pyrocephalus nanus. The sequence goes on along the minus strand of CM076287.1, from coordinate 5,227,337 downwards.
ATTTTTAGGGTTTGGGGACAGCAGGGACACCCTTCCTGCGTGGTGCCAGGGTGTGGGGACACCAGGGATGTCCTGTCTCGTGGTTTCTGGGGCGTGGAGGCACCAGGGACGCCCTCCCTGCAGGTTTTTGGGGTATGGGGACGTTGGGGATGCCCTCCCAGGGGGGTTTGCCTGCTCAGGGTAATCCCCAGCTGCGGTAGTCAGGGGATTTGGGGGGTTCCCACCCTCGGGGACGGTGGCACTGAAGCTGAGCAGGTTTGAGGGGCCAGGGGTGCTCGGTGCTCGCCGGTGGCGGTGCCCGCTGGGACACCAGGGTGGCACCAAGCTCAGCCCTCACCAAAACCAGGGGGACCCCCTGCCACAGCCAGCCCTGGCTGATCCAGCTGTGACACTGGGGTGACACCTCTGGGCCGGTGGGACCCCGGGCCGGTCCTAATCCCGGGGTGGGCACTGGGGGCTCCCGGTGGGTCCTGGCACCGCGTGGCCTCGACGTGCCGGGGAGTGCCCGGGCAGCGCCCGCTGTGTCGCGGCACCGTCGAGGCCGTGGGGGCCTCCATGCCCTTCACGACCTTCCCGGTGACCTTGAGCCACCCCTGGGGGTCCCCGTGCAGGGTGGGGACTGCGGGGGGGTTGCGGGGACCCCTCTGCACTGCTGGAGACCCCCCCCCCTCACCCTGCAGCGAGGACATGGGGCTCTATGACGGCGTTTGTGAGGTTTGGGGGGACCCCCCCCTCGCCGAGGGGTTTGTGGCAGTGGCGGGGGCAGTGGGGACCTCCATGTGTCCCCCCCGGGCGGGGGGTCGGCGGTGGCCCCGCGGGGGCAGCCAGGCGGAGCGGCTTTGTCCTTGGGCTGAGCCGAGCGTGTGGGGGAGGCGGCGGGAGAACCCGGCGCAGCGGCTTTGTCTGGGGACGCCGGCGCGGTGGCGGCGAAGGGGGGGCGTGGGGAGCCCGAACCCCCGCGCTGGAACCCGCGGGACCCCCAGCCCCAGCCCCAGGCACCCGTCTGGCTCCACGCAGGTAGGGTGTCCTCCGGCTGCGTGTCCCCTCCCGAGGTGGGAGGGCTGGGGAAGGGATCCCCCTTGGGCTGGGGGTGGCAGGGGGGCCCCAGCTGCCTCTGCCACCCTTGGGGACATCGGTGCTGCCCCCCGTGTCCCTCTGGGCCTGGTCCAGCCCCGGCCCCAGGGTGTCTCTGTGGGGCTCAGGGGAGGGATTTTCTCGGGGAGACCCCGGGACGAGCCGGGGATTCCCCTGCGCCGCGTCGGGGCTGGGGAGGTTCGGGTTGTCCCCGCGTGTCCCTGCGTGTCCCCGCATGTGTGCCAGCCCCTGTGCCTCCCCCCGTGCCCTGGGGCCCACGGACACCCCACGGGCGGGAACAGGCCTGATCCTGGGTGGGGAGGATCACCCCAGTGCCAGGCTCTGCCCCTCTGCACCCACCCCACCGTGTCGGGGTAGACACAGGCCGCTTGGTGGATGGGGGGGCCAGGTGTTGGCATCACCAGGGGTCCCGCCGTGGCAGGGCTTGGCTGAACCATCGCGGTGCTCTTCGGGAACCGGGTGGCCTTGTCCCGGTGCCTCCTGCGGCCCCAAGGGCCTCAGAGGGTTTGGTGTCCCCCCAAACCACGCTCAGGCCCCTGCCCTGCCCTCGTGGCGGGGGTGGCAGCGGCGGTGGCACCCCCAGCCCGCCCCGTGCCGGCGGGTGGGCAGCGGCGTTGGCGGGGGCGGGGGGGGCTCCCGCCGGCACCGCCAGATGCTCCCCAGCCTGGGACATATGGCCAGGGCTTGGCGGCGGCGGGAGGAACCGGGGCCGCCGCAGGGGATTTTTGGGGACGGGGGGGGGGCTGCAGGGGGTCTGACGCACTTCGTGCCCCGGCGAAGCCCGGGCCGCGGTGGCGGCTGGCGGGGAGCCCCCGTGACCCCGGGCAGGGTCACCGTGCTCGTCCCACTGCCCCCAGCACCCCGTCCCCTGCCCCAGGGCCGGGGGGTTCCCTGCTTCCCTGGTCCCCCTGTCCCCCCTCCCCGGGGCACGGCCCTGGCACAGCCGCTGCTCCCCCAAATTCCTGCCCCACCCTCGGCGGGCCCGTGATTCCCAGGCAGGAATTAGCGAGCGGGTAATAAATAAATCACCCGCGGGGAGCCTTTCGGCCGCCCGGCGCTATTTTTAGCTGCACCCTCCTCCTCTGCAGTTGCTCCAAGGCAGCGTCCCCGCTCCAGGGCATGGGGGGGGAAGTGGGGGGTCCCACTGCCACCCCACAGCCACCCCACAGCCACCCCCAGGGCACCGGTGGCTGCTGCAGCCCAGCCCTGGGAGGTTAAGCCGTGTCCCCCCACCCGTGTCCGTGCTCTGTGCAGGGTCTGGAGGTGCTGCCATGGCTGGGGTCACCCTTAGGACCCCTTTGCTGTCCCCATCCCGAGGGTCCGTCCCCAGATGTCTCCTCAGTGATAACCCCAGTGACACTGCAGGGTGGGCAGTGCCCGTGTCCCAGCACAAGGGTGGCAGGGGGACAGTGGGACCCCCTGTGCCATGCTGTGACACCCGGCTCTGCTGCTGTGTCACATCCTGGCGGGAGCTGCCGCCAGCAGGGACACGCAGGCCCACGGCTCAAGGACACACGGTGACCGTGGCCAGCAGAACCCCTGCCTGGGGGGACCTGCCGTGTCCCCATCCCTGTCCCTGTGCTGAGGACGGTGGGGACAGGGAGGACCCCACATCCCACCCGAGCATCATCCCTGGGGACGCAGCCCCCAGCCATGGCATCGCCATGGGGGGTGGGGGACAGGGACCCCTCGGGCCTTCACGGTTTCAACCAGCCCTCCAGGTGCTGAATCCTGCCGGATTCATCCCTGTGGACGTCCTGGCAGGAGGAAGATTTAATAAGGCCCATTTACGTCGCCATCGATAGAGGCTGTTGGTGAAACGACCACGGCGCGGTGGTTAATGAAATATTTACTGACAGTGGTCAGGGAGGACTCCAGGGTGGCTTCACCCCCCCTGTTTGAGGTGGGAAAAAGTTTTGCGGGCTGTGGGGTGAGCAGTGCCCTGGCACAGCTCCGGCATCCCCGGCACGGCCGCGGTGAAGGGCCCGGGGCCGCCGGCCCTGGGGAGACGTTTCCCCTCCGTCCCTGCCCGCTGCGTATTTTTCTCCCCATCCGAGTATTAAAAAGAAATCGGAGCCCATTTTCCTGCGATAAATTTGGCAGAATGGAGAGAAAATGATCTGGCTCTGGAGGGGAGCCAGGGCCCCGGCTGCACACCGGGAGCAGCTGGGCGCTGGAGCCCGGCCACGCTCCGGAGCTCCCGGAGGAACCGGGAAAACATCATCCCTGGCTCCGCTGCGTCCCTGGGGGATGGGGACGGGGTCCCGAAGCCCTGCTGCTCCCCAGGGAAAGGGGGGGGTGCTGGTGGTGGCAGCCCCACGCCGGGTGTCCCCGTGCTGGTGTCCGTGCCGATCCCGGCATTCCGGGGTGCGGCAGGACCGGGAGCTTGGAGGCCTGAAATCCAGGGAAGCTGCTGCACCCCCTGGTACAGCCCTGCTGCAGGGCTGGGGGGGCTGTGGGGGCCCCCATTCCCCCGTGTGAGGAGCTCTGTGCTGCTGTGGGGACTGTGGGGTCGGTGTGGGGGTTCAGAGGCCATTTGGGGGCTTTGGGGGGGGGGGTGTTCCACCTGACGCAGCCCCTCGTGCCAAGGGGCTGTTGGTGCAGCAGAGCCCCCCGTGCAACGGGGCCCTTCACGGGGTGCAGTGGGGTCATGGGTGCTCCAGAGCCCGTCGTGCAAGGGGGTCTCCCGTGCGGGGAGGCCCCTGTGCAGTGGGGCTGTTGGTGCAATGCAGCCCCTCTCCCAGCGGGGCCGGCGCTGCGAGGCAGCTCCTCGTGCCGTGGGATGCAGCCCCTCATGGAACGGGGGTCGTGGGCTCGGCGAAGCCCCCCCGTGCAGTGGGGATTTTTGGGGCCCCGAGGTTTTCGTGCAGTGGGGTTTCCTCGTGGGATGCAGCCCCTCGTGGAGCGGTGGAGCCCCCCGTGCAGTGGGGTCTTTGCTGTGATGCAGCCCGAGGTGCAAGGGGGCCGTTTGTGTGACGCAGCCCCTCGTGCAGTGGGGTGATTGGTGCTGCGGGGTCCCTTGTGCAGGGGGGCTCTCTGTGGGATGCAGAAACGGAGGGTAATTGGTGCGATGCAGCCCCTCTTTCCACGGGGTCTTTGGTGCAGTGCAGCCCCCCCCGCAGTGGGGCTGTCGGTGGGATGCAGCCCCTTGTGCAAGGGGGTCTCGTGTGTGGTGAGGCCCCTGTGCAGGGGCTGTGTGTGCAGTGCAGCCCCTCAGGAAGGGCGCTGTTGGTGCGGTGCAGCCCCTCGTGCAGTGGGGTCCCTGGTGGGATGGAGCCCCTCGTGCAGTGGGGTCTTCCATGCGGTGAAGCCCCTCGTGCACTGGGGCCGCTGGTGAGAGGGGTCTGTGCATTGGGGGGTGCCTGGGGGGGCAAGCGACAGGGTGACCCCCTGAGTGGCGGTGCCAGGGCAGGACCCTCGGCACATGCAGTGGCTCTGGGGGTCCCTGGCCCCGCAGCCGAGGGGATTTGGGGACCCCGCTAACGCCACGTCTCCTCTCCGGCCAGGCGTGGAGGGAAGCCCATGGCCCCCGGACCCCCAGGCCCCCCCTGCACCCAGCCCCGGCCCCACAGCCCCTAACGCCCCGAGGACCCCTCCGGCCGGCCCCGGGGAGCCCGAGCAGGTAGGGGGGCACGGACGGGGGTCGCGGGGTGCTGGGTTTGCACCGAGGCTCTGGGGGATGTTTGGGGGTGCACTGAGGCTGATGGGGGGGCTGTACTGGGGATGTGGGAGCCCGCGTTCTCGAGGGGCTTGGGGAGGATGGGGGGGAGCCCTGGATGGGGGAACACGGGGCATGATGAGTTTTGGGGCACAGCGAGGCCGGAGGGGGTGCCGGGGGCATGCAGGGGGGGGGTCCTTTTGGGGGCAGGCGTGTTGGAGAGGGGGTGTTTTTGGGGGGGGGGGCGCGGGGTCTGGGGGGCTCCAGCAGCGCATGGGGGGGGGGTGTCGAATGCGAAGGAGGCGTGGCCAGCGCTGGGAGGGGCGGGGCTGAGGGCGTGGCGCGGCCATCGTCAGGAAGGGCGTGGTCTGGCCTGACCAATGGGAGCGCGGGACGCGCCCCCCGCCCCGCCCCCGGGCTCTCCGGTGCCGCCGCCGCGCGCCCCCGGGACCGGCTCCGGCTGCGGCGGCGGCGGGACCCGGCCCGGCCCCCGGCACCGGCCACGGCAGGTACCGCGCACTCCTGGGGGGGAACCGAGCCGGGGGCGGCTGGGCCGGAGCCCACCGGGGAGCCCCCGGGCAGCGGGAGCCCCGGGCGCGGCGCGGCGCGGGTTCGGGGGCGGCGGGGACGCGCAGCTGCGGCTTCGTTACACCGGAGCGGAGCCGTCCCGGGGCCGCGGGGCAGAGACGGTGAACGGCGAGGGGCGGGGGGGGCACCGCGGGGCACGGGCACGGCCTGGGCTCGGTGTCCGCACCCTCCGGGGGTGCGGCGGGGCTGCGGCGGGGGCAGGACACGGTCCCGTGGGCAGGACGCGGGCGCGTCCCCCGTGGGCAGGACACGCACCTGTGGGCACGGTGTGTCCCCCCCCAAGCAGGACGCGTCCCCCACGGGCAGGACGGGTCCCCGGTGCGTAGGACACGTCCCCCCCCAGCAGGGCACATCCCCCGTGGGCAGGGCATGTCCCTGTAGGTAGGACGTGTCCCTACGGGCAGGACATGTCCCCGGGAAGCATCACCCGGTGCCAGGCTGGACGAGGACGCTGATCCCGGCTCCCCGTGGCTCCCCCACCCACGCAGCCCCCCGTCCCCTGTCCCGCAGGTCTCCCCCGCGCCGCTGAGCCATGCGGGATCGCCCGGCCCCCTCCCCGCCAGAGCCATGAGCGGCTGCCGCTACAATGGGGGGGTGACACGGCCCCGGGGCCCCCTGAGCGCCTCCACCCGCTCCCTGCACACGCTCGAGGGGGAGACCCAGCCCCTGCGGCCCTGCCCGTCCCCCGGCCTCGAGGTGGTGGTGTCGCGGCCGGAGCAGCCCGGGGGTCCTGAGCCCGGCCCGGCGGCGGCCCCGGGGCAGGATGCGGCCGATGAGCGGGGAGGGGAACCCCGGAGGAACCAGAACATCGGGTACAAGCTGGGCCACCGGAGAGCCCTCTTCGAGAAGCGGAAGCGCCTCAGCGATTACGCCCTGATCTTCGGCATGTTCGGCATCGTGGTCATGGTCACGGAGACGGAGCTGTCCTGGGGGGTCTACACCAAGGTTGTGGGGGCGGTGGGAGGCGGGTGGGTGGGGGTCCGCCCGGGGGGGTCCGTCCGGGCTCACCCTGGCCCCGCTCCCCCGGCAGGAGTCGTCGTATTCGTTTGCACTGAAATGCCTTATCAGCCTCTCGACCCTCATCCTCCTGGGGCTCATCGTCATGTACCACGCCAGGGAGATCCAGGTGAGGGGCACCCGCCCGTGGGGGTCACCGGGGCGGGTCCTGCCACCCCGGGGGTCCCACCGGCACCCTCTGCGCCCCCGCAGCTGTTCATGGTGGACAACGGCGCCGACGACTGGCGCATCGCCATGACCTACGAGCGCATCTTCTTCATCGCGCTGGAGCTCATCGTGTGCGCCATCCACCCCATCCCCGGGCAGTACCTGTTCACCTGGACCGCCCGCCTGGCCTTCACCTACGCCGCCTCCGTGGCCGACGCCGACGTGGACATCATCCTGTCCATCCCCATGTTCCTGCGGCTCTACCTGATCGGGCGCGTGATGCTCCTGCACAGCAAGCTCTTCACCGACGCCTCGTCCCGCAGCATCGGGGCCCTCAACAAGATCAACTTCAACACCCGCTTCGTCATGAAGACCCTCATGACCATCTGCCCCGGCACCGTCCTGCTGGTGTTCAGCATCTCCTCCTGGATCATCGCCGCCTGGACCGTCCGCGTCTGCGAGAGGTGCGGGGGGGGCTCCCCGGAGGGGCTCAGGGGGAGAGCGCGGGGCTGGGGGCAGCTGAGGACGCACGGTGCACACCCTGAGGGGGGCTCAGGGCGGAGGAGAGACCCCTTGGGGAAGAGACCCCCCCCTTGGTGGGACCCCCATGGTGGCCGTGATGGTTTTTCCAAACTGAACTCGCTCACCGAGGCAAGGTGGGGGTGGCCGGACCCCCAGGGTGCCCCCAAACCTCTCCCAAGCTCCTCTGTGCCCCCCAGGGGTGGGGCAGGACCCACTCTCTGTTGTCCAGATGGAGCTGGGGGTCTCACAGGGGGGTCCCAGGATGTGGGGGTCTCACAGGGGGGTCAAAGGAGCTGGGGGTCTCACAGGGGGGTCCCAGGAGCTGGGGGTCTCACAAGGGGGTCAAAGGAGGTGGGGGTCTCACAGGGGGGTCCCAGGATGTGGGGGTCCCATGGAGGGGACCTGGCTCGGGACGTGCCCGTGCTCCTCAGCTGCTCCCGTGGGGCAGGGCCGGGATGCCCGCGCCGGTGCCCTGCCCGTGCCCGCCCCTTCTGGGCCGGCCCCCCCTCCCTGGGCCACGCATTAACTGCTCTTGTTTTCCCTCCCTGACGCTCTGCTGCTTGCAGGGACAAACTGTGAGTGACCCCAGGGACCCCCAGCGTGTCCTGCACGGGGCGGCCCCGCCCCAGGCTTCTGCTTCCCAGAATTTAGGATTAGCTGCAGCCAGGGTGGGAGGGGGGACAAGGCTGGGGGGACAAAGGGGCTGTGCACATGGAAAGGGGCTGGAACCCTTTTCCACTTGGAACCTCAGCAGCTTCTTCCTGTGCCCCCTGTGCCCCCCAGCTGGGGGGGCCGTGGTGCCCAGCCTGGCTGTGGGCACGAAATGGGGGTCCCATCATGGGGGGGTCGGGGCACAGCTCCTTCTGTGCTGGCTCTTGGGGGGCTCTTGAAAGGGGGGCTTTGCTGCAGGGATTGCTGTGAGTTCTGGGGTGATCCTGGCAGGGGAAATCCCGGCAAGAAGCTGGGAAGGAGCCGCTGGATCCTTCTTGCTTTGAATGGGAGGCTTTGGAGGAGCCTCCAAAGGGTTTTCCTTGGCCCTGGATGTTGTTCCTTGGTGTTTCCCCTCCTCAACCTGCATGTTTTGGGTGCCTGGCAGGTGCTCCTCGGGAGTGGGGAGATCTGCAGGTCCTGGGGGGCATCACTGTGGGGTGACATCCTGGGCTGCCGACCCCACCCGGGGTGTGGGGTGCCCCCAGCATCTCCCTGCCCTTGGGCTGAGGCACCTGTCCCACGGTGCCCCCCCATCTCCCTGCCATGCCCCTCAGTGCCAGATGAGGTTCCAAGCCCCCCGGGGGGGCCGGGTGGAGGGACGCAGCAATCCTAAATTCCTCACCGCACGCTTGAGCCCCCCTGGCTTGCTCCTGTCTCCCCTCCTTCCCTCCCCTCACCCCCAGCACCCCCTTTTCCCAGCTCCCCACTGCTCCCAGCATGTTCCAGTCCCGCTGCCCAGCTTGGCCTCTGCTCTGTGTCCCCAGCTGGGCTCGTCCCCCTGTCACAGGGGTCCCTCGGGGAGGGGTGGGGGGCACGGCCGGCTGTGTCCGTGGCGTTGGCTCTGGCCACGGAATCTCAAAGCACAGTGTGTCCCCCCCCAGTGCCCACTCAGTGTCACCCCCGGTGGTCTCGGGGTGCCCCGGTTCATCCAGGTCTCTGCAGGGATGGCGTGTCCCCTCCCCGGGGGTCTGCGGTGACACCCGTGCCCTGTGCTTTGAGATCTCTGGGGGATGGAGGTCGCTGTGGGGCTGCTCCCAGCCTGTCCCCTTGCTGTCCTCACCCAGCAGCGCCCCCTGATCCAGCCCCGCTCCTGGGGGGCTCAGCCCCCTCAGGGCATCCCTCCTGCCCGGCGCCTGTGCCTGGAGTGGCCGTGCCTGTTGTCCCCGGGGTGTCCCCAACCTCTCTGGGGCTCCCGGCAGCACCCACGGGAGCTCGGGGACTCTCGCTGGCCGCAGCCACCGGCTGGCAACGCGCCCCAAAACCCCCACGTGGCAGAGCGGCGGCACCACGAGGGGTGGGCGCGGTGCCAGCGGTGCCAGCGGTGACAGCGGCTGCGCTCGGCCCCGGGCAGGTACCACGACAAGCAGGAGGTGACCAGCAACTTCCTGGGGGCGATGTGGCTGATCTCCATCACCTTCCTGTCCATCGGCTACGGGGACATGGTGCCGCACACCTACTGCGGGAAGGGCGTGTGCCTGCTCACCGGCATCATGGTGAGCCCCGGGGCAGGGGGGGGAGCAAGCGCGACCCCGGAGCCCCCCCGGAGCCTCCCCCTGCCCCTCACCCCGGGGGTCCCTGCCCGCAGGGCGCCGGCTGCACCGCGCTGGTCGTGGCCGTGGTGGCCCGAAAACTGGAGCTCACCAAAGCGGAGAAACACGTCCACAACTTCATGATGGACACGCAGCTCACGAAGCGGGTGAGGTGTCCCTCCCCTCCCTGGTCCCCCCCTCCTCGCCCCTCCCCAGCGGCAGGACCGGCCCTCCCCTCCCAGCCCCGCCCACCCCTCATCCCGGGGGATTCGGTGCCTTCCAGGTGAAAAATGCTGCTGCCAACGTACTCAGGGAAACGTGGCTCATCTACAAACACACCAAGCTGGTGAAGAAGATCGACCATGCCAAAGTTCGGAAACACCAGCGTAAGTTCCTCCAAGCCATCCATCAGTAAGTGCCAAACCTTTACCTGCTTCCTACCAGGAATGGTGTCCCATCCCAGAGGTTCTTTTTTCCCCCCAGGAGGGGAGCTGGGTGCTTGCTCCCCTCCTGCGCCTGCCTGGAGCCCTGGGTTGGGAGCCAGGAGGTCCTTTGTCCTTGTCCCCTGTCCCTGTCCCCTCTCTCTTGTCCCCCATCTCCACTGTCCCCCTCCCCTGTCGCTGTCCCTTGTCCTTGTCCTCCATCTGCTGTCCCCATCCCATATGTCCCCGTCCCTGTCTCCCCTTCCCATCCCCTGTCTCCTGTCCTTGTCCCCCATCTCTGGTGTCCCCTGTCCCTGTCCCCTGTGTGTCCCCCCCCCACTATGGGATGCTCTCCCAGCACGTGGGGACCCCGATTCTCCTGGGGTGACCCCAGGGGTACCCCACTGATGAGGGTTGATGTGACCTTGTCTCTTATCAGGGGAACAGTGCTAGGGGGGCTCTGAGACCCCCCCCGGGTGCCTCCTGCTTTTGAGGGGGGTGGGATTGAGGGGTGCCTGGCTTGGGTGGGTGGTCCATGGGGTGAGGGGGGGGGTGCTGCTCTGCTCTCGTGCCCCCGCGCTCTTCGTGGTGTTATTAAACCTGCTGTTGTGTTTTGTCTCTGTTCTACCCTGTCCCTGCAGAGCTCAGAAGTAAGTCACCCCCTTTCTGCCCCCCTCCCTGGCTGCTCCCCCTGTGCATGAGCTCTGGCTGCCACGTTTGGGGCGGGGGGGACACCTCGGGGTGGCCCCCCCGGCTCTGTCTGGGCCATGGGGATGGAGGGGCAGGGGCTGTGCTTGTGGGGTTGGGGTGGGGCTGCATGCTGGGGTGTGGGGGGGCTGCATGGGGGTGTAAAGGCACTCATGGGAGGGTTCACCGAGCCTGAACCACCCCCCCCTGTGTCTCCCCAGGCTGAGGAGTGTGAAGATGGAGCAGCGGAAGCTCAACGACCAGGCCAACACTCTGGTGGACCTGGCGAAGGTGAGCGATGCTGGGGGGAGGTTGGGGGGGACCCCACTGCAGGGGGGATCCAGCACTGACCCCCCTCCCCCCGTGCCGGTGTGACCCCCCCCTAGACCCAGAACATCATGTACGACATGGTCTCGGAGCTGCAGGAGCGCCACGAGGACCTGGAGAAGCGCCTGGGAGCACTGGAGAGCAAACTGGAGGCACTGGGGCTGAGCCTGCTGGCCCTGCCCGGGCTGGTCAGCCAGGCCCTGGGCCAGCAGCAGAGGGAGCTCCTGGGGGCTTGGCCCCCCCGGCTCTGCTCGGCCACAGCCCCCTGCACCCCCACCCGAGCCCCCCGCGCCCCTGCCGGTGCCCCCCCTGCCTCTGACAGCGGGTGATGGGGAGGGGGGGGCTGGGGGTGCCCCTTTACAGCCTCCTCCACCTCCTTGGACAGCGGGTGATGGGGTGGGGGGGTTGTGGGGGCACCCACAGACCCCCCTTTGTCACCCCCTCACCCCTCAGACAGTGGTTGGTAGGGAGGGGGGTGTGTGAGGGGGGGGCACAGGTCCCCCTGTGTCACCCCCCCCCCACCTCCTCCTTGGACAGCGGGTGATGGGGGGGGTGTTGGGGGGGGCCCCCTCTTATGTCTGGCCATCGTGTGGCTGATTTCAGTAGCTTTGTTCTGTAAAGCCCTGTATAAATTTCCTGCGTTCACTGTGCTGGCGTGAGGCTGGAGACCCCCCCCTTCCCCCGGAGCCCCCCCGTGCCCCCCTGGCCGGGTGGGAGCTGAGCCCCAGCCTCCAGGAGGGCTTTTTGGGGGGGTGGGATGCAGCGACCGCTGCACTGGGGGGGCTGGAGCAGCCCTGGGAAGGGGGGGGAGAGGGAGAGAGGGGGGAGAAGCCAGGAGCCCTGAGTGTTGGGGGGGGGGGGATCCAGGGGCTGTCCCCCCGGGTGAGGAGGGGGTGGAGGTTGGGGACAGGGTGGGGGGACGCCTGGGGTCTTGCCTGGAGGGTGCGGAGCGGGGAGAGACCCCCGTGGTGAGAGCAGGGCTGAGCCCCGGGGTGGAGGATTTTGGGGGGGGGCGGGGGCGGGGGGCGTGTCTCTGTTCCTGGCTCTGCCGCGAAGTGACCTTGGCGAAGTCACGTCACCTCTCTGTGCCTCAGTTTCCCCCGTCTGTAAAATGGGGGGGTGGGGTGGGGTGGGAGGTGGGGGGGACACGGCACCAACCATCACGAAGCGCTGTGAGACTCCTGGATGCAATACCGAGCCCAGCCCCTCCCGCGGGGTGGGTGAGGACCCTCTGCCGGGACCCCCACAGCCCTGCACCCCCCCGGGGCCGGTCCTGCTCCCCCCTCCCCGCTGTGGGGGGGTCGGGGGGGGGGGGGGCTGAGGCGCAAATTAAAGGAGCCTGAACTGGACGCGTCACTCTCTGCTCGCGGCAGCGGGACCCCCACTCGAGGGAGTGGGATGGGGTCTTGGAAGGGTAAAAGGGGGTGTTTTGGGGGGCTCTTCGCTGCTCCCCCACTGAGGAGGGTGCCCCCACGCTGGGAATCTTGTGGGACTGGTATGGGGGCTCCAAACCCCCCTGGGGGGGGGTGGCACTGGGAGGGCTGGGGGCTTGCAGCCCCCCACTAGGGCAGGTTTGGGGGGACTCATAGCAGCCGGCTGGGATGGGTGATGGGGGATCCCAAGACCTTTTGGGGTACCCCGGCTCCCCCTCTGCAGCCCCAGGATAGGGTTGGGGTCCTGCAGAAGGCGGGGGCAGGAGGGTGGGGGGCACTTTGGGGGGCGGGGGGCTGAAGGGGCCCCAGGCTGCCCACGCGGGGCCCCGTGCCACGGTTTGGGGTGGCACGAGGCTGTTAATGATTAACCGGCGGTGCCGGGCGGTGGTGGCGGTGACTGGTGGCACTGGTAGTGGTGGCAGTGGCCAAGGGACATCGCGGTGGGTCCCGGGGCCGTGTCCCCCCCATGAGACGGGCAGGTAACGGTGGTGGCAGGGATCGGGGCCGGACACTGCCCTGCGGGGGCTGGCACTGGCACAGGAGGGGACACGGAGTGTCCAGCAGTGACCCAGCGGCTGCTGGACTCGGGGGGTCGTGGTGGGGACCCTCCCCCTGCTCCTGCCCCGAGGGGCTCCAGAGGGGTCCCTACTCCTGGGTGCTGGGAGCGCCAGTGGGTGCTTCCCATCCCAGTCCAGACTGGGGCGCACTGGGACCCGCTCCAGTCCCCCTCACCCCGGGGCTTCTCCTCCAGCGGGACCCACCCTGGAGCTGCGGGAGGGAAGTCGGATGCGCCCGGGGCACCTCCATCATCCCAAAACCGCCGGGAGCCGCTGGCCGAGCCCCCCCGCCCCGCCGGGACCCCCGGACCGCCCGGTACGGAGCGGGGACAGGGGGGCTGAGCCCCCGGGCCGCCACCTCACACCCCTCCCTTGTGTCCCGAAGCCTCCGCCAGCCCGTGCCAGGTGTGTCACCTTCGAGGACGAGGCGGTGCCACCGCGGGGACCCCCGGGGAGGGTCCGTCCTGCCAAGGAGCAGGAGAAGCAGGAGGGCAGGTCCGTCCCCCCCAGATTGTCACCCCGACCACGCGCTGCCCCCGACTACGTGGTGTAAGTGGCTCTTTGGGGACGGGGACGGACACGGGGGTGTCACGGACCCCTCGGCACCCAACCACGAGGGTCCCGGGGGTGAAGGCAGCACCTGAGCCCCGTGGTTTTGCGGGGGGCAGGAGGTACCCGGCGATCCGGAGCCCCCGGCAGCGGGAGGGGTACAAAGGCGTCTTCCAGGACCAGCTGGCGGAATACGTGGATCTGCACCGGGAGCTCCGTGCCACATGTCGCCCCTCGGGCAGGACGGTGGGTCCCTGGGTGGGCACCGGGCACCGTCCTGCGAGCGGGCTTGGGTGGGATGAGTTGGGCGTTCTCTGCAGGGATTAGGGGGACTGCAGAGGGTGTTGGGGGCGACAGGAGGAGACACGTGGACCCCCTGGCTCCCGTGGCATCAGCAGCGCCTGAAGGCAGCTCCTGGAAAATTAATGAGCGTTGGAATTTCTCGGCTGCGCCCTGGGGGAGGGTTTTGCCGCAGGTCTTGGAAGTGCTGGAGGTGCCGGAGGAATTCCGGGTGCCCCTGAGCCCTCCGGATTTGTCACCTCCAGCCACCTCATTAAGGCTGAACCCCCCGCGGGGCTCCGGGACGAGACTCACAACTGCTGTGAGTTCGTGAGGAAGAGGAGGGTGAGCAGCGGGAGGGCTCAGGATTTGTTGTGGGGAGCCGGGAGGGGGGGTGCCCTGGGCATCAAGGGACCCCGGTGCCTTGGCAGGGCTATTCCCGGCAGGATTCAGCCTGGCTGGAGAAGCAGCAGCGCTGTGAGTACCTGAAGAAGAAGCTGACGCACCTCAAGGCGCGGATCCAGGAGTACGATCGTGTCACCCGCCCCAGCGCCAGTGGCTCCTGAGCCCGCGCCCGGGACTGGGGACCCCCCCTCCGAGGCACCCCAGGGGATGGGGAGGGGGTGGCGATGACGCAGGGATCACCCAGTACCCACCCACCCATCGCACCCAAGCGGAAATGGGGAGCAAACCCACCGGCTCTTCATTTTGGAGGTCCTCGTGGAGCCTCGAAGCCCCGGGACCCCCGAGCGCTGGGTGGTCCCGCCTGTCCCCGGGCCCTGGATGTGCCCCCACCTCAGCCTGTGAATCGGGGAGTTCCCCCCCACCTCCCTGGGCAGGGGGTGCAGCTGCTGAAGTGGCTTTAATTCAATAAGTGGGTTTAATAAACGTGGTGGTGGTTGTTTTGTTTTTTTTTTTTTTTTGGGGGGGGGGAGGTCTCAACTTTTTTTTTTGCGCCTCCTGGGGCACCCACCGTGTCCAGGGGCAGCCATCCCACCGCATTGCCCTTGAGACCCTCAGCACAGGGCACAGTTTCACCGCCCCCTGATTTCACCCCCCGTTTCACCGCCCCCCCCGAGGCGGATCCCGGTACTCCCACCCCCCCATCCCACCCCTCCCGGGGGCGGGACCCGGGGCCGGTCCCGCAGCGCTGCCGCCGCCGCCTCCCGCCGCTCCCGGCTGCCATTTTAAGGTGAACAAAGCGGAGGAGGCGGCGGCAGGTGAGTGGCTCCGCGGCCACGGGACCCCCCGGGACCGGCCCCGACCCCGGGACCGGCCGCGGCCCCGCGGGGTGAGCGGGCTCTCCGGACAGGAGGGCGCACCGGGGGTCCCCGCGCCCCGCCGCGCACGGGGGGTTTCGTCCTTCCCCGCCGCCCCACCTGCACCGGGGTCCCCGCCGGGTTTCCCTCCGGTGCTGGCGTCCCCACTGGCACCGAAATCCCCTCCGTTGGTACCGGGGTCCCCACCGGGGTCCCCACCGGTACCGGGGTTCCCAAAGCCGAGAGGCGGCTGCTCCTCTCGTGGCAGCGGGGCCGGGGGTCGCGCTGCCCTCGCGGTGCCCCTTCAGCGGGCAAGGGACCCCCGGACCTCCCCTCCTGGGTTTTCCCCCCCTCCCGGGGGCATCGCGCTCCGGTTACCGCTCCGGGAGCCCGAGACCCCCCGGTCCCGCTTGTGGGAGGGTCCCCGCGGCTGCCGCGTCCCGGTGGCCGCTCGGACCCCCAGGAGGGCGCGGGGATCAGCTCGCGGTCCGGGGGTGAATCCGACTGCGATCCGGGAGGTTCGGGGATTTATGGGACAAAGGGGCGTTGGGGCACTTGAAGTGGAGAGGGGTTGGCTTGGGCAGCCCCAAAGCCCCGGGGGCACCACTGGGGTCCAGTGCCCACCCTTGTCGCGGGTCAGAGGGTCTTCCCTATCCCCCCCCACCCACCATGGGGGTCTGATCCTGGCGCTGAGCTCCTCCAGAAAGGGTGCGCGGGTTGGATTTCCCACAGGGATTCAGGTTTCCCCGGCACTGCTCCCTGCTCCAGGTTGGGGTCTCTGCACTGCGTGGGAGAAGGGGGGGTCCCCACATTAATTTTGAGACCCGCCTCAAATTTTTACGTGCTGATTTGCCACTTTCCTGGGGGCTGCTGCTCACGTGGCCCGTGTTATTGTTATTATTTTCCTCTTTAATCCTCCAGATCTGCTTACGGCGGTGGCACCCGCGGGGCGAGCGCGGGCCCTGGGTAAGCACTTTGCTGCTTCCAGGAGAATCTGAACAATCCCCAGTTCCTCAGACCACGTCTGGCAGCCCCGGTGTGGGGGAAAAATGGGTCTTGGGAGGTCAGGGGGTCTCAGGTTCCCCAGCGTGGGGCAGGGCCGGGGCGTGACGGGTGCTGTTGGTGACTCACGGCTCCCCGTGCCTCAGTTTCCCCACGCCGACTCGGGTGCCGCGGCGTTGGGCGGGTGTTGACGGTGTTGGTGACGGGACCAAAGTCCCCACGGGGCGCTGGAAACGCGGCGGTTCCGCCTCGCGCCGGTGCCGGCGCCTCGCGGTGCTCGACCGGCTCCGACCCTGTGCCCGTCTGTGCCCCCCCAGGCTCCGCCACCATGTTTAGCAAGAAGTCCTACGACAGCCCCCCGACTGGTTACGGCCCCCCCACCAGCTACGGCCCCCCCACGGGCTACGGGGCCCCCACGGGCGACTACGGCTACGACTACGGCGCCCGCTCGCCCCCACCGGGCTCCTACTACATCGAGGACGTGCCGCAGCACTTCTACAAGTGGTCGTCGCCGCCGGGCGTGGTGAGGATCCTGGAGGCCGCGGTCATCCTGCTCTGCATCGCCATCTTCGCCTGCGTGGCCTCCACCCTGGCCTGGGAGTACGGCTACGGCTTCGGGGGGCTCTACGGCAACGGCCTGGGGGGCTTCTACGGCTCCGGCTACTACGGCAGCGGGCTGAACTACGGGTACGGCTACGGGGGGTACTACGGCGGCGTCACCAACCCGCGGGCGGCCAACGGCTTCATGATCGCCATGGCCGTGCTCTGCTTCCTGGCCCAGCTGGGGCTCTTCGTGGCCGGCGTCAGCAAGTCCAGCGGCTCCCGCTCGCGCCGCTTCTACCTGGTGGTGCTGGTGGTGAGCGCCGTGCTGGCCCTGGCCATGCTCATCGCCTCCATCGTCTACGTGGTGGGCGTCAACCCCCAGGCGCAGATGACGGGCAGTTACTACTACAACCCCCTGCTGACCATGTGCAGCCAGATCTACAGCGGCAGCACCTACCTCAACCAGTACCTGTACCACTACTGCACCGTGGACCCCCAGGAGGTGAGGGGGCAGCCCCAGCTCTGGCCGGACCCCCCCGTCCTGCCCGGCTCTGGGCACAGACCCCTTTGCGCTGCGTCCCACGGGGTGTGGGGTGGGGAGGGAGAGGGTTGGTGACCATGTGTGCTGCCCTTGGTTGGTGACCACGTCCTGCCCTCGGTGTTTTCCCTCTGTCTTTAATGACTTTGGGGCGATCCGGGGCTGTGGGAGGAACTGGGATAATCTGGGCGTGGAGGAGCAACTGGGGGAAGTGATCCAGGGCTGCAGGAGGAGCTGGGATGAGCCGAGGCTGCTGGGGGGAACTAGGATGAGCTGGGAGTGTGGGAGGAACTGGGGTGATCCAGGGCTGTGGGAAGAACCAGGATTATCTGGGGCTGTGGGAGGAATGGGGTGATCCAGGGCTGTGGGAGGAACCAGGATGAGCTGGGACTGCAGGAGGAGTCGGGGTGATCCAGGGATGTGGGAGGAATTGGGGAGAACCAGGATGAGCTGGGACTGTGGAAGGAATCGTGGTGATCCAGGAATGTGGGAGGAATTGGGATGATCCAGGGCTGTGGGAATTGGGTTGAGCTGGGGCTGGGGGGGGGAAATTGGGGTGATCCAGGGCTGTGGGAAGGGCTGGGGCAATGCAGGGGTGCGGGAGGAACCGGAGTGATGCCTCTGCCTGCGCTGGGAGTTTCGGGGAGGGGACGGGCTGTCATCCCGACACAGACCCAGTTTCTGGACCTTTGTTCTCCCCGGCTGTAAAAGTGCTGGAGCAGGGCCGGGACACTGCAGGGCTGGGAGGGGTCAGGGTGCCAGCTGGGCACTGCCGGTGCCACCAGCCCGGCTTGGGACCCTGAGGGGTCCGTGGGGCAGGCAGAGCCCCCAGCCCCTGTCCCCAGCCCTGTCCCCAGCCCCGTCCCCAGCCCCGGGGCTCCTGCTGGTGGCACATGTGCTGGACCGGCGCTGCCGGTTCCCATCCGGCCGTGCCGCATTCCTGAGCCCGGCCCCGGCTGCTCCTGCTCCCTGCCAAGGCCAAGCAGGGCCTGATCCACGCGGGTTTCTGTGTGGCTGCAGGGATCTGGCTCCTGGAAGCCGTTTGGGATGCCTGGTGTGGGAGCTGGCGCGTGGCTGAGCCGGTGGTGGGGTCAGGGTGCTGCGTGGAGGGTGCCAGCTCCATGCTGCTTCCCAAATCCCAAACTTGTCCTGTCCCCGTGGGAAAACAAACCACCCTCCATTGCTTGACCCGGCCCCTAAACCTCTGGAACCCCTGATGGGCTCCATCCTGGCATGGGGGGACCCTGCCCCTCTCCCCACGCCGTGGTGGGAATCCAACACCAGGAGGATTTGGGGATGAAGGGAGCAATTCCTGCTCATCCCAGGGCGATGCAGCCCCTGTGACCCCCACCCTGAGAGCCCCCTGCCTCCTCCCCTCCAGGCCGTGGCCATCGTCTGCGGGTTCCTCATCGTCATCCTCCTCTGCCTCATCTGCTTCTTCGCTCACAAGACGCGGAGCAAGATCTGGAAATACGGAAAACCAAACATCTACTGGGACAAGGTGCCGGTGGTCCAGGAGGGTCCCAACGTGGAGGAGTGGGTGAGTCTGAGGTGGTCTGGGGGTCGCTGAGAGGGGGGGACTCCCTGGGAGCTTCCTCCCTGCCTGCCCTGTGCCGGTCATTCCCGAGGCAGGGGTGGGTTGGGATGTGCCGGGGTGAGCACAGGGAGGGTGTGGGGACCCCAGAGCTCTGTGGGGACCCCAGGGCTGTGTGGAGACCCCTCCTCTTGCCCAGCCTGGCACCCCAGAGCCCAGTCCTGGTGTGTTTGCACACCCCGTTATCACCCCTGCAGCCACACCGTGCCCGGCACCCGCCGTGTCCCTCCCTGGCACCTCGTGTTTTCCCACCCTTTGCCATTCCCTGGCACAGCTTTTGCCAGCGTGCCAGACTGGGTGAGCTGCTCTCCAGCTCGCTGCACGGCAAACAGGGTGGGATCTGATGGGCTGGGGGCCAGGGGCTCCGTGCTGGAGTGCTGGCCAGGTCCTGGCCCCTTCTCTGGCCACGGGACAGTGCCCGAAACAGCAGCCAGGGGACACTGCCAGGGGACACTGCCAGGGGACACTGCCCGGCCACACCGCGTGGTTTCGGTCTGGGCAATGATTAACCCGGCCCTGTGAGGATGTGCCACCAGGAAGCCGAGGGATTTACAGCTTCCCTGAGCCTGTGTCCCCACGGTGGGGGTGTTGGGGACCCTCCCTGCTGCTGGCCCTGGGATGTGCCCTGTCCTGCCCTGGCTCTGCAGCTCCCTGAGCCTGGACAGGGTTCAGGAATGGCTCCAGTGTCCCGTAGGGAAGGAGGACTGGGAATGTGCAGGGTGCTCGTGTCCCCCCGTGTTTTGCTCCATGTCTGCATCCCCTTAAGTCTTTCTCCCTGTCCCTCATGTCCCCACTCCTCTCTCCACGTCCCCACGCCTCACCCTCGCCTGCAAGTCTAATATTTATTTTTCATTTCGCAGAAATCCCTTTGTTGGGGTTTTATTTATTTGGTTAAAGTCCCTCCCTTGCAAAGCATTTCCTGCCCCTCTGGGACGCAGGGCCCCCATTCCCCTGGGGTCCCTTGGTGGGGGGGGGTCCCTCTTGGCTCGGTGACACCGTTGGGGTCACCCCCAGGTGACGCCCTCCCCTCGGCGGGGGGAGGTTTCGGGGTGTGATCCCCTCCTGGGACGTCCCGTTCCTGGTTTATGGGGCCGAGATAACGGGGTGACCTTCGAGCGGGCGGGAGGCACCGCTCGGCTCCGCTGCCGTCCCGGCGTGGCCCGGGGACACGGCTGTCCCCACGCCGGTGGCCCCCTCACCTGGCAGCCCCCAATTAGCCGTGGCCTCGTTAGTGGGGGGGAAGGTGCCGTCGGAAGCGGCGTGAGCGGCCGGATGTCCCCAGGGCCCCCATCCCGGCAGGGACCGGCTTCCGGCACAAACAGCCCACAAAGGCCAGGAAGGAAGCGGGAGGGGGGACAGACGGACGCCCCACGTCCTCCTGGAGGAGCCCTGGCCGTGCCAGGGGGGTGATGGGGGTCCAGGGTGGGGCAGTGCTGGGTGGGGGGCCAGGAACGCCCCCATAGCCCCGGAGGTGTCACCCTGGGGGTGTCAGACCCCCCAGACCTGTGCCTGTCTGTTCTTGTCCCCCAGTGGGACCCCACTCCACCCCATGGGGGCTTGGGGGTCTGTGGGTCCTTCTCCAGCCTTCCCCTCCACAAATGCCCACCCAGGGGCCCTCCCCTCATCCTTTTCTTCCCCACAGCCATGTGGGACACCCCACTGCAGCTCTGCCAGGGCTCATCCCTGGGTTCTGGAGGGGTTTTGGGGTTCTCCTCACTGCCCTGTGTCCCCACTGCTCCTGGGACTGCCCCCTGACAAGGTCCTGCACCCCTTGGTGGGGTTTGGGGGTTCCCAGGGAATCTGCTCCTCAAAAAGCTCCCGCAGCAGCTGGTAGGGTTTTTAGGGGTCCCTGGAGGATTCTGGGGGGTCCCTGGGGAGTTTGAGGGTCCCCAGGGGGCCAACAATGCCTCGTCATCGTGGATCTGCCACACGGGACGGACACCGGTGTCCCCTCTGTCCCTGTGTCCCCCCTGGGCCCTGCTGGGGGGGCTGGGGAGTGTCCCCCCCCAAGCCCAGCCCCCCCTGAGCCCCCCTCCCCGCTGCAGGTGAAGAACGTGACGGACGGGGCCAGCGCCCAGGACGAGACGGCCACTCTGGCCTACTCGGAGAAGCCCACGAGCCCCATCACCGCTCCCCCCTACAGCCCCCCCTCCTACAGCCCCCCCCCGAACGGCTACTACCCCTCGGGCACCTACAGCACCCGCGGGTGAGTGCGGGCAGGGCCGGGGGGGCTGCAAATCCATCCCCTCCGTGATCCTGCAGGGACCCCCGGGGCAGGGGGGGCTGGGTGTTTGTCCCCTCCGTGACACCCCCCCCATGTGTCCCCCGCAGTGACCCCCCGGAGCAGGAGCCCAGCCCCGCGGAGGGGAAGGGCCGGGAGCAGCCCCCCAAGCCCCCCACGCGCCGCGGGCGCCGGCGCCGCCGGAACCCGGAGCTGGACGAGTCCCAGTACGAGACCGATTACACCACGGCCGTGGAGTCCGGGGACGAGCGGGACCGCGACCAGTGGGCCAGGTGAGCTGGGGGACCCCCCTGGAGCACCCCCCCTTCGGAGCTGGAGCCGCCCCTGGGGGGGACTGACCGTGCCCCCCCTCCCCAGCCTGTACCCCCCGATCTCCTCGGACGGGACGAGGCAGAGGTACAAGCAGGAGTTCGACTCGGACCTGAGGCGCTACAAGGAGCTTTGCGCCGACATGGACGCCATCAACGACCGCCTCGGCCAGCTGGGGAAGCAGCTGGACAGTGTCCCCGAGGACAGCCCCCAGTACCAGGTGGGAGCTGTGGGAACGCTGTGGGATGGGTGCTGGGGGAGCCTGGGGAATGCTGCAGGGCGGCAGGGGTGGGTGTTGTGGAGATCCTGGGATGCTGCAGGGCATCAGAGGTGGATGCTGTGGAGAATTCGGGATGCTTTGGGATGTTTGGATTATAGGATGGGATGTTGTTAGGCTATAGGGACGGATGTGGGGGATCTGGGGTGCTGCAAGGGCAGTGGGGATGATTTCTGCAGAGGATGTGGGATGCTGCAGGACGCTGGGGATTGGTTTTGAGGGTCTGGGATGATTTGGGGTGCTGCAGGACGCTGGGGATGGGTGTTGAGGGTCTGGGATGCTGCAGGACACTGGGGATGGGTGTTGAGGGTCTGGGATGCTGCGGGATGCTGCAGGATGCTGGGGATGGGTGTTGAGGATCTGGGATGCTGCAGGACACTGGGGATGGGTGTTGAGGATCTGGGATGGAGGATTTGGGATGCTGCAGGATGCTGGGGATGGGTGTTGAGGATCTGGGATGATTTGGGATGCTGCAGGGCAGCAGAGGCAGATGCTGGGGAGCCTTGGGATGCCATCCTGGTGGGGAGGAGGTGCTGGGGAGGATTTGGGATGGATGGATGCTGCAGGGGGACAGCACAGGGCAGCACTTTTGCCCCGCTGTGACCCCCCTGGTGCCCTTCCCTCCGCAGGACCTGGCCGAGGAGTACAACAGGCTCAAGGACCTCAAGAGGGTGAGTTGGGGTGGGGTGTGAGGGGTTACACAGCTGTGGGGGGGTTTTCCCTGCCTCCCCGTGCCCCCCAGCCCTGATGCCAGTGCCCTGCTGCCTTTCAGAGCCCCGACTACCAGAGCAAGAAGCTGGAGACCAAAACCCTCCGCAACAAACTCTTCCACATCAAGCGGATGGTGAGCGACTACGACAAGGTCCGGGGGTGACCTGAGCCCCCCCCCCTCAGTGGAAAGAGGGGCACAGGGGGGAGGCCTCTGCTCCCCACCACCCCCTCTGCAAAGACTTTGGGGCATTTTGTGCCTTTTGTTGTATTAAAATCCCCCCAAAACCGCCCCGGTGCCAAGGCTGGGGGGGCTGGAGGCAGCTGCTGGTGTGACCCCCCCACCACCACCCCCGTGTCCCCCCCACCCTGTGAGTGCCCCCCCTCAGTGCCTTCCCATCCTGGGGGTCCCCTCCCACTCCTGTAAGTATGTTTTTTTTTTGGGGGGGTCTGCACCCCCCTGGGTGCCTTCACAGGGGTTGGGGTACCAAACCATGGCTGGGGGGGGAACAGAGAACACCCCCAGGGATTTGGGGAGGGGGGTGGGAAGAACCCCTTTGGGGACCCCCCTGGTGATATTTTATAAGGAACTCTTTGAAACTGTGTAATATTTCAATTTTTTTTTTTTTAAATAAATGAAGTGTATCTATTGATTTTAAATTGGGGTCGGTGTGAAAGGGGCTTGGGGGGGTGGATGGAGTGACACCCCCCCCCCAAAAGCCCCAATCCCAACCTCTGTGCTGACTCCTCCCCTCCATCCTGCTGATCCAGCTCTTCCTCACCAGGATTTATTCCCAAATGACCCCCCCTTCCTTGTTATAAACCATCACCCAGGAGCCCTCCCCTCCCCAAATCCCCAGATTACCCACAAAACAATCAATTTTAGGTCTCTTATAGGGGTTCCATTTTTTTGGGGCAGGGATCACGTCCCAAATTTGGCTCCACCATCCCCCCTGCAAATCCCTGCTCACACCAAACCCCCCCCAGGGCTGTAAGAAACATCTTTTATTGACTTAATTCATTTGTTTAGTATCATTGAACAAGGATTATATTTTCAGTGAATCAACCTAAATGCCAAATCCCGGCTAATCCTGCCGCCGTCTGTCACACCGAGAGGGGGGGACCCCCCGATCCCTCCTGCCTGGCTGTGACCCCACCAGCCCTGGGGACCCCCCTCCAGCAGCATCACCCCTTTCCAGCCTGGTTTTGGTCCCCCCCCAAAATCTCTTTTCTCGCCCAAACGTGGCTGAAAAAAAGCCCAGGGAGGCAGAGGACTGTGGGGAGGGTGGGGGGTGCTGAGGAGGGGGGGAAGCAGGGAGGGAGGCAGCAGGAATGAGCCCAGGGAGAAGGGCTGGGTGATGTTCACATCCCAAAAAACCTCCCCAGCCCCTCCTCTGTCCCCCCAGCCCCTCCTGTGACCCCCCCTTCTGTCCCAGTGCCCCCACGGGGGAGATGCTTCAGTGGAAGGTGGGGTCAGGCCCGATGATCCCCAAAAAGGGGCTGCTCCGAGCTCAGCCCATCAGTCCTCAAGGCTGAATTGGGCCTGGTGGGCACAAAGGGGCTCTAAAATGACCCTTTTTCCACAATTCCCAGGACTGGAGCTGGGGGGGACAGAGCCAGGGGTCCCAGCCTGGCTGGTCCCATCTCCCACCACCTCCTTCTGACATCTGAAATGCAGCTTTGGAGGAGCAGAGGGGGTGGGATCCCCCTTCCCTGGGCAGAGGGAGGGACCAGCCCCGGGGGGTGCTCCGAGGTCCCTTGGGATGCTCCAAATTCCACAGCGGGGAGAGGAACCAGCCCCAGGGATGCTCCAAAGTCCCTGGAGGGACCAGGGCTGGGCTGGGAAGCTCCAGGGGGTCCAGAACAGTCCGGTGTCCATCGGTGTCCATCGGCGGCGACATGGAGAGTACCTTCAGGTTTCGGGGGGACACCCCCGTGACCCCTCAGCCTCTGCGGGGAGCAGGGCCCCCTCCTGTGGCAGACAGAGCTCCGAGGCCGGGGCCCAGCACAGAACACCCCAGGGACACCACGGGAACGAGTCCATGTCCAGCTGCCGGGGAAGGGGCGGTCCCGGGATCGTCCCCCCCGCGCTCCGTCCCTACTGCCCCGTCCCGTAGGGCCAGTTGAAGGTGCTCCCGGACAGCAGCATGTCCCTGATTAGCGTCTCGATGGGCGTCTTCCCCACCAGCCTCATGAAGAAGAGCTGGGAGATGAGGGCGGCGGGCACGGCCCGGAGCGCCGGGAGCCGCAGGAGCAGCCGCCCGAAGCGCTGGGGCTGCGATGGGTACTGGGAGCGCACGTACTCCGTCAGGGCCACCTGAGCCTTCTCCTGCAGGCTCTCCACGTGTGCTGGGTCCGACAGCCCGCAGGCGTCTGTGGAGACAACGGGGAGCACCGGTTAGGGGGGCCCCGAGACCCCCGGGGAGCCCCCAAACCCCCCTGAATTCTCGGAGGGGTCGTGCCAGCAAGGACCAGGCAACTCCACGGGTGTGAGGGCTGAGACCCTCATGGTTTTCTGCGGGGGGGATCTGCATTCCTGCAGGTCTCACTCCCTGGGAATGCTTGTCCCTGCAGCCAGATGGACATGCCGGGGTGACAAAACCCACAGTGGTGAAGTGCCAGGGAACGGGGACCCTTTGCCATCTCCGGATCTTTTCCCCAGACCCCAAAACCACCTCTGTGGTGCGGGATGGGCCAAGGGATGGGGCTCCCCAAGATCCCCCCTCCGTTTCCCTGAGGGTATCTGTGTTCCTACATATCCCATCCCCACCGCCCCGGGAAGTTCATCCCTGAGTCAACCCCAGAGAAATCACTGGGGGGAAAAGACCAGGGAACGAGGACCCTCTGCCCTCTCCAGACACTCCCTGGACCCCAACCCCCTGGGGAAACAGCGGACACCCCCTCCCCGTTCCCCCCACCCCCGGCGCCACCGACATACCGGGCGTGAAGAGCGCGATGGCTTTGAGGCAGCTGTACTCGGCCGAGTCCACCTGGAGCCGGTTGAGCTTCTCCACCTGGTCCTGGAAGATGCGGATCTGGTCCATGAAGGAGACGACGCGGTCGGCGGACATGGGCGAGGCGTGGAAGCCGGCGGCCGCCAGCAGCGGGGCCATGTGGAGCGGCAGCGCCGACTGCGCCGCGTTCAGCACGAACAGCTCGCTCCAGCTGAGCCGCAGCAGCGCCACTTGGTCGGACACGGGCAGCTCCGGGAAGAAGGGGATGTTGCGGGCCCACTCCACGGTGCTGAAGAGCAGGCGGGCGGCCAGCTCGCAGATGTTGTCGATGCCCATCACGCTGCCCTGCTGGGCGTACTGGGAGCCGTAGCGGGCGGCCGGGTAGGGCTCAGCCCGCAGCAGCTGTGAGATGAGCTCCGACACCGGCTGCCCGTTGAAGTATTCCCCGCTGGGGATGGTGTTGGGGCTGGTGCTGGAGTGGCTCGGGGGGATCCGGCCCCGCTGCACGGCTGTGGGGCCAGAGGAGGGGGCTGGGTCAGGCCTGGAACACCCCGGCCCGCTCCCGGCGTTCCCAGTGCCCACTGGAAGGGGGAGGAAGGATGGGGGTGCTCCCACCAGCCACCCACTCAGCATCCCAATATCCTGCCATGGGGATGTTCCCATCGTTCATCCTGACACCCCCAGCATCCCCCTATCCTGCCACAAGGATGCTCCCACCACCTGCCCAGCATTCCCAGCAGAGCCTTATCCTGCCTCAAGGATGCCCCCACCATCCTGACATCCCCAGCAGGGCCACATCCTGCCATTCCCAAGGGATGAGGAGCGGCTTTTGAGGCGCCCGGGGAGAGGGAGGTGGCGCGAGCCACGCTCATCCATTTAAGATCCCGGTGATCCATCAGCTTCCACCAGCATCCATGACCCCAGGCACGCCAGGCTGGGTGCCCAGCTGGCACCACAGCCCCCACCACGCCGGCTGCAGTCGCTGCCCAAGGTCATTCCATGGTAGGAATCATTTATTTCCACACAAAATGCCCCCCTTGGAAGCGCCGTTACCCTGGAGCTCCCACTCCTAATTGCAGGCAGGAAGAGCCATTTTTCGGTTCCCCCCCCACCCCCATTAGCGCCCAGTATTTGCTCAATCCCTGGTAATTAATTTATGGGCTGTTCCTGAGGCACTTAAATGAGAGCTCTAAATCATGCTAAGTGGCAATAATGCCATCCCGACTCCTCTGGAAAAGAGGGAATTACTGTCCTGCTTCCAGCATCCGTCCCCTCTTCCTCCCTGTATCAATGCCACTTTGCCATGAAGCAGCCACGGCATCTTCATCCCCATCTTGGCACAGCCCCAGCCACAGGGATTGGAGATTTTTGGGGATAAACCTGAGATTTTCGGGATCATCCTGGATGCAGAAGCATTTTGGGGTTTGCACCCCCCCAGGTGACGGGGAGCAGGGAGAAGAAAGCAGGCTGTGGGATTTGCTGGGATCAAGGAGTCCATCCCAGCAGGTGATCCCTGCTCCAGGTGTGTTCCCTTATCAGCCCCAAGGCTTTTCCAAACAAAAGCCACCTGCGCTGCCGGCATGGGGGGTGAGGGGAGGAGGGAAAACCGAAACCCACCAAAAAAAAAAGGGGGCAAAGTGGGGGGTTTTGCTGGAAAACAGGGATCCTAGGGATTCCCAGGCCACCCTGGGAAGTGCCCCCACCCCTGTGCCTGTTACCTTCCTTCCTCATTCCCACACGGAAGCACTTCTTCAGGCGGCAGTACTGGCATTGGTTGCGGTGGTGCTGGTCGATCTGGCAGTCCCGGTTGGATCTGCGGGAAGGATTGGGAGCAGGTGAGGGGCCAGGAAGGAGTGACCACTCCCCCCCTCCAAGCTCCTGAACCCCCCCCCCGAGCTCCTGAACCCCCCTGAGCTCCTCCAGCACCCCCTTCCCACTGCCCTGGGTCAGGGCCCTTCCCCTCGCTGCTGCTGCTCCTATTCTATGGAAACAGCCATTTCCTACATTTTCCTCGGGATCCTGCTGCCAGCACTGCCCCGGGGCTGTTGGGAAGCTGGGAAGAGCCCCGAGGGCTCCAGTCCCTGGGGACATGCAGGGCTGGGGAGCGGTGGTGTCCCATGTCAGCAGCTCCCTGCCTGCCCACCAGACACGCCAGGAATTTCGAGGAATTCCAACTATTTCCTAGGGGGCTGGGGCGGTGCTGAGCCCACCACCCCTCAGGCACCGCTGTCCCCGTGTCCCCAGAGGAGGGGGACACGTCCCCCAGCTGGGATAGAGGGATGTTCCCCCTCCCCAAAGCCCCTGGGAGCCTGGAAGGGGGCTGTGCCCACCCCCAGCACGTGGATTCATCCCCGAGCTCGGAGTTCCAGCCACCACCAGCCACCCCCAGGAGCAGCTGCCGAGCTCTGCTCCTGCGGGGAACAATTCCATTCCCAAATGGAATTATCTGCATCCAAATCCCCCCCCCAACCCCATTCCCAGGGATCTGACACTGATACCCACATCCCACCCCAGCAGCAAAACCAGGAGGGGTGTGTGTGTGTGGGGAAGGGGGAAGGGGGTGGGAGCAGGGAATCTGGGATAAATTAAAGCAGATAAAGCAGGAGGCAGGGCCAGGGTCCGGCGGCAAGCTCGGCTCTGCCCGGGAATCCTGACACGAATCTCCTCGATCCCTACACGGCTCCAGAGGCGAGGCAGGCAGGGATTCCCACGGCGCTCCAACCGGAATTAATTCATCCCGAACATCACCGCTGCGCTCCGGAACGTGCTCCCGATAAAAACTTGTGCCGGCGGAGGAGCGATAACTAATCAAGGCGGCGGGTGACAACTTCATCTCCGGCTGCTGGGGCCCAGCGCCGGCACAACCCTCCCAGGAGCCATCCCAGCGGACAGACCTGCCTGCTCAGCCCTCGGGAAAGGCCCCCCCACCCCCAAAAATAATTCTGGCTGCCTGCAGATGAATAAAACTCCATCGGTTTGACTCCTCACCACGAGCTCAAGGCACCGGGAAACCCCCCCCCCACCCCCCCAGAATCATTTCAGGCCCTTTCCAATGGATAAAACCCACCAGGCTGACCATCACCACGGCCTTGGGGCACCGGGAAAGGCCCCAAAAAATCATCTCAGATCCTTTCTAGGGGATGAAACTGTCTGTTTGACCCTCGCTGGGGCCTCGGGGCACTGGGAAAAGCCCCCCCCAAAATCATTTTGGCTGCCTTCAAATCAATGAAGTTGCCTGGATGACCCTCACCAAGGCCTTGGGGTACCAGGAAAACCCCCCAAAAATCATCTCAGCTCCCTTGAAATAAATAAACCCTTCTGGTTGATCCTCACTGTGGCCTTGGGGTAGGAGGAAAGAGGAAACCCCCCCCAAAAATCATCTCAGATCCTTTCCAACGGATAAACCCACCTGGCTGTCCCTCTCCGTGGCCTCAAGGCACTGGGAAAACCTCCCAAAAATCATCTCAGCTCCTGCCAGCAGCTCCTGACAAGGTTTTGAATGGACAAACTGGCCTGGCTGCCCCTCACTGCAGCCTCGGGGCCCCGGGAAAACCCGCCAAAATCACCTCAGCTCCTTTCCCATGGACAAACCCACCTGGCTGGAACCCTGATGAGAATCTCCACAATTCCCACACGGCTCCAGAGGCGAGACAGGCAGGGATTTCCACCGGGAAACCCCCCCAAAAATCGTCTCGGCTCCCTCCCAGTGGCCAAACCCACCTGGCTGCCCCCTCACCACGGCCTTGGGGCACCGGGAAAACCTCCCCAAAAACCACCCTGGCTCCCGCCAGCGGCTCCTGACGAGTTTTCCAATGGAAAAGGCAGCAGCGACCTGGGAAACTTCGAGGCTACAAAAGGCGTCGACTGTGCTAATTATGTAATTAGAGCGGGTAATTATTTAGTGCAAGAACTAAACTGAATCCAACTCACTTTTAATATTCAAATTAGCGCCATCGGGGCTCGGTGCCGCTTTTGACTCCGGAACAAAGCGGATGCCGGGGCTGCCGGGGGAGCTTTGTTCCCGGCCCCTCCGACACTTCACTCCCCACTTGGAAAACCAACAGTTTCTCTATTGCTCCAAATCACTTCCCAGCACAAAAAAGAGGGGAAAAAAAAACCACCCAAAAAAAAACCAAACCCCAAACATCACAAGCGGGAGCCCGGATCCCAGGGACAGGGGCGGGATAAAAGTCTTGGGGGGATCCGAGTCCCGTCACCCCGACATCTGGGATGCAGCGTCCGTCCGTCTCCCAGGGAGCCGGTTCGGCCTTCCCTTTGTTTCCAGGAAGCTGGAATTTCTCAAAAGCCATCTGTATTCCCCATCTTCGAATCATTAATCCCGAGCTGAGCGGATCCTGCTGCTCCAGGGGGGGAAACTGAGGCAGGGCCGGGGCTCTGCGTCCGCACGCGCCGCCTCCGCGGGGCGGGCGACGGGACACGCTCGGGGGATGTGGGGACACGGGAAGCGACCCCTGCCCCACACCGCCAGCCCGGGGGGCCCCACGCCACGGCCACGAGCTGCCTGGCTGACGTCAGCCGGGCCCGGAGCCGGGAGCTGCCGGGAGCTGCCGGGAGCGGAGCCGCTGCGCACGGGGGAGGACAAATCTAGGCCGCCCAAACGGGAGCAAAGCGGCTCCCAGGCAATTCCCTTCCCTTCCCTCGAAGCATCCAACCCCTCCCTGGGCAAGCAGAGAGCGGGGTGTGGAGATGGGGTGCCCCGTGGGTGAGGGATGCCCGTGGACGGGGTGGCAGTGCCATCCTTGCAGCACTCCCGCTGGTTCGGAAAACGCCGCTGGAAGCACTCGGATCCAGCCCCTGGGGAGGTATTTCCCTCTCTGGGAGCAGCCTGAAGCGGGGGTCTCCCCTCCAAGGGCCAGCCAGCCCCATCCTTGCTCCAAGCCCAAGAAACTCCGGAGTTATTGGCAGCTCCCAACTTGCCAGGGGTCATATCCTGGCCCTGTTGGTGGGCCTGGATCTGTGGCAGCGCTTGGGGGGTGACTGGCAGAGGATGCAGCCCCTCAACCGAGCATCCCAGTGGATCCCTGTTCCCGGATCCACACCTGGGCTCCCGGCACCTCTGGCCGGATCGGTCCTGCCGCCGCCCGGCGCGTTGTGCGGGGGCAGCGGCCGTGACCGGAGTGACTCACGGGCACAATTATTGCCGGAGCAGCGGCGGGCGAGGATGACGAGGATCCGGACACCGGCTGTGCCCGAGGGCCCCGGGAACAGGGAATGCAGCACACGCAGCCCGGGGGCCGGGGGGCTGTTGGTGTGGGGTGCAGGGCACGGAGGAGCCCTGGCGCTGTGCTGGGGGGACACTGAGATGTCCTGGGGGGATCCCTGTGCTGTACTGTGCTGGGGGGACACTGTACTGTACTGGAGATGATCCCTGTGCAGCTCCAGGGGATCCCTGTGCTGTACTGGAAGGGACCCCCGTGCTGCTCCGGTGGGTCCCTGTGCCACACTGGGGGACACTGTGCCGTCCTGGAGGGGATCCCTGTGCTCCACCAGAGACCCCTGTGCTACACTGGGGGGTCACTGTGCTGTACTGGGGGGGGCCATCTGTGCTTTACCGGGAGGACCCTCGTGCTGCACCAGGAGACGCCTGTGCTCTGCCGGGAGACGCCAGGGCTGTACCGAGGGGGAGCCTCTGTGCCGCTCCGGGGACCCCCGAGCCGTGCCGGGCACCCTGTGCTGCCCTGGGGGCCACCGATTGTACCCGGGGACCCCCACCCTGTACCGGGGCCCCCTGTCCGGCCACACCGGTGCCCCCGTTCCTGCTGCAGCGAGGCCACCACGCAGCCACAGCAGGGCCAGCGCAGAGGCCACTGCAGAGCCACACCAGTGACCCGCACCGGTGCCACCGGCGACCACCCTCCGACCCGCCACCGGGGCCGCTGCCCTACCCCAGGAACGGGGATGGGGACGACGACCCCCCACCCCCCCAGGCGCCCCCAAAAACCCCGCCGGGTACCTGCAGGTGTAGCTGAGGTTCCTGCGGATGCTGCGCTTGAAGAAGCTCTTGCAGCCCTCGCAGGTGAAGACCCCGTAGTGCTTCCCGCTGGACTTGTCCCCGCACACCACGCAGTCCACGGCGGCCCCGGCCCGCTCCTCCTCGCCGTGCTCCGCGTCGCTGCCGCCGCCCGCGGGGGACGCCGCCTCCTCCCCGCCGCCGCCGCCGCCGCCGCCGCCGCCGCCGTTGGGCTCTCCCCATCCGCCGGCCACCATGGCCATGGCTCCGCGGGGCTCGGCACCGGCCGCGGGGCTCAGCGCCGGCCCCGCCGCCGCATCGAGCGGAGCCGCCCCGGTGCCTCCCGCAAACGAGTTCGGCAAGTTTGGTTTTTTTTTTTTTTTTGGCCGAGCGGCGGCCGGTTTGGGATTTTCACGGTTATTTTTTTTTTTGGCTTTTTTTTTTTCTTTTCTTTTGGCTTTTTTTTTTTTTTTTTTTTTTTTTTTTTCCCCCACCCCCGGTTCGCCCTTCCCCTATCGCCGGGATCCCTTTCGCCCGGGGATTCGTTTATCCCAGCGATTCCTCCTCCTCCTCCTCCTCCCCGCCCCGGTTAACGGGGGGGCGCCGCGGAAACTTTGCGGGCGCGGGGCGCGGCGCATCCCCCCGCGGGGACCGGCCGCATGCGGGGGCCGCTCCCGCCCCCGGTGGCTCCTCCGCTCCGCGGCACCGGCTAGAAGGAGGAGGAGGAGAGGAGGAGGAGAGGAGAGGAGGAGGAGGGAGGGGGCGGCGCTGCCCCGACCCGCCCTCGCCCCCCCGGGCCCCGCCGCCGCACGCAGCCCGGTCCCGGTGCGGGTGCGGGTGCGGCGGGACCGGCTCCGCCGAGCCCCGGGGCTCTCCCCGCCTCCCGTGAAAGAGCAAAGTTCAGCCGCTGCCGCGGTGGCCGCCCTGGATGCTCCTCCCCGTCCTCCTCCCCTTCCGCTCCCGGGTCCTGCCCCGGTCCCGGCCCCGCCGCCGCCCCGGGCCGCCCCCGCCGCCCCCCGCGCCCCGCGCGGCCCCGCAGCCCCGGGCGGGGCGGTAACCGGCGCCCTGGGCCCGTGGTACCGGCGGTGCAGGCGGTGGCAGAGCCGGGCATGGCCCCGGTGCGGTGCCGTGGTGATGGAGCCGGAGGTTTGGCCACCGGAGGTGGCTGGATGTGGCCCCTCCCGGTCCCCCGCTGCATTTTGGGCACCAGAGCCCTTGGCTGGCACCGGGAGAGCTCGGCACCTCCTGCTGCACCGAGAGCCCGGAATTGTGGTGGGAGGCTGGCATTGGAACAGGAGCCCAGCGTGGCACTGGGATCCCAGCATCAAACTGGGAGCCTGGTGTTGTACTGGGAGCCCAGCGTCGAACTGGGAGCCTGGCATTGTCACAGGAGCCCAGTGTGGCACTGGCATCCTAGCACAGAACCGGGAGTCTGGCATTGCTCTGGGAGCCCCACATTGGACCAGGAGCCCAGTGTGGCACTGGGAGCCCAGCATGGCTCTGGGATTCCAGCATGGCACCGAGAGCCCGGCATGCAGGGCCACCTGGGCTGCGGCGTCGCGGCACAGTGTGATGCTGTCGGGGGCTGCCGGGATGCTGGGAAGCTGGGAAGCAGTTCCCCACTACTCCTGGCCCGTGGCCAAGCCGTCGGCATCGTCAATCCCCTCCTCTCGCCGACAGCCCCAGTGGGATCTTTAATTACCGAGGCTGCGGCTCGTGTGGGGCCGCGGGGTGATCCCGGGGTCCTTCGGGAGCCCCCAGCCCTGGCAGGGAGCAGAAGGGCTGGATGTGGCCAGGGCCTGACTCCCGTGGCCCCATAAAGCCCGTCTGCAATGTGGTTAATCCAGTCGGACCCGTAGGAGCCGGCCAGGTGCGGGCGGTGGGTGCTGGGTGCTCCTCGCCCGCCTGCTGCCGCCCTGGAAATCATTAACCAGGGGATAAACCCTGTGGAAAGGTGCCTGACCCCGGAGCAGCCCCCGCCACCGCCCTGCCACCGCCTTTCACCCGGGGCCAAACTCCCCTCCCGGCCATGCCACGGCAGCCCCGGTGCATCCCGGCACCTGCTCACCTTGACTTCCAGGGGCAAAGTCCGGCGGGCAGGGCACGGAGCTGGGGTGGGGTGGACCGGGTGCCCCCTCGCACCCCTGACCCCACGGTGTCCCCACGGTGAGGATGCTGGTGCCGTGTGGAGTGGCCGGGAGTGCCCACACTGCCTGGACCCAGCACTGCCAGGACCTTCCTGCCGGTGTCCTTGGCATTCCCAACCCACATGCCAGGGCTGAGGTTACGGGAAGGGCAAAGCAAAGCCCTGAGCCTGGAGCTGGGGTGCAGCTGGGCGGGTGTGTGTGTGACACGGCCATAAACCAAACAACCCCCCTGTTTCTCCTGGGTTTGGGGGTCTCTGCTCAGCAGGTACCCACTGACACGGTGCCCAGAAAGGCCCCGATGCCCCAGCTCTGCCGTGGTCGTGGAATAACACCCGGCAGAGCCAGCTGGGAACAGGGCCGGGCTCGGGAAGGAGGGGGGGGGTCCCAGTGCGGGCAGGGGGGTCACCCCCACCTGCAGCCAGCCCCGCTTCTCCTTTCTCTTCTGTCAGGCCGTGATTTATGGCCCTTTCCCTGCTGCTCCCCCGCCTCCTCGCCCCCTGCAAAAAATAATAATCCAGGAACAAAGGAGGAAATTGGATCTTGTCCCCCGCGCGGCTCCCGGCCCCGCGCTGGGAGCCGGTTTGTTTTGACGTCGGTGTCCAGTTTGGCGAAGGCGTTTGATCTCCGGAGGAATTCCTCCTTCCTCGCGCTGCTCCGCTGCCTCCGCCGCACAAAAGGGCCCCCGGGAGCCGCCGGCGCGTTTCGTGCCGCCCCGGCGCCCCCGGGAAGGGTCCGGCACGGCGGAGGCCTCGCCGAGGTTTCCGGAGTCGCGGTGGTTGGACCGGCACAGGGGGCGGCGGTGCCCCCTCGCCCCCCACGGCCTGCGGGCAGGGGGATGGCGGAGGAGTTCTTGCCGAAATGCGCGGGGCAGGGCTGGGTTTGCGGCTGTGGCTGGGTTTTTGCCGGTGGCACTGCTTGGTGCCATCCCTGATGGAGAGGTGGGAACCAGCAGCGCTGCAGAGCCGGATGCCAACACCACCACCACCACCACCAGCCCGGCCCCAAAAACCCCTCATGGCAGTTATCACCACCACCCTGGGCTGTGGGGTGGCCATTCCCTCTCCCAGGCCCACGTGGGAGCTGCCAGCAGCAGTGCTTCCGAGGGGCTTGGATAAAACCACCCTGTCCCTCTGTCTGTCTGTCTCCCCTGACCCCACCGCAGCCCCACATGGGGATTTGGGGTCAGTCCCCTGATTTTCAGCCCTTGTTCAGGCCCCACTCTGCCCCCATCCCTGTGAGGGTGCAAACCTTGGGTGGGGGTCACTGCACACAGGGGCTCTCACCCCCCCGTGCCCCCCATGTCACCCCATGGAGAGGTGGTTTCACCCCCCCAGTGCCATGGATTTGCCCCCAGCCCTGTGGAAAGGCTGGGGGTGACCTGACCCCTCTCCTGCGGGGAAACTGAGGCAGGGAGCGGGACCGAACATCAACAGGCCTGTGGAGCCTTGGCCTGGCCCCGGGGTCAGCAGGACGTGGCAGGGGGGACCCTCTGGGCGGGGTGGGGGCGGTGGCGGGTCCCACCTGCCCTCCCCTTCCTCCCGGCACCCAGGGTCGAGGCTGCCCCGGCTGCCCCCGCCTTTCATGCGGCTCTCGGTGGAGCCTGACCCCGCACAAAGCCCCCGGGAGCCCATTTGAATCTGAAAAGGGGTCTGAGCGCGGAGCCCTGACCTTCAACCTGCAGGTCAGCCCCTCCACGCCACCGGCCCCGGCCCACGGGACCCCCCC
Organism: Pyrocephalus nanus; assembly: GCA_038380795.1. Taxonomy (NCBI): domain Eukaryota; kingdom Metazoa; phylum Chordata; class Aves; order Passeriformes; family Tyrannidae; genus Pyrocephalus; species Pyrocephalus nanus. The sequence continues at coordinate 5,192,547 of CM076287.1, read as the reverse complement.
CCCAGCCACTGTCCCCACTGGGGCCGTGCCCAGGGCAGGCAGGGACTGGGAGCAGGGGGCACAGGCAGCCCCCGGCTCCGCTATCCGGATCTGGGCACACACCCCCTGTGCTGGGCACCAATCAGGGCTCTGCTGCTCATTTTGTGCTGGGGCAGCTCCCTGGGGAAGCTGTCCTTTGATCCAGCCCTGCCGCCCCTGGGGACACGGAGGTGACCCCATTTCAGAGAGCGGCGTGGTGGGGGGGGTGGAGGGCACGGGCAGCTCGGGGGGGATGAGCTGCATCCCTGCTCCCTGAATCCCTGCAGCCCTGAATCCCTAAATCCCTGCACCATTGCATCCCCACATCCCTCCATCCCCATATCTCCCTGAGCAGCTGTGTCCCTGCATCCCCATATCCCTGAATCCCTGCATCCCTGCATCCCCACAGCTCTGCAAACCTGAATCCCTGCATCCCTGAATCCCTGCATCCCCTGCATCCCTGAATCCCTGCATCCCCACAGCTCTGCAACCCTGAATCCCTGCATCCTTGAATCCCTACAACCCCTGCATCCCCGCATCCCCACAGCTCTGTATTCCTGCTGAATTGCACCTCTGGGTCCCTGCATCCCCGAATCCCTGCATCCCTCTCCCAGCCCTCTCCATCACCGCAGCTCCAGAGATTGATCCACGGAGCCTTGAACTCGGCTGCAGGATCTCTCCAGGGCGATCCAGGCCTCACTGCAGCCCATCTCCAGCTCTGTGCCTTAGTTTCCCTCCAACCCTCGGCGCATCCAAGCCCTGCACTGTTCCCGCTCATCCCCCCAGCCCCACGCTCAGCCCTGCTCCCACTATCCATGCGCTCCCTCACGTGGGGATGGAGGGGGTTCAGGCTGGTGGGCTGAGCCCCCCCACACTCCCCTCAGCACCCCCCTGGCACAGCCCACTCCCGGAGCCCCCCCTACACGGCCGGGATGGCCCCAGCGCGGGGTCACCGCTCCTCTTCCTCCTGAATATGGATGGGCCCCGCGCCACGGCCACTGCCGTCACCTTTGATCCCGCGGCAGGGACAACCAAATGGCTTCATCTGCGCCGGGAGACAGCAGGGAGGGGGGTGCCCTTTGTTCCCGGCCCCCCTGGGATGAGCCGAGCCGGGGGTCCCGCAGCTGAGCCCCGTCCGAGCTCAAAGCCCTCCGACTGCAAACCACGAGCACGCAGGGTTTATTACTGCGGAGGTACAGAGCAGCGATGGGGGGGTCCTGGGGGTCTCTAGATGCAGGTCTCGCTGCCGGCCGGGCCCTGCTCCAGGGAGTGCAGCCTGCGGGCCAGGGCCTGCTCCCGCCGGGAATGTTGCCTGCGCAGGGCTCCCGCCTGCGCCTCCAGGCGCCGCGCCTGGGCCGCCTGCTTGCGCCGGGCACCACGGTACGCCAGGGCCAGGGCGCTGAGGGGCACGCTCAGCACCCGCCCGGGCACGGGGGAGGGCATGGGGGGCATGGGAAATATGGGGGATATGGGGACCCAGGGGATTTAGGACACCCAGGGATCATGGGGAACCAGGGGGTGGCATAGGGGACCCAGGGGACTCAGGGGATCAATGGGAAAGAGGATATCCAGGGGATCGAGAAGATCCAGGGGATTCAGGGGACCCCAAGGGACACAGAGGATCCAGGACACCCAGGGTATCCAGGGGACACAGGGCACCCAGGGGACCAAGGGGATCCAGGGGTCACAGGGGACACAGGGGATTGAGGGGACATAGGGCACCCAGGGGATCCAGGGCACCCAGGGGTCACAGGGCACCCAAGGGACACAGGAGATGCTGCACCCAACGCCCACCCAGCAGAGATGTGGGTGCCCCCTGCCCACCTGTGCGCCTGGAACAGGTCTGTGGTGACGGTGACGCTCTGTGCCTGCTGTGCTCGGCTGGCAGCACTGCCCTGCTCCAGGGACAGCACCAGCTCCTGTGCCCGGGCACTCAGCTCCTCCATCCTGGGGACACACACGTGGCAGCCAGTCCTGCACTGTGCCCAGTGCCCATCCCAGCACGATTCCCAGTCTGGCCCAGTGCCCAGCCCCTCACAGCGCCCACCCTGGCACTGCTCACACCACTGAGGTCTCTTACCTGGCCGAGGTGCGGAGCAGCTCTTCCCTCATCCTCTCCAGATCCGGAGGGTTCCGCGGAGCCGCCGCTCCAACCCGGCCAATCTGGGCATCCTGCAGGGGTCGGGTGTGGGTCCCACCCCTGGGGAGATCCCCAGCCCCGGGGAGGGGGCTCGGAGCCATCCTTACCCCCTCGCTGCTGCTGGAGCTGCCGGAGCTGCTGGGGGGGCGGCGGGTGCCCCCATCCCGCTCCCACTGCAGGTGCTGGAGCACGAGGCGCAGGGCAGCCTCCCGCGGCCCCTGCCCGGCCACCACCACCTCCAGGCCCCTCTTCTCCCTCTCTGCCAGCTGCAGCCGCGTCCTCAGCTCGGCCATGGCCTCCTGGCACGGCAGCGGTGTCACCACCCTCCGGCTCCGCTCCCACCCTGCATCCCACGTGGAGGGATCCAGGCGTCCGATCAAAAACCTCAACCCCAAAACCCCACACCTTGAGCGTCGCCAGGTCCTGCAGCAGCTCCGCCTTCTCGGGCCGCCTCCAGCCTGGCAGCAGCGCCCTGGCATCCCGCAGTGCCCTCTCGGCCCGGGCCAGGGCGTCCTGGCCCTGCTGGGTCACCCCAGAGGGGGCCGGGGTGTCCAGCAGGGACCCCTCCACGGCCGCCTGCTCGGCTCGCAGCCTGCGGATGTGCTCCCGCAGTGCCCCCTCCTCCATCCCCCGGGGCGCTGGAGTGCTGTGGGATAGGGGTGTGCACGGGGTGGGCACGGGGGTACCATGGGGACAGCCGAGAATCGTGCCCCCCGCCCTCCTCTGGGTACCTCTGAGCTCCAGGGGAGCTGCTGGCCCCGCTCTCCTCCCGCCCGTCCGGCTCTGCTGGGCCCGGGAGCTGTGGCCCTGCCGTGGCTGTGGGGCTGGACCCCTGCCCGTGCCCTGGGCTCTGCTCTCCTGCTGCTCCTGGGCACGGGACAGGCAGTGTGCGGGCAGGTGCCCCTCTCCAGGGCATCCCCCCTCCCCAGCATCCTCCCTGCAGCCCCCCAGCATCCTCCCCGTACCCCTCCTTGGAGCAGTATTCCTGCTCGGCCCTCCTGCATCACCCCAAATCCCCACACACCCCTCGTGCATCCCTTCAGCCTCCTCTCTGATCACTCCCCAGTGTGCCCTCAGGATCCTCCCCAGCACCACCAGTATCCTCCCAGCATCCCCCGTCATGACTCCCCAGTATGCCCTTAACATCCTCCCAGCATCTTCTCTGGCACTCCCAGTATCCCCTCAGTGTATTCCCCAGCATACCCAGTATCCTCCCATCATCCTCCCTGACAACTCCCCAGTACCCCCCAGCACCCCCAGCACCCCCAGCACCCCAGAGCCCCCCCGAGCTGTCACTCACCCCCACGGGCACCGTCCTCCCGTCCCACCTTGGCCTGCAGCAGGTCCAGCAGGGCGGCATAAGCGCCCCCGCAGCGCTCGCTGCAGGACGAGGGGCTCAGTGTGGCTGTCCCCACCCTGCTGCCATCCCCTCCCCTCCCATCCCATCCCCTCCCGTCCCACGCGGCCCCACCTGCAGCGCAGGGCCAGGCGCAGGGCGGTGCTGCGGGACTCGTGCTGCCCCAGCTCCATGCTCAGCCTTTCTGCCTCGCTCTTGCACTCCTGCAGCGCGGCCGCCAGCTCCAGGTTCACCTCCTGCAGCCGCCCCAGGCACCTGGGCAGGGCCATCACCGCGGTCAGGCCGTGCCAGGCCTCGGCTTCCCCACCAGGGAGGAGCCCCTGGGCTGGGGGGGGACTCACCCCTGCAGCTGCTGCAGCCGCTCCTCCTGAGCACCCACTGAGGGCTGGGGGGACAGGGGGCTGTGGGGCTGGGAACTGGGGGGCTGCACCCCGTGGGGATGGATCCTGTGGGGCTGCACCCCGTGGGGCTGCATCCCGTGGGGCTGAGCGTTGTCCCCACACCTGGACAAATCCTGCAGAGGGAACAGGCAGAGCCCAGCCCTGGGGCAGGATCCCACCCACCAAAGCCCCCCACCCGTGTCTCGGCCCCCCTGCACTCACCTGGTGCAGCCTCAGGGGGCTGCTGACCCTGGGGGTGTCACTTCCAGAGCCCCCCGGCTCCTCCAGCCTGGACAGGGCGTCCCGCAGGTCCTGCACCTGCGCCGGGCACCGGGCTGAGCCTTGGGGGTCACACCCCGTGCCCCCCGCGCAGTGTCCCCCGCACCCACCTTGCCCTGCAGGCGGTCCCGCTCCCCCCGCAGCGCCCGCAGCGCGGCCGTGGCCTGTCCCAGCTCCTCGTCCCGGCGCCCCAGGGCCGCCCGGAGCGCCGCGTTCCTCGCCAGCGCCGCCGCCACCTCCGCCGGCAGCTCCTCGCCCGCTGCCACCGACGGGCACCGCCACGCCCGCCCGGCCCAGCCCGGCGCCCGGCTCAGCTCCTCCAGGCTCTGGGGGTGAGATGCTCAGTGGGTGCCCATCTCCTTGGCATCGGGGCCGGGGGTGCCGGTGAGCCCCACCTTGGCCGCTCGCGCCCACTCCTCGCTGGGCACGGGCTGTGCCGGCGGCCGCCGGTGCCGGGAGAAGACGGCGCGTTCCAGGGAGCTCACGGCGTGCTGGAGGTCGGCGAAAAGGTCGGGGCCGGGGGCTGGGGGCAGGGGGGCACAGCGGGGATCAGGGGTGGCACGGCATGGAAGGACGTGGCACAGCACACGCGGCACTGAGCGCTCACCTCCCTGCCCGGTGCCGGTGCCTTCGAGGCGCCGCGGTGTGGGGCTGGCAGTGTGGGGGCTGGCGGTGCCCTCCCAGCTCTCCTCGCCCTCCCTGCAGGGTGATGAAGGGCAGAGATGAAGTGAGGCCATGTGGTGGCAGCCCCCCTGTGTCCCCCGGGTGCCAGTGCCGGTGCCGGTACCTGCCGGGGCGGCGCTGGAGCTGCTCTGCCCGTCGGTGCAGCCGGGCCACCGTGGCCAGCAGCCCGGCGATGCGCTCCTCGTAGCGCAGGATGTCCTCGGCGTCACCTGCCACGTCCTCCTCATCGCCATCCTCGTCCTCATCGTCATCCTCATCCCCTTCATCATCCTCCTCCTCCTCGCCGGGTGGGAGCTGTGGGGGCTGCGGGGACCAGGGGGGTGTGTCCGTCCCCCAGTCAACACCGGGGCTGGATGGGGTGGCCCCCACCGGGGTTTCCTGGGATAGGGATGAGTTTTGGCCACCAGCCCGTTGGTCTCCAGGCCTGGAATTCCTCCCCAGAGCCCGGCACCAGGCCTGTGGCCGGGGGGGGGCCTGAGGGAGGATCCCACATGAGGAGCCCCCCAGCTTTGGGATCAGCCCTGGGAAGTGCCCAGCACACCCCACACCCCACTTGCCTTCTCCATCCCGGGCACCTCCTGTCCCGCGTGTGCTGCTGCTCCCAGTACGTCCCAGTTCCACCCCGGGGGTCTCAGCATGTCCTGATTCCACACCTGGGGTCCTGGTACGTCCCAGGTCCACCCTGGGGCTCCCTCCCGTCCCAGTTCCGCGCCGCAGGTCCCAGGACGTCCCAGTTCCACCCTGAGCTTCCAGCACGTCCCGATCCCACGGCCAAGGCTCCGACACCTTCCGGCACGTTCTGGCTGCGCCTCCGGCCGCTGCCCTTGGCCTTCCCCTGTCCTTGTTCCTGCCGAGATTTCCTCTTCCTCGCAGCCACCTCCCCTTAACCCCTGTGCTGCCCCGTGCGGGGGTGAGGGCAGAGCTATTTCGGGGTGCTCTGCCCCCCAACGCTGCCCCCTCCCCACTCTGCCCCCCACCAGCCCCCCGGGTCCCCCGTGTGCTCCCACACTCCCAGGCAGGAGGATGCTCCCACCATCACTCCCTGGAGCATCCCTGGAGTTTTGGGGGGCACCCTGAAACTTTGGGGGTGTTGAGGACAATCTGGGGTGCTGGGAGGTACTGGGGGGGCGCTGGGGGTGTAGGGCCAGGAGGGAACCAAGCCAGGGGTGTTGTGGGCACTGTGGGGGGGTGGAGGGTATTTTTGGGGTGCAGAGGGTGTGCATGAGGATTTGGGGTGCAGGCAGTGCTGCAGAGAGGTGCACGGGATATGTGGGGTGCAGTGGGACGCACACGGCTATTTGGGGAGCCGGGAAGGGGGGGTTGAAGTGGGGGTATTCGAGGTTCGGGGGGCAGCGTTCGAGGGGTCGGGGGGGTCGCGGGGGGTCCCGTCGCTGCCTTCCGCAGCGACGGGACCCCCCGCGACCCCCCCGACCCCTCGAACGCTGCCCCCTCCGCGTGGCCTCCGGACCCCTCGGAACTACAACTCCCGGCAGCCCCCGCGCGGCGCCGCTTCCGGCGGGACTGGGCGGGGCCGGAGCGCGTGAGAGCGGGGAGGGGGCGCGGGGGGCGCGGGAGAGACGGTGCGTGGGCAGGGGGGGCACCGAGGGGTGGGGGGCACCATGGGGGGGTACCTGGGCACGGGGGGTGTGGGTTAGGGGGGCCGTAGAGTGGGGGGGGGGCGTGGGAAGGGAGTACACGGAAAAGGGGGGGGGTGCGTGGGGCAGGGGGGGGTCCATGGATAAGGGGTGCGTGGGTCGGGGGGTGCGCGGAGGGGGGGGTTGCGTGGGGAAGGGGCTACACGGAGCGAGGGGTGGGCAGGAGGGCACGGGGTGGGGCGGGGGGCGTGGGGGGATCTGGGGTGGGGGATACACGGGTTTGGGGGGGGGTACGTGGGGCAGGAGGTGCGTGGGCAGGGGGTGCACGGAGTGGGGGGCGTTTGAGGGGTGGGGGGGCGTGGGCTGGGGGTGCGTGAAGTGGGGGGCGCTTGGGGGGCAGGGGGGCCCTGGGCAGGGGATGCATGAAGTGGGGGGCGTTTGGGGGGCAAGGGGTACGTGGGCAGGGGGCGCATGGAGTGAGGGGCGTTTGGGGGGCAGGGAGGGCATGGGCAGGGGGTATATGAAGTGGGGCTGTTTGGGGGGCAAGAGGTGCGTGGGCAAGGAGAGATGTGGGCAGGGGATGCATAAAGTGGGGGGCGTTTGGGAGGCAAGGGGTGCGTGGGCAGAGGGTACACAGAGAGAGGATTGTGTGGGCAGGGGGTGCCCAGGGCCTGGGGCGTTGCGGGGTCAAGCTGCACCGTGACCCCCCTCCTCAGCCCCCCGTGATCGCCGGTGGGTGCCCGCGGGATGGACACGTCGGAGCCGGGCAGCGCGGCCGAAGAGGACGAGGAGAAGGCGCCCGAGCCGCGGCCCCGCACGCGCTCCAACCCCGAGGGCGCCGAGGACCGGGCGCTGAGCGCCCAGGCCAGCGTGGGCAACCGCAGCGAGGGCGAGGGCGAGGCCGCCAGCGCCGACCACAGCCCACAGGGCACCGATGGCACCGCCTGGCCCGGCCCCGCCGCGCCCACCGAGGTCCAGGTGAAGACCCCCCGTGTGAACTGCCCCGAGAAGGTGGTGAGTGGCTGCTGGGGGGGTACCGGGGGTTTATCGGGTAAGATGCTGGAGGGATACTGGTGATGCTGAGGGAGGATGCTGGGGATCCCTCCAGCATTCCACTGGGGAATTATCAGGGGGGATGCTGAAGGGGTGCATGAGGGGGGCGTGGGGATCCAGGGGGATGCAGGAGGGCTGAGCAGGGATCAGTCCTGACTGCAGGGTGAGGGGCTGGGGGGGCTCAGCTGTGTCTCCCTCTCCTGCAGATCATCTGCCTGGACCTGGCTGAGGAGATGGCAGTGCCCAAACTGGAGTCCTTCAACGGGTGAGCATTGGGGGCTGCTCAGGGGGAGCCCGGGGGGCTGCTGGGACCTGCTGAGCCCCATCTCCGCCCCGGCAGGTCCAAAACCAACGCGCTGAACATCTCCCAGAAGATGATCGAGATGTTCGTGAGGACGAAGCACAAGATCGACAAGTGCCACGAGTTCGCGCTGGTGGTGGTGAACAACGACGCCACGTGGGTGAGAGGGGGACAGGGACGGGGACAGGGACAGGGCTGGGGACAGGCACGGCTCTGTGCACCCCTCACCCGGCTCCTCTCAGCTCTCAGGGTTCACCTCGGACCCCCGCGAGGTTTGCAGCTGCCTCTACGACCTGGAGACCGTCGTCTGCAAGTCCTTCAGTATCCGCCTGTCTGTGGGGCTGGGATGGGGGTCCCTTGGGTGCAAACAGGGTCCCTTGGGTGCAGACAGGGTCCCTTGGGTGCTAACAGGGTCCCTTGGGTCTCTGCAGGCACCCTCGAGGCTCCTCACTGGCATCCCAAGCAGTGTCGGTGTTGGAGGCTGGAGGGGGTCACGTGGAGCTGTTGAGCCCCCCCCCAAGGCTGGGGGGTAACACCAGACCCTCCCCACCCACCAGACCCACATTTGTTGATGTTTTCTCCCCATTTCCAGTGCCCAGTGATGTCACCTCCCTCTGGGGGTTCCGCCTGGGTGTCCTGGTGCCAGCCTGGGGTTGGGATGCCCTGGGGCGTGGGATGTTCCTGGGGTGTGGGATGTACCCAGGGGTGGGCAGGGGGGGTCCACGTGCCAGGATTGGTCCTTACCTGGGATGCAGATCTGGAAGGACTCTTCAACCTGATGTGAGTACGTTTGGGGGGGCTCAGGGGTGCTGAGGGGGGTCAGTGGGTGCTGGAGCAGTCTGGGGGTCCTGGGTGAGGGGGTCAGATCTCCCCCCTGGCTGCAGATTTCCTGCTTCACCCCCCGAGCCTTTAACCCAAAGGGCTCCTGGGGGTGGGCGCTGCTCCCTGGGGACGGTCCCTGAGCTGGGGGTGTCATGGGGGTCCCCGACCCACCTCCCCCTCCCCTGGCACAGCCAGCAGAAGATCGAGCTGCCGGTGACGGAGAACGTGCAGACCATCCCCCCGCCCTACGTGGTCCGGACCATCCTGGTGTTCGGCCGGCCCGGGTGCCAGCCCCAGTTCTCCATGTCTGAGCACATGAAGGTGGGTCCTGCGGCACCACAGCCCGGGCACGGGGGGCAGGGGGGGACCTGGGCACTGACAGGGAGCTGAATGTGAGCTGGGAAGGCCGGTGGTGTCCTGGCCTGGATCAGGAACAGTGTGGCAGCGGGACCAGGGAGATGATTCCCTGAGTGCGGCCTCTGTCCCCTCCGGGTGGCCTCGGTGGCTCCATGGTTATCCCTGGAAAAGCTCCCTGGTTCCCTTGCAGAAGATGCTGCAGTGCCCATACTTCTTCTTCGACGTGGTTTACATCCACAACGGCCTGGAGGAGAAGGAGGAGGAGACCAGCTGGAAGGTACAGAGGGCAGGAGGGATTTCCCTGGGGGGCTCAGTAGGAGCTGTGTGCTGGTGGGAGGGATCGCTCCCTCACTCTGAGTAAAGAATTCTGCATGTCAGAATTGGGTCACACCAGGGTGGGGGCTGCCCAGCCCTACCCCCCACCCTTTCCTGGGGGCAAAAACCAGGAGATGTTCCCCTCCCCAGGAGATGTACGGCTTCTTCAGCAGCCTGGACACCAAGGGCACCAATTACAAGTACGAGGTGCCGCTGACGGGGCCGGCGGTGGAGCTGCACAACTGCATGGCCAAGCTGCTGGCACACCCCCTGCAGCGCCCCTTCCAGAGCCACGCGGCCTACGGGCTGCTCGAGGAGGACGAGCCCCCCGAGGTCGAGGCCACCGTCTGAGCCCCTGGGGGGAAGGGGAGGTGGCTGGGGAGGGGGAGTCGTGCCGGCTCCCGCGGGGTTTTGTTGGGACGGGGTAACAGAGGTGTTGGCCTGACTGGTGTCGTGCTGGTGCTGCGGGGTCTGGGCTCGGGGGTGGGGGGTGAGGGTGCAGGGTCAGCCCCCTGGCCCTGTGCGGGAAGTGCTGGGTAGGGTTGGTGGGGAGTGCTGGGATGCGCTGGGCAGTGCTGGTTCAGGGCACTGGGAGCACTGGTGTAGTCACTGGGAGATACCGGCGGCGGCCGCTGGAGGGCGCTGAGGGTTAGGGGGCGTGACCACAGAGCGGTTTGGCTCCGCCTCCTTATTTGTTACGTCACCGGATAGATGGGTGTGGCCGCTCCTCGCCAGCCAATGAGCGGCGGCGCGGGGGGTTTGAACGGGCGGGGCGGGGCACGTGCGCGGGGCGGGATGAGCGGAACGTAAGGGGGGACACGGGGGGGTCCAGGGGGGGATCCAGGGGGGACACCGGAGGGTACCGGGAGGGGACACCGGGAGGATCCAGGGGGGAACACTGGGGGCGATCCGGGGGGGACACTGGGGGGGATCCAGAGGGAACACCGGGGGGATCCAGGGAGGACACCGGGAGGTACCGGAAGGGGACACCGGGACACGGAGGGGATACTGGGACCGATACCGGGATACTGGGATCGGGGGAGGGGGGCACGGGAGGACGCGGGGATACCGGGATCCAAGGGGGGACACCGGGATCCGGGAGGGACACCCGAACCGGAGTGGGGGCAGCGGGACCGGGGGGTGACACTTGGACAAGGGGAACACACCGGGACTGGGGGGATACCGGGACAGGGGGGATCGCCTGCACCGCGGTGGGGACCCCAACACCGGGGACCTGCTGGGGCCACGCGGTGTCCCCCGCGATGGTTCTGGAGCAGCCACTGCGGGGTGGTGGCGCTTCTGTGACCCCCGGGGGGGGGGTCGTGACCTTGACCCGCGGCCCGGGCTGGGGGTGACCCCCCGATCCCGCACTCCAGGCGCTCCCAGGAGCTGACACCGCTCCACGAGGCCGCGGCCCGGGGGTGCCGCCGGTGCCTCGGGCTCCTCCTGCGGGACCAGGTGAGCGCGGACAGGGACAGCCCTGGGCACGGGGATGGCACCCACGGGACTCTCCTCGTCGGTGGGGTGGGGGAGCTGTGGGTGTTCGCCTTGCCCTGGCAGGGCTCTGTCACCCCCTGATGGACCTGGCAGCGGTGACAGCGATGTCCCCTCCCCACAGGATGGGAAACGGGCCACGGATGCGGTGCTGGAGCAGGGCTGGCCCCTCGTGGAGGGTGAGGTCCCCTGGGTGCCCCCTTGCCTGGGGTTGGGGTTGGGGTTCCCCCCCAGCCCCCCAATTTGGGCTGGACACTGACTCCTGTGCCTGCCCCCAGCCCCGGAGGGGCGCAGGAGGGCCCTGTCCTTCCTGACCGAGGATGACTCCGATGGCAGCGTCTCCTCTGGGCCCCCTGAGGACAATTCCGAGGCCGGACCCCTCAGCAGCACCCGCAGGTCCCTCCTGGAGCAGCGGGAGCTGGGGGGCCGCTGTGTCCCCCTGCTGTGGCAGGACCATGTCCCAGAGCCCCTGTCCCTGCCCCCATGGCCCCGGGGGGACCCCAGGGGCTCTGCTGTCCCCCCACAGCCCCTCGCCTCCAGCACGCTGCTCTGGGACAGGGACGAGCTCCAGGAGGGACCCCTGAGCTGGACTGGGGGGGGAAGGACCAGATGTCCCCCCTGGGCTCCCCCCAAGCCCAGTGTTGGGGACATCCCTGTCCCTTCCCCCCAGTTTGACCCCCAGCGTTGCAGCAGGACCTTGGGGGGACACAGAGCCCCCCTGCCCTGCCGTGGCCTGAGCAGCTGCTCCGAGGTGTCACCGAGCCCTGGTGACAGTGACATCCCTCAGCACTGCCCTGGTGTCCCCTGGGGATGGGTGGGGGGTGCTGCCCCCAAAATGGGGGTGGTGGTGCCCAGGGTGGGAGTTGATGGGTGGGATCCTTACAGCCCTGGGGACCCTGACAGCTCTGGGGACAGCAGCAGCCTTGGGGACAGCAGTAGTGCCACCGAGGGCTTTGTCACTGCCCTGGAGGCCCCGGAGCCCAGCGAGCCTGGGGGGGGCCGGGGGGCTCAGCCCCTCTGCTCCCCCCTACCCAGGTCAGTGAGGGGGCTGGGCTGGGGTGCAGCCCCCTCCCCAACGGGAGCTGCCCCCCAGGAGCTGCCCCCTGCCAGCCCCCCCCATGCAGAGCGGGCACAGGGTGGGGGTCTCTGGGGGGACCCCAGGGCAGCCCCTCGCTGTGGGGGTGGCCCAGGCCTGGCTGATGTGGGGGAGCTGCTTGCCCGGCTCCAGGGGTGCAGCCTCCGGGGGTCCCCGCCCCGCACCCCACGGTCCCTCTGCAGCCCGGCCGATGTCACCGCTGGGGATGTGACCCCCCAGGGCCAGGAGCCCCCCAGGCACAGCCACGTCACCCCCAGGACCAGGAGCCGCCTCCGGGCGGCCGCAGCGCGGCTCAACTCCCCCTCCTCCTCCTCCTCCTCCTCCTCTTCTTCTTCTTCCTCCCTCTTCAACGGGACGTTGCCGATGCCCTGGAGACCCCCCAGGATCAGGTCCCCCCAGGGGGTCCCCAGGGACCCTGCCACCCCCTCAGGACCCTGTGTCACCCCACAGGACGAGGGTGTGTCCAGGGGGGATGGAGAGGGGACAGACTCTTTGGAAGACACCCAGATCCTCCCCGGAGCCCCCAGTTCATCTCCGGGAGGGATCAGCAGCTCCCCTGGCTCCAGCCCCACTGTCCTGCTGGTTCCTGGGGACCTGGGGCACCCCCAGGACTCCCCTGGTTCCAGCCCCACCATCCTGCTGTGCCATGGGGACCCCAGGCCCCCCCATGATCCCCCATCAGGCCCTCGGGGCTCCCCCCACATCGGGGTGCCGGAGGGTGGCTCTGGGTGGCAGCGCCACTCGCCCTTGGGGACACCCCAGTTCCAGTGGTCCCACGGGAGCTCCAGGCACCTTCTGGCCCCTCAACCGCCTGGCACTGCCAGGGGCGACCTGGGCACCCCCTCTGTGCCGCTGTCACCCCCCGGCTGTGGCCCCCGCTGCTCCGGGGGGCATCGAGAGGACGAGGGGCAGGGACAGTCACCCCACGAGTGTCACAGTCCTGGCACAGGGGCCACCCCCAGCCCCGAGGACACCACGGGCCAGGATGGCCGAGTGTCCCCGGGGTCCCTCTCGGACCAAAGTCTGCGGCGGCGGCTGCGGGAACTGGGGGAGGAACCGGGACCCGTCACCGACCTCACCCGGGGGCTCTACCGGCGGCGGCTGCAGGAGCTGGGCACGGGGCACAGGGGTCAGCCAGAGGGTGAGTCCGGGCATCCCGTCCTGGAGGGCACATCCTGGAGTTCCCATCCGGCCTGGCAGCTCCCCGGGGTGGTGGGGATGGGTGTGGGGGGCTGGGGGCCGTGGTGATGGGCACGGGGGGCTGCAGTGAGGCCGTGGTGACGGCCACGAGGCTCACGGTGGTCCCCAACGCTGGCACGGCCACCCCAGGGCACAGCCCGGAGCTGGTGGCTGCGCTGAGGACCGGCCACATCCCCGACTGTGCCCAGGATGAGCTGGCACTGGCGCGGCAGTTCGAGCGTCCCGACCGCAGCCGGCGCTGGCGGGAGGGGCTGCTCAAGTCCAGCTTCAACTACCTCCTCCTCGACCCCAGGTAGGGCAGGGGGGCTGTGCCCGCTGCTCCCTGTGCCAGCAGGGCCCAGGCGGGGACCCCCGTGAGGCACCAGGGCGCTGAGGTGGGGTTTGCACCCCCAGGGTCACCCAGGACCTGCCCCTGCGCTGCCCCTGCCTGAGCCCGGCCCAGCGATTCCAGACCTTCATCAGCGCCGTGTTCTACGTGGGCAAGGGCACCCGGGCCAGGCCCTACTGCCACCTGGCCGAGGCCCTGGGCCAGCACCGGGCGGGGACACGGCGGGTGGGGAGGGCTGGGGGGCAGGGGGGTGGGCACAGGGGCTGGGGACCACGGTGAGGGACATGGGGGGGCTGCACCAGGGGGCTTGAGGCATGGCCATGGGGATGGGCACCAAGGGCTGCCATGGGGGGGGCTTGGGGGCACAGCAATGGCTGGGGACCATGGATGTGGGCACAGGGGCTGTGCTGGGCACTGGTGGCCCTGGTGACAGTCCCCGCTGTCCTGCAGGGCTGCCCCAAGGTGCGGCGCATCCTGGAGATCTGGGAGAGCGGGCACGGCGTGGTGTCCGTGCTCTGCTTCCAGAACAGGGTCCCGGCAGAGGCCTACACGAGGGAGGGCTGCATGGTGGAGGCGCTGGGTGAGCAAAGGGGGGATCCTGGGACTGCCCCGATGCCCAGCACAGCCCCCGCTCCCCACATCCCTCTGCCACCCCTGTGAGAGCCAGGGGCTGGTCATGGCGGGGGGTGCAGCCCATGCTGGGGGCTTTGGGATTCCCAGTTCCCGGTGCAGGGTTTGGTACAGCCCCCAACCCCCCATTTCCAGTGGGAAAAGCCGCCTGGGTGCGGGTGATGGTGGGGGGTGTGGGGCCGCCTCCATCCTCGCAGGGCTGTGGGTGCTGGTGGGGAGCAGGGGGCCGGGTCTGTGGGTGCTGACCCCGTCCCCATGGGTGCTGTCCCCCTCCCCACAGGCCTGCAGACCCTCACCAACCAGCGGAAGGGGCACTGCTACGGGGTGGCCGTGGGCTGGGCGCCCGAGCGGCGCCGGCGCCTGGGGGTGCACATGTTGTACCGGGCCATGAGCATCTTCCTGGCCGAGGGCGAGCGGCAGCTCCGGCCCGGGGACATCCCTGGGGGGTGCTGAGCACCCCGGGGCGCTCAGCTCGGGGAGGTGACCGCGCTCGGGGCGCAGTTTTTAACGTCGTGACTGCCGCGAAGGTTGTTTCTGCTTTTCTGCTTCCCCACCAGCGGGTGGCCAATAAATCACTGCAGGGGTGGGTTTGCCTTAAGAATTCCGAGCTGTGGGAGATTCCTGGCTTCCCATCCCTGCTCTGCCGTGCTCCTGGGGCACAACCAGTGCGGGAGGACACTCAGAAGGGCATCCCCCCCCTCTCCCCATCAGGCAGTCGGACACGGCTGGGCTATAGCACGGCTTTACTGTGGAATGGCACTAACGCGGTGGCTGCGGGTTCCGTGTGCGTTTGCCTCGGCTTTAGCACAAGCAAATGTGGGGACAGACCCCCTGGGGGACAGAGCTGGCAGAGCTGTGACCCCTGGCTGGCCAGGGAGGGACATTTGGTGGCGTTTCTGGGCACCCTCTGCAGCCCCTGGGTGTGCTGGGGGGTGTGGGGGTCTCCCTGGGCAGGAGGGGGTGGGAGGGGGCAGAAGGGGATGATCTGAACCCAGGGGGCTTAAAATTCTCATTATGAGACAGCAGTGGCAAGGACAGGCACTGGCAGAGGGGGCACAGGCGACACGTCACTCGAGACCTGGTGGACCCTTCCTCTTCCACATCCCTCAGTCTGGCGACAAAGGTGGGCTCAGCCCCAGGGAAGGTGCATTGCAGGGTGATCCCAGCTCTGGTGGGAGCTGCCCTGCCCAGGAGGACCCCCCTGAGCCCCTCCAGGGGGGCCTTGGTGTGGTGCCAGCCCCGTTCAGGGCACAGGGGCCGGGTGGGGCGGGGGCCGAGGGTGAGGTTTCCGTGGGACTCGTCGTTTCTTTGGTTTAGATGGGGGGAGTGAGGGGCAAACAAAGCAGGAGCAGAGCAGGGGGAGGCTGGGCCTGCCACCCCGGGCACAGCATCCTCCCGGATTTCTGGGAGCCCTGGGAAGCTGGGATGGCACTTCCCGGGTACCTCCTCAGCCCTGCCCAGCTCCCAGCAGCAGGATGGGAAGCACAGGGGTGGGAGGTGATGGGTTATGTACAGAACAGTGTCAGTGATGTTGTCTGTTGTGATCAGGTGGTCCTGGTTCTCTTCCTCGCTCCCGTGTTGCTCCGAGACCCTGCGGATCCATCTGGGAGCTGTCGGGAAGGATGGACACAGGACAGGGTATTGCTGCTCCCCTGCTGCTCGAGGCACAGCTGTGATCCCAGGGGCGGTTTGTGGCAGGTCCTGGAGCCGTGGATGGGCTGGGCAGGGCGGCTGGCTCAGGATGGGGGTAGGGATGGCTCCGGGGGGCTCTGGCAGCGGGAGGGGGAGCAGGGGCTGCGGAAGCGCTGCGGTACCTAAAGCGATGGAGAGGGGACCGGGGGGGACGTGGCAGAGCTCAGGCTCGGCCCTGCCACAGCCAGGCCAGTCCCACCACGGTGCTGGCCGTGCCCACGGGGGCAGGACACCTCCTCCTCCTCCTCTGTGCAGGAGCTGCTGCCACCCACGAGGAGCCCCTCGAAGCCGCCACGTGGCTGTCCCGTCCTCCCGGCTGGCTCGAGAGGCAAATCCCGCTGCTGAGGCCCAAGAGCCTTTGGCTTCCCCCTTCAAAGCAATCCCAGCTCAGCTCCTCCGGCCCTCCCGGAGCCCCTGCGAGTCCTTCCCGTTCTGCCGCAGGTGGGCCCGGTCCCCGGAGGTGTCGCTGCGTGAGCAAAATAACACTACAAAGGAACAGGATGAAGGCGCTCCGGCGCCGTCCCCGCGGGGGTGGGGACCAGGTCTGCCGTGTTGCCGCTGCCGGCCCTGCACTCCCTGCCCTGGGGGAGCCTCCCTGCTCCCCCTCCAGCCTCCGGCACGGCCGGGAAACCAAACGGGCTGCGCTCCCGACGAGGGCAGCCCCCGGAGCCCCTCCGCTCTCCCAAAGCCCTCTGCGCTCCGAATCATCTCTCCCATGGGAGCAGCCCGGTCTCCGTGTCCCGCTGCCTTATTTCTTCTCCCCGTGCCCGTCCCCAGCTGGCGTCTCGGGCTCCCACAGGACGAACTCGTGGAGCAGCGTGTTCACCGTTTCGGGGCACTCCATCATCACCATGTGGCTGCCCTCGTCGATCACCTTCAGGAAGGCGATCAGCAGGATCTGTAGGGGTGGTGGCACAGGGTCAGCGCTGGGAGGAGCCCCCCGGGCCATCCACCCCCAGCCCCACTCATGGAATCAACGTGCTTGGAGAAAACCTCTGAGGCCGAGCGCAGCCTCTCACCCCGCCCCGTACCTCGGCCATCCTCTGGTCCTCTTCCACCGGGACGAACTTGTCGTGCATGCCGTGGACCAGGAGCACGGGCACGGCCAGCTCGGCGTGGTACACCTCGTCCCCCTCGGGCCAGTACTGCCCGCTCATCATGGCCCGCAGCACGAAGGACGAGACGTTGAAGGCGTTGCCTTCCTTCAGCAGCTGCTTCTCTTTGGCACCTTGGCGGGCAAAGCCGGCCCTGCAGGAGGGAGCTGAGGGTCAGCCCGGCCTCGGGGGCACGGGGAGGGGGAAGGAGGAGGTGTCCCCACCCCCAGCCCTCCATGTCACCAGCGTGGCCACTCACTTGAGGAAGCTCCAGGCCAGGCAGGGGGACAGGCAGTGCAGGACACACGTGGGCATGTTGAAGATGGAGCACAGGCTGGGCTCCAGCGCCGTGGGGCCCCCGCCGTTGATCATGATCACCTTATGGACCAGCTCTGGGTACTCGTGGGCGAGGAAGGTGCAGAAGGACACCCTGTGGGGACAGACAGACATGGGGACCACGCCCTGACCCCCGGGGTGGGGAGGCCCTGGCACAGGCTGCCCAGAGGGGCTGTGGCTGCCCCATCCCTGGAAGTGTCCAAGTCCAGGTTGGAGCAACCTGGGATGGTGGAAGGTGTCCCTGCCCGCGGCAGGGTGTGGAACTGGATGGACTTTAAAGTCCCTTCCCACCAAAAGCACTCCAGGGGTTCTGTGATCCCCAGGATCCGTGGCTACACCCCTTTGTTTGACCTGTGCTCCCCCTTTCTGGGGCAGGGGACATAAATTCCCCCAGCAGAGGGGCTGAGCTGGGGGTTTCACTCCTGCCCAGAGCAGAGCAGGGTGCTGGGACCCACTTGGGTGCCCGCCAGCCTGACCCAGCCTTGTCCTGGTCTAATCCTGCCCGTCTCCAAGCCGGCTCCAGCTCCCTCTCCTCCCAGGCACTGCTTAGTCTCTCTCTAATTGACTTTCTTGGGCTTACCCTATTTATAGGCCATGCTCTGCCAGCTTCCCCACCAGAGGCCAGGCTCTGGGATTAGCTGGGCCCAGGGACACCGCCAGGAGGATGTAGGAGATCAGAGCCGAGGGATAAACCCGGAACAGGAACCCCCATGCCCCCGAGGCGCGGGATTTGTCGGGCGTTCGCTGCCAAGGAAGGGATGGGGGGCAGGGGGGGTGGATCCATCCCTTCTCCAGGCCCCTTACCCATAGGAATGTCCTATCAGGATGTTCCTCTTCTTGGCATAACGCTTGAACACGGCCCTCATGTCCTCGGCCAGGGCGTAGAAGGTGTAGGCGGCGGCGATCTGGGGGGCCGAGCTGCAGCCGTGGCCCGCCAGGTCCGGGGCCACCACCTCGTAGCCCAGCTTGGTAAAGAAGTCCAGCTGCTCCTTCCAGATGTCCAGGGAGCCGCCCACGCCGTGGATGAAGAAGAGCACCACGTCGCTGTGCGTGCCCTTGCAGCTGGTGATCTGCTTCTTGCAGTCGATGTTCACCACCTTCTTGGGCCTGCGCTTGCGGCGCTTGGCGGGCGCGGCGTCGCGGGCGCCGCAGCCCGGCGTGCCGGCGGGGCCCTGGGCGGGAGCCTCGGGCAGCTCCAGCTCCACGGTGCCGCCGGGCTCGGCCGCGCCGCCCTGGCACTGCAGGATCTCGGAGCGCACGGCGTCGCCCAGGTTCTCGATCACCAGCTGCCCGTTGCGGTACAGGGTGATCCTGCGCTTGCAGTGAACCACCCCCCGCTCCGGCGCCCCGGGCTGCGCCTCCTCGGGCTCCTCCGGGGCCGGGCGGCTGGGAACGCTGTGCCGGACCCGCAGGATCCGGCCTGGCTTCACCTCCACGAAGCTGTAGCCGTTGCCGGACTCAACGCTGTCCAGCGGCCCCACGGCGTTGGTGGTTTTGCCCATGAGGCAGCACAGGAGCCCATCGGTGATGCTGTTCAGCATTATGCTCCCTGCAGAGAGGGGCAGAGGGGAAAAGGGGGGTGAGGCAGCAGCTCCAGCAGCCAGCGGGGCCCTGGAGGGGGCACGGGGGAGCAGTGACGGCCCTGTCCCCCCTCCCTCGCTGCCAGCCCCAGGAGAAGCTGTGGTGGGGATGCCTTTGGGGTGATGGTGATGCTCCCCCAAAATCACAGCCCTGCTCAGCCTCCTGCACGTGGGCTGAGGGGTCAGATCCCAGAGGGATCCGGCATTCCCTCTCCTGCTTTGTCCAGGCCATGTCCTTGTCACCCACAGCCCCCGTCACGCGATCACAGCCCTCCGAGGAGGGACCTGCTCTGAGCGAGGGGAGAAACACGCAAAGAAAAGCCTGTTGGAGACAAAAAATTCTCTTTGTAGCATAAAATGTGGAGCGAAGGGAAGAGCCAGCACTGGGGATGCATTATTTATATCAATTAAATATATATATACACACATCTCGAGCCTAAACGAGAGCTGCTCCAGCAGCGAGGTGGGAATGACAGGGACGGGAGATGAAGGATTTAATTAAAACCACTCCACAAACCACGGCTGAAAATAACACAGCAAGAGAAGGAGCAGGGGGGGTGAACCCCCTCCCACCTCCCCAGGTGGTCTGGGGGGGCTGTGACACTGTCCTTGATGTCCCCAGAGCTCATTCCCTGGCTTTGGGAGAGGCTGCGGATGAGGGGGGGGGACACCACCGAGGCTGGTGGCAGCGGGGACATCGATGCCAGGCGTGGAGCCCAGCGGTGCCAGAGGGGCTGGAAGGTCCCTGGATGGCAGCAGGGAGGGTGTTCATTATTGATGAGGCAAAACACGGTGAATTATTGATGCCAACGGGCAAGGAAGCGGAGCAGGAGCTGCGCAAAGGGCTGGGCCTGCGGGAGGGGGCACCGTGACCCCCTTGGGGAAGGAGAAGCGTGTTGCCATCCAGGAATCCAATGGATAGATCCCAGTGATCCTTCAGGAAGGAGCAGCCCCTCAACTCCCCCGGCCAGCACTGGGCTGGCAGATCATGCCAAGAAAAACCAGACTGGAGGTAGTTTGGGAGTGCAGGGGTCCCTCTCTGTGGATTTTAACACTCATTCCACCTGGGAAAGCCAACAGCAGACCCTCCTCAGTGACCCCCAGGGATCCAAGCACACCCAACGCACTCCCAGGGCCTGGACAGGCTCCCAGGTGCTCCAGCCCCAGCACAACACGCTGCTCGAGGGTTTTCCCAGGAAAACCAGCCTGTTTGCTCCAGGCAGGCCATCCTGGTAACAGTTCCCTTGGCAAGGCCAGAGTGGTTTATCCAGGGAGTGCTGCCAGCGCCAGGAACAGCAGCCAAGGTTTGATTCTCACTCGGGCACAGCGTCCTGAGTCCCTCAGGCACCACCGAGGGTCTGGGTGCTGGATGTGGGGATTGGGAATGACCAGAGCTGGGCCCAGGGGGCTCCTCCTCCTGTGGGGCTCCCCTGGCACAGGGCATGGCAGTCCCAGCTCTCTGTGGGTCGGTGCCTGGGCTGGGATCGATGGTTTCTTTCCGGATCCAAACCCATCCATGGAGCTCTCCGGCTCCCTGGGTGCTCCGGGGATGGACCCATCCAAGCTGCTGAGCTTGGAGGTCTCGGAGCCCTGGGAAGGAGAAGCCAAATCCAGAGCTGGCTGGCAGAAGCTGCACTTCCAGCTGGGAGCTGGGCCCGAGGAAGTGGCACCAGCCTGGCTGGAGCCCCGGCTGGAGGAGGCCCCGCTGTCCTTCCACCAAAATGGACATGCCAAGGCTCTGCCCATGCTCCCTGCCAGCCTTGGGAGGCTCTTGGTCCCTCAGCTCTGAGCTGGGAATGCTGACCAGAGGGATGGGATGGGATGGGCAGAAAACAGGGAGATGTTTGAACTGAGGCAGCCCCTGAGCCCCTGCATCCTGCACATCTCCAGGTCTCAGCCTGTGGAGCCGGGATGTGATCCCGCCTCTGATTCCCACCAAGCCTGCCCTGGCACTGAGCCTCTGTTCCACAAGGTCCCGAGGATGTCGGTGTGGATTATAAACAGGAGTCCTGGCCAGCCCGCCCCGACATTGATTAACTCCTCGGGATTAACTCAATTAGTCCCTCCTGCTCATTCCCAGAATTGATTTGCTGGAAGGCTCTGGCAGAGGAGCTCTGCAGGCACATCCAGGGGCTCAGGCCTTGGAGCTGCCCTCTGGCATCGCTGGGCAGAGCCTGGACCCCTCTGCAAGGGGGGGATCCCACTCCAAGGGCTGTATCCACTTGGATATGCCCAGGCTGGAGATCCTGGTCCGGGATGTGGCCGTCCTAGATGGGCATCTGAGCAAACAAATCATGGAACTGTGGGATCACTGGGGTTGGAAAAGCCCTCTAAGCTCATGGAATCCAACCATGCTGTTGAACCGTGATGTCCCCAAGTGCCACATCCACACGCCTCCTGCACACTTCCAGGGATAACATGGAGCACATCCCAGTCGGGGGCGTTCCGAGGGAACTGGAGGGACGGGAGGTAAAGCAGCTCCGTGTCAGGCCTTGTTTTGGGGCTGGGAAGCGAACGGTTCCCGTCTCCCACCTCCCACACACCTCCTCTAACCCAGCGCTCCGTCTGCCGCCGCTCAGGCAGCCAGAAACATCCAGGGATGTTCCCTGGGAGAGATGAAAGGGGCTGGAAATGAAAGCAGATGGATGCGAGGAACTTTGCAAGGATGCGGGTAACCATGGCGACGAGCTGCTTTTCCCACCCCCCCCTCCCCATCCCGGCTCCCTCCATCGCCGCTCCCGGCCGGGAGCGGGATTTCGGCACCGGTTACATAAGGCCAGGCACAACAATGAGTCAGGAGCGGCGGGATCCTGCCGTCGGATCCCTCCCATCCCTGTCCCGAGGGCTTGGGAAGGCGGCGGAGTCACCCCGAGGTCGCACCCACATCGTGGTCCTCCCCCCATCCCCAAAAAACCCCACCTGCCCTCAGGAAACGGTTCCCAGCAGGGATGGGAGGTCCGAGGGATGCTGGGGAAAGGATCCCAGGATTCAATCCTAGCCCTGGTCCTGGAGCATCCATGCGGAGTTCCCTGGGTGGGTGGAATAACCTGGCTGGGGAAAAACAACTTCCTGACCTACTTCGGGGCTGCAGAGCCTGGGGTTTGATACAGCAGGGAGGGAAACGTGGGATGAGATGGGATGTGGCAGCCAGGAGGGAGCAGAGGCTGAGGGGGGAACGTGACAGGCGGGGACACGGGGCTGGCACAGGGGTGTGGGGCTGGCACAGGGGTGTGGGGATGGCACAAGGGTGTGGGGATGGCACAGGGGACATGGGGCTGGCACAGGGGACATAGGAATGACACAGAGTCTCTGGGGCTGGCACAGGACTGTCCGTGGGGTCCATGGGGGTCCAGGGGGTGACACAGGGGGTGTGGGGCTAATCCTGAGCCCATGGGGCTGGCACAAGGGACATGGGGCTGACACTGAGCCCGTGGTGTGGTGTATCAGGGCAGTGCCCATTCCTGTGTCACCACACCGAGGTCACACACAGGATGGAGCAGCCAAGCTGGCTCTTCCATTGCCATTCCAGCAGGGAAGAGGGTCACCCTGCCCCAAACAGCCCCTGCTCCTGCCTCCCTGGGCCCTGCCCCTGCACAGACCAGTGGGGGCAGCCAATATCCCAAACATCCAGGGGGCTGGGAGTGACCAAAATTTCCTCCTCCTCCTCCTCGGGGTGACCACTCACCCCTGCCAAGAGAAGTCCTGGGAAACATTTCATCCCAATAAACAAACCAAGAGCAACGTTTCCCAGGGGGACAGTGAGAGTTGGTGCAGGAACCAATGGCCTTGAATGTCCCCAAAATCCCCTCAGCACCCCCATCCCCTCCCAGCCAAGAGCCCTGCATCCTCTCAGGGAGTAGCAGGGGCTTGGAATCTGCTGATTCCTTGCAAATCCTCGGAGGGAAAGCTCCAGAGAGGAGCAGGAGCTGTGCTGCAGCCCCAATCCCACCTGCCAGAGCAATTTGCTGGGCTCTGATCCCTTCCCCCCGGGGGTTGCCGGGTGTTAATGAAGACACACGACCCTCCTGAGGAATGGGCAGATGTTATCCTGCTCTTCCCACCCTCTCCCAGTCCTTCCCTCTCAGCAAAGTGCAGAATCTGCAGCA
Source organism: Pyrocephalus nanus (assembly GCA_038380795.1). Taxonomy (NCBI): domain Eukaryota; kingdom Metazoa; phylum Chordata; class Aves; order Passeriformes; family Tyrannidae; genus Pyrocephalus; species Pyrocephalus nanus. Next base: position 5,169,690 of record CM076287.1, on the reverse strand, counting down.
CCAAAAGCATCAGAGCAGGTTTTTTTTAAGCACCGAGCGCAGAGAAAGGCAAGAAAAAATCCTTGGGCTGCCTAATCTCAGTCCTGGAAAGTAAAACTCCCCCTGGCAAAAATGGGAAAACCCACTTCAGCTGGATTTGTTCTTCCAGGCCTGGCTTCCCTCTCCGGATATAATTATAGGAGTGTTGTCAGGGGTGAGGGGTCAGGAAGGGTTTAGCAGGGGGACAAACAGCCAGCCATGGAGCCAGACCTGAAATCCTCGGGGATGCAGCTGGAGAGGGGGATGGACTGGGATGGACTGGTCCTGGAACTGCACCGAGGATCCCATGGGATGTGGATAAACTGTGTTCAGTCAAGGAATGGCTTGTGAGGGAAGGGAGAGAGTCCATGAGGCACAGGGAGGGAGAGGGGAGCAGGGAAAGGGGGGCATCCATCAGGGAAACAGGAACATCCATAAGGAGCAGGGCTGGGAAAAGGGAATATCCATAAGGCCAAGGGAAGGGAAAGGGGAGCATCCATACGGCACGGGACTGGGAAAGGGGAGCAGGGAAAGGAGAGCAGGGAAAAGGCACATCCATATGGCACAGGGGTGGGAAAGGGGAGCAGGGAAAGGGGAGCATCCATACAGCACAGGGCTGGGAAAGGGGAGCAGGGAAAAGGCACATCCCTAAGGCACAGCACCGGCAGCCTCCTCCCCTTGCTCTCTTTGGGAAGGACGAAGACCTTGAGACACAAAAGATTCCGCACAGCAGAGTAACCCGTGCCTGACCTGCCGTGCCACCTAAATCCCGCCGGGATTGGCGCGGGGACGGCTCCAGCTCCCGCCGCAGAGCCGCAGCGGAGCCGGCTGGATCCCTCGGGCTGGGAGGAACCATGGAAGGAGGCTCGGGAAGGAGGCACTGGAGGCAGGTGCCCCCTGGCTCCCCAGCCGAAATTCCGGGTGGGTTTGACACGCACGCAGCCCCAGCGGGGCCTGGGGCAGAGCCAGCAATCCTTCGGTGCCGTTGCATCACGGTGGGAGCCCTTCCTTAAGTTGGATTGCCGGGATAACCCCCTGCTCCAGCCGTGCCGAACAGAACCAGGTTATTGAAGCACAAGCCATGCTGTGGCTCCTCTCTCTCCCCCCGCAATCCAGCGGAGCTGCCAGCTCCCTGCAATCCAAGCTCCCCTCAGGTCCCTTCCCGTTGGAAAAAAAAAACCAACACATTTTTTGGCCATTTTGCTCCCTCTCCCCCTGTAGAGCCCCTTCCTCCCCCCCTTCCCCATCAGGACGTGCCCTCCATCACCACAGAGAGGGACAAGGGGCCGCTCACCTCATTTATTGCCGAGGGTTGTCAGAGGTCGAGGCGGTGAATAAAAGGTTTAAATCCCGCAGGAGGCCGAAGGAGGGGGAGAGGAGGCGATGCCCGAGGCGGTGGGAGCGGGATGCCAGCGCTGCTCGGCTGTGCAGCTCCTCCAAACCCTCTAAATCCAATTTTTTGGGGGCTGTCTGGAGGGCGGGATGGGGCGATTCCTTCAGCTCCGCTCACCTGCTTCCCACCAAAACCTCTCCTTCCATCTTTTCCCCACCGGCAGCTTCATGGCCGGGGCTCAGGGGCTTAGGGGGGCTGTTTGTCCTTGGAGGCTGTAGCCATGGAAAGCCCCTGAAATCCCTCCTAAGGAGGAGGGATCTGTGTGTGATGGACACGAGGATCTGCCACTCACAGCCGTGCCCGGCACAGCCCCGCGCCCGCCCGGGGGGGACCGGCAGGGATGGGGGGACAGGGATGGGGGGACAGGGATGGGGGACAGACAAGGATGGGGGGCTGGACAGGGATGGGAGGGCCGGGGTTTTGGCTCTTCCAGTGGAATGAGAGACAGAGGTCCCTTTTTTAGCTGTTTTTACGAACATTCTGGTGGTTGTGGCTTCCCAGAGGCCACGAGTGTGGCAGTGCCAGGGGCACGGCAGGGCCATGAATGTGTCGGGGCTCAGCACCGGTGTCTGAGCACCAAAAGCGCCCTGGGCTGGGAGAGGAGCACACACGTGAGATCAGGGATGGTTTTTGGTTTGTTTTCACATTTTGGGATGGCTGAGTCGCATCCCCTCACTCCGACGGGCTGATTTCTGCTGGGACACGAAATCCAGCAGGGGAATATCCCAGAGCTGTTCCTGCTCTTGGGATACAGCTGGGATCGGTCCAGAAAAGCAGTTACAGAATCCCAGAATGGTTTGGGTTGGAAGGAACCTTAAAGCTCATCCAGTGCCACCCCTTGGCATGAGCAGCAACACCTTCCACTAGCCCAGGTTGCTCCAAGCTGGGCTTGGACACTCCCAGGGCTGGGGCAGCCACAGCTTCTCTGCCCAACCTGTGCCAAGGCCTGCCCACCCTCCCAGCCAAGAATTCCTTCCCAATATCCTATCCAGCCCTGCCCTCTGGCAGTGGGAAGCCATTCCCTGTGTGCTGTCCCTCCTTGTCCCCAGTTCTTCTCCAGCTCTCCTGGAGCCCCTTTAGGCACTGGAAGAGTCTCCCCGGTGCTTGTGTATCGCGCTGCACATCGTGACAGCGCTGGGGACAATCAGGGGGGACAATCAGGGGGGCGATGTGCCCCAGTGGCGACCAGGCCGCGGTGGGGCCGTTGCCATGGAAACAGCGGAGCGAGCTCCCCGGGGACTACAACACCCATCAGCCCTTGCGGAGCGGTGGGGGCTGCGATTGGTTGGCAGGAGGAGCCAATGGGCAGCGGCGTTGTTGGCGGGCGGGGCGCGATGGCGGCGCTGGGCCCAGTGTGGGGCCGCAGGTACCGGCGGTGCCGCTGCCCGAGGGGGGGAGAACCGGGGGGAGAAACCCCCGGGAGAGCGGCAGGACAGCGACGGGAGAGCGGGCAGGGGCGGTGTGGGGGGTTAAAGCTGATGGGGAGCGGCTGGGCGAGCTGAGGAAGGGTCTGGAGCAGCAGGAGCGGCTGAGGGAGCTGAGGGTGGGGGGCTCAGCCTGGGGATGAGGAGGCTCAGGGGGCTCCTTCTCGCTCTCTGCAGCTCCCTGACCCTGACCATCACTCTTTTATTTTCCTCCCTTTTCCCTCCAGTTTTTCTCTGCTCCAGCGCCCCCTCCCGCTCCTCGCGAACCGCCCGGAGCTCCTGCCCGGCCGACCCCCCGCCCTCTGCTGCCCTCCCTGGACCTTCCAGCAGCTCCGTGGCAAAGCCCGAGGCAACGAGTACCAGCCCAACAACTGGAAGCGCAAGAAGACGCACGGCTGGACCCGCAGGATCAGCACCCGCGGCGGCATCGCCGTCATCCTGCGGAGGATACTCAAGGGCAGGAAGTCCCTGAGCCACTGAGGGATTCCCGCCGGGAATTTGGGATGGCCCGGCTGAGCCCGGGGGTTGTCCCCCCCCGGGCCTTCGACTGGGCCTTAAATTGTAAATTTAAAGTGCTTCTTGAAGTGTATGTTTAAAGTCCTCCTCGAGCTGTAAGCTGTGGCTGGTTTTGTGCGTGGTTGTCCCGGGATAAACACCCACAGTGGGGTTGAGCCCCTCTCCTCGACTCCCTGCAGGAATCGTGGTGGAAAACTTAACGGGGAGAGGGAACCTGGGGGTCAGAGCTGCTGGGGAAGGATGAAAGGATTCAGAGGGACGGTGGGACTGGAATTAGGGAGGGAATTTGGATTTAGTTCACGCTGCACCTCTGCCCCTAGGTGTTCCAGGCTCGGGGTCCTGGCTCTCAGCAGCAGCTCTGGGGTGGGGATGCGATTAGGTTGGGCATTAGGAAGGAGTTCTTGGGATCAGCCCTTGGAATGCCCTGGGAGGTGATGGAATCACCGTCCCTGGGGGAAGGGGGGAGGGTGCGTGAGGAGAGCCTGGATTTGGCACCCGGTGGTGTTGGGTCATGGGTTGGACTGGATGATCTCGGAGGCCTTTTCCAACGCGGCTGGCTCTGCGATTCTCATTAGCGATTCTCATTAGGGGGTTTAACGAACCCCCCCCATCGAACTCCATCTCCCATCGCGCCCCGCGGCGCCACATCCGGGTCCGTCCCGCGGCCCCCCCCGCCCCTCCGCGCTGCCGCTTCCTGCCTCGGCCCGGCTGTGACGCGCCTTGATTGACGGGCGCGCCCTCCAATGGGAGCGCGCGTCTCGGCGGCGCGGGCCAATGGGGGCGCGCGGGGCGGGAGGGCGGTGGTAGTGGGCGGGCCCGGGCGGCTCCTCCCGGCGGCGGCGGCGAAGATGGTGCGTGAGACCCCCCGGCCCGAGCGCGGCCCCGGCCCCGGCCCCGACACCGCCCCCCCGGGGAGCCCCGCACCGGCCCCCGCCACCGCACGGCCCCGCAAAGCCGCGGGCAGCGGCTGCGCCCGCCTCCCCGGGCCTGCGGGGCCCGCGTCCGGGCCGCGGCGGGGGCGGCGGGGCTGAGGGGCGTGTGGGGGGGTGTGGGGGGGTGGGTGAGAGGGGTTTGAGGGGGCTGAGGGGGTCGGGGGGAGCTGAAGGGATGGAGGGGGTTGAGGGGTGCGAGGGAGTCCCGCCCTCAGGGGTGGCGGTGCGGGGGTTGTACGTTCTTAAGGATTTGGTGGGGGGCGGTGGGGCCGAGGGGGTTTGGGGGGGCTGAGGGGGTGTGAGGGGGCTGAGGGGGTATGGGGGGGTCTCGTCCTTAGGGGTTGTGATGCGAGGGTTGTACATCCTCAAGGATTTGCTGGGGGTCCTTAAGGATTTGAGGTCTGAGGGGTTCGGGGGGGTTTAGGAGGTCCCGCCCCAGGCTGGGGGTGGAGGAGGGGTCCCACTTTCTGATATCTTGGGGGGAGGCGCTTTGGGGTACAGGCTGTTCCCCACCATGGCTGGAGGGTGAGGCTGGGAGGGCTCCCCAACTCTCACTTTGGGGGGCAGAAGGGGGGGATTGGGGCCTCTTCGAGGTGGGGCTGCTTGGGGAGCCCCCCCCCAGCCCCAGGATGAGCCCCCAGGAGGGGCTGGTGGAGGTGTCCCCTTGGACTCCCTGTATAGGTGTCCCAGTGTCCCCATAGTCCCCATGTCCAGGTGTCCCTGTGTCCTCATGTCCAGGTGTTCCCTTGTCCAGGTGTCCCTATGTCCAGGTGTCCTCATGTCCAGGTTGTCCCCATGCCCAGGTGTCCCCTTGTCCCCTTGTCCAGGTGTCCCCATGCCCAGGTTGTCCCCATGCCCAGGTGTCCCCCTGTTGCCAGCTCAGGGGGCTGTTCCCAGCCATATCCATGGATTTCCTCTCTCCCAGTCCCCCCTGTGTCCCATCCCATGGGACAGAGCCCGGTGTGTGTCCCCCGATTCCTTCCCAAACCTGAGCCCATGGCCCAGAAATTTGGGTTTTTTTCCCCCACTTTCCTGCTTTTAGTCCAGGAAGCTGAGGGGCACGGGACACTTCCCAAATCTTAGGGGAACCAGAGCTCCATAATTACATTGTTGGGTTTTCCTGGGGGGGTTCTGCCTTTCCCCAAAGCAAACGGGGTCCCTGCTCCCTTTGGATCCTGGAGGGTTGGCTGGGATGGGTTTTCCCTGGTTAACGAGTGGCAGAGGGGACATTCCCCGGTGTGACATTGTCCCCGTGCCCTGGGTGTGTAAACACAGCCCTGAGCCCCTGGGGCTGCTTTGTTTGGGATCGTTGCACTCGGGGTATTGGCCCGTGCTCAGTCTCCAGGGATACCACTCCAGGCAATTCCAGGCCTTTTCCGTGCTGGAACGGGGCCTTCTCCAGCAGGATTGGCCCACTAGGGTGGTTTATGGTCCCAGAACATTAATAGGAGTGAATATAAAAACAATAGGAGTGAATATAAAAACAATAGGAATGAATATAAAGTAATAGGAATGCATATAAAAATATGAATGAAAATAGGAATGAATATAAAACCCCTAAGAGTTAATGTTTTATCTGATATACAATATAATTTAATGCATAATACGTAATCCATAATTACAAGTTATGAAATGATTTGAAGTAGAATATGTATTACACATAAAGAGCAACTGGTTTGTTGTGCCAAAATACCTTTAATGAGCAGCTTTTTTTAACCCAGTTCCTGAATTTTTGGGGTTGACACAAATAATCTGGGACGGGTTCTGTGGGATCTCAGAGCATCCCTCAGCTCCTCCTCGGAATATCCCTCCTTTTTCCTCATTTTTTTAATTTATTTTGGTGTTTTCCGTGTTTCCAGGCAGATTTTTTGAAGGGGTTACCAGTCTACAACAAAAGCAACTTCAGCAGATTCCATGCGGATTCCGTGTGTAAAGCATCCGTAAGTATTCCCAAAAATCCTAGGAACTAGTGGGGGGGGAGAGGATGGGAAATTAAGGGGGAGTTTTGGGGTTGGTTTAGCTATATTTGGGTTTAAAAAAAAAAATCACCTTTTTTACCATCTCTGTTCTAATTCTGCTACAGAACAGACGCCCATCAGTTTATCTGCCCACGAGAGAGTTTCCCTCCGAACAAAGTGAGTGTGAAAACCTGATTTTTCTGAACTTCATACTGGTCTGATATTGAAAAAATCACATACAATCTCCTTTATTTGAAACAGAAATGGTTTAAGTGGTTTGAGACTTAAAATGGTTGGAGACTTGTCTTTAAAATAACCCTTTTTTTTTCCTCTCTTTTTGTGTTTTTCTTTTTTTAGTCATAGTAACAGAAAAGACAAATATCCTCTTGCGTTATTTACACCAGCAGTGGGACAAAAAGGTACCTTATGGGGCTTTAATATTCGTGGTTTGGCTTGATTTGGGCTTGATTGGGCTGAAGAGTCATCAAAATATTGAGGATGAGTTTAAAATAAAGTGGGAGCAGCTCAGCAAAGAGGGGGGGAGGAGGTTCTGGCCCTGCCCAGAAAAACCTGATTTCTTTTGGAATGTAAAGGACATTAAAAACTCTCAGGTAACTCCAGGTTCAGCCTGGAATTTTGGGAATCCCCAGTTCCATCATGGAACCATCACCCTGGGGTAACCAGGGGGGCAGGGCAGAGGGTGAGGAAAACATGGAGGGAGGGAAAATCAGAGGGAATGGGGAGGCTGAGAAGGAAATATCTGTGTGTGACAAAGGTTTGGGAGGTCTGGGAAGTTCAGGGATTCGGGAGGTTTGGTACATTCAGAGAGTAACTTGGAGCGGGGGGGAAAGAGGCTTTTATGTTTATAATTTACACTATTCTATAAATATGAATTTATGGATAAAAACTTATATATTTATAAATTCACATGTTTATATTTTAATATACATGAAAACACGCAATAGATTTATAAGTCAATAGGTTTACATTTAAAATCACATATTTAAACACAGCATTACTTAAATTGGAATTATTGTTTTTATTTGTGATTGTGCCTATTTATAAACCGTTACAATTGAAAATTTTACTTCCCTCGGTAAAAGAATTTTAATTCTTTAATTTTTTAAAGAGATTTTTTTCCCCTTCAAGATTTCTCTCTGTTTTCGCTGGTGACATTTCAGACCTGTAATTACAGAGGGCCAAGCTTGAGGCTTTAACCCTCTCCCACTGAGATTTAAGGTCTCCAAGGAGCAGCTTTTTGTTCCAAGGGGGGAAATCCCTGCTGGGGTGGGATGCAGATCCCCGGGGGGGGTGTCCCCGTGGCCGGGGGTCTCACGGGGGGTCCCTCTGTCCCCCCAGAATGCGGCGAAGAAGCGAGACCAGGAGCAGGTGGAGATCGAGGGGGAGAACTCGGCGCCTCCGCGGAAGATCGCGCGGACGGACAGCCAGGACATGAACGAGGACACTTAAACCCCGGGCTCTCCCTCCGCTCCTTCGGCGCTTCCCGCTCTGTCTCCAAGTGTGTAAATTTGGCCCCTCTGCCCCCCCCAAACACCACCTTTTTTTCCTCCTCCCCCCTTCCCCCCCAACCTCCCCACGGCGCAGCCCAAACCACTTCTGACTTCACGGGAGCCAATGTATTTATTTTGGGTTTTTTTCTCCCCGCCCTCCCACCTCCTCCAGTCGTTTTTTATTTTTTTTTAATTTTTTTTTTTTTTAATTTATGCCCTGCGAGCTCACGGAGCAGTGGCAGAACCAGGCGCTCCACGCCAGTAGAACCTCAGTCCCTCCCTCCCCAAAAATTCCCCGCTGTCACTGCGGGGTGGAGCGGCCGGCCCTGTTCCCGGTGTCCCCCCGGAGCAGTCCGGTCACGGCTGACCTGTCCCAGTGATTCACTCCCCGGGGGCTCCCCGGCCAGCCATAAGTGTGGGGCCCAGTTGTTTTTTTTCCCCCCTCAAATATCCCAGTCACGGATGCCGACGAGGGTGGCGTGGATGGCAGCGAATTCCTGGGCAGCTCCATCCCGGCCGTGTTTTTGGGTCTGGCCCCCTGAGCCTTCTCCCTCCAGCCTGTGGTGCTGTGCTGGAGGGTTTGCAGTGAAAGGTGTGTTGCTTTTGTTGCTCTCCGATCCCGACCTTCTCCCGGGGCTGGAATGGCCTGATCCCTGTGACTTCTCCGCTGGAATAAAAGGATCCTCCCGTCCCGCTCCCAGCCCCTGGCCGGCCGCGTGTCCCAGCAGCAGCTGACGGGATGGAGGTGGGGTTGGCACCGCTGGATCTGCTCCGGGAGCACCTCGGCACCTCCATCTGCTTCTCTGCCTCACCCCTTGGCTCCGGAGAGCGGCACGGCGGCTTTTCCTGCGCGTCTGGAATGGGATGCAGGGCTTGGAGCGGATCAAAACGTGAGCTTCCATGGTCTGTGCTGACGACCAATCCCTTTGGACTGTGACAGTTCAGTGCCTGTTGCCTGTAACCCTTCCCTGGCCCCCATAGGAGCCGAAACGGAGACCTGTCGGTCCTCCGGGTGGATCCAGAGGTCCAGGACTCGTGGAGAGGAGCATCGTCACCGGGAGGGGACAGGAAAGGAGTAGCTTAGTCACGATGTCTTGTCTGCTTTGCCCCTGAGGAGCTGATTTCCCACTGTGGTAGCTGAAATTGTGGCATTCTTAGCTGTGTTTTCCCTCGTCGACAAACCCCCCCCACACCGAGGAGCCACGCGGGTGTTTTCCCAGGGATCCCGGAGAGCCTCGCTCCGAGGGGCCGCGCTGGGCTCCGGCTTTGAGGGTCTCTGCTGGCCCTATCCCCCCCCCCACAACGCCCCTGGCCCCCCCAGGGGTGCCCCCATCCACTCTGGGGGCGGAGGGGCGCTGCCCCTGGCAGCGTGGTGGAAGCAGAACCTTAGGAAGAGCAGGACGCGGCTCCCTCCCGCTGGAATTCCGAACGTCCCTTTAGGCACCGAGCCTGTGAATGAATTGAACACCGAGTAGTTTAGACCTTTGCACCTGAAGAACACATCCCCTTTCTGCTGTGGAGCAGAACACGTCCCCTTCCTGCTCCTGGAGGGGGCAGATCCCGGGGGTGATTCCTGGGGGCGATTCCCGGCGTCTCTGCGGGGTTGGGGGCGCGGGACGAGCGTTCCTGCAGGAGCCTCCGCCCTCCAGCCGTGCTGCCAGACACGGATCTGCCAGCCAGGAGTCCTGGGAGGAGCTGCCAGGCCCAAGGGAGGGCAGGAAGGTGCCCTGGTGGTGCAGTGCGAGCAGGGCCGGGGCTGTTCCGCGCTGTATCCCCGCGCCCGCCCGCCTACCATTAAAGAGCTGGCAGTTCCCTCCTGCTGTGAACCCCCTTCTGTTCCCTCTGTGTCCTTGAGAAGCGGCCTGGGAGCCCCAGAAATGTCTGCAGGGGGTTTTAGCAGGTGAAAGTTGCCTTTTCCGAAGTGGTCTGGGAGTGGTGGGGAAACGGGGGCCAAATGATCCGAGGGCCACGGTGGTTTGGGGTGTTGGTGCACGAGCAGGAGGGATTTGGGATCCCTGCAGCCTGTCCTCCTCCCAGCCATGGATTTGGGATCCCCCTGGTCTGTCCTCAACCCAGCCATGGATTTGTGGTTCTCCTCCCAGCCATGGATTTGGGATCCCTGCAGCCTGTCCTCCTCCCAGCCATGGATTTGGGATCCCTGCAGTCTGTCCTCTTCCCCAGCCATGAATTTGAGGTCCCTGCAGTCTGTCCTCACCCCACCCATGAATTTGTGGTTCTCATCCCATCCATGTCCTCATCCCAGCCATGGATTTGTGATTCCCAGCCTGTCCTCCTCCCATCCATGATTTGGGATCCCTGCAGCCAAAACTTGCTCCCTTCCTCCTCCTCCTCCAACTCATTCCAGGTTTTTCCCGGCCCCAGAGCGCTGCCCTCGCCCCCCCTGCACTTTGATCCTGTATCCCCAGGGTGAGTGTCTGGGCTTGGGATGTTCCACGGAAGATCTTTGCCTAACTGTGACTTCCTGGTGCCTTAGTGCATTGAAACAACAACAACAACAAAAAACCCCTTGAAACCACCAAAACCTGGGATTTTGCCCACCTTGTTTGTACAAATTCCCGGCTCCTCCGACTTCTCCTCCTGTTCCCGGGATCTCGTGACCCCTCCGGGGATTTTCTATGTCTGCACAGTGGGATTTTTATTGTTTCTGTTACCGATTGTTTACTAAAATCTGGCTTTTTTAATGAAAACTCGAGCTACTTGTCCGAGATGGGAATTTTTGGGGTGTTTTGGTTGAGTTGTGCGTCTTCTCTCAGAACTCGGCGTGTGGAGGGACGATGAACCCACCCAGGAGCAGCTCCTCCCGCCCCCCTGGGAGCGATTGGATGTGGTTTTGGGTGCGTTTGGAACATTAAAAAGTTGGGAAATGCCTTTTCCTGCCACCAGAATCCTGGGTGACTCCTTGACTCAGTTCTTGATCCCGTTTGGTCACTGCTGGTTCTCGGGGTAGGGGGGGAGGAACAGCAACAAAAAGACCCTCCTGGGAGAGTCTCTCAGTGTTCCCTGGGAGGCAGATTTTGAAAGGTTGGTCTGATTTCCCCCTTCCCCTCCTGGATAATTAGGACAGGTTTGACTTCAAAGCTTCATTTTTTGGGGAGTTAAGTTTGACACTGGCCTTAAGGCAAAGACTAAGGAGTCTTGGAATTTTTTTCCAACCCTGCAGCTCTGTCCCCACTTACATTTCCAGCCTTTTTATTTTCTTTCTTTACTAATAGAACTTATTTTCCTGGATTAAGGACATCCTGGCAGCCAAGGGGTTGTGTGACAGCTTGTCCAGAGGGATTCCAGCTGGTCCCTCTCGGTTTTTGTCCTATATATGATATTTTTGGATGTATAAGGATGGGGAAATCCTTTTCCTTAAGGAAGAGAGGGTTGGGTTTATTTGGGAGCAGCTGCCAGGAGAGGGTGTTGGATCGGGGCTCTGGTGAAGCCCATCAGGGAAAATGTTGGAATATTGGAAAGACCAAACCTGGGCTGAGGGAGGAACGTTTTGGAGCCTCCTGGATTCTGCAGGATCCTGTTTTAAAGGCAAAACTGTGACCCTGTGTCAGAGCAGGGATGTTTCCATGTGGGAGGGGGCTGCCTGAGGTTTTCTACAGGTTTTCCACAGGTTTTCCACCTGCTGCTGTTCTCCATCCCCTGGGGATGGGAGACCCTGCTGCCCCTGCTCTCCCCAGCCCCACAGGGATGTGGATCCCCCTGGGAGCTGCCCCGTGCAGGACGAGGGTGGGGATTTGTGCTCTTGGTCCTTTCCATTTCCTCGTTTTCCTGACTGAAGGAAACTTTATTTGGCCCCTTTCACCCCCTCCCCCCATCCCTGAGCGGCTCATCCCGGGATTCTGCCCAGGGATGGTGGGTTTGGAGGTCTGGGATGGTCTGAGGGGGCAAAGGCTCTTCCCTTTGGTGCAGGAGGGTGGGAAGGGGCTGGGGGGGAGCAGGAGGAGCTGCTTCTGATGGATCTGGGGTGACAAATCCCCCTGGAATGGGCTGAGCTGAGTCACTCCTGGGATGGGCTGGGCTTGTGCCCATTCCCAGGCTCATCCATGAATCAGCTCCGAGTTTAATTAACCACCTCCACTGGGTGTTTCCAGTCCCCCTGTCCCGGGTGGGGTGTCCAGGAGCAGCTCCGAGGCTCCATCAGCCCCCAGTGCCGGATTTTTCCCTTTGCAGCCTCAAGATTCAGGAATCTCTTCCTTCCACCTTCTCTTGGTGACTTCAATTCTCCCGTTTTTAGACAAACCCTTGTCTCATGGGGCTGGAAAAAGTGGCTTTTTCCTGGGGGTACCTGTAAATCCCCAGTCAAGCTGGATGTCGTGGCCATTGGAATTTTTTCTTCTTTCTCTCTTTTTTTTTTTTGGCATTTCTTTTTGAACTCTTCCATGTTTGATACTGTGTATAATAAATTTGCAGAATTTAGAGCATTTATTCTTCCTCTGCTTCGTCCCAGCGTGGTGGGGGTTGATCCTGAAGGGTGACGGTGTCCGTGGTGTCCCCATCCACCTTTTCCAGGTATCCTCGTCCCCTGAGCGCTGTGCAAGCCCCACTAATTACAGCAGTAATGATAACAATAATAATAATAATTATTATTATTATTATAACAACACCCCACGCCTCGGGCTTGTTGAAATAGATTTTTATTGCATTTCTGCAGGTTTTACAAAAATATGACAAAATAAATTAAAAAGAAATAAATAACTCCCCCCCCCTTCCTTTCCTTGAATTCCTACGGAAATCCAACGCAAAGGAAAACAGAACAAAACCAACCAAAAAAAAAAAAAAAAAAAAACCAAAACCAACCAACCGTCCCAATCCTTCCCTCCTCTGCTCAGTCACTGCCCCCAGAGCCTCATTCCAGGCAGGGAGATGCTTTGGAGAGAGAAGTGGTGGGAAGTGCCCCGGGCTGGGGGTCCTGGCTGCACCAGGGCCCTGCCCTCCCCTCTGGGAGGGATGGAGGGATCTGGGATTGGTTCTCTCAGGAGGGAAATGGGACCAGTGTCATTCCCTTGGAGCCCAGCGGGTGGGTTTTTTTTTTGGGGGGAGCGGCAGAGCAGGAAAACTCGATGGAATGGAGGGAGGGAGGGAAGGAGAGCGCCCCGACCCCTCCCTGCTCTCGGTGGGCTTTGGGCCCCAGTTCTCCCAGTGCTCCTTTTTCCCGGGCTTTGCCCCAGAATCTCCCTCATCCTCTCCCTGCGTCCCCCAGGTGTGGGAGGGCCCTGAGCCCTCCTGGCCCCGCATTCCAGGGACAGCAAAGCTCTGGAGTGTCCCCAGTGGGGTCTTGTCCCACCCCGGAGCAGGGGACACGGTGCCCTTTTCCCTGGAAAGCATCTCCCTGCGCTGTTCCATCGGCAGAGGAGCAGCAGGTGGAGCCTCGGCCCTCTCCTGCCCTTATTGCTGTATAAAATGGCTTCTTTAGACCCCCCAAAAACTGAAATTTCCATGAATTCTAGAAAGAGGCGGCAGGGAAAAACCAACCTGACGTTTTCTGCAGCCCAGGCATGGGGGATTTTTTTTTTTTTTCTTGGGGGGGGGAAGTGGGGGGAGAAGGGGGGCTCAGCCCCCCTGCCTGGGCCAGGCACAGTGAAGGGGTGACCCCCGGCAGCCCCCTCCCCTTTCCCCGGCTTCCTTTGGGAATGGGGGTGGCTGCGGGCGGAGCGGAGCTGGTGGCGAGGGCCAGGGGGGAGTGACAGGGCTGGGTGTCCCCACCCGGGTCACCTGCGAGCTGCCACCCCCCCCGGCCCGGCCCCGAAAGCGAAGCGGAGCCGCAGCAAAGCAGGAAGGGGGGGCAAGGACCGCCCCCCTCTCCCAGCACGGACACGGCTTGGGAAGCTCCAAGTCCAGACCCAGCGACGCAAATCCGGCCAAACCTTCCCCCGGCGGCGGCGAAGCGGCTCCCACCCCCCCTCCCCGTCCCCTCCCCTGCAGCCCCTTCCTTCCCCCGGGCTCCGGCACGACCTCCGCGTGTGCGAGCGCCTTATTGCGAAATAATTCCAGGGAATATGAAACTGGAGATGGGAAGGGCCCGTCCCGGCTCACGTTGCAGTCCCGGGGGTCGCGGCCGGTGGCAGCCCCCGGCTGAAGGAGCAGAAAGTCCCTGGCGTTGGGGTTTGGTTGGGTTTTAGTGCAAGAAATGCTGCCCATGCGCGGGGGGCCGGGTGGCTGCCGCTCATCCCGCTCCATCCCGCGGCGGGAGAAGGTCCCGGTGCCGGGAAGGATCCAGGGCGGAAGCGGCGGGAGCGGGAGGGAGCAGGGCACGGTGCCATGGCCCGAGGGCAGGGGGTGTAGGCACGGCTGATTCGGGCTCCTCTGGCCGCTGATCCCGGGAATTCCGGCCCTCCCGGCGGGTCCGGGAGCCAAACCGGGAGAACTCCCACCCGCGGGATGCTCCATCCGCCCCGCCGCTCAGGAATCCTCGGCGCGGGATCCGGGGTGGCAGCGGGTCCCGGCGGAGGGGCCGGGGGGACACGAGGGGACGCAGCAGAGGGGGCCGGGGCAGAGCGAGGGGCTGGCGGCCGGTGGGCTCGGCCCGGCCCCGAGCGGGGGGACGGCGAGGGGGGGCGAGAGGCTGCCGATGGCCACGGCTGCCCGGAGGAGGGAGCGGGCGGCCCCCCGCGCTCCCGCCCCCCCGAAAGCCCCGGTTAGAGCCTATAACCCCCGCTCTCCTCCTCCGCCCGGCTCTCCGGCTCCTCCCGGCCCCCCTCCTCCGCCGCCCCGTTGAGGTGGGACTTGCTGGGCACCGAGCGCTCGGGGTCCGCCGAGGGGCCGGGCCGGGGCTGCGGGGATGCCCCGGCAGTGGTGCCGTTGCCCGCGGCCCCTTCGGACTTGCCGAAGTTGAAGAGCTTGCCGGGGTTGAATGGCTTGGTGGGGGACTGGACCTTCTCGGTGCCCGCGTCCCGCTTAGTCTCCGGGGATTTGAGGAACTTGAAGCTGAGGAATCCGGGCAGCTTGTTCTCGCTGCCGGTGGGCGACTGAGGGGACCTGGCGGTGGCCGTGCCGCCGGCGCCGGCCCCTCCCGACAGGAACTTGCCCTGCAGGGGGATGATCTGCTTCAGCTTCATCACGTTGTTGGTGGCCAGGAGGGAGCTGGGGCGCTTGGGCTTGTCGGAGCCGTGCGAGGAGCCCCCGGAGCCCTTCCCTTTGCTCTGGCTCTTCTCGTGGGCCGGGTCCTGCCCGGCGGCCTCGGGCTTGGCCTCATCCCGGCTGGAATCGCGCTCCTTGCGCGCCTGGTACTCGGCGTGGCGCTGCCGCTCCTCCTCCTCCCGCTTGCGCCGCTGCTGCTGCTGGAAGTGGTGCTGCGCCTGCCGCTCGTGCTTCTGCCGGCGGGAGAAGCCCGTGTGCCTCGGGGGGGCACCGGGACACCTCGGGGAGCCCTCCCAGCCCAGGCGTGCCTCGGGGAGCCCTCCCGGTCCGGGGACACCTCGGGGAGCCCTCCCGGTCCGGGGACACCTTGGGGAGCCCTCCCGGCCTGGGGACACCCTGGGGAACCCACCAGGTCCAGGGACACCTTGAGGACCCCCCTAAGCCCTTGGTTCAGGGGTCCCATCCCAGCACCACCCACCTTGAAGGCCTCTCGCCGCTGGTATTCCAGCTTGGCCATCTCCTCGGCCACCCAGGCGGGAATGTCAGGAATGGCCACCTGGATGATGTACTTCAGGAACAGGGCGAAGTGCTGTGGGGGCACACGGATCCTGCTGAGCGCCCCTGGCACTGCCACCCCCTCCCAAAACCCACCCCGGCCAGGGATGGTCGTGTCCACACTATGAGTGGAGGGGAAGATCTGTGGGATCCCCTGGGCCAAGACCACACCCTGCCAATCCCACACAAACCCCAGTTCCATACCTCCAGCACCACCACAGAGATGATGGCTCCCTCTGGGCTGAGCCAGGGGAAGAGCCTCTGGAGCTGCCCACACTGGGCGATCAGGTAACAATTGACCACGATGGCCAGGACGCCCATGGCCTCCATCACCTTCTGCAAGAGTGGCGGTGCCAGGGATGAGCTCACCAGGGCTGAGCCCCCCTCAGAGCCCCCTGGGACCCCTCAGAGCCCCCCCAGCCCCCCAGCCCACCTGCCACTGGCCGATGCTCTCAACTCGCTGCCCGAAGGGTCTCTGCAGCCCCGTGCAGAGCTTGAAGGCGTCGCTGCGGATCTCGATGACGTTGTTGACCAGGGCGCACATGGCGGCCAGGGGGAAGGCCGAGGAGAACAGCACCACGTACCCGAACTGGATGAACATCTCCTGGTAGTCCTGGAAGGTGTCCTGGGGGCAAGAGCTCCGAGGTCACGGAGTCCCCCCTGTGCCCAATGCCCACCTTGTCCCCCAGCCCAGAGCACTGAGTGCCACGGCCAGGCCTTCCTCAGGCACCTCCAGGGGTGGGGACTCTAAACCTCCCTGGGCAGCCCCTTCCAAGCCAGGTGCCCTTGGCCTCTTGCCCACCTTGGCTCATGGGCAGTTGTCCCCCCCAGGCCGAGGGGATTTGGGGCTCCCCCCGGGGACTCACCTCATACTTCTTCATGCAGCTCTCCACCTCGGCCTGCGTCAGCTGCGTGGAGTAATCCTCCTCGGGCGGGTCGATCCACGACGCCCGGTTGCGCCTCCTCCCTTCCTCCTCTCCGTCCTCCTCCTCCCTCCTCCTCCGGCCTGCCCGCTGCACCACCGCCGGCTCCGCCGCCTTGGCCGGGCTCCCCGGGGGCCCTTCGGCCTCGTCGTCATCCTCGCAGAGCTCGAAGACGGCGGCGGGGTCCATGCCCTTCTCCACCATGGTGGGACTGCCCTCCTCGAGGAAAGGCTCGTCCTCGGCTCCGCCGCCGCCGCCGCCGGGCTCCCCGCGCCGCTCGGCCCGCTCCACGAAGCTCACCTTCTTCAGCTTCAGCCCGCAGTCCAGCGCGCTCTCCTCCTCCGAGTCCGACTCCCGCCGCTCCTCCTCCTCCTCCTCCTCCTCGGGCACCCCGCAGCCGCCGTTCAGACACTTCTTCTCCCCGCGGGGCCCGTCCGGGGGGCGCTGGGGGTGGCGGCGGGGGGCGAGCAGGCAGAGCAGGGTGTGTGCCAGCTGCCGCAGCCCATGCAGGTTCAGGTCCCCCCGGCGCAGCCGCTGGTACAGGTGGGGCTGGGACACCTCCCGCACGTTCTGCAGGAACTGCCGCGTGATGAGCAGCGTGGCCAGCATCTGTTGGGGACACGGCTGTCACCCGGGGACCGTGGGGGGCACCGCCGTCAACTGCCCCTCCCCGAGGGCTCCTGTCTGTCCTCCCCATCCCTGCAGGGTCCCTGCTCCTCTGGGGTCCCTGTCGTCCCCTCAGCATCCCTGCTCCTCCTGTGGGGTCCCTGCTCCTCCCTGTCGTCCCCACAGGGTCTCTGCTCCTCCCTGTTGTCCCCACAAGGTCCCTGCTCCTCCCTGTTGTCCCTACAGGGTCCCTACTCCTCCCTGTTGTCTCTGCAGGGTCCCTGCTCATCTCATGGGGTCCCTGCTCCTCCCTGTGCTGCCAGAGCAGGACACTCAAAACCCGGTGTCCCCTCTCCTGCCATCTCTCCCATCGGTGACAACTGATGGGACGGGACCTCAGCAGTGCCACCGCCAGCTGGAGCACGGCCAGGGGTGGGGACACCCCGTGTCCCTCCCGGGGTGGGGTGCAAGGGGGATGCCCGGCCCCTCCCTCCCCGCTCCTACTTTGGATACTCCCAGTCTCCAGCAAAAGCTCAGGAGGCCCTTAAGGAAGATGAGAGAGAGGTGGAGGTGGAGGAGGATGAAGGGGAGAAGAGCCTCTTTGAGCTGCCGCACGAGGCTTTGGGAGAGAGAGAAGATGAGCAGGAGCTGTGGAAGGGACAGAAGAACAGACAGACACAGACAGAGAGACGCCGTGAGCGGGACTGGGGACCCCCGGGGGTGGAGCAGCCACAGGGAGCGTGGTGGGAGCACAGGGTGGGGGGGACACCCCGGGAGGGCACAGAGGGACGGTGGCAGGGGGGGCAGGGTCGAGGACATCCGTCTGTCCGTCCGGGCGGTGCCGGGGGGGCTCGGGCCGGCCCCGGGCACGGCCCCTCACCTCCTTCAGCCGTTCCATGTCTTTGAGGTAGAAACCGATGTAGAAAAGACTCAGGTAGGAATTTACAAACTGAAACTGCGGGAGAAGGGAGGGGGGGTGAGCGTGGGGAGGGCACCGGCACCCCTCGGTCCCCTCTGTGTCCCCCAGGGCTACCAGAACCCTTCCAGTCCCCTCTGTCCTCCCCCCTCCAGACCCCCCAGTCCCCTCTGTCCCCCACCAAGGGCTGCTGGGACCCCCCCAGCCCCCCATGCCCCCCAGAGTCCCCCTCACCAGGACGATTTTGATGATGAGGTGTTTCTCGTAGGCGCTCTGCAGCCGGTAGTTCTCTGCAAAGCACAAAGGAGGGGGGGGTTCAGGGGGCATTCAGGGGGGTGGTCCCAGCTCCCAGCCCTGCCTGGAGCCCCCCCAACCCCCCGGGCCCCCCACGCACCCATGTCATTGAGCCAGTAGGCCACCTTCTTGTACAGCTCATCACAGGCGGTGACAATGACGGCCAGGATGATCTTGGGCAGGAAACGGATGATCCGGGGCAGCTCCTGGATGCTCAGCACCAGCTCCTGTGGGGATGGGGACAGGGGTGGGACAGGGGCAGGGGCAGGATTGGGGCAGGGGCAAGTTCAGGAGCAGGGACACGCAGTAGGGACGGGGACAGGGTCACCACGGAGCAGGTGGGGGACAAGGACCCACCTGGAGCTGGAAGCAGCCGAGCATGAGGAGGAAGACGATGGTGAGGCAGGCGAGGCAGACAGGCAGGCTGACCAGGCACTGGAACAGCAGCCGCTTCCAGGGTGGGTAATAAAACTCCTCAGCGCTGGTCACGGGGCTGATCCTCTTAACGCCCTGATCGGGGGGCATGAGGACACAACGAGCTGTGACCCCTCTCCCCTATGGGACCCCGGTGCTGTGGGACCCCTGGGGACCCCCCCAGGGAAGGGGCCCCCCCATTCCCTCACCCTGAATTGAGGCCGGGGCTCCTCGATGGACTCAGGGGGGGTGTCCAGGGTCCCCCACTTGTAGGCGAACTCGGCCCCCCGGCGCTTCCACTCCTCCAGGAACAGGGTGGCCCAGATGACGTTGAAGATGGCAAAGACCACACAGGAGATGTCCTGGCTGGTCTGAGGGACAGAGGGAACCAACTGCACCGGGGTTGGTCCCCTCCCATCCCCGGCAACCCCCACCAAACCCAGCCCTGCCCACCCCCTGGGGGCTTGGGAGCCCCCCCAGCTCAGCAGCCAGGCCAGGACTGAAGGACTGTAGGGAAAATCCGGAGTGAGGAGGGATGGAAACACACAAGGAGGGGCTCAAAACCCCTGAGAAAGGCTGAAAACCCTGCCGTGACCCACAGGAACCGACCCCATTTCCTGGCCCCCCTCACCTGGTCGCTCTCGGTGAAGGTGTAGAGGATGGAGCCGAAGACGGCAGGATACACCATGGCCGAGGTGTAGAAGCCCAGCCAGGCGAAGTACATGGCGATTTTCACCCCAAAATAGTCACAGATGTCATCTGGGGGGCGGGGGGAGGAACAGCAGGGGGGTGTGAGAGGGGCTGGGACCCCCAGACCCCCTCCCCTGTGCCACCCCCTGATGTCTCACCGAGGGGCTGGGCCTCACACACCGCCTGCACCCAGGACTTCATCAGCCGCTTCAGGATCCTCTGCTCGTGCAGCGGGAAAACCTGCTGGATCACACCCCGGGCTGCCAGCTCTGGGACTGCACCCGGGACACGGCGTCAGGGACATGGGGACACTGCCAGTCCCCACCCCCAGAACCCCCCTGGGACCCCACACAGCCCTGGAGGGGTTTGGGTTGGGGCAGGGACGATGGGGAGGGTGGGATTGGTGGCGCCAGGCCGTGCCATACTCACTGATGGGCTGTCCCTCGAGGAAGTGGATGTTGTGCAGGGCCTCTCCCTGCTTGGCCCGCAGGTTCTCCAGCCAGTACCTGATGATGTTTTGCCGTTCCTGCGGCACCATCGAGGCTTCAGATCCCGGGGATGGTCCCAATCCCCTTCCCTGTCCTGTCCCCTCCCCATCCCGCCTCATCCCCAGCTCAGGGGATGGCTGGGTCAGTCTCCAGCTGGGATGGGGCTCCCTAATTCCCTGGGGAGGAAATTCCCTGCCTTCCCTGCCCCATGTCCCTGCATCCCCAAGTCCCTACATCCCTACATCCCCAAATCCCTGCCTCCCTGCCTGGCATGCCCCCCTCCTCCCCCTATCCCCCTCCCTGTGGCCCACCTGAGAGGTGAAGAAGTAGAGCTCGTTCTCGATGTTCTCGTAGATGTAATCCTCCTCGCACGAGAAGCTCCTCATGCCGCCCCCGAACTCCGCCTTCACCGGCTTGCGCAGCCCGATCTCGTCCGCCCCGCGCAGCAAGCTGGGGACAGGGACACGGCTGGGACACAGGGGGGGGGACACGGGGCCAAGGGGGCACGGCCAGGGGGGCCAGGGGGGTGTAAGGACCCCACCTCTCGTAGGTGGCGGTGACGAAGAAGGCGTAGACCCGAGTGTGCTTGTGGTGCCGGACCTGCACGATGAGCTCGGGGATGCCCAGGCGGATGTGGTTCAGCAGCCACAGCAGAGTGTGGTCGTCCGTGGTGTCTGTGAGGGGACCCTCAGCATGGGGCCAGGGTCCACAGCCCTCCCTCCCTGGGACCCCATCCCAGTGCCCATCCCTCCACGTACCCCCCGTCCCTCCCCGCGTCCCTCATCCCGGTCTCCCACCCCTCCATTAGTCCTCAATCGCTCCCCACATCCCCCATCTCTCCCCGTGGCCCCCATCACTTCCCACATTCCCATCCCAGCCCCCATCCTGATTTCCATCCTTTCCCACACCCCTTATCCCTCCCCATGCCCCCGCCCTGGTCCCCACTCCCCCATCCCAGCCCCCATCATTCCCTGTGTCTCATATCCCTCCCCAACAACCCCTTTGCTCCCCGTGTCCCTCATCCATCCCCACATTCTCAGCTCTGCCCGACTTCTCCATCTCCCCCCAACATTCCCATCTCTCCCCACATCCCACATCCCTCCCCATGTCCCCTGTCCCCATCTCTCCCCACATCCCATGCCCCCCATTCCTGCTGCCCCCACCCCGGGTTCTCCACCCCACTCCCCCCCATCTGCCGCAGGTATCCCCGGTTCCCCAGGCGTGTCCCTACCCGGGAAGGTCATGAGCACGTCGCAGTTCTCGGTGGGCACCGTCTTCATCCAGGCCTTGTGGGACATGATGTAACGCCCGGCCTGGAGCAGCCGCTTCCCGAAGAGTTTATCTGCCGGGGGGAGGGATGGGATGAGCAGCCGCGGGATCCCGTGGGGTATCCCCCCCCTCTCCCCCCCACACACACCCCTAGGAACCAGATCCCAAACCCCGATGAGTCACGGGGCGGCTGCGGGGACCCCCGGCTTGTCCCCGGCTGTCCCCGGCGCGCCCATGGCAGGAGGTCACGACCCCGCTCCCGGTGAGGCTGCCCGGGGCTCAGGTTTCTCCTTCGGCGGCTCCGGGTGCCCAAAACAGCCCCGGGTGCCCAAAACAGCCCCGGCAGCTGCCAGGGAGGAGCCGCCAGGGTGTCCTGGCACCGCCGGGGTGCCGGTGCCGCGGGATGTCCCGGGGTGCTCCCCTGCAGCCCCCCCCAAAAGCGCTCACCTCCGCCCGCAGCCCTTCGGTGGGGCCGGGATCCGGCAGGGCCGCGGCTCCGAGAGATGGAAAACCGCAGGAAAAATGGGGATATTGAAAAAGCAGCTGGTCTCCATGGAAACCCGGGGAGGTCCCGCGCCGCCGCGGGGAGGTGGGATGGGGACAGTGCCCACAGTCCCCGGCGGGTGCCAGGGCGGGGACACGGCCCCTGTCCCACTGTGGGGCGGCCACACCGCCGGGACACGCGATCCCCCGGCCCGGTGTCCCCATCGCACCTCCTGGGGCGGGTGGGGACAAGGGACATCCCAAAATCCTGCCCCGGGATGGCAGGATGGGCCCTCAAACGGTGCTGGGGTCCCACAGGACCCCGTTTCTCCCAGTCCAGCCCCCTCCCTGCCTCAGCGTCCCCTCCTCAGCCAGCGCTGCCCAGGGGATGGCACGGCCTCTCCAGCTGCCCCAGGGCTGGGAAGGTCTCCGGGTTCCGGAAAAACAGGAAATGCCAAACCTGCTCCGGCAGCTCCTCCCAGGGAACGAACCCCAACTCCGGGCACCCCCTGACCCGCCAGGACCCCCCTCGGTTGGGCTGAGAGCTCCCAAACTCATTGCCCGAGCTGCCAGGCTCTGAAAGGCCTCCCTGTGCCCGCTCTGTGGGTGGGAGTTGGGGACAGTGCCAGGCTGCCATGCCAGGCTGCCACCCCCGGAGGGGAACTGATCCGGCACCCTGGGCATGGCAGTGTCCTGCCCTGAGCTGCTGGGTGGGCACTGGGTGCTGGGCTGCTGAGGCTCCAGTGTGCCAGGGTGCTGGGATGCCAGGGTGCCAGGTAGCTGGGATGCCTGAGCCCTGGGGTGTTGGGGTGCCAGGGTGCCAGGCGGGCACAGGGTGCCGGCGGCTGTGGCAGCGCTCTCCGGGTGACGCCGGCGGGCTGAGCTCACCAGCCTGAATTATTTATGTCCTGCCGGCAGTGGTGGCACCGGGCACGGGTGGCAGCTCTGGGCACCGCTGGGGCCTGGCCCCGGGCACGGCCATGCCGGCACACGAGTGGGTGACTGGGTGATGCCCGGCGGGCACCCACCCCGAGGGCGGGGGTGCAGATTCAAGGGGGGGGTTTTCCCTGCCCAAGGTCATGGGAAAAGAGGGGTCCCCAGGGCCCCTCCTGCCCCCTCACCCTGGCTGGGGTTGGGGGGTGAACCCACCTTTGTCCCGCTCCAGCCGAGGGTCCCTCAGGCCCCGCTGCCCCCCCGGCAGCCGGTGCTGTCACCGAAGTGTGGCCCGTGGGGACAGGGGCACAGTGTCCCAGCCAGCACCGCCCCGCCGTGTCCCCCCGGGTGTCCCCGTCGTTCCCCGCTGCCCCCCGTGTCCCGGCACGCCGGCGGTGCCGCTCACCTTGGCTCCCGGGGTAAGGTCACCGGAGCTGCGGCGTGGCGGGGACGGGCACGGCCCCTCCGCCGAGCGGAGCCCGCGGCCAGCGGGCACGGAGCGTTCGGGGGAGCGGCTGCGTCCCGGGGGGGGCACGAAGTGGGTCACCCACCCCCAGGCGGGAGTCCCGCTCGGTGGCACAGCGGGCAGCAGGCCCTGCCTGCCCTCCCCCCCCCCGCCCCCCCCCACGCGGACCCCAATCGGGGGGTGTCACCTGGCCCAGCCCCACGCAGGGAGGAGACCCCAAAGACTGACTGGGGACCCCAGCCCAAAACCCCCGCCCTGCACCACCCCTCTGTCCTGGGGGTGCGAAGCTGGTCGGGGGGGACAATGGCCTGTCTGGGGTGGGGGGACAAAAAGACCTTCCTGGCGTGGGGGGTGACGCGAGGGGTGCTCGGACGCCGTGCTGGGGTGGTCACCGGTGCGTGGGGGACACCGAGCTGCACGTGGACCCCATCCCGGGGGGCACGGAGCTGTCCCGGGGGGACACACACACACACACGCGATCCCCAGAGAACCGCAGACCCCCCCGCCCTGGGGCGGGACCCCCGGGGGTGGCACAGGGAGCTGTCCCGGGGGGATTCTCGGAGCCCCTCCGGGAGCACCGACCCCCTCCGCGGTCCCGGCGAGCCGCATCCCGGCCGACATCCGCATCGAGCCGCAGGGAGCTGCCCCCCCGCGCCCTCCCCGGCCCCCCCGCGCCCCTCCCGCCTCCGACCGCAGCCCCCCCTACCCCCCCCAATCCGCCCCGGTCTCCGCCCGGTTCCCCCGTACCCAGGACGCCGGTGGGGGCCGCCGGTTCCGTTCGCTCCTCCCCGGCCGGGGCCCGCCGGGGCCGGTCGCCGTCCTGCGCTGCGGCCGCCGGCTCGGGCATGGTGGGGGGCTCGGCGGCGGCGGGGGCCGGTGCATCGGGGCCGCCGGGGCCGCCGGGGCCGCCGGTGCCGCCGCCGGTGCCGCCGGTGCCGGGCGGGAGGAGGGACAAAGGCGGCGGAGCGGAGCCCGAGCTCCCGGCCCCTTTAATGCTCTGGTTGGCCGCCGTCTCCCCAGCGCCGGTCGCACCGGCCACGCGTGTCCGGCCGCGCCCCGTGGGGGGGTCGTGAGGGGAGAGGGGGAGGCGGCTCAGCCCATTCATGGAAGCGTCGTGGCCCCCCGGTGTCCCCCCCCGACTCGGGGTTACCCCATGTCCCCTCAGTGCCTCCCCCCACTCGAGGTTACCCCGTGTGCCCCCAGCATCCCCCCACCCACCTCGGGGTTACACTACGTCATCAGTGTCCCCCCCCTTCACAATCTCTCCCTGTATCCCCAACCCCCCCTTACCCTGCCTGTGCAGGGGGCTGCCCCACAAGCCCCCCCTAGTGCCCCCCGGGTCCCCCGGTGCCTCCCCGTGCCCCCCCGTGCCCCCCCCTTGTCCCGGCACGATGCCCAGGAGAGGCGGTTCCCAGCGAGAGGGGGCCGGTAACCCGAGAGGGGTGTGCGATGTCCCCCTGACATTTCGGGTGACCTCCCCCAGTCTGCCCCCACACACACTCCTGGGGGACCCCCAGCAGCCCCCCTGCATGGTCCTGCCTACCATCCCAGTGCACCCTTTGAGCCCCCCCTGCACTGTGGGCATTGGGGTGGGGGTCACCCCTGAGCCAAGCCCCGTCTCAAGCCCCCCCCGAGCTCCCCCCGCGGTTATTTTGGGGCAGGGGCCCGGTGCCAGTACTGCTGGTTGGTGCCACCAGGAGCCGTCCCCCCTGCTGGGATCTCAGCTGGAGCGGGGGGGGTACAATTTCAGCTGGGGGGGGACAGGCTGGGGCATCTCCAGGCCTGGCCACTGTCCCTGTTTCGGGAGAGGGGGGGCACAGGAAAAATTTGGCACAAGGGTGGGGAGGGGGCGCCGGGGCCTTGCAGGGCTGTGCATCCAAAGGAGCCTGAAACACCCCCTCTGGAGACCCCTTGATCCCATGGAACATGGGGGTGTCCACAGGGAGGAGGGAGCACTGGTGGTCTCTGATATGCTGGGAATCCCAGCATCCAGGCCAGCATCCCTGCCTGCATCCCTGACAACATCCGTGTCTGAATCGCAGCATGCATCCCTGCCTGTATCCCTGCCTGTATCCCTGCCCGCATCCTGGCCAACATCTCTGCCTGTATCTCAGTCAGAATCCCATTCTGTATCCCTGCCTGTATCCCTTTCTTTATTCCTGTCTGGATCCCAGCCTTTCCCGGCCACGCCGCTCTTGCTCCTCCCCTCTCCAGCGCCTTTGTCTGCACGACCACCCCCCCTCCCGGCCCCCCGCGCTCCCCCGGGCCCTTCCCTAAACCCGCTGCAAACCGACTCGAGATTTTGGGGACCGGGAATGGGGGGGACACCCCCAGAGCAGGGGGACCCCCCGGTCCTGGCTGACCGGACCTCAAACCCTGAGCCCGCCTAAACTTGGGTCCTGGCGGGGGGGTGAGACGGGGACAAGGATGGGGGGCGAAATGCGATGTGGGATGAGGAGCGGGATGCAGGCAGGGATGCAGGCAGGGATGAAGAGCGGACACAGCCGTGACGCTGCTCGGGGATCATTTCTCTGGTTCACGGAGCGCTACGGGCGCGGGCGGCTGCGGGGGGGTCCCTCCCGGCCCACGCGGGGGTCCTGTTTGTAAGGACCCCCCACCCCGCAACCGGGAGTCAGTCCCGACCCCTCTCGTGGGGATGAGACCCCCTGGATGGGGCGGGGGTTCCCCGGGGGATCAGCGGCTCTGGCTTGGCTGGGTGCGGAGCCGGGGCTCAGCCCCTCGGGGTACGGGGGGTACCAAGCGCAGGGACCCCCCCAGGGTGGGCAGGGGTCTCCCAAAGCCTCCAAGTGCCCCTGGACAGGGTGGGGGCAAGGGGGGCTACCCCGCGAGGCACGGGGACACCAGTGGGTGCAGAGGAAAGGGGAGGGACGGGGTGGGGGTGGGTGGGGTCCCCCAATTCTCCGGACACGGGCACCCCCACAGCTCAGGGTCGTGCAGAGCTGGGGGTTATTTTTAGGGTACAACCGTGGCAGTGGGACGGAGGGGGGTGGGTTCCACCCCATCAGCCCCCCGGCGTGGGGTGGGGACAGGCGGGGACAGCCCGTGGGGGGATGCGGGCAGGGACCCCCGGGCATCGCCGCGCCCCGCGCCGGGCGGAACCGCCCGGGCCCCGCGGCTTCAGGCGGAGCAGCGCCATGGCCGCTCTCGACCAATCAGAAGCGGGAGGGCAGCATTAAACCCGCCCCTCCGTGCTCTCTGGCCAATGGGAGCGGGAGAGGTGGGCGGGGCGAGGCGGCCGCGCTGAGGCCGGCGCGGGGTGCGGGCAGCGGGAGCCGCGCTCATGGCGCTGCCCAGGGCTCTGGGGGCGGTGGGGGGCAGGTGGGGGCACCCCGGGGCAAAACGAGGGGTCCCGGGAAGGGGGGAATCTCCCTGCGGGGGAGACTTCGGGGAGGGGATGCACGGGAATGGGTGCGCGTGCGGGTGGGGGTGCCCTGGTGTGGCGGGGGGTGCGTGGGGAGGGGGAGTACAAGGGGAGAGGATGCTTTTGGGGAGGGGATGCATCTGGGGAGGGGGAGTACCCGGGGTGGGGGTCCACCTAGGGAAGGGGTGCCCTTGAGGAGGGGGTGACCCTGGGGAGGGGGTTCACGAGGGCAGGGGTCCTTGGGGGTGGTTCAAGGGGGGCTGTACACCTCCTGTGCCCCCCCTGGGGGTGTGGATAAGGACCCCCCACCCCTCCCAGGTGGGCGCGCTGCCTGAGCTCCTCGGCGGGCAGCGGGGGGGACACCATCTTCGCCCTGTCCTCGGCCCCCGGGCGCTGCGGGGTCGCCGTTATCCGTGCCAGTGGCCCAGCCAGCCGGGGGGCCCTGCAGACCCTCACCGGGACCCCCAAGCTGCCCCCGCCCCGCGTCCTGGCCCTGCGGCGCATCCGTGACCCCGACACCGCCGAGACCCTCGACCGCGGGCTCGTCGTCTGGTTCCCAGGTGGGGTGGGGGGCGTGGGTTGGGGCCTGGTGGGGGTCTTTGGGCCTTGGTTAGGGGGTCTCGGTGCCAGCCACTGCCCCCTTGCTGGGGGGACTCCTCAGGGGTGCTCCTGGGTCACCGCTGGCCCCTCTGCACCGATCCCATAGAGCTGCTACTGAGGGGTCTCTCCTGAGCCCCCCGGAGCTCCTATGGGGTCGAAATGTGCCTGTGCCCACCGGAGGGATGTGCTGGGCCCGGGGGGCTCGGCTGGTGCCCATCCAGGCCGTGTGTGCCCGCAGGGCCCCGGAGCTTCACCGGGGAGGACTGTGCCGAGCTGCACGTGCACGGGGGGCCCGCCGTGGTCAGCGGGGTGCTGCGGGCACTGGGTGAGCCCCTCTTGTCCCTGCGTCCCTCCTGCCCCTCTCCCATCGCATCCTGCCCCTCTGCCATCACATCCTCACCCTCAGGATGCTGAGGGTGCTGGATGAGCCTCCCCCCGTCCTTCCTACCCCCGTGCCCTTGTATCTTGCCCCTCGGGGTGCTGGGTGAGCCCCCCGCACCCCTCTGCCCCCGTCCCTCGGGGTGCTGCGGGCAGGGGCTCATGGGGGGGGGGCTCTCAGGGCGCCTCCCGGGGCTCCGTCCCGCCGATCCTGGGGAGTTCACGCTCCGAGCGTTCCGCCGGGGGAAGCTGGACCTGACGGCGGCCGAGGGCCTGGGGGACCTGATCCGGGCCGAGACGGAGGCGCAGCGGCGGCAGGCGCTGAGGCAGATGGAGGGTGAGCTGGGCCAGCTCTACCAGCGCTGGAGCGACACCCTCACCCAGGTCAGGGCTGCCCAAACCTCTGCTCGGGCCACTGGTCCCTCCTCTGTGGCCTGGGGGTGTCCCCCTGACCCCTCTCCCGGCTCCAGGCGCTCGCCCACCTCGAAGCCTACATCGACTTCAGCGAGGACGACAACGTGGAGGAGGAGGTTCTGTCCCAAGGTCAGGGGGTGGGCAGTGGGGTTGGGGGGTGCTGGGATGCCCTGTCCTCGCTGTCCCCGCCCTGCCACGTCCCCTGTCCCCGCAGTGGATGGCACCGTGAGGACACTGGAGCGGGAAATCAGTGCCCACCTGCGGGACGGGCGCCGGGGGGAGCTGCTGCGGGGTGGGGTCCACGCCGTCATCGCCGGGCCCCCCAACGTGGGCAAGAGCAGCCTCCTCAACCTGCTGTGTGAGTGGGGGCGAGGGAGGGGGAGAGCAGGGGGGGCCGCTCCCAGCCGGGAAGGGGCTCCCCGAATTCCACAGGGAATCACCCCCCTCCGTTCTGTGTGTGCCCCCCACCCCCCAGGCCAGCGCCCGGCAGCCATCGTGTCACCGGTGGCGGGGACGACGCGGGACGTGGTGGAGGTGGCCCTGGACATCGGGGGGTACCCCCTGGTGCTGAGCGACACGGCCGGGCTGCGCGAGACCACCGACCTGGTGGAGAGGGAGGGGGTCGCCCGTGCACGGGACCGGTGAGGCCGGGACGGGGAGGGGGCTGCACTGGGGGTCACCAACCATGGTGGGCTGGCTGGGAGGGGGGGTTGGTGGCCCCCTGCCCTGCCCTACCCTGTGTGCCCCCCCCAGGCTGTGCCAGGCCGACCTGGTGCTGGCTGTGCTGGATGCCAGCGCGGTGCCCCCTGAGCCTGCGGGGCTGGGGGCTGCACTGGGGGCCCTGCAGCCCCCCCCCGGCACCCCCTGCGTCCTGGTGCTCAACAAAGCCGACCTGCTGCGGGGGGACGGGGGTCCCCTGCGCCAAACCTGCGCCCAGGGACC
Source organism: Pyrocephalus nanus (assembly GCA_038380795.1). NCBI lineage: Eukaryota > Metazoa > Chordata > Aves > Passeriformes > Tyrannidae > Pyrocephalus > Pyrocephalus nanus. Next base: position 5,141,090 of record CM076287.1, on the reverse strand, counting down.
CCCCCTGCCCCCCACCACCCTCCTCTCCTGCAAGACGGGCGAGGGGCTCGACCGCCTGCTGGAGCTGCTGGCGCAGGAGCTGGCACGGCTGTGAGTGCCGGGAGCGGGCACGGCGGGCACACCGACCCCCATCCCGGCTCCAACCTGGCTTCTCGCCCTCTCCCAGGTGTGGGGACCCCCTGTGTGGCTCTCCCAGCCTGACCCAGAGCCGGCACAGCGGGCACCTGGGGGGCTGCGCGGCGGCGCTGGCGCGGTTCGGGCGGGAGCGCCCGCGGGACCTGGCGCTGGCGGCCGAGCAGCTGCGGCTGGCGCGGCGGGAGCTGGGCCGGATCACTGGCCACGTGGGCGCCGAGGACGTCCTGGACATCATCTTCAGGGATTTCTGCGTGGGGAAGTGAGGGATGCGCCCGGGGGTCCCCCCTGGCCGTGCCAGGGACCGCGGGAAGGGAGTGCCGGGCTCTCCGTGCCAGGATTAAACCGTGGTGCCTTCGGTGGCTCTGGTGTCTGTCCCCTCCCTCGTTCCCAGGCTGGGCTCCTGCGTTTTCCTGGCTCGGGGGGAGCCTGTCCCGAGCCCCAGACATGGGAAAAAAGCACTGGGAGAGGCCCCGTTTCCTGGCCAGGAGGACAAACAAGGAGCTGGAGTGGCTGGAAGGGAAAAGCCACCCCGGGCGTCCCCCCTGGGGTGTCCCCCTCCCCACCATGGCGTGTGAGGGGCTCAGTGCCCTGGCGGGTCCATCCCTGTGCCCCAAGTGCGGTCCCAGCCCCAGGGATGAAGTGTGGGGGGCTTGGGACCCCCGGGATACAGCCCCAAGCCATGGGATAAAGGCCAAGCCAGGGGAGACGTGGGGTCACCCCCAGCTACTGCACCCACCATCTATGGGCTCTGCCACCCCAAAGGTGGGTGCTCCGTGGGGACCCCTCACTCTCCCACCCCCCCAGCTGGGGCTCCCAGGCTCTGGAAGCGTCTGAGGCTCCCAGATTGTTTATAGAGAAGCTCCAGGAAATCCTCTGGCAGTGAGAGGGTCCCGCTGGACCCCTGGCCGAGCTGTGTGGGGGCAGCTGGGACAGCGAGGGACCCCCTCTGTGACCCTGATCCCACCCCAGCCTGGCACTGGCACTTCCAAGGGCTGGCCAGGGATGGAGGCACCCAGTGGCATCCCCAACCCGGGGGTGGGGAGGGCAGCAGGAGCACGTGGCTGCCATTATCCCGGGATGGATGTGGCTTGGGGGGGGGACCCAAATGGGACTTGGGGGACACGGATGTGACCCGGGGATGGGAGAGGGGGTCGGGAAGGGGCTGGGGGCAGAGCGGGAGCTCTACGTGCCTCCGAGGCGCTGGCAGGGAATGCCTGGCGTGCGGGCAGCCCGGCGAGGCAGGAAAAGCTCTTTCCACAGGAAGGAGCGGGGAGCGCGGCCGTAAATCCCGGAGTGACGGGCGGTGATTAATCACCGCGCCCGCAGGGGGCTCGGCGGCCAAGGACATCCCGCTCCCTCGTCCTCCAGCACTTCCCACCCCAGGGGGACCCCGCGCGAAGCCAGGACTGGATGTTCCCCCTCCCCGTCCCGGCCGTGGCCTCTGAGCCCTCCCCAGAGAATCCAACCACACGTGCGGCGAGTTGTGCCGGTGCTCAGGGCCGGCGGAATTCCAGCCAAGCGCAGGGATACAAGTGCAGGGGGGGATGGACACACTGGGGGGCTCGGGGAGCGGGGGGACAAGGGGAGGGTGGTCCTGGCTGCTGGCTCCCGGTCGGGGTTTGCCATCCGTGCTGTGGGAAGCACCTCCTGGGCTTGTCCTGGAGCACCTCGAGGGAGCGTCCCGCTCGCTGCTCGGCCCTTTACGCTCTGGGGGGGGTCCATGCCAGGCCCCCCCTCACCCGGAGTTCTTCAGGGTGGCCGTGTACTGCTCCACCATCTTCAGCATCCTCTGGATCTCCTCCACGTTCGCCTTGCCTGGAGGGGTGGGGTGGGGTAGGGTGGGGCTGAGCCAGGCCGGGCACCCGGGGGGCTCCCAGCCCCCCAGACAGGGCCCCCCCAGGGCCGAGGACTCACCTATGTTGCCAAAGACCCCCTGGTTCTTCAGGTAGTCGGCGTAGTAGCCCGTGCTGGGGAAGGGCCCCGAGCGGCCGGTGCCCCCCGGCACCCGCTGGCCGGACACGTCGAAGAAGGGGTTCATCTGCAGGGGATGGGGGGGGGCATCGTCAGGGGGGCACTGATCAGCACCGGTCAGTGGTGGCACCGCTCAGGGCCAGGCACTGCTCGGTGGGAAAATCCAAGGAAAACCCGGGAGTTGGGATGAAACCCCATTTGCAGAGGTGGCCGTGCCTGACCCAACAGTGCCACCCCAGCACTGGCTCCCACCCGTTCCCGTGTGTCCCCAGGTCCCCCCGTGTCCCCCTGTGACCCCTCACTCCCCCGGCCCCTCACCTTGGTGCCCATGCAGATGTTGAGCTGCTCCCGCAGCGACTCCGCCTGCGCTGCCACCGCCTTCCTCTTCTCCTCCAGCTCCTTGGCCTGCTGCTCCTTGTCCCCCTGCAGCCTCCTCCTCTCCTCCTGCCCGTCCTTCAGCTGCTTCTCCACGGCCTGGAGCCGCTGCCGTTGCTCCTGCAGCTCCCTGGTGAAGCCGACGCGGCACTGCTCGACGCTCACCTCGCAGGCTCTCCTCCTCACGTACATGGTGTCCCGGTCCTGCTGCCAGCGGAACAGCCCTTCTGTGTCATCCCTGATCTGCTGCAGCTTGCTCTCGGCCTCGCTGCAGCGGTAGTGCTTCACCAGCTCCATGAGCCGCTGGAAGTTGTCGTTGATGTCGTTCTTCAGGGATCTGCTCTCGTGTTTCAGCAGCTCCAGCTCGGTTTTGGTGAAATCCCAGCTGGTCCTGTTGGTCCTCAGGTCCTCCTGGCACCTCTCGTGCTCCTGGGTGGTTTTGGCCAGCGTGGTTTGTGCTTTCTGGTAGTTTTCCTCCAGCTCCTTCTTGGATAAGGTGATCTGGTCCAGCTGCCTCTGCAGCTGCAGCTTGTCGGCTGCGCAGAGAGTGGGGGACAGGGTGGGTGTCCCCCGGTGCCACCCCCCTGCCCAGGTCCCTGAGGGGCTCTGGGGGTCCCCAGGAGGGTGGGAAGGGGGTGATTTGGAGGAGGGGGAGAGGTCTCTCACCATTACACGTGGTGTTGATGAGGCTGGTGGTAATTTGGCACTCGGCCAACTTCATCTTGATGTACATGAACTCCTGCAGCTGAGAGGGGGGAGGAAGAGGAGGAGGAGGGGGAGGAGGAGGAGGAGGGTCAGAGCATCCTGCAAGGACCACCACCCCCCCCCCGGCATCACCTCGTGGGCACTGGGAGAGCACCGGGGGCTGGGGAAGATGAGGAGGAGGAAAAGGATGGGGAGCGGCTCAGAGCATCTCACAAAGATATCCCTGTGATTTTCCCTCACTCCCTCTGGACACTGGTGAGAGCATTGGGGATGGGAGAGGGAGAGGGAGAGGAAGGGGAGGGGGTTCAGAGCACCAGGGACCACCTGGCATCACCTCTTGGGTGCTGTGAGAGAGCTGGAAGCTTAAGGGGATGATGATGATGATAATGATGATGATGATGGCTACAAGATTGGAACCCCCATGGCCAGCCCCTCTGGCTGAGACCCCCAGGACTGGGGAAGGGGGGGACACATCAGCATCACCACCAGGCTCTGACCCCCCAGCCCTTCTCCCCCAGCCCTGCCATAACGAGGTCCCATCACCCCTGGGTGCCCTGCCCTGCCCTGCCCTGCCCTGTGCCCTCACCTGGGGGAGGTTGCTGGGGGTCTGGGTGCTGTTGCACTTGTCCAGCTCCCTCTGGACCTTGGAGACGAGGCCCTGCAGCTTGTCCTTGTCCTTGAGGGTGGCGTTGAGGGCGCGGGTGAGGTTCATGTTCCTGGTGCCCAGGGTGATGATCTTGTTGTAGCGGTCCTGCAGCTGCTCCTCCAGCAGCCGCAGGTGGGTGTCGGTGCCCGCCTGCGCGTTCCCGTACACCATGAACAGCACCAGCCCCAGGATGATGAGGAACTGGATGAGGGAGGTGAAGAGGAAGATGTACTTCATGTAAAACCCGCAGTCCCGCTTGGGCATCGCCTCCTTGGCCTCCAGACCGAACTTGGCCATGGCGAAGCTGCTCTTCTCCATCCCGCCGGCGCTGTGAGGGCCCCACCCCGCGGGACCCCCTTTGAGCGGGGCTGTGGGGGGGGCGGGGCCGGCCCCCGACGCCCTGTTTATATCCCTGGATTTAATGTTTCCTTCTGCTGGGCTCCTTCCTGCCGTGCCGGATGCCTCGGACCCGCCGGGTTATCACGGTGCAGCTTCTGTTGGCGGCGGGACTATTGTTCCTGGATGGAAGGGGGGAAGGCTGGGACCCTCCTCCCCTGCCCCGTGGTGGTGCCCAGAGCTCTCCCAGGAGTGTCTCCCATCCCAAAATACCTCCCAACTCACCATCCCCAACGCTGGGAATTCCAGGGAATGAGTCCCTGGGGCTCTGGGGGTGCCAGCCCACCCACCACGGCCATTGTCACTCTGTCCCCATCCCACAGGAGCTGCCGTGGAGGGTCTGGCTGTGCCCAGGCCCCCCCCCATCCCTGCAGGATGCCCAGCCTGGCTCGGGGGGGCTGCAGGGGGGGCCGAGGTGTGGGGCCCCGCCGGGCGCTGACCCCGAGCCGTGGGCTGTTTCCTGCCCTCTGGCTGCGCCGCGTTCCCTGGGGACCGGGAAGTGTCTGCGATGGCCGGGATGGTGTCGCTCCCGAATCCATTCTCAGCTACTGCCGTTTCCTTCCTGAGCTGCAAATAACGGTGAGTCACCCCCGGGCCCCCCCGGCCCCCCCAGCCCCGCCGTGGGGAGGCTGCTGGACCCCTGACCAGGCCTGGCTGGGACCCCTCAGACGTGTGGCCTGTGGGATGATCCCTCTGAGAGCCCATTCCAAGGGCTCCCTGAAGCCTCTCGGGGTCACCAGGGATCCCTTTTGGGATCCAGCCCCCCCAGGCCCCACCTCTGTCCCATTCCCCAGCTAACCCCCCACTGTAATCAGTTCTTCCCATGCCAGTGGTTGGGCCATGATAATGCTGTTCCCAGCTCCCCTTCCCATCCTAAAGCTCTGCAGGGCTGGGGGGCTCCACTCTGGGACCACCAGATTTGGGGTATGGGAATGGGGCTTGTCCCCCCACCCCATCCCAGGGAGCCCCATCCCGGCTGGAAGTGCCTCACTGGGACACTTTCACCTGGGAAGTCACTGCCAGCCCCTTCTCCATCCCCCCCAGGGTTGGGGCAGTGGGGGGCACGGGGGATCCCACCATGGGCAGTGTGGGGAGGGGGGGGCGGATGCCTGCCTGCCCTTTGCACAGGATACACTGGCAGGAAAATCCAACTTTCCTGGAAACCTTCAAAGTGGATCCGAGGATGCTGGGAAGTGACAGCAAAGTGGCAGCAGCAGCTCCTGTTCCCCGTCCTCCCCATCCCTGCCTCGGCTCTGTGTCCCCCTGGGCATCCCGGGGCGTTTTGGGGTCCCTGGCAGAGCCGGGTCCTGCCCTGGCAGCCACTGGGCAGGCAGTGGGAGAGGCTGGAGAAAACCCTGGAGTGGGAAGTCCCTTTTTGGGGGGGACTGTTGGGTTTGGGGTCGGATGGTTGGATCTAGGGGGCCAGGTGGGCATGAGTGGGACAGTTGGGCTCATGGGAACATGGGAACAGGGATACAGCAGGGATGGTGGCACAGGGAGACATCCTGGAGAGCAGCACAGCCTTTATTGCCCAAACACCTTCCCAGCATTCCCAGTTTGTGGAGCGTTAATGCCCAGAGCTGATTCCAGAGCAGCTCCGAGAGGCCAGTGGGGAAACTTTCCCCTGGATGAGCTAAAATTGCCCAAGGGCTGGAGAAGTGACCCCTCTGTCCTGCTGTCAGGCTGCAGAGCTGGCACAGCAGGATGGGGACACCCGGAGACATCGGGACAGGGAACAGGGTCGGGACGTGGTGGGATCAGGACACAGAGCGGGATCGGGACACAGAGCAGGATCGGGACACGGTGGGATTGGGTCACGTGATCATCTCGGCACATGGCCCTTGTGGGATCGGGACACGTGGCCCACCGGCACCATTCCAGCATCTCCAGCTCCGGAGCCGGGGCTGAGCCCCTCCTGCTCCCAGTGTGGTAGGCACGGTGGGACTGGGAATGCTGGGCTGATTGGGGAGGGGGCCGGAGGGGCTGCGGGACTTCAGCCCTTCCTGCAAAAGAGAGGGGAACAGGGAGTGAGTCCCCACACGGCACCGGGTGCTGCTCCCCTGGGGACAGCGGTGGCAATGGCACATGGCGGGACACGTGGTGTGCCAGTGAAACCCCCATCTCCGGGCTGTGCCCCCTCCTCGGGCTGTGCCCCCTCTCTGGACTGTGTCCCCCTCCCCAGTCTGTGTCCCCTCTTTGGGCTGTGTCCCCCTCCCCAGGCTGTGTCCCCTCCCTGGACTGTCCCCACTTCCCGGGCTGTTTCCCTCCCTGGATGTCCTCCCTCCGAGGGCTGTCCCCACTGCCCGGGTTGTCCCCACTGCCCTCCCCGGGTTGTCCCCTTTGCCCTCCCCGGGTTGTCCCCTCTGCCCTCCCCGTGCTCCCACAGAAGTACCGGGACGGGGGGCACCTTCTCCCGGTCGCTCGGTCCCTCCCCCGCCGCCGCAGCGCCTCCACCTCCGCCGCGTAATCCTTTCTGCGGGGAGAGCGGGGCCACGTGTGGGGGTCCCCCTGTCCCGGGGTGGGGGGACGGGGGTCCCCGTGGCGAGGGGAGGGACAGGGCAGGGTGTCACAGGGGCTGGGTGGGGAGGTGGCTGGTTTTGGGGGGGGGGGGGAGGTGGATGCTGTGGGGGTGCCCGCGCCGTGGAGGGGGTCAAGGACCTTACAGGGTGTCCTGGAGCTCTCTCTGGCGGCTCTCGCAGCGCTCCCCGCGCTCCCGCAGCGCCCGCTGCTGCTCCAGCGCCTCCTCCAGCCGCCTCCGCAGCCCCCGCGCCAGCCCCGCGCCCCGCGCCACCTCCTCTGGGGGACAGCGGGGACAGCGGGGTCACCCCGGACCCCCACACCCCAAAACCACAGTGCCCCGAGCCGGGCACTGCCCCAAACCCGGCTGGGGGACCCCCCGGGTGGGCTCTTCATGCGGGGTGACGAGGGACCCCTGCCCCACGCAGGGGACAGAGCTCACCTTGCAGGGCCACCTTGTCCCCGGCCAGCTCCGCCCGCTGGCGCCGCAGGGCCACCACCTCGTCCCCCAGCGCAGTGACATTGGCCTCCAGCCTGGCCTGGGGACACAGATGGGCACTGTCCCCCCAGCTTTTCGATGGCTGCCAGAGCCATTTTCCTCCTCCTCACTGATCCCCTGTCCCCAAGCTGTCCCCATGCTCCTGGTGGCCTTAGGTCCCCCCCATGAAGGGGTAGGGACATGTATTTCATGGATTTGGGGAACATCCCTCCTCCCCCGGTGGGATGCTCGGCCTGGTTGGGCTGGGGGTTGTCACAGGAGCCGCGGGTCACCCGAGCGTGCCAAGGGTGCCATCCCCAGTGCCAGGGAGGGGACGAGGCTGCCCAGGGCCCAGGGCACAGCCCTGCCCCGCTCCCGGCGCCAGCCCTGGGAAGCAGCAGCATTTTTCTCAGCCTCTCAGGGCCATTGTTCAGCCGGATGAGCCCAAGAGGGGCGGCGGGACCCGGCTCTTCCTCCGGGCTGCGGCTGTGGCGCTGGGGCCGGGCCCTTTCCCAGCTGGAGCCACAGCTAAAAATACCTGGGAGGGGAGAACTGGGAGCCCAACGCCCGCTCCAGCCTCCGCTGCTGCTTCGGGATGGGGTAATTACACGTGTGGAGCAGCCTGGGCACCGCCAGGAATGGCCAGGAATAGCTGACCCTGGCGGGCACCCGGCAGAAGGATGGCAGGATTGGAGCCCTGCCGAGGCACTGGGAGCATCCAGCGCTCCCTTTTTGGGGTGTCCGTGCAGGAATGGGGCTGTGTAACCCCAGTTCATCCTCCCAGCCAGCTTGCAGCATCCTTCCTGGGGTGCTGGAGCTTCCCACGAGCCTGGCTGGAATCCCCCAGGGATGAAGCATCACCTTGGTGCGGGGATGAAGCATCACCCTGGTCAACCTGGGGTGGGGGGCATGGGGTCCCCATCCCTGTCCCGTGAGTCAGGCTCCCCCAGAACCCCCCTGATGCCCATCTCCCCCCCCTCCTGGCACCTACCGCCCGCTCCCGGCAGGACGCCAGGCTGGCATTGCCCCTCCTGCCGTCGCCACGTGCCCGGGCGAGCTCCCTCCTCAGCGCCTGCTCCTCCCGCTGCAGCCGCGCTCGCTCCCGCTCCAGCTCCACCACGCGCTCCCCGAGCTCCCGGCTCTCGTTGGCCGCCCGCTCCCGGCACCCCCGCAGCTTCCCCACGGCCTCGGAGCGCCACACCATCACCGCCACCGCCACCGTCACCGCCGCCACCAGCACCAGCAGCGCCGCGCACAGCGCCAGCACCTTCAGCGTGGCCCTGGGCACCGCGGGGTCCATGCCGGGGGGCACAGCACGGGCACACGGAGCCGCTCCGGAGGCGCCCGCCCGGGGATGTGCCGGTGTCGCTCCCGTAATTGCCGCGTGTGGGTTGTTTTTTTTTCCCACCAAACACCCTTTCGGGCTGCGGTTTGGCCGCAGGTCACAGCCCAGAATAGACTCTGTTTGGGCTGGGAGGGGGGGACAAGGCTCTGTCCCAGCTGGATGTGATGCTCCTGGGGGGCTGGTGGGACGCTGAGGTTCCCTCCTGACCCCACAGGATGAGGGGTTTGGATCCCAGGGAGACGCAGCGGTAACAAAACGCTGGATTGTCATGGATTTTATTGGAAGGCGGTTAAAAAGTGCTGAATGTGGAGTAACTGTGGATCTTTGGCTCAGGGCAGCCTTGTCGTGCCTCTGTCCCCTCCCTCGCCCTGGGAGCTGCCCCTGCTGGCTGGACAGGAACCGTCACCCCAGGATGACCCCACGGTGTATTTGGCAAGAGCCGGTGGTGCCAGGGCAGGGCTGAGCAGGGGACAAGGCCGAGGGGGCTCCCTGTGCCTGCTCCCACCCCCAGAGCCCATCGGGCATGGTCCCTCCTCACCCCACACCAGGGGACAGGGAATCACCAGGCCCGTGTTCCCGCTGCTCCAGGTCACTTTTAGAGGGACAACAAAAAGAGGATGATAAGGAGGAGACGCAGGGGGTCGGAGGACTTGTCTGAGCCGTTGTTCTCAGAGGTCTGCTGGCTCCTCGTGTCCCCAAGCTGGTCCTGCAGGGCCTGGTTCTGCAGCTGGAGCTCCTCCCTGTGGGGGATGGGGACAGTGGGTGACAGAGCTGGGGCTGGGGGTGATGAGGGGGGTGGGGGCTCACCTGCGGCTCTGCTCCTGCTCCAGCTGCTCCTGCTGCCGGGAAACCTCCGTCCTCAGCTCCCTGTTCTCCTCTGAGGGGAGGGGACAGCACAGGGGTCAGGGGTCACGGATCGGGGTCACCCAGGGGACAGGGGTCACCCAGGGAGGGGGGAGCAGGGTGACACAGGGGACTGTGATCAGGGTGACCTGGGGGATGAGGATTGGGGTGTCCTGGGGGACAGGGATGAGGGTGGGCCCCAGGGTGTGGATCAGTGTCCCAGGGCACGAAGGTGACCCAGGAACAGGGACCAGGGTGTCCCAGGGCACAAGGGACCAGGCTGTATCCAGGGACAAGGACCAGGACAACACAGGGGACAGGGCTCAGGGCGTCCCAGGTGCTGCTGCCCCCCCTCCCCGTGCAGGACTCACCCTCCAGCCGCGTTACTTTGGCCAGGACCTGCTCCAGCTCCGAGGCTTTCCCCTCCAGCACTCCCTGGGCAGGGACAGAGGGAATGGCTGGAGGCTCTGGCTCAGGATCCCCCCCTCACCAGCAGGTTTGGGGGTCCCGAGCCCCCACCCCACCCTCCCCCTCCAGCACCCCAACACCCACCAGCTCCTTCCTGCAGCCGTCCCACTGCTGGCAGGCCTCGGCGAGGGACCTGTTGGTGACATCCAGCGCCTCCTCCAGCCGTGCCAGCCCCTCCGAGGCACCCCTGGCCCCCGCAGAGCCCCCTCCCCAGCGGCACAGCACGGTGGGCACAGTCACTGCCAGCGCCACCACGGCCACCCCGAGGGTCGCAGCCGCCACCGCCTTCCAGGGGCGCCTGGCCGGGGGCGGGGGGTGCGGCCGGGAGATCTCCATCCTGCCCTGTCCCGGGTGAAAAAAAACCCACCCGGAGCCGGCGGGGACCTTGAGCTCTGCCCCAAAATCCAGCAGTTTCGTTTCCAAACAGAGGGACTTTTCCAGGAAATCACATGCTTCCCGACCCTGCGGCTCTCGGAGGGAATGGGTGACCCTGGGCTGGGGCTGCGCTCTGCCTGCACCGGGGGCTGCTCCGGCCGCGGGGGGACCCCCAGACCCACGTCCCGGGGAGGAGGGGGGGCTGTGGGTGCTGGTGCCACCCCACGGAGCTGCCGGGAGGGGAAGTGTCCATGGAGGTGGGGAGTGGGGGGTCACAGGGGCATCCCTTGGGGTGGGGGGGACTGGGGGGTGTAAATAGGGTGGATGGGGTTTGGGGGATGAGGGGCACGGGGTACTCAGGGAAAGGGGTGCTTGAGTTATGGGGCATTAGGGGCATGGGGTAATAGGGGGTATGGGCTGCCTGGGATGAGGGGGATTAGGGATACAGGGCCCTGGCACGGGCAATCCCACCCTGGGGATGCTCCGGCCTCATCCCGGCTCTCCGAGCCAGCGGACACCGCCTCACCTTTCCCCCCCTCACCCCCCCCTGCGGCTCCCGAAATAGCTGCTCCACTTTTAGGAGTTTTTATTCTCCTGCTTCATGTGATAGAAAAGAGCAATGCCTGCGAAATGAGAAACACACCAAATATTTACCAAAACTTCCAGGGTTTTTTCTTTTTTCTTTTTTTTTTTTTTTTTTTTTATATTGATTCTGCTCTTTTTGAGGCGGATTTTCGACATCTGGGGAATGAAAAGGCTCTGGCAGGTTCAGTGAACTGTCAGCGAAAAGGCTTTAAAGATGTTGTTATTATTATTTATGGGCTGGAGCCTGAGGAGGAACCGAGGCCAAAAGGGTTCAAAAATAGCTTAAAAACCGGGAAGGGATGTTTTTTTTCCACAGCCGGCTCGTTTTTTTGAACGGCGATATTGAGGTGCAAAGGGTTCAAAAATATATTGAAAAAGCAACTGGGAGAGGAATGTGCAGCAGCGAGGGCTGTCCCGCAGCCGGCGCACTGGAGCGTTCCCGTGGCATCCCGCCTCGGGATCACTGCGGAAAACAAGTGTTAGTGCTCCGGGCAGCCCCTCTCCTGCTTCCCGCTGTTCCCCCCCATTCCCAGCTCCCAGCTGCTGACAGCCCCGTTCCCAGGGGACTCGCAGCGATGTCCCCGCTGGCCCCGCTCCAGCAGGGATTGGGGTCCCCCCGCCCCCGGTTTGTCCGCGTTTGGGGCCGGTGTTTTTTCCTGCTCCGGCAGGTTGTCCAGAGGGAATGTCGGGAGCGGAGCCTCTTGGCCAGACGGCCTGGAATTCGGCAGCTGGATCACGGCAGGGACGGGGAGCTGGCACCTCTCGTGTCCCCCCGTGACTGGATGTGCGGGGATGCTCCAAATCGCCCGGGGATGCTCCAGTTTGGGGCCCTGGGGATGCTCTGGATGCCCGGGGATGCTCCAGTTTGGGCTGCCCAGGGATGCCTGAGTTTGGGGTCCTCACAGGTGTTCCAGTCTGGGGTAGTCAGGGATTCTCTGGTTTAGGATTCCCAGGGATGCTCTGGTTTGGGGTTCCTGGGATGTTCCAGTTTGGGGCTCCCTGGGAATGCTCTGGATGCCCAAGGATGCTCCACTTTGGGATCCCAAGGGATTCCCTGGTTTGTGGTCCCCAGGGATGCTCCAGTTCTGGATGGAGGGTGGAGGAGCCCCCTCTGCACCCCCGGGGCTGGAGCCCTGTGCAGGATGAGGCCCCTGAGCAGGAGTTGCTGCCCTGGAAGAGGAGCAGAATGGGGAGGGGACTCACAGGGGCACATTTTGGGGTTTGGCAGCTCCACACCCCCTCTCAGCCCCCACCCCATGGCTTGGCCCTGGCAGACTGTGGGGTACAGCCCCCCCAGACCCCTCGGAGGGGCTGAGAGGGGGGTCCAGGGCTGGCTCAGCTCCTCTGCTTTTCCCTTTCATCCCCGGCCTGCCCCTGTTCCCTCTCAGCCTGAAACGTGGGTTTTTTCCTCCTATTTTGGGTCGGCTTTTCAGCTGCTTTCTTTTATTATTTTAATTTAGGCACTGTCATTATATTTTCCATTATTTCAAAAAAAAAAAAAAAAGAAAAAAAGAAAAAGAAAGGGAAGCAGTCGAGCAGCTTCCCAAGGTGCTTTCCAGCCCCGAGCAGCTTTTGTTCCCGGCCTGAGCCAGGACGTGCTCGTGGGGCACAGCGTGGTGGAACCCCCTGTCCTTGGATCCCATCTCCCTGAGGGGCTGGAGGGGGCGGTTTGGGGGATGCAGGGATGCTGTTGGAGGGGGGAATATCCAAACAGGAGCCCCATCCCCACTGGGGGGGCCGATGTGCTGGCACATCCCCTTCCCGCTGCCGTTGGGCTCCGGCCATCCCTAATTGCCGGGGCGGGCCGGGAGCTGCCGGCTCTGGGCTCCTGTTCCCTTCCCTGCTCTGCTATTCCCTTTTGGCAGGGGGGTAACGAGAAGCAGCTGAGCCTCCCCCACCTGCCTTCCCCATCGCCACAGGGACCCTGGTCCTTGTCGTGCCCCCTCTCCTGCACCCACATTTCCATCCCTGTCCCTGCCTCCAGGGCAGCGTCGGAGCTGGATGGACCCCCCCACACACCCAGGGATGTTGAATCCACATCTCGGTCACCTCCAAGGGTATCCCCCTCTGGAGCTGCTGTGGGTCCCACAGATCCGAGGGGCGGCCCTTTCTGCTCAGGATTCGGGAATTAGAGCCCGAAGGATCCCAGCTGGCAGCCAGGGATGCTCAGCACGGCCTGGAAGCCGGGAGGGGCCTGGGGGTTATTTTGGTACCCGTGGCACACAGGTGGGGGGTGGGCCTGCCTGGTGGGAGGGGGGGAGTTTGGGATCAGCACCAGGGGGCTCCTTATCCAGAGCTGGGAAGGTGCAGGACCCTCGGGATTGGGGATTAGAGCCCCACACCCTGGGGGAAGCAGCAGGAGGGTTTTGGGAGCAGCAGGAGGGTTTTGGGAGCAGCAGGAGGGTTTTGGGAGCAGCAGGAGGGGTTTGGCTGCAGCCCCCAGCCCAGCCCCTGACCCTGGGCGGGGTTTCCAGCCCTTGGGAATGTGGGGCTGGGCTGGACACCCAGCACAGACCTCCCACAGCCCTGGCACGTCCCTGCCCGTGTGCCCCCTGCCCCTTCTCCGTGCCCCTGGGACTGGGGGAGTCCCCTAGCCACCCCTCGGCTCCCCCCTGCACCCACCTCTCCCCATCCCAGAGCCTGGAGAACCCCAGGGCACAGCTGGCACCGGGATGGGATCTGGGGGGGTCTCACCAGCCCCTTCTCCTCCTGCTTTCTGCCTTTTCCCCCCCATTCTCCTTCCCGGCTCCAGAAATAGCAGCGGGAGCCGCTTCCATCTGCCCTGCCCGCGCAGCTGGCTGCACCAAGCCAAGCAGATGGTGGAAAACAATCCTGCCCGCTGGCATTCCCCCCGGATCCAGCCTCTCCCGACCCGCCCGGCCCCGCGGCTGCTGCCAGCGCCGTCCATGGGGGAGCATCCCTCGGACTTCCCTGTGGAGGGGCACGTGGATCCCTGAGGGGCAACTCCCGGCACCCAGGGACAGGCAGAATCCAGGGAAAGGCAGTGCCCAGGGAAAAACAGCATCCAGGGATGAATAGGATCCAGGATAAGCAGCATCCAGGGACAGGCAGCCCCCGGGACAGGCAGTATCCAGGGATTAGAAGCACTCAGGGACCGGGAGCATCCAGGGACAGGGAGCATCCAGGGGAAAGCAGGGCCCAGGAACAGGCTGCACTCAGAATTTGGGCAGGGTGGAACCCCCACGATGGAGTCTCGGCATTCCAGGTGCCTCCTCCCTCGCAGTGCCGAGGCGTCTCCCACCCGACGTGCCGGCATCCGGCTGCGGTGGGTTCCGATCCCGGTGGGATGGGGAGGGAGAAAGGCTGGGATTTGGCTGCTGATTTGGCAAAAGCCCCCTGACCCCCCCTTCCCAGGGGCCTCGTGTCCCCTTTGATCTCGCGAGCGGCCGCATCCAGTAAAAGGGTGAAAAAATGCCTGTCTGGGGCCAAAGCGGGTTGTAAAAGGGAAATGTTGTCCCGGGTTTGGCCCCATAAACGCCGCCTGTTCCATTACAGCATCCGCCGGAGCCGCGGGTGGGTGGGGGCGCGGGGGGGGGACCCACAAAACCCACCGTGAGCCTTCTAGGGGGGGGGACAGACAGACATCAGCTGGATGGACACCCCCTGCCACTCACCCTGGTTGGGGTCACCCAGGAGGGGCCTGGCTGCTCCTGCACTGGGCACATCCCCCTGCTATGGGGGGGGCCCTGGGGCTGGATGGGGCCCCCCCTCCCCGGCTGCCACGTCCCCCGGCCGCGGGGAGCTGGCACGGGGCCCCCCGGCGCCTCCGCCAGCGCGGCTGAACCGGCCCCAAGGCAAACAGGAGCAGCCGGGACGGTGCTACCGAACAGGGGCAGGGGCTGGGAAGGGGGGAGGAACACACCGAGGAGGGAGGGGGAACACACGTGTCTGGCCCCCCCACCCCCTGGAGAAGCCCAGCAGCCAGGCGGGTGTACACACAACTCTATATTTCGTAATAAATAATGTACAAACCTGCCCCGCGTGCCGGCGCCGCTGCTGAGGGGTCACCAAGGGTGCCGGGAGGGGGGGGAGCCGGCACCGAGGCTGGAGGGCTGGTACCACAGGGAGGGCATCTTATCCGCATTATCCTGGCGTTTTCCCCCCTCCAAGCCCCCCGTTTCCTTGCGGGGTGCCCTGGTGTGGGCACTTGGGAGTTCCGTGAGGCGGGGACCCTCCTCCCATCCCAGCCCCATCCCCTCTTTGCTTCCACCCCCTCTTTTATTCCTTTTATTTAAATACCCCGTGGGGCCACGGCCTGGCTGTCCCGGGGCTGAGCACCAAGAGCTGCCCCACGTGGGGCTGGGCCGGGGGCAGGGGCAGCACCGGGGGGGCCGGCAGGGCCCACTGTCACCCCCATCCCCACGCCCCGGTGGTCCCGCTCCCCGCTGTGCCCCGGGAGGGCCCCGCTCCTCTTGTCCCCCCTCCTTGGTCGTTATAAATGAGCGCGGGTAAAAAGCGACGGGGAAAGGGAGGGCAGAGCTGAGCCGGGGAGGGGGCGTGGGGGGCCCGTGGCACTCAGGGCTGGCCCCGCACCCGGCCCGGCCTCCGTGGGCTGCTGGGGGTCCGGCGGGTGGGCGTGGGGCCCGGGGCCCGGGCGCCGGAGGGGAAGTCCATCACCTCAGGGGGGGCACGACGCACCTCGCCGGCCCCCATCTCCCGCCGGATCTCGGCCAGCGCCTCGGCCGGGGCCGTCAGCAGGCGCTGGAAGAAGCTCTCCCGGCCCGGCGGCCGCTCCTGGCACGCGAAGGTGACGGCCGTGCCCGCGCCCGCCTTCATCTCCCGCGAGAAGCCGTCGGAGGTGCCGTCGAAGCAGCGGCCGATGGCGATCTCCTTGGCCAGGCGCGGGTTCTGGTCCGTCACCGTGTAGATGCCGTAGTTGTGGCCCAGCGGGTCCAGCGGGGCCAGCATGGCGAAGGCGCCGGTGTGGTTGTTGTCGGCGGGCGGCGGGTGCCGGCTCAGGTACTCGCGCAGGAGGCCGTTGACGGCCGTGCGGCGGCAGCTGCCCTGGGGCACCACGGACACCAGGGTGCGGTCGGCCAGGCCCTGGTCGAAGAGCATCCCGCTGCACTTGAACTCCACACAGGCCGCCGAGGTGCCGTCCAGTGCCGCGTCCCGCACGCTGCGCGCGTCCCGCAGCCCGTAGAGCTGCCCCCGCGTGCGGGGGTGGGTGCCCCCCGCGTTCCGCGACCTCACCATGTACTCCTGCGGCCCCTCGATCTGCACCTTGATGAAGCAGGCCCTGAACTCCTGGGGGTTGGGCCACCACGACAGGTAGTCCCCGGTCCAGGAGGTCAGGTCGCTCTCCTTGAAGGGCACCACGTTGTACTCGTACTTGTCCACCTCCACGCGGTAGAAGCGCAGGTGGTTGGCGCTGGCCGGCGCCCGCTCGCACTCCTCCAGGCTGCGGTACGAGTAGATGGGGCCGTTGCTCTCGTCGATGTTGTTGGGGTCGGGCTTGGCCACGTTGATCTGGAAAGCCGTCTTCTTCAGGTCGGGGTCGTCGTGGTCCGAGCGGCGGTAGCCCAGCTTGCCCAGGTAGGGCTGGGACACCCCGATGGCGCTGGGGTTGAGCTTGGGGCTGGAGGCCACGGCTTCCAGCTCCTCCCCGCCCAGCGTGGCGGTGACGTAGGCCGAGTAGGCGTCGGGGCGCTGGCCGTCGCAGAAGGCGGGCAGGCAGGCGCCGTTGGGGCCGGTCACCACGCTGTCGAAGCGGCCCCAGGCCCGGGGGTTGCTGGGGTAGCCCGGCTGGGGCTCCAGGTTGATGAGGCTGATGACCACCCCTTCCAGCTGCTCGTAGGCGTTGAACTTCTCGTTGCTGTAGGCCCTGACCTTGACGAAGCAGCGGCGATCCTCGGGCACGTCCAGGTTGAAGAGGCGCCGCTCCCGGATCTCCAGGTTCCCCACCAGGAAGGTCCTCTCCTCCCTCCTCCGCCGGCTGCCCCCGGCCGGGCGCAGGATCCCCTCCTCCTCCCACAGGCCGGTGTCGGGGTTCAGGGACCACAGTTTCATCTTCTGCAGATGCTCCGGCATCCAGACCTGCCCCGTGTCCATCCGCACCTGCACCGGCCCCGTCTGCAGCGCCGCGCCGCTCTCCCCTTCCCGAAAATCCACGGAGAACATGCCGTAGGTGCGCAGGGGGACGATCTCGCCCTCGGCGTTGGCGAAGCTGAGGTCGCTGGAGGCGGCGCTGGCCGTCGCCACGTCCCTGGGGTCCAGGAAGGTGACGCTGGCTCTGACCGTGCCGTTGAAAACCTCCCCGGAGGGGCGCAGGAAGGCGCCGGCGGGAAGGATGAGCTCCCCGATGGGCTCCCGGCCGCTGGCCTCTCCCAGCGGGATGGCGTTGCCCCGGCTGCCGTCCAGGTCCACCGGCTCCTTCTTCCGCAGCACCTTCACCTCGTGGTACACGCTGCCCCCGCGCCGGTCGAAGGGAAGGACCTTGACGGCGTCCACGAAGCGCTGCTGCCGGTCCACGAAACGGGCCACCAGGCGCTGCGTGTCCGGCGGCACCTCGATGGTGAAGGAGCCCTTGTAGCCGGTGAATCCCACCTTCCTGCCGCCCAGGAAGATCTGCCCGAAGCGCAGGGGCTCCCCGGTGTCGGCCGCCGTCACCCGGCCCTGCACCAGCACGCGGGGCTGGGCGCAGGGCCCGCAGCCGCACTCGGCCACCACCTTGACGGGCAGCAGGGAGCCGGCGCAGGGGATCTCCCGCAGCTCCATCCTGCGCACCCCGCAGCAGTGCCCCGTGGGCCCCCCGCAGCCAGAGGGGTCAGCGGGGCCGCCGGCGCACGGCGAGGGCGGGCACCGCCCCACGTTGTAGTGGCGGGAGCCGGCGGCGTCTTGGGGGCACTCGCTGGGCAGCTCCACCAGGCTGGGCTCCGGCTCCGAGCGGCAGCTCTGCTGGCCCTGGGCTGGGGGCACGGACGGGTCGGGGTTAGCGGGGTCAGGGTGGCTCTCCCCACCCCGGGGTGACGCTGCGGCGAGCGAGGCCCACCCCGTCCTCACCCAGCACGGTGAGCTGCGCCGGTGCCGAGCGGATGGCGCCCGCCTCGGAGCTGGCCTTGCAGTGGTAGGTGCCCGCCTGCTCCGGTGCCAGCCCCCGCAGTGCCAGGCGGCTGCCGGGCTGCTGCCCCTTCCTCTCCAGCAGCGTCCCGTTGTGGTACCTGCGGGCACGGGGACGGGCTCAGCGGGGCCGTGCCGGGCTCTGCCCTTCCCCGCCGCCCCCAGTCCCGGCTCACCAGTAATACTTCCTGGGCATGGGGGTGCCCGAGGCCTTGCAGCAGAAGGTCACGTCCTGCCCGGCCTCGCGAACCTGCGTGCTGGGGTGCAGCACCATGTAGGGCTTCTCTGCCAGGGGGGGAGGGTGGGAGTGAGCCATGGACACCCCTGGGTGGACCCCCCGCCCCCCACAACCCTTCGGGGGGTTCACTGCCCCCCACCCATCCCTCTGTGCTCACCCAGCCGCCGCAGCCTCAGCTGCACCGGGGCCACGCCGGAGCCGTTGGAGGCGACGGGAGCCAGCGCTGGGGCGAAGCCCTCGCGGTGGGCGCTAATGTTGGCAGCGCCCTGGCACAGCCCCGCCACGGTGACGGCGAAGCGCCCGTGGGCATCGCTGCGGCCCAGCAGCGCCGGCGGGGAGCCCTCCAGGTAGATCCTGGCATCCGGCAGCGCCGCCCCGGAGGCGGTGACGACGGTGCCCTGCAGCGTGTGCTCGGGGCAGGCTGTGGGGGAGCAGAACTCAGACCCCCCGCCCGGCGGGCACCGGGGAGGGGGGTCCCCATCCCCACGTCCCCGAGGGCGGTACCTGGGCAGGGCGAGGAGGGGCATTTCTGCACCTCGGTGGGGCGGCCGGGGCACGGGGTCTTCTTGGCGGCCTTGCAGCTCCGGCGCCGGACGCGCGTCCCGGCGCTGCCGCAGCTGCGGGAACAGGGGCCCCACGAGCCCCACTCGGTCCAGGCGGGCTCTGCGGGGGGACACCACGTGGGAATCGGGCACCACGGGCCCCTCCACGCCTGGCCTGGGGTGGTCCTGAACCCCAGAGGGTCCCCAGACAGGGGGGCAGCCCCAGCTCACACCTGGATGTCACCAGGAGATGAGCTGCCCCCAGGGGCAGGGGGGTGCCGGCAGGGGGGTTTTGGGGTCCCTACCTGGGCAGGGCCCGGCGCTGCAGGGCCGGCGCTCCACGGCTTTGCCCTTGCACTTGACCTCCTTGAGGGCGGCCACGGGGCGGGCGCTGAGGCAGCGGCGGGCGCGGCTCTGGGTGCCGCTGGTGCCGCAGGCCCGGCGCGAGCAGGGGCTCCACGAGGACCAGTGGGACCAGTAGATGTGCTCTGGGGAGGGGCAGGGGCCTTAACTGGGGACCTGCTGCCCGCCCCTACAGCGTGGCTGCTCTGGGGGACCCGCAGCTCCCGCCGGGATGGGGAGCAGGGGGGTGATGAGCACAGGGAGGGCACAGTGATGGGTGCCAACCCCCCCCCAAGGTGCCAGTGGGGTCTGGGGAGGTGGGACGCAGGTGGGACACACGTGGGATGCAGGGGGGGACTCACCCAGCGGGCAGAGGAAGCGGATGTGGTAGTTGGAGCAGGTCTTGCCCGGGGGCTGCTCCTTGTTGATGCAGCGGAAGCCCTTCTTGGGGCTGGCGTGCACCACCTCGCCCACCTCCTCGGGCAGCTCCCACTCGGTGGTCCGGGCCTGGATGGCCACGGGCCGCTCGCAGACGCGGCCCCGGTAGTAGAAGCGAATGGCCTCGAGGCTCTCGTGGTCCCCGTCCCCCCCGGGGTGGTCGATGTTGAACCAGGACGTCCACTCGGCGCCTCTGCCTGGGGTGGAGCCGGGCCCTGAGTGCTCCCTGCCCACCCCCTGCCCCCCTGGGCACCCCGGGGTGACACTCAGGGACATCCTGGGGACATGGGGATGGAGGGATGTGGGGTGGGAATGCTGGGGAGCAGAAGGGGTGGGTGGCACGGGGTGGGCACTGCCTCTGTGGCACTGGGGGGGACATGGTGTCCCCAGGGCTTGGGGACAGCCGTACCTGCCGTGTCCAGGTCCAGCTCTGCCAGGTCAGGGGCGGCTTTCCAGGGCTTTCCCGCCGTTCCACCCTTCCCGGGCTCCGAGTCGTTCTCCAGGGGCTCTGGGGGATGCAAAGGGTGGGAGAACCCCCAGCCAGGGCACCCCATTCCAGGGGCACACAGAGGGACCCTGGCTGGGCCATGGGCACCAAAACAAAGCTGTGTCCCAGAGGGGAGGGGGACCCTGAGCCCCCACAGACCCTCATGGTCATAGGAAAGGGGGTTGGGGTGGGATTTACTGGCTCCAGGGGATGTCACAGCTGGTGACACCATCCAGAGTGGCCAAGGAAGGGCCACAGCCTCCTGGCAGCCAGGGATGGACCCAGAGGTGTCCATGGAAAACGCTGCCTGTGATCTCCCAGCTGTCCCAGGGTGAGCTCATCCCCAGGGGGAGGTGTGGGACAAGGACACAACCCCGGGTGCCCACACAGCACCCACCATGGCACAAACCGGGGGTCACACTGAGCCAGCCGGGGCTTCCTGGGCCTCAGCCAGCCAGGGCCAGGGCCAGCAGGGCTGGTGGGGTCACGGCGTGGGACACGTCCCCACCCCTCCAGTGCCATGGTCCAGGAACCCCCTGAGCGTCACCAACGTGTCAGATGCCAGAGGGACCACCCAGCTGTGACCACGACCCTGGCACACGCCTGGCCTCGGCACACACCAATCTCCACCCTGGCACACACCAATCATCACCCCTGGCACACATCAATCATCACCCCTGGCACACATCAATCACCACCCTGGCACACATCAACATCCCTAGCACACATCACCATCCCTGCCTGGCACACCTCATCACCCCTGGCGAGCGCTTGGCCCCATCCCCATCCCCATCCCCATCCTGCCCCTCTCCGCCACCTCCAGCCCCCAGAAATGCTGTCCCCGTGCCATGGCAGGATGGCAGAGCCACCTTACCTGTGGCCCCTGCGCCGTGCAGGGCGGCGAGAGCCAGGAGTGCCAGCGCCAGCTCCCCCATGGCTGCTCCGGCCGGCACTGCGAGCGGCGGCGGCTCTGCAGGGCTTTATAGGAGGCCTGTCCCCCTGGCTCCTGGCACACGGGGCTGGAGCCAAGCGGGAAGCGGGAGGGAGCCCTCCCCGAGCCGGCCGTGCTGCCGCTCCAGCCCGGGAAACTTGAGGGCTTGTTTTTGTAAAGCTGCTAAAATTGGATGCACTTGGGAATGCGGAGGGAGGGAAGGGGAAGAGGCGAGAGCGAGCCCGGCCTCGGCGCTGCTGCGGTCGGGGATGAGCTCGGGGTGCCAGCGCTGCCCTGGCACCGCTGCCAGGGGGTGGGGGATGTCTCAGTGCTCGGTGGGCTCTGTTCTGGCACCGCTGCCGTGCCCTATGAGGGCTGGGTGAACCCAGGGTGGGGCTGGCACCAGGCACAGCTCCCCACTGCTCCTCTGGGCTTTTGGGATGAGAAACACCCCCTGTGATGGGATGGAGGGGTGGGGACCCCCCCAGGTCACCCCTGTCCCCCTCCCTCGGCCCAGCCTGCGGAAATCCCGGTGCATTCCCTGCATTCCCCAAAATTCCGGCTGCGCTGAGCCCCCCGAGGGGGAGGCAGCTCCAGGTGCTGCACTGGGGTCATGAACTCTGTCTCTGCTGGGGCAGGGGGGGACAGTCCCCAGTGGTGGCACTTCACTGGTAATGTCCACCCCATAGAGGGGGGGCTGCTGCAGGGACCCTTTCCCGGTGTTTTCCGGGAGATTGAGGCTACAGGGGGATGTGGCAGCACCAGGGACCCCTGCCCATGTCCCCATAGGGGAGGTCACACCAGGTCTGTCCCCAAGAACAGCTCCCAGGGGACACACAGGGGGGCTGAGCTGAGTCCCAGCACAATCCCCCAACCCCAACCCCACCGGGATGGCACCGGCCCCTCGCCCTGTCCCCGGACAAACCCTGAGGAGGAGCCACCAAGCACTTTATTTGGGGGGCTCACAGGGCCACCACACACTCGGTGCCGGGGTACTCGGGGGGGTTGAGCTCGAACTTCTTCTGGACGTCGTAGGGCAGGAACCGCCCGGCCACGAAGTGCTGGCGGCCCAGGAAGCGCCGGGCACACTCCTTGGGGGCTGCCAGGGACACCAGGACATCAGGGCTGATCCCGCCGCTGCCCCCGGACTCGGCGTCCCACCCTGCGGACACACGGGGAGGGGGTGACCACAGGGGCACGTCCCACCCTGGGGGGACACGGAGAGAGGGGCTCAGGGGTGACCCCAGGGGTCGGTGGGGGGGTGCTGTGGGGCGGTGGAGGTGGGGAGGGCACAGAGAGGACGGGGAGTGTGTCCCCCCCTCCGGCACCGCCCCCGTCCCGGCCGTGGCCCGGCTCCACGCGGGGTTTTTCTTGGTGGGGATTCACCAGGGGCCGTGCCAAGGGCTCCTGTTTGCTCCCGCGGCGTGGGGGGAGGCCACGCGGGGGGGGGGGTGGTGGTGGTGATGACAATTCCAGGCCTGGCCACCAGACACACGGGTGTTTTCAAATTACATCATGTCTCAGTTCAGGGAGTTTGTTATTTACCGTGGATGCCCCGAACGCGTCCAGGGGAGCGGATCCGCCTCGCCCCGCGGGATGCTGCCAGGCTGGGGGGGGAAGGGGGGGCCGCGGGGGGGTCCCCGGGGATGTCCCCACCCTGGGAGGGCACCGCGGGGGCTCCGTGGGTGCCAAAGCACGGCGGTGACACCGCGGAGGGCGAGGTGACAACACCGTGGGGGTGAGGAGCGTGAGGAACAGCGGGTCGGGGGGTCCCATCCCGAGCCGGGGGAGGGGGCTGAGCACCTGAGGGCACATCCAGGCTGACGATGGGGATGCGGATGTGCTTGAGGGTGGCCAGGATGGCTGCGCAGGGCTCCCTCCCCTCGCCCACCTCGGCCTCGGCTCCCAGCACGGCGTCCACCACGGCGTTGTAGGCGTCGTTGATCAGCTGCACCTTTGGGGATGGATGGGGGACACACACGGGGGTGTCCCCGGGTATCCCCCCCAGCGGGACCGGCCCCGGCCCACGCGGGGATCCCGTTTTCTTGCGAAATTGGGCTCACCCAGCCGAGAAAATCCCCCCCGGGATGAGGAGGGAGGGAGAGGGGGGGGCCGGGGCAGAGCCCGGCACGCCGAGACGCGCGGCCGCGGCCAGGGCAGCGATTTTGGGTCAAATTCCTCCCGCCCCAGCCCGGAGGTTTCCAAAAACAACAGAGCCGGTGGCTGGCGGGGCCGCGGCAGCCGCCACTGGATTTCATGGCATCCCCGGGCTCCCAGCAGAGCCGGCACCGGGCGGGGGAAAAAGGGGAGGGAAAAGGGAGGAATAAACTCGGTGCTGTCGGGCAGGGAGAGCGGGGGGCTGGGGGGGCTGGGGGGGCTCACCTCGGTGGGCAGGTAGGAGAGGAAGGGGATGTCCATCTTCTCACACTGCGTGGTGAAATCCCGGTACAGGGGGTCCGGGGAGCGCTTGGGGTAGAAGATGGTGGGCTCGTAGTCCTGCAGGGGAGGGGAGGGATCGGGGTGGGGGGTCCGGCATCGCTCGGGGATGAAGGGGGAGCAGGAGGAGGGGAGGGAGGTACCCACAAAGATGCGCAGGTGGCGGGCACACACCAGCCCGATGGCCCCGTTCTGCGCCGGCCCGCACACCACCAGCACCGTGGGCTGCTTCCGGGGCAGCGACGGCAGCGGGAACGCCTGCAGGACACGGGAATGGCCCGTCACCACCTCCCTGTGCCACCGTGCCACCGCCAAACGGCACCCGGGCACAGCGAGGGGGCAGGGGCATAGGGGAGGGAGGGGTAAGTGGACCCACGCGGTGGGGCGGGGGCCCCGGGGTGGGATGGGGGTGCCACGTGGAGCAGGATGGGGACAGGGATGGTGCCCAGGGCGGGACAGGGCATGGGGTGGGATGGTGGCAATCCCCAGGGTGGGAAGGGGTTGGCACTCGTGGCGGGATGGGGATGGGATCCACGGCAGGACAAGGAATGGGATTGGATGGGGGTGGCATCAATGGCAGGACTTGGGTGGCACCTGGGGTGGGGCAGGACAGGGCCTGTAGTGGGATGGTGCCCAGGATGGGATGAGGATGGTACCAGTGGTGGGATGATGGTGCCAACAGCAGGATGAGGATGATACCCATGGTGGGATGAGGATGATGCCTGTGGTGACATTCCAGCAGTGCCCATGGTGGGATGTGGAAGATGCCCATGGTGGGATCAGGAGGATACCCATGGTGGGACCTGGATGATGCCCAAGGTGGGACCTGGATGATGCTCAAGGTGGGATCAGGAGGATGCCCATGGTGGGATCAGGAGGATGCCCATGGTGGGATCAGGATGATGCCCACGGTGGGATGCAGGGGATGCCCAAGGTGGGCTGAGGACGATGCCCAGGCCAGGCCGGTGCCCTGGGGCCGGGGGCTCCCCGCCAGCTGCAGGGAGGCGGCTCCCTGCTCCACATACCAGGAGCCTGCCCGGGAGGCTGTTTATCCATTGACGGATTTTTTCCTGCTCACGGAGCCTGGCTCCGGGTCCCGTCCCCCGCCAGCGCCCGGAGCTCCCGGCCCGTGTGAGCCCGGCCCTGGCCCTGCCCTGGTGCCAGCCACGCTGCCAGCACCTCCTGGGGACGTGCCCGAGGGGACAATGCCCGGGGACCCCAGATTGGGGTGGGGGAAAACGGGGCTGGGGGTCTCCCTGAGGAAGAGGAGGGTGCTGGGCCCCAGGGGGAGGATGCTCAGCCCCTGTGGGGCAGGGGATGCTGCGGCACCGGGGGCAGCCCCGGGGCAGCCCCGAGAGGCTCCAACAGCAAAATATTTCTCCTCCTCCTCAGGCAACCTGGCTGCCCTTGGAGAAGGGAAGGGCAGAGCCATCTCCGACGGAAAAGCTGAGGCAGCGGGCGAGGAGCTCACAAAGCTGCCCTTGATGCTGCCCCTCGGCGCTGCCCGGCTGCCTCCTCCTCCTCCTCCTCCTCCTCCTCCTCCTTCCCCTCCTTCCCCTCCTTCTCCTCCTCCTCTTCCTCCTCACATCCAGCATGAGCACCCTGTGGTCCCAGGGACAGGAGTATCACCAGGACATGGGGACCCCCCGAGACCCCCATCACCCCCTCCCTGACACCCCAGGAAGGGCTGAGCATCCTCATCCCATGGACTGTGTGACCTCGGCCCCGGCTGAGCCTGATTCCCGGGGGGACAGGATGAGGGGAGGAGAGCAGCTGGCAGCAAAGCCCTCAGCCCTGGTGTGGTGTCCCCAGCCCCACTGAGGTGTCCCCAGCCCCACTGAGGTGTCCCCAGCCCCCCTGGCCACCTCACCTTGGTGACAGCCACGGCACAGGCGTGTCCCCAGATCTCGATGAGCTGCTGCCTCCCAAACCGATAATCCTCCAGCAGCTCCTTCTCGATGGCCTCGGCCTCTGCCTTGCTGTGGGGAGAGAGGGCACCAGTGAGAGGGCACTGCCCCCCACCCACGGGAGGGATTTGGGACCTCTCTCCATCCCCAGGGCACTGGATGAGCGTGTCAGGGGCTCGTGGGGCTTGGGGTGGGCACGGCTGGTGGTTCAGGGATGGGAATGGGCCCGGCTGGCACATTTGGGGGCCCAACCCCGCAGGTTGGGGGGGCTGGATCCGTGCGAGGCACGGCCCTGGCAGCGCCCCCGGGCTCGTGGGGCTCGGGCTGTTACATAAAAGCGAACAATGCTGCGGTTGTTCTGTCGCTGCCGAGCCGGGAGTTGGCAGGGCCGGGAGCCGCCGATGGGACAATAATTGCTCACATCTGTTGGCTTCACCTGCGCGGGTGGAACGGGCTGGGCCGGCTCCAGCGCGGGCTGCGGGCGGGGGCCTGGGATTGGACCCCCGGGAGAGGCTCAGGGATGGAACCCACGGCCCCCAGGGGAGCTGGGGGGCTCCAGCCCCGGTCTTGCCCCTGTTTTGGGGGCACAGTCACACCTCACCCAGTGCCAGCCACGGAGAAAGGACCTGCCATGGGCAGGGATTGTGTGGTGCTCCAGGAGGGGGGCATGGGCTGGGATTCCTGGGTGGGATTCCTGGATGGGATCCCTGGGTGGGATCCCTGGCTGTTCTGGGTGTCCTGGCAGAGCCCAGAGACCATTTGGATCTGGCATCCCCTTGTCATTCAGGCAGTGAGCTCCCTTCCCAATCCCTCATTCCTGCATCCCATCCCCTGCCTGTCCTGAAAAACCTCCCAGGAAAACTTCATCCCATCCTATCCTTTTCCATCTCCCCCATCCCATCCCATCCCATCCCATCCCATCCCATCCCATCCCATCCCATCCCATCCCACCCCAGTCCCCAATCCTTTGGTGCCCTCTAGTGAGTCCCAGCCCGTCCCCAGCCCCACACGGGGGTCCTGGCGAGAGAACGGGGGGAGGTCGTGGTGGTCAAAAGGAGCCGCGTTGTCCCCGTGTCCCTCCCGCGCCAAGCGGGGCCGGGGGGGCCGGGAGGGGGGCCGGGCACAGCTGTGTATGTGTTGTCCTCGCCCAACAAAAGGCACGTATCTGACAAAGCTCCCCACGTCTGTTCCCGGGAGAACATTATCCTTAATCGCTGCTGGCAGGGAAAATCCTGGGCGCCGGCCCGGGCTGGCTCCCGCTGTCCTGGCAGTGTCCCCAGGGAGGGGACACACGTCACGGGGCTCCCCGGCACCGCCGCCCACCCCGGGAGCAGCGCGACCCCCTCCCCGAGGGCTCTGGGGTCACCTCCAGCCCTCCCCGCTCCCCCCTCTGGAATTCTGCTCCCGATCCCCCCAGCAGAGCCCAATCCAACCCAGTCCAACCCAGTTCCTGCTGCCTCCACCTCTGGGTGCCCGGGGCTGCTGCGGGGTTGGGGCAGGAGCGAGAGGAGCCGAGGGATGAGGGGAAGAGAGGATTCCTCAGTGTCCCTTCCCGTATCCCAGCCCCAGGACACCCCGGGCGCTGCATCCCGGAGCCGTGTCCCGTGTCTGCATTCCAGCTCCACCTCCCCGTTCCACATCCCAGTTCTGCATCCCAGTTCTGCATCCCAGCTCCTTGTGCATTCCAGCATCACATCCCCATCTCGGCATCCCAGTTCCGCATCCCGGTCCTGCATCCTGCCAGCTCCGTGTCCTCCCCCTCTGCATCCCAGCTCCACATCCCAGTCCCATATCCCGGCTCCATCTCCGATTCCCGCTGCTCGTTCCCCCTCCCCGGTCCATCTCGGCTCCGGGACCCTCCGAGCCCCCTGGGTTGCAGGGGGGGTGTCCCCAGCGCACCCCCCCGGCCGGTCCCGGGATCCCCGGCGGGTCCCCCCGCTCCGCTCTCGCTGCCGGAGCATCCCCGCCGCAGCCATGGAGACCCGGGATGCGGTTTCCCTGGCAACGGAGGCTCCGTGGGTACCGACCCCCCCCCCGCCCCCGCGGCTCCTTGGGGGGGATCGTCCCGGGGGACACGCGCGAGGAGCGGGAGGACCCGGGAGCATCACGGAGGGCAGGAGCCCACCCGGGGGGCGTCTCTGGGCAGCGGGGGGGTCCCGCCAAACCAGCGGGACCGCGGGAGCCCCCAGCACCCCCCCGGGGTCCCCACCGCGTTCTGCGGGGCTCCAGCACCGGCCACGACCCCGCGGGCAGTGGGGACCGGCCCTGGGCGAGCCGGGGGTCGGGGAACGGCTGGGGGATCCCGGGGGCGAATCCGGTAACTGGATGGGGATACCGGCACCGGTGCGGCGGGACCCGGGACCCCCCGGTTCTCTCCCGCGCGGTCCGGGGGGCTGGGGGGCTCTCCGGGAGGACCCCCGGGCTCACCTGAGGTACCGGGGGGGCTCCCGGGAGGGGCAGGACGCGGAGCTCATGGCGGGCGGCGGCACCGGGAGCGGCGGCGGGACGGGGACCCCCGGGGGCTGGAGAGGATCCCTCGGGAGCAGCGAGGACCCTCGGGAACACCCTCAGGTGGAGAGGATCCCTCGGGAGCAGAGCGGACCCTCGGGAACACCCTCAGGTGGAGAGGATCCTTCGGGAGCAGCGCGGACTCTCCTGCTGGCCCGGCCCCCTCGGCTGGACTGGCCCGGCCCCCGCGGGGACCCCCGGCTGGAGCGGCCCCGGCGCTCGGCGGTGCCGCCCGGGGGGAGGTGGCTCCCGCTGCCCCCGCCCCGCCGGGGCCGGTCCGGCCCCCCCTCCGCCCCTCCGGGCATCGCCCCGGCCCCTCCCGGGAACGGGAACAGCGGCCGAGATTCCCGCAGGATGCGTGTTGGGGGGGATGTGGAGGGGGGTGGCGGCTGGGACCCCGGGAAGCCCCTTCCTTCCCACCCCCGAGCGAGGGGAACGGGTCAAAATGGTGTCAAATCCGGTGGGTTTCACCTGCTGCCGCTCCAGTGGGATCCACATCCACGGGATCCACATCCATGGGATGTGTGAGCACAGGGAGAGCTCAGAACCCCCCTGACCCCCCCCCCCAGTGACACCAAGGCAGGGAGGGGGGACAAGGACAAGGCCACTGGCTGACCCCTCCATCTCACATTCCCACCCCGATTCCCGGGCAGGGAAGAGCAGGAAACACAGCGGGAGACGCCGAATTCCCGGTGGGGGACACGGGGATGAGCAGGAACACAGCGGCCACGGGATCCACATGGTTTAATAACTGGCTTAAGAACAGGTGGCACCTGGAGCCCGGGAAGTGCCGGGATGGGCAAAAACGACCCGGGAAATGCCGGAACAAGGGAAGGAGGAGCCCGGGAGGGGCCGGGATGGGGAAAACAGCTCAGGGCGAGGCCGGCTCTCAGACGTAGTACTGCAGCCCGAACTTGGCGTTGTCCATCTCGGACGAGGGCCGCAGGTAGTAGAGCTCGTCCAGCGTGGGGGGCACCCAGCGCTCCGTGTGGAACACCGACTCGCCCACCTGGAAGGCAGGGAATGCTGGGAGAGGCGGGATCGGGCCCCCCCCATCCCCTCCCTGCTCCAAGCGCTGCGAGGGGGAAGGAGCTGGGGGGGAATCCTTGGAGCCCGGGCGATCCCAGCTCTCCAGGGCGCCCAAATCCACTGGAATGGCTGGTTCCCAGCCCGTGGGATCACGGAGGGGCAGCCCCCCACCCCCAGCACCCCCTTCCCCTGCCGGGGGTCACAAACCTTCCAGCCGGGAACGTCCCTCATGATTTTGGCCTCCTCGTCCAGGTTCTGCCGCAGCATCCGGAGGGTTCTGCGGGACAGGGGGAGGCTGAGCGGGGGACTGGGGGGGGGGGTCACGGCACCCGGGGGGGTCCCCGAGGCCCGGGGAGGGTCCCCAGCCCCCCGTACCTGCGGTCAGACTCCGCCTGCAGCAGCGGCATCAGCGCGATCCGAGCCTCCAGCTCCTCGATCAGCAACCGCCTGCGCCGGGAGGGGGGGTCAGGGAGGTCCCTGGAATACTGGGGGGCACTGGGAGGGGGGAGTGTGGAGGGTACAGGGAAGGGGGTTCCAGGGAGCGCTGGGTGGGGGGCATCGGGACCCCCCGGGAATGTGGGAACGGCACATCCCGAGCAGAACCCGCAGCAGAACCCGGGAGGGGGGGGTTGTGTGTGGGGGGGGTGGGGGTCACGGGGACCCCCGGGGCTGAACGGGGAGACCCGGGGGGGGTCATCCGGATCCCCCCCGCGCGTCACCTGCGCTCGCGGTTCCACTTGATGAGGGTGTAATAGCCCATCAGGAGGCTCCCGATGCCGATGGCGAACAGGCTGTACCCTGGGGGGGGGGGGGGCACGGTCAGGGCGGCACCGGGGGGGGGTCCCGGGGCCGGGATGGGCCCCCCTGAGCGACGCCCCCCGAGCCCCGGGGGGGGCCCCGGCGCCCACCTGAGAGGCCCCTGCGCGGGAGGTGCCGCTTGTAGTCGATGGGGCCGTACCCGCCCGGCGGGGCCATGTCCTGCTTCACCTTCGGCGCCGCCATCGCGGCGCTCCCCAGTGACGTCACCGCCCCGCGCCGCCTCGCGGGGGAGCCACGTGACTCCGCCAAGTGTGGGGGGGCGAGGCTTAAAAGGGCAACGCGCGAGTTTAAAAGGGCAACGGCGGACGGGTGGGGTGGGGGGAGAGGGGGGTCCCGGCAGGATCCCAGGCGGGATCCAGCGCTTCTCTGGGATCGCTTTCCCACGAAAGGGGCTCCAGCACTTCCTTGGGATCATCCTCACACCCAACAGGATCCATCACTTCCCTGGGATCACTTTCACACCAAACAGGATCCATCGCTTCCTTAGGAGCATCTTCCCACCAACGGGATCCATCCATCGTTTCCCTGGGATCGTCTCCCACCCACCGCAGGGCTGGGATTGGCACTCGTCCAGGCTTCCCCCTCTGCTCCCAGACCGGCGACTCCGGAGCACGGGATGTGATTCCTCCCCTTCCTGCTGCTGACCAGGAGAGGACGGACAGCAGGACAACATCCATGGATATGGATGTTCCAAACGCTCCGACAACTCGGGATTCCATCCAGAACTGGGGATGAAAACATTCCGGCAGCGATCCAGTTTGCCAGGAAATCCCAGAAGTGAGTGATCCAACGGCTCCCTGAGCTATCCTGGGGTATTCACATCAATTCCAATGGGTATCCAAGCAGTGGAGCAGCAATTCCAGGTGGGAAGAAGGGATGAAGAGGTGGCTGGGCCTTGTTTCCACAGATGCTCTGTCCACGTCCCAGGATGGCAGCTGGGAGGGTGTTCCCTCCATCTGGGGCTTTGCATTTCAATCCATGAAATTCCACAGAAATTCCAGACTTTTGTCTTCTCCTTTCCCTGTTCTCCCATCAACCTGTTGGGTTTTTTTTGGGAAGGAACCTCGGCAGAGGAAGGAGCAGATGCAAACCCTCGTCTCACCACTCCAGGAGATGGATCCCAACCCCGAAATCCTTGGAATAAGAGGCAGATCCAAGTGTTTCTCCATCTGTTTATTGTCCTTCCAATACTGAAACCCCCCTCACAATACAATTATGGATTAATTATTGATTCCAGATCATTCTGCTGTTGAGACTATCAGGGTTTAGTGGGAAATTATTAATTTTATTATTATTATTAAATTTTGGGGTTATTATGGGAGATTTGGAGTCACGATAAATCCAAGGGAAAACCCCCACCCTGTGCTCCCTCCTTCCAAAAGGTGAGGGGAAAAGGAGCCAAATTGTTTTTTTTTTTTTTTTTGCTGAGATCTCCCTGAATTTGCTCCACTCCCTCCTGCAGCCCAAATCCCCCGTTTCCCATCCTGGACTGTACTTTGGGAATTTGATTTTTCCTTAAGAAGCCAGAAATAAAAAGTTCTAACTGGGTCTGAGAATCCAGAGGGAAATGAATGGATCCCAAAATGAGGCCAAAAATACCTGCAGAAACAAAAAACCAACCCCAAATGAACTTGGATTTATGATTATCCAAGAGTTTTCCTCGCCATCACCTGCTGGAATGACAGGCACAGGAATCCCTGGAACACAAAAATGAGTGAAGTCCCATTTTCCACGAGCTGGAAAGGCCGAGGATGGAAAGGAAAAGGCTCAACCCTTTTTACCGGAGAATAAATTAATTATATATATATAATATATATATAAAAAAGAATGAAATCCAAGAAAAACCACACGGCTCCCAAAATTCCAACACGGGTTTCCAATGAAAATCCGGGGTTTTATTTCACAAGTTGCTAAAATCTAAAGTACAACAGTCGTTTCCCATTATTCAGTCACTGGCTTTAGAAAATTCCCGTCGTCGCGACGTCACCGAGAGAGGCTTTATTTTTTTTTTTTTTTGTGGGTTTTTTTTTATGGCTTTGCGGGAATCCCTCGATCCCTCTCCCCAGGAGAGGCGGGAGCCGGAGCCCCCCCGGAGCAGCTCATGCAGCGAAGCAGTGGAGGGGCGGGAAAACGGGATACGAGGCCGGATATTCCCCCCTGGAGGGTGTTCCAGGTGTGCCTCTCCAGGAGGTGATTCCTGGCACATCCAGGAGCCCTCAGGGAATTCAGGAATCCCAAAGCCCTCAGGGAATTCAGGGATCCCAAAGCCCTCAGGGAATTCAGGGATCCCAAAGCCCTCAGGGAATTCAGGAATCCCAGAGCCCTCAGGGAATTCAGGGATCCCAAAGGCAACAACAGCAGTAGGAATAAACCCAAGATTTGTTCCTAAGTTTGTGTCTAACCCCTCCCCTCCTTCCTCCACAATTCCCAAGGATTTCCCCTCCAGGGCAGATCCATGATGGGAATATCCCGTTTCACTGGGATATTTTTTGGCGTTTTTCCCCCATGTTTTGTGGGGTTTCTTCCGGCAGAAAAGGAGAACAGGAGGAGGTTTGGAAAAAAAAAACAAACCTGTATTGAAGTGTTTGAACAGATATTCCAACCTGGCCGAGCCCGACACCCAGCTCCACACGGAGCTCCAGCCCCCAGAGGGAATTCACACATGGATGGATCCACTCCAGCCCTTCCCAGACTGATCCAGGAGCTGGGCACAAACTGGGATGCCAAGGAACGAACCCCCCGAGTCACCGGGACCGCCCGGAATCCCGACGGCCTCGTTCCCTGCTGCATTCCGGGGCTTTTCCCCCTTCCCTTCAAAATCAAACCTCCCCCAACCCCTCAAAGGGTATTTTGGGGGTTTTATATATTAAATCAGACACAAAAGAAATTCGGGATCTAACACTCTTAAACCTGGACATACAAACCTGGTTTTGCTTTTCGGTTTCCAAACCTTAAAACTAAAATATTCCTGATTCTTTTAAGGCTTTTTTTTAATTCCTCCAGATTGGGCTGAAATCCCCATTTCTGAGCACCCGAGCTGGTGGGATCCAAACCGGTTTTGATGCCTCTTTTGCAACATTTAATTTGATATTTTTATATTTTCATCCTTCTGCCCCTCTTTCACTCCCTGTTTGTTTTTTGGTGGTTTTTTTTTTTTTTTACCCCAGAAGTTGTTCCCCACCACTGGAAATTAATTGGGAAGTTGTCCAGGTTTCCCCCACCCACCCAAAAAAAGGCTTTTGGATTTTGAGGAGTTATCCTTGGTTTTTTTTTTTTTAACCAAACAAACGTTACCAGGGGATTTAACAGCGATCAAAACATGAGGAGAAAACACAGGAATTTGTCAGAGGAGAGCGGGGGGGGAAAAAGAAAATCCCCCAAAACCAAACAAAAAAATTCCAAGCAGGGAAGGAACTGAAACTTTCCCGGAATATCAGGTGGAAAAGGCAAATGCACTCCAGTTCTCCCTCCACATTCCCAACCCAACCCAGCCTGGAACAACCAGAAACCTTCCGATGTTACCCCAACTCCCCCTCCATCCCCTTCTTTTAGTTCTTCAGATCCCCTCTGGAAAATTGGAATTCCGGGGCTTTATCCAGCGACAAATCCCAGTTTGGAAAACGAGGGGGGGGTTTTCAAGGCTGCTCAAAAGAGGTTGGGGAAAAAAATTCCCTAAATCTTGATCTTCACCCGGCAGGGAAAAAGGGAGGGGGGGGGAAAAAAAGGCTGGAATTCTGTCACTATGCCACGGGCAGATCCGAGGGGGACGACCCGAAGGAATTCTTGGCTTCAAGTTTTCGATCTCCCGGCGACTGCTACGAAAATAAACTCGGCTCCGACGGAACCCCCTCCCCCCCCCTTTTTTTTTTTTTTTTATATATAGATATATAGATTATATATATATAGAATTTCCCAAATAATTCTTATCAGCACTTCCTTCCAGCACTGATATGCAACAACAAGTCGTAAGGCATGGAATTCTGCCACTTCAATTCAACTGGAAAACCCGGGAGAAGCACAGAGGAGGAGGAGGAGGAGGAACGAAAACCAACCGAAAAACCGGACCCGACGGGGTTTTTGGGATCGACCAAAAAAACGGCCCTAAAGCTCCACCCAAAGCGGGATGGGTGATGGATAGAGGAGCATGCTTGGGATGCCTGGAAGAACTCGGAAGGGGAATCACAGAGCACCCCCCTCCCCTCCCCCAAACGCGCTGGGAAGGGCCGGAATTCCAGGTGGGAATCACCAGAGGGAGGATCTGCCGGCGCCTCCCACTCTCCCTGATTGCATGCAGCTCCTGGAATTCCTATTCTTTTGAGTAATACTCCTCCAAACAACAAGAAGAGAAACAAAACAACCAAAAAAAAAAAAAAAAAAAAAATAAAACAACCAACAAAAAAAAATAAACCAAAACCCCTCCAAAAGGAAAATTATCCCAAACGTTTTCACTTCGGAGTCTCCGGGGACGTAGGAAAGGCCCAACTGCTCTTCGCTGAATTAGAAAGACCCAACAAAGGTTTTGTCTAGTCAGTAAATTAGGTTTTTAAACTACCAACGGTTCCAAAAGTCTATTCCAAACAGAATCCAACAAAAGTGAGAGACTCCTGCGTGGTTCCCACCTACCAGACCGAGTTTTGGTGGCAGCCAATCCCTCGGGAAAAGGACCGTACTCAACTGGAATCGCAGTCTGCGCTTATTTATCGTTAGCTCGTTGTCACCAGGGGGAGATTTTGGGAATATCAGGATGTGTAGACTCCCTTCCTGGCTGGAGGAGGGGCAGGGAGGAGAGGAGCAGCCACGAACTCGGCTCACTAAATGCAGGATGAGGCTGGGATTCCTCTCTCCTGGCCCCCAATTCCACGCTGGAGCGCGACCTGGCGCCGGGTTTGTCGCCGGGAACGAACCCAAAGGCAGAGAAGTCACTGAGTCCTTTGTGCTGGTGACGGAAAAAATCCAAACTAAATACAGAAAGCCAAAAAAAAAAAAAATATGAAGGAATCCTTCCCCTCCCTGCCAGCCTCCATCGGAACCCGGGACCCGCGGGGGTCGCTTCTCTCGGCAGGGACGGCGGCACTCGGTGGGATGAGGAGTGGTCTTCTTGCATCCTAGAAAGCCTGGGGCGTATCCAGCTGGGATTAAAGCAGATTCCACGGAACTGT
Source organism: Pyrocephalus nanus (assembly GCA_038380795.1). Taxonomy (NCBI): domain Eukaryota; kingdom Metazoa; phylum Chordata; class Aves; order Passeriformes; family Tyrannidae; genus Pyrocephalus; species Pyrocephalus nanus. Next base: position 5,106,335 of record CM076287.1, on the reverse strand, counting down.
GGTATAAAAAGGATGGCAGAAACAGGACAAGTCTTGCCGGGCATTATTTCCACGTGGCCGACTGTGGGATGGAGCGGGGCGGGATCATATCCAGGAGATACTCGCGCTGCCGGTCCACGGCCGAGGCCGATTTGTGCACGGCTAAGCTGGGACTGACGAAGGGCAAAGCCCCACCTGGGGATGGGGGGAGGAGAAGGGAGAACAGGAGTCATGGAATGACATGGATACAAGGCACAACCCCCACAGCGAATCCCTCTGGGAATGGGGCTCCCCGGGCACGGAGCATCCCCGGGCACGGAGCGTGAGGGTCCGACACCTACGGCCAGGTTAGAATTTATGATTCCCACCTGTTCCAAGAACAGCTTTAGAGAGAGATTCCAGATCCTGAGGATACTGGAAATACTCCTAGGGGAATCTGAAATATTCCAATGGGGATGTGCTGGAGCCTGAGCTGGAACAAACCCATTTATTTACTGTGTGCCACCTCCAGCAAAGAGGAAATTATCAGTCAAAAATTAAAGCATTTAATTAAACCCCCAGAAACGGAGGACAGAACCCCTGGAGTGCTGGACGTGGACAGGGACTCAGGGATCAATGGCTGGACTTTCACATCCCTTCAGCTGAGCCATAAACGTGGAAAACAGGAGGATTTGTTTGGTTTCATCCCCTGGTGGCACCGTTTGAAGAGGACAGACCCCTCTCAAAGGAGTGAACACTCAGCATCTGCAGGGATCCCGCAGGGAAAACACCCTTGCCCCAAATCCCTGGGAAGGTTTGGGGGTGAACAGGAGCAGGGGAGGCAGCAGGGGAGCCCTTCCCCATCCCTGGGAGGGTTTGGGGGTGAACAGGAGCAGGGGAGGGAGCAGGGGAGGCAGCAGGGGAGCCCTCACCCGTGCTCAGGGGGGTTTTCTTCCAGGCGGCCGCGCTGCCCTTGCCGCCCGAGCGCTCCACGTGCTTGCCGGGCCGGCTGCCCAGGGAGGCCGAGGGGCTCTGCAGTTTGGGGGACGGGCTGAAGCTGTGCAGGACCCCCCGTGAGGCTCCCGCCCCTCGGGACATCTGGCTGGAACTCTGCAACACAGAATATTAATTATTAATATATCAATATAATGATATTGCCAACATAATATTATCTATTAACAGCATATGATGTAATAATTGTGGTATATAATAAACAAACATAATAAACACATATTATATATGATATTAATTATATAATATGTATTAATTATAGAATAACACATATAACGTGTATATAGAACATATAAGGGTATAATGCACAATATATACAATAATAATACACGTTATATAAAATACCAGGTAATAGAAAATAACAGTGTGAATTTATAAGTATTTTATGTGCATGCACATATTTTTATACTTTCATATACTTCATATACCTATTATAAACTACATTTTTATATCCCACAGGAATATATTATATATGAATAGCAGTAAATACATACAGGTTGTGTTAGTATTATTTGCATTCCCCTTGGACGATCCCAAGGCTCCCATTCCCCTCCTGACCCCACCCCCAGGATGAGATCCCTTCCCCACTGTGGGGTCCCCACAATCAGTTCCCTCTAAAACCAACCCGGGATGGATTTTGCAGGACCCCCTTTCCCCCCCTCCCACCAACCAGGACCCCCCCAAAAGGCTCCCGTGCCCCCCAGGGCGGGCTCCGAACCTGCTTGAGCGAGTGGTGCTGCACGAGGGGCTCGGCCTTGGGCTGCCCCGGGGGCGCCGTTTGCTGCAGGATGCGCTGCTCGATCTCCTGCTCCTGCTGCAGGGCCTTGACGAAGGCGGCCTTGAGGCGGTTCGTGTGCTCGGCCTTCAGGGCCTTCTTCTGGTTGGAGGTCATGCAGGTCTCGCACATGATGGTGCCGTTCTTCTCCTCCCGCCAGCGGCACGTGAAGTCCGTCTGGCACTGCGCGCACACGAAGGGCTCGCGCGACGCCGCGGCCACCAGCACCTTGCCTGGGGACACAGCGGGGATGGCACTCAGCCCTGCACCCCCTGGGGACGCGGCAGGGTGGCACTGAAACGTGGCAACCAACCCTATACCCCCTGGAAACACTGAGACACGGGATCCACACCCCAGCACGGCAGGGCTGGCACTGAAAACTGGGAATCAACCCCACATCCCTTGGGGACACGGCAGGGCTGGCACTGAATAAACAAGATAGGGACTCTCCAGCCCACAAATAATAACCTGCAGTCACCAAAATCCGGCAAACCAACCCTCCAGCACAAGCACAGCTCACTGAAAACCAGGAAATCAACCCTCCAAAGCCCTCGGGGATGTAATCCTGAACCCCAGCTGGAGATCTGGATGGACAGTGACCACGGGAAGCGCCCCCCACATTCGCCCGGAACACGACAACTCAATCCTGCACCCCTTGGAGTTCATCCCTGCCTGACTCCGAGCCCAAATCCGGGTGGGAACACTCCTCTCCCACCCCGAGGAATGTTTTCACTGCTCCCTCACCTTGGGTTTCCAGCAAGTTCTGCACCACCTCCTCCAAGCCCACCAGGTAGATGAACTCGTTGTTGGCGGCGCTGGGCAGGAAGTTCATCTCCGGGGCGGGGGGTTTGGGAGGAGGGATCTCCAGCAGCGTCTTCTCCAGCTGCTTCCTCAGGGCCAGCTTGGCGGCCGCCTGCCTGCTGGCCGGGGACTCGCCGGAGCCGCCCAGGGCCGCGCCGGGGGCAGCGGGGTTGGCCTGCGCCGAGCTCACCGCCGAGCCCTTGATGGACGTGGGGGACGCCTGGGGGGGAGGAAAGGGGCACGGCTCAGTCCCCAGGGAGGGGTTTCCACGCTGGGAAGAGGGGTTAGGGGGGTGATGGGAGCGGGACCGGGGCAAAACCCGGCCTTGGAAGGGTTTTTTTGGAGGTGGACCCCGGTAATGGGGTCACTGGAATGGCGGACTGGTGAGCACTGTCCGTGGGGGTTATGAAGGACAACCTCACACCAAAGCACCAACTACAAACAAGGGCCCCAAAGTCACTTTTCTGGCTCTGTGTTTCTCTTCCCCCACCCTCTGGAATGGGTGTTTTCATGGCCAGGGTGAGGGAGATGCTCCAAGGGCTGGAGCACCTCAAAGCTTCCCAGGTAACATTCTGTGTTCCTCAGGAGAATGTTTTTTTTGCTGTTTCTTTTTTTTTCTCTACTTTAGGTCAATTAGATCCCGTGTCTTGGTGCTGGAGCAGCTCTTCCCATTTGGAATGAGCCAATGGGGTGATCCCAGGGTTGGAGACTGGGAGAGCTGGAGAAGAGAAGGCTCCAGGGAGACCCGAGAGCCCTTTCCAGGGCCAAGAGGGAATGGCTTCCCAGAGCCAGAGGGCAGGGATGAATGGGATATTGGGAAGGAATTCCTCCCTGGGAGGGCAGGGAAGGGGCTGGGATGGGTTTCCCAGAGAAGCTGTGGAGAAGTGTCCAAGGCCAGGCTGGAGCAGCCCGGGGCAGCAGGAGGGAGCGGCACTGGACGGGATTTAAGGCCCTTCCAACCCAAACCATCCCAGAATTCACCTCCGGAGCAGGGTGGGGACACTCACCTGCGGGATGTTGACGAGCAGGCTGGTGTTGGGGACGTTGGCCACGCGGATCAGGCCCTGCTGGATGATCCTCTGGCCCTGGATCTGCACGCTGGGCACCGATGCCCGCGGCGCCAGGAGCAGCGGGGGCGGCCCCGTGCTGGAGTGCTGCCGGATCGTGTGGATCTGCTGTGGGGCACGGGAAAGCGGGAATGAGGCCAGGCAAGGAGGGTGGAGGGAGCCTGGGAGTGGCATCCATGTCACCACGGGGGGTTTTGCCCTTTCCCTCCCGAAATAAAACGAGGGATGTGAGGAGGAGGAGCTCGGACACGAGGCCAAAAAAAAAAATCCCGAGTTTTCAAGTGAAACTCCTTCCACAACCTGGAGTTTTACACCTGTTTCACTTTAAGGGTGTTAGTTAGGGAAGTTGTTCCTCAGAATGTGGGTTTTTTCCCCCCTTAATCCCAGAAAACACGGCTTGGACATATTATGGCCAAAAAAACCCCTGAGTTTCCCAGCAAAACTTCCACAACCTCATCATGGCCCAGAATTCCCAAGTTTCCCAGTCAAACTCCTTCCCCATGGTGGAGTTTAATTTCAAAGCCATTAATTAGGGAAGTTATTTCTCACAACAAGGGTTTTATTTCCCTTCCCTGATCCTGTCACTGCAGAGCAGCTGAACGAGGGGAGGAAAAGACGGGATGGGAAGCGGCTGGAAAAGTGGGGGGGAAAGAGTTCCCACGGATTGGGGAGCGAAGGATCAAGGCCAACACTCACCTGGGCCCCTCGGACCAGGGGGGGCATCACAATCTGCGTGTTCTGCTGAGTTCCCAGCTTGGAAGACGCCTGCTGCCCTCCCCTGACCAAGGGAGGAGGGATCACAGTGCCCGGTATCCGCGTGGAAGAGGTCTGGAAAACAGGGAACAGTCACTCCTGGGCTGGAGGGATGGGTGGAGCGTGGAGGCAATGGAAAAGCTGGAGGGCAGGAGGTGGCCAGGCTGGATTTGGTGCACTGAGTGTCCAAAAAAAAAAAAAAAACCCAAAAAACAAAACAACCCCTCCCCAAGCAATGGGAAAAAGAGCGTCAGGAAGGGGGGGGGGAAATGGGGAATACAGACCACTGGATTTGGGGAGAAGGTGGAGGAAGTGAGTGGATTGGGAAGGAAAAAAAAAAGGCAGGAAAATGGGAAAGCTTTAGGAGAAAAAAGAAAAAAAATCATGGAAAAGAGAAGGAATCAGCCTAAAGGAGTTTCTGGGAATGTGCTGCCCAAGCTTTGCAACCCTCGAAATTCCCTCCTGCTCCCTTCCTTCCCAACCTGAGCATCCTCTGGGAACAAAGAGCAGGGAATCTCCCACTTCCCTGAGCAGGTGGGAAGTTTTATCCCTTTCCAACTGACTCCCAAATGTTCCCTCAGCCCCTTCCCACAGGAATTAGTCGTTTTTCCACTCAAGCAAAAGCGGGGGGGAGGTGGTTAATGCACCCAAACACCACAAATTAGGCAGAACAAGCTCAGTTTTGGGATTTTTAGCTCCCAGCTCTCTGCTCTGTCCAAGTTTCCCTGGCTGAAGGTTTAACTCCTGGTCCAGTTCCTCTGGAAGTGCTGCCTGAATCCAAGGAAACAGCCTCAAGGAAGAGATTCCTCCAGCTGGGCACACTGCTCTGGTTTGGGAATGCCTCCTTCATGGGGAGCAAAGCCCCCCCCTTCCCTCGGGTCTGGAATTCCAGGGGATCTCCAGGTGAAGAGCTGCCTTTTCCCAGGGGAAAACACTCCGAGCTGAAGCAGTTTGGGAATTTGGTTCCAACCAAACACCCAGGAATGTTTGAAATCCAGAAGTGAAACGAGTCACTGGGTTCCAGAGGATGATGAAGTCGACAGATGCCAAGTGACTCCGCTTTTTTTCCCCCCTCTCCAAGGGATTCCCAACATTTAACTGAGCCTGAACCAGGATCTTTCCAGCCCCTGGGTGCCATCCAGCCACGAAGCCAAGAGAGAATCCTGGGATTCCCTCAGCTCCTCCAACTCATCCCCCTAATTCAGCCTCTGGAGGCTGCCCCAAAAACATCTGGCTGCCAGAATTCCTTCTCCCAGGAAAATTATCAGCAGAGTGGACTGGGACGATCAGCTGGAAAAACGAAGCTCATGGGAACCGTTTCCATGAGAGACCTCCCATCCCATCACAAAGCTCCGAGTGGGGCCGTGGGAGTTCCAAGAGGGAACTCCCCCTGGCTCCAGGGAATGAAGGGGCTGGGAATGTTTTCCCTGCCCCCTGTGCTCCGGGGGGCCCTCGTTCCTGGGAGCCTTCCCGCCCCACTGACCTGGAGGGAGGGTTTCCCAGCAGGAACACTCTGTGGTCCCCGCACCAAGGGCGGAGGGGTGACAGCACTCCCAGAGGAACCAGCGGGCTGGAAGAGGAAAAAACCAGAGAGAAAGCAGAGGAATAAGGGTGGAAGCAGGAATTACAGCAGGGAACTGGGGAGGGGAAAAAGAGTTCCATCTCCTGGAGCCTCGGCAAGGGAATCCTCCAAGGCTCCCCCTCCCCCAGCCCTCCGAGCGTCTCCACATGCAGGCTGGGAGGGGACGAGGGACGAGGTCGGAGCAGGAAAAACCACGGGTTTATCATCCAGCCAGGGCAGCTCTGGCTCAGCTGTGCCAGCCCAGAGCCCTCCTCAGCCTCCCCCCACCTGCTCCCACCGCGCTCCAGCACCGGGCAAAGCGGGGAAGAGCTCGGGAAGAAGCCTCTGGAAGTGAAGAAGTTTGGGATCTGCTCCCCCCCCCTGCTCAGCTCGAACACCCAGAGCTCCTCGCTCTGATGCAGCTCCTCAGCTTTAATCCCACCTCCTGGAGCACTTGGAATTCCAGGAGACGACGCCAACACCACCCCCCAGCCCCAAAGCAGCGCCAGGAGCTGCCTCCCCACCCCCCTCCCACTCCCAAAATCCCCCCAAAATCCCAGCAGCACTCACTGCCACACGAAATGGGGTCGTTGCCATTGTTACAGGTATTTGGAATTTAGGCTCCAGAGCAGCGTGGGGGGTTCCCACCCCCTCACATCCCAAATCCCTCTGCTCTTCTCCTGCCACCTCCACCTCCAGCAGGGAGCAGCCCAGGGAAAAAAGCTCTGCCCCCCAAAAAAACCCCCCCAGCTTTTCCTTCTGGGATGGTTTGTGCTGCAAACAGCTCCCCCTCCCCACCCCAAAACCCCCTGGGATGTGTGGGATGAGGAGTGGGAAGAGGAGGATGGGAAAAGGGAATCAGGGTGGGCAGGCTGAGCAAATCCTGCCTGGATTGCTCTGGGGGATGTGCAGCTCAGTGCAGACTCACTTGTGGAAGAGTTGGAACCCAGACCTGGAACCCACAGCTGGGATCTGCCACAGCCCAGGGCTCAAACTCTGGAATTCCTGTCACTTCCAAGGATCTCCTCTGAGCTATCCCAGCAATCTCCACATGCCCCATCCCTGGGAGTGTCCAAGGCCAGGTTGGACAGGGCTTGGGAAGAGCTTTAAGGTCCTTTCCTGCCCAAACCGTTCCCTGATGAAGGACTGGAGTGTTTATTTCATGTTCCACAGGGAATGCCCCCGTTATTTAAACCCCTCCCCTCCATTTCCAGGGATGGGAGAAGCAGGAAAATCCCACCTTTTGAGCCGTGGTCTCCTTCTGGATTTGACTTTGCCGCAACTTTTTCAACAGGACAAGTTTTGCCTCTTCCAACCGAAGCTCCTCCTTGAGCTGCTTGATCATCCTCTCCCGCTCCTCGGGGCTGCTCTTCTGCAGGGAGGGGATGGAAAACAGGGAGAGGGGAAGAGGGAAAAGCTGGATAAGCACCCAAGTTACACCAGGAAATCCCAGCATTGTCACTGTCACCTGTGTCTCAATGGGGGGAGAACTTGGGAGGGGAAAAAAAACCCCAATATTTTAAATATTTGAGTATTTTAAAAAATGTTTTCAGTGGCAAAAGAAGTGAGAAAGGTTCAATGAGGTGTTGGATGGAAACCTGTGCTGGGCCACAGGTTTTTTTTTTTTTAAAAAAAAGTCCCTTTTGAGCTTTTAAAACAGGTTAAAAAAAAACCCGAGCGGCTGAGCCCAAACCAGAAGTCACCCAGACTTCAACCAACAGCTCCAAGACTTCCCTGCTTGCAATTCCACCCGGGAAACCCCACGTGCCACGGTCCCCTGGGGGTGTTCCCAGCCCCACACTCACCATCAGGGCCTCGGTGTTGGTCTCCTTGAGGGCGATTTTGGTCAGCCCGTTCATGCGGGGGCTGGAGGGCTCGTTGTCGGACAGCACGATGACGTCCGGGGAGGGGACCCTCTTCTCCCGCTTCACCTCGCTGTGGATGGGGGCACAAACACAGGGAAAAGCTGCAGGAAACCCCGATCCAAGTGCCTGTGATTTTCCCACCCGAGCTCCTGAATCCAGAAGGGAAATCCCACACCAACCCGTCCCCACTTAGCCCCTTTACCCAAATTTAAGCGATTTTTGGTGTTATTTTCCCTCTGCTCCGACGCTGCTGAATTATTTCCCGCTTGGAACGCAGGAATCCTGTGACAGCCTCAACACAGATGGACATATCCATCAAGAATCCATCAAATCCTGGCCGTGTCCCAGGGATTTAACTCCTTTATTTGGCTTTAACACTCTGGGTCTGAGCTCCACCTTCCACCTGAATTCCTGGCAACAAACCACCTGCTGGCCCCATTCCCTGCAATTATCGTGGGAGAACTGGTTGGATCACCTCTGGCACCAGGATTTGGGATTTCAAGCTGGGAATAGCATTCCAGAGCGAGGTTTGGAGCACAAGGAAGTGAGGGGGGGGGGTTGGCAGGAGGGGTGTGGGAAGGGGACATCCAGGTTTTTTGTGCCACCCAGGGAATGACAGTGCTGGGCCCACAGCAGGAATTTTTAGGGGTGGGAAAGTGGGAAAAGAAAACTAAGGAATAAGTAGGGGAATGTCCTCTAGAGGGCACAGCGAGCCTGGGAACTCCAGGCATCCAAACTCCGAGGGGTTTTCAAATTTCAGTGGCTCAGGTGAAGCATTCCCAGCTTTTTCCTGGATCTGAACGGGCTCAGGCCGTTCTTAGCTGGGATGTAACTGGGCTGGGACAAGGCCTGACTGGCTGGAGAGCTGGGAGCGCGCTGGGAATGGGCTGGGAATGCACCAGGAGCTGAGCCCTTTCCAATGACAGATGGAGCAGCTCTGGGACAAGGACTGAGCCCTCCCTGGGGCAGGAAGGACTGATTCCCACCTGGAAAAAGACTGAGCCCCCCCCTGGAGCAGCAAGGACCGAATCCCCCCTGGAGCAGGACCCAGCCCCACCTGGAGCCAGGCACTGTCTGCTTCCCCCTCCAACTTCCCCCTCAAATCCCCCACGGAAAGCAGGGCCACGTTAAGCCCCTTAAAAACTCCGGGAAGCGCCCGGACAGGGGGGATCCGAGCGGCGCTGGGGACGAACCGGCCCTTTCCTGGAAACGCTTCCCTTTCCTTCCCCGGCTCCACCCTCGAGCCTGGGACGGGCTCCAGCCGGGAGGGTTTGGCGTGGCTCGAGGTGCCAGCTCGGGGACACCCAGGGGGGACCCGGGGAGGGCGGCGGGAGCGGCAGCCACGGCGGGGTCACGTGGGGGCCGCGGCTGTGACGTGCCGTGGCCAAAACCATGGCAACCGCCCGGCCCTGCCCGCACGGCCTTCATTTTGTCATCTCCGGCAGCTCTGGGATCAGGTGCCTGATCCGGAGAAAATGGAGCGGCCGCCGCCGGGGTCACCCGGGCAAAGGAGCCTCCCGGCGGGAAGGAGCCATCCCAGCCTTTCCCGGGATACCACGAGGGGGGAAAAAGTCAGCCCTGGAGGAACTAAAGGAGCTGTGAGGGGACAGAGGGGCAGTGTCTGCTCTGCTCCACCAGCAGCTGGAATATCTTGGGAAAACACTGTGGAAAGGAAGACAAGGAGAAGGGGAATGCCTGGGATGCCGTAAGGAGGAATATCTTAAACCTGGAGGAGCTGAACAAGCTGTGAGGGGACAGAGGGACAATGTCTGTGACAGACACAGGTCTGGTCCATCAGCAGCTGGAATATCTTGGGAAAACATCATGGAAAGGAGGAGGAGGAGGAGAAGGAAGTGCCCTGGTGCTCAGTCCTGCCAGAGCCTGGCCCTCCCAGCCTCTCCATCCGTGTTTCCTCACCGGAGCCATCCCCAGGATCCCAGGCCAGAGGCCAACAATTTTTGTCTTGGATTAAATTTTTGTCTTGGATTAAATTTGAAGGTGAATCAAGTTTTTTTCCCTTCAAGACAGAGACTCATCCAATCTCTCCATCCGAAATCCACCTGGAGCTGGACTCAGCTCTCCCAGCGGATTCACCTCCCGCCAGGAGTTGTTTCAAGGAACTTCCAAGGAGGGCAAAGTTTAAACTTCACACTTGAAAAAGGAAAAGGGGGGGGGGGGAAAAAGGGACATTGAGGAATTCCTGGCTCTGTTGGAACGTTCAGGGGATTCTCCCTGACGGGCTCCCGGCAGGAAGGAACATCCCAACATTCCCAGCCCGAAGCTTAATCTGCATCTCCAAATATGCAACAGTTTTGCCTCAGTCCATCCAATCCCTTGTGTTGCCTCATCCAAAAATACTTGGCAGGGAAGGAAGACAAACACAAGGAAAGCAAAAACAAGGCACTGGGGAATTTTTTTCCTCCCCCCCCCCCCCATCCTGGAGATGTTTTATCTCCAAGAATCAAAGGATTGCGACAGGGGGTGGGAAAAGGAGGAAAATGAACCAGAAAAGGAGCTTAAATCGACCTAGGTTTAAACAAAACATTAAATACCACACCTAGGAATCAATTTTGCCACAATATCCTTCAGGACAGCACGTGGCTGGAGGCACAGACACGCTGGAAGGGGAGTGAAATCACTAATTCCAGGGTTTCTAATGGAAAAGAGGAGCCCACTGGTCCCAGTGAATTCCAGTAACAGGAAGAGCTTGCCCAGCAAACACCAGCCCATCCCACGGGATTAACATGTTCCAGTTCCAGTCAAGTCCATTCACTTTTGAACTTTTAAATGTGATTTGACCAGATGAAACAAAACAAAACCCCCTTCCAAACCAACCTCAAATCCCTCAAAACACCCAAATTCTGCATCCAAACCCTGGCAGGGGGAAGATCCAGGGCATGAACAGGGCCCAAACTGGGGATTTTATTTATATAGATATATATATTTTTTTTCCCCCAATAAGTCCCAAACCGACCCCGAAATCCATGGGAATAATTCAATTGGCCAAGCCTCGACAGGTTTGGATCAAGGCACTGCTGACACACATCAGACAATTCCAGTATTCACCGGAGCAATCCTGGGAAACAGGGATCTGGGAATCCACAGGCAGAGGGAATTTTGGGGCATTGCTCTGCCTGCCACGTCCTTATCCAGGGGGAGCAGACTCTCCTTCCCCCCATCCCTTCTCCACAGGGTTTGGGATAACTGAGAGCAGCTCCCAAAACCGCCAGGCCCTGGGGCTGGTTTGGCCTCGTGTGACCCCCTGGGCAGAGCCTTCCAGCACCACCAACCTCCCTCTGCCTGCCCTGGCACAGCCTCTGCACCCAAACCAAGCCCTGCTTTTAAATTTCACTTCAAGGTTTAAGGAAAAAAAAACCAAAAAAACAACAAATACATTTTTCCAGTTTCAGGCACATTTGTCCCTCCAGATCCTGAAAAATCACCTGATCTCAGAGCCGTGCCCTGCTCCCTCGGCCATGCTGGGATTACTGCTGGGCCAGCTTTTCCAAGGAAAATATTGTGTTTTCAGTGCTAAAAGCACTGAAGGAGGTGGAAAAGCCCCCCCAGCAGACACTGAGGGGCTGGGAGCAGTGACCTGGAGCAACAGCTTCCACAGCACCAGAGACCTGCCCACAGCATCCCCAGCTGCTCCCAACCCCACAACTCCCCTTTTCCCATCCCCTCAGGAAGGATCCCACCGCAGTTCCATCCCCTCTGCTCGGTACAGTTACATCCTGTGGTTCTCCCAGATCAATTCCCAACACCCAAACCCCTCTTCCACACCGGAATCTCCACCAGGAGCCCAAAGCAAACCCTCTCCAAGGCCAGGCTGGACAGGGCTTGGAGCGACCTGGGATAGTGGAAGGTGTCCCTGCCCCTGGCAGAGGGTGGGAATGGGATGAGCTTGAAGGTCCTTCCCACCCAAACCATTCCAGGATTCTCTTTAGGACTCGTGAGCTTATTTAAGCCCACGCTCCTTTCCTCAGCTGCCAAAGGAAAGCCAGGAAGGAGCTGCTGGATCTCAGGAGAAGATCCAGAGCTGCACACCCACGTCCTGGTTGAATTCCCCTCAACTCCTTCCCGGGGCCACCGGCCCCATCCCAGTGCCCGTGGCAGGGTGGGGAGGGATGGGACGAGCTCCCAGCTCCCTTCCAACTGCAGCATCCCACGGCCTTCCCGGGTGTCCCAGGGCAGCGGGGAGGTGGGCACTCACCTTTTGGAGGTGCTCATGTCCACAGGCTCGTCCCCTGTCTGAACCTCCACCTTGATGGTCGCCTTCACCTCTCCACCCTTCAACAGTCCCTGCACTTTGCCAGCCCCGGGCTCTGCCTTGATCTTCATGTCCCCCTCAGAGTTCAGCTCCGTTGCTGCCAAAAGTCCCTTCTCCATTTTGAGTTTCTTACTGTCCACATCGTTGGGGGTCACGTCCCGCTCCAAGGCTCGTTTCTGACTCCGAGTCCTGCATGTTTCCTCTGTCATTGTGAGCTCCTGCCGGGGACGGGGGGGGAAAAAAGGGAGGCACAAAGGAGTTAACAACAAAAAACCACAAAAAAACACACAACCCCCAACCTGGACAAAACACCTCCGTTTCAAAACAGGGGCAAAGTGCAGCAGTGGCTGTGAAAGGAGCTGGGAGGGAGCAATAAAAAAAAGTGCTGCCAGGCCCAAGTATCTCCCGAGCCCACCGGGGTCAGCCCTGGCATCGCCTCACGCTCCTCACCTGGGGCAGAGACAAACAGGGAAGCAAAAACAAGAACACACACACACACAACAAACCCCCCTGAGCATTAATTGAAGCACCCAGGAGAAAACCTCCCTGGAATTAAGGCACGGGAGAACATCCAAACCCCTTCCCCCCCACCACCAACGCCACGCCACGGGAGTTTGGCTCTGCCCCAAAAAAAAAAAAAAAAGGCAGGAGGAATGTATGTATTTGCCTGCCATGCAAATCAGTGCAATTACAAAATTCCCGATTAGGATCTCCCCTGGGATGGCTGCCCTGCCTTCCCCAGGACCTGAGCCCCGCTGGGAGTTTCGGGAATCAGAGCCCATGGATGAGGAGGGGGGGTGGATAAGGGACCACCACGGGGTTAGAGGAGCCCGGAGTTCTCACAACACTCAACTTGGGACTTTCTGCCCTGCTGGAGGGGGCCAGGCCGGGCTGGCAGGGGCAGGTTGGGCTCGGGGGAGCCGGGGTTAACCCTTGGGCTGCCGGGGCAGGGCAGCTTCGGCTCCCGGGGGGCACTTGGGTACCTGCGGCCACCCCGCCCCGGGCGCGGAGCTGAGTCAGGCTTTGATCCCATGACATCACCGGGCTCCACATGACCCTTCCCAGGATGCAGCCTGAGAGACAAAGCACTTTCCAGAAACCAGTCTGAGCCGGCAGCATGCTCAGCTCACCCCGGGCACCCTTCCTCCTCCTCCTCCTCCTCCTCCTCCTCCTCCTCCTCCTCCTCCTCCTCCTCCTCTTCCTCCTCCTTCTCCTCCTCCAGCACCCACGAGGCTTGGGGACAACACTCACTCACCCACCCACTGGGACGAGACAACCCCCCCTTCTGATCCTAATCTAATTAATGCCATTAATTTATTCATCTTCACTGTCCCTCCCCTCTTTTAAAGACATCTTACCCCTCTCTTTTTTTTAAAAGAGATTTTTGCCCCTCTCTGTTAAAGACGTTTTGCCACTCTTCTTTTTTAAAAAGGTTTTTTTTTCCCCTCCCCCTCGCTTTTAAAGAGATTTTTTTTCCCCCCTCCCTCTTAAGAGATTCCCCTCCACCCTAATTCTTTTTAAAAAGGTTTGTTGTCTCTCTTTTTTTAAAGAGATTTTTAACCTCTCTCCTCGTTTTGGAGAGATTGGATGGATGGAGATGAGACAACCCCTCCCTTCCTTAATTTCTAACTAATTAATGCCATTAATTTATTTATTTTCACAGTTCCTCCCCTCTTTCAAAGAGATTTTCCCCCATCTTTCAAACTCATTTTTTCTCTCTCTCTTAAAGAGATTTTTTTCCCCCTCTCTCCTCCTTTTAAAAGGGATTTCCAGGCTCTGCCCGGCACACAATAGTTCCCCAAAGTGTTGGAAATGTTTGGAGCAGCCTGAGATTAACATAATTAACATAATTACGCAACATAATTAACCCCAGAGGTCCCCCCCCACACTTTAACTGTGTCCTGTGTCAGGAATTGCTGCTGGGAGGGGGTGAAGCCCCAGGAAGTGACCCCAGAAAGTTCCTCTGCACTGTCTTGGGTTAAAAACATAAATATATCAATATATTTAATATTTTTTGCCAGGGGAGCTCCCCCAGGCTCGTCTGCAGCGACCACACTGGAGATTGGAAAGACAGAGAATATCAAAGAATGGCCGAAAAAGGGGGGTTTTACAGCCAGGGGAGGTTCATTGGGATGGTTTGGGATGTGATGGAACAGCCCCCAGCCCAGGCAGCAGGACAGGGATCCTGGGAGCATCCCCCTCCCACTGATTCCAATCCCTCTCCCACTGATTCCAAATCCCCTCCCACCCATTCCAATCCCCCTCCCACTGATTCCAAATCCCCTCCCACTGATTCCAAATCCCCTCCCACTGATTCCAAATCTGCTCCCACCCATTCCAAATTTTCCAAGACCCTTCCACCTCCTCCCTACCCCGACTTTTCCAAACTCCCTCCCCCTTTCCCAATCCCTCATCCACCTCTTCCAAAAAAACCCCCTTCCACCTCTTCCACCGAGAGAGGGGAATGGGGGGAAAAAAATGAGATAAAATCACAAGGATTTCTTTAAAAAGGTTGTTCCTGGCAGGAAAAGAGATGGGAATCAGGGATGCCAGAGACTTTTTCTGGGAATCACCTGGATCGAAGGGCACAGAGCAGGTACAGCCCAGGCAGCCCCTACTTCCAGCTGGGAATAAATCATACCTATTGCATAAATAACTAAATAAACTAGGACGTTCCCAAATATCTGGGCTGTTCCAAGGGTAAGCCATTCCCAAAATTCCCACTTCTGCAGCAAAGGAATTGAGAGCGGGAACGGGGAGCGGCACCGGCTCGGCTCGGCTCCACCTTGTGTTGGAGGAGCACGAGGAATCGAGGATCACACGGGAATTGTGGAGCTTTGGGGCTGGTTCTGCCTTTCATCCCCACGGCTCGGGGTGGGGATCCCGGGATTTGAGCAGCAGTGGAAAGCGGGGCCATCAATCCATGGGGCAGGCGAGCGGATCGCACCGAGATCCCACAAAACCCACTGAAATCCCGGGATTTTCAGGGCATGGCATCGGTCACCCCGTCCAGAATTCCCTTGGCAGCTCCACTGCCCTCTGAGCACAGGAAAATCCCCCAAAATCCCGGAATTCCCCACCTATTCACACTCAGAACCAGCCCCCTGTCTGCCCGGGATGCCGCTTCCCGCCGGGAAGAGGATCCCAAAAATCTCATTTTCCACCTTCCAGACCCTCCCTCCCTCCAAAGCTGAGATGAGCCAGGCCAGGAACACGACCCTGGTACAACTCAGGCAGCGTTTTTCCAGCAGGGATGTGCAGGACATGGATTTATCCAGCCCATCCCACTGCCAGGGATGCTGCAGGAACCACCTGCTCCTGCCTCCGCTGCTGCTGCAGGGAAAAGGCACAAAAGAGGGGGAAAACCCTCCCAGAATTCCAGTTAAAGCCTGGAAATGAATGACTTTATGCTGCTTTTTCCAGGTGTGAGGTCCAGCTCACCCGGCTGCTCCAGGAACAGGATCCAGGTGGGATTTAAGCAGGTTTTTGAGCCATCTTTTTGCCATGGTGGAGGCAAAATCCTGATTCAAATCATAATTAAAACCCCCCAAAGCCCAGTTTGCTGGCCTTGCTGGGGCATCCACTTCCATCTTTTCCTACATTTCCCCTCATTCACTTCCCAGTAATTCCCTCATAAACCCATCCAGCCACAGCAAATCTGCTCTTTTTGGGGAGCCAAAAACCCAAACACCAACAACCCCCTCCCTTGGCACCACCTGGAAAAAATCACAGAAGGGAAAGAAAAGAGGGGAAACCCCCCAAAATTCCCAGTTCCAGAGGAGGGTCAGACACATTCCAGGCCTCCCAGTGAGTATTTTCTACGGATCCGATCCCAACTTTGCTGCCACAAGTGGCTTCTTTTTTTCCCTCCCCCTTAGAAACTCCAGGAGCACGAAGGCAGAAGGGAAATAACCTGGAAAAAGTCCTTAAAATTGGTGTAGAAATGAATAAATTGTGTCTCTGGGGGTGCCCTTGGAGGACCACCTGCATCCCCGTGTCCGTGGGGAACGCCAATCCACGGAAAACGCGAGCCGGGGACAAACCTGCACGCGAAGTTCGCGACCTCGTCACGCAGATATTTGAAAAAAAAAACAAACAAAACTTTAAGGGGCAGAATTAAGGACCAATTTGGGTTTCCTGGACGCTGGAGCGAGGCGAGGCCGGCAGGGCAACGCCACAGGTGGGAAAAGCGGGTTATCCCACGGCGGGATCCACCTGGATAAGCGCAAATCCCCGCTTTCCCGGGCGAGGGGAGCAGGGGCAGCGGGGCAGGGAGGGGCAGGGGGGGTCCCTGGGGCGGCTCAGGCGCTGGCTGGGGCTCAGAATCCCTGGAAAACAGGAGCCCTGGGAGCGCCGGGGCTCGGGCGGGCAGGGGATCCCCGCTCCCGGCGGGAATGCCGGCCCGGCCCGGCCCTCCAAGGGTTAAGTGCTGCCATTTCGGTGCCATTCCCGATATGTCCATTAAGGGTGTTACATAACAAAATGGCAGCGCTTAACCCTTCCCTGGCCGAGCTCCCCTCTGCTTCCCAACTGTGTCCCGGGATCCCCCGCCCCCACCCCACCCCCTGGATCCCGCGGGAATTATCCCCCCCCTTCTCCCAGACCACCCCAGGGGAGCACCGAGGAGCTGCCAGAGGGCTGGGAAACCCTGGCCATGCCCAGGGCTCGGAGTCCCCTCCCGTGCCAGGGAAGTTGTCCTGAGTGATGCACCGGGATGGGCAGCGCTGGGAGAGGAGGAAGGAAAAGCAGGAGGGGAAATGTGGGATAGGACAATCCTGGAGCAGCCACGGGGCCCCCCACGTGGTGCCCGACTCCGAGGGGAGCTCGGGAAGCACTTCCAGCCCCGGGGAAGGGGGGGAATCTGCTGCTCCTTTCCATCCTGCTCGGGAATTCCGGAGCGCTGGGAAGTGACCCAGGGGAAGCACTTCCCTAAAATGCACACCTCGAGAGGGGCTGAGCTCCAGCACCACAGAGCTCCGGGCCGGGATTCTGGGAGCTGGAATCCCACTGCGCTTCCAGCTTCCCGTGGGATTTGTGCGGACTCACCTTGGAAATCCCTGCCCAGGGCTGGGTTTGGCTCCAGGCTGAGCTCTGTCTAAGGGCTCTGCTCAGGGAGAGGAGCATCCCAAGGCGCTACTAAAGACGGAGCTGGAAAAACGGGAAAAGCCGCTGCCTGGAAAAACCATCACTCTGTGGATTTTTGTAAAAACTCGAGGCCACCGAGGTGAGGTGAAAAAAAAATCAGAGAAATCACGGGAGCTACTCGCTGGTTTTGTAGGAATTCAGAGGAGTTTTCACCATCAAGGGGAAAATCCTGATAAAGCAACTAAAAATGCATTAAAACACGAGGTTTGTTTTTTTTTTCCCTTTCAAACACTTTTCCTGGTGCTGTTGTTCCTTACTTTTGGAGTGCCCAGCCTCAAAACAATCCCTGCCACAGCGACACCCGTTCCAACCCAAGGATTCCGGAATGAGAAGCTGATTTTGGGATGGAGCTGGTTCCTTGTCCTCCCCTGGGAATCCCACCAGCAGAGGATAAAACCCAAGGGAGGAGCAGAATTTTCCCCCACCTTTCTGCCAGGTATGGATTCCCCAGGAGCATCGAACCTCGATTAATTAATCATTAAAAAACTGTTTATCCACTGTTTATCCGGGCCCCAAAAATAAAACCTTCCACTTAAAGGGCCCCCCAGCTCGACTGCAGCTTTTATTTACCGGGAGATTTCGATATTAAAACATTCAATTGAAATATTAAACAAGGGCCCCGTGGGCTGCAATCAAATCCCCCCCCTCCCCAATTAATGTCTGATGTTTATTAGAGGAGGGATCCGAGTTGGTTCATTGATTTTAATGCAGCAGAATTTGCATATTTAAATAGCCCCTCACAACCCCAATCAGCTTTGCCAGCACCGCACGCTGGGCACGGGCAATTCCTTGGGAATTCCTGGATTTTTTTTTTTTTTTTTCCAAACTGGCTGCAGCACCCTCTCCCAAAACAAAGATTCCTGTTCAATCCCATATAAATTATTGGATTCACCCTCAAGAGCCATCACAGAGGGAACCGGGATAAGCAGATGCAAAGGCAGCAAAAGGAAAATCCAAATTACTGAGGAATTTTCTTATCCCCCCCATCAATATTCCGATTTTTCCAAGAAGAACTTGAAAATGGAGATTAACTGGAAGGGCTGTTGCTTTGGGGTTAAAGAGATGCTTGTGAGGGCTCTGCTTGCAGTCGCTCCAGGGGGGGTTGGACCTGAATTCTCCCTGAAGTTTCATGGATCTACTTTTTTGTCTGAGGAGTCTCCCCTCAGTCCCTGCTCCAGACGAACCATCCAAGTGCCCTCAGATGCTCCTCAGACCCTTCCCCACCCCATTTCCTTCCCCAGCCCCATTTTTTAGAGGAAAAAACCTCCCCCCACAACGGATAAATCCCTAAATTCCTACTTAGAGAAGGCTTCACTTGACACCACCTGGGATGGGAGAGCACCAGGATGGGACAGAACTCGGCTGTTCCCTCCTTGAACTCTGCCAGAGCTCCAAAAATCCCTGCCCAAACTTCCCTCCCATTCCCAGTTTCTCTTCCTGGGGGCAGAGGGGGCTGCCCAAATCACCAGGACACACAGCAAGTCCCCAGGGAGGGATTTCCCTGCTTGTTTCTGCCTCTCCTCGTGCCCCAGACCCAGACCCTGAGCAGTGCTGGGACTGCCCAGCTCCAGGGGAGCCAAAACTTCCCTGACCCTCAGGAAACCCGGGACATTTCCCTCCTCTGGGGTGTGAAAAGAGAGTTTTAGTGAAGGCACAGAACCGAGTTTGATCCCAGAGCTCCTCCCCAGCCCTTCCTTGGCCCGGGAGCTGCAGCTGCAGGACACAATTCCCCCCCATCCCAGCCCAGCTCCGCGCTGCCAGGACCGGAATTTCCGCCCGTGCCGGGTCCGACGCTCCCCATCCCGCGGCATTCCCTCCCCATCCCGCGGCATTCCCTCCCCATCCCGCGGCATTCCCTCCCCATTCCCGGCTCCTACCTGGCAGGGAAGGTCATGGGTTCCCGCTGGGATCCTGCCGGGGCCGAGAGGCTGAAAGGGACGTGCCTGAGGATCCTGAGGGGAGAGAGAGAGGAGGGTCAGGACACCCCTGGGACAGGCACCCCCTTCCCCCCAAAACACTCATCCCGAGCTCTGGAATCCCCTGGGAAAGAGGGAAGAACCACATCTCAGGATTTAAGGAAAGGAACTGCAAGCCAGGCTCGGGTTTCTCGCTGTGTGTTCCTTCGGGCTTTGCTCCTTCCATCGACGCTCCCAGAGAAAAAACCACCCAGCTGATCCCCCTGGGCTGCCCCAAAGGCCTCCTGGAACCAACATTCCCATCCTCGGGGAGGAAAAAGGATCTCCAAGGCCTGAATTTGTCCCAAGTTTACCTGGAGCCCACCCCTAACTCTTCCAGCAGTTGCTGAGCCCCCTCCCCATTTCTCATTTCTGGGATAACAGCAGCACACATCCACGTGCCCGTGCAGGAAAACCACTCGGAGACGCAATTCCAGGAAGAACCTCGTTGCTTTGAACTTGTCCAAGGAGCCAACAGGCCCCAGACGAGCCTGAATCATTAACTGTACTAATTAATTACCACCAGGCAGCCAACGGGGCGGCGACTGCCCGGTGTCACCCACGTGCAGGGAATGGCACTGGAGGCGTGGGAATGTTGGGATGGGAGGGAAGGGAGGTTTAGAGACACACTGGATGTGCTGCCTAAGCTGAGCCAGAGGTTTGGGTTGGGTTTAGTCCAGAGAGGGGATCCCAGCGATCCATAAACATCTCCAAAGGGTGTCCAGAGGACGGTCCCAGACTCTTCCCAGTGGTAGAACAAGGAGTGATGGCCACAAACCAAAACCACACAAAGCCCCAGCTCAGCACGAGGAGGAACTTCTGTCCATGTGGAATCTCCCTCCCTGGAGACATCCCAGCCCCTCCTGGACGTGCCACCTGCTCCAAGTGACCCTGCCTGGCCAGGGGGGATCTCCAGAGGTCCCTCCCAACCCCATCCATCCCGGAATTCCGTGCCACCTCCCCCAGAATGCAGGTGAACTCAGCTGTCCCCTACTCCTGACCCTATCTGAGGTTTTGTCCCCATTCCCTGCAGCAGCTCCCAGGAAACAGAAAAAAAAAAAGGAGGGGGGTGGAAACAACTCCCTGGAGAAGTTCTCATCCTGCACAGCCCAAAAATCATCCCAGGGCAACATTCCCTGTGTTTGTGGGGCCGTTCCAGCCCTGCTGGCCGGCACTTCCCCTGCCCAACAACAGCCCTTTCATGAGCCCTGTCCCTGCCGAGCGTCCCATCCAACCCTTCCCTCTTCCCTCGAGGAAAACACCCAGGGAAGGAGCCCACGGCCAGAATTCCCAATGGATGTGCCCCCAACCTCCCAAAGTTCCAGAGGGAATTTTCCTGCACCCCAGAGGCAGCTCCCAGTGCTCCTCTCCCTGGAGAGGGCTGGGAAGGGTCACCAGCACATCCTCCCTGTTTTCCTGGTTTAAGCAATCCCAGAAGGGATCCCAAAGGTTTCCCCCCCCAAACTGCTACCAAAGTGTGGATACGGAAAGGGAGCGAATGGATCCGGGTCAGCATTCCAGAGGGCAGGTCTGCCTAATTATAGCTCATCCTATTATCCAATGCTTTTCTAATCAGGAGCCCATTGAAAACCCTCGGTGGGAGCGACTCCAGCGGGGCTGGAAAAGCCCATGGACAGGGAGCAATTCCATGGGCTCCTCCTGCATCCTGGACAGGAACAGATGATTCTCCAGGGACAGAAAGGCACACACAGGCCCCCCCCTTCCCATCCACGGACTGGGTGGTGCCAAGAACCCTGGAAATTGGGAATCCTGGAACTATGGCACTGACAGGGGAACTGGGAATCCTGCACTACAACCACAGGAACTGGAAGTCAGGAGCAGGGAGATGCTGGGGGAAGGGGGAGAAGAGGGGAATGAAAATCCAAATTAAAATTAAAAAAAGAGGGATTCTTCTGCCTGGCAGGGATGGTTTCATGGAGGGGACTGGAAAAAAGGCCCTGGTGGGAAGGGAGGATCCTGCAGGGAGCCCAGCAGGCACCTCCAGCTCAGAGCCTGAGCTTCCCAAGGAGTTTTCCCGGGACCAGCTGGGCAGTTGCTCCCTGTGCCGGGGGTGGGGGGGTCAGCAGGGATCGCTCCTCCCAGGTCATATTCCCGTATTCCCGAGGCTCCATCCGTGCAGGGCAGCACTCCCGGAGCGGAGCGTCCCTGCCGTGGGACTAAAATAGTTTTCCTCCTCCAGGGATCCCGAGGAGGAGCCGTTTAACCCCTTCGGAGCCGCCGCTCCCGCTGACCCACATTCCGGGCCTGGAAGTTTCCACACGGAGCTCCCGGCTCCACGTCCCGTTCCAGCCCTGCCCAGGCCCCCCCTTCCTGCCTCTCCAAGGTGGGAATTGGGAATTTCACGGGCTCGGCTTGCAGCTAAAGCAACCAAGGAAAACACACGGGGATCCTGAGAGAAAGCAGTGCGAGGGATTCCTTTGGAAGCAGCTGCTCAGGGAAGCTGGGGATTGAACAGTTAATCCTTGGAAGCCACAGCTCTTCCAGCAGAAAAGTGCCTGGGATGCAGGGAATTGGAGCTGCAGGAGCCCCTGACTGCAGGTCCTGGGTGTCCAAGGACACTCCATGTCCCCTCCCTGCAGGTCCTGCCCCGGCTCCTCCGACACCCGGGAATCCAAGCCCTCGGAATCCTCTCCCTGCCGCTCATTCCAGAGCCTGCATGTCTCATTTACAGGGATTTGGGGGTTCTCATTCTCATCAAGCAACTTTTAAACCCCCCAAGAAATGAAATGTTCCAGGGATCCAACACCGCCCGGAGCAGGATCAGCTCAGATCCCACCCTGGCACTCCCAAGTTTCCCTTTTCTTCTCTTTCCTTGAAATAATGCTGGAATTTCTACATCAGAACACCAGGGCCCTCGCTGTCACCAGCATTCCTGACTCCCATCATCCAGAAAAACGGTGATCCAGTGAAAATCAGCAGATTTATCCCCAAAAACAGGGGTTTAAAGCATCACACCTTCACACTAAGCCAGGCTTGGGATCCTCCAAATTCTGCACAAACCTCCTCAGACAGCCCAGGGAAGAGAATTTCTGCCCTTTTTGGGCACCTGAGTGACCTGGGGAGTAGAAAATTCCCACTTCCACTCCAGAATTATTCCTTGGCTTCGCTGCCTCGAACAGCTCTGGACACAGAGTTAAAAACTTCCAGGGGCTGGCTGGTCCAAGAGGAGAATTCCAAGCATCAAGCTGAGGGTTTTTAAGCACAGAATCAATGAAATGCTCCAGAAGTCCCAGATTCCTCCCTGCACACCTCCAGGAAGAGCCACTGGCTGGAAGGAAGCCCTGCAGCAGCTACACCAGGGTGCAAACCTCGAGTGGGAAAGCACTTCCCTAGGGATTTAGGGATCCTGATCCATCCTGTGCCACCCACTGGAGCTTCCCCCGATATCCCAAGTGCTGCTCTGGAATTTGTGCCCAAAGATTCCCGAGGAATCTGCCCAGCCACCCCTCAGCCTGAGCCTCTCCCGGTGCCACCTTGGAGGGAGGAGGAAAAAAAAAAAAAAAAAAGCTCCTTTCAGGAGCTCCTTAATCCCAGAGCTCCCCCTGATCGGAGCTGGTGGCAAATCCAAACGGTGACAAATTAAGAGTCTCTCCCGCTGCTTCCCGAATTCCTGTGCCAGGGATAATGCCCAGGGCAGGCCATCGACAGCAGTTATAATTAACACCCTCTGGATCAATGGGAATCCAGGGCTGGAGTGACCCTGCAGGGAGAGGGAATCCAGGGCTGGAGCGACCCTGTAGTTAAGCCAAGGCCTGGCTCCAGAGCAGAGGTTGATCCAGAAGATCAGGCAGCCCCCAAATCCCTGGATCACGACGTGTTTTGGCAACTCCTGAATGGGAACCCAACTTGCTTTTCGCTCCAAATACAACCCAGGCCTTCAAACGGGGTGCAGGTTCCCCAGAAGATCCGTGAGGAATGCAGCTGTTCCTCAAAAACTCCCCGGGACACAGCCCTGAGCAGCTCAGGGCCGGAAAACCGGGAATGATGTGAATAAATGAGCCACAGGGGTTGGGATTCCGGGCAAAGCCAGGCTTGGAGCAGCCCTTGGGGCGGAGCAGTTCTTGGATTCCCCGACAGGATTCCAGCAAGGTGGTTGTTTTCCATTCCCAAAGGGAGAGGAGCACCAAGAGAGCCAAAAGCAAACCCAGAGGGTTGGGATGGGCTTGCAGCTACTCTGGATTTATGGCTATTGATGCTGCTCCTCATCCAGGGCCAAGATCCGCTGGATTCCTGGGAGGGGAAGGAGGATGAAAAGCTCCCATCACCGAGATATTCGTCATCCATGGAATCCTGGGATGGTTTGGGTGGGAAGGGACCTCAAAGCCCACCCAGTGTCACCCCCTGCCACGGGCAGGGACATCTCCCACCATCCCAGGTTGCTCCAGCCTGGCCTGGGACACTTCCAGGGATCCAGGGACAGCCACAGCTTCTCCAGGAATCCTGTGGAAGGGAGGTCACTGCTCATGGAGCATCCCCAGCCTTCCAAGAGCACAATCCACAGGTGGAATGAACTTCTCTGGATGCTCTTCCCAGGATCCTCCCACATCAACACCATCCTATGGAACGTGACGCCAGCACCACACCTGCCACTGGAGAGGTGTCATTCAGTATTTTCCAAGGAAATCCAGGGAATTTTGGGCCCCTGTTGTGGTTGGATCTCTGTGGGCGGCTCGGAGTGTCCAGGGGGGCCAGAAGCACCTGATTCCCTGGGGAATTCCTGAGATCCTATTAAATATGAATGGCTCCAGTTCACACCTCCCCTAATTCTCCCAAGCATTCCCAAGGCTGGGATCACGTGGCTGGAGCAGGGAAGGAGCCCACTGGGCACAGCTGAGGGATGGGCTGCTCCTCACACAGCACCAGGGAAATCATGACAGCACCGGATGGAAGCACCTAAAACCCAGAATTCCAAGGGAAAACGCAACCCAGGGGCTGTCCTGGAGCTTCAGAGGCACCTTCTCCATTTTGGCAGAACTGGAAAGAATTCCCATGTGCCATTTCACACCCCCCCCCACTCCCCAAAAACCACCATCACATCACACTTCCCATCCTGGCCCTCTGTGATCCCTCCAACAGCAGCAGCTTTGCACAAACCCAACGTTTCAACCCCCTCCCCAGCCCAAAAACAGATCTCCCACATTTTCAGCCACCACAGGCCCCGGGAACGCTTGGAGGGGGAAAAACAAAAACCCCACAAGACACCAGACAGTTCATGGTTACTCAGATTGTTAGTGGAAAAAGGCCCAGATTGGAAGCCCAAAAGGAGCAGGGCTTGTGAGGTTTTCATTGTCAGAGGGATTTAAAACCCCACAATTCAGCTTCCCTTTTAATTTTGCAACAAGAGCTCTCAGCACAGGGGTAACTCCAGCTCCCACCTGAGGTCCCTGAGAGGACCAAGGGCTGGATCTACGGACAGGTGTGGGAATAAGGGATCCAAACCCTTCCCCTGCCTTGCACAAACCTCACCAGCACCCCACACCACACCAGCACTGCCTGAACTGGAACCAACTGGAGCCAGAGCGGGTCAGGCTCTGCTCCCAGGGAACAGGACAAGAGGGAACAGCCCCAAGGGGAACTCCAGGTGGGACATCAGGAGGGATTTCCCCATGGAAAGGGTGGTCAGGCAGTGGAAGGGGCTGCCCAGGGAGGTTTGGAGTCCCCAGCCCTGGAGGTGTCCCAGGAAGGCCTGGAGGTGGCACTCAGTGCTCTGGGCTGGGGGACAGGCTGAGGATGGGACACAAGGGGGACTTGGTGATCCTGGAGGCCTTTCCCAACTCCAGTGATGCCAGGATGGCTGGAAGCTGCTCCACACACGACTGTCAGGGGGTAATTACTGCAGAGAGTGGCCTGGCAGCTGGCTTGATTCCAGCACTAACACACTGACACTGCATCACACACCAGCACTGTTGCATCATCGCCCACCGGTGCAGCCCCACGGCTCCCCAGGGCTGCCAGGGACGGGAGCAGCTGCTCCTCTGAGCTTCCACCTGGGAGCAAAGGGAATTACAGTCACCTGCCCGAGTCCTGCCGGGCCCTGAGGCACCACAGAGGTGCAGCTCCCCCTTCCCAGGACACTCAGAGAGGGGGTTGTTCCCTCCAAGCACAGAATTCGGGGCTTCCCTCACCCCTGGGGATGGATCTGCTCCTTTTCCTGGGAGAATCGAGGGGAGCACCAGCCTGTTGCTCCCCCCACAGACCACACGGGAACTGGTGTGAACTGGTGTGAACTGGTGTAAGAGCTGGGAGCTTCTACACCCTACCAGGCTGCCAAAAACCCCGGGGGGGGTCTGTGGCAGGAACACCCTGACAGAGCAGCTCCCAGCCCTGGTCCGGGCGTGCTCTGGGGTGCCAGCCAAGAAAGATCCCAGCCCCAGGATCCCTCCAGGATCCCATTCCCATCTGGAGCCTGGCAATCCAGACCTCCCCAAGGGCGAACCTTGCGGGTCACAATTTGTGAGGTGGCACTGGGGGAGGGAGGGGGACAAACCCCCAGTTCTGCCCCCACCCCACTCGTGGGCTTGGGGGGCCATTGGGGCACCAGGGCAGGATCACCCCACACCCCAGGGGAGCTGCTGGGATTCATTGTCACCAGCTGGGTCACGCTCTCTCCCCACAAAAAATCCTCTTCCATGCACCACACACCCCTTAATTCCTTACTTCCCTCTCTGCCTGGGTCCCTCACCACCTCCACCAGCTCCTGCTCCTCCTCCCTGCCCTCCTCTCCTTCCGCTGGAGCTGCCGGGTCAATAGTTTGTCTGGGAGAGAGAGAGGGAGAGCAGGGCTCCCTCCCGCTGATCCATGGCAGCTTCCAGCCTCCTGGCATGCCTTATTCCCAAAGGCCCCTCTGCTTTCACTTCCTGTGTGACTGCCTCTTCCACCAGCAGCTCCTCTACCTCTGCTTCCAGCTGCTCTCACAGGCAGGAGCGTGAAACACCTGGAGAGGGGAGCTGGGATAGCCGGGAGAGAGGGGGGCTTGGAATTCGACAGTTAATCCATCACCTCTCGGGAGCTCTTGGGCTTACCGGGAAAGCACAGAAACGAACACAAAAAAAAAAAAAAAGGCAAAAAATATCCCCCCCCCAAAAAAAAAAAAAAAAAAAAAAAGAGAAAGTAAAAACCGAAATAAAAATTGGAAAAAAAAAAAAAAAAAAAGAAGCTCGAGGGATGCGCACATCCCGGGCGCCGCGTGCGGGAAGGGGAGATGGAGGAGGTGGTCCCGCGTCCTGCCCTATCCCGCAGATCCCATCCGGGAGGATGGGGGGAGGACGAATCGCTGTGGCCCCCCCCCCCCCCCCCGGGATTTGCGGGGGGGAGGTTGCGGGGGTCGCACCTTGAGTCGCAGGAAGGGGCGGGCGAGGACTCTTATTGTGACACGGGCAGCGAGCACAGCCCGGCCAGGGACACGGCGGGGGCTGCGGGACACGGGGGGGGGGGGGGGGGGCGTGGGGTGCGGGACACATGGAGGATGGGGGGGGGGGGACGGGTATGCGGGGGCAGAGGGATAAGGGGGTGGACTGCCCGCAGAGGATGGGGGGAATGTTTAGTTGGGGTTTTTTTTTAGGGGGGGTTAAGCCCCAGTTGCCCCCCCCCCCCGATGCGGGTCCAGGGGGTTGCGGGTCACGCCTCGAGCCGGCGCCGGGCGGAGACGGAGGAGGAGGAGGAGGAGGAAGAGGAAGCAGCAGGGCGGAAAAGCCTGTAACAACTTTCCGAAACAAACGCCTCGCAGGCGCCGAACAAAAGCCGGTTGGGGACCCCCCGGCGAAGTTCGGGATTCCCACGGGGCAAGGGAGGAGGGTGGGGGGTGAGCACCGGGAGCCTCGGAACCACCCTTTTCCCCCCTCCTCCAGCACACACACAAACCCTTCCACGCCGCCCCGGGAACAGCTCAGCCCCGGCGAGCGGCACTTCGCACTTTTCCCGGCTCCCCGCACCGCCGGAACTTCCCCGGGAGCGCTCCCGCATCCCGGAGCCCGCTGCCTTTCCCCTCTATACCCCTCCCCGCACCCTCCTCCTCCTCCTCCACCCTGTGCCGCCGCTCCCTCCCGGAGACAATAAACCCACCGAGAAGTTTTAATGTGCCAACTCGCCCTCCGCCGAACCTCCCCCGCCGCTCCGGCCGCATCCGCCGCTGCTGCCGCCGTGCCCGCTCCGCTCCGTGCCCGCCTCGCCGGTGCGGGGATATCCCCCCGGTGATCCTTCCTTCCGTCCGTCCTTCCCCCCCCCTCCTCTCCCCGGCTCCGCCGCCGCTCCCCCCGCCCGGTGCCAAATAATGCACTCCTCACACATGGAGTCGCAGCGTCACGGGCGGAGCATGCGCGGGGCAGGGCGGCGGGGGCGGCCCGTGCCGGGGCGGGGGCAGGACACCGGCAGAGCCCCGGGGAGCGGGAGAGGGTGGCGGTGTCGCTGCCGGTGTCGTTGCCCAAGCGGGTGGCGGTGCCGGTCCCGCACACCCTCCCTGTCCCCGTCCCTGTCCCTGTCCCCGTTCCGTGTCCCCCCCCCCCCCCCGGGGCGCGCGCGGGGGGCGCAGGTTTGTGCCGCCGGGCGCCATTGGCCGCGGGGGTCGCGCACGGATGTCACGAGGGCGCCGATTGGCTGCGGGGAGGCGGGCGGCGCGCGCCGCGGGGGCGCGCGGGCCCCCGCCGGGGGCCACGTGGAGCGGCGGCGGAGCCGGGACGGGGAACGGGGCCGGACCGGGACGGGTTGGATCCGTCCGGGCTGCGGCCCTGCCGGTACCGGCCGAGCGACCTCAAAAACCCCTTAAAACCCTCCTTAAAATCCCTTTTAGAATTCCCCCCCAAAGCAGGTGCCGAACCCCCGGGACGGGAGGGATTCCCGGCTCCCAACCATGCCGGGCTGGGGCAGGGAAGGGCCTCTCCCCTCGTGCACGTTCACAGGGGAAGCTCTAGCAGGGTTTGCTCGACCTTAAGTCCAGAACATAAATTATTTTAGGCCGAGTCAACGGCAGGAGGAATTCTGAGCTGTATTACTACTACTACTACTACTACTGTTATTATTATTGCTGCTGATCCCTTTATCATGTGCAGATCTCTGGAGTGGTTTTCCAAACTAACTCCCATTTTCCCCCTCACCCTGCCATTCCTTTGGTCTCTTGCTGTCACCAGCTATAACCTGCCCAAGGAGGGGGGGGAGGATATAGAAATAACCTTTACAAGTTACCAAAAGACCCAAATTGGAGGATTTCTTTACCAGAGCCCCCGTTTTCCCCAGTCTTGGAAGGGGTTTAGTTTTGGGATGGGGGGGTCTTGGCCACCCTGACGACAAGAACTTCATTAAGCCTGACGACACCCCCTTTTCCTTCCCTGGGCACCTTTAATCTGAATATCCTCCTTTTTGGGGCTCTGCACCTTCCAACCAACCCCCTCTATGCAAGCAGGCAGGGTTCTGTTATTCACACCACTGGATCTCAGTCTAAATTAAAGATACTTGAATTAAAACCCAGTTGTTGAGAATTTGAGCGGCTGCTTCTGTCAGCAGGCAGCAACCTTGTTGGGACTCAGGGGGTGATGCAGAGAGTCACAAAATCCCAGGATTGCTGAGGCTGGGAAGGCCCTCCGAGGTCACGGAGTCCACCCTGTGCCCAGAGCACCGAGTGCCACCTCCAGGGCTTCCTTGGGCACCTCCAGGGATGGAAAAGCAAGACCTGGGCCTGGATTAAAGCTGCTCAATTAAGCCCAGGGAAGAGGGAAGGCTGGAATTCTCCAGGGGAAGGTGACATCCCTGGGGTGTGTCACCACGGTGACAGTTCCAGGAGGGCATTCCCTGGAGCCCTGTGGGTGGTTCCCTCCTCCCCACTGCCTTTGTTTGGATCAGTCTTCCTATGGATCCAACCCACAGAGTGTTGGGCCTGGTTTTCCCCTCAGGAATGTGGCACAAGGCCAGGAAACCCCAAAAACGTTCATTCTGTGACCAGGGTTGATGTTCTGGAGCCCCCACTCTCCGGTAAAGCCAAACATCTCATCACCAATTTTCCCGGAGCCACAAAGTCCAACTACGAACATGTTCTTCCAAACGCCAAGTCCATAAATGATATGGATCAAATCCATCTTTCCTGCACGTTTTAATCCCCTAAACACCCCCCAACATAACGCCCACCATGATAGGGGTTCGGCGGCGGCGGCGGGAGCGGAATTTGGGATTGGGATGTGAGGGAAAAAAAAAAGGCCCTGAAAATTCAGGAAAAAAATGAAGGAGGAAGGAGAGAGGAGATGAAGCCTCCCCTTGATGCACATCCCAGCCTGGGTCAGGCAGGAGCAAGAAGCGAAGCTGGAGCCAGGCCTTGGTCACCCTCCTGCGGCCACAGGAGCCGGGGAAGCTGCCAGGGCTGGGGTGATGAACAGGACAAACGAGTTCCTGAGCCCCGGAGAGGGTTTGGCAGAGGCAGGGACGCAGCTCCCGACTGGGTTGATGGTCCAGAGCACCCAGGAAGGGGCAGCTGGGACACCTCCAGAAGCTGCTTCAGGGGCGCTCCCCTCGCTCCCAGAGCTGCAGAGAACAGCAGAGCTCCTTCCCCAGCAGGGATTTCCCCATGGAAAGGGTGCCCAGGCACTGGTAGGGGCTGCCCAGGCAGGTCTGGAGTCCCCAGCCCTGGAGGTGCCCAGGGAAGGATGGAGGTGGCACTCAGTGCTCTGGCTGGGGGACAAGGTGGGTACAGGGGGGATGATCCTGGAGGGCTTTTCCAACCTCAGCAATCCTGGGATTCTGAGATCTTTCACGCTGCTGGGGAGAAGCTTGGGATGAACTGACCACACCCTTCAACAGTTCAAGGAGAGAAGGGGAAACCCCTCGGAAGAGCATTTTGAGATGGCTTGTGCCAGGGATGACAGGAATTCCACAGGCCCCACACCAAGGGATGAGGGACTGGGTTAAGTGTCAGAACCCCATGAGCTGAAAGTGAGGGGAAATGACCCCAAAAGAGAAAGGAATCCTCCCGGGAGGGGGATGGAAGAGGAGGAGGTTGCAGGTGGAGCAGGGAGGCAGCAGGAGCTGCCCTGGGGGTGCCATCCCCCGGCCCTGCCTGCCCTCCTGGTGGCCGGGAGAGGATTTATTGGGAGCTTTGCTGCGCTTCCAGGAGCGCCTCATGGCCTATCGATCGTGCTGGAGGTGGGAGGGGGCAAAGTCCCCCCAGCAGGGCTGGTCCTGAGGGATCTGCCAGAGCCCATCTCAGCACCCTTCTCCAAACCCCAACCCCAACCCCAACCCCAGGGCTCAGATCCCTCCAGGCTCCTGATCCCGGCCCGGGACACACTTGTTGTGCTGGCAAACAGTGAGTCAGAGCCAGGGAGCCATTCCTGGAGGGAATGGCTGTAAACAAGCACCTCTGTCACGTGGCTCATCAGGACCTGACCCTGATTAAAGGGAGAATTAACCAGTTGGACAAAACCACCCCCCCCTCCTCTGCCCCAGAGTTCGTGCACAGTTTGGTTCTGTGAGGTTGGACTGCCCAGGGAGGGCTGAGCTCACAGCTCTGATCACACACACACAGCCCCTGCTCTCCCTGCTGACTGCCCAGATCCCAGGATATTCCCAAGAATCCTTTCCCACCTGAAAAATACTTAAATTATTCTTAAATTATACTTCCTCCATCACGGGGCGTTTTGGTCTTTCCTGCCTCCGAATTATCAGGGATGGGGGGGGGAATATAAATATAAGCTCACCAACTGAGAGCTTTTTGCCACTTGTGGAAGAGAAGGGACCCAAAGCTCTGCTTGGGTTCACCCCGTTTCTCAGAAAAAGAGGAGCAGTTTGGGCTGAAAGGCTTCGTTTCTCAGCATAAAGCAGACCCAGAAGTCCTACAGTGTTGGTGACATCACAATTAAAACTCTGCTCTGTCCCCCTGGCACAGGGGGTGGGGTGTCCATGCTCAGGGATTCCGGGAATTGCACCAAAGATTTGGATTTGAGAGGCCAAATTGTGCTGTTGGGCCAAGCCCAAATTCTGGATATTTTTTTTTTTTTTCAAGTTTTCCAACTGAAAGGCTTCAAACCCCTTTTCCTGCAGGATTGGTGTTTATCTCCAGAGGACCCTGGGAGTGGCAGGAGGTCCTCACTGACTGGGGGTTGTCACTGCTAATTAGCCATCGCCATTAATCAGCTCTGACCAACCCCCAGTGGCCAGACTGGGCCCAGGAAGGCTCAGCTCAGGCCGGGTTTGCTCCCACAGATCCAAACCCCGGGGTCCAGGGGGAGCTGGGAATGCTTTCCACAGGGAAGAGGGTTCAGAGCTGCAGCCTGGGGGGCTCCACCCGGATGGCACAGCTGGGTGTGAGCCATCCCAGGGGTTTGACAGGCAAATCCTGGCTAAAGATCCTTAAGGATGAGGGAACCAAGGGATAAAGAGCCCAGGGAGCAGAACCTGCACTCATTACACGCCCTGCCTGTGGGAAACCTTCTTGCTCCAGCTGAGATGAGAACGGTGCAAGATCCTCCAAAACCCCTGCCCAGTCTTACTCTGGATTATTCCCATTGCTCCAACCCCCTCCCCGTGCCCAAAAACCGAGGATGGTTGTCAGGTTGTCATTTGGAAGTGAATTAGCAGAAAGCAAAGCCCTTCTTACCCCAGAGAGTGGGGCTGAGGTGGGGGATGGACAAAGGCACCGAGCAGGGGGTTAAATTTCAGCCCGTGCTTAATCTCAGCAGACTGATAATCTCCAGGACCAACATCAAGGTCCTGGAGGGAGGGAGGGAGGGAGCCTTGGGAGGGAGGGTTTCCAAAGGAATCAAACGCAGGAATCTCCAAGGGAGAAGAAACGAACTCGGCACAGCTCTGGTTTAAAAGGGACTCCAGCAAAAAGGCAGATATAAAGAGCAAAAAAGCAGGAACTCAGAGCAAAAACCCACAGGGAATGAAATAAAAACTCTCAGGATCCCTCCA
Source organism: Pyrocephalus nanus (assembly GCA_038380795.1). Classification (NCBI taxonomy): domain Eukaryota; kingdom Metazoa; phylum Chordata; class Aves; order Passeriformes; family Tyrannidae; genus Pyrocephalus; species Pyrocephalus nanus. Next base: position 5,074,262 of record CM076287.1, on the reverse strand, counting down.
AAACCGAGGGTTTTCCTCGGGGCTATGGGAGGAACGCCCAGCTGTCCCTGGCTTTTCCAGGGATGGGGATCAGAAGTTGTGTTGCATCCCAGGCTGATCCCATTTACCACATCACCTCCCCCAGGATAACTCATTGGATTGGGATCTGTGCCCTGTCCAGGCCCAGCCAGGACCTGGATTGGGATCTGTGCCCCGTCCTGCCCCTCTCCAGCAGCTCCTTCAAACTTTTATGGGAGAGAAGTTGGGCAGCTCCCCACGAGCCCACCAGGCAAGGCCAAATCCCTAAAGGCCACGGATTCCTCAGGGATGAATTCTCCAGGCCCTGGAATTCCCAAGGACCTGGCTGGGCACTCAGAAGGTGCCAGCAGAGCTCTGAGGTTCCACTGAAGGTTTGGGAAGGCACAGCCAGGTTTTCCCAATCCCAGTGACCCTGACTGCAGGTTGGTGGTGGTTTTGGAAACCTGTTTTCCCGAGGATTATGAGACTCTCTGCCCTGTTTGCCAGAGGCCTTTATGAACACTGTTCCTTCTGGTAATCAGATGTTTACTACCAGCACATAAAAATTAAGGTCTTTTCCCTTAATCCCCTGCTAATTCCAACTCTGGGCCCCTGAAGTTGCCTCTCTTCCCCCAACACTCCATACTAGGTCATTCCATAACCTGCTTTCCTGATCAAAAGCCAGGTTCAGAAATCAGATTCATTTCTAAATTTAGGAAGGATGGGATCACTCATTGCTGGGGGTGATTTTTGGTTTTTTTCTTCCTCCCTCTTCCCCCCCCAGCAGATTTCAAAGGAAAAAAGAATTCCTAAAGCAGCTGCTGCTCCTTGCTTGGAGGACTCAGGACTCCCCTGAGCTCCAAATCCCAGCACTGGGACCCCCCTTCCCAGAATTAATGTGGAGTTTTTAGGGGAAGCCCAAGATTAGGGGGAGTTTCTTCTTCCAAAATAACCTTGCCCTTCACTAGCACTTCCCAAATTCCAGGAGAGGTTTTCCCTGGTGTTTCTGGCAGGAATACAGGCACTGCCCCCCGGGAATGGGAAGAGAGGAGAGAAGGACCTTCAGCTGTGCCAACAGGGAGACTTTGGGAAGTTCTTTTCTAACCTGAAGTCCACCCTGGACAATGAATCCAAATATTCCTACTGGGAAAAAAGGGATCCCAAGGGATGGAAGAATCCCAGGGATGCCACTCAAAGCTGAAGCACCCGTTGTGTTCAGAAGAAGAAGAGGAGGAGGCTGGCCCTTCATCCCTGCCCATGGAACTGAGGATCCCATGGAATTGTGTGGGATCATTGGAGTTGTTTAATAAGTGCAGGGAAAGGACAGCCCAGCCCTTATCATCCCTGGGGGTTTGACATCCTTGGCATTGTATCCCAAGAGGAAGGAAGTTCCTCACTTCCCCAGCTATTCCAGTCGTATAAACCCACTGTGGAGGGGAGGCCGCACTGGGATCCAAAGGGATCCCGGTCTGGGGACACTTTCCTAGAGATCCAAAGTATAACCCCTGGTCACTTATCAGTGATTAGGTGGGGAAATGCTGAAATTGGACAGCTGGGATAAAATCTTAGTGCCTTTGGCCCCGATGCCAAGAGTGTTCCCAGAGGTGAAGCCTTCGGACCCGAGGGTGACAGCACATCCCTGCCCTTGGGATTTGTGCTTTCCATGGATTCTCCCTCCCAACCAGCACTAACTGACTGTGCCAGTCCAGAGCCCCGGCTCGTTAAAAGCAGTAAAGAAGCTGATGAAGGAGATTCTGCACCAATTACAAGCCCTGCCTGCGGAAGATGCTCTTTTTCCAGGAATGTGATTTACGTGGAGATGGGGACAAGACGCTCCAAAACACTGCCAGGGCTTTGGGTTCCTTGAAATATTCAGGGATTCCCTCCCTGACTTCAGGTGAGAAGTCAAGGAGGGGCAGCCACGCAGGGCACCCTGTCCTGCCCTCCACGCTGAATTTTAAGCTTTCTTTCCTCCTCTCCTCTGGCTGGGACAGCTGGAGGGGTTTGGCCAAGATGGTTTTCTCTTCTTGGGTGAAAATGTTTGTTACCCTGCTCTGAAGAAGGGAACTTGTGCAGGAAACCAACCCAACAGGTAGGACTGCTGGGCTCTGCAGGCACCCCCAGCCCACCTGCACCTGAGCTGGGGCAGCTCCAACGCCCTCAGCTTTCCCACCCGGAGCACCAACCACCCTGGAAAGGCTCCTTCCATTCCAGTCCCTGCCCACCCTCCCAGGGAGGAATTCCCAGAGCAGCTGTGGCTGCCCCTGGATCCCTGGAAGGGTCTGAGGCCAGGTTGGAGCCGCCTGGTCTATGGAAGGTGTTCCTGCTCGTGGAACGGGATGAGCCTTGAGGTCCCTTCCAGCCCAAACCATGCTGGGGTTCTGGGAATAAACCTCCAGGCTCCCTGCTGAATTCCCAACGTGCCTCTGGCGAGCTGGGACAGCACACTTTGTTCTCCAGAGCCTCCTCAGATTGAACTGGAAGGGTTGGGGTGGAAAGGGACTGATCCCCCTCGGCCCATCCCGAATTCAGAAACACCCAGATACACCCACAACTGCCAAACCCCCCGCACTGGGGGGATTTTGGGGAGCTTTAAGGAAGTTTAACCCTCCGGTTCTGCCTCTCCCAATGGAACCAGGACCATTAACTCTGGATAGAACTAATCCACAGGCTCCCAGCAGCTTCCAGAGGCAAAGCCAGGGTGGGTTTGGGTACCTTTTGAACCCAAATTTTGTTATCTGCAGTCCCCAGCTCGCTGTTTACAGACAAGTTCCATCCTGCAGGACCCTCTGGAATCGCTCCTGGCAGCAGGAGTGAAGGTGTTTCAAGGGAAGCCAAGTGGGAAAGAGGGAACAGCCTGGAGCACTTTGCCTGCTCCGGGTACTGCCCCTCAGACAGTGGCATTTGGGCACCAGTGGCACAAAAAAAAAGGGAAAAAAAAGGGGAATTTCAGCTCCATCTGTGTGAGAACATCAGCTGATTTTCCCTCTGGAAGATTCAGGCGCTGTTTGGGCAGGGCTGGACTCAGGCTCAGGGAAGATGTGCCATTAAACTCTCGGGAAAGCCTGGAAAGAGGAGTTTTCTGCACCACTGAGACGAGAAAAAAAGTGCCAAATCTACAGCTTGAAAGACAACTGTCCACTAAAAATACAAGTTTTCTCTGGAAAAACTCTGTGCTTGGAAGAGCAATGAAAAATACTGAAGCATTTCACACATTTTCTTGGCATTTGCTGGTGCTTTGTACTCTGCGAGTTCAAATAAATACTTCTACCACTGATTTCTAAGGGTATTTTTCAGAGTTATATTTAAAGTTCTTCCTCAAGCCGAAGCGAGAAGAAAAACTTTCTGAAGTCAGAGCAAAAAAAAAAAAAAAAAAAAAAAAGAGAAGCTTTTCTCTTCCCTTGCACTTATTTTCCCGTCTGGAACTTGGTCCTAAGTGAAAATTTGTGCAGTCAAGTTTCTTCTCAGCACTCAAATTACCAATATTTTACCTCCAGCAATGGCCAGAGTTCACGCACAGCCTCCCTCAAACCTGACTTTCCACCAACCCCCAGCACGAAAACGGGGAGAAAAGCGGGAAAAGACAGAAAGAGGCAGAAAATTAATAATTAATTGGATTTCTCTGAAGCCCTCTAGACACGGTGAGTGAAACCCAGCGGAGCTGGGGGTGAGCAGAAGGTGGCAGACCACAGACAGGATATAACTTTATTTTCAATAGAGCTTGTCTTGCGTACAAACTAAACCCCACCACCACCACCACCACCACCCCAGAGAGAAAACTGCCAGGAAATGAGAAATAAGAACCAAAAAAAAAAAAAAAAAAAAAAAAAGAACATTGCTCGGGGGGCGAAGGGAAAATGGGGTTAAAATGGGGGTGGATGGGGAGAACGAGAACTGTCCCCAAGCCCCGCACCCGGAGCTGGCAGGGCTGGCACCACCCCAACCCCAGCTCAGGCCCGGTTTAGTCCAGCCCACTTCGACCCGGGTTTGTCCCTGCCCACGTGTCCGTCCTGCCTTCCCAGGACCACCCTGGCCAAGCCAGACCCCCGCGATCTGGGGGGGAAGAAGGCAGCCCCCTCAGCTTTCCCAGGTTATCCAGCGGATCCCTGGTTTCTGGGGCAGCCCCCCCCCCAAAATTCCCCCTCTGGTTATCCCAGGGACCGCTGGGTTTTGGGGTGAGACCCCCGAGTTTCCCTGCAGACCCTCAGGTTTACTGCAGCCCCTCAGGTTTTTTTCCAGCAGGTTGTCCCACAGACCCCCGCATTTCGGGGCAGACCCCCCCGGTTTTGCCCCAGACACTCAGGTTTCCCCTCGTTTTTTGGCGCAGTCCCCCCTGGGTTTCCCCGCAGTTTTGGGACAGACAGACCCCCCCCTCCCCCGGTTTTCCTGCAGACCCTCAGGTTTCACTCAGACCCTCGAGTTTTGGGACAGAGGAAGACCCCCGGATTTTGGCACAGCCCCTCGGGGTTTCCCTGCAGACCCTCGGGTCTTGGGACCCTCAGTTTTCGGGGCAGAGCCCTGGATTTCAGGGAAGACCCCCAAGTTTTCCTGCAGACCCTCAGGTTTCGGGGCAGACCCTCAGGTCTCCCTGTGGACCCTCAGGTCTTCCTGCAGACCCTCGGTTTTTTTGGGGACAGAGCCCTGGATTTCAGGGAAGACCCCCAAGTTCTCCTACAGACCCTCAGGTTTCGGGGCAGACCCTCGGGTTTATCGCAAGCCCTCAGGTTTTCCCTGTGGACCCTCAGGATTTCCAGCAGACCCCTCAGCATTTCCAGCAGACCCCTCAGCTTTCGAGACAAGAGCCCCGGATTTTGGGGCAGACCCCCCCAAGTTTCCCTGCAGACCCCCGGGGTTTATCGCAAACCCCTCAGGTCCTCCCTGCGGACCCTCAGCCTTCGGGGCAGCCCTTCGGGGGTTCGCCGCAAAAAAAAAAAACCCTCAGATTTTCCCGCGACCCCCCCAAGCCCCTTTTCAAACTTCGAGGGGCAAACCCTCCAGTTGCGGGACGAACCTCTGGGATTCATTCACCGCAACACCAAACCCCCCCCAACCTTTCCATCCCATCCCTCAGCCGGATGCCAAAAGTTTTCTCCTCCCGCTCTGCCGGCGCTGCCCGCTCCGGGCCGGGGGGACCCCCGGCCGTGCCCCCCGGGCTCGGTGGCCCCGGGCCGTGTCCCGGTGGCCCCGGTGGTGGCCCGTCCCCTCCCCCGCTCCCCTCCCCCGCCCTCCCGAGGCTGTGGCACCAATAATCCGCCTTTGCTGACATGCTCTGGTAGCTGTGCCTATCGGGCAACTCCCAGGATGCACTCCCGCTCCTCCCTGGCACCCCCTCACCCCTCTGCCCACCCTCCCCTCCTACTTCCCAGCCCTTTTCTCTTTCATTTTTTTTTTTTTTTACGGGATTTTTTTTTTTTTTTTTTACGCTCCCCCCCCCTCCCCTCCTCCAGTCCGTCCCCCCCCTCCCCGCCCCGCTCTGTCCCTGCCCCTCACCCCAATATCCCCCCACACCCTTTACTCGTCCCTCAGGGGGTTCCCCCCCTCTCGCCATGTTCCCCCCCCCCCACTCCCCTCACAGCGGTGCCCCCCCCACCCTCACAGCCCCCGCGCCCCCCCCCTCCTTGTGCCCCCCCCCCCCCCCCCCGCTCGCCCCTTCCCCTCAGCCGCTCGCCCCCCGGGCTGGGCAGGGGGTTTGTGTGCGGGTGTCCCCCCCCTGTCCCCGCTCCCCGAGGGGGGTGTCCGGGGGGGTGGGGGGCGCGGGTGTCACTCACTGTCCGGAGCCCCCTCGGAGCCGCCTCCTCCTCCTCCTCAGCGGGGCCCGGCCCGGACTGGGGCCGTGGGGGGAGGGGAGGCGGCTCCCTCAGGTGGCCACTGACAGGAGGGGGGGGGGGCGGGGGGGCTGCGCGCGCAGGGGGACCCGCCCCCCCCTCACCCTCCGCCCCCCCCCGCTCCCCCCCTTCTCTCACCCCCCCCTACCTTCCGACCCTCTCCCCTTCCCCTCCCTCCCCTCCCTCATAACCCCCCCCCTCCGTGAACCCCGACCCCCCCCCCCCCCGTTGCCAGGCAGATTTGGGACACCCTCGCGCCCGGTCACGCCCCCCCCTGCCATTGGCCACGCCCCCCCGCCGGGCCTGGGGCGCTGCGCTGGGTGGGTTTTTTTATCTTTAAACTCGTGACTGACCGGTAAACCGCCCAATCGGAACGGGGCTTGCCCGCCCCTCGGCCAATCAGCGCGCGGAGTCCGCACTCGCCCCGCCCCTGTAGTAAGAGCGAAAGAAGAGGCGTGGTCTCTTTTGATTGACGCGTTTCGAGCTCCGCCCCTCGCGGAGGGAAAGAGGCGAGGCCTCTTTGATTGACGGGCTGTTTAACCAGTGAGCGCCGAGCGGAGAGCAGCGGTGGCCAATAGGAGCGCGGCCCGCGGGGAGGGGGCGTGCCCGGAGGGGCCGGGCCGAGAGCGGCTCCGCCCGCCGGGTCCCCCCGGGCCGGGAACGGCTCCTCCCGGGGCCGGGCCGGGAACGGCTCCTCCCGGGGCCGGGCCGGGAACGGCTCCTCCCGGGGCCGGGCCGGGAACGGCTCCTCCCGGGGCCGGCTGAGGTGATGGCGCTGCCCGCGGGGAGGGGCCGCGGCCGCCCTTATCCGCCCGCGCAGGCCGCGCTGGGGCCGCAGATAGGGGTGGGGGGGGAAGGGGGAGCGGCGGCGGCGGCGGCGGCGGGAGGAAGCGGCGTGGGGGTGGGATGGGATAGGATGGGATGGGATGAGATGGGATGGAGGCGGGGGGGATGCGGCGGGCTCGGGACTCGCAGCAGCTCCGGACAGGGTTTGGGGGTGAGGAGGGGGCAGCCCCGGGACCCGCCGGTGCCGGGGTCGCATCTCCAGCCGGTCCCGGTCCCGGTCCCGCAGCAGCTCCAGGTGCCGGTGCCGGGGCAGGTCGCGGCCCGTCCCCCCGGTGCCGGTTCGGTGACTCAGCCCCGATATGGGTCAGGGTTCCCCGGCCCTTCCCCCGCCCCGGCCGCGCCTCCCCCGGGATGTTCCCGCAGGGATCTTTAACCCTTGGGCTGCGGGGACGAACCCGGCAGGAGCCGAACCCACCCGGCCGAGTCCGCGCGCGGAGCCGGGAACAAAGGAATTAATAAATTAATTTTCCTCGGGAGACTCCCTGAACAGTTGGATTAATAAAAAAAAAAAAAAACCAAAACGTGTGCTGAGCCGCTCCCCCCCGCCCGGCTGTGCCACAGCCCTCGGGATTTGGTATCCAGCGTTTTCAGACACCTGGAAGGGAGGTTGTGCTTAGGAGGGAAAGAAAGAAATCCTATGATCATCAGCGAGCACAAGGGGAGAACGTTTCCCATTTTGCCAAGGCAGGGGAGGCACCAAATCGAGACTTTTGGCAGAACGATCTTCAGTCGCTTGAGCAGCAGGTCTGGAGCTCCCCACACAGTAAAATCCAAGGAAAAATGACTCTGGATGTGGCTCTGGATCTGTCGGGATCAAACTTTGCAGCCACTGGAGTTTGAGGTGTTTCCCGCAGGCCCAGGAGCTGCCGAGATTCCAGAGGGAAGGATAAAGAGGGGAAGGTGCCAACAGCTCAGCTTTGTTCCCCTGAGGAAGGGGGTGCAGATTCCCAGGGGGAGGAGGCAGAGTCAGTGCAGCCCAATCTGATTCCCAGCAAAAAAAACGAGCTGCCCTTTGGGCTGGAATTTTCCTTTTTGGAGCAAAACCTGCTCGGCTTCTCAGATGGAGCTCCAGGGAGGAGCTCAGCAGCTCAGGTGATGCTCTGGGAAGGGAGAGGCAGCAGTTGAGTCTTGTATCTTCAGTTCCTTCCACGTTTTTACTTTCAAAAAGAATTCAGCAGTTTTCTTCTGATTTTTTTTTTTTTTAACTTAAAAACCGACTTTAAAAAGCTGAAAATGTGAAAATTCGGGGATAAAAGTGAGGAAACCTCTCCCACGAAACCAGATCCATTGGTGAAGACCAAACACAGCCCCATCCACAAGTGCAGGGGGAAAGCAGTCGTGTCCTGGACTCACAATTCCTGGTGTCTGATGGATCCACGAAGTCCTGTGTTATCCCAGGCACCTGCTGGCCTTCCAGCAATTCCAAAGCAGTTCCAGCCACGTCCTCCCAGCCCAGGGGAGCATCTCCAAGCAGGAAATCCGGGCTGTGGGCCCAGCAGCCGCCTCCCCCCGGGCCGGACTGAAGGAACTGATTCTACAAAGCGGTAGCAAGAAGTAAAATTTCACTTTATTTAAAAACTCTTCTAATATAGAAAACGAGAGGGGGGGGCCAGGGGGCAGCGGGACGAGGCCTGGCCCCCTCTCCTGGCGGGAGCTGAGCTTTATTTACAGGCAGGAGCAGGGCTGGGAATTCTGTCCTGCTCCTCGGGGCCTACGAACACCCAACGTGCACGGGGACAGGGCCTGGGGACACTCAGGGGACAATTAAATACACTGGGACACACGGGGGGGGCAGGAAAAGGTGCCATTTCAGCCTCTTTTCTCCCCATTTTTCTGCAGAGCCAAAAAAAAAAAAAAACCAAACCAACAACCCCCCCCAGGATTCCCTTCACCCCCATCCCCACCCCGTGGCAGGGACGGGGTTGGAGGGCTCGGGAAGTCCTGACATCCATCCCTCAGTTCCTTTAGTTCACTGGGGAATTTGGGAAAACTGGATAGAATTAGAGGGAGCAGGGGAGCTCAGGCAACTTCAGCCCTCAATTATCAGCCAATCTTTGCTCCTGATGGGTTTTTTTGTTCTTATTTTGTTCTTCTTTTTACTGAATTTCTTCTGAGCTCCCCAACCCCAGACTGGTGCAGGTGCCCTGGGTGGCTGGGCCTCTGCTATTCCTGCTGTAGGGAATGGGATCCAAGAGGAAAACACATCTCCAGACTGCAGTCTCTATACACATATCAGGATTTTTTTTTTTACACTATCTACAACCAGGGATTAGCTGGGTTAAAATTCTTGCTACTCCTTTTAAAAATACCAGAGGGAAAACAAAGAAAAAAAAAAACAAAACACCCCAAAACCTGTACATTTCTCTAAATTACATCTTTAGAAGAATAATTTCTTTTGTGTGTGTGTTTTTTAGAAGCTCATAAAAGACTTCAGGGGTTGTTTGGAGAGAGAGAGAGAGAGAATTAAATGATTGGACAAGAAAGGTTAGAAATTTGTTCAAATCAAGTCAAACAGACCAAAGCACTTTGACAGAGTTATTTTTGTAAACTTTCTAGTTTGCTGTTCAACTTTACACACTGAAAACGAGCAGAACTCCAGCTGAGGGCCTTGTTCTCAGCCCTGGTACATACAAAAGGTACTGGAAAAGCAAAAAAAAAAAAAAAAAAAAAAACTATTAAATAATTTAATATACAAGTGTAGTTAAAAAGCTTCTGTACATTGTCACTGATGTACATCGGACTGGAGAGATAGAAAATCACCGGGTTATGTTCAAATTTACACAGGGTTGGGAATGCCGGGGTGGGAAGAGGGCTCTGGAGCCGAGTCCTGGCACGGAGGGGGGGTTTGTTGGGCTCAAAGCCGAGCCCAGAGCGATCCCAGGTGGATCCTCCTGGTGTTGCAGCACATGGATCCTGCTCCGAGCCCTGAGATCGGGATCAGCCTTTCCCCAAGTCCTTCCTTCCCTCTGGATCACCCCCAAGGACCAGGAGAAGCCACACCGGGAATTGCCCCTGGGAATTTCTGTCCCTCCAGCTCTGGGGGGGGTCCCTGAGCAGCACGAGGAGGTCGGGAATGCACCTTCCCCAACAGGCACTGCTGGACATGTCCCTGCCAGAGGCCTTCCCACAGCCCAGCCCAAACCACAGCTCTCTGGAGTCAGGGGGTTTGGTTTTTTTTAAATCCTGCCTGACAGGAGCAGCTCTTTTCTCTTGGCCAGAATTCCAGGCCCTGGCTGCCCCATCCCTGGAATTGTTTGAGCCCAGCTTGGGGCAGCCTGGTCTAGTGGAAGGTGTCCCTGCCCACGGCAGGGGGGGTGGGAATGGGATGATCCTTAAGGTCCCTTCCTGGGAATCTGCTCCTAAAACTAAAAGCCATTTACTGGGAGCTGAGACCGAAGTCAATCACAGAACATTCTGAGTTGGAAGGGACCCAGGAGGTCCTGACAGACAGGGGAGTGCCCAGAGGCCCTGCCTGGCACTGGATTTGCAAGCCCCTCTTTCCCAGTGGCTCCTCCTTCAGGAGCTCAGGGCACTGCCAGGGAAAAGAAGCATTTAGGGGCTTAAAAACTGAGTTGTTTCAACTCAGTGACCTACAGAGACAGAAAAGGGAGATGCTGCTCCCCAGGCAAGGGAAAGCAGAGCAGTCCATGGGGCATTCCCAAGGTGGGACAGTTCCTGGGGGGTTCTGTCTCCACCAGGGCAGCACTGAGACCCCAAAACTCACCCCAAAGGGCTCCACTGGCCTGGAGCTCCCACGGGAATGCCGTGGGACAGACACACCCCAGGAGCTGGGGCCTCCAAGACCCTGGGTCACACATTTCTATCCTAAATTTTGAGTTTCAACAGCACTGAGGGGTTTCCTTGCAATGCCAGGGACAAGATTCCCTGCCTGCAGCGGCAGCAAGGTCTGGGAACAGGATCTCCAGGGGAGAGGAACCACAAAATCCTGTTCTGGTAACTGGGACAAAACCCCTGTCCCCTGAATGTCCTTCAGAGGGAAAAACTGAAGGGTTTGGATTGCAAAGAAACCACCTCTGTGAGCTGCTGAGAGGGAGAGGGTGGGAACTGGAAAGGGAAAATGACCTCTGGGGGCTGAAATGAGATGGTTTTAAGGTCCCTTCCAACCCATCTGTGACTGAAGACAAGGCCTGAGGGGGTCAGCTCTCTGACAGAATCACTGAAGGCCCTACATGCTGCTCTGCCCTCCCCTTTTGGAGCTGGGAGATGAATATCCAGAGCTACCAACAGAGAGAAACACCTTTATTCAACCCCAGGAACCTCCCCAGGCACTGCTGGGTCCTGGCAAAACCTGGAATCAGCTCCTGCCAGTTCTCTGCAGGCCCAGCCTGTGCCCTGCTCTGAGGCTGCAGAGGCAACAGCAAGGGAGAACTCACAGCTGGAGGGTCCAGAAAACTGAGCTAGAACGGGAAAACTAACCTGGAAACTGGGCAATTTTGCCCAGGGCAAGACTGTAGCTCTGTCCTAAGCCTCTGGCTTATGTTGGGTCTGGGTTTAACCAGCTGGGTTAACCCTTTGTAAGTCCTTAAGGCACAGGTGCCTTCACTGCCAGGCTGCAGCAAAGATGCAAAAGGCTGTTTTTTTGTCCCCCCCTCCTGAAGGGATCAAAGAGCAGGAGAGGAACGTTCCTGCTTCCATATAAAACCCACCAAGCCACGGAGAGAGCTGTGGTTCTGGGCCAGGGAGAGGGAAGGGAGGCCCTCACAGGGACACGGTGGTGGCTCTTTGTCCCAGTCCAGGCCAATCCAGGACGTGGGACCTGCCCTGGGACACCCAAACCCTGCCCCCTCAGCCCCTCAAACAGCACAGAAAACCAGGAGGATCCCCCTCAGGAACTGGGCTGGGCCCCACAAATCCACCACCACCATTTCACCCCCCCAGCATCCCCACGGAGGGCACAGCAGGATCCACTCCAGGAGCGGATCCAACGGGAACCCCACCGAGTCCTCTTCGCTTCCTGGGAGCTCTTTCACCAGGAGGAGTCGGGACAAAGGTAAAGGAAAACGAGTCCTCGGGGCTGAGCCCTCAATCCTCAGCCAGAGGGAAGCAGATCAGACCAGCAGCAGCTCTGTGCACACACCTGGGTATTCCCACCGGGAAGAGAGCAGCTCCAGCTGCCCTTCCCACCAAGGCTCCTCCTCGTCCTTCTGCCACCTCTCTCCTAACAAGGCCTCGCTGCCAGAGGGAATCTGCTGCCTTTTTCGTGGGAGAAAAGGAGTTTGCATGGATTATTTTTTTTGTTTCGTTTTCTCCTTTTTTTTTTTTGTTTTGTTTTGTTTGTTTGTTTGTTTTTTTGTTTTGTTTTTGGCTTGGTTTGGTTTAAGTTTTGTCCTGATAGTTACTGTGTTTCACAGGAGACTGGCCAGGCTGGTGGTGGGGCCGTTCTGGGCCTGGAACTGGACGGGGGGGGGTCCATCTGTCCACTGCAAGAGAACAGACACCATTCCAGGACACATTCCCAGGAAATCCTCCCCCTGGGAGAAAAGCAGGGCCGGCCTCACAGACCCTCCCTGCCTCCAGGGGATCCCCCAGCTCACCCCCACATCCCTGGTGTTTTTTTGGGGAGCCCCCCCCACCCACACCCCCAGCATTCCGGACCCAGGGGAAGCAATTCCTGCTCTTCCAGGGGCAAATCCAACCCCTAAACACGGGAAAGCACGAGCAGGGACCCACCTGGAAGTGCCAGAGGCCTCCAGGGCAAGGCAAGGGGTGCTCATTCCGTGACTTATTTCCCTCTCACCTCAGCCAAAATCCTCCTAAATTATTTATTTCTTATTCCTTTCCCCCCACCCACTCTGGGTTTTTAAAGCAGCAAAAGCCAGCAAGGACATCCCTGTGCCTGGCTCAGGGTGGAGGGATGGGGGCACCTGGCTCTGGGATCCCCCCAAAATCGCAGCTCACAAATCCCAACCAACCCCCAAAACCCTCAGGGACCCCTCTGTGAGCAAAGCCAGCAAACAGCACCTCCCTGTTGGCCTTTCCCATCTCCCTTTTCCTCCCCAAAAGATGTCCAATTCCTCCCATCTCACATTCCCAGCTGGATGTTGTCTCAGTTATCCCAGAACCTTCTGCTCTTGCTGAGCTGCAGCTCAGGGAACTGATCCTACATTCCTAAAACTGTGTTAAAATGGCTCTGACGGGAAAAACAGCGATGTTTGCGCTACAGATAAATAAGATATTTATGGATAAATGGGGAAAAAAAACCCCAAAACACTTGGGAATGCTGAAGTGCCGGTGAAAACTGCCCTTTGAGCTGTGCCCAGCAAAGCATTCCCAGGACAGGGCAGACTGGGTGGTCCAAACCCTCCAGTGAAACCTGGGAGTGGTTGAGTTTATCTCCAAACCAACAGCTGCCACCCAAAACAAGAGGCCACCCCACCAGTGGCCACTGGATCACATCAAATGGCCACAAAAAGCCTTTTAAAACAAACAAACAAAAAAAAAAAATAAGCAGAGGTGTGGCAAGAAAACACTCGTAAGGAGCAAAGCCCAAAGCCACCAAGCAACCTTTACACAAAAATTAACAAGCTGGGTCACTTTGCCTGCTGTCAACCAACCAACCCTGATAAAAAACAGGTTAAATTTGTCCCTTTTCCAGCGGGGATCTGGCTGGGTTTGGGGAGCCCAGGGCTGGTGCCTCACCGTGATCAGGTTGTGCTCAGGGAGGCTGCAGGCCTCGATGTGGTCCTGCAGCAGCTGCTGGGAGAAGTTCTGGTGCATCTGAGCCGCCTCGTGAGCGTCCATGGCGTTCCCACAGGCCTTGTTGAGGTCTGGAAGGCACCAGGGGAAAATAAAAAACAACCCCAAAAACACTGCTTTGCACCCCAATCCCAAGTGAGCAGCTCCCTTTATCCATAAAAAAAAAACCAACCCTGATCCCTGTGTTGGATGGGGAATCATTTCAACACCGAGGTCAGACCAAAAACCTCCTGAAGGAACCCCAACCCTTCCCTTTTCCAGCTGGATTTGCTGCTGTTTCAGTTCCCAGCCGTTCAAAGGGAACATCAAAGCAGCTCCAGGAGGAGGAAGGAAACTCCTCACGCCACTGAAAACCCCCCTGAGCAGCCTGGGCTGGGATTTTTGGCTTTCCAGCCCCATCTAGTGGGGCCAGGATGGACCCAACAGTTCCACCACGAGCTGTTTGTGGGGAATCCTGGAATGGGCTGGGCTGGAAGGGCTGTTAAAGCTGATCCCTGCCCTGGGCAGGGACACCTTCCACTGGATCAGGCTGCTCCAACCTGGGCTTGGGCACTTCCAGCCACAGCTGCTCTGGGAAACCCATCCCAGGACCTCCCCACCCTCACTGGGAGGAATTCCTTCCCAAAATCCCACCTAAATTTTAATCTGAAGCCATTCCCTGTGTCCTGTCCCCCCATCCCTTGTCCCCAGTCCCTCTCCAGCTCTCCTGGAGCCCCTTCAGGCCCTGCAAGGTGCACTCAGGTTTCCCTGGAGCCTTCTCTTCTCCAGGTGAACCCCCCCAGTTCCCCCAGCCGAGCTCCCCTTCCATCTCTGGGCATTCCCAACATCCCCACCCTCCCTGTGCCCCTTTATTCCAGGAAAGCCCCTTTTTTCCTCACCTCTGAGCAGGGCTGAGGACCAGAGCTGCACAGACATGTCTGGGATCTTGCTGGCCAACTGCATGGCTGGGACCACCATGTTGTTGCTTTCCTGTGTGGGGAGAGCAGAGGGCAGAGCAAACAAAATAAAACTGCATTTTTGGGGTTTGGGTTTTTATCTTTCACCCCCTGCAAACAACACAGGTGTCAAATCTGGGGTGAAATATTTGGCTCCTCCAAGTTGTGCCCTGTTCTCTCACTCACAGGTGGGAGGGCTGGATGGGATAACCCCTCCCCAGATTTATCCTGGAGCTGGAATTTGCCCCATTCCTGGGAATTCCAGTGCAACACAGCAGAAATATTCCCTGTGCTCTGGCACAACAGTGAGAATTGAGGATTGTATCCACAATTCCTCCCTGAAAATCCACTGGAATGATGCCACCTGTCCCTTTTCAGCCCCCTTTTCCTCAGGCATTACAGAAGAAACACTTCTGGATTGAAGTTATTAAACATGCAAATCACAGATCCAAGGCTACTTTTTGTGGGACAATATATATTTAAAAAAAAAAAATCAGATTTGCTTCCCAGAAGGCCCTGAGTTCCTCTGGGAGATGCCAAGTGCCACGTTCCCAGGCACAGGGAGGGAGGGAGGCCTTACCCTGTGGTTCCCCAGCACGTAGAAGATGTGCCCCAGGAGCACCAGGGAACAGGCTGTCAGGCGGTTCAGGTCCTCTGCATTGGACATCTTCAGGGTCTCCCTCAGGAACCGCCTGGAGAACGGGGCAGAAGAGGGGCTTTAACAACGTCCCTTCCCTTCCAGCGGAGGAAAATCATAATTAAAAGCCAAATCAAGGCCTGAATTAACTGGAGTGGGGGATGAATGTGCTGCAGGTGATCTTAAACAAAGCTCTGAACTCCCAGAGCTCAGCTTGGGAAAAAAAAAAAAGGCTGTGACAAAGCTCCCTCCTTTGGAAAACTGCACCAAGGAAACAAGATTCCAAAGGATTCCACAGGGCAGGGCCCAAACCCAACAAGCTGACTGCTGTTGCCCCCCTAAATAAAGCAGGAGGCTGGAGAAACCCGCAGAGAGGAGAGGCAGAAAATTCTGATCTCCCAAAAATCCAGATTAATTCCTCCTTCCCCCCACCTTCCCCACATTCCAAGGGATCTGCACTCACTTTGCCTCGTTGTATCTTCCCTGGAAGAAGGAGAAGAGCCCTCGGATGTAAAAAGCTGCTGCTCGGAGACAGTGGGAGCTACGGATAAAAGCACAGGTTGGGATCTCAGCACGGGGCAGGGGCTGGGGAATCACACACAGATTGCTGGGAATTCCCAAAATAAACAATAAAAAAAAAAAAAATCCCAGCTTCTCCAAATCATTGTTGTACTTAAGGTCAGGACTTCTGCCACAAATCCAGCCCTTCCCGGCCCCAGAGCTGCTGGAACTCTCACCTCACGGGGAAATTGTGGTCTGGATTTATCCTCTCCAGCAGGCTGTAAAGCTGCAGAGAGGGAGAGGAGAGGAAACAATCAGCACCTCTCACAGGCACAGCCCGACAGGAAGTGCTTTATTTTTTTTTTTTAAGTGTAAGTCATACCCAAAGAGTGCAAAATCATCCCAAACACACCCGAACTCCCCTCCCTCTGGTGGCACCAGACACTCCAACACCGTGAGTTTTCCTGCCTGTTTTGATCCCAAAAATCAGGTTTTAGATAAAACATCCTTTCTCAGGCTTCAGGGGATCTCCTAGACAACAATTTTATTCCCTGGGGAAGCTCGTGGCTGTTGTGTCCGGGGGAGAAATACGGGATTTGTGGGGGAAATCTGGGGACTGAAACAGCTTTGGGGTGAAGCAAAACGAGCCCCAACACCTGCAGGTTTTGTGGCTGTTCAGTCACTCATGGAACCACCAAAACCCCGGGGAGGATGGAAAGGGAAGCCAAGAGGCTGGGCAGGTGAAGATGGGAGCACAGCCATGAATTGTGGGGATGATCCAGAACGTTCTGACCCAGAACACTCTGATCCAGCTGATCCCTCCCTAACAAGGCTCTGACCACAAGGACGCCCAGGGAAAAGCAGAATTCCAAGCCCAGGAGGTGTTTTCCCTGCAGGGAAGGGGGATTTGGGGCCCTTTTACCTCCTGGTGCCTGTTGCCCTCCCGGATGTAGACGCTGGCCAGGTTTGTCACGATGAATGCCCAGAGCTCCTGGTGTGTGGTGAGCTGGAAGGCACAGACCAACAGCAGCACAGTCACAGATTCCAGAGCCTCCCCCATCCCAAAAAAAACCCCCACCTTTCACACCTGAGATTGTGATGTTATAAAATCCCCCAGAAAAAAAAAATGAACCAAGCAGTGAAATAAATAAAGATCATTTCCAGGTTTCCCTTCCCACCTCAGCTGTTCCCACACAATTCCAACAGCCCCCACTTCCACGGGGAAGGCTGGAAACAAAAGTCTCACCCTCAGGGCTGTAGTGAATTGTGCTTCTGCATTGTCCATGCAGTTAACAGAGATGCAGTAGAGGCCCTGCAGGAGAAGAAATGCAAATTGTGGTCACTCAGAGCAAAGAAAGGCACCCCCAAACCCACAGAAATCCTGGGATATCTGGCAGGGAAAAGTAACCAACGAGCCTTGGGTTTGCCTGGCTCTGGGAAAAACAAGGAATTCTTACAAAAAACGCTTTAAAATGAGTTTGTTCACGTAAAAACACGCTCCATTTAGCTAAGAAAACCACCTTAAATGTCACATAATACCCAAAATTCCCTACACAGCAATTCCCACAACAAACCCTCTCCAGCTGTTTTCCACCTCCTGCATTCACCTTGCTCACCACTCGTGACCCCAAATCCTTCCCTGTGAGGCTGGGGAGGGCCTGGCACAGGTTTTCCAGAAAACCTGTGGATTCCCCACGCCTGGAAGTGCCCAAGGCCAGGCTGGAGCAACCCAGGACAGCGGGAGGTGCCCCTGCCATGGGATGGGATTTAAGGTCATTCCAACCCAAACCATTCCAGGATTCTCCAACATTTATTTCCAGAGGGGTTTTAATCCTCTGACAGGGGGAAGTCAAATCAGGGGTGGGTCCCCCACAGCAAAGGATTCCTGTTCCTCCACTCCCAGCCCATCCTGGGCTCCTGGGGATGAGCAGGGCGGGATTTGGGGCTCCAGGGCTGATTCCAGGCACTCACCAGGAGCGTGTGGAGCTGGGCAGCGTGGTTGGAGAAGAGCCTGGGTGACTGCTGGCACAGCTGGCACACCTGGGAGATCTGGCACAGACACAAACAACCACGTGTCAGGACTCTGTCCCTCCACTTTATGCTCCACGTCCATCTCCTCCCACCCCACTGTCTCAGTGGTTGCTTCCAGGATCCCAAACGACGCTCCTGGGTAAAAGCTGGGGGCTGGATGTGCCTCCAGCCCAGGGACAGGCACTGCCCCACACTCTTTTGGAATGCTTTGCTCCAGCAGCTCCACCCAGCCTGGAAACCAAGCCACACATCCCCCCTGGCAGGCTCTAAACCTGAGAGCCCCCACAAAAACCGGGATAAAGCGCTCCAGGGAACGGGCTTGGCACTGGTTCTGAATCTCCCTGCCTGGGATGATGCTTTCAAGGCTGTTCCTGCCCCCATCCCCATCCAGGGGGTGCTGGAATCCCGGGCCATCCTCACCTCCTGCAGGGCCGTGGCTTTGTGCCCCGTGACCAGCCGGCACATGATGATGTGCTCCAACAAAATAACTTGGAATGAGGACAGGATAGGGCTGCAGTCCAGCACTGGAGAGGGGGGACAAGGACCACAGCAAGTGAAGTTACCTCAGGAATTCACAACCCCATTCACTTGAGTTACCACAAAACCCCCCCAAGACTCGATATTTTAAGAGTAACAATATTAATATTATTATTATTATTAATAATAATAAACAAACTACTAATTTTTGTATTCAGAGCAATCACCCAAGACAATAACAGTGGAAATAGTGGAAACAAAGAGTGGAAATAGTGGGAACAAACAGTGGGAACAGTGGAATAGTTGTTGTTATTAGTAGTAGTATTTCTGTATTTAAAGCAACCACCCAGCCTTAAAACAGAACAAAAGTCTTAGCCTGGTCTTTGACCAGAGAGCCAAACAAGGCTGTGCTTGGCTTAAACCAGCAACAAATGCTGGAGTTGTGCAGCCCCAGCTGAATTCCAAGCCTCCTCCTTACTTTTGAGCTTCTCCAGCTGCATGAGGGCTTTGTCCGTGTACTTCTGGGCCTTCTCCAGGTACCCTGCCTGCATGGAATGCATCACTGTCACCTGCAGGAGACACAGCACGGCTCACTCAGCCTGCCCAGCAGCCTGGGCACGGGCTGGCAGGGAATTCCCACACAAGCTGGGGGTGTCCCAGTCCCTGGGAGTGTCCAAGGGCAGGCTGGAGCCAACTGGGATAGCAGGGGGTGGGAATGGACGGGCTTTAAGGTCCTTCCGACCCAAACCGTTTCCAGGGTCGCCTTTAAAAATCCTCTGGGCAAAGAGGGAAGGGCTGGGGGTCCCCACAGGGTCTGGGGGTCCCCACAAGGTCTGGGGGTCCCCACAAGGTCTGGGGGTCCCCACAAGGTCTGGGGGTCCCCACAAGGTCTGGGGGTCCCCACAGCTCCTCAGCTCCCAACTTTTCAGCTTGCTCCTGACAGCATTCCGGCCTTGGATCAAGAAGCGGAACTGGCCCCAGTTCCAGGGGCTCGGGGTCCAATTGGGGTAACACTGGTAAAAATCAGCCAAGGTGGCTCCTCTTTGCACCAATCAATCCGCTTTTGGGGTGCATCTTAAGAGAGTTCAGTTTTAGTTTTTGGGTTTCTCTCCCCTCTTTTCACACACAGATGACCCCAGGGGTGCCGTGGCGCAGCTCCTCGTTTCCCACCCGGCCCCTGGCTACTTAATTAGCAGCTAATAAGCAACCAAAGGCTCTCACCAGGTAGACCAGCACACACATGTGCTCCTTGGGCAGCCAGTGGAAGAGGTCAGCGGGGTTGCTGGGCAGGATCTCATCGTCATGCAGCGTGGAGATGGTCTGGATGCACTGCTGGAGCTGCTTCAGGCAGGGCTTGACGCTCTTCACCTGGCAGGGACCACATTCCAGCTGAGCCATTCCAGGGGCTGGGAGGGCTGGGAAAGCCTCCCAGCCAACAAACAACCCCCCAACACAGCCAGGGGATCAGTTCATGCCCAAAGCCTAACAGGGACTGTTTCAGGCCTGCTGCAGGATCGACAACACTCTGGACAATTCCTGCTTGAAAATATGATCAGAATGTCTCCCAAAGTTACACAAAAAAAACCCTTTCTGTTATTTTTTGGTTGGTGGTTGTTGCCCCCAGCGGCACCACACGGAAGCAAGAGAGGCCAAAGACATAAAAACATCCCTTGAGGAAGAAATCCGAGTCGTTTTCCCCCCTCATTTCACCTGGGACAAAAACCTCCAGAAATTCAGTTTCCTCCACACAATAAAAAAAAAAAAAACCCAAAAAGGTGTTTCTGGAGGCTCCCTGGGAGCTCCCCCCCTACCTGCCCAGCGTCCAGGTAGTGTGTGACCTGCAGCACCAGGAAGAAGACGCGCAGGGATTCCTTCTGGATGGGGTTCCCCTGCCAGTTCTCCACGATCTGCCCGCACAGGGTCAGCAGGGGGTGAACCTCCTGCAGCTTCCGCTCCATCAGGAGCAGCTGAAATCCCAAAGGGAGTGGGGGAGAAAAAAAAAACAGTCATTAATTCTGTGTTAAGACAGTTGAAACACTCAGAGAGCCACAGCAGAGCCCACTGGGAGCAACTGGGATGGATTTCCCAGAGCGGCTGTGGCTGCCCCATCCCTGGAATTTTCCAAGGCCGGGTTGGATGGGGCTTGGAGCAACCTGGGATGGTGGAAGGTGGCACTGGATGGGATTTAAGGCCCTTCCAACCCAAACCACTCCAGGATTCTCGCTCCAGCCACACTGATTTATTCACCTCACTGCAAGATTCCCACAGCCAGACCCTCCCTCCCTCCCTCCAGTGACAGTTTGCAATTACCCTTTTACAATTTCCAATTATCCCTTTTTACAACTTCCAATTATCCCTTTCCCCTCCAGAAAATCGGGTCACAACTGAGAAGGGAAAAAAAAAACCCCAAACCCTCAAACCTATTCCCAAGGATCTCACACAAATCCTGCAGACCCAAAGCTTATCCCAAATATATGGCAAACAAGAAAATATAAAACACAAAAAACCCACAGAAAACAACTTAAAAATCAGTTTATGGCCAGGCATTTACTCTGGAACTTGCAATTAACGAGTGAAGAGTTTATTTAAAAGGAAGATCCAACTCACCATCCCCTTGCTGAGCAGGAACAGTGCTCTGAAATGAAACAAAATCAGGTCATGATCCAAAAGGGGTTACTCAAATCACAATTTTTTATAAAAAAAAAAATAAAAAAAGTTAAAAATAAGGATTTGCCTTTCTCCCCCTCGAAGAGCAGAAGGAAAAGAGAATGAAGGGACCTGCCACAGGAAACCCATTTAAAAGCTGTGTGGAGCTGGTCAATCAGAGCTGCAGGAATCGAAATTCCAGCCCTAGGTTTGGATCCAGGCTTGGGACAGTTCCAGCCACAAGAGTTTCTGAGGTCAAACCAGGGAAAATTCAGTTTAAAAAACCCTTCCAGAGCCTTTAGAGGACGTGGTTGGGTTTAACAGCTTTAATGGGGTGCTGGAAGGTGTCCCTGGGAGGGTGGAACTGGATGATCTCTAAGGCCCCTCCGACCCCCTCAGCAATGGGATTTCTGGGTGGGGTTCAGAGGCAAACCAACATAACCTTTAAACCAAAATAGAACAGCCCTAAATAAAAAGGGATGGGGGGGGGGAAATCCATAATATTTTCCCCGGGGAGGGAAGGGACCCCTGGGATCTCACCTGGTGTACTCGGAGCCCACCACCCTGGCGTACTCTGCTCCCACCCCCAGCAGGTCACACGCTGACACCAAGTCCTTCTCCAGGGTGTGGAGTTGCTAAAATGACCAAAAACAAAAAAAGGACACAAAAAGTGAGTGTTTTCTCCATGGAACCAATTAACAAGTTTTCCAAGGGAAGACCATGGATTGTCCTATTAGAATAACTGGAACAGAGCCTTTTCCAGCTGGAATAGCAGAGCAGCCTCCACTCTGTGTGGTTTGAGATCAGCAGGAAGGGGGGAAAGGAAAGCACAGGGCATTTAGGACAGGCTAAAAAGCTCCCACCCAACATGCTGGATCACCCAGGAAAACCAGCACTTTAGGAGCAGCTGAGGACTGGGACAAACACCCAACACTGCCAATCCCAGGTTTATTTGCACCAGTTTATCCCCAGAATTCCTAGGCCTGACCTGTAGCAGCTGAAGCTCATTTAATACATACCTTATCTTTGTGCTTCTATATTATATACATTCATATGTTTATTTTTATAATTTATGCTTAAATGAAAGTAAAATACATATAAAATCAACTTTAATATAGAATCAGCTTTATATTTACATAAAGTACAACAAACAGTTAAAATACCCCAAGAACCCCTCACCCTGGCAAACCCCAATTCCAGCAGCATTTCAGGCAATTTCCTGCAAGCCACAAAATGCCTTTTTTTTTTTTTTTTTTTCCTTTTTTTCCCCCACTCCACCTCTGGAACTGCACGTTCCCAGTTCCCATGGGATGATCCCTGCTGCTTCCCTCCCCCCCTGCCTCCATCCAGCCCAATCAAACCACGGATTCCTCTTTCCCCTCCCTATTAACCCAGGGCTGAGGGGGGTGGAAAGGGCATCCCAGGGCTCTTCCCAACCCTTTTCCCTGCTGTAGGGACGGGGATCACTTACTGCCAGCTGGAAGAGCAGGCGGCAGTGCCAGTAGGGAGTCTGCTGGGAGATCTGGATGGCCTTGCGCAGCAGCGGCTTCGCCGTGTCCACGGAATTCTGCAACACAAAGCCGGGACACCGGGAATTTGGGAATCCCCCACCCATCACAACGAGCCTGAAACCAGCCCCACGGCCTGCTGGGTCGTGGAGACAGGGAATTTCAAGGCATGGGAAGCAGCAAAAGCAAGAGGGGAGGTGCTGGAAAAGGATTCCCGGTGGCTGCCCCATTCCTGGGAGCGTCCCAGGCCAGGCTGGAGCCACCTGGGAAGCGTCCCCAGGGCAGGGGGTGGCAGTGGGTGGCCATTCCATGGTTCTAAACCCCTCAGGAAAACCCTCTTACTCCCCCCATCCCACCCCCAAAACCAGCCTTTGCAAAGGAACACCCTGGCCAAGGAAAACTCCCTTTGGAAAACCCACGTTGCGATTCCAGCAGGGGCTTCCAGGATAAACGAAAGAGACAATAAAAAGCTTTTCATGCCTTTTTTTTTTTTTAAACTTATTAACTTAATATTTTACACCACAACTCTAAAAATCCCACAAAAACCGCCCTGTTGATGGGAATCAGCTGCTCCAGGGCCTGAAAGAAAGGCCCCACTCACCTCCTGGCAGTACAGCTCCGACAGCAAACTGGCTGCCTCGAACTTCACGTCCTCAAACTGCGGGATCTGGCACCAGAGTTAAGGGACAATGGGCACTGGGTGGTGAACAGCCCCAGCCTGGCCTCCTAAAGCCCTTAAACCCCTCAGGACAGCTGGGATGAGATGGGCTTGGACATCCCTTTCTATGCCAAACCATCCTGGGGTTCAGTGCAGGAGGCCCCCAGTGATGTACTACATTAAAAATAGGTTTAAAACAGATTAAAAGAACCAGTTAACCCCCCACCCCAGGCCCTTGGGGGCGTTTACGGAGTTTCCACAGAGGTGTTTTGTGCTCAGCGCCTGTAATGGACAATTAATTCTCTCTTTGAACACCTCGAGGCTCTTTGGGAGGGGAGAAGAGGCAAAACCCGGGAAAGCAGAGGGAATTTTTCAGCTCTTCCCACCGGTCCATCCGCTCCCTGGATGTGCTCCCACCCAACAGAGGGGCCCAGGCAGGAGAAGCAGCAGCGCTGTGCCAGGAAAAGGATACCTGCTGGGATATCAGCCACTGCAAGGGAACACAGGGGGTTAGTCCGGGACCAGCACCCACCGGGACCCCCCTCCCTCGCCCCCTCCACCCCACTCACCGCCTTCTCCAGGTGCCCGCGGGCCTGGTCGCCGTTGCGGGTGTGGTGGTAGAGGACGGAGCCGAGCTGGAGGTGCGTGCGGGCCTCCATCCTGGCGGGGGGCTTGCGGGGCAGCACGGCCTGCAGGCAGTGCACGCAGAGCCGCACCTTGGGCGGGCTGGACGTGCGGAAATGCTCGGCCAGGCCCAGCAGCGCCAGGTACCACGACTCGCCCGCGGCCGCGCCGCCCCCCTGCCCCGACCCCGCCGCGGGCCCGGCCGCGCCGCCGCCGCCCCCGCCCGCGCCGCCACCGCCCCCGGCGCCACCCGCGGCTCCCGCGGCGTCCCCGGAGCCCGCCCCGCCGCCTCCCGCCGGCTGCGGCGGCTGCTGAGGCGGCGGCGGCTGCTGAGGGGCCGCCGCGCCCGCCGCCACCGCCGCCATCTTGGGGCCGCCGACAACACGGGCGGGGGCCGCGGGGCACGGCGGGAGTTGTGGTTCGAGCGCGGAGGGTCATGGGAGTTGTAGTCCCGCGCTCCGAGAGAGGGGGTCGGGCCTGTTCCGCTCCCCCCCCCCCCCTTTAAAAGTTCTCTTTCCTTTAAAATTGTGTTTTAAAATAGCTTTTAGGATGTCTCCAAAATGTCTTTTTAAAATGTCTGTGTTCTGTTATATATTATAAAATACATAATACATGAGTTATATAAAATATGATCTATAACATATAATACATATAAAATGTGACACATAATATGTAACGTTTCTCTGTCACATTTTTACTGTGGCGCCTTAACGCTGATTTAGCAAAACTTAAAATTCCCCCACATTTTCCCAAATTTCCCCCCAGACGCCTCGCGCCGGCCGCACCGCTCCGCGGGCGATTAATTAGCCAATTAACCACCGAACTTAATTAAATAACTCCCTCAGCACAGCGCCCACCCCTCCCCTCTGGCGGGACTACAACTCCCAGCAGCCTTTGCGGCCGCGCGGCCCTCCGGGCGCGGCGCGCGGGGCACGCTGGGAAGGGGACTCCAAAATGGACAACCACCGGGATGCTCCAGGTACGGCCCGGCCCGGCCCGGCCCCGCCGCTCCCCTCCCCTCCTTCCTGCCTCCCTCCCGGCGCTCCGGGAGCCGCGCGTGGCTGCATGTGCCCGACGGGTGGCTGTGTGCTCGTGGGGTGCCGTGGCTTCGCTCTCCACTCCCCCCCCTCCTCCCCAGCTCCGTTTGTTTCCCGCTGGGAAGGCGAGGCGCTGGTTAATATTCCGATAATATTCCCCTCCGTTAATATTTCCTTCCGTTAAAATGCCCTCCGTTAATATTCCCCTCTGCTTTCCCTGCAGGGAAGGCGAGGCGGAAGTTTGGGATGGCCCCTCCTCTCCCCCCTCAGTGCTCTGCTCCCTTTTCCCCCCAGGGAAAGCCGAGCCGGTGCTCCAGGACGATCCCAAATAATTCCCTCTGTTTCCCGCAGGCAAGGCCAGCCGCTGGTTCGGCGCGTCCCAGTCCAAGGCGGCCAAGACGAGCGTGAACATCCTGCAGCAGGAGGAGCTCATCGCCCAGAAGAAGCGGGAGATCGAGGCCCGGCTGGAGCAGCAGGCGAGGCAGAATTCCCTGAGCATCCCCCGGCTCCCGCTGCTCGGAGAGTACGTGGAGCCCCCGCGATTCCAGGGCCCCAAACAGGGGGTGTTTTGGGAAGGGAGGGGAGGGAGAGGAGGAGCTCTGCACCTGGAGGGAGCTCTGTGGGAAAGCTGGAGTGAGGGGCTGAGCCAGGGGTGGGATTGGGGTGATCCACGGGGGAATTGGGGGTTTCAGGCTTTAGTAGAAATATTTCTTGGAAATTATATATTTATATATAGTTTATAATTTTATATGTTATCCCTTCTAGTCATCATGTTCTATGTATGATTTATTAGCAAATTGATGTATTTATGATAGAAATTATATATTAGTATATTCATTCTTGTAATTATGTGATTTATTAATGTATTGGTATATTTATGATATACTTAGCATAGAAATTTTATATATTATACTGAAATTAATGTATTTGTGATAGAAATGATGTGTTGATATATTATAGGATTATATGTGTGGTTTATCAATGTATTGATATGTTGTATCCATTATAAGAGTTACATATGGAGATATTTACCATATGAATTATGGATATGACTTATTAATATATTGATATGACATATTTGTGATAGAAGTTACATATGGATGTATTTATGATCTGGAGCCTCCTGAGCTCCATCTCCCCCTTTTATTCCTAATTCCTGGGGTTTTATCCCATTTTCTACCCCCAAATCCTCCTGTGGGAGGGGCTGGGGAGGCTCCTGAGCTTCCATCTCCCCCTTTTTCTCTCCCCACCCAGCGATGACGGATCCGAAAGCGACGCCTCCGTGTCCAACAAGTTTGTGAACGATGGGAGCTTCCTGCAGCAGTTCCTCAAGCTCCAGAAGGAAAAGTCGAGTGCTGGTAGGTCCATCCCAAGCTCCAGGCTCTGGGGGAGTCCCTGCTCCTGCCTGAACCCCTGCTAGGAAGTTCTGAGGCGATGATTATCCCTGAAAATCTGGGTTAAAGGCTGGATTTTGGCTTGTGTTTTAAATGAAATTCAAATTAAATTAATAATAACAAATTAAATCACTTCAATTTCAGTGTTTTCAAATTAATGACGTTTATTTAAAAATTCCTTAAAATTTCCTAAATATCCTTGGAGTCCCAGCTCCTTGGAGTACAATTCCATGGAGTCCAGTTCCTGTCCAGCTCCTTGGAGTCCAATTCCATAGAGTCCAATTCCTATCCAGTCCTTAGAGTCCAATTCCTGTCCAGCTCCTGTCCAATTCCATGGAGTCCAATTCCTCTCCAGTTCCTTGGAGTCCAATTCCTTTCCAAAAATTTTGGCTCAAAGAAATTTCCCTCAGATTTCCCTCCCAGTTTCCCTGGCTAAATTTATCCGCTAACAAATTTAATTCATTACCTTAATTAAACGCAAAACCTCCACTGCTTTTATGCCGCCTTCCCCCTCGATACCTTCCCCCCCTGCCCTGTAATTTCTCGGCTGATCCAACCCCTGATCCCGGGAATTCTCCCTCTGCTCCATCCCCCTTGCAGAGCCCCCCCCCAGCTCGGCCCCGAGCAGCGGGAACAGCGGGAACAGCGGGAAGCGGCTCCCCGGGAAGCGGCAGCTCCTGAGCCGGATGCTGCACCAGGCACGGAGCCTCCCCCAGCCCCGGCCTGCCCTGCCCCTGCCCCGCCCCAGCGTCTTCCAGGGCCCCGACGAGGATGATGACGAGGATTATGAGCAGTGGCTGGAGATCAAAGGTCAGTGATTCCCTGTGCTCCATTTGGGATGCAGGAAGACCAATCCCGGGATAGGGGATCATGTAGGGACAGGATTATGAGCAGTGGTTGGAGATCAGAGATTCCCTGTGTTCCAGATCTTTGGGATGCAGGAGCACCAATCCCAGGGTAGGGGATCGTGTAGGGATCTGTTCTCCATCAGTTTGGGATGCAGGAGCACCAATCCTGGGATAGGGGTTCAGTGTAGGGATCTGTGCTCCAGAGGTTTGGAATGCAGGAGCACCTGTCTCGGGATAGGGGATCATGTAGGGACAGGATTATGAGCAGTGGATGGAGATCAGAGGTCCGGGATTCCCTGTGCTCCAGAGCTTTGGGATGCAGGAGCAGCAATCCCAAGGTAGGGGATCAGTGGAGGGACCTGTGTTCCATTTGGGATGCAGGAGCACCAATCCTGGGATAGGGGATCATGCAGGGACAGGATTATGAGCAGTGGGTGGAGCAGAAACTTCAGCAGAGACACCAAGGTCTGATTGATGATGTTCCTGATTTAGGGGAAATTTAGGCCACATTTATCTCTCTGTATCATTACCTCCATAACAGACAGCAACCCTATTTTTATGTATCTTAATTACAGCTTAATATTCTGCTTTTATTCTGTTTGTTGTTTGTCCCCTGGTTTATAATCCTGCCCGTGGTAGAGGGTGGAACTGGAGGATCTTTAAGGTCTCTCCCAACCCCATACTGATATTTTAGGCATTACTGACCCAGCCTGAGCTCAGTATCACTCTCCATACTCAGACCAGGCCTAGAAAGATCCATTTTCTCTAATTTATCAACCCAGGTGCTTGACCAGCCCATAACCTGTGAAAATAAGGTGCAGAGAATAAAAATGACCTGCCCTTAGAGGGCCTGGGGTGGTTTGTCAGTCATAAGAATTCTGAGTTTGGCCTTCTGAGTGCTTTGGGCCAAGTGCTGAGCTCTCCAGAAAATCCTGATGTTGGTGTTTGAAACGGGATTTTAAGTGGTTTTAGGTGGTGAAAAAAATGAGAAATCATCAGTTGGGGAACTGTAGGGTGTTAATAAACATGAATGACGTGTCCTGCAGGGAGCTGGGACCGGGTAGAACCCAAATCCCTGCCTCTTTTACTGAGTTTTGGTAAAAAAAAAAAATCTCACCTCGGGGTCCTGAGTGCTCAAAGTGGGATAGAAACCCAAGGAACAGGAGGGAAAACCAGGGATGTTACAGCACTGATCCAAGTTTGTCTGGATAACCCAGGCCAGATTTGCCTCACAGTGTGAATTTCTTGGGGGTGTGTTAATTAATCAAGCCTGAAATGAGCTTGGAGCTGCCCAATAAGCCATTTATTCCATGACACGTCTCCAAACCCCTGTCCCTGGTGGGATTTGGAAAAGCAGAATCCAGGGAATTCTGAGCTTGGGCTCCAGGAGGAGTGGGAGAAGTGGCTGTGGGGGGCAGAATGGGGCTGTGGAGCCTGAATATAGGGGTTGTGGGGCTGATCTCGTGAGTGACTCTGCTCTTCCCACTGCCCTTCCCCAAAAAAAAAAAATCTCCTGGCCTGGACAAAGGCCTGTGTTAAGTTCCCACTGAACATCATCCCTGCCGGAGTTCCTGGGCTTTTCCCTTTGGCACAGAAGCCAAAATCCAGTTTTTTGGAGCAGGACATGGGCAGTGCCAGCAGGAAGAGCTGCTGCTCCGGCCACACAGTCTGTGTCCACGAGCTGGGGACAGGGAATGTCTTGGGAACTGGAATCTGGAATCTCCAGTGAGTAACGTGGTGGTTCGAGCCACCCACCCAAATTCCTGGTCCTCCCTGGTGCGTTTTGTATGGAGTGTAAATGGTCAGGAGAACAATTATGCCGCAACCAGAGGCGGTTTGGGTTCAGCCCTGCTGAGCTGGAGCTCCAGACTGGGATGGAGCCGTGGATTCCCCACCCCTGGGAGCGCCCAAGGCCAGGCTGGAGCGATCCCGGGCCGGTGGAAGGGCGCAGAGGGGGACAGACCAGCTTTTGGGGTCCCTTCCCACCCGGACCGGCCTGGGATCCACATCTGGGGCTTTTCCTTGTAGGAGCCACCCAGGCTGTTAACTCCTAAGGGAGTCAGAGAGCCCGCCGGTCGGTTGGGAGCCGTGATTTCCGCGCCTGTGCCCGCCCGGATGCGCCGTGCCCCGCTCCCTGTCCCCGCGGGGGCGGCGGCCGCGGGGCCCCGGTGTGTGAGTTGATCCCCAGTACTGACAGCCTGCTTAAAGTTTTACCCCCAGAGGATGCGGAGACCCGGGAGGTGGTGGAAAAGCTGGCCAGGTTCGTGGCTGAAGGGGGCCCAGAGTTAGAGAAGGTCGCTATGGAGGACTACAAGGATAATCCGGCTTTTTCGTAAGTCCGGGAGGGGCGGTCCCAGCCCCGGCCTCGCCTCTTCCCAGCAGGGTTGGGGTGGGTTGTGTGTTCCCAGGGGGGTAGGGGAGGCT
Organism: Pyrocephalus nanus; assembly: GCA_038380795.1. NCBI lineage: Eukaryota > Metazoa > Chordata > Aves > Passeriformes > Tyrannidae > Pyrocephalus > Pyrocephalus nanus. Next base: position 5,045,157 of record CM076287.1, on the reverse strand, counting down.
CTTCAGAGGTGGGTTGAGGGTTTGTGGGCACGCAGAGCTCCAATCCGAGGGTTTGTGTCCAATTTTTGTGTCAAACCCGGGATGGAGGGCGGATTCCCCCTCCCTGGAAGTGCCCAAGGCTGGGTTGGAGCAGCCTGGGGTGGTGGAAGGTGTCCCTGCCCGTTGGAATTGGATGATCCTTCAGATCCTTTCCCACCCAAACCATTCTGGGATCTTCATTCCAGAGGGTTTTAAGCCTCTGGTGGGTGGAAATGGCACTGGGAGGGAGTCCCCCTGCAGTGGGTGATCCATCCATCCCAAAGCATTCCAGGATTCCTTGGTGGATTTAAGCTTTGTTCAGTGGCTGAGGCAGAAAGTGCCCCCAGGGTGGTGCTGAGGAGGGAGCAGAGCTCCTGTGCCACTCCCAGCCCGTGGGAATGCTGGATGTGATCCCAGGACTGGTGGGCAGAGGGTTCCCCCCCCCCCGTATCAGGACAGATTGTTCTTTATATCCCTTCAAGTGACACAAATCTGGGTGCAGGTCCTTGGATCAGAGCTCTGCATGCCTGCAAATGCTAAATCCACGTTTTGAGGGCGTTCTGAGTGATTTTTCTGTTTTCCCTTTGGGATCTGAGCTGGTTTTTTGTACCCCAGAGTACCAATATTCATGAATTGCTGATCCGTGGGTTTTTTTGGCTGTTTTTTATTTTCCTCCCTCCAGGTTTTTGCACGATAAGAACAGCAGAGAATTCCTTTACTACAGAAAGAAAGTGGCAGAGATAAGGAAAGAGAACCAAAGTTCTCAGGCAGCCTCTTCCCACAAAGGTAATTCCCACTGGGAGCCGGGGAAGATGGAACTGCACAAGGAACCAATTTTTGGGCCCAAAAAAATGGTCGTTTCCCAAGCCCCACAGCAAGATATCCCATGCTCCAAAGGGCTTTTGGGAGAGATTTTCCTTGCACTTCTCCAAAATACTTTAACTATTTTGTTCTCAATGAAAATGATTTGGTTGGGTTTTGACCATAATCCCCATTTCTGCTGCTGTTTCCTTCCCTGATATTTTTTTCCCCCCCTGGGACATAAATCCTTGCAAGGAAGGGAATGTTTTCAGGTGGGGAAACAGCAGGATTGGGTGATGTCTGCAGCAAAATGTCACGTGAGGCTGCCATGGATCATTAAATTATTCCCTGGCTCCTTATAAACACCAGATTTATCCTTGAAATCTCCATGGGCAGGGCCTTCTCCGTGCCTTGGGATGAGCCACCTCTTTCCAGGGGAATTCCATGGGGAATTCCCTCTGCCTTCCCCTCAAGCAGCCTCCAGGTGTGGAGGGACAGGTTGGGATTGTGGAGTTGGCCCCTTTTCCAAAGGTTTTTCCCGCTGCTCCTGGGCCCTTCTGGGGGGAAAATCCTGAGCCAGGGATAATCCTGAGGGGTGCAACCCTGTGGAAAAGTGCAAAATTGTTATCTAGGGATAATCCTGAGGGGTATAACCCCGTGGAAAAGTGCCTGGCACGAGGGAAAAATGGGAACCAGGGATAACTCTGGGTGCTGTAACCCTGTGGAAAAGTGCCTGGCACAAGGGGAAAATGCAATCCAGGGGTAATCCTGAGGGGTGTAACCCCATGGAAAAGTGCCTGGCCCAGGGTTCAAATGCCACCCCAGCAGGGAGGGCCGAGTGCCCCCCCTGGAATCCCAAAGCTGGCCGGGCTGTGTCCCTGCCCTGGCACTCGTGTGCTGTGTGTGCTCTGAACTGTTCCTGTGCTGCCATTTCCACCCATTTAAACTCCATTTTCGCCCTTATTCTGCTCTTGGGGTCCTTAGAGCAGGTAGGCTTTGACTGTTGCTTGTTGGGTTGGGCCCGGTTCTCACGGCCCCCTTAAAGTCTCGCCCCCAGAGGACGAAGAGACGAGGGAGTCGGCGGAAAAGCTGGCCAGGTTTGTGGCGGCCGGGGGGCCCGAGGTGGAGGCCATTGCCCTGCAGAACAACAGAGAGAACCCTGCCTTCAGGTACACCAAAATCCACCTTTTTCTTTTCTTCTTTCCCCCGGTTTAAAAGGGGTGGGGAATGACGGGGGCAGAGCCAGGTTTTCCAAGCCAGGTGAATTTTTAGGGGAGAGGGCTTTGCCTTCCTGCAAAAGGGGGGGGGAGGGGGCTGATATTTTTCCAGAACTCCTGGTTGGTTTGGCATCAAAAACCACGCACGGGGAGTGTGGGATCAGGGGGTGGAAAAGCCCTGCACTGGCTGTGGGTTCACACGGGGCGGTGCTGGAGAGCTGGGAATGCTGTGGGAGGGCTCTGGGCACTGCAGGAGGGGGGAGCCCTGAGCACAGTGTGTGGCTGCCACTGCTTAAACTCTTCTTTCTTTTGGTTTTTTTTTTGTGTGGTTTGTTTTTTTTTTTTTAGGTTTTTGTATGAGCCAAACAGCAAAGGCTACAAATATTACAGGCAGAAGCTGGAGGAGTTCCGGAAGGCCAAGGCCAGCCCTGGCTGTGCCCCTTTCCCTGGAGAGCCCAGCCTGAAAAGGAAAACCAGCCCTGAGGCCTCCCCTTCCCCCCTGTGCTTCCCCTCCCTGCCTTTGCCCCTTCCCTCCCCGCTGCCTCTGCCCCTTCCCGTGCCCGTTCCTGCCCCTCCGCCCCTTCCCGTGCCCATTCCCTCGCCCCTGCCCGTCCCCTCCCCTCTGCCCGTGCCCTTGGCAGTGCCCCCAGCCCTCCCTGTGCCCCCTTCCTCCCCCTCACCATCCTCCTCCTCCACCACCCCCCCTGACCAGACGACCCTGGCCACCCCCGCGGCCGCTCCGGCCACCACCAAAAAGAAGCGGAAGAGCCGATGGGGGCCGGAGGAGGACAAGGTGGAGCTGCCCCTCCCACAGCTGGTGCAGCAGCTGGACTCTCCCTCCCCTCTCTCAGGTCAGTGGGGGCTGGCAAATGGCCCTAAATTTACCTGCTGGTTTCACCTCTGTGAGCACAAATGCTCCTTCCCAGAGCTGGGATGTTATCCCTGGAGTTCTGGGGGGGCTGAGCTCTCCCCCTGTGCCTGGGCAGAGCTGTGGTTAGGTGCTTGGGGAGGGCACAAAACCAGTCACTGGGGTAAAACAGGTGAACACAGACACTTCAAAAAGCACCTCTGCCCAATTAGCCTGGGGTGGGAAGGGAGATGGGAGAAGAAAGGGAAGCCACGAGGCAAACTGAGAGGATTAATGGCCCACGGGAAGAGCAAGGAGGACCTTTTCAAAGAGCAGCAGCAGAACTGATGGAGTGGGAGAAGGGATGGCAGGAGCTCTAATTTTCGGCTGATTTGCGGCTCATTTCTCCAGCGAGTCCCTGGCGCCGCTCCTGGGGCTGGAATTACTGCTCGGCATTTTAATCCTGGCATTAGGCTGGGTGGGCTCTGGCACCCAGGAAGGATTCTGCCCCCTTAACCCAGCACCTCCAGAGCAGGAGGGAGAGGAGTTCCTGGTGGTTCTGCCCCCTGCTCACAGCCCTGCACAGAAATCCTGGGGGGGATTTTCCCCCCCTGTGAGGGAATCGCTGGCCTTGGGTTGCTGCTCCTTGCAGGGCAAAAATCTTCCCTGATTGTTGCATTTCCAGTAACTTTGCCTCCAGTAAATGGGCTCTCCAAGCCCAGCAGAGTCCCAGTGCTGCAGTGGGGGGGCTGCAGGGATATCCATGTGCTCATTCCAGCGTGCTGGAATTCCCCTGGCTCCTCCAGCCCCCCCTGACTGGGCAGGGACACGCTCCTGGTGCTGCTGCTTCTGCTCCCTTTGCTCAGGGCTTTGTGTCAGGCAGAAGAAAAGGACAAGCAACCACTTTGCCAGGCAGAACAAATCAGCCCTTAATGCTCTGCAGGGGGAAGGATTAATTTCCGTTATCAGTTCAGCTGGACTAATCCCTTTTGGAATTAACAGCCTCAACCTGACAGGTGAAGGCAGTTGCAAATTGCTGGTCCTGTGGAAGGGGAGAGTTGCTCTGGTACCCAAATGTGTGTGTCTTAGTCCTTGATCCTCAGCAATTGTTTCGGGTTTGGGGGAGGATTCTTTTCCTGCCCTCCCTGGGTGATAGATCAGGATGGTGGAGAGGAGAAAGTGTGGCCCCTTTTTTGGAGGGAGGCAAGACTCCTCTCAGATGTATTGACACCAAAACACTTCCCTGGCTCCCTGCAGGGGCTGATGGATCCGAAAAGCTGAGCCAGAGGTGTGTGATTAGTGAACTCTGGGGGTTAATGACAAATTACAGGCTGTCACTGCAACCTCGTGGAACCCGGGCTTGGGTCTGATTAGCCTGAATTAAAGATCTTCAGGCTGGGAAGGAGGAGAGCACTCGTGTGCTGGGGTTTCTCCTGTAAGGAGCTGTTCTTGAGGCATCTGGGAGAGGGATGGAGCTTCAGGTGCTGCTCTGCCAACGCTGCAGACACACTGCACCATTAACCCTGTGGGCAAAGCCGATGTCATTTCAGGGAGGGGGAAAAAAAAAAAAGGTATTTTTCCCAACCCTGCTGAATGTGAGGCTGAGGAGCAGCTCCTTGCCTTCTGCACTGGGTTTGCCTGGTGCCAGAAAGTGAGGGGGGAACTTAGAAATCTTATTTAAATCTTACCTATTTCTGTGCAAATTCCTGGGTGTTATTTGTGAACACTTTTCCATCTGCAGATGGAGCTCGGGGTGGAGCCTTTCTTTGCCTTTTCTCCCAACTTTGCCCGCTGTGCTCCTTTGGGCCAAGGCCACACAAAAAAAGCACCTCCCTGGGCTGAGTTCCTGCAGTGCCTTTGAGCATCGAGCCTGCAAAGCCCCAGAGCAGTCAGACAGCCCGGGGGGGGGTGGTTTAGGGAAGGGAAGGAGCAGCGGGATCCCATTCCTGGGAAGGGAAGGGAAGGAGGATGCTCAGCCTCACCTTTAAGGTGGCTGCGTTACTGGGAAGGCGCTGCCTCGGGAGCCTCTGGAGCTCTCAGCTGGGTGTTCCTGATGTTCAGAGGGAAGGCACGAGCTGCTGTGACCTCTGTGAAGGGCAGAGCTTCCCTTGGAGCGTTCAGGGAAAGCTTTTCCCATGCCCTGAGCCCAGGAGGTGATGCCGGAGCACCCACATCCATCAGCCCCGACGTGTCCATCAAAGCCATTCCCAGCTCCCCCCCTGCTCCCCCCAGACGGGAACCAGGCTGGCCAGCAGCAAGAAATAGGTTTATTCTCCCGTTTGCTCCCGTTTCTTGGGAGCTGACAGTGCACTTCCCGGCGTCACGCTCCTGGAAAAGCTCTTGCAGTGTTTTACATAACGGAGGGTGAGTGTGCAGGGCCCGGAGCTGGAGGGGGGGAGGAGGGAAAGAGCTGGGGGGTGTCCTGGAGTCAAGGAAACCACTTGGAGACCTGGGGGGGATCAGAGTGCTCAGATCCAGTGCCCTGAGCGGGAAATTTGGAGGGAGGGGGACGCCCAAACCCCCCACCCTCCCCACCCCGGGGGCCTCATTACCGAGATGGGGTGTGGTGAACAACGATCGTCCAGTAATTGGGCTTGGTAATTAATAGATCATGAATAATGAATGAAGCAGCACTTAACTGCAGGCTGGCCCTGCACTCACACACACACGGGGGGGGGCTTGGCAGTCATTAGGAAGCAATCCTTCCCCTTGTACTGATAAATGCAGAGCGTTTTGAGGCTTCTTTCCAGCTCTTCAGTATCTGAGAGGTGCTTTAGGGAGGAGCTGCCAGCCCTGCTGGAAATACATGAACCAAGTTTGCAAGGCAGTCTCTGTCCTGGAAATCTCTTTGGGTTTTGGTTTTTTTGTTTTTTTTTTTTTTTTTCTTTTGCAGCCCCAGTGGTGTTTTCATAACTTCCCTTCACACTTCATAAAAATCCTATAAACAACCTGGGCTTGTCCAAGGTTGCCTGGTCTGGTGGGGGGTGGCACTGGATGATCCTGCGGGTCCCTCCCAGCTGGGATTTGCCTTCACTGGGCTCTCAGGTTTTTAACGGCCTTTTAACACTTGTTTTTCACAGTCCAGGACCTGAAGGGCCTTGGCTACGAGAAGGGGAAGCCCGTGGGCCTGGTGGGTGTGACCGAGCTCTCCGAGGCCCAGAAGAAGCAGCTGAAGGAGCAGCAGGAGGTGAAGCCCTGAAATGGTTCCCAAAATTCATGGTTGGGGGGGGAAGAAGGAGCAAAGAAACCTTTGCAGCAAATAAATCTCTGGGATTTGTGCTGGATGCCAGAGATCCACGGGATGCTGCAGTCAGCAGGAACAGCCCAGGGCTTTGGGGAATAGGGATGGAAGCAGCCAATTGCTGCCCTACCAGCCTAAACCCAAAATCTATAAAGGTCTGTGGTGTCACAGCTGCAGCTGGGTCGGGGCTGCTCGGCTGTGGGGTCGGAGAGGGGGGGAACTGAGGGGATTCCTGCAGGATTTGGGGTTGATAGGAGCAGAACTGGCTGCTGGAGGGTGGTGGGGATGCTCAGGGGGGCTCTGTCAGGGGAACCAGCACAGAGGGCTCGTGTCTGAGGGGAGGTGGAGCAGCAGCTCTGCCCCAGGAGGGGTCTGGGGGAGCAGCTGGGGCAGGGCAGGGCTCTGAGCACGCCGCGGTGTCCCCTCAGATGCAGCAGATGTACGACATGATCATGAAGCACAAACGGGCCATGCAGGAGATGCAGATGATGTGGGAAAAGGCCATCCAGCAGCACCAGCACGGCTATGACAGCGATGAGGAGGTGGACAGCGAGCTGGGCACCTGGGAGCACCAGCTGAGGCGCATGGAGATGGACAAGACACGAGGTGTGTGGGGCAGGGCCTGGCAGAGGGGCATCTCCCACATCTGTGGGGACAACCAATGTCCATCCCTGTGCTTCACAGCCCCCCTGAAATCCCAGGGAACGCTCTCTCATCCCTCTTTCCTCTCGTCCTTTGGCAGAGTGGGCCGAGCAGCTGACCCAGATGGGCAGAGGGAAACATTTCATCGGGGACTTCCTCCCGCCCGACGAGCTGGAGAAGTTCATGGAGACCTTCAAGGCGCTGAAGGTGACACAGCAGAGACTTCCTGGGGTGGTGGCAGTGCTCCCAAGGCCTGGTTGGAGAAGGGAAGGCTCCAGGGAGACCTTGGAGCCCCTTCCAGTGCCTGAAAGGACTCAAGGAGAGCTGGGAAGGGACCTTGGACAAGGGGGAGTGCCCCAGAGGGCAATATTGGATGGGACAGTGGGAAGAAATCCTTCCCTGTGAGGATGGGGAGGGTCTGGAACGAATTTCCCAGAGGATTCCCCATCCCTGGAAGTGTCCAAGGCCAGGTTGGAGCACCCCTGGTCCCGTGGAAGGTGTCCCTGCCCACAGCAGGAGGTGGGACTGGGTGGGCTTTAAGGTCTCTTCCAACCCAAACCATTCCATGACCTGACGGTTTTTTGGGGGGGTTGTTGGAATTCCAGACCAAGCCCTCAGAATACCCACCTGCAGTCCCTGTTAGGGATAAGGGGCTGCTGATGCTAAGCTGAGGGAAATTAGAATTTTTATCCCGATGGTTGCAGCGAAGTGAAAACACAAAGCCCACAGAGAGCTTATGCAAAGCGCTCCAGTACCTGACAATTCTTCCCAAACCCCAGAACTGCCTGATGTTGGCACATCCCTCCCCGTTCCCCTGTACCCAGCGTGGGGCCCTGATGTTCCCTGGAGACTTCAGGCCTAAATAGGAACTGGATCTGCAGCTCCATCCGCCCGAGCAGCTTAAAATGCAGGAGCTGAACGTTCCTGGCCTCCCGGCAGCTCCCCCTGCTCCGAGCAGTGCCTGCCTTCCTCCTCTGTGCTGCTGCAGGGCTGGAATCCCAAGGAACCCCCCCAAAAAAAAAACCAGCCTGACTTGGGGTGCCTGGAGCTGCTTTTCCCCCTCCCCAGCAATCACAAGCTCCCCTCTGTGCCTGCAGGAGGGGCGGGAGCCGGATTACTCGGAGTACAAGGAGTTCAAGCTGACCGTGGAGAACATCGGCTACCAGATGCTGATGAAGATGGGCTGGAAGGAAGGAGAGGGGCTGGGATCAGAGGGGCAGGGCATTAAGAACCCTGTCAGCAAGTAAGCACAGCTCCCCTCCCTGTGGATTCCCTCGGGGCAGGGAGGGGGGCTCGAAGTTGCTGCTCCTGCCCTGGGAGCAGCTGCGGGCAGTGTGGATGGGAGGCATCACCTGAGCAGCACGTGGAGTTCTGGGGCACGTGAGGATGTTCCTGGTTCCTTTTGGGCTCTTTTCCCTCCCCTAAAAAACCTGGCTTTGATGCTGTGCCTCGTGGCTGAGCCACAGACGCTGCCCGGGCTGCACAGTGAGGTGCCTCCCCCAGCTAAAGATGATTTTTACTCCCCCAGCTAAAGATGATATCATTACCTTTTAGGAAGGGAACACCTGTCTGCACCTCCCCTCTCTCCCTCTGGGATCCTTTAAAGCCATAAATTTCTTGGAAGTATTAAAGAGCAGGGGCAAAAACCCAGCCAGAGCTGTGGGTGAAGGGTGTCCCAGCCCAGATCAGAGCCCTGTGGGATCCTGTCAGGCCTCGGCGTGGCTCTTTGTGCCCAGGAATGCTGTGATTTGATCACACTTGGCTCCTCACAAAGCTCTGGGAGCGGTAGCCAGAAATAAACGTGCGTCTCTTTTCGGGTGGAATCATCTGTCGCTGGCATATGTTGGGCTTCAGAACTGAGGGTTGGGGATGGGGGGAACGCTCCTTGAGCTGGTTTTTGGGGGTAGGCCCTGCTAGGAATAAGCTCCCTGTGCAATAGGAAATGTCTGTGCAAAGCTCTGGGCCACGTGGTTGTTGGTTCAGAGGGGTGAAAGGTGGGAAGAGATTCCCAGGAGGAAGGCAGGATGTGGGCATGGACCATCCCTGAGCTGACAGAGGCAGTTGGAGGTGGGAAGGGATCGATCCTGCAGGAGGCAGGCGTGTGGTTAGGGTCCAGGAAGGGAGGTGTTCCTGCTGCTGCTGTGAAACCAATCCCTGTGGGCATTCCCATTTCTGTGGGACCACAACAGACCTCACTGATGTTGAGGGAGGGGGGATCCAGGAAGGTGGAAACCCCCTGAGATGGGATGAGTCCCACAGCAGCAGGTTACTCCTGGCAGAAGGAGCTCTCTCTCTCTTTCTCTCTCTCACCTGCTGGCCTTCCTTCCCTTTCCCCAAACAGGGGGACCACGGCTGTGGATGGGGCTGGCTTTGGGATCGACCGCCCCGCTGAGCTCACCAAGGAGGACGACGAGTACGAGGCGTTCCGCAAGAGGATGATGCTGGCATATCGGTTCCGCCCCAACCCGCTGGTGAGGGGGCACCCAGGGCAGGGATGGGATGGATCCAGGGCAGGGAGAGACCAGGAACGGGGCTGGGATGGATCCAGGACAGGGAGAGACCAGGAACAGGGCTGGGATGGATCCAGGACAGGGAGAGACCAGGAATGGGGCTGGGATGGATCCAGGGCAGGGAGAGACCAGGAATGGGGCTGGGATGGATCCAGGGGGCAGGGAGAAACCAGGAACGGGGCTGGGATGGATCCAGGGGGCAGGGAGAAACCAGGAATGGGGCTGGGATGGATCCAGGGGGCAGGGAGAGTCCCAAACACAGGACAGGAACAGGGAGAGATCCACTCTTGAGGGAGAGTCCAGGGAAAGGGAAAGGACAGACCCACTGGTGAGGGAGGGTCCCAAAACCAGGGCAGGGGCAAATCCATGGGTAAAAGTGTCCCTAAAGCAGGGGGGACACAGGCACAGATCCATGGGGGAGTGTCCCAAACCCGGGGCTGGCACAGGGATAAATCCACTGAGTCTCCCATGTGGATTCTGGGAGGGTGGGAGTGTCTGTGGACCTGTGGGGGTTTCTCTGTGGTGCCCCTGCTGGGTGCAGTTATCAGCCCAGAACATCCCTGGGCCCACAGTTTCCCTTCCCCCCCTGGATTTGTGGATGGTTTTATCTGCTGCCTCCCAGACAAAACACTCTACCTGTCCAGGACTCTGTGGTTTTTATTCTGGATTATTCATTATTTCCCTGGTGGCAAAAAGGCTTTTAAGTTTGGATTCACCAAACCCCCTAAATCTAGGCCTGTGAACTCCAAAATTCCTGCTTTTTCACCCCAAACCCCTCCAGATGCCCCAGACTTGCCAGGTTTTCACCCTAAAACCAGTCCCTTGCAGCCCAAAATCCCCATTTTCACCCCGAATCTGAGTCCAGCTGGGGGCAAACCCCATCTCCCAGGGCAGGAGTGACACATCTGAGTGGCTTTCTGAGCTTGGCTGTCGGGTGAAAACCCCGAGTTGTGACGGTTTCTCCTCCTTCCCCACAGAACAACCCACGGCGACCCTATTACTGAGGAGGGATTGGGGCAGGGCGTCCCTGGGGGGCAGCTGTGCCCTCCTGGCCGTGGGACCCCACGGAGCTGCTCCATCAATCCCGGCTTTCCCGCTGTTCCTACAACTCCCCCGAGGTCCCGGAGGGAAGGCCTGGAGGCCCCCCCAGGTGCCACCACAGGGACAGGGATGGGGGTGGGTGGGTTTTGGGGAGGGAACGTGGAAAGGGCAGCACCAAAGATCCCCCCCTTATCCCTCCCAGGAGCAGTTTTGGGGGGGGGACTCCCACCCGTGGAATCCATCCAAGGAATGTTGGTTGGGGTTATTTTTTTGTGGGGTAACGGCTGGTCTCGAAGCTTGTGCTGCTCTGGGGATGTTTTGTTGGGTTGTTTTTTTTTTGTGGGGGTGTTGTGTTTTTTTCCTTGATTTTTCTGTTGAAATTTCAAATCCAAGGGACTGTCTCCCCCCTGGGCTGGGGGAATTGTGCGGTCAGGGCGTTGTTCCCACAGAACCAGCTGGTGCCAGGGGTCTGCCCTTCAGCTGACATTGCAATCCAGTGCCTCTGTTCTCCCCCTGCAGGGGGGGTGGATCGTGGATTGAAGGGTTTTGAGGGGGTGCAGGGGGTCCCAGCCTCTTGTTTCCTGAGCACTACGTTCACCCCTGGCACAACCAGAGACTTGCCAACACACCCCTGCCCTGTGCTTTTGGGGGAAGAGGAACCAAACCCTCAACCACAGTTTGTCAAAGGCCATTTGGGTTTTGTTGTCATTTAAAAAAAAAAAAAAAAAAAAGAAAAAACAAACACAACAAACCACCAAACCTCCGAAATAGGAATTTTCTTCATTTAAGTCTGTAAATAAAATAAAACTTGTTTGTTCCTTGGTTTTAATCGGAGGGTTTTCGGCTTGTGGGGGTCTTCATAGGTGGGGAGGTTGCTCTGGAGCTCGCTCTTCCAGGGATTTCAGGGGAAAACCAAGTTGGGGTGGGTTGATTTGGTTCCTTTTCTGGACACTTTTGGGGGGTGATTCTGTTTGAATCCCATTGGCCAAAGCAGGTTCATTCCTTTATCTCCCCAGCCTTGGCCCTCCTGATCCCCCTCTCTCCATCCCTGCAGGGAGGAGGGATCGGTGTTTGGGAAGAGCTGAAGGTCATTGCACCAAAACACCTCAAACTGCCCACTCTGATCCCTTTTTTTCGCCATTTTAATTACGGGGTTGTGCTGTTTCTGTGCCTTTTTTTTGTGCATTAACTGGGTGGTTTCTTCAGCCCAAGCCCCGAGTCTGAAGCCCCCTCTGCTCCCGGGGCGCATTCCCAGCTGGATCCTTCGCTGTCCTTCCCCTCTCCTCCCTTTTCCAGCTCCTCCCCAGAGGCACCGGGAGCGAGCCCAGGGCAAAGTGCGGGTCCATCCGCGGGGCTCTGGGGCACGATGGCACAGCGGTGACCTGGTGACAACACCGGTGACAGTTTTATGGGGGGGAAAGGTTGAATGGCCGCCTCGGGGCGGGGTTGATAAACCCTCCTGTGGGTTTTCACTCCGTTCCCAGCTCGGGGCTGCTGTGCCGGGTCTCGCCCGGGGCTGCTGGGGTGTAAATGGTGCTGTGCGAGCAGGGGAGGAGGTCGGGGGAGCGGAGACCTCGCGGCTGCGGCTCCAGCTCCCTCCTTCCAGGCGGGGATCAAGCGCAGCCTTTCATCCGCTCCCTCCTCCTCCCGCAGGGCTGAGGAGCCGCGTCCTCTCGGCTCTTTTAAGATTTCCAGGATGAATTGAACAAGAAAAAGAAAAAAAAAAAAAAAAGAAAAACTAACCAAAAAAACCCAAACCTGCAGTTGTGAAGTTTTCAAAGCCCCTTGGAGTGGTTTTCTCCTTCCCCGCAGCCCTTGGAGCTGTTTCTCGGGGCAGCCCTGGAGTGCAGAGCCACGGGAACCACGCCTGGGGGTGTTCCCCTCCTCGGGACCCCCTGGCCATGCCCCCAAAATCCCTGTCATTGCCTCGGCACCCCCATCCTTCCCCCTGAGCCCCCCTGTCCCAAAACCCTGTCCTTCCTGTGGGACCCCCTGACCTCCAGCCCCGCTGTCCCCCCCTCCGCTGTCCCCGCTGTCCCCTCGTGTCGGGGGCGGCTCTGGCTCTTTAAGGGCGCTGCCCGCTCTCGGTCCCCGCCGTCGGGGCGAAGTCCGCGGGCTCGGTTGCGGCGGCGGGGCCGGGGATGAAGCTCCCGGCGGGGCCGGGCGCCCTGACCGCCCCCCTGCTCTCCATCCCCGTGGCCTTCGGCATCACCGGCGCCACCGCCCTGGCCGAGTGAGTGGGGACCCCCCCACAGGGACCCCCGGGGGCGGGGGGTTGGGGTCCTGCTCGGGGAGGGGTGGCGGGACCAGTTCGGGAGAGGGGGGAGAGTCCAGGCTGTGCCAGGACACGTCCAAGGTGGGTGGGACCCATCCCACTGGGATGGGGGGCCCGTCCCAGGGTCCCACCCGGACCTGGAGAACCGGGAGCGTGTCCTGGGCAGGGGGCTGGGCCTGCCCGGGATCGGGGGGGTCCATCCCGGGACAGGGGGCTGAGCCTGCCCAGGATCGGGGGGTCCATCCCGGGATCGGGGGGTCCATCCCACGGCCAGGGTCTCAATCCCAAGGGGAGTTTCCCGGCGTGTTTCGAGGCTGCCTCGCTGAATTTCCAATCCCGCTCGAGGGGGTCGGGCACAGCCGGGACTGTTTGGGGAGCAGAACGGGGCTCCTCGCCCCCCAAATCCCCTGGAATGAGGGTGATCCCGGCTCTGGAGAGCCCTCCACACCCCACTCCCCTCCCGGAGTGTCCCCCCCTGCCACCTCGGGCGCTGACGTGTCCCGGCGTGGCCGATGTCACCCCCCGCACCCTCCTGGTCACCGCTGCTGTCACAACAGCCGATAACGGCCCTGCTTTCGGTTTGCCTGCCCTGTGACACCCCGTGATCCCGGCCCGGCATCCAGGGGCTTTGGGACCGGCTCCCTGGTGATCCAGGAGCCCCATCCCTTCCTCACCCCATTTCTTCCTTTTCCATGCAACCCCTGACTGGTTTATTTTCCCTTAATTTCCAGTCCCACCCCCCCTTGGACCCTCCAGCTCAGGGCTCTCCCCTTGAGTTCCTTCACCCCTCTCCATCCTTCCCTTCCCATCAGGCCCCTTCACCCTCCTTTTCCCACTCCCTATATATTTATTTCCACAGCTGATTTCTGCTTTTGCTTCAGGAAGAGCTTTCAACCCAAACTCTTCACTCCCAGAGCTCTCCCCATGTTCATTCCCAACCTTTTCCGTCTCCTCCCATCCCTGCTGCAGCCCAGATCTCTGGGATCCAATCCTTGGGCCTCCTGCAGCTGGAGGGAGCCCCGAGCCGTGCTGCTCCACGGCGTTTGAACTCTGAATTAATCGTTCCGTGGGAGTAATTAGTTGTGTAGTAATTAATTACACAGTGGCAATAATGCACTGGGGCGGTGACACTTCGGTGATTTGATTGGTTTGTTTTGTTTTTTTTTTTTTTTCCTGAGAGCATCTGGGCTGGTTTGGGTGTTTCAGGAAGGTTTGGATGGGTTTTTTTTTTTTGGGGTGGGGAGACACACACTCAGCCCTGCTCAGCCACTGTCCCAATTCCAGGCCCTGGGAGGGCAATTCCAGTGCTCAGGATGGTTTTCCCTACAACTTCTTCACTCTCTCAGGACACTTTTTTCAGTCTCTCTCTGAACCCCCCGGGGTTATTTCAGACTTTTCCCCTCTCAGAGGATGGGCAGCACCTGGGACCTCTCCCTCCTTGGGGTACAGGGTCTCATCTTGACCCTAAAAATCAGGGGGGCGAGGAGTGTTTCAGGTGGACAGGGGGGAGATGGGGCTTCACCCCCTCAGGCTGTGCCTGCTGCTGGACCCCCCCCATTCTCCACAGCAACCCCCCTCTGCTGGTGCTGACGGTGCTGCTGGTGCTCATCGGTCTCTTCTCCATCATCCTCTTCATCACCGGCCTGAACCACTTCCAGGACCCCTTTTTCTGTGGTGAGTGTGTCCCCCCCACCTCCAGGCTGCGGGGTTGGTGCTGTGTTGGGGCAGGGATTTGGGATTTGGGATTTAGGGGTGTGGGGGGAGCTGTGGGACCCTGGCAGAGCTGCCCGGCTCCCCCCACAGTGTTCGTGGTGCTCTCCTTCGTCTCTGCCATCGACCTCATCATCGCTCTGGAGGAGGATGGGTTCATTTCTGGCTTCATGGAGGTTTATGTCAGAGAGGTACCGGCCCAGCCCAGCCCACCCTGGCCCCCTGCACCCCCTGCCCGTGCAGGGGATGGAGCTCTCCCTGCCGAAGCTGCTCCTGCCACACCGGGGTCACACCCGGAGCAGCCCCAGCTCCCGTGGGGTGCCCTGGGGAGGGGGTGGGGAGGCAGCTGCCCCCTCCCTGCGTGACCCAGTCCCTCCCCCACCCTGGGCAGGGTGAGCCCTACCTGCGCACGGCCCATGGGATCATGATCTGTTACTGGGATGGCATCGTCCACTACGGGCTCTACCTCACCATGATCGCCGCCATCGGCCACAGGTGAGTGGGGACCGGGGGGTCAGGGGAGCTGGGGAGGGACTTGGAGCATCCCAAACTCCACGGGGAGGGAGCTCTGAGCCTGGCAGAGGTGCCTGAGGGGCTCACGGAGTTTGGAGGATCCCAAATTCCATGAGGAGCCAGCTCCGAGGCGCCTGCTCCCGGTGTCTCTGCAGGAAGAACTACAGGAGCCTGGGGCTCTTCTGGCTGGGCTCGCTGATGATGAGCATCGTGGTGTTCCTGCTGGGGAACATGATTGGTATGAGGGGAGGGGAGGAGGGGGCTCTGCTCCGTGTCCAGCCCCCGCTGTCCCCCCGGGATGTCCCCACCACCCGTGCCCGGTGAGTTTGCTGCTCCCTGTGGGTCATCAATCCATGCCCTGCTCTCCTCCCCCAGGGAAATACAGCTCCGAGCTCAGCCCTTCCCTCCTGCTCAACCTGCCCTACGTCCTCCTCCTGCTCTGGGCTGGGGTGAGGCTGTTCCAGCAGCCCAAGGAGCTGCTGTGCCTCAGCCCCGAGAAGGTGAGCTGGGGCTGCCCCTGGAGCCCGGTGCCCCTGCCAGGGCTGGGTTTGGGGGGGTGCAGGGCCAAACCCAGGGCATTTCCCTCTCCCAGGTGGCAGAGGAGCAAAGCAAACCCCTGCACCGGCGGCCCCAGGACGTGGCCCTGGTCCTGGTGCTGCTGCTCATGGCATCCTTCACCTTCTTCAGGGGGATGGTGAGTGCTGGGCCCCCGCACGGGGGGTGCCTGGAGGGGCCGGGAGGGCCTTGGGGAAGGTGCATCTGCCCCCCACCCACCTCCCATCCTCTCTCCAACCCCCCCAGGTGGTTCTGGACTGTCCTGCCGACTCATGCTTTGAGTACATCTACCAGCACGAGCCGTACCTGCGCGACCCCGTCGCCTACCCCAAAGTGCAGGTGAGCGGCGTGGGGGTCCTGGTGGCCCCAGCTGGGTCCTGGTCACCCCTGCCACCAGGGACGGGGTGACCTTCTCTCTCTGTCCCTCCCCAGATGCTGATCTACATGTTCTACGCCCTGCCCTTCTTCCTCCTCTGCATCTACGGGCTGGTGCTGCCCGGCTGCTCCTGGCTGCCCGACTGGAGCCTGGTGTTTGCCGGGGCCATGGCACAGGTGAGGCTGTCCCAGCTCCTGGGGGGGACAATGCTGGGACCCCCCGGGCTGGGTTTGGGTCCCAACCAGGGGACAGCAAGGCCGGGGCAGGGAGTGGCTGGGGCTGAGCTTGGGGGGCACAGCTCCCACACCCGCACGTGGAGCAGCAGCTCTTGCTGCTGCCTGGTAATTACTTTGGCCCCGGTGGATTTTACCGGAGCCAGGGATTCGTGGGCCAGAAATAGGCTGGGGCAGGGCTATAATAGGATGTGCCACGCACCCTTTGGGGCCGGGTGGGCTACACAAAATACCCCCCCCTCCCTTCCAGTGCCACCCCTTTCCCTGTGTCCCCAGGCTCAGTTCTCCCACCTGGGCTCGTCGCTGCACGCCCGGACCCCCTTCCCCTACCAGACCCCCGACGACGTCCTGTGGAGCTTCCTCCTCTCCAACATCCTCTACGCGCTGGGCCCGCAGCTCCTGGTGCTCCGCTGCTTGTGCCGCCCCGCCTTTTTCCTGCCCCCTGCTCCTGCCGCCCTGCTCAGGGCAAAGAAACACCAGTGATGGGTCCTGCCTGCCCCGGGGGGCTGCTGTGCCCACCCTGGGGGCTGCTGTGCCCACCCTGGGGGCTGCTGTGCCCACCCTGGGGGCTGCTGTGCCCACCCTGGGGGCTGCTGCCCAGCACCCCCGTCCTGCTCTAAAAGGCACAGAGGGGAGGGTCCCGGCTGCCAGAGGTGTCCCCAGGGGTGCTCTGGTGGTCCCCCCCCAGTGTCCCAAAAGGCCATGGGGGACCTCAAGATGCTCTGAGGGGACGTGGCTGCAGCCACAGCCCTGCCCGTGCTCGGGGGGGGGGTCTCACTGGTGGGGGTGTCCCCTCCCGGCGGGTCCCGGGGGGCCGTGGGTGCCCTGGAAGGACTTGGGAGTGGGGGCAGTGCCAGGGGAACAGTGTTTACAAAATAAAGGTTCGTTCTGGAGCTCTTCGTGTCCCTGCTGTGCCCAGGGATGTCCCCCCCCTGCCAGCGGGGGGAGCACAGGGATGGACCCCCCACACCCCCGGCATCCCCAGGGATGAGGAGCTTCCCGGCTGTCCCTTTGGGGTGGGGCTGGGGGGTCCCTGTGGGTGCCCACGGGTGGGCGCGGTGGGCACACGGGTGTGTGTGTGTGTGTGGGTGGGGGGGTTGTACAAGGGTTTGTGAGGGTGGGGAGGGGGCGCACGGGTGGGAGGGGGGTGGGCACACGCTCTGCCCTTGCCCTGCCCGGGGCGGGGGGGATTTCCTCGACAAAACTCCTCGTGCCCGAAGTGTTCCCGGGGGGTCCCGGCAGCACCGGGGGGGCCGGGGGAGGGGGGGAACGGTCGGACCGGTGACCTTGGCGAGCCGCCGGCCCTGCGCATCGCCGGGAGAGCCGGGGCAGGGCCGGGCCGAGCTCCCGGTGCCGCCCCCTGCGCGGAGCCGCACCGGCGGTACCGGCGGCACCGGCGGCTCCGTCGCGCTGCTGCGGGCGGGCCCCTCCCGCCGCCGGCACCGGGGACACGGTGAGTGCGGGGCGGGGACGGGACCCTCCCGGTGCGGGTACCGGGCGGGACGCGGCGGGCGGGGGTCTTTGCAGGCGGGGCCGGTTTTTTTTATCCCCCCCATACACAAGCGCTGCGCTGCCCGGGCACCGGAATCCCGCAGCCCCGGGGCCGCCGCCGCAGTGTCCCGCACTGCAACACCGCACCGGGCCAGCGGCCGCGGGCGGGCACAGCCGGGGCCGCCGCATCCCCCCGCCCCGAGCGGGCACCGCGACCCCCCGGAGGGGCTGCGCAACTCCCCTTGTCCCCTCACTTGGCACCAGGACCCCCGGGAGGGGCTGCCCTGCTCTCACTGCCCCCCCGGACGGGGCACCGGAGTCCCCGAGGGTCCTCCCTGTTCTTTCCGCCCCCGGAGCCAACACCGGAATCCTCGTGGGGCACTTTCCCGCTCCCCCTGCCCCCGACCGGGCACCGGGACCCCCGGGGGGGCTGCCCCGCTCCACAACCCCACGGACCGGGCACGGGGGCTGCCCTGCTCCTCCTTACCCTGCACTTGGCACCGGGACCACCGGGAGGGGCTGTCCCGCTCCCCCTGCCCCCGGACACGGCACCGGGACCACCGGGAGGGGCTGTCCCGCTCCCCCTGCCCCCCGACCAGGCACCGGGACCACCGGGAGGGAGGGAGGGAGGCGATCCTCTCCCTATGCCCCCAGACAGAGCCGAGAGACCCCCGGGGGGGCTGTACCGCTTCACCTGCTCCCAGAGCGGGCATCAGGACCCCCGGGGGATGTCCCGCTCCCTCTTCCTCCTGACTCGGTGCCGGGACCCCCGGGAGGGGCTGTCCCTCTGCCCCTGTCCCCCTACCAGGCACTGCCACTCCCGGGGGGCTGCCCTGATCCCCCCTCCCCACATCCAGCCCCTGGCGCCCCTTCCCCACCTCCCCTGCGCTTGGGAGGGGGCTCATTCCCGCGGTGAGGGGGGACACAGAGCCGGGCTGGGGTCTGGGGCACCCCCAGAACGCGGGGCTCGGGATCGCAGCCCCCAGGGATCCCCCAGGGATCAGGAGGCTCCGGCGCACGTTCCCCTCGGCTGTCCCCCGGGAAGAGGGGGTGCCGCCGGGGGTCTCGGGGGGCTCCGGCCGCCGCCGCCGCCGCTTCCGCCCCATCAGTTCAGTTTCCAGATGTGCCGGCGCTGCCATAAATAACTCAGGAGAACCGGCCCGGCGCGCCTGCCATCAAATATTCATGGCGGCTGTAACTGAGCGGGGGAAGCCGAGTTCAGCGCCGGGGGCACGGGGGTCCCTGGGGCTGGGGGGGCAGGCAATGAATGACCCAGCGCTGCCCGTGCCCCCCCAGTGCTTGGGGTGGGTGAGGGGGTGGCAGTGGGTGATGGCACCCCATGGGGGGCGGGTTGGGGACCAGCGTCACTGCTGGGGGGCTGCAGAGGATGGGGGTCGGGCAGAGTGGGGGTTCCCCCCTGCCGGGCTCCTACCGGGGGGGCTGGAGGGTGCTGAGGGCTCTGCTGTCCCCCCCAGATGCGTCCCCAAAGCCCCTGGGCCGCTGGCCCCGCAGCTCTGCTGCTCCTGGCGGGAATCCTCGGCTCGGAGGCGCTGGCGAGTCCACGGGGCAGGAAGAAGGTGGTTCATGTCATGGGTGAGTGGGGAGGGACCTCGTGGGGTGGGGTGGGATGGGATGGGATGGGATGAGGCAGGATGGGATGGGATGGGATGAGATGGGATGAGATGGGATGGGGTGGGAAGGGATGGGATGGGATGGGATGGGATGGGATGGGATGGGGTGGGATGGGATGGGAATGGGATGGGATGGGATGGGATGGGAATGGGATGGGATGGGATGGGATGGGGCAGGATGGGATGGATTAGGGTTAGGGTTAGGGTGGTGACAGGGACAGGGCCAGCCCTGATCTGGATATCCACTCCCCTGAGCCGGGTGTCCCTTGCAGAGGGTGACAGGACAGCCCTGATCTGGGTGTCCCTCACCCTGATCCGGGTGTCCCTTGCAGAGGGTGACAAGACAGCCCTGATCTGGGTGTCCCTGGCCCTGATCTGGGTGTCCCTTGCCCTGATCCGGGTGTCCCTTGCCCTGATCCGGGTGTCCCTTGCCCTGATCCGGGTGTCCCTTGCCCTGATCCGGGTGTCCCTTGCCCTGATCTGGGTGTCCCTTGCCCTGATCCGGCTGTCCCTTGCAGAGGGTGACAGCGGTGCCGTGGTGGTGCAGACAGCCCCGGGGAAGGTGGTGACACACCGGGGCGGCACCATCATCCTGCCCTGCCGCTACCACTACGACGTGTCCTCCCACGACCCGGCCGAGATCCGCCTCAAGTGGACCAAAGTGACAGAGCCCATGGCGTTCGTGGACGTGTTCGTGGCGCTGGGCAAGGCCCGGCGGGCGTTCGGGCCCTACCGGGGGCGCACGGCCCTGCAGGAGGACGGCGCGGGCGACGCCTCCCTCATCATCCGCAACGTCACCCTGCAGGACTACGGGCGCTACGAGTGCGAGGTCACCAACGAGCTGGAGGACGACACCGGCGTGGTCAAGCTGGACCTCGAAGGTACGGCTGGGGAGAGGGGAGGGGGGGTGGGAGAAGGGCGGGAGGGCGCTCTGGAATGCAGGAGGAGAAATTATCAGGGTTATACAAACTATCCCCCCTCCCCCTGGTGTGCCCTGTGGGATGGTTGGGATGTGGTTCCCTGTGCCCTGTGGGATGGTTGGGATGTGGTTCCCTGTGCCCCATGGGATGGCTGGGATGTGGTTCCCAGTGCCCAGTGCCCCGTGGGATGGTTGGGATGTGGTTCCCAGTGCCCCATGGGATGATTGGGATGTGGTTCCCAGTGCCCAGTGCCCCGTGGGATGGTTGGGATGTGGTTCCCTGTGCCCCATGGGATGGCTGGGATGTGGTTCCCAGTGCCCCATGGGATGGTTGGGATGTGGTTCCCAGTGCCCTGTGCCCCATGGGATGGTTGGGATGTGGTTCCCTGTGCCCCGTGGGATGGTTGGGATGTGGTTCCCTGTGCCCCATGGGATGGTTGGGATGTGGTTCCCAGTGCCCCATGGGATGATTGGGATGTGGTTCCCTGTGCCCTGTTCTCCCCCCAGGCCTGGCTGCCGTTCCCGGCGTGTGCCGTGGTTTTATTGCTGCCGTGATTGGCTTTTACTGTTGCTCCAGGTTTATGGGGTGGCAGCTCATAAACCCTGTGGATGGATGGTGGCACGGGCTCGTAAAGCTCCCAGGGACAGGGATGAGGGGCTGGTTTGGCTCTGAGCCTGCTGGGACATTGGGAAAGGGGGAAAACCTTTTTTGGGGGGCTTCTTTGGGGGTGCCACGGCCTGGCCGGACCCTGCGCTGGCACCACTGATGCCCCCCATTTTCCTGGAGCCTGAGGGTGGAAGGGGGATCCCTAAAGTCACAGCATGGAGGGTTTGAGGGCTCTCAACCCCCCTCCATGGCACAGACAGGGGCAGCTCATCATGGCCGGACTCTGCAGCTGCACATCCCAACCCACAACACCCCCAAACTGCCCCGTGCCTGTGCCAACCCTGTTTGTCGGGTACAGCTGCAGATTCGGGCAGGGGGGAGAACCCTCCCCCCATCCCCCCAAAAAAATCCCTCCTCTCCAGGCGTCATCTTCCCGTACCACCCCCGCCTGGGCCGCTACACCCTGAACTTCCACGAGGCGCAGCAGGCGTGCCTGGAGCAGGACGGGATCCTGGCGTCCCACGACCAGCTGCACCAGGCCTGGCTGGAGGGCATGGACTGGTGCAACGCGGGCTGGCTGGAGGACGGCTCGGTGCAGTACCCCATCTCCCGGCCCCGCGAGGAGTGCGGCCGCAAGGACACGCCCGTGGGCGTGCGAAATTACGGCTACCGGCACAAGGAGAGCGAGCACTACGACGCCTTCTGCTTCACCTCCAACCTCAACGGTACCGGAGAGGGGACACCGAGCCCCGGGAGGGTTTTTGGGTGGAGAGCTGGGATGGAGGGTGGGGTGGTTCCCATGGTGACCCAGCAGGATGCTCCGCCCTTGGAGAGGGGATGTGTCCCTTCCCCGGGTTCCTTGGCACGGCAGGAGAGGGGGGATACAACAATGGGGACCCCCACCTCCATCCCGGTTGGTTCTGGGGGCTGGAACACCCAGTTTGAGCAAAAACCGCTCTCTTTTTTAGAAAAAAACCTCTCTTTCAAAGCAAAACCTCTCTTTCATAGCAAACCCTCTCTTTTTTTTTTTAAAAAAAAACCCTCTCTTTTATAGCAAAACCTCTCTTTTTTAGCAAAAACCTCTCTTGTTTTTAACAAAAACCTTTTTTTTTTAATTTTTTTTTCTTTTTTAGCAAAAACCTCCCTTTTTTTTCTTTTTTTTTTTGGGAGGGGGACAAAACTCCTCTCTTTTTTTAGCAAACCCATCTCTGCCAGGCAGGAGGAGCAGGGCACAGAGGTAATTGCAGCAGCAGCGGCCCCGGGTGATGGATGAGGCCGGGACCACGCGAGACAGATGGGAGCCAGGAGGGCTCCCAGGCTCTGTAAATTCCTCCTGCCTGGCAGGGGGGGCCAAAGGGGGGCCCTGCTGATGTTTATTTAATGGTGGCAGGTGGGATAAATAGCGGGTGACACCGGCAGAAGGAGCTGGCACTGCCCCGCACAGCCCCTAAATCTGCCCACTCTGCGGGTCCCCAGGGCCCACCCAGCCCCTCAGCTCCTCCTGCCCCCCAAAATGTGCCCACAGGGGTCCACAGGGCTTGTATCATGTGTCTTCTTCATCTCCCCCCAAAAAAATTGCACCACCCTTCCTCCAGCCCCCCAGAAATGTGCTGGGGGGAACCCCCCAGAGCTTGCAACACTCACCTCCTCCAGTCCCCAAATGTGTTGGGGGGGGTCCACCAGGCTGGTACCACCCATCCTCCATCTCCAGCCCCCCCCCAAAAATGCACTGAGGGGGGGTCCACAGGGTTTGTACCCCTTGTCTCACCCACCACCCCCCCCCAAAAAAAATGCTGTGGGAGAACCCACGGGGTTTGCATCACTCACCACCCCCAGCCACCCCCAAAAATGCACTGAGGGCTTGTCCCCCTCTCCCCACCCCAACCCCAGCGGCACGAGGGGCAGGGGATGCTCCAGCACTGACCTTTTATTTTCCCCCCTCTCCCAGGCAAAGTTTACTTCCTGAAGACCTTCCGCAAGCTGAGCTACTCGGAGGCGGTGCAGGCGTGCAAGAACAACGGCGCTGCCGTGGCCAAGGTGGGGCAGCTCTACGCCGCCTGGAAGATCCAGCTGCTGGACCGCTGCGAGGCGGGCTGGCTGGAGGACGGCAGCATCCGCTACCCCATCGTCAACCCCCGCGCCCGCTGCGGCGGCCGCGAGCCCGGCGTGCGCAACCTGGGCTTCCCCGACAAGAAGTACAAGCTCTTCGGCGTCTACTGCTTCAAAAAGGCCGGCGGGGACGCCCCCCAGGAGAAGGGGAAGGAAAAAGAGGCGGGCAGGGGGCACCCCAACCGCGTGTGAGGGTGGCCGTGGGTGGGAGCACCCCCCGGGTTTGGCCGGGGAATGAACCCCCCTCTTGCTGAGTGCCGGGATCCCCGGGGGTCTCAGGGGAGCTGCGGGCAGCCCCTGCCCCGGGCTGGAGAGGCGGCGGGGCGCGGTGGGGCTCAGGGACGCGGTGGGGGCAGCCGGGAGGGGGAAGGATTTGGGGAGCCCTGCCGGGAACCCGCGCCCGGGGCTGGCCCCCCGCTCCTCGCAGCTCTCGCTTCTCCACCCGCCTATTGCATGTGCTAAAGGCCCGTCCAGCCCTCCATCCCCACCCCATGGGGGTCCCCACCCTGCGCCCTCCCGGAGTAGCACAGCACCGATACCCCCAACCCCCACCCCTGGCAAGGTGCCATCGGTGTCACGGCACCGTCAGGTCTCTGCAGGGGGACTGACCTGCCACGGGCTCCCCAAAATGCCACCCTGGTGCTGGGCAAGGACTGGGGGACACTGGGCAGCCCAGGGGGGCACCTGCAGCCCCTCCAGCCCCTGCCAGGCTCCCCCAGGTCTGGGGCAGCTCCTTCGCTTGGCTTCGTGCGGATGAGGAGGGAGAGGCTGGGTGGGACCCCCCTCTCCCCCGAGGCTTTGGGCAGCCCTGGACGTAGATGAAATAAAAGCTTCGTCTGCTTTCGAGAGCTGAGCGGGGCTCTGGTGTGTCCTTCGCTGGTGCCGCCCCCGCGGGGGGTCTCAGGAGCAAGGGGGCTGCTCGGCCTTGCACTCCCTCCCTGCTCCCAGCACGTTCAGAGCATCCCAACAGCGCCCTGCTTGGATTTGTTGGGATCAGATCCAAGAGAGCGGCACCAGCAGAGCCGCATCGGGGCATCCCTGCGGCTGGGCAGCACCCAGGAGCCACCATGGGGGTGGCAGGACGTGGGTGGGGACCCCGGGGTCCACCAGAGGGGTTGGGTTTGCTGCAGGTTAACTCCATGTGGCGAAAGGAGGCAGCACAAAGGACATGGGGGGACCTTCCCGGGGGTCCCCACAGCCCCCAGGAAAGGGCAGGGTAGGGGCCGCTCAACTGTTAAAAAAATTTATTAAAATGTCCAGCAGTACAGAAAGGCAAAGTCAGAAATGGGGGGAGGGCTGGGGAAGGTGGGGAGGGGGCTCAGGACACGGCAGTCACGTCGCAAACAGCAGAGATCAGAAAGCGCCGTACACACACACACACGCAACTCCAACGGGGACCCCAAACAAGGGAAACGGGGCAAAAAGAAACCAACCGGCCCCAAACCGGCCCTGGGGGCACCTGGTGGCACTGGTGGCACAGTGGGTTTGCCCCATCCCAGCCACAGGGATGCCCCACGGGCAGGGCCGGTGGGTCAGGGCAGGAAAAAGGGGGGGCTGCTAAAAAACCAGAGCCACCCGACTCGATGGCCAGGGTGGGACAGGGGGGGCTGCCTGATTAACCCCCACTTTGGGGACGGGGCCAGAGCCCAGCCAGGGGTGGGGGGGTCCCTGTGCAGGGCTGAGGGCTCGACCCCGGGCCGGGGGGGCTGAGCTTGGGGCATGCAGGGAGGGCTGGGGACGCACACGCAGCCGCCCCCTCCGGGTCCTATTCCCTACGGGGCAGGGCATCCTAAGGAGCTAAAGCCAAAAGGGGGTTATAAAAGAGAGGGGAGGGGAGGGGGGGGGAAAAAGGGGGTTGGGAAGGGGGCAGGAAATGTCACCACATCCCACGGGGGGGACCCTTGTGCTCGGCGGCCCCCCCTCCCCCCCGGCTCTAGAAGTAGTGCCCCTCCTCCATCCAGTCCAGCCGGAGGTGCTTGCGGTGTTTTCGCCGCTCCTTGCGGGGTTTGTGGTGGTGGTGCTGGTGGTGGGGGTGGCTGTGCCGGTGCCGGTGGTGCCGCCGTGCTCGGTGCGACCGCCTGGCTAACGGGGGGCAAGGGGAGAGAGGGGGGTGGGGACACACCCGGGAGGGGGTCAGGAATGGGCACCCATCCCCACACCCCACCCTGCCCCACCCTGCCCCGTCCCCACTAACGTTTTGTGCAGAGGATTTTGGGCCGGTCCCACTTGCCGGTGCTGTGGCACTTGATGGTGGGCACGTGGCGCTGGGTGAAGCCCTCCTGGCACTGGTAGCGCACGCTGGAGTGGATGTTGTACTTCTCCTTCCTCTTCCCCACCGGGAAGGCGTTGGGCACCTCCGGGGGGGGCCCACACAGTACTGGGGGGGGACACACACAGAGCCCTGTCACCCCCCTGCTACTGGGGAGGGGACCAGGGGACACCCTGCCACCAGTGGGGATGGCTTTGGGAGAGGCTCCTCCATCAGGGCAGCACTGGGGTGTCCCCAGGATTCAATTTGTTAATTAACAGCCTTGTTGGGCCGTCATTAATGTGCAGGGTGGGGAGGAGCACCCAGGGAGCAGCTGGAAGGTTAATAAAACTCCCAGGATAAGGAACGGGAACTTAATGGGTTTAATGGCGGCAAATTAAAGAGATTCAAGTGTTGAGGGAGGAATTGATCAGGAATAAGAGAGGAAAGACGGAGATTTAGGGGAACTGCTGGAGTCTGTCCAGGTGAAGGGCTGAGGGTGAGGAGCTTCCTGGAGAGAGACCGTGGGAGAGGGACAGGGATGCTGGGAACTGTGGGATGGGGACACCAGGGACTGTGGGACAGGGATGCTGGGAACTGTGGGATGGGGACACCAGGGACTGTGGGACAGGGATGCTGGGAACTGCGGGATGGGGGTGCCACGGGGTGAGGGCAGCAGGGCAGGCGGTACCTGTGCCTTTCTTGCAGATGTAGGGCAGGTTGTAGTTGCAGGGCACGTCGTTCCACTTGCCGATCTCGTGGGACACGAGCACCACGCAGTCCTCGCCCCCCGCGAAGAAGTTGTCGGGTTGGTTCTCCCGCCAGTTCTCGTATTGCTGTGGGACACCATTGAGGGTGAGACCCCCCTGCCCTGCCCTGCCCCCCGAGCCCCCCCTGGCTCCCCCAGGGCTCTCACCAAGCCCGTGTTGTCGGTCCACTGGAAGTCCTGCTCCACGATCCTGTCATTGAGCCCGATCCAGGTGTTCTCGTGCCCGAAGCCTGCGGAGAGAGGGGCACTCACGGCTCTCAGGAGGGTGAGGGGAGGGGTCCCCAGGGGGGTGGGGAGGTCTGTGACCCCTCCCCACACCCACCGTTGATGAAGCCGTGCTCCTCCTGCGAGTGGATGCTGGTGAGGTGGCCGGCTCGGCGCCGGCAGTCCCGCTCCGCGTCCTCCCAGGAGCGCCGGCGGGGGAAGTAGCGGTAGCAGTGACCCTGGAACTTGTGCCAGTTGTGGTCGCAGCCCTCCGTGTCTGCAGGGACACGGGGACAAGTGGGGACAGCGAAGGGGACAGACCGGCCCCGCGGGGAGGGATGCGGGGAGCAGGTCCCGCGTCCCCTTCCGGCATCCCCGGGGTGACACGGGCTGGGCAGTGTGTCCCCATGGGGTGTCCCCAACCCGGGGGGGGTGCGGGGGGACACTGGGGGCTGCTCCCCACCTTTCTCGCAGCGGCTGCCGCCGTAGCTGGGCAGGCAGAGGCACACGAAGGAGTTCACCTCGTCGATGCAGGTGCCGCCGTTCTGGCAGGGGCTGGACAGGCAGTCGTCGATGTCTGTGGGGACACCCAGGGGGGCTGTGGGCACAGAGAGACCCCCCTGGCACCCCACCACCACCCACCCAGCCCACTGCCCCTGCCAGTGCCAGCAGTGACCGAGGATGGGGGATTGTGCAGGACTGGGAGCCGCAGCCCCATTCCCGTGGCTGCTGCTCCGTGCGGTGCCAAGACAGGGATTGGGATGTTCCTGTGAGGGGCAGTTTTGGGATGCTCCTGTGTGGAGCAGGCCTAGGATGCTCCTGTGTGGGGCAGGTTTGGGATGCTCCTGTGTGGGGCAGGTTGGGATGCTCCTGTGTGGGGCAGGTTTGGGATGCTCCTGTGTGGGGCAGGCCTAGGATGTTCCTGTTCTGGGGCAGGTTTGGGATGCTCCTGTGTGGGGCAGGTTTGGGATGCTCCTGTGTGGGGCAGGTTTGGGATGCTCCTGTGTGGGGCAGGTTGGGATGCTCCCGTTCTGGGGCAGATTTGGGACGTTCCTGTGCCGGGGCACGTGTGGGATGCCCCTGTGTGGGGCAGGCCTAGGATGTTCCTGTTCTGGGGCAGGTTTGGGATGCTCCCATGCCAGGGCAGGCTCAGGGTGCCCCAGCTCTCACCAATCTCACAGTTCTCCCCGGTGAAGCCGGGAGCGCAGCTGCAGCCACAGACGGTGCCGTTGGCCCGGCAGGTCCCACCGTGCAGGCAGGGGTTGTTCTCACAGGGATCCGACGGGGCTGTGGGGAAGGGGAGCAGGAGCCCTGAGTCCCCAGAGGGGGGACACAGCAGCCCCCACCCCATCCCCGCTCCCATCCCACCTGCTCCCCAAGTTTTGAGCTAATTGGTTTGGGTAAAAGGAGAGAACCCCCCTAAAACCCTCCCAGTGGGTCAGCACAAAGCTCCCACCCCCCAGCCTGTTTGTCCCTGTGCCCATCAGCCCTGGGGGGACAAGGGGACACTCTTGTGCTCACCGTGCCGGGTGGCATTGCCGGTGCCCACCCAGGCCAGCAGCTCCCGCTCCTCCAGCCCCTCTCCGCTCCCACTGTCAGCTTCCAGCAGCGGGGACCCCCCCGGGACCCCCGGATCTGCTGCCACAGAGGGCTCAAAGAGCAGCCCCACGCCGGGGGACTCGGGTGTCCCGGTCACCCCTGGGTGGGGGGCAGTGGGGGATGACCAGGGGTCACGGGTGGCTGAGCTGAGGGGCGTGGGGGGCTCTTCCCTCCTTGTGTCCCCCGAGGAATCCTCCTGGCTGGGGGATGTTGGAGCATCCTGGGGGCCGGAGGGGGCTGGGGAGCCGGGGGGCTGCCGAGGGCCTGGGGGGGGCAGGAGGAGCTGCTCCCCTGCCCCCAGCTCTGGTGCAGAGTGGCTGGTGGGATGAGGGGATGAGGGGGCGAAGGCCGTGGACCCCTCCTCGGCTGCTGCCTCCATCACTGCCGGCTCCGTCACCGCTGCCTCCATCACTGCTGGCTCCATCACTGCTGACTCCATCACTGCTGGCTCCATCACTGCTGACTCCATCACCGCTGACTCCATCACTGCCGCCTCCCCTGGCCGCTCGGGGCCGGCCCACGGGGTCACCACGGTGGCCGTGGGGGGAGGTGATGGCGAGGGGGTGTCCCAGCCGGGGGGGGACGCGGTGGCTTCACTGCCGGGCTCGGCCGAGCCTTTCCCGACATCCCCGTGTCCCTCCGGCCGCTCCTGGCTGGGCTCAGCCGGCCCCTGGGAGGCCGTGGGGCTCAGCCCCCCCTGGGCATGGGGAGCAGCCCCCTCGGTGGGGCCGGGGGTGGCCGGGTGACCCGCGGAGGGGCCGTCTGGCTGCAGGAAGGTCACGGCTTTCCTCTGCCTCTCCAGCGAGGCCTCACCCGGGGCCCCGCTGCCGTCACCGCCGTCACCGCGGGGCTGCGGGGCCGGCTCGGGACCCTCGGCCACCAGCGGGGCTGGGGGCAGCGGGGGCCACGGTGGGACAGAGCCAGAGTCCTCCTGGGACACGGTGTCCCCGGAGAAGTCCTCGGTGGCCTCCGCGGGCGGCCGGGGGGAGTCCCCGCGGGCACTGGGGATGTGGGGCTGGGCCCCGTCCGTGGGGATGTCCCGGTGGCTCAGAGCATCGTGGGGAGTCACAGAGACAGGCAGGGCTGGGGATGGTGTGGAGGGTGTCCCCTCAGGCCCCTCAGGGCTGCGGGGGCTCCACAATTCCTGCGGGGAATCCCTCGGGGCCGGCGCCTGCGGCGAGGGCGTCACCGGGGAGGTGTCCGGTGCCACCAGCTCTGCAAGAGATGGCCCAGCTGTGGGGTCCCCAGTCCAGCACAGCCCCCACTGGGACCCCCCTGTCTGTCTGTGGGTGCCACTTACCAGGGCCGATCTCCTCCTGCAGCGCATTGGGGGACGTGTCAGGGCCCTCCCGCCGGAGGCTCTCGGTGCCGGCATGGGGGATGTTCCACGGCTCCACCGTGTTGGCCGCAGCTTCCTTCACCTCCAGAGCCAGGATGGGGGCCTGAGTGGCCGTCCCTGCTGTGTCCCCAGCCACTGTGGGGTCCACAGCCACTGTGGGGTCCCCAGCTGCCACCGTGGGGTCGTGGCTCTGCCGCTGGAGTTGGAAGTAGCGCCCGTTCAGCCCGGCGTGGCTCTTCCTTGGGCTGGGGGAGCTGGTGGGTGGGGGGCTGGGGGTCTCTGTTGCCGTGCTGGGGACCGTCCCCAGCCCAGCTGGTGCCAGTGACGATCCGGTGCTGTGCTCCCAGGCTGGGCTTTGGGAGTGTGGCAGGAGGGTGGCCGGGGGCTCCTCAGGGTCTTCTTGCACCGGCAGTGCCGGGCTGGCACCGGCCCGATCCTGCCAGGAGCTCTCCAGGGCCTGATCCACCACGTTGAGAGCCTCCTCCTCGTGGGGCCACACCAGCGAGGGGGCTGTGGTTGGTGACACGAGTGTCCCACCATCCATCCCCAGCCCAGGAGCTGCCGGTGCCGGTGATGGGGTGGCCCCTGGGAGGTCCCCGCGCTGTGCCGTGGCCGTGGGGCTGCCGCTCGCCGGTCGCAGCTGCTCATCTTCATCCTCCTCCTCCTCCTCCTGGCCCGGCCCTGTGAGCCCTGGCTGTGGCAGGAGCTCGTAGTGGTCATGGGGGGTGTCCCTGGTGTCCCCCGAGGTGCCCAGGTCCTCGCTGTGCTCCACCAGCACGTTGTCGCTGCCCAGCAGGTCGGGCGTGGGGGGCACCGGCTCCTCCGTGTCCCTCTGCCCCGCGGCTGTGGGGACACCACGAGAGTCAGAGGGGCAGGACGGGCCTCTGGGTCACGGGTGGGGTCCCACAGCCCCCCTGGAGTGTCCGTGCCAGGCACTGCGTCCCCCAGCCAGGGTGACAGCCAGAGCTGGGCTCCCCTCAGCACCGCTCTCATCTATCTCGTTAATCCCCCAATTAAATATTCATCCACAGCAATTTTCCTGGCCACACCCACTAATTCCTGAGGGCATCCCGGGGCTGGCAGGGGGTCAGGGAGGGCACCATGGCCGGAGCCCCCTTACCTTTGTAGCAGTAGGCGTCGAATCTGGAGGCGGCCGGGGGGAACCCAGTGCGGTTGGGGAACTGGTAGAGGGTCCTGACCCCGGGGGTTTCCCCCCCACACTTCCTGCGGGGCACCCTGATGGGGTAGCGGACGCTGCCATCAGCCAGCCAGCCCGGGTCACACTGGTCCAGCCCCTCCCTCCACGCCAGGTACAGCTGCCCCGTGGTGGCCAGCGAGGCCCCCCGGCCCCGGCAGTGCCGCCGGGCCCCCTGCCACGTGAACCTCCCTGGCACTGTGGCGTAGAACACCGTCCCTGCAGGGGAGAGAGAGACACCTTGGGGACATGGGGACAGGAAGCTGTGATGGTCCCCAGGGCCTTGAGTTCAGTGATGGCTCTGTCACCTGAGCGCTGTGGCCACGCTGTGCCAAGGATGGCACGGAGCGCTGGCACCGCCCCAGCACCCAGCCCTGCAGCCAGACCCCAGCAGGAGAGCGGTGGATGGAGATGCCCGCGCTCCCAGCCATGCCATGGCCGTGCAGGGACATCCCTGGGCATCCAACCGTGCTCCTGGCCCTGCCATGGCCGTGCAGGGACCCCCGGACACCCCCTCCCCACGCTCATCCCTTGCCTCTCAGCTCCCGGGCGTAGCAGTACACATCGTACAGCTCCTCGGGCTCCCTCCGCCCGTAGCTCCGCACTCCGGGCAGGCTGTTGCGGTCTCCATAGCAACCGGGCCGGGACAGCGTGATGGGATACCTGTGGAGCGGGACAGTGATGGGATACCCGCCTGGAGGGGCTGCGTGGTGGGACCCCCGCCAGAGAGAGGCAGAGCGAGCTCTCAGCTCCGCGGGGAGGGTCCCGGCAGCGCCCACACCCACACCCACCGCACGCTCTGGTCGCCCAGCCAGCCCGCGTCGCAGTTGTCGTAGCCGTCCTCGAAGGCGGCCTGGAGGTGCTGGGGGGAGGCGATGACGGCGGAGTTGTCCCGGCAGGCGCGGCGGGCGGCGGGGAAGCTCAGGGCGTAGCGCTGGCCCGCGGGGCGGTAATGGAACACAACGCCTGGCAGGGCAGAAGAGGAGGGGGGACGTGGCAATTGGGGGGAAGGGGGGGAAGCAGGGCCGGCACTGGGGTGCGCAGGGTGCGGTGGGGCACGGAGATCACCCCGGGGCTCGGGGCTTTTATGGGGCACGTGGGGTGCAAGGGGTGCACGGCTCTCATGGGGTGCACGGGGAACACAGGGTGTATGGCTCCCATGGGGTGCATGGGGAACACGGGGTGTATGGCTCTCATGGGGTGCACGGGGCACACAACTCCCACAGGGTGCACATCTCGCCCACCTCCCACGGGACACAGGGGGTGCAGATCCCACACAGTGCCCACCCCAGCCCTGCCAGCCACACCGGGGCCCGGCTCACCCGTCACCTCCAGCGGCAGCAGGTCCTGCTCGTCCTCGATGCCGGCCACCACCTCGCAGCGGTACAGCCCCCCGTCGCTGGCGCGGGCCCCGCGCAGCTCCAGCGTGGCGTTGGAGCGGTCACGGGGGTAGCCGGGCAGGGACACGCGGCCCTCGTAGGCTTTCACCACCTTCACGGCGTTGTCCTTGGCCACCAGGATGGGCGCGTCCTCCCGCTGGCCGCCGGCCGAGCGCACCTTGCTCCATTTGACGCGGGGAGGGTCGGGGGGCTCGTTGGGCCCCAGCGAGGCGGAGGGGTGGAGCAGGAAGAGGCAGGGCAGGGCCACGGGCTCCCCCAGCCCCACACGCACCGCCTGGTGCTGCACCCTGCTGATGTGGATCACCTTCCCATCGTCCTGGGAGCCTGTGGGGAGAGGTGTCTGGATACAGCGGGGGCTGCAGCAGGGCTCTTGGGCACAGGGCAGGGTGTGGGGGGCACCCCTGAGCCCCCCAGGGTGGAGCTCCAAGGGGGATCAAGTGCAGCCACCCCTTCCAGTGGCCAGAGAGAGGCTTTGCCTGTTCAATCTGCCCCTCAGCCCTGACTCGGATTTGATACCCAAACAACCCTGGATCCCCTCACTCCCTGCTGAGATAAGACATGGCAGGACCATGACCTGCTCTTCATCCTCCTCCTCCTCCTTGTCCCACACTAATCCTGCCCCAGCCTGTGCCCCCTCCCAGCTCTGCCACCACAAATCCCCCACATCTCAGGCCCCCCATGGCCCAGCTCCCCCTGCCCACAGCGGGGTCAGGGGATGTCCCCCACAGAGCCCGGCCAGCTGGGGACCGGGATGGCCACTAATCCCCCCCAGGAACCTTCCTCCACCCTGCACTGCACCCCACACCCTCAGCCCACTGGGAGACAACCACGGGCAGCGTTCCAGGGTGGGGGATCCCAAATCCCTCCTCGTGCTGTGATGTCCCTGCCATGGGGGCTGTCATGGCCAGAGCCACAGCAAATCCCTGGGGGGCTCGGGGGGGGATGCCAGCAGGATTAAGGATTTAAGGTCTCGCCTGCGGGGATCCCAGCCTGGAGGAGGGGGGCTGTGGGTCGTCCATGGGCGCCTGGAGGGCTCTCCCTCACTAATCCCAGGTCCTCCCCAGGTCATGGTTTACTCTGGCTGTCAGTTCATGATCTCCTGCTGTTTGCCCTCAGCCCCCAGCACTTACCCAGCACAGCGATGGGGAGCAGGGAGAGCCCGAGCAGAACCCAGCAGCCGGCATCCCCCATCCCATGGACCATCCTTGACCTGCAATGACAGCAGGGGGTGGGTGGGAGGCTGCCCCTTGCCCACTTCCAGCTCGGTGGGCGATGCCATCGGGCCTTAAATCACCACATGAGGAGAGGGATTAGCCCCTCTCAGCAGGACGCCATAAACCCCGGGAGAGTTCGATTTCACTCTTGGAATGAGGTCGGGATGAGGGACGGGGTGCCCCCATCGCCAGCTGGGGGGGTCCCACCCATGGTGACATCCCCGAGCCACCCACCGCCGTCACCCGGCTCACGCCACCGTCACCCATCAGGGCTGCAACCACCACCAGGTGCCCACAGCTACGACACAAATCCCAGCACAACCATCACCCATCACAGGCAAGACCACCACCAGGTGCCCAGCACCCCCCTCACCAGCACCACCACCACCCTCCCCTGGTGCCCTCCACGTCACAGCCTCAATCAGGCCCTTTTTGGGCACCCAGAGGCAGCAGGGACACAACCAGCCCCCCCAAATCCCAAATGGAACCATGCAGGAGCTGGGCACCACTCAGCCACGAGCTTGAACCACACCCTGGGTTCCCCATGGGGTCTGCTGGGCCCCCCCAGCTCCAACATCGACCCCTGCCCAGCCTCACACAGCAATTTGGGGAGCACTCAGCCTTCAGGGGGGGACACCAGGAGCACCCCATCCCTCTCCCACCTGCCCAGAACCGAGGCTCTGCCTCATCCCACCGGTTCCCCCATCCCTGATGCTCCATTTTCCAGCCCTTGATTTCTCGTTCTGTCCTTCTGTGCTTTTGTGGGACAGAAATAGAAAGAAAGAGAGAAATGACGAGAGAAAAAAAGGAGACCCCCCACCCCGTGTTCGGGGCTGGCAAAGGGCCTTTTTGGGGATGCAAAACCGGGTTTTATCTTTTTTCCTCCTCCTCCTCTGAAGAAGAAAGTGTTGGCAGCCCCTTCCCTTCCCCAGCAGCTCCTGCTGGGAAAAGAGGAGGAGGAGGTGACCTGACCCCGGCCATGGAGGGGAATTCCCAGGGTGCTGAGCAGGGAGTGGGCTGTGCCTTTGCCCGGCAGCATCTCCCAGGAGCTGAACATTCCCAGAGCATTCCCGAGGCTCAGAGATGCTCCAGGAGGGAAATCCCCCCATCTCTCAGCAGCGCTGAACTTTTCCCAGTTTTCCCATTATAGGGGGAAAAAAAAAATTAATTACTGGCAGGGCCGGGGGCGGGAAGTTCCAGCTCATCCCATTGAAATGCTAATCCTGACTTTCTGGGATGTCCAGGAACCCTCCCAGCACAAACCATCGTCTGTCCTTGGCCCAGGCACCGCCCAGGACCTGCTGGGTGAAGGTGCAGGAAGGGAACACCCAGGACGCTCAGCTCCAGGGAAAAAAGGGTGCCCTGGGCCTTCAAACCACCCTTTTAGGCCTTTTCAAGACTTTTTTGGCCTTTTCACCCGTTTTCTTTTCCCGGTCCCTTGATGCTCCCCCTCTGTAGTTTCCAAGCAACTTTTCCCACCGAAAGCCAGCCCTGTCCCTGGTCCCAGTGCCACACAGGGATGGAGCAGGGGGAGACCCCTCAGAGCTGCATTAACACGAGGAGTATAAAATCCTCCCCCGGGCTCTGCTGTTTGCTCAGAGCGGGGTCCTCGCTGAGCAAACACCCGGCGTTTATTTGATCCTTAAACACCCAAGTTGCTCTCTGGGTTTCCAGTCGCCACCCCTGGGATGGAGGGGTGGGTGGGACGGTCCCTGAGCCCACCAGGGACACCCCGGGCTGGCTGGATGTGGGGAGTGGGTGCTGCTGGGGGGCTGGGGGGGCTCAGGGCTGGGGAGGGGGGGGTCACAGGGGCTGTGTGGCTGCAGCTGCACCGGCGCCTTCCCCGGCATCAGCAGTTCTGAGGGATCTGCTTTCGCAGCAGGGAAGGTGCCGTGGTGGGAAGGGCTGGCCCTGCCCGCAGCACCCTCGGCCTCCTTGGGGTGGGGGGGTCCCAGATACCCCTCATGCCAGGGGCAGGACACACAGCCCCTGCCACCCAGCTGGCACCCCTGCCCCTCAGCACAGTCCCCGTGTCCCCACCACGGTCCGTCCCCTGGACCCCAGGCCGAGCTTGGCAATGTGCTGAGCCAGCAAAAAGTTTATCCCAAGGTCAGGACAAGTGACATGACGGGCTCCATCCCTGCTGATGCCGGAGCCACCACATGCGGTGTCCCCACATGGGGACATCCCCCCACATCATCCCCCCCAAGCATTGTCCCCAGCCCCTCCCAGCCCCGGCGCCTCGTTAATTATTGAGACCCTCTCCATCCCACCTTCCCTCAATCCACTAACCCCCAGCCCAGCTCCAGCAGCGCCGGGGAGGCTGCCTGGGGGTGGCACGGCCACATCCCGACCCCACGGTGCCACCGGGATCAGCCCTGGCTGGCTCTGGGATGCCCAGCACGGGCAGCAGCGGCTCAGCAGCACCAGCCCCCGTGCCAGAGCCAGGAGCAGCATCAGCCCCATCCTGCTGGGGTGGGATCCAGCTGGGATCCCCCATGGAAGGGGCTTGGCCGTGTGGGCACCACCGCGCCATCCCCGGCAGTGACAGTGGTGACAGGGTGAGGAGGGTGGCATGGGGATGGCCAAGGCAGGGAGGGTGGCAGTGCCACCACGAGCACCGTGGTCCCTCTCTGCAGTCAGGGCGATGTCACCGTGACGTCCCCCATGCCACGTGGCCGGGCCCACCTGGGGACAAGGAGCGTGTCCCTGTCCCTCAGCGTCCCAGCCCAACCGGGGGGGGGGGGGGAACGGTAGAGGAGAGAAATTCAAAATAACACTGGTGCAAACCGCCCCCCCCACCCCCCCCCACGGGTGAACATTTTCACATCTGTCACTAGCTGTCACCTCATGAATAATTCATATTTCTCATGAATATGCAAAGCTGGGACTGGTGATTAGCTTGAGCTGAAACAGAGCTTAATTCCACACAGGCCACGGGACCACCCGGACAGTTTTGGGGGTCACTTCTCGCCCCAACCTGCGCTGAGCCATGGGCTGGGCTGGGGGCGGCTGTGGAGCCCGGGGCCTCCATGGAGCAGAGGGGACACTTGGGACAGTGGTGGGGACATGGGTTTGGGATGGGTGGGAGGGGAGATGGTGCACTGCCCACCCACCCAGGCGGCCTGGCTGCAGCTGGACATGGGTGCCCCCCACCCTGGGGAAACCCCAGCCCTGAGGGTGCCCCCAACTTCCCTACGGCCAAGACTCAGCCCCTGTGACCTCTGCTGTCCCCACGGGTCACTCCAGTGCCCAGTGCCACCAGCACAACACTTCAGTGCCTACCCACCCGGCGTGTCCCCCCCACCACAGACACCCTGCGGGGCTGACCCTGCACCCCCCTCCCCCAACCCCGCCGGGGCCACCAGCCCCCCGTGGCACCCACCTCCCTCCCAGGGGTGCCTCTGCCACCCCAGCAGGGAGGGGGTGTCTGCCCAGGGCCCCCCCAGAGCTGCGGGGCCGTGGCAGGAGCCCGGCGGCGGGGCCGGCTCCGCGTCCCCTCCTCTCTGCCCACAACAAAGGAATTCTGCAAACCTCGCTGCCGTCACATCTCACAGGCAACGTGATGCTTCCCGCTCCCCCCCAGCCTGCCAGAATAAATTAGCACCTCGGCAAACTGTGATCCCGTCCAATATGGGCCCTTTGCTGGGTGCGATTTTTATTAGGCAGACAGTCTGCAGCCTTTATTTTAGAATTTGCTCCTCTTTTTTTTTTTTTTTTTTTTTTTCTCTTTTTTTTTTGGTTTGGTTCGTTTTTTTCTCTTTTTTCTTTTATTCTTCTTGCCCCATCTCCCTTGTGTCTCCCCGGGAGGCCGAGAGCTCCGCGGGAGCCGCCAAGCCGGAGCTGCATCCTCGGCACCATCCCTGGGGAGGGTTTGGCCACCCCCTCGAGTGGCTCTGAACGCGGCACTGGCTCCTGGCACCAAGAAACGGGCAGGAGACCCCCGGGCCGGTGGGCCTGGCACAGAGCCAGGCCTCTGGCACCATCTTCCCCCCCCAACCGCCGGTGTTTGGCTTTGCCAAGCCCCTCACCAGGATCCACTCCTGCCTTCGCCTGTCCCGGCCTCTCCACGCGGGTGTGGGACACACGGGTGGGGCTCATCCTGCCCGCGGTGCTCAGTGCCCGGCACTCTGCCAGCCCTGCCGGCGCCCTGGCAGCCTGGGGGCACCCCGGGACAGGGAACTTCCCTGCTCCTGACCTGCCAGGGAGCCACCAGCAGCACCGGCAGGGGTGGCCGAGGCACACCCGGCTCTGGCACCGCAGCGGGGTGACACCCCGGGGACACCCACTCATCAGCACCCACTGCTGTCCTGCCACCCCTCACCCCCTGGCCCTGCCCGTGTCTCACTGCCAGTGAGTGTCACTGCCAGGCATGGTGTCCCCCAGCCTGTCCCCGAGCTGGAGTCCCCCAGCCCCTCTCAGCCCCAGTCCCACTGTCCCCAGCCCCCAAGAGCCCTGGGCCCCGCAGTGTCCCCCTGTCCTGCTGTGCCCACAACCCCAGTGGCCACACCCCCACTGTCCACCTGTCCCGGTGCCCACAACCCCACTCCTGATCCCCCCAGTGTCACCCCAACCCCACCGTTCCCAACCTCAGCATCCCTGACAGCCCCCCACGCCCTCAGTGTCCCCAGCCCTCAGTGACAGCATCTCCCCCACCCCAGGGCCACCATCCCTCATCCCTGTCCCCCTGGGTATCCACAGTGTCCCCCTGCCCCGAGCCCCGAGTGTCCCCCAGCTCCCGCATTCCCGCGGCGTCCCCAGCCGGGATTCATCCCGCTCCTGCCACAGCGGTGCCGGTGTCACCGTCCCCAACCCCGGCACGGGGACCCGCGCGCTCTCCTCCTCCCTCACACCCCCGCATCCCCACCGCGCCCCCAGCCCCGATCCGTCCCTCTCCTGCCGCTGTGGTGCCGCTGACAATGCCGGTGTCACCGTCCCCATCCCCGTGCCCGCAGCGCTGCCAGTGCCGGTGTCCCCGTCCCCATCCCCGGCGCCGGGCCCCGCATTCCTGCAGCCCCCGCATCCCCACGGCGTCCCCAGCCCGGATCCAGCCCGGATCCAGCCCGGATCCATCCCTCTCCTGCCGTAGCGGTGCCGGTGTCACCCTCCCCACATCCCCACATCCCCATCCCCGCGTCCCCGCCATCCCCCGCATCCCCACCGTGCCCGCAGCCCGCAGCCCTCCCGCTCCTGCCGTAGCGGTGCCGGTACCGGTGTCGGTGTCACCGTCCCCATCCCCGGGCCCCGCGTCCCCCCCCGCCCGCATCCGTCCCGCTGCCGCCGCGGCGGTGCCGGTGCCGGTGTCCCCATGGCCGTGCCCGCAGCGGGGGCGGTGCCGGTGGCGGTGCCGGTCCCGCACGTACCTGCTCCGCGCTCAGGGCGCGCCGGGACTCATCGCCGCCGGTGGAGCCGAACACCCCGCCGGCAACCGGGGACTTAAAAGCGGGGCTCGGGGAGGGGGGCAGCGGGCCGGGCTCCCCCCGGAGGGGGCCGAGCCGGGCCGGGCCGGGCCAATCGCGGCTGGCGGCGGGCGCGGCCCCCCCGCCGGTGCCGCCGGTGCCGCCCGCCCCTCACCTGCCCCGCAGCGGCCCCGAACCCGCGCCCGCTCCGCGCCCGCCGCGCTGCCCCGGCGCAGGGCGAGGGGCGGCCGCGCATGCGCCGCCCCCCCCCAAAAAACCTCGGCTCCCCCCACCCCAAAGAAAAAAAAGAAAAAAAAAAAAGGGGCCGCCCCTTCCCCATGGAACGGGGCTGGCTCCCCCCTCTCCTCTCCCGCCGCGGGCACCGCACCCCGCGGGGGGGAGCAGGGGGTGGATGGGGGGGTGTCTGTAATGAGGGGGGGTCTCTAAGAGGGGAGGGGGGTGTCTGTAATGGGGGAGGTCTCCCAGATGGGAAGGGGGGTCTTTGTGATGGGGGTGGGGTCCTAAGAGAAAGAGGGGCGTCCCTGTAATAGGGGTGGGGTCCCTAAGAGGGGAGAGCGTGTCCCTGTAAGTGGGAACCCTAAGAGGGTGTAAGGGGGTCCCTAAGGTGAGGGGGGTGGCCCTGTAATAGGGGAGGGTCCCTAAGATGGGGGTGATTCTCTGCAATAGGGGTGGGGTCCCTAAGATGGAAGGGGGTGTCCCAGAAGGATTTTGGGGTATCTCCCAAGAGGAGAGGCTCTCCCAGTCCCTCTGCACCCCAAAATCCCTTTTAAGCCAGAGGTGCATCCAGCAGCCTCAGCATCCCCCTATGGCCTCCTCTGGGGTGTGCAGAGAGAGTGGAAGGTGCTGAGGATGGATAAAGGTGTGAAAAACCCCCAAAATACCCCAAAAACGAGTGAGACGCTCCAAAGAGCTGCACTACCAGAAACGACCCCCAAAATGGGGGAAGAAAACCATCACTATTGGGGAAGGTTGGTGGTTTTTTTGGGGGGGGGAGGTGCAGGAGGAGGGGTCACCTTCCCACCGGTGACTGAAGAATGCCACCCTGTCTCCCACGACTTGGCACCAAATAATGTAATCCCCCCCCCTCCTCCTTATATTGCCCCCATAGGGGGGGATGGATCCGCCGAAACCCGAGAGCAAAGTTCTCATTTCCGACTCCATTGTGCCCTCACTTTTCGTGGCGTTTCCTGCCTTTTGTGAGCCCCCCCTGCTCCGGCACAATCCCGGCGTTGCCGGCACACAGAGCTCCTCTGTTCCCCTCCTTTATGTGGCTGCAGCTGGCGGCCCCATGGAGGTGCCTGGGCCTGGGGGACGATGGGGGTTGATGTCCCCAGGAGGGGGGGTTTGCCAAGGAGAACTGGGGAGAGGGTCCTGGGGGGTTTGCCTGAACCCTGCTGTCCTGGCTTTTTCCCTGTCCCGGTGGATCCAACCATCCCACAGGGCTCTGATCCTGCTCCCCAGCTTCGGAAAGGGCACCTGTGGGGCCACCCTTCGATGACAAACCCCAGGGGTGCAGCAGCTCCCACCTGACCCTGACCCTGGAAGGGTCACAGGGAGAGCGGAGCCGGAGCCGCTCGGGGCCTCCTCAAACCTCCCC
The DNA here is from genome assembly GCA_038380795.1 of Pyrocephalus nanus. NCBI lineage: Eukaryota > Metazoa > Chordata > Aves > Passeriformes > Tyrannidae > Pyrocephalus > Pyrocephalus nanus. Next base: position 5,005,436 of record CM076287.1, on the reverse strand, counting down.
AGGGAAGGAGGGAACAGAGGGACCCCCAGGACAACTCCTGGGGACCTCCCTGGGGACACAGAGCCTGGCTGGGCCTGGTGAGGGCAGAGTGGTGGCTCTGCCTCTGGCCATCTGTGTGGCAGAGGGAGATGCTGGCGGGGAGTTACCAGAGCTCTGCTCTGGAGTGGAGATAAATGTCACAGCAGCCACCAGCCAGCGCAGCCCAGGCATGGGGATTTCATGGACACCTCTCCCCCCGCTCCAGCAGCTGCTCCACGCCTGGGAATGCAGCCCAGGACCAGCTCCTGCACTGGCAGGGGTTTGGAGGCCCAGTGTCCCCCTGGCTGGTGTCTCCAGATGGGAGGGGACTTCTTGGGGTCTCACTGCTCCCCCGAGCCCAGCTGGGAGCCCCAACATCCCCCCGTGGCCAAACCTTCCCCTGGTGGGAGAGCCAGCCCTGCTGGCACTGAGGGTGTCCCCACGTCCCCATCCCTGCCTGCACTGGGGTCCCTCCCACACTCCCAGCCCCACATCCAGCAGCATCACCCCGAGAGCACCGAGCTGCTCCCACGAGGCATCACCTGCCATCCCCAGGTCCCTACTGTACCCCACATCCCCCAGCCCTGCTGGGGACAGGCTGGGTGGCCCCAGGGCAGTGCTGGTGGGATGACCCCATCCCTCGGTCCCACTCCCCCATCCCCAGCGCCTGTGCAGGCAGGGACCGAGCGCCTCTCGGAGCCCAAACGCTGGGTTTGTGGTGAAATCCTGCAGCAGTGTTGCCGTGACGACCCTCCTGTAGTTTCCATCCGGAGATGTTTTCCTTTGTTGTGACAGGGACACGGGGAGCGGCCACCGGGGTGTGATGACAATGGTGGGGGGCTCCCGCTGCGAGGGGCAGGGACCACCAGAGCCCACGGGGGGACCCAGCGGGGCTCCAGTGCCACAGCAGGACTTGGGGGGGTCCCCGCAGCTCCAGCACTGCCCTGGCTTGGCCCCAATCGCCCAGGGGACAGCGGAGGGGCCCGGAGCTGGGTGACACGAGTGTGAGAGGTCTCAGCCGGGTTTGCTCCCACCAAGAGCTGCAGCAGAGGGGAGATGTGGCCAACACGCAGGGCGGGGGCACTGCAGGGTCCTGCCAGGGGTGGAGGGGTCGTCTCAGTGCGAGTGGGTGATCCACACCCTCGTGCCCCCAGGACAGAGCCGGTTTGGGGTGGGGGGGGTGGGCCAGGAGCCTCCCGAGCTGCCCATTTTGGCAGCCGGGGTGGCGGCGCCGTGACCGGGGTGCTGAGCGGCACCAGCGCTGCCATCCCGGGGGTGCTGAGCACCGGGGACCCCCCCTGCAGCCCCCCACAGCCAGAGAGTGTCTGTGTGCTCCCCAGCCCTGGGTGGGGGGGCCCACAGAGGGGACACCCCCCATCCCGCACCCCGAGGAGCCGCTTGTTATTCCGCTCAGGTCCGAGGGCGGCTAATGAAGCCCGTTCCAGGAGAGCTGCCACATTCATCAGGACTGCAGCTCATTAACGAGGCCTCTGCCACCGCAGCTGGGGCCAGCGCTCGGGGCACTGGCACGGGGACAGGATGGACAGACGGACGGATGGACGGACAGGCGGCTGGGGCCTGGCCTGGCTGGGGTGCTGCTCTGGAGCTGGGCAGGACATCTCAGCTGTGGATCAGCTCCAGAGAGGGGACAGGGTGAATCCCAGCACCCTGGATCCACTTCCACGCTGCCCCCATCCCGCGCTCCCGGCTCCTTTGGGCTTTAGGCCAGGCCCCATCCATGGCACGAGCTGGGCACGGCAGCCCAGGGGCCGGGCTGGGGGCTGCAGAACCCCCCCCATGGGGATGCAGGGAAACCACCCTGCCCAGGCCCAACTTCCCTCCGAACCCACCAGCAGGATGCATTGATTTTATTTTCTGTTTCCATGGCAACTGCCTCCTTCCCTTCCCCCTTCCGGCAGCCGGACCCGCTCCTCACCCTCCGGCAGCACCCACCCTGCACCCGGGGCGTGGGCTGGGACCCCTCCTGGGCATCCCTGGGGCAACAGGGCCACCCCTGTGCCCTCTGCAGTGCCAGCAGGGGGTTTGGGGGCAGCAGGGCTGGTGTGGGACGGGAGGGACCCCAGCAATAATCAGCGGCAGGGCTGGCAGGACGCCGTGCTGGCTCATTAGCCAGGGCAGTAATTGTGTGTCCCCCCCGTGGTGTGGGGACACCGAGAAGCATCTCCTGGTGTCAGAGCCAAGCTCGTTAAGGGCACGTCCCACCCTCACAGCTGCTCACATCCATGTGCCACATCTCCAGCACCCCCGGTGTGGGGACACCAGCACTGCAACAGCCCAGCCACGAGCCCCTGCCTTGGCCCCTTGGGCCTAAAGGCCACTCTGTGCCTTAAAACCAGCATTATAAGAATGTAATTATGGTTATATCCCCCACCCACCCCATTCCAGAGGCTCCCACCCATCGCCACCCCGCCCGGCTCCTTCCCAGCACTGAGGTGCCACCACACTGTCGCTGAGCATCAATGACAAAAAACACTGGGCTGTGCCAAATCCTCCTGTCCCCCTTCCCCGGGACCTCCCGACCCCCCTGCTCAGGGGGGCTCTATACACGATAAAGGCCCGTCCTGGAGAACAGGCAGAGCCCTGTGCCGGCCGCTGAATTCCGCCCGCGCCGCATCCCCCGGCAACCTCCAGGGTTTTCACGGAAGTGGGATTCAATCGGCACAAGCAATTAATTAACGGCGAGGGGGCACAAGACCCGCTTCTTCTTCGGAAGCGGCTCCCGGGGCTGCTCGGCAAACCCCACATGCCGGCACCCGCCGCACAAAGGGCACCGGCACCCGCTTCCTGGGCACGCCGGGAGCGGGGGGTCTGGATCGGTGCCTGCACTTGCAATGGCACCAGCCCGTCCAGGAGCTCCTGGATAACTGGCCAAGCCCCCCCAGCGGGCGGCAGAGGGCCGGGCTGGCCGGCAGCCGGCAGCCAGCGGCGATGCCAGGCCGGCACAGCCCACGGGCACGGGGCACGTTCCTCGACAGCCCAGGCCGCAATCCCATGGGATGCGCTGCCTCCCGCCCCCCCACGGGGCTGCAGGGGTTGGGGGGCACTGGGCTGAGAGAGGGAGGTTTGCTGGGGGGCAGCGAGGGGGGGGACGGTGGCACAGACGGCAGAGCTGTCTGTCCCCTGGTGCACAATTAGCCCGGGGGCAAATGAGGCTCCTGCGGTTTTTGACCCAATTTCTCCGGCGAAACTCGGCGGGGGAAGGAAGGGAGGAGGGAGGAGGGAGACGGAGCCTGGCATGCGTGTGCTGGTGTGTGTCACACGTGGGAGTGGGCACGCTCGGGCACACACGTGTGTGCTCCCTGACACGTGTGTGCTGGCTGACACGTGTGTGCTGGCTGACATGGATGTGCTCCCTGCAGGGATACAGGGATGAGCAGGATTGCTGGGCTATGTGAGGATTCAGGGATGCAGGGATGCAGGGATGTGCAGGGATGTGCAGGATTCAGGGATGTGCAGGGATTCAGGGATGCAGGGATGTGCAGGAATGAGGAGGACTGCTGGGCCGTGTGAGGATTCTGGGATCTGCAGGGATGTGCAGGATTCAGGGATGCAGAGATTCAGGGATGCAGAGATGTGCAGGGATTCAGGGATGCAGGGATGTGCAGGTATTCAGGGATGTGCAGGGATTCAGGGATGCAGAGATGTGCAAGGATGCAGAATTCAGGGATGCAGAATTCAGGGATGCAGGGATTCAGGGATGCGGGATCCAGGAATCCCTCCCACCCCGCACTCCCTCCCTCCCCCTCGGTCTCTCCGCTGCCGGTCCCACCTACAGCGCTGCCCCGGAGGGTCCCCGCGCCCCCCGCCGTACCGGGGGCAGGGGGGGTACCCCCGATCCCAAAACACGCGGGGACCGCGATAGACGAGGCTTTAGCAGAGGGGGCGAACACGGGGGGGTCCCGTGGCGCTGCACAGCCCCCTCCCCGCGGGGTGCGGGGGGGTCCCCGCAGCGGGGCGGGCGGAGCGGGGCGGGGCGGGGGGAGGTACCGGACACCGGGAACGGGGAGGCGGCTCCGCCTCTTCCTGCGGCGGGCGGTGAGTGCGGGGACGGCCCGGCGGGACGGGGGTGGGGATGGGGGCGGCACCGGGGGTCCCCATTGCTGGGCGGGTGTCCCCGATGGTGTCCCGGGGTCCCCATCGCTGTCCGAGGGTCCCCGTTGCTGCCTCGGGGGCCACCAGTGCGATCCAAGTCTCCATTCCTGCCGGTGCTGCCAGTTCCACCCCAGTGCTGCCCGTTCCACCCCAGTGCTGCTTTGGGTGTCCCCAGTGATGCTCAGGGGTCCCCAGTACGATCCAGGTATCCCCAATGCTGCTTTAGGTGTCCCCAGTACAGCCCAGGTGTCCCTAATGCTGCTCAGAGGTCCCCAATAAAATCCAAGGGTCTCTGTTCCTGCCCAGGGGTCCCCAACGCTGCCAGAGTGCCCCCAGTGGTACTTGGGGGTCCCCAATACTATCCTAAGGGTCCCCAGTCCTGCCCAGGGCTCCCCAACGCTGCCAGAGTGTTCCCAGTGCTGTTCAGGGTTCCCCAGTCCTGCCCAGGGGTCCCCAACGCTGCCAAAGTGTTCCCAGTGCTGTTCAGGGTTCCCCAGTCGTGCCCAGGGGTCCCCAACACTGCCAGAGTGTTCCCAGTGCTGTTCAGGGTTCCCCAGTCGTGCCCAGGGGTCCCCATCTCCCCCTGCCCGCCGGGGTCTCTCCCCAGGCCACGATGCCGCTGGAGCCCCTGGTCTGTGCCGACACCACGGCGCGGTGAGTGCTGCTCCCTCCCGGCTGTCCCCCGCTGTCCCCCGGCCCCGGGAGGGTCTCATGTCCCTCCGCCGTGTCCCCTGCAGGGTGAGCTCGGTGCTGAACCGGGACGCGAAGCAGTTTGGGAAGCAGCACATGTTCGACGCCAGCGAGGAGACCTGCTGGAACTCAGACCAGGTTTGGGGGCCACGGGGACAGGGGGAGACACAGGGGTGGCTCAGGGGCCCTGTTCTGACCCCCCTGTGACATCCCCGTGTCGTTCCTGCCCCCAGGGCACGTGCCAGTGGGTCACCCTGGACTTCCCCCGCCCCGTCAAGGTCTCGCAGCTCCACGTCCAGTTCCAGGGGGGATTCTCCAGCCGGCTGTGCAGGCTGGAGGGTGAGGTTTGGGGGTGTTTGGGGGGCTCCCTCTGCCTTGGTTCACCCACACCTGGGTCCTGCAGGCGCGGGAGGGGGGCCCAGAGGGATTTGTTGGCCGTTCCCAAGGCCCAGGAGGGGCTGAGCCCTTGGGCTGGAGCAGCTCCAGCAGGGTGGACAGCGAGGAGCTGGGGGGTCTCGGGGTGCTGGGAGGATTTTGGGACAGCCACTGAACCTCCCCCCTCACTCTCCCCAGGCTGCAGGGCAGGTGAAGAGCTGGTGAAAATATCCGAGCTGTACCCCCAGGACAGCCATGCCATGCAAATATCCTTTGCCAGGAGTGGGCTGGGCCCAACCCCTCAGTGTGGGGGGGGTTCAGAGCCCCCCGAGGCTGTGGAGGGGCAGGGGGGTGGGGGCACAGTTGGGCTTTAAACTCCTGGGAACCTGCTGGGACTTTGCCACTGTCAGAGCTGCTCAGCAGAGCTGGAGCACCCGGGGCGTGAACCCACTGGGAGCAGGTCTCCCACTGCCTGTTTTATCCCTGTTTTTATTCCTGTTTTATTCCTGTTTTATCCCTGTTTTATTCCTTCATGGGCCCTGCAGAGATTCCAGGTGGAGGAGACGGTGCTGGACAAGCTGAAGATCACCTTTGAGAACAGCACGGACTTCTTTGGGAGGATCGTGGTGTATCACCTGGGGGTGCTGGGGGAGAGGCTGTAGGACACTGGGGTTGGGGGGCTCTTAAAACCTGCCCCAGCTGCCCCCCCGAGGTGCTGAGAGGAACCCCCATCCCTTGGGGTGGCAGTGACAGAGGGGACACTGCGAAGGGATCCCCCCTTGGTGGGATTTAGGGGTGTAACCAGATGAATAAAAGGGTGTCCCTGCTCCCTCCTGGCTGCTCCTTGGGAAGTGGCCCCCCAGGACTGAGCCCCTGGGGGGGGTTTGGCTCGAGCAGGAGGGAGGAGGAGTGTCCCCTCGAGCAGGAGGGAGGAGGAGTGTCCCCTCGGGCCCGTCTGTCACCTTTGCTGGCCTGGCCGCCCCTGATCTCCTTGGAGCCGCTCCTGCCCGGGCTGGCAGCGTGCCAGGGCTGTGCCACATTCCCACATTCCTGGATGCTTCCTGCAGGGTTTTCCTCCTTCCTCTGCCCTACTCCCCTGGCTGGGTGCAGGGGAGGCTCAAGAGATTTATGGGGGAGGATAATGGGGTGTCGGGGCAGGGGGGGGCTGGCCCAGTTCCCCTCGTGCTTCCCCAGTAACTGGGATCGGGCACAGGAGCTGTGACAGGGCAAGGCAACGCACAGGGCTCCACAGGGCTGCTTTAGGCTTTAATTCCCAAAATGTCACCCTGGAATTCACGGAGCAGCTGAGTCTGGACGGGGCAGAGGTGCTGCTGCCCCGAGGAAGGAGCGTCCCTGGGAGGGGGACACCGGGGCTGTGCCACCCCTGTGCCACCCCTGGCAGAGCTGCAGGGATTCCCGGATTCCTCCACATGCTCCTTTGCCTGCAGCCTCGTGCCGTGGCCCTTTTCCTGGTCCCAGAGCAGAGCTGGGGCTGCCAGCCCCGTGTCACTCCAGCCCCTTGTTCTGGAACAGCTTCAGGATGTGGTTCTCGATGACCTGTTGGACTGAGGGAGGCAGAGAGTTGGGGAGGAGCTGGTCAGCATTTTGCTCCTGTTTTCTGATGGAAAACCCCCTTCTCCAGGGGTCCCCCAGTCCCAGCCCTATCCCCAGGGAGGTCAAAGCCAGCCCCAGGCAGCGCTGGGAATTGCCTGGAGGTTTTCCAGGGAGGGAAGGGGAGGGGACACCTGCCTTTCTTGTGTCCCAGGGCCACGGCCAGGTCCATGGGGGTGTAGCCCGAATCTGCCTCCTCCGTCAGGTCAGCGCCGTGAGCTGCAAGTGGAGAGCAGGGCAGGGGGGGTGAGGGGACCCCCAAAAGCTGCCCCTGCCCACCCCAAGGGGTGTGTCCCTCTCTTCCCGAGGCAGGGGGAGCAGCAATTCCAGGGCCAGGCATTCCCCTTACCCAGCAGGGCCTCCACACACTTGACGTGGTTCCCACGCACGGCGTAGAGCAGGGGGGTGCCACCGTTCTGGGGGGACAGGGGGGACAGGGGCGGTCACTGCTGGGCTCCCACAGCTCCTGTACTCCCAAACAGGGGGTGTCCGACCTGCTGGGATCCCCCTTTCCACCCCCTCCCAGCTCCAGGCTGGGATCCCCCTCCTGCCCTTTATCCCAGCGTCAGGATGGGGCTCACTGGGATCCCACATCCACCCTCTACCAGCTCCAGGCTGGAATTCACAGGGATCCCCCATCCACCCCCTCCCCAGAGCTGCTCCCTGCAGGTTTTATTCTTCCCCCTGTGACACTGTGTCACTTGAAAACCACCCCAGCCCTCTGCTCGTGGGTGGTTCCTCGTGGGTGCTGCCACCCCCCAGCCAGGGGAAAAAAAAACAAGAAAAAACACATTTAAACCCATTATCCTGATTTAATTTCTGGGAACAACCACACGAGCAAGGCTGGGAGTGCTGGGAGCCCGGGAAGCACCAGCCTGGAGCGATGGGAGCTCTGTGGTGGCCTGTCCTGGTGGCCCTGGTGGCACTCACCCAGTCGTAGATGTTGATGTCCACGTTCCTCTCCAGCAGCAGGGTGACAATGTCCGTGTATCCCCCCATGCTGGCCAGGGACAGGGCACTCTCCCTCTCCTTGGCCAGGGCGTGGGGATCAGCTCCCTGGGAATAGGGCAGGGGTTGGTCCTGAGAGGTGGCAGAGCCTGGGACACCCCCCCGGGGGGCTCAGCCCAAGCCAGGTCCCCACAGGGGGTGGGGTTCAAACCTTCCCAGAGAACCAGAAATCCCTCCTGGCCAAAATACTTGCTGGGCATGTTTTAATCAACTCCCAAGCATCTCCTGGGAGGCCTTAAAAGCCCTTCTCCAGCATCCTGGTGGATCCTGTTACTCAGAGTCAGCAGCAACAGCATCCCTGGCCTGTCTGGGTCCCTGTACAGTGTCCAGGGTCTCTTTTGCACTGATCTCCATGGAAAACCTCCCTGTCCTCCAAGCCCTGCCAGGCCCAGGCCCCTCCTGGCCTTCATCAGACGCTCTGTGGACGCATCCCCTCATTTACTGGGGCTCTCTTTGTCCCTCAGCTCCTGTTTATTTGCTGCTGATGCAGGAGCGGAGCTCGGTGGGGGCTCCTGAGCTGCGGGTGCTTCCCAGCAGGGAATCCAGGGGGATGTAGGACTGACATTTGGGGAGCAGCCCCTTCCAGAGGGCAGGACGTGGTCCCTGCTCCCTCCCCCAGGCTGCAAACCCAGCGCTCCCGAGGGCAGGGACTGCCATGAGCCCTCAGCGAGCACACTTGCTGGCAGATTATGGATCCTGTGGGAAAAGCCTGGCTGAGGAGGCACCAGGACGGTTTGGGAGCCACCAGGACTGGAGGTGGGAAGTGCCCTGTTACCCAGGGAGGCCTCACCCACTCCAGCAGGTGCCGGACCGTCTCGATCTCCCCGAAGGCGGCGGCCCAGATGAGGGGGGTGAAACCTCTCTCGTCGGGTTTGTTCACCAAGTTCTCACCTGCACAAACACAAAGGAAGGGGGGGGACACACACACAGGTGGGAAGGGGAAAGCCCCCTCTGCTCCCTCAGTCCTCCCAGTAAACCCAGCAACACCACCCCAGCTGGAGGGTTAACGTTGGAGTGGAGGACCCTCAAGGTCTTTTCCAACCTCAACGATCCTGTGGCTGGGTGAGAACCGAGCTGGGGGTGTGGGGGAATCAGCAGCCAGGACCTGGCAGGGCTGGGAGAAGGAGCCACGTACCTTTCCGAAGGTGCTCCTTCAGCTGGATGAGCTCCCCCTGGGCAGCGAGTTGGTGGATGGACAGTGCTGGGGGAGAGAAGGGATTCCAAACCCTTCCCCAGCTGCAGGTGGGTCCCTGGCCCCAGAAATCCCTCCCTCCTGCCATTCAGAGGTGTGAAGAGCAGGACACTGAGGGTCTCCTCCGTGTCCTGCTGTCCCTCTGTCCCCTCCACATCCCCTCTGTCACCCCCTGCCTGGTGGCACTCACTGTCCAGCGTGGCTGGGAGGGCTGACACCTCGTTTCCTCGTTGCCTGTTGGTCAGAGTGTTGGAGTGTTTCAGGGGGAAACCTGTTCCAGGGAGAGGAGAGAGGGTTCATTTTCATTCTCTATTTATTTATCCTTTACTCATTTAGGTCTCGTTCTCTATTTATTTATCCTCCATTAATTTAAGTTTTATTCTCTATTTTTTTTTATTCTCTACTCATTTAGGTCTTATTCTCTATTTATTTATTCTTATACAGGCACCAAGAGCTGAGCTAGGAGATAAACTAGACAGGATCCACCCGGGGGGGGAAGCAGGGACCTGGAATTAAGGGCAGAAATGCAGAGGTTCACTCAGGTCCATCCTCCTCTTTGCTGCCTTTGAGAGGCTCCACGTGGAAACCTCGGCATGTTTTCAACCAGCGATTCCGTAGTTTTTGACGGGGAAAGCCCCTGGATGGGTTTCCCGGCTCTGGTGGAGCTGCAGCGACCTCTCACTGCTGGCGAGAGGCAGCACCCAAGGCTGGAGCTGGAGCTGGAACTGGCTTTGGGAGGGACTGGCAGCAGCCAGGGACTGTTCTCCAGCGGATTCGGTGTGCTGGGAGAAGCCAGGGACTGTTCTCCAGCAGATTTTGTGGGCTGGGAGATCCCGGGATGCTCCATCCCTCTCGGGCTGTGCAACACTCACCGTCCAGGGCCGGCAGCTCGGCGCTGCTCTGGGCGTCCATCGAGGGGGTCCTGGGGGGCTCGGCTCCACCTGCCAAACCAGGGCGGCTCTCAGGGATCCCGGGGGGCTCCACAGCCCCCGTGTCTGAGCCCGGGGGGGGCTCCGGGACAGCTGGGAGTGGGACAGGATTGTTGGGGTATCCCATGGAGGGACGAGATTGTTGGGGTGCTCTGTGCAGGACCAGGGTTTTTGGGGTGTCCTGTGCAGGGGATCAGGGGTTGATGATGATCCTGATGCATCCCTTCCCACTCAGGATATTCCACGATTCCCAGCCCGGCAAGGACCCCACTGCGCCCACCCCAGGGGCATCTCGACCCCCTGAATCCCGATTTACAAGGGGGGCAGGATCCTGGATCCACGCAACCCCCCACCCTGTCTCCCACCCCTCCCGTCGCCCCCAGACTCACCATCCCCTCCGTCCCCCGCATCCCTGCTCTCCTCCAGCTCCTCCTCCTCTTCCTCCTCCTCCTCCTCCTCCTCGTTCGCACCCCCTTCCCCCCCAATTCTCGCCCTTTTCCTTGGCGTCCCCGTGGCTCAGGGGGGGTGTCTTGGAGGGGTCTCCACGACCCCCACCAGCCGCTCTTCACCTGCAAGAAAGTGTTGGGAAGAAGGGGGAAAAGCGGGGGAAAAGCAGGGGATTTGTGGGACACAACTCCCCCCCCCCCCAGCACCAAGTCCTTGCGATCCCCAACCCGCAGCACAATTTGGGGGGTCCCCCCCCCCAACCTTGTCCGCCCCCCGCCACATCCCAGCGCCCACCGGAGCTCAGGGAAGGGGGATCCCCCTTCCCCTCCCCGATATTTCTCTCCATCCCCTCACCGCGGTCTCCGCTCCCTGTTCCCCGTTCCCGGGAAGGGCTCCGGGAAGCGGAATTTGGGGAGTTCGGGGGGTTTCGGGGCACGGGAGGGGGGGGTTCCATCCCGGCTCCACCCGCCCGCTGACGATGGGGGAGTGAACACGACCTTAAAGCGACAGGAACGGAGGGGACAGAGGTGGCAGAGGGGCGGCAGGACCCCCCCATGGCTTTGGGGGACACATGGGGGACACGTTGGGGGCACGACCCCCGCCCCCCCCGCCCCCCCCCCCATCATTTATCCCTCGTCCCGCTCCGGGACAGCGGATTCAGCCCCCAGACCGCGGGAATGGGAATATCCAAACATCCACAGCGGGATGTGAGGGGACACATTTTGGGGGGGGGCGCAGCCCCGGGAAGGGAGGGGATGGCGGACACTCATCCCGGGGTGGGGGGTTCGCCCGATTTTGGGAGAGGAGGGACCCCCACACCCCCCCCGGGGGCTGAGCGGAACGGAATTCCCGCGGTGTTGTTTCCCACCCGGAGCTTTTTCCGCCGCCGGGGGAGCGGCCGGGCCGGGTTCGGGGCCGCGCCGGCGGAAACGGCGATGGAGGAGCCCGAGATGCAGCTGAAGGTGAAGAAAGGTGGGATCGGGTTTGGCATGTCCCTGGGAGGGGTCGGGGTGTCTCCAGGAGGGGTTTGGGGGGTCTCCAGGAGGGGTTTGGATGTCTCCAGGAAGGGTTAAAGGGGTCTCCAGGAGGGGTTGGGGGGGTCTCCAGGAGGGGTTGGGGGGGTCTCCAGGAGGGGTTGGGCTTTGGATGTCTCCAGGAGGGGTTTTGGATGTCTCCAGGTGGGGTTGGGGGGGGTCTCCAGGTGAGGTTGGGGGTCTCCAGGTGGGACTGGGGGGATCTCCAGGAGGGATTGGGCTTTGGACGTCTCCAGGAGGGGCTGGGATGTTTCCAGGAGGGGTTTGGATGTCTCCAGGAGGGGTTAAGGGGGTCTCCAGGAGGGGTTGAGTGGTCTCCAGGCGAGGTTAGGGGGCTCCAGGTGGGACTGGGGGGGTCTTTAGGAGGGATTGGGCTTTGGATGTCTTCAGGAGGGGTTTTGGATGTCTCCAGGAGGAGTTTGGATGTCTCCAGGTGGGGTTGGGGGGGGTCTCCAGGCGAGGTTGGGGGTCTCCAGGAGGGATTGGGCTTTGGATGTCTACAGGAGGGGTTTTGGATGTCTCCAGGAGGGGCTGGGATGTTTCCAGGAGGGGTTGGAGGGTCTCCAGGTGGGATTGGGATGTCTCCAGGAAGGGTTTGGATGTCTCTGGGTGGAGTTGGGGGGGTCTCCAGGTGGGATTGGGATGTCTCCAGGAAGGGTTTGGATGTCTCTGGGTGGAGTTGGGGGGGTCTCCAGGTGGGATTGGGATGTCTCCAGGAAGGGTTTGGATGTCTCTGGGTGGAGTTGGGATGTCTCCAGGTGGGATTGGGATGTCTCCATAGAGGACACTCCACCCCTCGGAGACGTTTATGGATCTCGGTGTCAGCACCGGGCTCAGGGGGGCCCTTCCCGAGGCCCCCCCCGAGCTCCTGATCCCCCCATTCCCACATTTCCCTACAGTCACGGACAAGTTCACGGAGAGCCTGTACGTGCTGGCCAACGAGCCCTCGGTGGCCCTGTTCCGCCTGCAGGAGCACGTCCGCAGGTCCCTCCCGGAGCTCGCCCAGCACAAGGTCAGTCCCTTCCCAAAATCCCACCCAAACCCACCCTCTGCCCTCTGGGAAGCCCTTCCCCCTCGTCCCGGCGCTCCAGAGTTCTCCTGGAGCCCATTTTTGGGGCCCTGAGGTCTCCCTGGAGCTCCTCTACTCCTTGGGCACTTCCAGGGCTGCCACAGCTTCTCTGGGAATTCCATCCCAGCCCCTCCCCACCCTCCCAGGGAGGAATTCCTTCCCACTATCCCATCCAGCCCTCCCTCTGGCAGTGGGAAGCCCCATTATCCCGTCATTCCATCCCTTTTCCAAAGTTCTTTGTCGGCTCCTCCAGGCCCTGGAAGGCCCCAGTCAGGTCATCCCAGAGCTCCTCTCCCCCAAGCTGGACAATCCCAGCTCTCCCACGGAGCTGCCCCATCCCTGAATCATCCAAATCCCTCCCTATTTCCATGGGAGAACAGGAAGGAGGGAGGGAATAAGGGCTCTGGAGGAGGAGGGGGTGAGGCACATTCCAAGGGGATTGGCTTGGAATCTCATCCCTCAGCTGCTTCCCTTTTCATCAGGACGGTCCCAGTTTTCAGGGAATGATTCCCTGGACGGAGGGAGTTGTTTCCATCCCTGCCTGGGAGGAGCTGCAGGAGAATCCCTGGCTTTGGAGCAGCTCTGGGATTGGCACAGAAGGACCTTCTCCTGCAGAGAGCCCCTGGCATGCCCTTGGCATGCCAGGGGCTCTCTGCAGGAGAAGGTCCTTCTGGCTTGTTCCTTTTGTATCCCGAGCTCTGCGCTCCAAATTCCAGCATGGAAGGGTTCTGGATGATGTCCAGGCTCCTTCCCGACCTCCTCCTGTCCAAAACCCCGGGAAACCCCGGGAATTTCGCTGGAATATCCGAATTAACTGCAGCGGCCCTTCCAGAAAAACAACTCCCCCCCCAATAAATCCCGAGCCTGGCTCCTGGTGGGAAGCAGCCCGTTTTGGGAAGGGGCTGGCAGGGCTGTGGGCAGGGCCTTCCTGACCCCTTCCTGACCCCTTCCTGACCCCCCCCCTCTCCCTGCTCCCTTTTTCCAGTCGGACATGCAGAGCTGGGAGGAGCAGAGCCAGGGAGCCATTTACACCGTGGAATACGCCTGCAGGTAACCCCTCTGCTCGCCCCTGCAGCCCTGGGAGGGTGTGGGGGACACACAAAACCAAAAGCAGGAGCCACCTGATGGATCCACCCAGGAATTTTGGGGCTCTGAGCTCTTCCCAACCCTCAACCCCCCCAGCTCTGAATCTGCCCACGGGGAGGGGGGGGTGAAGGTACCAAAATCTGAGATTCCCTCTCAGCAATCCTCTCCCTGGGGGAGTAGAAGGGGGGGATGGAGTGGCCTCAGACCCTTGGGAATGCCAACCATCTTCCCCTGTGCCTCCATCCCCCCTTTTTTTTGCCCCCAGTGCCATCAAGAACATGACTGACAGCAGCGTGTACTTCAAGAGCATCGACAGCCTGCTCAGACACGCCATAGCCATGAAGGAGCAGCTCAACACCGCCCAGGGGAAAAGGTACCCGTGGAAAACGCCATCCCAGGGGCCTGTGGGGACCCAAAAAACCTCAGTGGTGCGGCTGCACCCTGCTTTTCCCGGCAAGTGTTTTTCCAGGCTGGGAAAAGAACAGATCTTCCCCCCCAGAGGTGGCTCTGACACCCCCAGGGGCTGCTGTGGGAAAGGTGTCCCTTGTCCCAGCTGCTGCCCTGCCAAACAGCAGGAGGATTTTACTGGAGAAAACCCACTGATTTTCCACATTTCCTGGCAGCTGGTGGCACTCCTGCCTGCTGGACGTGACTCTCTCGAGCATCAGGAGAGTTTTATCGGAGAGCAGCCCTGATTTTTCACCTTTCAGGGCAGGTGGTGCCTTGCTAAACGTGACTCTTCCTCTTTTTCCAGCACTGTTGCCCCCCAAGCCAAGAATCCTCCAGCCAGCTCCTGATTTCCTCAAGACCAACCATCCTGTGCTGCCTTTCCCAGCCCAGCTCTGCTCTCCAGCCTTGGGAAGGAAGGAGGAACCAGCTGCCCAGGCTGTGGGGGCTGCACAGGTAGAGAGGCCCCCCTGTTCCTAATGGGAAAATCCTGCCTTTGGCTGGTGCTTTGGGGGGCCCTTTTTCCACAGCACCTGCCCAAGGGAAAGGGCCTTGCTTGGGGTTGTCCTTTCCAGTCCTTTCTCTACCTCTTGGCCGCTGAAATATCTCAGAAAAAAAAAAAACAAACAACCAAACAAACAAACCAAACCCCAAAACTAGGCCTTGCTTTCATGTATTTTGGAAGGTTGGTTGTGGAGGGATGGAATGTGGGCACACTCCGGCTTTGTCCAGCAGGAATTCTGCTTTTCCTCTGTGTGCATATGTGCCGGGGAGTTTGGTTTTAATGAGAACATGAATAAAAAGAAGGAAAAAAAAAAATAAACACACAAACCAAACACGCACACACACACACACAAAAAAAACACCAAGAAGAAAGTTCTGTGCCACCCCAGACCCCACTCTGTGCCACCTAAGCCCACCCTGTGCAGGCTGAGCGATGCCTAAAATCTACTTCATGTGTATTTAAGTGGGGACTCCTCTGGTTCCACCTCACTCACTCCTCCATCGCCTCCCTCGGGTTTCCAGGGAAAAGCAAGCCCTGTTTAGCTGGTGTAGGGATGAGGATGGGGATGGAAGAGGAAGGGAAGGAGGCAGGGGAAGGGCAGGGAGGTACAACCAGCCCGACAAACCGACTGGAACACACTGGAGAAGGGAGGAAGGGTCGGTCTCCTCACGGACAAGCTCCACTTGCTGCTTGTCCCCCTCATGTTCCACAGCTGGAAAACCAAAGGGGCAGGGTCCTGTCTGGATCCCTGGCGTGGCAGGAGGGGCTTTTTGCTCTGGAGGGTGGGAAGAGCCCTTGCCTGTGAGGCAGAAGGCGATCCCACAGCAGAAGAGGCCAATGGTGGCGTGATGGACCCACTGGGTGCCCTGGAGGAACCTGTCAGCCCTGCAAAACAGGGCACAGAGACACTGGGACACCGGGGAGACACCAGGGAAACATCAGAGAAGCCCCAGAGAACCACCAGGGCCCTGGTGCGAGCACAGGAGAAATGCTGGTGGCTCAAACCCCTGCTGAGAAAAGGAAACCCTGGTTTGGCATAGAGGAAGAAGGTTCAGGGCCGGGTCACAGCCCGAGGATGTGCTGAGCTGCACAACCCGGGCCCTCCCCTCTCCCGGCGGGGCCCTCGGCCCTCCCAGCGGGGCCCACGGAGCTTTCTCGGGGCGAGGGGGGCTTGGGAAGGGGATGGATGGGGGTCTGGGGAGCCCGACTGGGCTCGGGGGAATGGACAGACGGACCCTGAGCAGAGCATCGCGCTGCTCCCCCTCGCCCTCCTCACTCCCAGCCCCGACTGTCCTGCTCCTGGGAAATCCCCAGGATTCACCCCGGCCCCAGAGAGGGCAGAACAAGGGTGAGGGTGGTGGGAAGGGGACACCACGGTCCCCTCATCCCGCATCCCTCCAGGAGAGGCACCTCTGGCCTCCACCTGTGGGGAGGGGGCTAAGAATCCCCTCGGTGTCCGGAGGGAGCACCCAGAACGTTCTCAGTCCCGGAAGGCTGGGAAAGGACCCCCGGGGCTCTGCGCTGCCGTCAGCCCCCGGCCCTTGGGGCCCCCACGAGTTTCCCATGTCTTATAAATATCCTGGGAAGCAGAATCGCCTTCTCCTCTGGGATCTGCCCCGCCAGCGGGGCCCCCTGGGAATCGGGGAGCATGAAAAGGGGATTCATTCAGGAAAATTCACTCCACGGGTCACCTGTTACCTCGGGAAAGACCCTGAGTCTGGGGAGCAGTGGGGTAGCTGAGGCAGAGCTTCCCCTCTCAAACCCACCCTGCGAGTGGCACCAGGGGACACCAGGGGACATCGGGGTCTGGCCTTCCCAGGCACATCCCGGGCACCCCGCCAGGGCCAGGCCAGGGGACCGGCTGTGACACAGACCCCTCCATCCCGGTGGCAGCAGTGCCTGGGCCCGTGCCCGGGCCTGGCTGTGGGATCTGCACGGTGTGACCTTTCCGTCTGGCGCGGGGGCAGTGCCGGCCCGGCCTTCCCGTCCCGCGTGGGTGGTTCCCCTGGCACCCCCCGCTCCCGGAGCCCACACGGGCTATTTTGAAAGCTGCTGTGTTGCCCTTGGCAGCAGCTCGGGTTTGGCTCCTGTCTCCTTTCCAGCCCCGCTCGTAATTTTGCCCGGAGGGGGGATGTCAGTCCCCGGGACCATGTCCCGAAAGTCCCCAAACTGGTGGCATCATCCCTGTCCCTTCCTCCTGAGGCTGGGAGAGTGATGGGGCTCAGCCATGTCCCACACCGGGGTGCAGAGCACTGCAGGGCTCATCCCAGGACATCCAGCATCTCAGGCTCCCCAAAACCCCGGGATTTTGGGGCAGGAGGAGCCTCAAGAGGGAGCTCAAAGCTTGCAAGTCTTTCAAGGGGGGTTCCGGGCAGCCCCTTTGCCCAAAGGGGGGGTTCAGATGCCACGGCTGGAAGTGACTCTTACCCTGCCCAAACCCCTGGGAAGCCCAAGATGAAGGGAGGAGGACGGGGCAGGGATGTCCCACCTCCCCCTCAGTAGGAACAATTAAGATTATGGGCAGGGCTAATTGCCAGCTTGCTAATTGCACTCTATAAATCATGAGCTTTAAAAGCAGCTCTGAGAAAGATGTCACGTCCCTTTCCCCAGCTCATCCAGGGAGTCCCCCATCTCTCCAGCCCAGCCTCCCTTCCCCAAACCCTCCCAGGGGCTGGGAGCTGGCACTGGATCCCCAGTACGGCCAGGGTGGAAGGACAGGTCCCTGCTGGGGGGCTGCCATGGGAGCTGCTGTTCCTCAGAACCCCCTTCCCACCTGCTTGGGAGTTGCATCAGTTCCCCCTGGCTGCTGTAAACACGGGTGTTCCCTGTGGGAATCCCGTGCCGAGCAGCTCTTCACCTCCCCAGGGGGCTGCAGGTAGCAGGACCCCTGGCACAGCACCCACCCCATGGCACTCAGCACCCACCCCATGGCACTCAGCACCCACCCCATGGCGCTCAGCACCCACCCAGGGGCTGCCCAGCAGATCACGGGCTCGGGGAGGGGGCAGAGCAGAGTGGAGTGGTCACGGTCACCCCCGTGGCTGCACCGTGGCTTTGTCCCCGCCAAGGCAGAGGCCGCACAAGGACAGGGCACGAGTGGGGGCGTGGATTGGGCGGTGCCTTCTCCGGGGCTGATTCTGAGGCCTGGTTTGGGCCCAGCCTCAGGGCCAGGGCACAGCAGCGTCCCCCCAGCTCGGGTTCTGCTCCAGCCAGGGGGAAGCACCTTCTCAGCCTGGCCCCTCCGTGCCCTGCAGACTCCCAGACTCCACCGTCCCCTTCCAGCAGCCCCAGGCTGTCCATGTGTCTGTCCCATGGGGCCGTCCGTGTGTCTGTCCCGGTGTGACGCAGCAGCATCTCCCTCCCTTGGCTCTGCAGAGTCACCTCGGGGCGTCCCCACGGGCTTCGAGCCACGGGATCCACAGCCCCCCACATCCTCCGGAGCTCAGCGAGCTCCGGTGCCCAGCGGGTTCCTGGACCCCTCTTCGAGGGCACGGCATCCCCTGGGACCCCCCCAAACTTCACCCCATCCCAGCCCTCAACATTCCCACAAACTCACCCACTCAAACCCTGCAAACCCCTCTAAACCCAGACCCCCAAGCCCCCCTCAGTGTCACCCCCATCCCAGTCCCCCCCAAATCCCACCACCCACCCTCACAGGCACCGCCCCTTTCCCCGCAGCCCCGCCCCTTTCCCCTTCGGAGGCGTGGTTATGCAAACCTACCCCCTGGGTTCCGCCAATGGCGAGTGAGCCCGGCGCCGCTATGCAAATATTTCGGCGGGGTGGGCGGGGTTATGCAAATATCGCCGGCGCGGCTCGGGCGGGCAGCGCGCGCTGCCTGGACACGGGATCGGGACCGGGACCGGGATCGGGACCGGGATCGGGATCGGGATCGGGATCGGCACCGGCACCCGCACTGGAGGGGCCGCCCCGGCTCCGCTGCAGCGCCGGGAACCCGCGTCCGGAGCTGCCGAGGAGGACGAGCCGCTGTCCCGGTGCGTGTCCCCCGGCGGGGAGGGAAGGAGGGAGGGTCCCGCACGCCCGCGGGGGGTCCCGCACGCCCCGGGGCTCCGGTGTGGCCGGTCCCGAGGAGCTGGGGGACACAACGGCAGCCGCGCCCCCCCGGCTCCTGTGGAGCTCCCCGCGCTGCCCCCGCATCCCCCCCGGCCGCGCCGTCGGGGCGCACGGGCAGGGGGAGCGGGGCCGGCCCGGGAAGGGGCCGGTGCGGCCGGAGCGGCGCCCGGCGGGCTGGTCTGGGCACGGTGGAGCCCCGGCCCCCGCCCCGCCGTCTAGGGATGGCGGGCTATAAAAAGCCTGTGGTTTGCGCCGAGCTCGGGGCGGTTATTTTTACTCGTGTCTGTGCAGGGAGGAACGCCCGGGTTTAACCCAAAAGTGCAGCCTGGATGGCAGCCGCCCTGCCCCGGCCCCGCCACCGCCTCCCGGGCTCACCGGGGCCTTTGGGCGCTGGGGCTGAGCCCGCCGTGCAGAGGGGAAACTGAGGCACGGCCCCGCGGAGCTGGCGGCTCGGCGTGCAGGGAGTGTGACGGTGACAGCGGTGACACCCCGGTGCGGGGCCAGGGCCTGGTGACACCTGGGAGGGTCACTGCCCTGGCTGTTCCCAGCATACACTGCTCCCAGGTGGGGATGGGACAGGGCCACGGCTCCGGCCAGCACGTGGCATCTCCAGCGTGTCCGGTTCTCCCTCTGTCACCCGGGGAGGGAGAGGTAGATCCTTTGCAGGATCCTCTGCCAGATCCTCCTGCCTGGCACAGCCGATTGCCAGCACATCCCCGACCCCATCCCTGGGGCTTTACTCCTTTAATGACAGAAAGTTTCCCAGGGCTGTTTGCTCTGGGATTTTGCAGGGAAGGAATTGGGGTGGCAGCTGTGGATGAGCGGGAAGGCAGGGCCAGGGCCACGGGCTGTGCCCCCACGGCACATCCCAGTTGGGAAGGGAGTGTGAGTGACCTGGTGAGCCCGATCCTGGCCCTTTTCCATGTCCCTGGCTGCCAGCTGGACATGGCACGTGCGGGGAGACCTGTGGATCTCAGGAAGGAAGGGAGATCTGGGAGGGAGATGCAGGCAGGCCTAGGTTTGGTTTAGGGCTCATCTCCAAGCCCAGAGCACTGATGAAAAGGGAAGTAGGTTTGGGAAACTTTGGAAAACTGGGTGTTGTGAGGGGACAGGGATTCTGCTGACTCCTGGGAGAAGCATCCTGGCAGTGAGGGAGCTGTGGGGGTGCCTGGAAGGATTTGGGGACTGGTGTGTGTAAGACCCTTGAATTTCCCTCCTCTTCACCAGAATTGCAGCAGGATTGCGAGGAGCTAACCAGGTTTGGGAGCCACGCAGCCCTAACACCACGGGGACGGGCTCAGGCCAGCCAGGAGCAACTTTGCTGCCCCCAGCAAAGCCTCCAGCAGCAAATACCCCCACATTAATTCCCCAGCTGCAGCGTGGGGCGGCCCAATTCTGCGGGAACACGCGTGTTCCCTCCCTTGGACACGGCAAACACCGAGCCAGAAAGGTGCTGAGGGTCTGTGTGTCCGCCTGTCTCTCCCAGAGCAAGAGCTGCCTCGTTTTTTAGGGGGGTGTTTCGATCCTTCCTCCTTCCACACAGTCATTTTGGAACCGAAAAGCCTCCGCCCATCGCGCTCTGCTGGCGGCACCGGCCCGTGGCCGCTCCGGGCACTGGTGGCACTTTCGCTCTGTGTCACCCCCGAGGGGACAGAGCCGAGGCTGGAGGGCCCCTCCAAGCCCAGCCCATGCCTGGATTTGGCTCCAGAGGGTCACCTGGCTGTGGCTCCGTGCTGTGGCGGGGGGGGATAAATTAATTCTAATCGATTAATTAGATCTCCCTGGGGCGAGGTGGGTGCAGGGGTCAGCGGAGGTGCTGGTGGTCCCTGAGCCCCCCCGGACCCCCATCTCCCCACCAGCCTCTCTTCTCCCCTACTTCCCAGCTGGCTCCTCCTGCCTTCCCTCTCCCCCCCAGCGCTGCCAGCCACGCTCTGGTTTGTACTGGTCGCTTGTCTAAACAACCTATAAAAAGCAGAAGGGCCCGACAGGCACAAACCCCGCTCCGCTCGGGCCTTTCCTCGCTCCGGGGTCGGGGTGATGGTCACACCAACCCTGCCATTCCCTGGGGATCTGTGAGATCTGGGCTGGGAGCAGGGCAGCAGCAGCCAGGGGTGGATGTGTCCCCCCGGTCCCAGCACTGTGTGTCCATCCCTGTCCTGTGCTCCTTCAACCCCGTCACCCTCCTGGTCCCAGCACTGCGGCATCATCATCATCATCATCATCATCATCATCATCCCTGCCCTCCTCTGGGATTTCGCTGCTCCCGGCTCGGATTTTCCCCTCCCAGCCAAACCCAGCTGCTTTTCCCTGTAAAAGATGGGATGGAAACTCTTTCTCCTGCTTTAATCACCTTTTTTCTCCAACAAGACACTTTCTGGGAGCTGCCCAACGCCGACAGCAATCGATAAGCACTCTATCTCCCCCCTCTTTCTATCCCTGCCCAGTCACCTCCAGCTTTCAGGTTTGTGACTAAATCCCCATGATTTGGTGCAAACAACATTTTCCCCCACTTTCTGTGTCCCATGGCAGGATGAATCACAGGGGAGCTCAGAGATCCTGACCTGGGGTCATGTGGGGAGCGC
Source organism: Pyrocephalus nanus (assembly GCA_038380795.1). Taxonomy (NCBI): domain Eukaryota; kingdom Metazoa; phylum Chordata; class Aves; order Passeriformes; family Tyrannidae; genus Pyrocephalus; species Pyrocephalus nanus. The sequence continues at coordinate 4,984,258 of CM076287.1, read as the reverse complement.
TCGGACCCCAGAGCGGCTTTGCCCCCAAGCCCTCCCCTAATAACCCACCTGCTTCGATTTTGGGACGAATCTGGTGGATTTAACACTTCTGGGATCATCCAGGGATGCAAAGGTGTCAGAGGCAGTGCTGGGAACTCCCGTTATCGTGCTGAGCATCCCACACCACACACGGAAAAACACTCCGCTCTCCGGGGGCTCGCTCGGTCTCACAGCACTAATTAGAGCTGGGATGGGGAGTTTGCACCCTCAGGCGCGATTCCAATGACCCCTAAAGGTGTAGAGGACCCGGGGTGTTCATTATAAAGCTCGTGCCAGCCCAGGGGTCGGGGTGCCACCCCGCTGTGGGTGCTGGCAGGGTGGGCTGAGGGGCTGTGGAACCGAGCCCGGTGCGTGCGAGCCGGCAGAGCCCGGGCTAAAGATAAGCTGGCGTGGGAGGGAGCGGAGCCTGACGGGATGCCAGGCAGCACCAGAGCCTCTGCCTGGCACGGGGAGCACCGAGTGGCTCCTCTCTGGAAGGTTTTGAGGGCTCCAGAACTCTGGGTTTTATTGGGATGATAACGACACCCCAAAGTGAACACCGTGGGGCGGGGGGCAGGCAGCGAGAGCTGACCCCTCTGGACAACCCCGGGATTTACTGGGAGTGCCCTTTGGTGTCGTGCCACAGGTACCAGGGGCCAGGAGAGCAGGAGCTGCCCTGGCAGTTGGGAAAACCTCGGCCATTCCCGCGGGGAATCGCCGGCTCTTTCCGGCGGGGCCGGGGTGGTCCGGGCACCCCCGTCGTACCCCGGTGCCGTGCGTGGGCCCCGGGACACAGGGTGGCAGCGGGGCCGTGGGAACGGCAGCGCCATTTCCTTCCATAAATTAAAATTAGTTTTGATCGGCTAAATTTAGCGGGCTGAGCAAGATGGTAAATGGCAACGTGCTCGAGAGGGGGAAGCGGGGCGAGCCCGGGGGGCATCGGGGCAGCGAAGGGCTGGCCGGACCCCAACTGCCCACCCTGGGGCACAGGGGGGGCTGCCAGCCCAGCTCGGGGTGCTGGGGGGTCTCAGGGTGTGGTTGTGCCCAGTTCCCAGCCCTGGTGGCTTCCCAGCTTGGCTCTTGCCCCGTGGTCGTGGCCTGGGGACAGCGGGGACAGTGCCAGGCTGGCTGTGCCCCCAAAGTGGGGAGGGGGTCCCATTAGGAGAGCCTTGACCCACTCGTGGCTCTGCCCTGGAGGCACTGGGGCATCCCAGAGGGATTTTGGGGTGACTGGGGGATGGCAGAGGAGCAACAGTGGGGGCTGTGTGACAGCGGGGGGGGCACAGCAGGGTCACAACCCTGTGCCAGGCTCTGAGGGGTGCAGGCACCCCCCCAGCCAGGGGGGATGTGGGGTCTCCAGACCCCTCGCCCTTCCCAGGGCTGGCTCACGTGGCCACGAGAGGTGGGTGGTTTCGCTTTGCTGTCTCCTCTGTACAGCCACTTCCTGGCCTGTGAATGGTGGAGGTCAAATTTAGCCTCTTAGTCTGAGTTAGAAAAAAAAAAAAGAGAAATTTAAAAAAAAAAAAACCAACTGGAGCCCAAAACCAGCCCCTTTGGTTCGAGGGACCCTCCCCACTGCCCTTAAATCCACCCTCCCCATCCCACAGACCTGTCAGCAGCATCAGGGGCAGCATCAGAGCAGCCCCCCGGCCTCAGGGGAGAGCAGAGGGATGAGAAGCCTCACCCTGAGGTCCCACTGAAGGATTTGGTGCACAGGGCTGAGGGGATTTTTCCTCCTCTGCCCCATCAGAATTCCCCAATTTTTTTTTTTTTTTTCCACTCTTCACTTTGCAGAAGACCAAAAAAACCCAACAAAACTTCATCCGAAAACCTTTTTTTTTCTTTTTTTTTTTTTTTTTTTTTTCTCTCTTTTTTCAGCAAAACCTCATTTTTGGGCGGTGCTGGGGCGGATGCTCGCTCGGGACGGCCCCGGGCCGAGGGGGCTCAGGGGCTTCTCGCTCTCTTCCAGCCCCGAATCCGGCGTAGGAGGCAGAAATGGGCCGTAAAAAAATACAGATCAGCCGGATTTTGGATCAGCGGAACCGGCAGGTAGGGAGGGAACTCCTTGAGGGGGGCGAAGCCTCTGTGCTCCCATCACCCTGCAGGTGGAGCCCCAGGGGAAGGGCTGGGGGCTGTGCCCGGGGGTCTCCAGCCCGCTGTTTGTGTCCCTTTCCCCCCCAAAGGTGACGTTCACCAAGCGCAAGTTCGGGCTGATGAAGAAGGCGTACGAGCTGAGCGTGCTGTGCGACTGCGAGATCGCCCTCATCATCTTCAACAGCACCAACCGGCTCTTCCAGTACGCCAGCACCGACATGGACAAGGTGCTGCTCAAGTACACGGAGTACAGCGAGCCCCACGAGAGCCGCACCAACTCCGACATCCTCGAGGTAGAGGGGAAGGAGGAGGAGGAGGAGGAGGAGGAGGAGGAGGAGGAGGAGGGCTGGGCAGGCTGCAGGACCCCCCCTGACGGCCCTGCTGCCCCCCCAGACGCTGAAGCGCAAGGGGCTGGGGCTGGAGAGCCACGAGCTGGAGCTGGACGAGGGCCCCGAGCTGGGGGACAAGGGGAGGAGGGCGAGCGAGGGCGTCGACCTGTCGGTGGCGCGGCCCAGGTTCTACGTGAGTCGCTGGTGGTGGGGGGAGTGGGACCCTCGGAGACCCCATCCACTCCCCATGTCTGTGATCTCGGCCCTGCAGAGCCCTGAGTGTCCCCAAGAGTCCCCATCCCCTCCCTGCCCTTGACCTCCCCTTTGGCCTGAGAGTCCCAGGGGTCCCCAAGGTCCCCATCCCCTCCCTTGACCTCTCTTTTACCTTGCAGGGCTCCGAGGGTCCCCTCCTTCCACCTCTGCCTCTCTCTGCACAGCCCCGAGGGTCCCCAGGGGTCCCCAAGAGTCCCTGTCCCCTCCCTGTCCTTGAGCTGTGTGTGTGTCCCCAGCAGAGCCCGGTGCCCGAGGCCACCTACGGCAGCTCCCCCCCAGCCACGGACACGTCCCTGGGCAGTGCCAGCAGCTCCCCCCAGAGCCAGGGCCGCTCCCCTGCCTTCAAACCGGCAGCCCCGAAGCCACCGGGACGGTCACCGGGGCCACTGCCCCCAGGTAGGCTGGGACCCTGCAGGGAGCTGGGTGTGGGGGAGAAAGTCCCTGTCACGGGTGCCTCATCCCTGCTGTGGGCACCCCATCCCTGCCGTGGGCACCCCATCCCCTCTGTGGGCACCCCATCCCCACTATGGGCACCCCATCCCCACTGTGGGCACCCCATCCCCACTATGGGCACCCCATCCCTGCCACGGATATCCCAACCCCACCATGAGCACCCCCTCCCCATCATGGGCACCCCGTCCCCACCATGGACATCCCAACCCTGCCACGGTCACCCCGTCCTTTCCGTGAGCACCCCATGCCCACCCTGAGCACCCCATGCCCACCACAAGCACCCCATGCCCACCCTGAGCACCCCATGCCCACCCTGAGCACCCCATGCCCACCCTGAGCACCCCGACCCCGCTGACCCCACGGGGGTTTTCCCGGCCAGGCCCCGCATGCAAAGCTCCTCTGGCGGTGTCTCCCGGGGGTTTTACCGGGCGTGGGCAGGGAGAGCTGCTGCAGCTCCAGCTGTGGAAACACCGGCCCCTGGCCCCCCCTCCAGCTGCTTCCTGCCCCCCTCCAGCACCCGGCACCCAGCTGGCCCCTCACCCTGCACCCACTGCCTCCCCTCCCACCTGGCACAGCACGAGGGGCTCATCCTGGCGGCCTCCAGGCCCAGGTGGCAGAAAAAGCTGATGGAAAAAAAAAAAAGATGCTGGGCCTTGACTGGTGGAAACCACCCCCTGCTCCCCCCAGGATGGGTGGGAGGTGGGGGGGGATGTGGGAGTGCAGGGGCCCCTGAGTCTCCTTGGGGTGCTGGACGTCCCCCCATGGGAGGTCTGGGTGTTCTGTGGGGATCTGGGGGTCTGTGGCAGGGTCTGGAGAGGGGAGCTGGCACCTGCTGGCACTGCCTCCATGTGCCATCTCTTGTCACAGCCCGTGGCCACAGCACAGCTGCGCCCATGGCCCCAGAGGATGTGGCTGCTGTCCCGGCACACACGGCTGCCCACGGCAACGAGGGCACCAGGGTTGCCACCCTCAAACCCGTGGGGGATCCCCACACCCCTTGGAGCCACCCCCTGCATCCTCCTGTCCCTCTGTCCCTGCAGGTCTCGGCTACCCCCTGTTCCCTGCGGGCAGCCTGAACCGAGCCCTGGCCACCAAGACCCCCCCTCCGCTGTTCCTGGGGGCCGAGGGCCGGCGTGGGGAAGGCCAGGGCAGCCTGGGGAGCGGCCGGGGCGGCGGCAGCACCGCGGTGAGTCCAGGGCGGTGTCCCCTCCCCAAATCCAGCTCCTCCCAGCCCCCCTTGCCCAGCCCAGCAGCAGGGCTGTGCTGGGGGGGTGCAGGAAGGGCACGGGGTGGGGGGAGATGCTCAAAGCCTGACGAGGTGACCCTGCTGTCCCACAGCGGCCGCTGTACCCGACCCTGCAGACCCTGAGCCCCGTCCTCACCCCGGGCAGCTCCAGCATCCCCAGCCACAGCCTCGCCGGCTTCCCCTTCCTCAGCCCCGCCCAGGCAGGTGAGTCCTGGTCCATCAGCCTTGGGAGGGCATCCACACCCTCCCTCACCCCACCAACCACCCCCTCCCCCGGATCCTGCTCACTCCTCACCTCCTGCCCAGCAGATTTTGGGGCTGGAGAGGTCCCACCACCCCCCGGGTTCCTGCAGCCCGGCCCCCCGGCGTGGCAGCACCCACGGGACCTGGCGGCACTGGGGTAAGGAGAGGGGCACTGTGGGGTGGGGGACATGGGGGAGTGGGGTGTCTGCTCGTGGGTGCCACCTCCCTGCTGCCAGCACCCTCCATGCTGGTGCCTGTCCAGCTTCACCCCAAAACTGGGCTGTGTAGGGTCACCCCAGAAACCCCCCCAGCTCGCCACTGTTGGCAGAGCCCATTCCCAACTGGATTTCCCCACGGAGCCGGTCCCCACGTGCACCTCCTGGTCACACACCAGGCTCCCAGCAGCAGGGTGGGCACCTGCCCAGTGCCCAGCTGGGCCAGAGCCGGGGCATGACATGAGTTTTGGGGGGTCTCAGCCCCCCTAGGGATGAAAAATGGGGGTGAGCTCAGCCCCTCTCCATCCTGCACCCCCCGGCAGGGCACGCAGGGAGACCCAGCCTCACCTTCCTCCCCTCCTGCCCCAGGGTCAGCGGCCGGATCGTCTCTGCCGAGGACCCTCCCCCGGCCCCCGGCTCCTCCCCGCAGCACCAAGCCATCAGCATCAAGTCGGAGCGGGTGTCCCCGGGGCTGGGCTGCCCCCCGGGCACCCCCCAGCCCCCGCTGGCCAGCCTGGCGTCCCTCAGCGAAGCCTCCCGAGGCTCCGGAGACCTCCAGCCCCGGGATGACTATGCCAAGGGGTACCCCTTCCCCCTCGGAGCCCCCCGGCCGCCGGCGGAGGAGCAGAGGGTGGCGGTGCCCCCGCGGCGGGCGCAGCCCTTGGACGTTTGGCAGAGATAGCGAGGCCGAGGGGGCGCGGGGGGGTGGGGGGAGCCGTGCTTAGGGGGGAGCAGCCCCTGCTTCGCCCCCATCCTCAGACCCTGGGGGAGCCCCCTGTGCCCTTTGCAAGCCACAGGGCTTCTCTCGGGGTCCCTGTCCCCCTCACCCCACTGCCCCCCACATGCCACCAACCCCCACCTCCTCCTGGCTCACTGCGCTGCCCCCTTGACCCCTGCAAGGCCAGGACACCCCCCCAGGGGCAAGGAGCGCTGCCCTGCCCGGTGCTGGGCACTGCCCATCCCCGCCTGTCCCTGAGCCAGAGTGTCCCCAGCGAGCGGGAATGGCTGGGAAGTGCCACGCGGTGGCAGCAGGACTGAGAGCACCAGCAGCAGCTCCAACCCTGCACCCCCCCCTCCCCTCCCCGGCCCAATCCTGCGGCCAGGGGGGGCTGCTGGGGTCCCGCAGTGAAGGGGGGGGTGATGGGGGAAGAAGGGAGGGGGCAGCCGGGGTGGTGGGTGCCGTCCCCCCCTTACCCAGGGGCTCTTTTCTATTTATTATTATCTTCTCGCCAATAAAGAGCTGGGGGTGTCAGGGTGTCTGGTGTTGAGCTTCTTGGGCACGTGCCTTGGGGTGGCACAGGTCGTTCATGTCCTCAGGGGGAGAAATGGCCCTTTTGTCTCAGCGTTGATGTCCCCTTCGTGTCCCCCCCGGCTCAGAGCCACCTCTCCAGGGTCAATGGCCAGCAGGGTGGGTGACAGCTGGGTCACCCCCAGGCTGGCCAGGTCCCTGCGGCCCAGCCGTGCCGCCCTCATCCCTCGGTGACCCCAAAAAGCTGCTCAGAGGGTCTCGGTGCCGCAGCCTGGCGCTGGGAGCGGGTGGGAGGAGGAAAATCCCCCTCTGTGCCCTTAAGATCAGCATCAGCGGGGCAAGGGGGGGGTTAAGTGGAGGGGTGGGCCCGGCCCAGCTGAGCTGTGTCTCTCAGAGCTCAGGGCTGGGCTGGGCATGGGGGTTCTGCTGCTTTTTGGGGTGGGGGATCATCCCATGGGGCCTGTTGGGCACAGCCACAGCCACGCTGCTGAGAGGTGAGTGAGGAGGGGGGGACCAGGGCCCTGCAGTGCCCACCACCCCACAGGGGTGTTTGCTGGGGGTGATGGGTCCCCCCCAGCGCTGTCTGGGCACCCCCAGGTGGGGATCAGGTGGGGTTAGGGGGGGTCCAGTCCGAGCTGGGCCCCTTCCCACGGCGGGAGGGATTACCGAGCCGAGCCCCGAGATTAAAACCTGGGTGGGAGATTAATCCTGGGAAGAGTTTGCCCCGTTTAATAGAGCGACATAAATACCAGCTGGGATTAGAGGGCTGTGCAGAGCCACCACAGCCCAGGGCTGGATCCAGGCTCGGCCCAGGCCACCCCCACTCCCGTGGTGGGTCCCCTCCTGGGCCACCCTTGGGACTGGGAAGGGGCTTGTGCGTGGAAGGAGGAGGCGAGACACCCGGCGAAAGTGTGGGGGGCTGGGGTAAGAGGCACTGATTGAATAGCAATGACTGCATGATTTATGGTTTGCATTATTGCACGGTTCATTTGAATATATGCTAATAAGGCTTTTCTCCCCTTTTTGTTTGTAAGATTTAGATTTGCTATGGCAACCCGCTGGCATGGAAGGAGCGCCAGGAAATGTCAGGGCGAGGTGAGCCCCGGGGAGGGGCTCGGGGCTGCCGGGGCGGGGGGTTGAGGGGGTAGGGGGGGGAGGACTGGTCTCATCCCACCACCGGGACGCGGGAATGGCCGGAGGGACCCGGAGGGCAGAGTGGGAGACCCGGAGCCACCGGAGCCACGAAATCCACCGGCACCTGCAGATCCAGTAACGCCCACTGCGACAGGTCCTAAACTGGGGTTGGGGGGCGCCCTGGGGTGCCCTGGGGTGCTTTGGGGCTGCAAGAGAGGCCCCTCTGCCCCAGCCTCGTGTCGCTTCCTACCTGCCCTGAGACCCCAGCGCAGGGGAGATGGGGGGGGTCCCATTGCACTGGACCCAGAGGTGTCACCCAGAGACCCCCAGCTTTACTGGGGGGAAGGGGGGGACAGCGCTCAGGGTGACACTGGGAAGCGACAGAGCATCTGCGTTTGCTCTGTGCCCCCCACCATCTATCCCAAGGGGTCCTGGCCCACCGCGGAGGGGTCTGGGCCATCTCCTGTCCTCTGTAGCTCCCTGTCCCCTTCCCAGCTGGCCCGAGAGCTGCCCCAGTGAAGCCCAGTTACCTGCAGAGCCAGCACGGCGGGGTCTGTGCTGCTCCGGGGGGGGTGCTGGGCTCCAGCGCTCGGGGCTGCGGAGCCGGTGGGGCTTTGTCTCCCGGTCGGTGCCGGTCCCTCTCCCAGCGCGGGGTGGGGGATGTCGAGGGTCTGCAGCACCCCTTGCTGGGGAAAGAGGGATGGGTTGGTTTTGGGGGGGTTGTCCCCTCCCCAGAGCCCCGGGGGAGCAGCCCTGTGTGATCGGATCCCAGCCCGGGGCGGGAATTGTGGGCAGAAGGTTCGTGTCCCTCAGGGTGCTGGTGCCACCGAGGGGACACATCCCGGGTCCCTCCGCTGCCCCCTGCCCTCGGCCCTGCCCAGACTGGGAGAGCACCGGGCCTGTCCCGTGGCCACGCGTGACCGCGGGCATGGCCGGGGACGCTCCGGGCTGTGGCGGTGGCCCCGGGGCTGGGCACCGCGTGTCCCTGCAGCCGCCCGCTCCGACGGGGGCCGGTCTCTGCTCCCGGAACTGTTCCACCCCTTCTAACGGGGCCGGAACGAGCCCCGGGGCTGGCCACGAGCGGCCGCGGCCCCGACGGAACGGAGGCGACCGCTCCCTCCTCGCCGCCTCACCGGGGGCTGCCTCCCTTTCCCCCTCGCCCCCTCCCCGGTGCATTCTCCCCCAAACACCCACTTTGTTGTTTTGCGAGAGCCCTGAAATATTGATGGCTCTGCGCCGGGAGCCTCTTAATGAATTTTTGATCAAAACTGTATCAAGGAGCCAAAATACCCCACCCACCCATCCCCCCCCAACCCAAAACCCGAGCCCGCTGGGGGTGGGGGGCACCGCGCCCGCCGGTACCGGGGGGATCGAGGACCAGAGCCCGACCCAAGGGCCTTTTACCGGTGGAGGTCCCCGGGCAACGCTGGGGTCTCCCCGCCACTCAGGGCGGGGGTCGCACCCTGCAGCCGGGCACGGTTATTCCAGGGCTGGCGGCAGGATTTGGGGTGCCCGGCGTGCAGGCCCGGCCTCCTGCAGCCCGCGGGGCTGGGAGGACCCTGCCGAGCCCCCCTGAAGCCCCGGTTGGATGGGACGGGCGGTGGATGGCCGGGGCAGCGAGTCCCGGTGCCCCCCAGCTCGACCGGGAGAAATATTCGTTAATGAGGAAATGCATAAGCGGAGCTCATTAGGGCGGAGCGCGGAGCCGGCGGCTTCCCCGGCAGATCCAGGCCGGGGGCTGCCCCTACCCGGGGCTGGCAGGACTGGGGGGGCTCCGGGGGGGGCACCGGGGCCATCCCAGCTCCAGGGCGGGGGCAGCGCGTCCCGATCGCTCCGGCGGCTGGAACCGGGCACGGCCCAGCCCCGCTCGGTGCCCGGGGGTCTGCGGGGGGTTGTGTGTCTCTTTGTGCCACTCCTTTCCCCCCACCCCGGTGCCGAATTTGGGGTGCAAACCCCTCCAAGCGCTAAGCGAAGCCGCCGGTTTTTAGCGCTCCGAAAATCCCGGTGCGGCGGGGGAGCGAGGGCGGGGAGGGGGTGGTGGGCCCGGGGGGAATCCGTTCCCAGCAGCTTCGGGGCTTGTAGGTCTTGACCCGCCGGATCAGGGCGGCGGGGTGGGAGATTTTTGGTTAAATTAAATAAAAAGGGCCAATTTCTGCTTCATTTCACCGACCGGGAACGGGGCGCCCCTGCCCCAAGCCCCTCCCGCAGCCCCCGGAGGGGAGTAACGAAGAGAGGATCCCCCCAAATCCCCCCGGTCAAATCACTCCTTGGGGTGCCCCGAACCCTGAGGGTCCCGCAGCACCCAGGGAGGGGAGAAGAATCGCAGCGGGCAGGGGGGGGTGGGCTCGAACTCGTCCCTGCCACCCGCTGCCCGTGCGGGGCCGCATCCTCGGGGTCACCGGGATTACTATTATTATTACATATATTTTTTTCAAATAATAAAATCCTCGTTATTTTTAGGTTCTGCTGCCAGAGCCGCCCCCGCCCCTGAGTCCCCCCCCTCCTTTCCCCCAAGCCCGGTGCCCCCCCCACCAGCGCAGGGCTAACCTATCCCGCTCCTGACGTGAGGACGTCATTCCTTACGTACTAAAATATGGAGAAAGCAAGGGGAAAAAAAAAAAAAAAAAATAGACGCATTTTTCCCTCCTCTCTCCCATCTCCATTTCCAAAAGGGACAAAATGGATGTTTGGGCGGAATACGCCCCCCTACCTCCCCTTCCCCCCCGGAGGCCCCGGTGGCCGCGGGCCGGGGCTGCCCGGTCCCCTCGGGGTGGGGGGGGTTCCTGGCGTTAAAGCCCCGGGCAGACGTTCTCTGTTTAACCCCACGTAAAGGCAACGTGATCGCGGGGGGCTCCGCTTCCCACAGCCCTTGCCGTTCCCGGCCGGTCCTCTCCGGGAGCCGCAGCCCGGCTCCCGCACCGCCTGGAGATGGCCCCGGGCTCCTCGTCCTGCCCGCAGCCGGGGCCGGTTCCCCCAGCCCCCGCCCCGGAGGCTGCCGGTGTCCCGGCGGTTCTCGGCTCCCGCTGTCGCTAAGTCATTAATGGATGGAGATGTGCGGAGGGAGGTAAATAATCCCCCCCCACTCCCCTTTTTTTTTTTCGTCCCTGGTTTTTTTCCCCCCTGTCCCCTGCCCCGCACTGAACTCGCCGGGCCGGGCCGGCAGCCGGTGCTGCCCGCAGGAGGGGCAGGGCTGTGCGGGCATCACCGGCGGCCGCCCCGCTCCCCCTCCCGCTTCTCCCAACTTGGAGGAAGTCTGCGAGGGGGGACCCCTTCGCCTCCCCCTCCCTCGCCTTGTTTTTTTGGGGGGTGGGTGGGGTGTTATTTGCCCACCCCCCCACCCCTATCCCGGATTAGGGTCCCGGCAGCCCCGGTGTGAGTGTCGGAGCGGGGGTGAGATGGTGGGGGGGGGACGGGGACGAGGCGTGGAAAGCTGCCCTCCCTCCGGCTCCCGCAGCGCCGGGAACAATGGCCACGGGCTCCGTGGGGACAATGCCCGGCGGAGCCGAGCTGCTTGGGTTGCAGGACACGTCCACCACCGCCTCGGCCACCCCGGGCCCCGGCCCCCCGGCTCCCCCGGGGCCCGCACCCCCCGCTCCCCGGGGACACGCACCCCCCGCTCCCCCGGGGCTGTGGGAAAACGCGTGGCCGGGGATGGCGGGGCGGGAAGCGGGGCGGGGAGGGGGTGCACCAAACTTAGGCAAAAGTGTCCCCACCCCACCCCGCAGGTCGGTTCCGTCCCCTCCCGGCTTTGGGGGACCCCCCCCCTCGCCCCCGCCCCGTCGAGCCCGGCTTGTCCCTCCTGCCCATCCCGGCTCTTCCCGCAAACTCCAGCGGGTGCTTCCCGGCCGGGGATCAACAGGTCGGTGCCGGGCAGTGCCCCAGGTGCGCCATCCCCGCATCCCACCCCCCACCTCCCCGGCCCTTTCCCACCCCTCCAGCGCTCCCCCAGCGCCCCCCTCTTCCCCCCGTGCCCCCCTCCCCTCATTATTCCTGTTATCCCAAGGCAGCCTCCGTGCCCAAACGCCGGCATGTGCGAGGCAAACAGAGCGCGATTGTTCCGAGCCTGGGAACGCGCGGAGGGGGCGCGGGGGCCGCCGCCCGCCGCCCCCCGCCCGGCCCCCGCTCAGACGCGATTGTGATGGAAATAGGCCTTTTCCCCGCATGCTGTTGAACTTGATGTTGACTCCTTTTCTTTGGGGTTTCACATCTCCTCGGTCACTTGTTTTGTGGGAAAATTTTCTCCCGAGCTTCGGTGTGAAATTAATTAATCGGGGCCTCTAGATGGCAATGGGACACAAAAGGGGACAGCCCGGGGAAACTCCGGCAAACTCACAAAAGCCACCCCCGGGGTTTATAGCCCCGGGGCCGGTCGGACCGACTGCCCTGCCCTGCCCGGTGCCCGAGGTAAGGGGCTGCCGGAGCGAAGTTTTGGTGTGTGCAGCTATTTAATTTTTTTTTTTTTTTTTTTTTTGAGTGGGGGAAGGATTGGGGAAAAAAAAAAAAAAAGGAAAGAAAAAAAAAAGAAAAAAAAGAGAGTAAGGAGAAGGGAGGTTGGGGGTGCTGTGTCGGGGGTAGAGATGTGTGGGCATCCCCTTCCATCCCCTCCCAGCTATGCGTTGGTGTGAGGCTGTATCCCAGACGTTATTAAAAAAAAAAAAAAAAAAAAAAGGAAAAAGCCAAGGAAAAAAAAAATTCCCCACGCAAAGGGCCGGGACTGAATTCGGCGTTTCTGGAGAAAGGAAGAAAAAAAATTATAATTTATTAATTATCCTGTTTTATTATTATTTCCCCCCTTCAAAAAAAAAAAAAAAAAAAAAAAGTGACTGGGGGTGTTCCTCTGCCCGGCTCTGCCCGAGCCGGCACGGCAGGGAATTCCACACCGTTGTTTCCCGAGCTGGGAAATCTCTGCCGTGCGCGAGGGAGGGAGGGGGAAAAACGGTTTGCTCCCAATTTGGACTGGGAATGGTTGTTTGGTTTCCAGTCCCTCTCCTCAGTATTAGTTTCAACGGGTGCCGCGTGTTGTGCGTCCTCCGACGGGATTAGCAGAGACGGGGGGATAAATGGAAAATCAGATTTTCCTTGGAAGCGCTTTGCAAGGCAGGCTATGATTGTTTTGAGTCAGATCAATCTTTGCAAAGCGTTCGGGGGCTCTGGGGAAACATTTTTTTTTTTTTTTTTTTTTTTTTTTTGCACGGGAACAGGCCAAAAATACCAGCGTCAAATGCCATCCCCGCTCTTTGTTGCCACAACACCTTTGGGTGACAGCGGCCGCAGAAAGAAAAAAAATCATTAAAATGTGTTACATCTTTAGTTTTCGCCCGCATCGATATTTTCAGCTGGGCGGGAATTCGGGTAAATTTGGCTGGCGATTTGGGGACCCCTTTTCCTTGGGGTCGCCCCCCCGCCCCTGCGGTGCTGGTTGAATTGAGCTGGAAGCGACATGGAGGGGAACGAGTATTTTAAATGCAAATAATTCCCGGAGACGTTGGAATCAAACGAGGGAGGGGGGAAAAATTAAAGGAAAAAAAAAAAATGAGGCGGGAAAAGAAAATGAAAAAGGCGGAGGGTGGTGATGGTGGTGGGGGGAGAAATCTCGGTAGGAGAAAAAAAAAAAAGGAGGGAAATTAAAGAGCTGAAAAATCCGCTTTCGAGGGGCACCGGGCCGGGCAGGCGAGCGGCTCCAGTGCCCGGGGAGCGGCAGGGGCTGCCCGGTGAGGGGCTCCGGGGCCCACGGCACGGGGGACACGGGCAGCCCCCCAGCCGGTAGAGACAGACAGACAGACAGATGGACGGGCACCAGGTGTGGGGCTGCCCCTCCTCGAGGGTGCCCTGGATTGTCCCTGGCAGCAGAGGCCATGTCCCGCCTTGGCCCTGGGCTCCGGGTGGGTGTCCCCACTCCCCTCGTGGAAAGGACCATCCGGGGGGCTCCCCACGCCCTGCCCGCCGGCGGGACCGGCCCCGGCTGACCGGGCAGGGGCTCCAGCGCCGCCCACCCCCCGCCCCCGCCGCCGGCCTCGCCGGGAAAGTTGCTCCAAGTTGGAGCGATGGCGGCGGCTCCTCCTGACGCCTCTTCTCTCTCTTTCCCTCCCCAGGTGGGCTCGGCCGAGAAGAGTGACGGCGACCGGACAGGCGGGCGAGGCGGAGGTAACCGCGGCTCTCCCCCTCCTCTTTCCCAAAGGCAGCCCCGGGATGCGGCCGGTTCTCCCGGAGGGATGCGGGGCAGGTGCGGGACCCGCAGCTGGCGGGTTACCGGTAAGGGTGGGAAGTTGCCGGGCTGGGCGGGGAGCGGCACCCGCCGCATCCCCCGGTGCCACGGGACAGGGGGAGCCGGGGCCGGCCGGGCTGCCAGGGCTCCGCTGCTCCGGTGGGGCCCGGGGCCCCCGCGCCGAGCCCTCCGCGCTGCCTCCCGCCGAGGCGGCCGCCGGTTCCTGCGGCGAGCGCCGCGCTCGCACCGGAGCCCAACATGGCTGCTGTACTGAAGGTATTTGACTCACACGGGGGTGTAGGCGAGGGGAGAAGGGGGGCACCAGAGGCGCCGGGGCCGGTTCAGCGCCCGCAGCCGCCGGGGCGGCGGGTACAGGCGGGTGACGGCTCGGTAAGTGCCGGGAGGAGCGGGGCCGGGCGGGCCCCGTGGAGCCCCCGCCGCGGACACGCGAGGGGCGGCCGCCTCCCCCGCCTTGGCCATGCCAAGCTTCTCCCGAGCCCCTCGGGGACAGGCAGACGTGGGCAGCGGGCACCGGCGGGGGCGAACCGGGCGGTGCGGCCCTCCCGGGCCCCGCTCGGGGGTTACCGGGCCCGTGGGCGGCGGGGAGCGGGGCCGGCGGGGATGCTGCCACTGGTCCCCCCCCGGTGCCCGAGGCGGCCCCTCCTCGAGCCGGGCCCGGGCTGAAGGCGGCTGGCGGGGCAGCCACGAAGCTCCACCGGTCCCGTTCGTTCCCTCGGCGGAGCTCCGCGGCCGCGGTCGTTGTTGGGGTTTTTACCCTCTGGGGGAAGGAGAGCGACCGTGCCAGGCCGGAAAGGAGCCTCGGGCAGCAGAACCCACCGGGACGGCGGAGCGGGGCCGGGCCCGGCCGTGCCCCGGGTGGTGTGGACGGCGGCGGGGCCGAGCCCGCCGGGGCCGCGGCCACCCGGGGCTGGCTAGGGAGTCATCTCGGAGCCCGGTTTCGGAGGTAACGGCACCGGCTCGACCCACGCGTGGTGCGGACCCCCGGGGAGGATAGCGGGCCGCAGCTACTGGCAGCGTGCGGGCGGGTGATCCTTTAATTTTGGCAACCGGTTGCCGCGCTGGCACCATCTTCCCGCTCGCAGTGGCTCGGCCTCGCCGCGGTGAGCCGGGGCGGCGAGAACCGCGGGGGCGATAACGATAATAATTAATGGCAATAACAATAATAATTAATTAGTGGCGGCTTGGTGAGGGAAGGACGGAGAAGGCTCCACCCCGCACTGCCCCGGGGCGCGGTGCGGCGGCGGTTCAGCACCACGGAGAGCGGCGGGGCCGGTGCCCGGTCCCCGGTGCCCGGTTGCCGGCGGGAGGATGCTCCGCTCCCGCCACTCGCAATGATGCGGCCGCCGATTGCGGGTGGGGGGCTCCTGCCAAAGGCTCCCCAGCCCTGGGGATCCCCGGTGCGGGGCAGAAAGCCTCTCTGCTCCCGGGGAGCCCCCGGTGCTTGAGGGTTGGCATCTCCGCAAGCGCCGCCGTGAATTGAGCCTTCAAAAGCAGATATTCTATATATTATATATGTTCTCGATATATAGGTGGGTATATATATATATATATATAAAAGGGAGGGTGTTTACAGCGGGGGCCTGGACGGATCTGTGCCTCCTCCCCGAAACCCGGAGCGCTGCGAGCGGGAGCCGGGCCCCGCTGCCCACCCCGACCCGCTGCTCCCGGTGCCCGCTGCAAGAGGAGCCCTCCTGGGGCTGCCCACGGCCGGGGCACAGGCCAGCTCTGTGCCCGGGGCTGCCCGGGGCCGGTGCTATGCCCGGGCCTCCGGTTGGTTTCGTTTTCTGCCGTTTCACCGGTGCGAGGTGCAACGAGGCGGCCCCGGGAGGGCTGCGGAACCCGCCGGGCCGGGGCCAAGCTGAGGGGCCGGGGGTGTGAGGAGGCTGGGGAGAGCCAGAGGACAGAGCCCAGGAGGGTCCTGCGCGGGTGTGGGTGCTCACAGGTGCCTGTGCGGGCATCAGGACGGGTAACGGCCTGAGTGCTCCCAGGAGAGCCCCGGGAGCTGAGCGGGGCACCTCTGGGTGCTCCCGGGTGTGCGCACCGGTGGCCGAGCCCCCCTGGGTGCTGTGTGCCAGCGGGGTTGGCGGCTGTGCCCTCCGGGGCGCTCCCGGGGTGCCAGGGAGAGGCCGCTGCCCCCCGCCCGTGGCCGGGAGAGCAGAGCGGGGCCCCCGCACCGGGCAGAGCCGGCGGGGACCGGCCCTGGGTGGCCGCACGGGGGGGACGTGGAGCCGGACCTCGGCCCCGCGCCCCGGGCTCTGCCCCGCAGCCCCTCCGAGCCCCGGCCCCGCTCTGTCCCGGGCCAAGGGGTTTTTTTTCCCGGCCGAGAGGCACAGCCGAGGCCGGGCCCGTCTGCGGACTCTCTTTACTGCCCGGGACAAGGGATGGTTCCATCCATGTTCTGCTCCTGAGCACCTTCAAAATTTCCCCTCGGTGAGAGAGGCCCGTGAGCGCAGCACGGACGGGAGGGACCAGCCGCCCCCCTCTCCCGGCCGCTCCTCCTCCCGGCACATGGGGTTTAACCCCAGGCTATGCCGGGGGGGCGGCTCCGCCACCGCCCTGCCCGAGCGGGGTTACCCCCGGGGCACCCGACAGGGCGGGCCGGCTGGGTCCGGGGGGGCCCGGGGCGAGCAGACGGACCGGCCCCGGGGGACAGCGGCGGCCGTGGCGAATGGCGCTCTCCCCCCTCCCTGGTGGGGGGGTGACCCCTGCCCCGGCCCCACGCCCCGGCTGTCCCAGCCCCGCCGCTCGGGCTTTTGTCCCCGCCGGCCGCCCCGTCCCTCCTCCCGCCCTCCCCCGCCCTCCAGCCATCCCTCCGCCGGCGACTCTGCCTCAACTTTAGAGGCAGGTCCCGGAGGCGCCGGGCAGCGGGAGCGGGACCCGCACCGGCACCGGCACAGGATGGGAGCATCCATCCTCCTCCCCGGGCTGAGCCTCCTCCCGTCCCTGCCGGCCTGGGAAGGATGCGGCGACCCGGAGCAGACGGCGAGCGCGGGCAGCACCGGCCCCGGCGGGGCGAGCAGGTACCCCGTCCCCGGGATCCCTTCCTGGCATCCCTTCCGTGAGTCTCTCGTCCTCCCCACGCCCCCCGTTGGGGACCGGGGCAGCCGCTCCGCTCGAGTTTCCCTCCGAGCGGTCGCACGGCCGGAGCCCCCGGCTTGGGCAGCTCCCCGCGAACATCCCCGCCGGTGCCCGGGGCCGGTGCCCGGAGCCTCCCGGCAGGGACGCAGAGTCCCTGAGGGGACGGGGCCTTCCCGAGGGGGTTCAGGGAGGACACCTCTCCCCCGGGAAATTCACAGCCCGCACCCCCAAGACACTCGGGGTCCCTGCCGGGTTTGCAGGGCCCGGCTGGCGGGAGAGGATGTGGGAGGAAGGGGAGGAAGAGGAGAAGAGCGCGGGGGCGAGGTGGAAACCCCCGGGGGGGGCCCTTTCGGCTGGGCCCGTCCCTTCCCCAACCGCTCTCATGACTCAGCAGATCCGTGCCAGTAATTTCCAGTAATTATAAAGTGGGAGTGGGCTCCCGGCTGGGTCCGGGGGCGAATTTAGGGCTTGGCGAGGAGGCAGGTCCCTGGGCCGCAGGGATGGATCCTGGGGGAACATCCTGCCCTGCCGTGACCCCCGGGCCGTGGGGGGCTGTGCAGGGCTGAGCCCGGTTTGGGGCGCGGGTCCTTTTGGGGTGCGATGTCGAGTCGGGGCTGCCGGGCGGGCACCCGAGGGTTGTGCGTCCCATCCCAAGGCACCAGAGATGATTCCTGCTGTCCCTCCAAAACCTTTGGGGTCTCTCCATCTCACTGGCAGCGAGGGCACACAGCTCGTGGCCACCCAGGGGGCTCCGGCGCGGGAGTGGAACCCCCCTGGGCACGAGGCCCGTTGTTGTAGAGAACCTGGGCCGGTTTTTCTCTTTGGTTATCTAGCTGTATGAGTGTATGTGATATCATAAAGCTAGAGAACCGAATGTAAAAACCCGCCTGCCATCCTCGGGGGAGAACGGCCCTGCCCTCCTGGCACGAGGAGGGGCTCGGTGGCCACCGGCCCCGGCTGCCTGGGCGAGGGGAGAGCGGCTGGAAGCCCAAACGCGGCCGTGGAGTGGAGATTTCATGGAAGGTTTTGCCTTTAATCATTTTTATTGAGGCCCAGAGCTGGCTCCCTGTGCCGGGGTGGTTATTCTGATTCCAGCCCGGGGTTCCTCAGGCTACCCACAAACCCAGCACCTTTATTTTATTAATTTTTTTCCTTTTTTTCTTTTTTTTTTCCTCCCGCTGCGGTTTTAATTTCCACGCCGACAATTAGAGCTCCCTCGCGCCGGAGATAAATGAAACGGGGCCAGCTCAGGAATAACCCCCCGAGAAACCCTGTTTATAACGAAGTGGAGGGAAAGTTGCTTAAATATATTACTGCATGCAAATTGTAATTTAGCACCAGACCCGTTTCCGAGGCCGATTTATCTACTGGGGAAGAGAAATAAATCATCGCCGCTCGCCGCTTATTCCACATCTGCGGGGAGGCTGCAGCTTTGTTCTTGGGAGAGGGGGATTTGGGGGCATCCCTCCGAGGGTGCTCCGCTCTCAGCCACCCCCTGGGTCCCTCCTGGAGCCTCCGTGCTGCTGCCTGTGGATTTGGGAGTCGCATCCCGCTCCCTCCTTCCCTCCGGTCCCTCCGGATGCTGGCGGTGCCCAGGGAGACTCAGCAGAATCTGCAGGGCTGAGTGGGGGCCCTGGAGCGCTGGGTGCAGCCCAGTGGTTGATGCTGGGAGAGGGGAAAGGCTGTGAGTGGTGACCCCAAAAGGCTGAGCCGTGCCCAGTTATTGCTGGGAAGCTCAGGGAAGGTGTTTTCGGGCAGTGCTTTGGGGTGCAGTGGGACGGCCAGCGAGGGAGGGCACAGAGCAAGGCTGTGGCACTGGGGCACCCCCATTCTCCCCTCACTGTTGGGTCTTTGGAGCATCAATGCCCTGACTGGGCTGGTGCTGAGAAATGAGAAGGGGAAGAGCTCCAAAAATTCAAATCCCAAAGCCCCAGTCCCTCGCTCCATCCACCTCTCCCTGCCCGGCACATCCTGGTTGCGCCTCCTCTTTCACCTGACGTGTCTGGAACCTGCAGCACAGCAGAAATTTGAGGTGCAACTTCCTCCCTCTCCCTCTCCACTAGTCTTGCTTTGTTCAGGCAGCAGAGGAGCCAATTCCTTGTCCGGGATCCCGGTGATCCCTGGAGCTGATCCTGCCCCTCCAGCCTGCACGGACACCCTGGGCTCACCCAGTCCGGGCCTTTTTCCGGGCAGGGAGGACACAGACTCTGCCCACAGTGTGGGGTAAAGCAGGGACAGCCCCTGTACACCCTGTGGTGTGGGATAAAGAGCAGAGGGTCCCCTGCATGCCCTGTGTCCCATGGAGATATTCCACCTGGGAATTGGGAGCAGGAGGGAGGGTTCTCCGGCTGCGGTGACGCCAAGCTGGGCCACGGCCTTCACTGCAGCCCCACATGGAGCTGCTGAGGCATCCGGGCACTCTGGGCTGACTCCCTGACAGAGAGAGGGGGACATGTGCCCTGCCCGAGGGCTGATGCCATCCTGTGGGGCTGGGCAGACAGGAGAACCTTCCCTGGCTCCTCAGCTCTTCGCCCCGAGCTCCTCCAAGGGACGGCAGGACGCTGTCAGAGCAGGTTTTCTGTGCTGGACCCACTTATATCCTTTCATCCATCTCAGGCTCTCCAGGGTCTGGCCCGGCTGTGAATCCCATGGCTTTGTGTGTGAGTTTGGGCAGGATTTGGGCAGAGGCTTCCAAAGCACCAGAGGAAGGCACTGGCTTGGGGGGGAAGCGTTTCAGCACAGCGAGGCCGTGTGGGGACAGCCAGGACGAGCCAAGGGCTGCCTGTGCCGCAGCAGGAGGGGTGCCCAGCGCCCAGCACAGGGAGCTGCTGCTGGACACCAATCCTGCCCCCACCTCTCACAGTCCCAGGCTGGAGCACGCCCCAAAAACCCACCCCAATGTCCCCGGCTGGAGTCAGCGGGGGGAGCCGGCGCAGGCTCTGCCGCGCTCCAGAAACCTCCTCCTCCCTCCTGACTACTTGTAAACCATTTAGCAAGAATTTCTTAAAATAGGTTCCACTTTAAGGACTTATCTTCTGAATACCATTAATTTTCTGGGGTTCGTTAAAAGAAAACTTGGTATCATAGCAACGGAATCTATTCCAGGGAAGCAGCCAATGGCACCGCACGGTGTGTGCAACCGAAGGCGAGAGAAAGGAGCCTTTCAGGTTTATTCTCGGGCTTGTGCCTTTGCGAGTGAAGTTTTAATTCCCAGTGTTTTATTCCCTGGCAGAATATTTTATAATTTCTCCCCGGCAAATCCCGGCAGGGATAAGGGGGGGTGGGGGGAAAAAACCCACCGGGCCGGCAAATATTGGGGAAATTGCCTTCGTTTTGGTGGTGTCTGAGCATGGGCAGGTGAGGTGGTGGAGGTGTTTGGGACAGCCAGGCTGGTCCCTCTGGGATTGGCACTGCCCTTGGGAGGGATGCTGAGCACGGGCACCTCCGGCCACCCCGGCTGGACCCGGGGCTGCCCAGCGGGACTGGGAGCTGCTGGGAAAGAGGCCGCTAATCCCCATCTCATTTCCCCGGCCCCGCTAAAGAAATAGTCATTATTTTCCTTTTAATCCCATCTCCCTCCTCTTTTCCATTAGGCCCTAAGCTGCAATCTTGTTCCCCGGGGGATGTCGTGCCGGGGATAATCCCGGGCGCTGCCCGGCACAGCTACTTTGGGGCAAGGGGATGGTTTCCAGCCCCGGGTCGGGGCTGAGCTGGGGATCTCCAGTCCTGCTTCCCGGCACAGGGAGAGGAGCTGGGATGAGCATCCCAGTGCCAGCACAGCAGGGTGAGGAGGGGGCAGTGGGGTGCCCCCCAGAATCCAGTGCCAGCTGTGGAGATGGGAACAGAGAGCTCGTGGCTGTCGGGATGCAGGTTTTAATTGGGCACAGGTGGCAGGAATTGAGTTCAAAGCCATTTGGGCCAGAGACACCAACTGCAGGTGCCCAAAGGTTTGTGGTGCCCGCTCTCAGCCTGTAAACCCAAATCTCCCCATCCCTCACTGAGAGGGTCCCTGTGCCCCTCATGATCCAGCCCTGGCATTTTTCTTTTCTCCCACCACAAACAGATGATTTTTCCAACTTGATAACGGTGAGGGAGGGGGGAAACCCAGTAATTTGTGATAAAAAGTGTCCCTGAAATGGACACAAAGCGTCGAAGCCCCGGACAAAACCATCTCCATGGGATGGAGAGAAGGAGAACCCGTGATGGGTTTAACTTCAGGCCATTTACAAATCACCACTGCTCTGGCCCTGGTAAATAACCATCCTTTCCCACCAGATTTGGAGCTCCCATTTATTTACCCCGAGCTGGGAGGGTGGGGGGATGGCCCGGCCGCCTCTTGAGCTGCTGATTTTTATAGATGTCAGGATGAAGACGTCAGGATTTATCCAACCTGGATAAATCGGGCTCTGGAAGTACAGGGAGCGGTGTGAGAGCTCCCAGCCCTCCCTCAGTGCCAGAGGGGTGTGAATGGGACCTGCACCCGTGTGGGGTGGGTGAGATGAGACCTCACATGCCCAGGGCATCAAGGTCTCTTCCCAGGACATTGGGGTCTGCTCCCAGGATATCAGGGTCTATTCCCAACCCACACGATGTGCTGGAGCCTTGCTTTCTTTCTCTCTCTTTATTTATTTATTTATTTTTATTTTTATGGAGAAATTATTATTTACAGTTTAATATCTCCATGTTTCTATGGGAACTCCGTGGCTGCGCCGGGCGGAGGAGTCAAAACCAGCGGAGGAAATGGGAATATTGGAAAGCAAAGAGAGCGGGGTGGGTGCTTGGATGGGGTAGGGGCAGGTGCTGGGTGTGGGGGGCACCCACCACAGTGTCTGTGGCACTCAGGGTGCCGAGGACGTGGCATTGATGGCTGCCCTTTGTCCCTCCTGCCAAAGCCAGATCCTTCTGCCAGGCTCAGCAAGGGCTCTGCGGGCTCAGTCGGAGCTTCCTCTCTCCTTCCCCACTCCGGGAATGCTCCGGGCACAGGGAGAACCCCTCGGGAACAGATGGGCTTGGCTGAGCCCCCTCGCCACGGGCACGCGTGGGCATCAGCCACCCGTGGGAAGCGCTGCAGCCCCGAATGTAGGTCACACACACACACACACACGTGTTCATCAGCACACACGTGTGTTTGGCTTCCCAGAGCTCGTCCTCGCTGATCCCAGCCCCTCCTCGCCAATCCCAGCCCCATCCCTGCTGATTCTAACCCTGTCCTCAGTGATCCCAACCCCATCCCTCCTGATTCTAACCCCGTCCTCAGTGATCCCAACCCCATCCTCGCCAATCCCAGCCTCATCCTCGCTGATCCCAACCCCGCTCTCACCGATCCCAACCCCACCTGGCCGATCCCGCCCCGGTGCGTGGCTGGTGAACGATGTTCCCATTTCGGAGCGCAGGGCACGTGCTTTGGGCCCCACAGGGTGTGGGGTGGAGGGGGAGGGCCGGGAGGACCCCCCTGGCTGGCACCAGCACCGGAGCTCATGCGGAAAGCGCGCGGTGGCGGCGCAGAACCTTCTCCCTCTAATAGCGGGTGACAGGGACTCGCCCGTGGCCATGTCCCCGCGCCGGGCGCGCAGCAGGGACGGAAGGTGTGCCACGTCCCCGCTTTTGTCAGAAAGGATCCGTCAGAGCGGCGGGGAAAGGTCAGCGGGGAGAGCATGACGCCCTGTGCTCCTGCTTGTCCCACCGAGGGGAGAGGGAGATGGGCCTCGAAAATCCCGGGAAATGATAACTGTGGGTCCCACCCCTGGCTGGGGGAAGGAGCCTTTGGGGATGGTGTTTTCAGGCCTTTGCTCCTCCGCCGCCACCAGGAATGTATTTCTTTATTTTTAATGAAAAGCACGATCCCGGGGCTGCTCCGGGGCCGGGCCTTGGCCAGCAAGGGAAGGTGCTGGGAATGGGGGTTGTGCTGCTCCTGAGGAGCGACCCCCCGGCTCCTCCATCCCTGGAGCTCCCCGGGAGGCTGAGCCCAGACTTTCTCTGCCCTAATTCCCTGGGAAACCAGGCGAGGGCTGATCCTTGTGCGGCTGTTTATTGTCTGCTGGAAATCTTGGATTTGCACGGAGCGCGGAGAGGATTTTTGGGGCAACCGCCCAGGGCTCGATGTCAAGGGGGAATCAAGGTGTGATGCTGCCCCGTCCCTGGAGAAATCCCATCACCTCGTGTGTCAGGCAGGGATTTAATGCCGAATATTCACTCCAGGAGCGCTAAAAGCTGGTTGTGAAACCTGGGCATGGCCGGGGCGTGGAGTGATGGTGTGTTTGGGGTCTCCCCAGCTGGGTGGTGGAGGGGGGCACAGCCACCAGCCACGTACTTTTTTACCTCCTTTCTGTTATCCCCCAGTTCTTACATCAAAAAACGAGGTGGGGGTGTCCAGGCTGGGGGCACCAACACCGGGGTGGCTGCCTGGGGTGTGAAAAACCTCCCAGGCCCTGCATTTCTCCACGAGACCCCCCTTCCAGGGCGGCAGCTGCGGCGTGCAAAGCCGGGAGGGGCCCCACGTGTGCTCCCACTGCCACCCCCGGGCTTGCACACGCGTGTGCACGCGCAGGCAGGCCGGGCCCGGGGCCGGCTGCTCCGGGAGATAGGGGGTGCGAGTGGCATTTCAATGCAATCCTGGTGGGAACAATGAGGTGTGTTTTTAAGGGACTGTGAAAGGCGTTTTTTTTGTTTTGTTTTGTTTTGTTTTGGTATGGTTTTTTGTGGTTTTGTGGGGGTTTTTTTGGTGTTTTTTTTTTTTTTTGCTGAAGGACTGAAAAGGCGGCGGGGGTTTTGGGGAGGGAGTAAAGGAGGGGGGAGGAGGGAGCCGGGCAGCCCCTCCATTAGCTCAGTGCAGCAGCGAGAACAGCTGTGAAAAGAGCCCAGGCCTTTTTCCCACGCCCAGAGGAGCGGAGCGAGGGAAGGAGCCCTCCCAGCGAGGTCAGATCCCATCACTAATATATACACAGGCTGTGCCCTCATTCACGTCACCCCGGCGCAGGTTTGTTTAAGGCACACACACACACTGACACTAATTTCTCCTCGCCCTCGCTCCCCCAGCCGGCCCCATTATGGTCCCCGCTGCATTAAAACCCTCCCCGTGCCCCGGCGACGGCTGGCGGCGCGCAGGGGGGGCGGGAGGGCTGGTGTTTTGTTGGTTTATTTTATTTTTTTTTTTTAACCCCCTTCCCCCCCCAACACCTGACCGACAAGGTCAAGACGAGGCGGCGGCGGCGGCGGCGATGGTGATGGTGGTGATGGGTTGTGGGGTTGTGTCCGGCAGCTGCTGCGCCGGGGCCGCGGCTCCAGGAATGCGCCGGGCCCCGCAGATGGGACCTGGCGGGGTCTGACACCCGGGACTCAGCTGGTGGAGGAGGAGAGCAATGAGGGGAGGGGGATGCTGAGCCCGTGGGGGGTGGGTGAAATAACCCCTAAGCACACCACACAGCACACAGCCCAGTCCGGGCTGTGGGCATCCCTGGAGCGTGGCTGATTGATGCCGGCGGAGCTCCGGCCTCGTGGCTGAGCTGATGGGAGGGTGGAGTTGGGGAAAGGGGTTTGCTGAGGGTTGCAGAGCCCTGTTGGGGAGTTTTGGGGTGGTCTGGGTGCTGCCAGCGGGGTCTCACTGCACAGGGCACAGGGCACAGGGCACAGGGCACAGGGCACAGCCAGGCCCTGCTGGTGCTGCCCTCGCTGCCCCCAGCCCCATCCCCTGCCCCCCAGCACTGGGGGGGCTCTGGGGGTCGTTGCTGCTGAAGGGGTGAGGGATGTGGGGTGCAGGGGTGCTTTGCAGCCCTCACAGGGGGCGAGGGGGCTGCTCCCATGCTGGCTCTCCCATCCCGGGGTGCATCCCGTCCATCCCCACGTGCTGCCAGCCCAGCCCAGCCCAGCCCAGCCCAGCCCAGCCCAGCCCAGCATCTGCCTCGAGAAGGGCAGCAAATAAATCAGGCCTTGTTTATTCTCGTGCCCGGGTTCGGTGTGTTGAGTTCATTTTAAAACGTTCTGCCTTAAATTACAGCCTAATAAATCAATACCCACTTAGCGAGGTGGGCGAGCGGCCACGCTTCGAGAGGAGAATTAAAGATCTGAAGTTGCCTCGGCGGCTCTCGGGCTTTGGGGAGGGTGAGGGAGAGTCCCAGCTGTCCTGGGACACGTGTGGGCATGGCTGGGACATGTGTGGGCATGACTGGGACACATGTGGGCACAGCTGGGCTGGGCTGGAATTCACACGTGCATGGAAGTGCCAGGTTAGGACATGTGTGTACATGGCTGGGACACACCTGCCATGGCTGGGGATGGCCAGAACACGCGTGTTTGTGGCTGTGAGTGGCTGGAACATGTATGTTCATGGCTGTTCATGGCTAGGACATCCATGGGCATGGCTAGCACGTGTGTGCATGGCTGGGACACACGTGTCGTGGCTGTGCATGGCTGGGATACGAGTGTGTGCTTGGCCACCCTGGCAGGGCCACATGGCGGGGCAGGTTTGTGCCACCAGCTGCCTTGGGGACTCTCAGGATTCCCCCAAAAGGGTCCCCCACACCCACATCCCACCCTTCCTGTGCCTCGGTGCCCTTTCCCCGCCCCAGGCAGCCTGTGATGGCCCTGCTCAAGGCTCTTCCCTCCCTTCACCCCTCTGCTCACACCTTGCCCTTGGCTAATCCCCTTGTATTTGTCTGGGCCGCCTTCCAGGGCCACCCACCTCTTTATGGGGCCACTGCTGAGTAAACGCTGCCTTTGCTCCCCTAAACGGGGGCTCCTCCTCGGTCCCGACCTTTCATGTGCCGCTCACCTTTCTCGGGGCCTGCCCTTCCCCTCCTGCCACAGCTCCCCCCATCCTCATCCTCATCCTTCCCAGGGATTCAGGGCATCCATGACCGCCTGATCCCACCAAAGCCGCCCTTGGTGATGCCCAAGGACCCTCATGCCAGTCCCTCCCCACCCGCCCCCTCCTCGTGTTTCCAGGCCTGTTTTCCCCCTCCCTCCCTCCCTCCCTCCCTCCCCCCCTGCCTCGTCTCCCTTGCCAAGCCCTGACACTCGATGGCAGCCCATTCAAAATGCATGGGCTCCCCTTTCCGAGCGCCCCGGTCCTTTTGAACTAAAAGGATTTTCTCAGAGGCTAAGTTCAAATGTGCGGCCGTTATTTATTTATCAGCCCCTCTATGTATTATTCATTTATTTAAAAATGTATGGCAGCTGGGAGCCCCCGTGTTTTAATCACCCCCTCGGATGGCGAGGGCCAGGTGGGGCCGGCCCCCTCGCTCCGCCGCTAACCTGGCGCGGTGGCCGCCGCCGGCCCGCCCGGGCTCACGCCTCATTTACCGCCAGCCCGACCAAAACTAAACCCCCCATCCAGCCCCACGCCAGGCCGGGAGCCTGAGCCATTCCATGGGGATGCTGAGGGCCTGCTGTGCCCCAAATTCTGCGGGGGGAAAGTGTGGGGCCGTCGCTGTCGTCGCCCTCCCCGGCGCTGGGGTTTTTTTTGGGGGATGGGGATGGGCCCTGCTCATCCCTGCCCGGCCCCTCTGGTGTCCCCAGCTGGCAGGTCCCTTGTCCCACAAGGCCCACGCTGCTGCACAGGGAGGCTGGAAGGGGCTGGCATTGGGCTGTCAGGGAGAAAATAAGGCAGAAAAAGGGGAAAACCAGCCGTGGGCGGGGAGGAGGGGACACAGCCAGCCCTCCTGGCACCCCCGTGGGGGTGAAGGACCGAGCGCCCCAGCAAGAGGAGCACCAAGGGTTAAGGATGCTCAATGTCCCCCCCAACTCAGGGACCCCCCACCACCCTGTTCCTGGCTGGGACACTCGCTAATTGAGACAGCTCCAGCCCCTGCCTCCCTCCTCTCCCCCTGGGGCTGAGCTGCCTCTTCCCAGGGGGAGCACATTGTCTGCTCCAGCGGGTTGATGTAATCCCTAAGCCCGAACAATACTTCCCCACCCCGCTCCGGTTGAAAGGGTATTAGTTGCCCAATGAGATAATTACTCCACAGGCCACCCTAATCATCCCCTCGGTCCAGCCGCTCTCCCCGCCCCGGCTCAGCCCTGCGGGCACCAGGGATGTGGGGTTGGGGTGCCCCGGGGTGACGCTGCTGGGGACCCCAAAAAAACCGTCAGGAGAATATCCCAGGGAAGGGGGATGCGCTGCTGAGATGCCACCTCCAGCCTCGTGGCTGCTGTCACCTCAAAATGCCACCCGTTGTGTGGGGTGGGAATCCCAGGATGTGCTGTTGGAGCATGGGGTGGGGGGGGATGAACCCGCTCCCAGCGCGATGGGATTTGGGATTTTCTGGAAGTCACAACCCCACCTTGACTCCTCGGGAAGGGGCTGGGCTGGCAGATGTCCCCTGAGTGCCCCACAGGCCCATCAGCACATCGGGGAACTGATCACCGGGCTGAAATCTGGGGGAACAAAATTCCACACGTCCATCAAACATCAGCACTGGCAGAACCGGCGAGGCTGGACCCGATTTCAGAACCCGAATCTCAGTGGTTTAAACCCCTGCCCCAATCTAGGGGATAAATGTGAGGTTCCCAGGCTGGGTTTGTCAGGGAATTATCCCAGTTTCCAGCTCTGCTTTGTTCAGACTTTGCTGCTGGGGGGACCCTGACCCTGCTCCGTGTGGAGCCACGTGGCACACGGGTGGCATTAACGTGTCCCCACGGGCACACGTGTGTGCCCACACAGTGCTGGATGCTTGCCTGGGCTGCAATCCAGTGGTTTTCCCAGCTGGATGGTGTGCCAGGGCTGGATTTCCCCTCCTGGAGCAGCAAAGGACCATCATCTTCAGAGCTCCCCCATTCCTCGAATGCCTGAGATGGAAATGGGAATGCTGTAGGAAAAAAGGGCCTGTTTAGGGCTGCTGAAATTAAGGCCTAGTTCTTACTAATCCTGCTTTTTGCAGCTCTGGCAGGGATTATCCCATCCCATCCCATTCCCATTCTGGAATGCTGGCACAGGGAATTAATCTGCTGGAGGTTTTGTTGATCCCAACCCCAGGAATGGCGGCCAGGGGGGGAATCCGAGGGGCTGGGGAGAAGGGACAGAGCCAGGCAGGGGGATACCCACCCTCTGCCTCTGGGGATTTGTGGTGTTTGGTGGGATGCTCACTGGGATGCTCATTGGGATGGTCACCAAGGTGGTCATTGGGATGCCCACTGGGATGGTCACAGGGATGCACAGTGGAATGGGATGGATTTGACCAGGGATGGGGTCTGAGTGACAGTGATGGGGTCTTGGATGGTCACTGGGATGGAATGGGATGGGTTTGACCAGGGATGGGGTCTGAGTGACAGGTCCAGCAGCATCACTGTCCCCAGGCTGCACCACTCCAAGCTCCCAGCAAGGACTGGACATTCCCATTCCCCGGAGGGGCCGGGAATGCCCATTCCCCGGCAGGACCAGGAGCATCCATCCCCGGGAACGCCGCCGGCAGCTCCGGGAGCCGTGCAAGGCCAATGCTGCTCCCGGCCCCGCTCCCGCCGCTCCTCCCCGGGCCCTTTCCCGGCCGATCCCACCCCCGACAGACAAACACCGGCTCTTTCTCCGCCACAAAGTCCCCGTCCAGCCGAGCACACAAAGCCGCTCCATTATCCGAGGGGGGACGGAGAGGAGGGGCCGGGGGGCGGCGGCCGCACAAAGCGCACAAGTGGCGCTCGGGGCCGCCCCTATTGTGTCTGGGCAGGAAGGGCCGGGACCCCCGGGGCGGCCCCTCAATGGCCCCATTGTGTCTGAACCCCCCCCCTCTGTCCCCTCGGGTGTCCCCATGGGGGGGGGGGTGGTGTGTGTGTGTCCCCTCCCCACCTCCAGCTCGCCCCATCCCAGCCCGGGATTTTTGGGGTGGAGAGGATGGGTTTTTAGGGGAGCAAAGCTGGTGGGTGCCCCCCTCCCGCCCCCCGGGGTGAAGGTGGGTGCTGGGGCCAGCGGGGGGGGGGAAGTTCTCGCCTTCACCTGACGTGGTTTTGGGTGGTAAAAAGGCCGATTTGGGGCAGATTGAGGTGTCCCCTCCCCCAGCAGCGGGTGCTGGGGGCGATCTGTGTGGTTTGGAAGTGGTCATTGAGGTTTGGAGGTGATCGGTGAGGGTTTTGAGGTGATCCATGAGTGTTTGGAGATGATCAGTGAGGGTTTGGGCGGGATCCATGAGGGTTTGGAAGTGATTATTGTTCTTCTGGAGGTGATCACTGTTGTTTGGAGGTGATCACTGTTGTTTGGAGGTGATCAATGAGGGTTTGGAGGTGATCACTGTTGTTTAGAGGTGATCAATGAGGGTTTGGAGGTGATCACTGTTGTTTAGAGGTAATCAGTGAGGGTTTGGAGATGACCTCTGTGCTTTTGGAGGTGACTAAATGCCCCCATTTTGTTTTTTTTTGCAGAGGAGAAGTCCCCACACTGCTCTGATCACCCTGATCCACCCACACCCCTCATCAAGAGCAGGGATGGGGCGAAGCCTCCAGAGCCCCAGGAAGACCCTCCACCCACCCAAAACACCCTCACCCTGGAAATCCAAGGATGGAGGAGCCCCCTGGGTGCCATGGACTGGGCTTTCCTGCCCCTGGGAGCTCCCAGGCTGCTCCTGGAAAGGCTCTGGAGTGACCAAGCTGTTCAATCCCGTCCCTCCGGGATGAGGCAGTGCTGGCAGATCCGAGCTCGGGATGTTGGCCTGGCTTTCCCAAGGATGTTCAGCACCCTCTCACCTCTCCTGGATGGGGTAAGGTTGGGCTTTCCTTGCTTTCCTCTCCACTCCTGCGAGTCCAGACTGCTGGCACTGGGTTTTCCAGGCAAAACCTCCCTCCAGCAGGGATTTTGGGGGGATAAGGGGCTGCTCTTCACCTGCAGGCTGGGAGATGTCCAGGCTGGGAGATGCCACAATGATTATTTTGAGGTTGTTTTGAGGAGGGAAAAAACCCCAGGTTTTATCCCTATATTACAGATATTCCTCTTTTGGGAATGTTTGGATTGTTCCCCCTTCCCAAGCAGGTGGAAAACTTGGCTATCACTGCCAGCTTTGGTTGCCAAATCATTGACTTTTCCCTCCCTTGTTCCCTTTCTAATTTACATCTAAAAATCTTTCCTCCACGACCCCAAAAACACCCTTTAAACAGCACAGAGGGGGATTTTTCCCCTTCTCCCCCCTGGCTTTGCCCCCACCTGGGCGTGAGGCCTCATCCATAAATCCTCCTGTGCTGCCCCTTCCAACCCCCCCCTTCCATAAAAAAAAAGCAAACCACACTTTTCCCAGGATTTAGCCACTAAAGGGACTTCCAGCTCTTTCTGGGAGCCTGTTTTGGGGTAAGAGCTTCATCCCAGCCCCCCCACATCAGCGCTGGGGAAGGGGAGTGGGGAGGACACAGCCCTGCAGCAGCAGCAGCAGCAGCAGCAGCAGCAGCAGCTCATCCCATCCTTGGGAGTCAGTCAAGGGAGAAAATCCACATCCCCTGCGGTCCTCCCTCCTCCAAGTCTTCCCCCACGTGACAGCAGAGCTGTCCAAAACATTAGGAAAAATAACTTTCACCTCTCCCAGGGTGAGCCTGGCAGCTGGTGCGGGCACTGCCCACGGGCAGCCCACGCTCTCCGGGCCGGTTTTCCGGCAGGGATTTATTTGGCTCACCCCAAGCTCCCAGTGGGGAGGTGAGGAATTTTTATCCCCATTTTCCCCCCCTCTAAAAACCACGCCTGTGAGGGACAGGGTGGGTTGTGGGTCTGCTGGTTGAGGCCTGGAGCTCCTCGGGGTCTTCCTGCTGGGTGGCACAGGAGGGAGATGGGGGGGGATCCCCTCGGGATCACCCTCTGGAGGTGGGTCTGGAATGCTTGTTCCTCATCACCCCTCCAACAAACACCCCTGGGGGCATCATGTGGACCCTCAGCATGGGTGGGATCGGCACCATCCCATCTGGAGACCCCTGGATGGCTTTGGGAGCCCCATCTGAGTGCCAGGAGCCCCCCAACACCCCAAATGACAAAGCTCCATCCCACTGGGCCCCCCTGCCCACCCGGTTTGCCTTCGTTCCTCCTCCCTCCTGCTTTGGCACATCCTCTTCTCCCTCCAAGGAGCGTTGACACCGGGCTGGGCCGGTTGGTGCCCCCAGCAGATGCTCAGCGCCGTGGGCAGAACCATCTTCCTCCTCCTTCTCCTCCTCCTTTTCCTCCTCCTCCTCCTCCTCCTCCTCTCTAAGATGGCCGGCGGCCCCAAAATGGTGCTGAGCATGAGACGCCATCTGCAAGGCTGGTCCCACGCCCGCCGTGGCCTTTTTATGCAAAGGGGAATTAATTAGATTTGAATATGGTAATTAAGCCATCAATTCCCCCCCCTCCCTCCCCGCTCCTGAGAGCGCCGGGTGCTTCACCAGGGCCCTTCTTTTTTCTGCCCGGGCTTTCTTCTCGCCCCCCCTGTCCCCCCACCGCCCCCTTAACCCTTCCCCCTCCGCTTCTTGCACCCAAGGCACCGCTCCTGCATCCTAATTAACGCCCCATCCAATCCCAGATGCACCAGGAATGTCGTCCCCGGGAATGTCGTCCCTCTGTCTTGGCCAACGCGCCCCGTTCGTGCCCCTCCAAAGCGACATCCGGGTGTTTCTTTGGGTGGCCCCCCTAAAAAGGGAGGGAAAAGAGGATTTTGGGGGCAGGCCATGGGATCACCTAGAAATCGTGGTCCAAAATTAACTCCCCCCTCCCAAAAAGAAGTGGGATTTTAATCCTCTCTGGTCCTCACCTTCCCAACATTGTCCTTCTTTCCGACCTCCATGGGCCTGGTGTTGTCCAAATGCTGCTCCTCTTTGGGATTTCTCCTGGGGTGTTTTGCCATAGGAAGGGAAAGATTTGGGAATGGAAGGAGTTTCCAATGTCTGCACCCAGAAAAGGATTTTTTTTTTTAAAGCTTTTGCCATTCCCACCTTTTTTTATTTTTCCCATGGTGCCCATCCTGTAACCATTGGGATTTACCCACCTGAGCTGGGTGACGTGAACAGACCTGGAAAGAGGGGCCTGCACAGGGAAAAAAACCCAAATCCCTGGGATATTTTAGATACACCTCTATTTATAAGGAAAATATTGCCCCTTTTTATCCCCCTCTTACCTCATGAAGCGAAGGAAGGAAATCGGGAATACCTGTGGGAGGAAACACCCCCCCACACACCCCACCCGGGGAACTTTCTCCTAGAGCTGCTGAGAACTGGGGTAGGTTTGTTTAAAAATGGGAATATTTGTGACAGGATAAATCCTGGGAACACTTGTAATGGTGTCAGGGAGATGCTTCCACCTGAAATTATACATATATATATAAATATATGGGGGATATATATATATATATATATATATATATATATATATATAGGGTGATAAGGTGTGTGTGTTTTGATCTATGTTATATCCATTTATCTGGTGGTGCTGAGAGGCTGCCAGGGTTTAATCCCAGCTGGAATCCCGGGATGTGACAGGGACCACCCCGGGGCTGGGCCCCCTGCTCTCCCCTGGCCACCAGCCCTGACCTACATAGCGGGTGCTGGATCTGCCTGCAGTGACAGGCAGGAACCTCCCCTTTGGCACCAGTTTGGGTGAAATAAGGCAGAAATGGTGGGGTTCTCCCCCAGCTCCTGCCAGGGGTGGGCACAGCGGGCTCGAGCAGGGCTGCCCTGGGAGCCTGTGGGGCTGAGCTCCCGGGTTCTGCCTCGCCCCACGGCGGGCTCTGCCTCTCTCGGGGTGCAGGACACACTGGTGGCATCTCCTGGGCTGGATTTCTGCAGCTCAGCCTGAAATAGGAGAGGGGGATTCTCCTGTGGGACCCAACTTGGTGGGGACAGCCCCTTGGGAGGATTGTCCCCCTGGCCACCGTCCTGCCAGGCCTTCCTGGGGCGGCAGAATGGGCAGAAAATACCCCAGGGAGAGGGAAAAGGAGCAAGGTGGGGGGAAAAAAGGAAGGGAACCTGCAAAGCAGGGGAGAAAATAGACCAGAAAGAGAGAGAAATGGAAAAATCATAAAAAGCAGGGAGAGGAAAAGGGAGAGAGAGTGGAAGAAGGAGCAGATGACGGGGGACCGGCGGGCTGGGACACAAATGAGGGCGAGGTGATGAAGCAGGAGATGGGCAGACAAGACAAGAAAGGAGCAGCAGGGGAGGAGGCAGAGGAGCTGGCACCCCTGGCAGGATCCTCCAGGACCCGTCTCGTGCCAGGGCAGGAAATGGGGAGGGGGGCAATGTGTGACAGCAGTGACAGTGGTGACAGCAGCGTCCCCTCTGCCCACCTGGGCAGAGCCGGAGGTCTCTGAGCCCCCCCCCGAGCACCCCCCACGATCCCACGGGGGATCCAGGGGGGATCCCCCAAGGAGCAGGTGAGCAGCACCCACCAGGGCAGGTATCTGGGGAGGGCAGGGCTGGAGATCTCCCTTCCCGGCAGGATTTTAGCTCCCCTTCCCACTTTCCCCGCCTTCCCGCAGCCGCCACGTGGATTCCCCGCGGCAAAAAAGGGAAAACAAGCGAGGATGTTTCTTTTGTCTCGGCTCGGGGGCCGTGGCTCTAATCCACACCCCACACCCCCCCACCCCGGCCTCCTCCCCTCCATTCACTGTTTTCTTCCCACCTTCGAGTTGGTAGAAAAAAAAAAAAAAAAGGAAAAAAAAAAAAGATAAAATATTTTGTTTTTGTGGGTTTGTTTTAATTAATTAATTAAATAATTAAATAAATAAATCAGAGTCAGGGAGATGCCCCCAAGAGCTGGGGCTGGTCCTGGTTGGTCCCAGGGGTTTCACCTCCCTGAGCCCCCCCCACGACACCCAGCTCAGCTCAGCGCTGCTCGTTATCCCTCTGAGCCCTTGGAACCATTTCTAGGGGGGAAAAAAAAAAATTAAAATAAATATAAGTGATGGGCTGGTGAGAGCTCGGGATTGGGGGAGAGATGGGGGAGAAGGGAGGGGTGGGGAGGATGGGGAGAGCTTAAAAATTACAGTGGGAATTAGCAGGAGTCTGAGCTGTTGTTTGCGCTGCCCATTAGCATCTGCCTATTTATCTGTCACCAGATCCTCGTGGCATCCATCCATCCATCTGGATCCCTGTCAGTCTGTCTGCCTGTCTAATTATCCATTAGCATGGCAAAGCCCCCCTGACAAGGCAGACGTGAGCCCACCTCGGCTGCCCTTCCCCGGTGTCACAGCGAGCCTTTGATGAGCCCTGCAGGGCCAACCCCAGCTCCTGCCTTTCCCAAACCACCCAGGGATGGCCCTGCAGGGCTGTGGGATGGGC
Source organism: Pyrocephalus nanus (assembly GCA_038380795.1). NCBI lineage: Eukaryota > Metazoa > Chordata > Aves > Passeriformes > Tyrannidae > Pyrocephalus > Pyrocephalus nanus. The sequence continues at coordinate 4,950,501 of CM076287.1, read as the reverse complement.
ACACACATCCCATGGCAGCGAGGGGAAAACCAGGATGGAGCCGGGGATGGGGGGTTTGGGGCGCTGCATGGCGAGGGGCGTCCCTTGCTTTGCTGATTGCCACGACAAACGTCCCCTCCGTGCCACGTGTCCCCTGCCAGGACGTGTGGACGAGCTCTCCATGTCTCCCTGCTCCACCACACCCACCACAAACCCCCTCCAGGGTGGGCAGTGCCACCACAACCCCCCCATAGGGTGGGCAGTGCCACCACAACCCCCCCAGGGTGGGCAGTGCCACCAAACCCCCCCAGGGCGGGCACCGCCGTGCCAGGGGCAGCAGCTCTTTGTGCCCAGCCGGCACGGGGTGAGGCTGGGGGGGTTTCTTTGTTCCCTGGGCCCCCCTCCCCGCCTGCCCACGGCCCCCCCATCGTCCCCCCCCCGGCCCCCAGGAGCAAATCAGCGGCGTTTGCATATTCCGAGCAGGTGGGGGCCCATATGCCGAAGATGCACCAGACAAAATTAGCCACCATAATCATAATCAAGTGTGCCGTGGTGCTGGGGGGAGGGAGGGAGGGAGGGAGGGGAGGGAGGGGAGGGCCTGGCAGACAAGGCTGATAATTATGAAGCTCAGCATGTGCGCAGCGGTTTTCCCAACAATTATGCCGAGCTCAGCAAGCCGGGGATGATGCTCCTTCCAGCCACCCTCCAGCTCGGGCCCGGGAGGGCTCTGCCAGGCCCAGCCCTTCCCAAGCCACTTTGGGAGCGGGAGATCCACGGTCTGACCCCGTCCCTTTGACCTTCCTGGTGGGTCCAACCCCTCTCCAGGCTGGTTTGGGGCTTGGTGGTTGCTGTTGGCTGCACATCCCCCCCACGAGCTGATCCCCCAACCGCCTTCCCACACCTTCATCCTGCGGTTAAACCCGCATTTCCCACCTGGACCAAACCCACAGCACCCTCCTCCTGCTCCATGGGCATCCTGCAGCTCTTGCCCTGCACGGGGAGCAACACAACCCCTTCACAAAGGAGCTCTGCCGCTCCAGCTTCCCGAAAAATCCATCTACGTTTGCCTGCCAGGACTCTGCCCCACCAGGGGTGTGTGTTCATCCCCCACGGACCTGGGGACAAGGGCGGTGGCAGGAGGTGACACTCCGGATCCATCTGCAGCCTGCAGAGCTCCAGGGCTGGTGTCAGGCAGCATTTCCTTGAAGGAGCCCTCGGGAAGGGGACCGGGAAGGGGCCGACGGGAGATGCTCAGCGGAGCAGCCTCGGGAAGGGGCAGCACAGCTTGTGCCCCAGGCACCTTCCAACCAGCAGAGGAGGAGGAAAACAAACTGCTTTCCTCCTTAAAATAGGCTGGGAGCAGCCCTGGCTCAGGTTTAGGGGATGCTCCTGCTCCATGGTGGGACAGAGGCTGCAGCTCTTCCCTGGAGGGGAAACTCGAAGAGCTCAGCACGGGTGGAAATCACGGCTCTGCCTCCCCCACCGTCCCTCCTGCTCCTCCTTCCGCTCTCCCAGGTGGGATTTGGGGATCAGCATCCCAGCACTTCGCTGCCTGTCACCTCCCAGCCCCATTGCCAGGAGGGAGCACCAAACCAGCACCAAAACCCCCCCACCCCGCTGGCACTGGAGGATTGACCTGCTCTGCACCGCTGTGCTCCCAACTGGAGGATTGACCACAGGATGATGGAAAAGCTGGAAAAGGACCAGTTTGGTTCATTGATCCCGGGACATCTCCCAGAGTCCAATGGAATGGCCCCCAAATCCAGTTCCCGTAGGATGGGGCAGATCGTGGGAGCAACTCCGTATCGTGGAAGGGAATTTGGGGTCCCTGAAGATCCTGCCTGGATGTTGGAAGAGCCATGCAGGAATTCTTGTGCAGCTGGAGAAGCTGGGAACACCCTCAACAGCCCACATTGACCCAGTCTCCTCCCAGCCACAGAGCTTCTAACCCTCTTTTTGGTAGAGTTTGGAATAACTCAGCAGGAACTCGGATTCACATCCCCTCCCTTCTTGCCCCGATTCACCCACCAAGGAAAATTTGCCCTTTCCCCAGGATTTCCCAAATCCCAGCAAACCAGGGTCATTGCTGTTCCACTCACCTTCACTGATCCTCCCCTTTCACCCCCAAATATTGAGGTTTTTCTGGTTGAACCCTTCCCAAATAAACCCCCCCTTCCCTTAAATCATCTGCTTCACAACTCGGGATGCCGAGGAGCCTCCTGAGGTGTCTGGGCGATGCTGGGCCTGCACCCACCCGTGGAAGGAGGATAAAAATATTCCTCCCTGGAGATTTGGGAAGATGTTTTTTGGGGTTATTTGATCCTGGGAGGAGCTGGACAGAGCGAGAAGCAGAGTTAAACAATCCAGCGCTGCGCTTCCATGCCCGTGGTTTAAGGAGCGGGGAGGCTTTGCAAAAACTTGGGAAAAGCGAGAGAATTCCTCCACCTGTTTGCTTTTAATTTATTTATTTTTTTTGTTGTTTTTAAGGAGAGGGAGGAACAAAAGCTGGAGGGTGGGAACAGCACCCGGCACGGAGCCAGGGGCAGGACCCGCCGCTCCCACACCCACGGTGGGGGGGCCAAAGGAGCAGCCGCTCTTCCCGGCTATAAATCCCGCCGGATCCGGGCGGGAGGGTGGTTATTGAGATGCAGGGAGCAGGGGACGGGGTGACTGGAGACTCCATAAATATTATTGGGGGCGACGGGGCTGCGCGGGGCCGGCGGGCGCAGACAAAGCGCCCATTGAGCCGCCGGCGGAGCCGCCACGGCCCAGCTGCCGAGGGGACCGGGACGGGGGTCAAGGTCAGAGGTGGCCCCTGCCTGCATTATTCCCACCTCCCCTCCCCACCCCGACCCTTTTCCTCATGCCCATAAACTTAATAAAGCTCCCCGGGAGTCCCCCCGTGCCCGCGGAGGGCGGTGGGAGAAGCGGGAGCTGGAAGGGATTGGCTCGGGGTTGTGCCCGCTCTGAGGTGGCTTTGTGCCTTTTTTGGGGGGTCTGTTTAAGGACAAGAAAGCTTAAACCTCTGGGTTAAACTCTGGTGGGTTTGGCACCCCCAGCTCTGCTCTGGAGGAGCCCCAAGATTGGGGCCAAGCTCAGCTGTGCCCACCCCAAACCACCCAGCGCCCTGGGCCGGCTTTCCCACATTCCCTCCATCCCGGGGGTTTCTCTTTATGGAAGGAGAATCGACAGCCCCCGCTGCCCAGGACCGGGGGTTCAATCCTGCTGCCACGTAAACTTGGGTTTTCCGGATCCTGGGCTCCCTTGGCAACGCTGGTTTCCATGGCAAAGAGCCGGGAACCTCCACGTGGATGCTGAGCTTTGCCTTGGGGTGGCATCCAGCTCCTTTCACTGGGGTGCTGCCCCTTTTGGGGGCTGCCCACCCTGGGGTTGTTCTGGGCCCACAGAGCATGGAGGGTTTACCTGGGAAGGTTCCTCTTCTGGAAAAGGAGGGGGGTTCATGGTACCCCCCCCCCCCAAAAAATGCTGCTCCTCATCCCCTGCAGGTCCAGCTCTGCAGCCTCAGGGTTTGATGGCAGAGCCATGTCCGGGTTCAGGGCAGTTTTATTCCAAACTCGTGCTGATGAGCCAGTTTTCCCTGTTTCCTGCTGTCTCCAGGGCTCAATGAACCACTGCAAACCAGGGGCAGGGCTCTGGGTGCTGGTGGGAGCTTTGGAGCCCCCAGTGCTGGCAATGACCCTGGGAGCCGTTCCCAAAGGGAATGTGAGTCACTGCAGCATCAGGATCCCTGCAGAAAAACCCAGATGGAAAGGGTGGTGGGGTTTTTTTTTTAGATCCCTCACTCTCTGCCCCCCTTGGCACTGTCAAAGGAAGGGGTTTAATTCTGCTTTCCATCCACATGGGAGTGATGGCAATGACAGACCCTCTGTGGGGACATTCCCTCCAGGAATCACCCTGTTTCTCACCCCAGAGCCCCTATTTTTCACCCCAGAGCCCCAAATCAGCATTTCTGTGGGTGCAAGAACCCCCCCCCCGCCATCTCTGGCTTTTCCCACCTCCATCTCCCCGGGGAAGGATCAAGGGAACTCCCTCCTCTCCACGCTTCCCTCTTGCTGCAGTGGAAACGAATCCTTGCATTATTCCTGCCCTGAAGGAGCCTTGAAACCTCCCAAATTCGGCAGCCAAAAATAGCTGTTGCTCTGCTTGTTTCCAAGTGTTGGCTCTGCCCTGATTTATTTACCCCGGCTGTTCGGATTCCTGCTCATGCTTTGAATCCCAAATCCTGCTTGTCTTGCCATCTCCCCCAAAACAGGCTCAGCTTTCCTCTCACACACACTCTCACACACTCACACTCACCTCCACCACCCTGCTGGGAGGAGGGAAATTAATCCCTATGGAAATTTATTGAAATGAATTCCCTCCTGGACACTCAAGCTGTTCCCAAGCCCGGCGAGGGCAGGGCTGGGCAGAGGGAAAAGCTGGGAGGAGGAGGAGGAGGAGGGGTGGGGAGGAGGGTGCAGCCATGGGGATAACTCTGGAGACTGGAATTGGGAGGGGGGTGTGGGCAGGGTGAGGTGTGGCAGCACCTCCCACCATCCATGTCCATCCATGTCCATCCACAGGTCAGTGTCCAGCAGCTCCAGGGCCTTGGCTGACTGCACCCCCCAGCTGGAGGCACCAGGAGCACCAAGGACGAGCCAGGAGGTGCCACCCCCTGTCCTGGGCACAGCCTGAGGGCCACCCTGTCCCCAGGAGAGGCAGCACGAGGAGCCTGGTGAGGAGTTCCTGGAGTGGGATGGTGGTGGGATGGGGCTGGGGTGGGAGGTGGGGCCCCCCCTGAACCCCACAGCAGCTCCCAGGGCAGCCCCTTCCATGAGTTTTGCAGGACAGGACAGGTTGGAGCAACCTGGGATAGTGGGAGGGGTCCCTGCCCAGGGCTGGGGGTGGGGCTGGTTGGGTTTTAAAAAGTCCCTTCCAACCCAAACCATTCCATGGTTCTCTCTCTCCTGCCATCTCTATCCATGTGGATTTTCCTGCTCCTGCTGCCACCTGCCCCAGGCACTGAAATACCCACTGACCCCAAATTCCTGCCTGTCCCCACCCTGAAGGAGGCTGGAGCCAGACCCCAATGCTGATGTCCCTGAGTGCACAGCGGGACTGGGACAGGAGGAGTGGTCTGGGAAGGGAATTGGGATGGTGGGGACACAGTCACCTCTCAGCTTGGCCCTGGCTCTGCCCGGGCTGGCACTGGGCTCACACCAGTTTCTCCCATTAACAGGTGACAGGAGTGGGGCCCAGGGGACCAAGGAATGCTGGAGAAAAGCCGAGGCTGGGACTGGAACGTGAGCAGGATCCATGGGACACTCTTCCCATGCCCAGGGTAAGGGCCTGCCCCCTCCTTTCCCAAAATACCACCAGCTCCCAGTTCACCAACTGGTCACCCCAGCCCTGCTGGTCCCAAGACTCACTCCAGCCCCTCTCCAACTCCCGTTTTCCTTGTCTTTAACTGGGATTTCAAGGCAAAAGCAGGAGCTGGAGACCTGCAGCTCCAGCAGCCGAGGGGGACCAGAGCCCAGGACCTTCTGCAGGGTTTGGGGACTCTGGTGGCGATGCCTGAGCCTGGAGCTGGATCCTGCTCAGAGATCCCACCGGGGACCACTCAAACCCCACGGATCCGTGGGAAGGCCATCCTGGAATTCCCGGGCTCCCAATCCCCCCAGCACGCGCTCGGCCGCCTCCGCCGGCGACCCAGACGCCCAAATATTGAGCTATACATTAAATTAACAGAGAAAAAAAAAAAAAGAGAGAAAAAAAAAAAAAAAAAAAAAAAAGGGAGCCTGGAGCAAGTCGTGGAGGGAGCGTGGCAGTTTGTTATGCTAACCCAGGGGGGCTCCGCTCGGGGGGGACGTGTCGGAGAGGTCTGAAGAGCAAGGAGTTCACAGGCCCTCTCCTTTTGTCATGCTAAAAGTGCAACACAGAAAATATATACAGGCAGCTGCTCAATGGAGCGTGAAATACAAGTGATTTCTGCGGGAGGGAGCGGCGGGTAATGCGATGCAGCCCGGACAATGCCCCGCGCCGCCTTTGTGCGCAATGGGAAACTTTTTTTTTTGGGGTGGGGGGGGGAAAGAGGGGAGGAACAGGGGGGATAATGGGCACAGAGAGGGGTGCCAGCTGCCCTCGGCATCGCCCAGGGTTGGGAAGTCCCGGTGTGGCCGTGCCTTGGCCGTGCCAGGGCTGTTGGAGTTCGGTTGGGGTCTATCCCGGCCTGGTGGGTGCTCGGGATTAAAAGTGGCCCCCGGTTGTAAATAAGGGGGTGCTGGGCCTGGCACCCCCCTCCCTTCCCTCGGGGCCAGGCTCTGGGAGTTGGAAACCCGTTAATTCCCGACTTTCCAGCGTCCCGCGGCCCCTGCTCCCTTTGCTGATGCAAATTCGGGCACCCCGGGCAGGAGCGCTGTAAAATCAGCCCTCAAAAGGGGCTTTTGTGCTTGGGGGGAGGGCGGCCGGGCCCGGGGTGCTCCGAGCATCCATCTTCCACCCTTCCCTCCCTTTTTTTGTGCCTCGGAGGGGCTGAAAGCTGGCCCTGTGGGGGCTCTGGGGGTCTCCTGGGGCTCGGGATTCGTTCCAGAGGAGCCAAGGGACCATTTTGGGCAGACCCAAAGTGTCCCCCAGTGCAAGGGTTGGGGGAGTCTGGGGGTTCCAGTGGGAGGGGGACACCCAGGACATGGAGACAGCAAAGGTGATGGAGCAGCTGCTTCCCTGGAGCCTGGCTTGGCTGGAGATGAGGGATTGGGTCACTTTGGGAAGTCTGGGGGGGGGATTTTTGGGATCACAGCCCACTGTTGACGGAGGGGCTGCATTGCCCAGGGTGCCCCGGGGGTGTCTGGGGAGGCTGAGGGATGTGGGACCCCCCAAATCCGGGTACCCCAACCCTCGGGGATGCTCCGGGCACGGGCGGAAGCGACATCTAGTGGGAAACGCATCCCGTCGCCAGGGAGATCCATATCCATGGCAACCCCTTGGGAATACCGGCACCCTGCCTGGACCAGGAGCACCCACCAGCTCCGTGGAGCCTCCCACACCCCTCCTTAGCTTTTAAAGGTCTTTTCCAACCTGTGATTCCTCGTTGCTCCAGGGAAGGCGGCAGGGAGGGGAAGGTCCCAGCTCAGCCAGCCCCGGGGGTGAGGGAGGCCAGGGATGGAGCTGCTGCCACCCAAATCCCTGCACCTTCCTCTGGAATGACATATTAAAGAAGGGGGAAGAAAAAACTGGTTTTCTTGGTGAAAAAGTGGGGTTTTTTTGCAGCCAGGAAGAGCAATGGCCCTGCAGAGCCCAAGGCTGGGGAAGGAGTGGAAGGAGACCCCGCTCTGGAGCAGGGGGATGCCCAAAGGAGGCTGTGACTCCCTGGGAAGATCCTGGCAGGATCTGCGGCCTTATGGAGAGAGCAGCCTGTCCTGGAGCAGGGAAAGGGCATGAGGAGGATGGAGCAGCAGAGAAAACGTGATGAACTGAGCACAGCCCCCATTCCCCATCCCCCTGCCCCACTGGGGGAAAGGAAGGAGAGAATTTGGGAGTGAAGTTAAGCCCGGGAAGAAGGGAGTGGCGTGGAGAAGATGCTTTCAACATTTGGGTTTATTTCTCATCGTCCTGCTCTGATTCGATTGCCAATAAATTAAACCAATTTCCCCAACTCGAGCGTGTTTTGCCTGTGACTTGAACGGGTCCCTTCCAGCTGGGGATGGGGGGCGATAGAGCTGCTTAGGGGTGCGGGAGGACGCGTGGATATGATTTATGATAGATATTAATACAGGAACCCACGCGGGGGTCGCGGGGGTCGCCCCAGGACTCGACCCCGCCGAGCCGGGACTCGAACCCGCGATCCCTCGACCTCGCCAGGCCCAGAGATCCGGGGGGGTGGGAGCAACAGAGAGCCCGCCCCCTCAGAGAGGAACAGCCTCTCCATTGGTCAATCAACTGCCAATCACAGGGACAGCGGCCTCCGATTGGCTGGCGGAGCGGAGGAGGTGGCGGGAGGCGCTTCCTGCGGCCGCCCTTGCGCTGAGCCCGCCATGGTGGGCACGGGGGGCACGGCGGGGGCGTGCGGGGGGCCGGGCACGGGGGAAGGGGGGAGCATGGCCAGGGTGCCCGGGAGGGTGCGTGCTTAGGCGGGTCCATGCTCAGGGGACCCCCTGCCCGGTTCGGTGCATGTAACCCAGGGGTGTGCGTGGGAAGGGGGGGGGATGCGGGACCCTCCCGAAACCTGCGCACCGCAACTCTCGGGGATGCTCCGGGCACGAGGGGAGCTTGGCCGGGGGAGTCCCTGCCCGGGGAGGGGGGGTGCATGACCGGGGGGTCCCAAGGGGTGTCATGGACAGAAGGTCCCTGCCCCGGGGGGGGTCCCAAGGGGGTTGCATGGTCGGGGGGTCCCTTGCCCGGGGGGTCCCCTGCCAGGGGGAAGGGGTAGGGGTGGTCCCTGCCCGGGGTTGCACGCCTGGAGGGTCCCTGCCCAAAATGTGCCAGCCTGAGGTGCGAGTGGGGGGGGGGGTGTCTAAATTTGGGGGGTTCCTGGCCGGGGGGGGGCATGAGCAGGGAGTCCCGGGGGGTTGCAGGACTTGGGGTCCCTCCCAGCCCAGGAGGAGATCCCGAGGGTCCCACAGCAGGCACAGGGCTGGGGCTCCCCAGCCCCACTTTCCCCCCAACCCCTGGGAGCTGGGGGTGACCCCGCGGTGTCCCCCCCGCCCCGGTGCGGGCACAGGCGGTGATGGGGGTGCAGGTGGTGGTGACCCTGCTGGCCGCCAGCCTCATGCAGAAGATGGCCCCTCACTGCTCCTTCGCCCGCTGGCTGCTCTGCAATGGCAGGTACGGGCTCTGCCCCTCCCTGCTCCGCCCCAGGGGGCCTTTGGGGACACCCGGTGACACCCCCACACTGTGCTCCTTCCCAGCCTGTACCGCTACAAACACCCCTCGGACGAGGAGCTCTGCGCCCTGGCCGGGAAGCAGCGCCCCAAGGCCAAGAGGGACAGGTGAGGATGGGCTGGAAAGGGTCAATACGTGGGTTTGGGGTCAATAGGATCGAGCAGCAGCAGAACAGGGGCTCGGGGCTGCTGACAGGGAGCACCCCGTGGCAGATGCTGTGACACAGGGCACAAACTCGTGGCTCCCCGGGCAGGAGGATGAACGGGGTGCTGGAGGACAAGCCCCTCTCCGTGCCCCGGGACATCGACCTGCGCCTGGACACCGCCCCCATCACCGCCGTGGACGCCCTGGGTAACCCCCCTACACACACACACCCCCTGCCCTGGGCTCAGAGCCCCCCCTGAGGGTCCCCCAGGGGGGGTGACATGTCCCTGTGCCCCCCCAGTGCTGCGCTATTTCCTGGAGTACCAGTGGTTCGTGGACTTCGCCGTGTACGCCACCGCCGTCTACGCCTTCACCGAGGGCTACTACTGCCTGGCCAGCCCCGCCAGGGAGACCAACCTGGGGGTGCTCTGGTGCCTGCTGACCGTCCTCTTCTCCCTGTATCCTTCTGCTGCTTTTAGGCGTTGGAAATCTTCATTTCTTGGGTTTATAAACCCTTCAGAGACGGCCCCGCGGGGCCTTCCCTGCAGAGGAAGGTGGTGGTGGCCTGATGGTGTGGGCGATTCGGGGGTGCTGATGAGCAGGGGAGGGGGGTTCCCCCGAAGGGTCTGGGTTTCCTTGACAGCCCCCACCCCCCTCGCCCCCAGGAAGGTGTTTTTCATGGTGATGCGCCATTATTTCCGCTCGGAGGAGGGCGGGGAGCGCTCCGTGTGCCTCACCTTCGCCTTCTTCTTCCTCCTCCTGGCCATGGTGGCCCTGGTCATCCGTGAGGAGCACCTGGAGTTCGGCCTCGAGGCCGGTGGGTGAGGTGGGGAAGGGTGGGAGGCAGGTGGGGAGGGGGTCCCTGGGGGAGGGGCTGTGGGCACCTCACTCATGGGGGTCACATCCCAGTCATGGGGGGTCATATCCTACTCACAGGGGATCACACCTCGCTCATGGGGGGTCACACCCCACTCCCAGGGGTCTCTCCCCTCTCCCAGGGGTCTCTCCCCTCTCCCAGGGGTGTCTCCCCTCTCCCAGGGGTCTCTCCCCACTCCCAGGGGTCTCTCCCCACTCCCAGGGGTCTCTCCCCACTCCCAGGGGTCTCTCCCCACAGGGCTGGCCGGAGTCAGCGCTAACCTGGAGCCCATCCTGAAGCAGCGGGGCTGGGAGTGGACGTGAGTCGGGCGGGGAGGGAAATGGGGCTTTTCGGGAGGTTCTTTGGGGCTCTGGCACAGCCCCCCCACACACCCCCCCCCATCTCCCTCCACAGGCTGCCCCTGGCCAAGCTGGCCTTCAAACTGGGGCTGGTGGCCCTTTGCTCCTTCCTGGGCGCCTGCCTGACCTTCCCGGGGCTGCGCCTGGCCCAGACCCACCTGGATGCCCTCAGGATGGCAGCTGACCAGCCCCTGGCACAGTTGGGTGAACCCTGGGGTGGTGGGCAGGGAGGGAGGGGGGCGATGCTGGCACCTCGGGAGGGCTGGGACAGCTCCCCCCCCAGCTCTGTGGCTGCAGGGAAGGGTGGTGGGAAGGTGGGGATGGGCTGGGCTGGAGGGAACAGGGTGGGAGGGTGGGGATGGGCTGGGCTGGAGGGAACAGGGTGGGAGGGTGGGGATGGGCTGGGCTGGAGGGGCTGGGTGGGAGGGTGGGGATGGGCTGGGCTGGAGGGGCTGGGTGGGAGGGTGGGGATGGGCTGGGCTGGAGGGGCTGGGTGGGAGGGTGGGGATGGGTTGGGCTGGAGGGGCTGGGTGGGAGGGTGGGGAGCAGGGAGGGAGCAGGGTGGGAGGGTGGGGATGGGCTGGGCTGGAGGGGGCTGGGTGGGAGGGTGGGGATGGGCTGGGCTGGATGAGCAGGGTCAGGGGGTGCTCGGGGTGGGGTTGGGGTCTCTCTCTGACAGCTCCCCCCACAGGCTCCTGCTCCACCTGATCTTCCTGGCGCCCGTCCTGGTGGTGGTGATGTGGGTCAGGCCCATCTCCCGGGATTTCCTGCTCCACGCGCCCATGGGCAAGGAGACGGTGCAGCTGTGAGTGGGACAGGGCTCTGTCCTGCCCCTCGGGGGGGATAACCGAGCCCCCTGCCCGGTCAGACCCCCCCGGGGTGGCACTGACAGCTCCCGTTGTGCCCCCCCAGCATGTCAGACTCTGCCTTCGACAGTGCCCGGCTCTGGGCCGTGGTGGGGCTGTGCCTGCTGCGTCTGCTCGGCGCCCGCCGCCACCTCCAGGCCTACCTGGGGCTGGCCGAGCGCTGGGTGGAGCAGATGAGGAAGGAGGCCGGGCGCATCCCGGCCCTGGAGATCCAGCAGAAGGTGGGGATGTGGGAGATGGGGTGTGGGGGTGTTTTGGGGAGGGCTGTGTGGGCTCGCAGCGACTGATCCCGCTGCCCACAGATCACCAGGATCTACTGCTACGTGCCCGTGGTCACCCTGCAGTACCTGGGGCCCGTCATCCTCACCCTGCACTGCACTCTGCTCCTCAAGACGCTGGGTGAGGAGCTGGAGGGGGGAGTGGGGGGAGTTTGGGGGGGCAGGAGGAGACCTGCAGGTCATCGTGAGGCCACCAGCACCCACCGTGTCCCCAGGCTCAAGGTTTAGACCTCCCATCTGCCGTCTGCAGCTTCATCCTGAGGGGCAGCAGCAGCCTCTGCTCGCTGTGAGCAGGGACGGGACCCAGGGAGCGGCTGGAGCTGTGCCAGGGGAGGGTTGGGATGGATATTGGGGAAAGGTTCTTCCCCCAGAGGGTGGTGGGCACTGCCCAGGCTCCCCAGGGCAGTGGGCACGGCCCCAAGGCTGCCAGAGCTCAGGGAATGTTTGGACAACGCTCTGAGGGACTGGGGGGGATTGCTGGGGTGTCTGTGCAGGGCCAGGGGTTGGGTTGATGATCCTTGGGGTCCAACTTGGGACGTTCTGGGATCGTGTTCCGTGACCAGCCCTGGTTTGCGGTTGGCACAAACCCTCAGGGAGGGGGATGGGGCTCAGCCCCCTGCAGGGCTGCAGCTCAGGGACCACCCCCACAGCCCCATCCCCTCTGTCCCCCCCCAGGGCACCTCTCCTGGGGGCTGTACCCGGAGCCCCCCCCGGCGTCCCCAGTGACCCCACCAGGCCCTGCAGGCGATGACAGCGAGGACGTGCAGGTGGTGGTGCAGCAGATCACGGGAATCCTGGACTGCATCTTCACCCCTGCCTTGCTCAGAGGGCTCTTCTCCTTCCTCACCTGGTGGGTGGCCGCCTGCCAGGTCGTCACCAGCCTCTTCGGCCTCTACTTCCACCAGTACCTGGCGAGGTCCTGACTGGGGGAGCTGGGATGTCCCTGGGGGCGCGGTCAGTGCCCGGCTGCTGCTCCTGCCCTGGCTGCTTCCCCTCCTTGGCACGTGCTGGTGGCACCCTTGGACACGTTGGAGGGATGTTCCTGCTGCCAGCTCAGGGCAGGACGGGTTTTGTGCCCGGGGCAGGGGTGGGCACCGCCCGTCCCTGTCACCCATCACCGCCGTGCCTGCTCCCACCCCCTCCAGCCCCTCTGCCCCCTCCTGGCCCAGCGTGGGGACACTCCACTGCTCTGCTTTCCTCGAGGGCAGCAGCTCCTGCCAGCCCAGGTGGGTACCTGCTGGGCAGAGGAGGTGGCGGGGACCTCCAGCACAGACTTTGGGGTGGGCTCTGCCTCGTGTTTGCCTCCACCAGCTGAGGGGGTTTTTGTAGGGTCTCTGCCCTGGCCAGAGCTGGGTCAGAGCTCCTCGGCATCGTCCCTGTGCTTCCTGTGAACCCTCGGCCAGGTTAGGAATAAACAAATGACCAGAGTCGCTGCCATCCCAAAAGCTGCTGCTTGGTCTGCATGTCGTGTCCCCAAAGCCCCCCCACCCTCCCCGAGCAGGGCAGGGGGGGTCCCACATGTAGATGCAGCTGAGGAGGAGACCTCAGCTCACCCCAGCCCAGCCCAGTGCCTGTCCCTGTCCCTGTCCCTTCCCTCGGCACTGGGGTCACAGCAGGGCTGGTGACACCGCTCAGCCTGGTGGCTGTGGGGGTGGGGGACAGGGGACAGGGCCCCTCGTCCGTCTCAGCCGAGCCCTTCCACGCGGTGGGTGCTGGTCCAGCTGCATGAAACAGGATTAGCAGGTCTGGGCTGCTCAGAGAAAGGGAGAGGGGCTCTGATCCTATTTGATAGCCTTGTAATGGCCTTAATTCCCTCTTGCTAAGGGCCAGGATGAGACAGCAGCCCTTTGCCCGGTGTTAACTGGGCTAATCCAGCCCTCCTCCTCCTCCTCCCGGAGAATCCACTCTGTGAACACGTAAAAAAAAAAAAAAAAAAAATCACACGGGGGAATCCCCATTTCTGGAACACGCGGGGCAGGCAGAGCCCGGCCCGGCAGCGCGGGGCGAGTGCGGAGATGCGAGGGAGAAGCGATTCCCGCAGGAATGCGGGCGCTGGGAGGGGGGAACACACCCGTCCCAGCCTGCCAGCCGTGCCATGAAGAAGCCAGGCCCTCGGTTCTGTGATTTCCCGGCGGGACAGGGGCCGTTGCTAAGGCCGGGGGTTGCGCCGGAGTCAGACACGCAGACGGATCCTCCCCTGGGATGCGCCCAGACTGACCCTCCCCGGCGGGGACAATGACGGATGGAGCAGCCGAGAGCAGGAGACACCGCCACGGGCTCCCAAACTGCGCCACAGCACATGCAGGGGACGATTCCCACCCCCCCTTCCTCCTCCTCCTCCTCCTCCTCCGCCCCCCGGGTTATTTTCGCTCTTTGTGCCTTGGTTCTGTGCAGGGGATGGGCTGCGCTCTGCAAGGACCGTGCCCGGGCTTCCCAGGAGGTGGGACCAGGAGGTTTTGTTGCTGCAGAGGCTCCAGGATTCAGCCTGGCACCTGCTGGCACCTCCCATCGGCCTGGCACGCACCCACCTGAGCCACAGCTGGAGCTCTTCCTTCTTCCCCCGCCCCTTTCCCATCCAAACAGCTCCCCCTGCCACCCTGCAGGGAATTTCGGAGCAGCTCTCCCCGGGGCTGGCAGCACAAAGCAACCCAGGGTGGATGGTCCCAAAGGAAGGGATGGTCCCGCTCCAGGGAAGGGGACAGGGACCAGACCAGAGCAAGTCTCAGCCTGTGGGTCTCGATTTCCCTTGGGATACAAGAGGACATCACAGGGAACAGCAATGGGATCCAGGGAGGCTGCTCTGGGAGGGCTGGGCTTGTCCTCCCTGCTCTGACCTTCTTACCTTGCCCAGCACCGGCTGTCACATCCACACCGGACCCGGAACGAGGCTGGAAAACACCGGAATCTCCCCAAAGTGGCAGCAGCTGAGGGGGTCCCCAACTTGGGGGAAGCCACCGGGCCATGGCTAAGCCGACAGTGCCACCTGCTGCCACCACACACCCGGCCCTGTGTCCCTGTCCCACACCACGGCAGGGCCTGGACCATCCCCGGGGCTCCCTTCCCTCCTTCCAGACCTCTCCCAACTTCCATGCAAAGTTCACCCCCCCCTCCTCCAGCAAACCCACCCCTCTCAACGTGGGGACCCCACGAGACACCCCCAGAGAGAGCCCGCCAGTCCAATTCGGTTTTTTATTAAATATACATCCTCTCTTGGCACAAATCTTAAAATATATAAACATTATGTAACAAAGTGTCTTCACTGCAATAAAATAGAACTCCAGATCCAAGAAAAGCAGTCAAAACCGACCCACCCACACCCACACACACCGATGGTGAGGACACAAAAGGCATTTTAACAGTGTTTGTGCTAATAAATGCATAGACCACACAGGCAGTGAGCAGTGCTGGGAAACCCTGCAGGGCATTCGTAGGGGGGGGACACAAAGGGAGGAAACAGCCCCTACAAAACCCAAAATAAAGGCTGTTTTGTAGGAAGGCCACCTCCTCCTCCTCCTCCTCTGTGGGCCAGGTTGGGAGAGTCCAGAATGTACCCCCAGCTCTCTAAGGAGACCAGAAACCCAGTCAGGAACCTGGGAAGTACCCACAGAGCCCAGGAACCCAGGCAGGAACCTGGGAAGTACCCACAGAGCCCAGGAACCCAGGCAGGAACCTGGGAAGTACCCACAGAGCCCAGGAACCCAACCAGGCACTGGGGGAATCTCCCTGGGAAGTCTCCCAGCACATTCCCTGCCCGCCCAGGACCAGCCCCAGCCACGTCACCCCTGCTCAAAGTCTCCTTCCAGCTGCTTTTGGGTCAAAAGACGAGAGGGTGAAGGTGGTGCCCGAGTCCTTCCAGGTGGAAGGCAATGGGAAGTGCCACGGGAAGTTGTGGAAGTGCTCCTGGAGAGCTCCCAGGGAGCCCCCACACCGCCCAGCCCAGGAGGCTGCGGCTCCATCCCCAACCCTCCCACCACACCAGGCAAACAGGGTTGCAAGAAACCAGCTCAGATCCCACCCTCCCATCCCCTCGAGTGACCCTCTGAGCTCCCCAGGAGGACAAGATTCCCCCAGGGCACCTCCCAGCCAGCAGCCACTGCCAGGGGGCATCGCTGGAGGGACCACAAGGGAACCACCCCGAGCAGCAGCATCTCAGGGAAGGTGCTGGGACAGCTGAAGGTGCTAAACTGGACAAGTAGCTCGAGAAACTTCCAAAAAAAACCCTCCCTCCCTTCCCATCACTCAGTGCCTTTAACTTCTTGTGTCCCCCCCCCCCCCCCCAGGAGCATCGGGCCCTGTAAGGTTGGGCTGTTTGAAGAGCTGCAGTTCGGTCGTTTTGGATGCATTTATTGGACCTGATTTTCTCCAAGTGCTAGTGCAGGGCTCAAGGTGCAGAAGCAGGAGGGAGGGAGGGAAGAAGGGAGAGAAGGAGGGGGAAAAAAAAAAAAAAAGCACAAATTCCTGTTTGAGTGTAACACATTAAAGGAACCACGGGGGGAAACGTGACGTGGGGCAATAAAAAGCAGTTTAAAGAAGAGCAAAATGAAAAAGTGGGGGATTGCAGTAGTAGCAAAGAAGTTCTAAAGGAAAGAAGGAGTAGAGGATACTCCTGTTTGACTTGTCTCCTTTCTCAGGGCTAAAGGCAAAGGACCTTCTTGGCCAGCACACAGATCCCCCCCCTTCCCAAAGCAGGACACCCCATTCCAGGCAGCAGAGAGATCTGGAACACGTCTCAATTCATGCAAGGAATAAGAGAAGAGAACACTCTGTTTCTCCCTTTCTACATTCAAATCAGAGGAAAGAACAACAACAAAAAAAAACCCCACTATTTAAAACAACCCAAAGCAGTAACACACAGTTACTTCAAACACTTCTGCCCAAGAAAACAAAAGCACCAAAACCACCCTGGACTGAATTCAAAGCTCTGTCTCTGAACAAACACTCAGCCTGCAGAACTTGGAAAAAACAGGTTTGGCTCAAATTCCATTGAATGAAAATCAGGTGCAGCTGCTAATTTAAGGAACAACTTCCCTTGGCCCAGGGCTTGCAAGTTTGGCTGTGCCTGTTCCTCAACTCCAGGTTCTGGCTGCGAGGTGGGGATTCCAGGCTCAGCCTCTTCCAGAGGATTCCCAACCCTTTAATCCACTGGCTGCACTCCTGACAGGGCAGAAGATTCCCTGTGCACACCTGCCCTCCAATTCATTCCCAAACCAGGGGCCAGCCATGCAGCAAACCCTTTCTGAGGGAACACACCCAGGAGGAATCAAAGCCCCTCTGTGGCCAGGGGGGCTCAGTGATGCTCAGCATCTCTGGACGCTCTCAGATGATCCACCATTCCATGGAGCAAAAGGAACCAGCTCCAACCTGGATGCCACAGTTCACTTTCTCCTCCTCCTCCTCCCTGGCTGAGCAGAAAGGAAGGAGCTGTCCAGGCTGGGAGGGGACTGGGCGTGGATCGGACACACAAACTCCTCCTCACACACTTCCCAAATCCCTGCACTTGGGAAGCCACGATTCCCTCCCTGGGCTGGGCCAGGTGAAGACAAGAGCGGGATAATTGGCTTCTCCATTGGAGAAAAGAAATCAGGAGCTCTTGCAAGGACCGACCAAAGCTTCCCTTCCCCCTGGAAGGAAAGGGAGGAGCTGAGATCACCTTCTGTCAGCAAAGGACACGCTCGGCTCGTGGCCATCGTCACTACAGGCCCTTCCACACCCCCACTGACAGCTCTTTGACTCTCAGACCAGGGGGCTGCAGCCAAGGGGTGCAGAAATCACCATTTCTGGGCTTGGAGGCAGGGGCTGCTGAGGTTACACCCAGCCAGCAAAGCCTGATCCATCCCAGGTCTGGGAACCACACATTAAATCCCCCAAATGCTGGCTCTGGGCCGTGCCCACGACAAGTGGAGGTGCTTGATTCCTAAGGAAATATTTGGCATCAGAAGCAAGTTCTGCTCCAAAGAACAAGTGCAAAGACAAAAGGGAGGAGAAGGCTGCTTCTACCAGCTGTGCAATTACCTCCATTCCCACTGATCTGTGACACGAGGCTCAAGCTACAACGGCTAAAACACAAACACCAGGAAAGGACAGATCCTAATTCATGTTTCTCTTTTTATACATTATGGGCTGTGCAGGCTGAAAGGGGGATTTTTAATCTTGGTTTAGCTAATCTGATTCTCAGGGGAGTCTGAAGTTTGCTCTGACCTCTCTTGCACTCCAAATTCAATAGAGGAACGGATCACAGAACAACTCCACCCCCCAAAAAAATCTCCATTTCCCTGAAAACTGATTTGAAACACAAACACCAAAAGCTTCTTCACCATTAATTTCCAAATTACAGGTGGAAGTGATTGGCACTACAGATCATTCCTGAAAGGTCAGCACTGGCTGTTGGTGCCCATAATCCCAAGGACCAGGCTCCTCCAGGAGAATTTTAGGAACAGGAAAGCACGTGGGGTGAGGTGTGGATGAACAAACAGAGGTGACACGACCTACACAGCAGGTACCAAAAGACAACAAGGTTGTTCAGAAGCAGGGCCAGAAGCTGGAATCAGCTCCCAGGCTGGTTCCACCACACAGGGACAGCAAAGTCAGGTATTTGTTCTCACGTGGTGCATAGAGCAGCAACAATAATACTGAAGGATAAAACTGCTGAAATCTGAAGGATGTAACACGGCCCCTCTCCCAGTGCATCAACACTGCAGGCTGTCAAAGCCCTTGGAACACGCTGCCTCCAGACCAGGACAACACAGAAGGGTTTGGGCAGCCCCAAAACGCGACTGAGGTTGGAGTCAGTCCCGGCTTGGGAATCCAGGCCCAGCCCTGACCCGACAATGGCGACGACACACACGAGAATTCCATTGACAGAACGGCTCAGAACTCCCCTCCCCTGCTGCCCACAGTCTTTGGTAATCTCAGAGACACCACAAACAAGGGGGATTTATGCAGAGGAACGATGGAAGGAGGGCAGAGAAACACTCAGCTTCCAGGAGGAGAGCAGCGTCCCGGCTCTGCCCTGCGCAGAGCGCGCTCCCAGCTCACAGGAGCACACGGAATTCCCTCCACACTAACGGGAATATTGCACTTGGCAGGCTGCCTCCAGCCAGAGCACGTGTTCTGGGGGCCACAAACCGCCTGCCAGGAGCAGCAGCCGCTTCCCACATCCCGGGGTGGGGGGGTCATTCCAACAGCACCGAGCCCCCTCTTCCATCGTCCGCCGCTCCCTCTGCCCGCCGAGCCCAGGGGGGAGCAGGAGCAGCACGGGTTGGATTTGGGAGGCTCCACTCCTGGCACCAGAGTCAAGCAGAAGGGTGAGGCAGCTGCTTTAGAGGACTCAGCCCTTGCAGGACCGGAGAGAGGTGGGGGGGGGGATTTTGTTTAGGGCAGAGTCACCCTTCGGGCGGGCCGAGGTTTCCGAGGAACTCGGAGAGGCTCGTTAGGAAGGACCAAAAAAATAAAAAAAAAACAAAAAAAAAAATAAATCCAGGGGGACAACAGGAAAACCAAACAAGGCAGGCGAGTTCTGAGCTGCGGGAGGGCACGGGCGAGGCGAGGGGGATTCACGGCACTACCTCTCCACGCCGGCGCCGCCCTGCAGCTTCCGCAGGAGGATCTGCGTCAGGTCGAAGGTGGTGAAGCTTATCCCCACTGCAATCGGCCCCTTGACCCAGTTCATGCTGAGCCCTTTGTACAGGCCCCGGATCAGTCCCTCCTCCCTGACGATCTCCTGCATGGTGAGCAGGATGGAGCTGTAGGTGTGTCCCAGCACCCCGGCCGTCTGCATGCGGCGCCGCACCACGTCCAGCGGGTACGAGGCCGACTGCCCGATGAGCCCCGCGCAGGCTCCGAACAGCAGCCTCTCCGGGGGCGAGGGCTGCGCCTTCCCGCTGTGATCTGAGGGGGGATGAGAGCAGCAGAGGGTAGGAAACTCCTGGGGGTAAATATTCCCCCTGGGAAAAGGGAGCGCTCGGAGCTCAGCGCTGTTCCCGAGTCCTCCCGCGCCCGGGAATTGCGGCTTCTCGGCCCTTCTGCAGGGCTCGGGTTCCCTGCAGCTTCTGAGAGGCTCCTGAAGCTCCACGAGACGCTTTTCAGCTGGCTCCAAGGCCAGGGAGAGGATTTGCACCCCCCCAGTTCCAACACCTGGATTTGGCCCCAAAGCTGCCCCCAAACCTTTGCCTGTCCCCCCCAGTTCCAACACCTGGAGCTGGCCCCAAACCTTTACCTGCCCCCTCCAATTCAAACACACCTGGACTTGGCTCCAAACCTTTACCTGATCCCCCAATTCCAACACCTGGAGCTGGCCCCAAAACCTGCCCCAAAAAGAAAACCTTTACCTGCACCCCACAGTTCCAACACCTGGAGTTGGCCCCAAACCTTTACCTGCTCACCCCCAATTCCAATACCTGGAACTGGCCCCAAACCCTGCCCCAAAAAGAAAACCTTTACCTGATTCCCCAGTTCCACCACCTGGAGCTGGCCCCAAACCCTCCCCCCTCAAAAAGCAAACCTTTACCTGCGTGGACTTTCTTGAGTGTCTCGTAGGTGAAGAAGCTCAGCCCAGCATAGGGGATCACCCCCAGGATGGTGGGGGTAAAGCCCCTGTACAAGGTTTTCAGCCCTTCCTCCCGGGATATCCGGATGAAGACGTGCACAATACTGCTGTACCTGCCACGTGGACACAGGGGAAGCAAACCTGGGCTGGTTAGAGGCTGCACACCCCAGGAAATATTCCCTAAGCAGCACTTTCTGAAGGATCAGCCATTAATTAATTGGGCCCTGAGCTCATCAGACAGCTCAGAAGGGATTTCAGCAGCAAACGGAGACACCAGTCCCTGTCTGTCTCCCACAGCCCTTCCACCACTTGTGTTCCATCTGCTGGGTCTTTCTGGAAGCACCAAGTGTTCTCCTAAAGAACCCAAGACACGGTTTCCAGCAGTGAGGTCTCCCAGCATCCATCTCCTTCCAGATCCCAGGCTCTGGTCCTTTAACCAGTGCTCAGAGCCCAGCAACAAGAGGATTATTGCACCAAAGGCTCTGAGCAAGAAGCGACCCAGAAAAATGGGAGTAAAGTAAAAAAACAAATAAATCCAGAAAGTGGGAGTGAAGTCATGTGACTTTAAAAAAAAAAAAAAAAATCCAGAAAATGGGAATAAAGGCATCTGACCTTGAAAACCCCACAAGCTGTGCCTTTGGGTGGTGGCTGTAGGTGTTGTGGGGAGGCACTTACATCTCCTTGGGCGTGACAGCCATGCGGGCACGGACCATGTCCAGGGGGTAGGTCACCATGGCAGCCGTGGTGCCCGCCAGGGAGCCGGCAATGAACCGAGGGAAGGGGGTCAGGGCCCTGCAGGAGGGGACAGAGCAGACCAAACGCGTCACCTGGGCAGGGAAAACGCTCTGGAGAAGGGCTCTGCTCTGCCTGATCCCAAATCCCTGCTCTGACTGATCCCAAATCCCTGCTCCGACTGATCCCAAAAAACTGCTCTGCCTGATCCCAAAAATCTGTTCTCCCTGCTCCACAATCAGGATGGGATCCTGACCCCATCCTTCCCTTGGGCCCCTAAACACCCCGTCCCTGACCCCATCCTTCCATTAGCCCCCCAAACACCCCGTCCCTCACCCCATTCCTCCATTAGCCCCCCAAACACCCCGTCCCTCACCCCATCCTTCCATTAGCCCCCCAAACACCCCGTCCCTCACCCCATTCCTCCATTAGCCCCCCACACACCCCATCCCTCACCCCATCCCTCCCTCGGCTCCCCCCACACCCCCCATTCTTTGAGCACACCACATCGCACCGCCCCGCTTGGGGCCACAGCAGATCTCCCCAGCAGGGCAGCAGCTCCCTCCCTCCCTCCCTCCCTCCCTGGGGACTCCTCCTGCATCCTTACTTTCCCTGGAAGCCGTAGTAGCTGCCCAGGAGCTGCTTGTACTCCTCGTGCGCGCAGAACTGGATGGCGGCGTAGGGGATCACGCGGACCATGGTGGCCGAGTTCCCCCTCCAGAGGCTCCAGAAGCCCTCGTTGAGGTAGGTGCGGTAGATCAGCCTGTAAGCTTCCTGCAGGGAGAGCAGGGGGGCTATCCACACAATCCACACAATCCAAACAATCCACACAATCCAAACAATCCACACAATCCCAGGGGGAAGGGGCCACCCCCCTACGGATTGACCTCTGCAAACCCCCCCACCCCGAGAGCAACCCCGACTGCTCCGAGTGAGGAACCTCCAAGGGAAAGCACAGGAGGAGTTTTCCACCCCAGGCATCTTCGTTTTCCCTCGGCTCAGAACCTCCCTCAACCCGAATTGACCTTATGAGGGCAAGGCAGGAACGTTTGGGGTCACACACACCGGCAGGGCAGGTGTGGAACGGCCCAAATGCGGCAGAAACAAACCCACCCCACAGCAAGATTTAATTCCCTGTAAATGCTGGAATAACTCCTGTGGTGGTGGGAGGAAAGAAAAATAAAAAAAAAAAATCTCTAGAGAAGGTCCCAAAAAACCAGCCCTGAGCGATGTCACACTTAACGTCAGGTAAAGCCAGGAGGATGAGCAAGGACTGAGCCCCTCCGTGCCACCAACAATCCAATTAAAAACTGCCCTCTAATCAACAAGACTACTCCCAGCCTTTCCCTCTGTGCTTTTCACTGAGTCCTCCTAATAAATCCCAAGCAAGGAAGTCAAATGAAGGGAAACAAAAGATGCTGTTGGAGCTGTTACTGCCATTAATCAAGGGGGCAGCAGCAGACAAGACACATCACCTCACCTTGGCAGAAAATCTTTTTGAAGACACTGAAAAGAGAGGGGGAAAAAAAAAAAAAAAGGAACATTAGGCCTCGCAGTACATTTGGATGGATCAAATACAAATAAATAAATACAATAAATAAACCATACAGGTGTTTTATCTAAGGGATAAAAAGAGAAGCAAAAGAATTAATGCAGGAGGGAGCAGAAGGGGGGGGGTTTTAACTAAGGGTAACTAGCAGAGAAGTCAGTTTGCGCCACACACCACTAAACCAAGGGCACAAACACGAAAATGAATTAAAAACCAACACTTGAGCAGAGCATTTCCATGCCCTGACTCCGAACCAACGGCCTGGTTGGAGCTGGAGGCTCCGGCACGGAACGGGGCCGTGCGGAAGCTCCACGCACGAGCAGCTCCATCCCAGCCCGGCTCCCTTTCCCTGCTCCCGCTCCCACACTGACAGCACCCCCCTAACCATGACAGCACCCCCCTAACCAGAGGCATTTGGGAGCAGGGTTTGTTTTCCTGGCAGCCCCTGTGAGCAGGAGGGCCGGGCCGGCTCGGGGCCGGCGCCGCTAACGAAGCGCGTGCCCAATTAAGCGGCTTCTCCCCCGCTCGTCCGAGGTTTGGAACCTCTCAAGTGCATCCAAGGATCACATGCAAATTGCCTTTTCACCACCCTGCTCCTTTATGTCAATCATCTCTTTTGTTTTTTTGGTTGTTTTTTTTTTTTTTTTAGGAAATGAATCCAATTGTGATGGAAAATTCAGAGTATGTGGAGGATTTGGGTTGGAAGGGACCTTGAAGACTGTCTAGTTTCGACCCCCTTCCACTGGCCCAGCTTGCTCAGAGCCCCATTTTTCAGTCTCCAGTTAAGGGACAACCCTCCCCCCCCAAACCAATCCAGCTTCAGCTTGGGCAGGAAACTCCAATACCCAAATTCCCTCCCTCCAGAGCCCCCCCAGCTCCTGGCATTCCCCCTGGAGCGCTGGGGAAGGGGCTGGCTGAGCAGATCAGAGGAGCTGGTTTGGGCCCTGCCAACCATAATGAAGAGCATTTATAGAAAAGCCAACAGGACTCACCTTGGAACATGATTTTTGTCCTATCCAGGGGGGCCACTGCAGTTTTAGCAACAGCACCAGCCAGTGCACCAGACATCAGGGAGTTGAGCACCTTCTTCTTCTCCTGGTTATCCTGGAACAGAGCAATGTTCAGTAGGACACAGCCAATCCCAAGCACAAGGAGCAATATTTCACCTTTGCTGTGGAATTTATCCCCTGTTCTCCAGGATCTGGGTTAAAATGCTTTCCTACATTTCCAGGCTCGTGGCCACCAGGATACAACAGGGAATCCAGCCCTGCCTGGCAGCGATGCTGCTTCCCAAGGGGCTGGAAACTCTTGGCTCTCCCCAGAGGAGCACAAGTTACACATTCCATGGCTGGCACACACCCTCTGATGACCCTTCCCTGATCAACTTGGTGCCTCCTCTGGACTTGCTCCAGCAGCTCCACGTCCCTCCTGTGCTGGATGCAGGATTGCAGGTGGGGGCTCAGAATTCCATCCCCCCATGCTGGTTTTGGTTCCCCAGAACCCGGTGCTCTCACCTCTGCTGGGAGATGGGCTGCTGTGGCTGGCTCCACATCCTTTGGGAAATCCACTGGACCCTCTCTCACACCATTACCCATTACCAGTTGCACTTCCAAGCGGGCAGAAGGGTTATGGCTCCTGCGAGGGGAACAAAAAACAACCGGAGGCGTCAGAAAAACCAGGAAACACCCAGGTAAGGAAAGGTCAGCAAGGGCTGCCACACTCCCAGCAGGAAACCCCTCTCCAAGCTCCCAGGTGGAGAGCATTCCCAGGATCCTCCTGCAATTCCTTTCCTTTAAGGTGTGAGTGGATGTGTGTGTGTGTGGGGGGTTGCTTTGGTGCCGTGTCAATCCATCACATTCACCTCTTCCACCCCACAAAGGGCTCAGCTGCAAGAGGCACCACCAAAACACCCATCAACCTGCAGGATGGGGAAGGATCAGGGCCCTGCTCTGCCCTCTCACAGCCAGGATTTCGGTTGCTATCCCCCTGCTGAGCGGCCAGATATCGGAGGAGGAATTTAAAACCCTGCCCCTGGAAAAGGAGGGGGGAGGAAAACAATCCCAGGAGCAAGTCCCCAAAGCCTGGCATGAGCAAGTGCAGGTTATTTTAGGGAAGGGGGAGAGATCCAGTGGCTCACACGTGCCAGGAAGGCTGTTCTGAGGACACCAGGGATTTGACCTGAAGCAGCACATCAGTGATTTTAGGGGCTCCCTCTCCTCACAGCTGCACCATGAAAAGCAGAAATACCTGCCAGTTGGAGCTGCAGAGTGCAGATGCAGAGAGAATGCTTGAAAGACAAGCTTTTCCTTTTTTTTTTTTTTTTTAAAGCTTTAAATTTCAAATATTTCTGCTTTTTTCAGGGCAGGGTCTTTTTCCACCATGCAAGTTTGGGGTTTTTTTTTCCCCATTCTTAAATATCCAGAAATGGAAGAGCTGCAGCTGGAAAAAAACCCTGGGGTGGCACAGAGAGAGGTGGCCCTGGAGTGGTGAGAGCTTCTCTTCACCTGCTGGAGCTTTGGGAAGACACAAATCCCACCTGTTTCTGACTCCTGAGGGGGTTTTCCCAAAATTAAAAATAGAAAGATGTCACTCAGAGAGCTTCTTACTCCTGATACAACCCAAACATCAGCAGTGCTGGCACCCAGAAGGTTCCCTCACAGAACTTTGGGAGCAAAAACTCCAGGGTGGAGCCCAGAGATGATCCCACAGCACAGCACAGCAGAGCACTTGATTATTTCCAAGAACAGTTAATTATCTGTCCTTGCTGCCTGAAGCCATTCCCTTCCCTTCTCATCTCACCTTGCCCGGGAAACGCCTCGTACAATTAAAGAAAGCCTTTCAGCCAAGGAAATCACAGGTGGAGGGAGACATTTCCCTCCCTGGCTCCAACAGAGGAATGTAGGTCACCATATCAGATTTATCTCTGCCAAAAATAACACACACACAAACCACATACAACCCCCCCCAAAAAATAGAAACGGTGTTAAAGGGCTTGGGGATGCAAAATGCAACTTTCTTCTCAAGCCTGATTTTGAAAGATGATTGAGAAAGAGACACCTGGAAGGGACTTTGCAAAACTGATGTTAAAGCCTTTTGACTTGTTTTTGGCACGAGAATGGGCACAAAGAGGAGATGCATTTTATTTTTAGTGCCCTGAGCTCACCAACACCTGTCTGTCCCATGCTCGGTTTTACACACTCAACTGCCCCCATTGCTCTGCAGGCTCCAAACACCCAGGGGCTTCAAGGTAAAAATAGCATTTATTTATTGTTTTTATTCCCATTTGCTGATGGAAAGCAAGGCAGCTGTGCTTTATTTTGGGGCTGGGCTGGGCTCTGGTGTCAGGGGGTTATTTTGAGCAATAATGCACATTTGTTGGAGCCACACTGAATGAAGGCTATCTTCAAACTCAAACAGTGAATTTAAAGTTTTGGGGTGAATTTTTATAATGCCAGGCATTGCTCTGCATATCTATCACCCCACAATCCACTGAAAGCCACGTATTTTTTAAATCCCTGGATTTTCATCCTGCTCCCTACACAGTCATCCCCCGAGTTTACAAAGCCACAGGAAAAAAAAAAATAGCTGTGGATTAGATTTTTTTTTTTTTTAATGACACACTACTGGGTTATTTATATCAGAGTTACACAAGGGCCTTGTCACACATCTGGATCCTGAGGGCAGAGCAAACCATTCCCCCCCTGAAGGAATCAGCCAGGAAAAGTGCTGGCAGAGGGGAGTGTGGAAATTCAGAGGGGTTTAATGAGTAACACACCCCGTGCTTTGACAATTCCTGATGGTTGATGGAGGGTGCAGAGCCCTCCCCTCACATCCAGCAGAGTGCTCTGCCCTGGATTAACACAGATTAAAGATTTCCCAGGTTGGGGGGAAATGGGGAATCTCAGGCCCCTCCTTTTTCTGGCAGCCCAGAAAAATTGAGGTTATTAAAATGGCCAAGCTCTGCCTGTGATGGCCCTCTGGGCCCCTGGAGCCTTCCCAGGTTTATCCTGGTGTTCCAGCAACTGCAGGAGCACCTGGGCATTAGAACAACCTTCCTTCCCCACATTCCAGGGGATGCACAAAGAGTTTTCCCCTTCCCTTTTCCCAGCTTTTCATGGCACTGCCAGGCAATTCCACCCTGCTGTCAAACCCTGAGTCACTCCCCCTGCTCTTCCTGCTGCTGGGCTTGAGTAAAAGGACAGACAAGACACAATCCAGTTATTCAGGTGATAAATCAGCTGATAAAAGCAGCCTGGGAGGGACAAGGACTTACAGGGAGGAGCCAATTTACTGCCCAGAGAAGGTGAAGGGTCACAAGCACCAACTCCGTCCACGCCACTCCTGACTCCAGCCATGGTGCTCAACTCCAGCTACTTAATTCGGTTATTTTAACAATTATATTTTTATAATTAAGCTTTATAATGGCATTTCTATAACTGTGATTTTATAATTGCATTTTCATAGTTATATTTCCACAACTCTACGTTTTCACAACTGGAAAAGAATTCCATTTTAAACCGTCCTCAACGTAATGAGCCCCCTCAGCACAAGAGCCAGTGACTGTCACAACTAAAAAAACCAGCACAAATTCCCCCTATATTTGTTAAAAACTCCAAATTAAACCTTGTTTAAAACTCTGCCTTCCCAACCTGCCTGAAATCCCTCCTTTATGGATTTTCCCAGCTTTCCCATGGCAGAGCAACACCAACTCCTACAAGGAAGAAGATCAGAAAGAAGGGCAGGGGGTTTGGAACTGGATGATCTTTATTATTTGGGTCCTTCCAACCCAAATAATCCTGGGATTGCACCAAAGGAGGGTGGAGCAGGTGGGGCTCAGGCTTTGCTCCCAGGGAACAAGGGACAGGACCTGAGCAAACAAGTCGTGCCAGGGGAGGTTTAGGTGGAATATTGGGAAAATCTCTCCATGCAAAGTCCTGGAACAGGTGGAGTCACATTCCTGGAGGGATTTAAAAGCCAGGAGGAGGCACCTGGGACATGGTCAGTGGTGGCCTTGGCTGGACTTGATCTTGAAGGGTTTTTTTTCCCCCCCACCCCGACCTCAACAATTCTGTGCTCGCTGGAAAACATGTTTGTGTGATGTTCCCCGGTGGAATTTAGACCTGTCCCAAAGCACTGAGATCTCTGAGGGGAATTATCATCTCCCCAGCAAAGCAGAGCAAACAGCAACCAGCAGTTATTTGCTGAGAAATGTTTGCTTTTCTCCCCCCAAGCCGGACAACCCCAGCAGGAATTACCAGAACAGTTCCGAGCCCGTGCCCTGTGACAGGGAAGGCCAGAGCTGTGGCTTTGATGCTCCCAAAATTCTCAGGATTCAAGGAGAAATTTCGGGGCTGAGGAGGTACAGCCAGAAAATTAAAGACTTTTTAAACTGAGCAATTGGGAGCAGCACATCCCACTCTCAGCCCACAGACACGACCCACACTATGCCAGAATTCACCTCTGGGGCATAATCTCCATTTCCCCCAGGTAAAGCCCCTTGTATGACCCCATTCAGACATTCCAGCTTCCCTCATTGCTCAGTTATCCAGCTCCTAACTCCTTTTTTTTTTTAGTTTATTATGTCATTAGCATGGCTAATGAAAGCACGTAATTAAATCAGCAGAGAAGAAAACCCAGAAGGCTCCTGCAGGAACATTCACACGTTTTTTCCCAGGCAGGCTGAAGTGACCCAGGGAAGTTGCTCAATTAGGTTTCCTTCAATTGTTGTTGTTAAATTGAGCAATTGAGTCTGACAGAGAGAGAGAGAGAAAAAGTGAGATTACTGCAGCCCTAAACTCACCCTGGGAGCAAAAGCATCACCCGAAGATCACAGGAAATCACGGAAAAAAAGGGCTGAAAGGCTCAGAATGGGATGAACTCCAAGCAGAAGGGCCCTGGAGGTCCATCTTTGCCTTCCAGTTTGATTAGGCTGTTAAAAATCAAGCCCAGGGACGCCCTGCAGCCCCAGCCCTGCTCAGCCACATCATCTCCTGGCACACAAATCCAGCCCCAAAACTCCAGCTGGGAACAGTCCAGAGCCCCCCTTCCCTTAAAGGCCTGGGCAGAAACTGTTGGAACCATTTTTAGGGGATCACTGCCCCAAAAGACTCCCTAAATTACAGTATCTGGAAGAGTTTAATTTTCTTACAGCTCCTCCTGCCTCCCCCGAGACAAAACTGGGGCCTGCCAACAAAAACCCGGGACAGGGATCCAAATTCCTGGCGTGGTTTTGGATGATCTGACCCGAACTGGGGCACTGGGAAATGGTTAAACCCAAAGCCCTGCGAGCAAAGGCAGCTGATTATTCCGAGTGCTGGAGCTCTGAGCTGGGAAGGAGCCCCAGGAACTGAGGGAATCTTGGCAAGAGAAGACAGAGCTTTCATTCTTCAGCTGCTGAGAGGAGCCTGTTGCTGGGAACACCTCAGCTTGTGTTTTCCACAGCCAAAAGCTGGAGAGCTGCTCTTATCTGCGAGGCAGAAAACGGCTTTATCTGAGGGAGGGCACGGCCCTTCAGCCAAAGAGGGGGGCTGAACACTCTCCACGGGTCAGGGAGCAATTCCCTTCCTCCAGGAGAAGGCAAGGAAAACGAGCAGCCCACCCCACAAATCCTCAGCCTGAAGACTCCTCAAAAAAAAAAAAAAAAAAATCACTTTTCCGAGGTGAACACCACGTGGAAACGACAATAAAATATCACCTACAGCTCATGCCAGCACAGATTGACCTGAACATCCCCACACACGAGGTCCTGAAGGGGCAAATCCCAGCCTGGGTGACACTTTTAAACGAGATTATTTGGAATAATACTGACCCCCCCCAGTCACTACACGAGCAATGCTCGCCAGGAACAGCCATTACAATCTCTGCTTTAACCACCCCCCCCAGCAGCTTAAACTGTGAAAAAGGGAAAATAAGGGATTAAAATCCTCCATCCTGAAGCCACAGCCGTGCCAAGAAGGTGCCAATCCCCTCAGGGCAACGATTTCCACGCTGATGGAGCCCAGGGGATCAGGAGCTGCCCCCTCCACATAAACACATAAAAACTGTGTGTTGTGCTCACTCTGCTTCAAATTTGGCAGGATTTAAAGCTGAGTATCAGCTCTGCTCAGCCAAAACGCTGCAGGTGTCGCTTAAACTGGGTTATTTGGTGGTAACTCAGGCCTAGCAGCAGCACCACCACCACCAAGGAGCAGCAGATTTAAAGCCCAGCTACAGAGCAAAGAGCTCCTTAAAACCTTATTTATTTGGTGGCCTGGGACGAGCTGTTTGCATCTCAGATCACCTCTCCACTCCTGGAAAAATGTAATGTCCTTTTCCAAGCCTGGGAATGTCGATGGATCACCTGGAAAAGGGCATTGCAGGGTGAAGAACTGGCATCAGTTGTAGGGGAGAGTACAAACCTGAAGGAACTTTCCTGTCATTGGCAGCAAAGTTGCTCGAAGGAAATCATTGCTGGTTCTCCCCAAACCTGTCTGACCTGCACCCAACCACACACTCAGGGCTGGGGTTTCTGTCACCTCTTGGAGTGAAGTTGGACACACCAGACACACCTGAAATGTGCCCTCACAAGGCAGGGCTCCAGCTCCCCCCCCCCAAAAAAAAAAAAACCCTCCCCAATTCTTGCAGCTCCTGACTCGCATTCTGGGCTTATCAAGGGCCAAAACTCCCTTGTCTGAAGCAATCACTGGGGCCAGAGTTCCTGCTGAAACCCAACACCAAGGACAGTCCCAGACCTCCCTCTCTCCCCAGCACCCACATCCAGAGGTCCTGAACGATCCTTTGGACTTGGCTGGTTGAAAGAAAACCAAGTGTTGAGTACCCACAGCTCCAGGAGGGTGGAAAGATGCTCAGCCCCCCCCCCAGAATCCAGCCCTGATGTTTTAGACACTCAGGTTATTTTTAAACACCTTCACCCCCAGGTTGTTGGTGTGATCACATCAACCCTCTGGAACATTTATTACAGCCTCTCCTTCCTCAGCTGGTTTCCAACACCCACAGACATCTCCTCTGTTCCTTTACACACACACCCTTCTCCAACCTGGAGTCATTTCAGCCCCAGAATGTTTCCAAAACACTCCAAATTCATCAGACCACAGGAAAAATAAAAAAAAACCAAACAAACAACGGAGGAGCAAAACAACCTCCAGCCAAGAGCTCTGCAGCTCAGGAGAGCGTGAAGCAGAAGAACCCAAAGCAAAGTGACAGCAGGTTCCAAACCCACCCTGAATTACCAGCCAACAGGAAAAACACACGCAGAACACGTCTGCAGTGCACACAGACATCTCCAGTGCCTCCAGGCCTCGGGGGAGCCCAGGTTTAAGGTCATCACGGGCAGAGGAGAAGGTGGAACCGTGTTTATTAACCCTGCCTGAGCATTTCCAGCGCTTCCCACCTGACTTTTCATGTTACAGTTTAAACCTGATCATTCCATCCCCGCCTCTGAAGTTTTGCCCCCCCCTTGCTCTGCAAGTTTTTGCTTGTGCTGAAGTGGGAGAAGCAGGAGGGGATCTGTGTTTGACACCTCTGTGCCCTCTGGTACCTGTCCCTCAGCACAGAGATGCCACAGCACCTCATTTCCAGGTTCATACCAATTTACCAAGCCCAAAATCCCATCTGGCACGAGGGGCTGAGCTTGGCCCAGCCCGGCTCTGATCGGGAGGCTCTGAAGGGAAGAGGAGCCTGAAAGCTCAACACAGACAGCGACAGCCCACACCTGAGATTGGGGATGGGATGGCAGGGGGGGACAGGAGGTGGGCAGGGGGACAGGCTGGCAGGGGTGGGGACAGGAGATGGGCAGGGGGACAGGCTGGCAGGGGTGGGGACAGGAGGTGGGCAGGGGGACAGGCTGGCAGGGGTGGGGACAGGAGATGGGCAGGGGGACAGGCTGGCAGGGGTGGGGACAGGAGATGGGCAGGGGGACAGGCTGGCAGGGGTGGGGACAGGAGGTGGGCAGGGGGACAGGCTGGCAGGGGTGGGGGCTGGAGATGGGCAGGGGGACAGGCTGGCAGGGGTGGGGACAGGAGATGGGCAGGGGGACAGGCTGGCAGGGGTGGGGACAGGAGATGGGCAGGGGGACAGGCTGGCAGGGGTGGGGACAGGAGGTGGGCAGGGGGACAGGCTGGCAGGGGTGGGGGCTGGAGATGGGCAGGGGGACAGGCTAGCAGGGGGGCTGGCAAGGGGAGCAGCGGGGCAGGCAGGGAGTGAGGGAAGGGCAGGCAAGGCAGGGAAGGAAGGCAAAGCAAGGCAGGCAGGGAAGGCAAAGCAGGGCAGGTAGGGAGGGAAGGCAAGGCAGGCAGGGAGGGAAGGCAAGGTAGGGAGGGAAGGTAAGGGAAGGAGGGAAGGTAAGGGAAGGAGGGAAGGTAAGGGAAGGAGGGAAGGTAAGGGAAGGAGGGAAGGTAAGGGAAGGCAGGGCAAGGTAGGGCAGGCAGGGAGGGAAGGTAAGGTAAGGCCAGGCAAGGTAAGGCAGGGCAGGGCAGGGCAGGCAGGGAGCGCAGCCCGCACTCCGCCGGTTACCGGGCCGGGCCTCTCGGCGGTGCCGCCGCCCGGGCTGGGCTCGGCCGAGGCCGCTCGGGCCGGCCCCGGGCCCGGCTCCAGCCGCTGCCCCGAGCTCCCGTGCGGCCCGGGAGGGGCTGCGGCCGGAGCAGCCGGAGCCCCGCGGGGCCGGGCCGGGCCGGCACGGGGGTGACCCCGCGGGAGGCCGCGCCAATGTCACCCGGTGCCTCCCGCCACCGCACAGCCCGGGGCCGCCCGGCCCGGGGCCACGGCGAGGTGTGGCCGGGGCTGTGCCAGCGGCCGCGGAGGGTCCTTGTCCCAGTCCCTGTCCCGGCACGGTCCCGTCCCGCACTCACCCGCTCCGCTCCGCCTCGGCCGTCGCCGCCGCCGCCAGGCCGCCCCCGCTGCGCCGCGGGGGGCGGAGCCCGGCCCGCCAGGCGGCCAATCAGCGCGGGGGATTGCAGGACGCCCGCCGAGTGACGGTTCAGGTGGCCAATCGGAGGCGGGAAGGGGCGGGGACAGAGGGGAGGTGGGCGGGGCGTGCGGTGTGTCGGCACCGGGCGGGGGTGGCGGGGACAGACCGGGCACGGCGGGGACAGACCGGGCACGGCGGGGACAGACCGGGGACACTGCCCGGGGACAGACCGGGCACGGCGGGGACAGACCGGGGACACTGCC
Source organism: Pyrocephalus nanus (assembly GCA_038380795.1). Lineage (NCBI taxonomy): Eukaryota > Metazoa > Chordata > Aves > Passeriformes > Tyrannidae > Pyrocephalus > Pyrocephalus nanus. Next base: position 4,918,149 of record CM076287.1, on the reverse strand, counting down.
CGGGGACAGACCGGGCACGGCGGGGACAGACCGGGGACACTGCCCGGGGACAGACCGGGGAGGGACTGGGGATACTGGAGATGCCGCCCGGTGACAGCAGGGAGAGCCCCGGAGATCCCGCCCTGTCCCATCACTGATCCTACCCGGCTCTGCCCTGGGGGCAGCCCTGCTGTCCTGCCCGGTCCCCGTACCACCCGGTCCCCGCGGTCCCTCGGGGATAACCCCCAGGCGCTGCAGGTACACCGGTTACACCAGCACCTGCTTCAAGGGGAAGGGAAGTAAATCCTGTGGGACAAAGCCCACGTTTGATTCTCCCACAGCCTTGGTGCTGCTTTTCACCCAGCCCAGACCCGGCAGCAGCCCCCAGGCTGCAACAAACGTGTTCCCCAGAGCAGCCAGTCTCTCCCAAACTCGGGGCACCCCAAGGACTCGGGAGCTCAAAGGTCTCTTCATCCTCCTTTGGTGCCCACTCTGCCCCAAAGCAGGGGGGCACATTCACCTGGAGGTCAGAGTAGGGCACAAATCCCCCCAGGCTCTTCCCCCAGCAGGCAGAGAGGAGGCAGGGCAGCCTCTCCTCCCCCAAACACCGGGGTAGGAGCCTCTGAAGAACACAGTGACCTTTGCTATCTGCTGGCAGAGACAGCACAGGGCTGCAGGAGGCTTTACTTCCAACCTCAGCACAGAGGCCTTTCCCCCACCTTTCTTCTCCTGCCTCAAAAAGGGCTCCAGGAAGAGCCAACCACCCTTGGACATTTGTATGTTTTATAGGGTCAACATTTCTACAGAGAGTTACCACATTAAAAACATCCATTCACACACAACAGCAGCAGCAGCAGCACAAAAGGAAGGCTCAGCACCACAGCAGGGCTGGTGACACAGCCCAGCAAAACACAGGAGCCTTTAGCTGAGACTTCAGAGCCTTTCTGGGGCCTGTTTCGCCCCCAAATCCACAGTTCTCCTCAGTCCATGTGGTTCTTTGCCTCTCCACCACGAGTAGAGCGCTCCTGGGGGTTCAGGGAAGTGCTGCCCTGCTACGAGGTGCTTCCTGCTTCCACACTTTGGGAACTACCACCCCCCACTGCCAGTCCCTGACCTGCTCATCCCACTGAGGGAGAACACGAACCTTCCTCCTGGATTCCAACAGCAACATCCCAGGGAATGTTCCTCTGGGCCCTGTGTGTCACCCCCAGTCCTTCCTTTGCTTTTGTTTCAAACGTTGTGTTAGCTGAAAATCCCAAACAAAGCAGCGGCACAGAGGATGATCAGCAGTAAAATAACAGGGTGGGGGAACGGGACAACAGGACAGAAACACATTCACAGACGGTGCCGTTTCCTCCTCGTCCATCCCGGGACCGGGCTCCACGAGCACGGGGACAAATCCTGAGCAGGAGGGAGCCCCTGCTGCTCTCACTGCACGAGCAGCCCTGTCCTGCACGGCTAAGAGGGGAGCAGATCATCTTCAGGCATTAGATGATCCAGGGAATGATCACGACACAGGGTTTGGGTGGCAGCCTGTGAATGCAACAAAGCCATTGCAGCTGTAGCTCCCAATAAAAAGTTCCCTGCAGCCTCCCAAGCCAGGCATTTGCTTCAGATATTCCAGCTGGGTGTCAGTGCAGATAAATCCATGCCACTGGGTTGTTTTTTGGTTTTTTTTTCCCCGCTCAAGATTCCAGGTGCAGAGGTGTTTCAGAGCCCCCCTGCCCCGGGGAGGATTCACTGGGCCAGGCTCCCCTTCTGGCCTGTCCACAGCTCCCTCAGCTCCACTTTGCAGCCCAGATCCCTCAGAGCAGCCTTGGCCACGTCGTCGCAGTCCCTGTGGGCAGCACGAGCCTCTGTGATCAGGTTCTCAGCTCCCATCTCCAGGATGGGCTGGGAAAAGTCCCGGCTCCGGGAGACCAGGTTGCGGATCAGCATGCAGGCCTGTTTCTGGGGAGAGAGGGCAAGGAGAGAGAGGCATCAGAACCTCCTGCAGGGAAACCCCATCCCTGCAGGATCTGCCTCCAACCAAGGCATCTTTTCTAGGAAACCAAACTGAGATGCTGCAGGCAGCAACAAACTATTTCCTGGAACAAGAAAACCCAGGGATGAAGGCATGGAAGCTATTTCCCCTCGAGGTTCACACAACCAGAGCTCCTGCTTTTTGTCAGGACACCAGCAAATCTCAAACACCAGCCAGGCAAGACCAATTCGCTCTTAAAATACTAATATTTAGTATTTAAATACTCATATTTAGTATTTAAATGACCAACACTAAGAACTCTCCAGTGCAGCAGCCCCACCTTCCCACCCCCTCCTGTGCTGCTCCAGGCACCTTCCCTGGCACTGAGCTTAAACCTCTCCTTCAGAAAACACTTTCTTCAATTTTTTTTAACGTTCTGAGGAGCACAAAAGTGGGCAAAGAACCTACTGGGACCTGCATGAGAAACCAGAGGCAAAACTTCTTGCTGTGCAGGTGTTTTATTTGATTCTGTAGAACTGATGGCACAGGCTGGGCCCGAAGGAGCTTACCCTCAGCCTGCCCTTTCAAAGACGAGGGAAAGTAATGCCTGGAAGAGGAGCAGGGCATTCCATGGTTTTATGAACCTGAATTCATTCATTGTGGCTTTGAAACCCAACCCAAGTCTGGCTCTGATCAGACCACGGTGCCAGGCGCAGAGGGTTCTGCTGCCCCGCCAACACACTCCAAAACCCGCTGGAATCTGCCAAATCCAGTCAGAACCCCAGGGAAGCAGGAACCACAGCCAAGCCCAACCCTGAGCAAAGCCCCAGGTGCCCTGGGACACCTACCTGGACAGCCACTTCTCGGGGGTGTGCCTTCATGGCCTGCAGTGCTGCCAGGGCCCCGCCGCCCTCCATGATGACGCTGCAGTTCTCGGGCTTCCGAAGAGCCAACATGCACAGGGCAGCACAGCCCTGCTCACAGATCTGCAAGGCAAAGGGGCAGGCACACTCTCAGCTGGCTGAAAAGGGGCCTTCAAGGCAGACAAAAATGGAGTTTGTTTCCTTTCATGGCAATTTTTAGTTCAGTTTTGTGGGGGTTTTTTAAGTTTCCCTCCTGCTGCTCTGGTGGGTAAAGAGAGCTGGACTGGATGATCTTGGAAGTCTTTTCCAAAGTTGCAGAATATGCCAGGTTGGGAGGGACACACAAGAATCATTGAGTCCAACTCTCAGCCCTGCACAGGACAATCCCCAAGATTCACACCCTGAGCCTGAGAGGATCATCCAAACATTCCTCGAGCTCTGTCAGCCTCGGTGCTGCGACCACGGCCCTGTTCCAACCTACACTCCAGCCTTAATGATACACCCCAGAGGTGCAAATACCCGCTCTATCCACCTAATTCAAAAGAAAAAACCCCAACATTCAGCACACACACCTTTCCATTCACACAAACACCTGCCAAGCGCGCGCTCAAACCGCTCCACGGCCGTGCTCAGCTCCCTGCTCAGCTGCAGCCCCCCCAAAACTGAAGCTCCACCACGTCAGCCCAAGCTGGAGCTGCGTTCCCATCCCAGTGGGAACTCCCCAGCCGTGCAGGTGGTACCTGGGGGTTGGCCAGGTGATGGCTGATGGCCAGGACGATGAGGTCGGTTCCGCCGGCGTCGACGATGGCGTCCTTCACGTCGTCGTTCCCGGCCACGGCGCGGATGGCGCTGAGCACCTGCTTCACCACGTCCTGTGCCACCAGGGAAAGCCAGTTTAGAACACAGCAGAGGGGATTTTGAGCGAGCCAGAGCATCCCAGCAGCAGCTCCATGCAATCAGAGAGATTACCAGCTACAAGGAGCAAGGCTGCTCTCGGTCACAGAGTTAGAAGGAAACTTGGTTTGCCAGAGGTTTTTAAAAGAAGCTTAAAGAATCCAGCATCAGCCTCTGGGACCTGAGCATCCAAATCCTCTCCTCTAGCTAAAATGGTGGAGAACCAGACACTCAGCTGGTCTGGGAGCGAGCAGAGTTCTGCTCGTGGAGCATGGAGGACGGAGGAGCAGCTGTGAGCAAGGGGCTCACAAATCTTACCTGCAGAGCCATATTCTATATATAAGGCTGTAAACAGGGATCAGAGGTTGGGTTTCAACCCTAACTGCAGCTAAAATATTGCACATCCATTAAAATGAATTCCATTCTTCAGAACAAAGAGCATGTCCAGATGTGTTCCCCCCACTCCCAAAACACTTCACATCACTCACTGGGTGGTCCATGCAGTCAGCCAGCAGAGTCACCATAAAATTTAGGCCCCCAAGGTCCACAATCTCTTGGCAGAACTCATTCCTGACAGAGAGGCGAGAGAGGGTGGCACAGAGCTCACTGAGAACGCCAGAGTTGTCGGTGAACGCTGCAGAGGAGAGAAGATGGGAGGGAGTCACTAGGAGCAGGGAATTAAGGTGGCTTACTTTGCTTCATTAAAAAAATGAAACAACAGGAAAGAGTGTTATTTTTCCTTTATATATTAAAATAGGAGAGATGACACCTACTCACTCTGTTTCTAGACAGAGGCAGGATAACTTTTCTTGGCAAAAAGCACCTCAGCAGGGATAATGTACCTGCAAAAAACCTGCTCTGGGCTATAAAATACTTCCTAAATATGGTGACAAATAGTGTGTCTGCTTCAGAGGTTATCAGCAGCACCGAGAGGGCACTTATTTTTCTCCCTCAGGGCCCATTTCCTCAATTGAATTAAACACCACTTTAGAGGCAAATCTCTGAAATCACCTCGGAGGAGCTGCGAGTGACAACAAAACTGGAAGTTTTAAGAGAGGAAAGGCTTAAAAGCTCCAAGGCTTTAAGAGAAGAAATCACAGAACGTGCAGCTGGAAGGGACCCACAGGGATCAGAGTCCAATTCCTGGCCCTGCCTGGGACTATCCCTGAGAGCCACACCAAAGTAACATCCAAAGGCTCCTCGAGCTCTGTCAGCCCCCGGTGCTGTGACCACCCCGGGGAGCCTTGTCCTGGCACCCAAATCAGCACCGACAGCTGCAGGGAGGGGGGTGTTTCATTTTTACCTTTGGCAGCTTCAATGAGGACCCTCAGCCCGTCGTTCTCCAGCACGATCATCTTGGCGTGGTCGTGGGCGTGGCCGAAGGGCACGCGGATGTCGTCGTCGAACGTCATGATCCGCAGGGCCGAGGCCGCCGTCCTGACCACATCAGCGCTGCCCCCGTGCTGCACGATGGCCCCGGTGAGCAGGGGCAGGATCCCGCCCTTCACAAAGTCCTGCCTGTTCTGCTCGTGCTTCAGGCAGGCGTTCCTGACGCACCGGATCCCCGCCAGCGTCATCTCCACGTCCTCCCGCCGCTCCCGCAGGCTCCGCAGCAGCAGCTCCTGCCCGGCGGCGTCCAGCAGGTCCGGCTGCCCGTCCAGCAGGGCACACAGGGTGGAGAAGGCCTGGAGCGTTAAATCCCTGTCTCCTGAGGCCAGCTGGCAGGCAGAGAACACCACGGGGTAGGCCCCGTTCTGGCCGGCCAGGTAGCGGAAGGCCAGCTGCTCCCGGCACTGTGCTGAGAAGCTCGCCAGCTGCTCCGGCAGCTCCGCCAGGTCCGCGTCAGCCACGGCTCTCCCCAGGGAATCCAGGGTCTGGGGGAGACACCAAGGGTTAGTTTTCCACGGGGCCAGGCGGATCTGTTCATTTAATCCTCAGTTTCAAGCTCAGCTTGCTGTCTCTAAGGTTTTCTCCAAGAACAGCGCTTTGCCCTCGTGCAAGGAACCCCTGGAGGAACTGGGGTTCCCTGGGCTCCTGCCCCCACTGCCACACCACCAGTGGGTACCAGTCTGACCACTGGCAGGTGAACTGGGTCCAGCCAGCACATTCCAGCCCTGGAAGTGTCCAAAGCCAGGCTGGACGGGGCTTGGAGCAACCTGGGCTAAGTGGAAAGTGTCCCTGCCCATGGCAGGGAATGAATCTGGTTGAGCTTTAAGGTCTTTCCAACCCAAAACCTTCCATGATTTTATGATTTCACAGGGGTCAATAGTGAGTATTTTTATATCTGTGGGTATTTTTCTACCCTTGCTGGTGAGGGACTGTACTCAGCCTTTTCATCACCCTCAGAAGAGCCAGCTCACACCTACCAACCACGTTACTTTTGTTTCTTTCAGCTGAAGTTCTTCTGTGGTTTGAGTTCCCCTGGCCACAGCAGAATCTTCTTCTAAGTCATGAAAAGCAGCTTCTGCACTCCCCCAGGCAGGAAATGCTGGCATTTTGGACTTGGAATCCCAGAATCCACTCTCTCCATGGAGATATTCCTCCTGCTGTCCAGCCTGACCCTCCCCTGGCACAGTTTGAGGCCATTTCTTGTCCTGTCCCTTGTTCCCTGGGACGCCCCTCACTCACACAGATATTTCCTTGCAAAGTGCAAGAAGCTCTCTGAATTTTTACATTATTCCTACTTAGCAGAACAAATGGGATTAACTTCTTGAAGAGCTCCCAGAGAAACGGGACAGGGGCAAAACCAGAAGGCACATGCCATTAATTCTTGTTCTGCTACTTATATTGTTATATAATCTTGACTCTTAGCAGACAACAGCAATTTGTGCTCCTACCAGCAGGATTTGATGCTTTTGCCTCTGCCCATTCTCAGAGGCAGGCTGTCTCACAGCTTTCACAATATTGCTCAGGTCCACACCTAAAAGGGGGAATAAAACCAAGATTAACATCAGTGGCAAGCTAATGAGAGCAAAATGAACAGCATTATTTACAGTTATAGGTAAAATCTGCCAAGCTGACCACAGTGAACTAAGATGAGCTTGTAAAAATCAATGCCCAGAGATGCTGAAATGTTAAATTCTGACAATAACGGTCAAAAAAAAAAAAGAGTTTAATTTCCTTGACCAAATTTCACCCTCCAGTTTTTTCCCTTCCAAGCAGTTTCCCAGTCGTAATTACTGCATGAAACCAGGTCAGCATTAACAGTGCCTCTGTTTCACCTCACAAAGGCTCCTTTCCAACAGTGGCTGATCTGCCTTTGAGAGCAGGTTCCCTTAAACCCTCACAGATGAATGTCAAATACCTTGGCACTCGAACTGCTGCACAGCTTCCCTCACGGCCTCCTCTGGCTCCATCTCGAACTCGGTGATGTTTTCTTGTACTGCATCATCAAACGTCTCCTGGGCGATCTGCTTGGACCCCATTTTTCCCGGGACCGGGATAAACCCCCCTCCGTGTCCTGTGGTGGAGAAAGAGCCCATAAAAAGTTTTTGGAGCAAAACCATCCCAAACGCCAACCAGAGTGACTCGGGTTTTCCCCTCGAAACAAAAGCGCGGAACCCAACCCCCCCAAAACCGCCCCGCCGAACGTACCACGGGCACACCGGCACAGGTTTTTTATTCCACAGGGGAAAAAAAAAAACCTGCAGCGAGGAAGAGAAACGAGGAGGCGTTTCAGGGGGCCGGGCTGGGGATGCGGCAGCCGCGGGGCGCGGCCCGAGCCCCGGCTCCCCTCACGACCCACCCGCGCTCCCGCCGGACAAAAGGCGAGGGCGGGACGGCCCCGCTCGGCCGCCGTAGGGACCTCCCGCCCCTCTTCTGCGCACGCGCGGGGACCAAAACTCACGCCGGACCGCGCAAAAGAGAGCGCGGGGTGCGGCAGCGCGCATGCGCGGCGTTCTCCCTTCTTCTCCCACGCGTGGCCGGGGCGCGCCCGCGGGGCAGCGAGAGAACCGGCCCCGCGCCGCTAGAGCGGGAGGCCCCGGGCCGCTCCCCCACCCCGCGCCCCGTTCCGCTTACCGGCACCGCGCCCGCCCCGTTAGAACCGCCTGGCGCCCGCAGCGCTGCGCCCGCACCGCCCGCCTGCAGGGGAGGAGGCGGCGCCGCGTGGCGCAAGCGCGGAGGGAGGGGCGTGGCCAGTGCGCGAAAGGGGTGTGGCCAGAGGCGGGAGGGGGCGAGGTCAGGCTCATTATATTATCTAAAATATTATCTATAATGTCATATGTCTATACTGTAGTATAGATTATACTATAATAATTAGATAATAATATACTATAGCGTTATCAATAATATTGTTATAGATTATATTGTTATTATAATTATTATGCTATTTATAATATATATCTAAACTATAGCATAGATGATGCTACAAAAATTAGACAATTCTACATTATGGTATTATTTATACCCTTATAGGCTATCTATATTATCTATAAAATTATTATATCATCTATATAATTATTATATCATCTATATAATTATTATATTAGCTATATAATTATTATATTATCTACAGTATTCTGCTATCTATATTATCAGTAATATTCTATATTTATACCATAGTATCGATGATACTATAAGAATTAGATAATAGTATTATCTAACCTTATTATAGATTGCCTTCTTATTATTCATAACAATCAATTATTATTATTATTTTTACTATTACTATATTATTATTATCAATAACGTTATATATCTACATTATGCCACAGATGACACCATAGAATTAAGCGATACTATAACCATGTAAAACCCCACCTCTGTGCCCCTCAGACGTCTTATTAAACAGCTGATTTTTGGGTTTCTTTTTTTTTAACCTTTCTTTCCACCCTAAAAAAAAAAAAAATCTCTCTCGGAGCATTAACGGGATCCGTGGCCGCGCACGCGCAGTGCGGATCCCCCTCAGCCCCCCCCCCCCCCCATCCCCTCCCGGTGTGGCGGGCGGGGCCGCCTCGCTGAGGGCGGGCCGGGCCGGGGCTGCGGCTCCGCTGCTCGGGGCGGCTCCGCGGCGGCTCCTCGGGCGGCTCCGGCTCCTCCTCCTCCTCCTCCTCCTGCCGAGGACACCGAGGGGCCGGCGGGCGGCCCTGAGGAGCGGCGGGCCCCGCTGCGGCCCTGCCGCGGGGTGTAAAATGGCCTCCCGGCGCATCCCCCGCGGGGCGTTGGGCCCCGCGCTGCGGGACAGAGCGAGGCGCTGCCGCGGGGACGCGGCCGGCGAGGCGAGCCAGCGCTTCAAAGGTGAGGGGGCCGCTCAAATCCCTGGCTGGGATTTGTGTTTTGTTGTGTTTCTTTTTTTTTTTTTTTTTTATTTCCTCCCCACATCCATTTTTTTCTAATTTTTTTTTTTTTTTTTTTTTTTTTTTTTTATATGGCTGGCGCTGCTTCGGAGAATTCCCAGGGGGAAGGAGGGGGGCGAGAAAAAAAAAAAAAAATAATAATGGGGATTTCAGACAAAGGATCTCCGTCCAGGGCAGTGGGTCCCGGTTTCGGGGAGCTCCCCGGGGATGTCGCTGCAGGATGGATGGATGGAATTCTGGTGATGGCTGATAAGTTAAATCAGCGTAGGAGCCTTTGGGGCTTTGTGCCTCCCGTGTTATTTTCGGAGGAAGAGCCAAAGCATGGAACCTCACGGAACGCACAGAAAACGCGATCTCCAAATGATTCGGTCTTCTAAATTTAATGTATAAAATGGCCATAAAAATAACTCGGATCACGTTCACGGGAATGTGCGTTCATAGGGGGGTTTTGAAATGGGATCTGTTATTTTTAAAGTGAGCCCTGGAGAAATAATTTCTATTAAATGCTTCTTTTTTTTTTTTTTTTTTTCCCAAGCATTCTTTACTTTCTGCATTGAACTGCTGGAATTAGGGAATTGGGATCTTGGGTACTTTTGAAGTCAGAAATACTGGGAATTGCTGCAATGCCATTTTAGATAATTTTGGATGAGTTTGGAGAAAATGTGAGCTTCTGTTCAACTGTGGAATTCCTCCACTCAGCCTGGGAATTCTGGGCTGGGTGACAAGGAGGGGATCAATCACAGATTGGACTTGGAGGTCTGGGAGGGCTTTTCCAGCCTCAGTGATTCTGTGAAACAGCAAGTCCAGGAAAAACTCAGGTGTTTTTCCACCTGAGAAACCCCATCTTGAGCACAGAACCCAGCATCTTGTGCCGAGCAAGCGCCGAGCAAAAACAAAAAAATGGGGTTTTCTCAGCTCTGCTGGCAGTGCCATTGGTGTGTTCTCTCCCTCCAGGCCCCCCCAGGCCCGCGCCGAGGCCGCGCTACGACGAGAGCTTCCCCGACGGCGGGAGGTACCCCCACGACACCCCCCAGCACCGCCACCCCCACGAGGAGTGGGGGGAAGACCCCCGGGAGGACTACCCGGGCCCTTCCTACAGGCCCGCCAGCCCCCTCCTGCGGAAGGACAGCTATTACCACGAGCAGTTCGGCCGCCCCGCGCCCCACGAGCGGGAGTACGGGCGCCCAGCTTCCCAAAACAGGGAGTATGGGCACCCAGCTTCCCAAAACCGGGAGTACGGGCGCGACCGGGAGTACGGACACCCGGCTTCCCACGAGAGGGATTACGGAGGCCTGGCCTCCCACGACCAGGATTACGGCCCTCCTGACTCTTGGGAAGCTGCTGAACCTGACTTTAGCTCCACAGATATCCTGGGGGATTTCAGGTCGCCGGGGCTCATGGACGAGGAGTTTGGCGGGGCGGAAGACCAGGAGTACGACGCGGAGTTCGGGGTTCCAGACAGCGAGTTCCGGGCCCCCATCCGGAGGGGGGTCGTTGGCAGGGGGAGGATCCTGAGGGGAAAGCGGCTTACGAGGGGCGTGGTCAAAGCTAAGGTGTTCAAAGGAGAGGTCAAAACCCCCCTCAAGAAGTGGGACGTGAAGAAACCGCAGCCAGGCCTCGATCCGCAGGCTCCGGAGCAGCCCCTGGAAGCCGCCGAACGACCCGGCCAGAGGCCGGTGCCCGTCCCAAAGCTGCCCCCACGACCCAACCAAAGGCCGGCCCTGGCAGCCCAGAGACCCATCCTCAGGCTCCCCAAGCCTGCCCACGTGTTCAGGAACCTCAACTTCGACCTGGTGGATAAGTCAGACATTTTTTCCACCTTCGGGGTGGAGATTATAAAGTGGGCCGGGTTCCACGCCATCAAAAACGACGCCGAGTTCTCCCGGCTCTTCGGGGCCCTCTTCGAGCTGGAGACGGAAACCTGTGCGAAGATGCTGGCCTCCTTCAAGTGCTCCCTGAGGCCAGAGCACAGGGATTACTGTTTCTTCACCATCAAGAGCCTGCAGCACGCCGCCCTGAAAACCCCCAAGGTGGACAACGAGTTCCTCAACATGCTGCTGGACAAGGGCGCCGTGAAAACCAAGAACTGCTTCTTCGAGATCATCAAACCCTTCGACAAGTACATCATGAGGCTCCAGGACCGCCTCCTGAAGGGGGTCACCCCCCTGCTCATGGCCTGCAACGCCTACGAGCTGAGCGTTAAGACCAGCGGCTTCGGGAACCCCCAGGAGATGGCCGGCGCCTTCGAGACCACCGTGTCCCTCTGTCGGAAGTCCCTGGCTCTCCTGGGCCAGACCTTTGCCCTGGCGTCCGTTTTCAGGCAGGAGAAGATCCTGGAGGCCGTGGGGCTGCAGGAGATGGCCCCGGCCCCGACGCTGTTCCCCAACTTCGACGACTCCACTCTGTTCGGAAGGGAGTACATTGAGAACCTGAAGGCTTGGCTGGAGAAGAGCGGCTACCCCATCCAGATGAAGAGACCTGAGCTCGAGGCTGCAGAACAGCTCAAAGCAGCCTCTCCTGACACGAAAGGTAAAAGGGGAGGGAACTGCTCTGGTGCTTTTTTTGTGGTTTCGTTAGGTCAGGAATTGCTAATTGTGGGGGTTCCGTGTAAATCCCCAGCAGCCGAGGCAGGGAGTGGCAGAGCTGCCCAGGGAGGGTGAGGAGTCTCCTCTCTGTGGACATTCCAACCTCCCCTGGATGTGTCCCCTGTGCCACCTCTCTGCCAGGTGACCCTGCCTGGACAGGGGGATTGGACTGAGGCATCTTCAGAGCTCCCTTTCCAACCCCTCCTATCCTGGCATTCTGGGATTAAAGTGCAGCCTGCTTTCTATGAACATGTGGAAAAACTGCAAATATCAGCATGTCAAAGAATAAAAAAAAAAAAAAAAACAAAAACAAATATCCCTACTCTGGTGACGAGAATAATCAATGACTGGCTTTGATTGTATTTTATGTCTTCCCACAGTCCCACAACGAGCTGATAGGAAAGTTGTGGAGACAATTGAGCAGCTGGTGAAGAGCATCGTGTCAGGAACCTTGTCTGCCAAAGACAGGAGCGCTCAGAAGAACTGCCCTGAGTACTGGTGGGTGTGTTTGAACTGTGTGCTGTGATGCTCCCCCCTCTGGTGGAGATGTTTGGGATAGGTTTAATTAGGCTCGCTGTTTCCACGGGAGGGAGATCAAAGCCTATTGTCTGTTTAATCAGATTTTTTGGGGGAGATGTTTCCTGAGCCAATTATGCTTGCTGGTATCCCTGGAAATGGGCCTGGTGCTCCCATTGTGTGGAGCAGCTCACGTTTTCCTTTTGATGTGTCAGTCACGACTGTCTTTGTCAATCCAAAGGCAAGGTGTTAAACAAGCAAATTTGCATTTAGGAGGTGAAAAAAGTAAATAAGTGTGGCTGATGGAAACACCCAGGAAGGTAACAGGCTTAGGGGTTTGGTGTTCCACGAGTAACGTGGGAAAGGGAAAGCTGAGACACTTCCAAGCACGATGATCTCTTCATATGACAGCATCTCCTCGAGTGTGAGCTGCACCAGGGCTGATTAATTACCACCCAAATGATTTGTGTCAAACCCCCTCCCTTCTTTCTTTGCTTGGCACATTTTCCTCCCTGCCTTAGACGTGGAATGGGCTGTTCTTCCAAGAAAAACCTGCTCAGGCTCACTGCTGAGCTTCTGATGCTTTCAGCCCAGCTCTCATTCCGTTCCTGTGATTTTTAATTCAGGTTCCTGTCTGATGAGGACAGCCTGGAGTACAAATATTACAGACTGAAGCTGTCAGAGGCGCAGAGGAGGAAGGAGGAGGGTGGGGAGGGCAGGACCCCAGAAGAAGCCGCCACAGAGTCCATCAGGGCCCTGCTCTACGCCAGGAAAATTGCAAGCATTAAGAGAAGGCTGTTCAAGAGAAAAAGGCCTGGAGGGCTCCCCCAGCGTGGCACCCGAGGAAGGAAGGTGAGGAGAGCAACCATAGGGACACAGACTGTGCTTTCAGCTGGGACAGTGCTGAGGCACCAAGACAAACATCTTCCAGGTCCAGCCCAGCCCAAGGTGTCGGTGGCAGGATCCAGCCTGTCCCACAAGAACTCTCCCCTCGGCACCAGCTCGTCCCCACAGGGTGCCCCCAGCTCCGAGGGCTCTCTGCCACCAGAGGAAAGGGCAGACCCTGAGGATTTGCCAGCACCACCAGAGCTTTTCCCGCCGTTGGCCTCTCAGTTTCCTGATGGTAAGTAAAGATTCGGGATCATATCAGTGATATGAGAAAACTGCCTCGAGTGTTGTGCTGATTTCTGGTTTTCTTTGCTGAAGTTGATAGTTCTGGAGTGTTCTGACCTCCCAGCGGGGCAGGGCTCGCAGGAAGCTGACAGAACATTTGGTTTCTTGCAGTGGATGCCAAAACCATGGAAACTGCAGAGAAACTTGCCAAGTTTGTTGCTCAGGTAGGACCAGAAATCGAGCAGTTCAGCATAGACAACAGTGCAGATAACCCAGACCTCTGGTGAGTAACTGCACCTTTACCTGTGTCAGTGGGCTGATCAGGAACCTCCAAGTGCTCCCCTCCCCTGGAATTGTTTGCTGAGCTCTGTGTTTTTATCTGGTGTGTTTAGGAACAGAGGATTTGGGGCAACACTCCCTGTTGTCTGCAGCACCTCCTGGTTGATGGTGAATATCCCAAATACCTGAGAAGGGAAAACGCTCCTCCCAAATGCACATCCCTTTCTTTCATACACTGAACAATCAGCTGGAATCTTGAAACAGTGCCCTGCCAGACCATTTTTTAAGATCATGCCACTGAGTTCTTTCCCAGCACGGTTTGGGAAGTGCTGCTGAACACCAGAATCGAGGAGAGTAATTGCTGTTTGTGGTACCTGCTGTCAGGGAACCCCGCAGCTCTACACCTGGAAATGACCCCCCCAAAATTACCCAGAGATTGATTTCTAATGCCTTGCTTCACACCAGCTAAGAGAAGATCTTTTTTCTGATACTCTTTTGACTGTTTTGGTGGTTTGTTTGTTTGTTTTTCTGCTCAGGTTTCTGCAGGATCAAAACAGTTCTGCTTTCAAATTTTACCGAATGAAGGTCTATGAGTTGTGTCCCTCCATCAACTTCAGTGCTGTGTCTGAGGCAGCTGAGGCTGGGGAAGGTGCCAAGGCTGGAGAGAGGAATTTGGATCTTTCAGAAGAGGAGGAGGAGGAAGAGGAAGAAGAAGAGGAGGAGGAAGATAACGAGGAGGAAGCTGAGTTTGAGGAGGACATTTCCCAGCCCTTGGAAGAAATGGAGCAAGCAGAGGAGGGAGACGAGGAGGACGTGTCAGCAGGTAGAAGTGTGGAAAACCTAGATGAAGAGATGGTTTCCAAAACAGGAGAGGAAATGTCAGCAGGTGAAGTGCAGCTTTCCAGCTCCTCTGACGGTGCTGTACCAAATCTGTCGACACAGGCACCGACTCCTGCCCCCGGCACCCCCTTCCCTCGCAAACGAATCAGCAGCAAGTCCCTGAAAGTTGGGATGATCCCTGCCTCTAAAAGGATCTGCCTCATAGAAGAACCAAAAGGTGGGTCTCGTTCAACAGAGAGCTCGTAGGCAGCAGTAAAGAACTCCTGGATTTCAGGTGCTGCTTTTGCTGGGCGAAAGAATTCGGGTACAGAAATGAAAAAACAACATTTTCGCTCTAAATGTCCATTAAACTGAATAAATCACGTAGCAGTTCTTCTGTCGTGGTGCAGTACAGGTTTTGTATCAGCCATCATTCCTCAAAAATACTCTCTGAGCATCTATTTAATACCTTCTCTTCTTTTTTAATCTGTTTTCCTCTGATCTTTCCCGTTGGTTGTGACTTTAGGCGTCGGGTTAGAGCTGAGATGTTCATTTTGGGTGGACTTTTGGATCCTGCATCACAAAGGTTTCTCTTCACAGCTGATTTTTTCTTTTTTTTTGTCCTTGGTCTGCCTTGCAGTGCACGAGCCTGTCAGGATTGCTTATGACAGACCTCGGGGCTGCCCAGTGACAAAGAAGAAGAAGGTAAAGGACCCCTTTGCTTTGCAGCTGCACCCTGACAATCAGCTCTTCTGACAAGAGGCAGCCCCAAAAACGTGCTCCCTGCCATGAAATCAAACCCAAACCTGCAGAACCCGGTCCTGGAGGAGCCTGGACTAAACCTGAGGAGAGCTGTGACTCCTCCTAATAAACCTGTTGTGGGTTTAGGTTTGGAATACCTGTATCAAAATGAAACATTCCATTGAATAGCTGGGGGTTAAAAAAATGCAGTGTAAAGAAATGGGTTCTTTGCTGCCCAAAAAACAGGCTGCAATTTCCCCAAAATTGGTGAGATGTTACTTGGCTGCTTCTGTGTTTGCAGCAGGGCTTCAGTCATCAGATCATTCAATATCTATTTATTTAAAAAGACAGGGGTACTTTTTAAAATACAAAGGGCCACCATTTGCTATCATCTTAACAATGCAATTAAACAGTTTGAGGACCTGAAATGTTTTTTGAACTAGTAAGGCAGGTATTACCTTTTGATTCTTTTAATTTTTTTTTTTCTGTGTAGCTACAGAAATGCTGCTGGGAAGCTATTTCTGTATATCCAGAAATTCAAACACACCCAGTTTGTGGCGGGGTGGGGGTGGATTTGAGGGTTGGGGTTTTTTTTTTTCACTATCTCCCTTGGATAACAACCCACCTTTTTGTTGTTCTGTTGTCTCTCCTCTCCATAGAAACCAAAAGATTTGGAGTTCTCCCACAAGAGGCTGACACACAGGAACGTGGGTTTCCAGATGCTGCAGAAGATGGGCTGGCAGGAGGGGCACGGCCTTGGCACACGAGGGAAAGGGATCAGAGAGCCTGTAAAAGTGTATGTAATGGGAACACAACACCCTCCAGAGCCCCTGGCAGCTCTGGAAAAGCCTGGGAGCGCTCACAGTAGCTTTGTCAGGGATTTTTAACACGTGGGGGATCTCCTTGCTGCCACAGCGGGCCCAGTAGAGTGCTGATGGGATTTGGGAATGTCACACATTGGTAGGTTTAGGCAGCTCATTTGTTGGCACTCTAATTGTGTGGTTCATTCCACTGCAGGAGGAGAGAGGTAAGTGCACCTGCCACGAGGTAAGTGTGTCTTCTCCCTTCAAATTTAGGGAGTTTTAATCCTCATTTTGTCATTTAAAGTCGCTCTCTCCAGTGCCCACTGCTGCCAGAGAACTGATAATAATCTCCTCATGGCTAATCCCTCCTTCCCTCCCCAGCTGAATAAGGAGCAGAATGTTTATTTCTCTCTGAACCCACATCATTCATTTCTCTCTGAACCCACACAACCAACTTTCTGTCTGTGGTTTAACGAGTCTTTTTTTCCTCCAGGGATTTCTGTGCTCTCCTCGTGCCTTGGCCACTTAAATGGGTTCTGAAATGATTTCATTCCAGCAGCCATAATTGTATTTCCATGTTTCCTCCTTCAGCAGGGAAAAGACAGTGAGGAAGCAGCTCATGCCACCTGTAGCTCAGCACTCTTAGAACTCTGGGGGTTTTTACCTCCCAAAAACCTCTTGGGACCAAATATATTTGTTGTTTTCTGTAGCTCCTGGCTACAAGTTTTGCAGCTCATTAATTGTGTCTGGCCCAGCACATTCTGCGAGGTTCTGGCCACCTCTAATTTTGAGTGGGGGAAAAACAGAGGTTTTCCAGCTTTCTTCTGGCAAGGGGGGTTTGCATGTTGAAAGAGGGAGGTGGGAATTGTTTTAGATGATCTCTGCTCCCAGACCTCTGCTCCCCTTGTGCCCCAGGCGAAGCAGAATGACTTTCCTCTTGAGTTATGACTTGAATTTTGACTTTCCTCTTGAGTTATGACTTGAATTTTGACTTTCCCCTGGAATTCTGACCTTCCCCTTGAGTTGTGTCTGGGTTGGAAGCTGTTGTTTTCTCTTTCTTCTGCTCGTTGTGCCATGTCCCGGGCTCAGAGTGTTCTAACTCTCCATTTTGCTCCCTAGGGGTGCTACCTCTGCAGGGGAGGGCTTGGGTGTTGCAGGGGAAGAAAATAAAGAAGATGCATTTGACGTTTTCCGTCAGAGAATGATACAAATGTACAGGCAGAAAAGAGCAAGTAAATAGGTAGGTGCTGTGGCCACGCCTGGGTAATCATTGCTGCCAACATTAACTCCCAGGGCTGTTGAAACCCTCCCCTTCCAAGGAATCAGTGCTGTACCCATGAGTGTAGCTGGCTTTTTTTGTTTTTTGTGTTTTTTTTAACCTTTCACCAGAGTCCAGACCTCCAGTGAAGTGCTTTGAACTGCTGAATTACCCCAAATCTTGCTTTCTAGGTTTGACATAAGAGACTGGCTGGCTAAAAAAAGTGCCTGGAAATGCAAAGCTGCTGTGGGAAAGATCTTCAGCAGAGCATGAAGAGCACTCTGGTCTCTAGTAGTGGACTCGAATGCTAATGTGTTAAAACATCCTCCAAGAGTCAAGTTAGTCTTGTGTTGTGCAAGCTACACTTGGGTGTCTCATCTTCTGAGGAAGAAACAGCTGGTGTGGGCTCAGAAGTGCCTGTTTTTACCTCTCTCTGTCTCTCTCTCTCTCTCTGTCTCTCTCTGGCCAAGTTTGCCTGTTTTGTGATGAGATTCCTCACCAAAAAAAAAACCAAACTGGAATAAGTGGCACGAGAACCCTGAGGGACCTGCTTTGGTCCTGGTCCCTTCTGAAAGCAAGAACCTGCTCAGATTCAGATCTTTTGCAGGGCAGTTCAGCTTTTGTGACCCTGCATTTTGCTGAGGGGGTCCATCCTCCCACCCACTTCTGCACAAAGCAGCTTCCTTTCCTCCCCACGCCGGTTTTAAGAAGAGCCTCCACCTGTGGGTTTATTTTGGGGTGGGAATCCAGACTTTGGGTGAGCAGCTGAGCCTCCTCCAAGTCTGACACCACCAAACCCTTCCTTGGAAACCTCGGCTGGGAAGAGGTTTCTCATTCCAGTGAACAAGCTGTGCAGTTTTTTAAGTGTACTTTTTGTTTTGACACCAATCTGGCAGCTCTCTCCCCCAGTTCCTTTTCCTCCTCCAAGGAGTTGTAAGTCAGGTGCAGTTCACGTGCCTGCAGGAAATACTGAAGGAAACACTTGGAAGTGGATCACCAGTTTTATAAGACCACCAGTTCAGAGAGTAATTTCTCTCAAGCATTTGTTTGGCACAAGTTCTTTGACTGAAAAACCCCAAGACAAAAAAAAAAAAACACCCTTGTACTTTTAAGGGGCTATTCCAGAATTTACTGAAAGAGAAGACTGGATTAATGAACAAAACCTGGAAGATTTAACAGTGTTACCGAAAACAACCCTCCGAGGTCTGATCCTTCATCTTTTCCTTGACTTGCACACCACTGAGGCATTCCTGAGGGGGACAGAATTTAACTTGTCTTAAAAACCAGCCCCAGGTGTTCACTGGAGTGTTGCAGTGCCCAAATCCTGCTCCACTCTCCCAAAGAGCTGCTCCTGAGCTGCCCAGCAGCGAGTCCTGGCGTTCCCATCCTTGCAGAGCTTGTGGCTTGTGGCACTGGCAGCACCCAGGGGGGTGTGGCAGCATCTCCAGCTCCTGGCAAGTCTGCAAGGCAGTGTGTTCTTTGGTCACCAACTTGCCTGTGCCTGCTGTTTAAAGACCCTTTTTCTGCTCTTCCTCCACCAAAACCTGGAGTTGTCTCCATGTCCAGTCCCCAGCAGCAAATTCTCCTTGCCTGGTACCAAGCACTGTTAGTTTATCAGTGCAAGTTGTTTTATATTTTATTTTTTCCCCCTTTTACTGACTGTGAAACCAAAAGGAACAAGATCCCGGTGTTGTGTGCAATTTTCTGCTCCCTCAGTTTTTGCTGCCCTGAAGCACCAAATCCCTGAAGGGCCCCACAGGGGAACCCACTGGTGGTTCTGGTTTTCCCATGAGCATCACAGGAGTCTTCACCTCTAACAGTGCAAGCAGCTGGAGCACAAAGGCCATAAATCCCAAGAAGTTTATCTGGCTGTCAGATTCGAGGGCATCTGAGAGCCCAGAGGTTTCTTCCAGGCTGGTTTTGGACCTCAGACCGCTGGGAAAATCATCAGTGCCAGCGTTTGGCAGTGGATGCCGAGCTGTTTTAACTCCTGTCTGGGTGTGGTTTTCACTGCCCCCCTCCCCTTTCTTTCCTGGGCCTAATCAGTGTAAAACTTGAGCCTTCTCCCAGTGCCAGTCTGGCTTAGAATAACTGGTCCCAGCACTGTTGGGCCTCTGATTTATTGCTCAGCCCCACCCCAGAGGGTTCAGCTTTCCTCTTAGCCCAGGGATGAACCTGCTGCCCCTGGTTTTGAATTCCCTGCACGATTCCAGTTCACCTCTTCTTTCCCATTTACATTTTGGAAAGATTTCTTTGCTGTATTAGGTGTCCCACACCCCCCCTGCCCTCCCCCCCTCTCCTTTTGGCTTTGACCTGCCTTTTGCAGGCAGCTTTGAGGAAGTCTGTAGGTGCTTTTGTAGGTGTGAAACGTTTGTGATGCAGACACTTTGCCTTGCTGGAGGTTTTTACAAGCTTCTTTTTCTGTTATTTTAGTTCCAGGCTCTCTTCCATGAAGACTGCAAGCTTCAGTGAACATTTTAAACTAACTTCAGTGGTGTGTCTGCTGTCTTTTGGTTGGGTTTTGCCATTAATCCTGTAGAGAATTTGCTCGTTTCTGTCCCGTGCAGATGCAGCAGTGCTAAGCCAGTGGCAATGCTTATGTTCTGGATAACTGACATTTCCCTGTAGTGTAAGTAAAAAAAAAAAAAAAAAAAACAAAAAACAACCCCTGTTAGCATTGTTAACCTTTTAATAGCTGCAATAAATGTAGAACTTAACACAACCTCTGGGTTTAAATGTTTTCTTTGCTTGTGAGTTTGGCCATTTGGAAGAGATATGCATCCTTTTTGGCACTGGGGTCCTGTCCCAGCAGTGTGAGGGCAGGATTTTTGGAGTGGATTTTTTTGGGAAGGTTGCCTCTGTTCTGTGCTGCTAAATGTCTCTGAACCTTGAGAGAACCCACTAAATCACTTCTCAGAACCCACTAAATCACTTCTCAGTTCCTTTCTCACCTGGATTTTGGTGCATTGAATCTGTCCCCACAGCCTCACTGTCCACAGCTGGAATGCCAGAGTTTCCCAGGAATTAACCCTTTCTCTTGCCATACCTCTGGGGTTTTTACTGTTGCCTTTCAATCCAAAAATTCCTTTTTTTTTTTCCTTTTTTTAAGGCAGGAGGGGAGGGGGAAAACTGCAAGAACTGCAGTTTTTAACCCTGGTGCAGCCACTCGTCCCCAGGGTGCAGGGACAGTCCCTGGGTGAGTTCAAGCCCTGGCTACACCTTTTTCTCTCCTTTTCCTTCAAAAATTTAGGATATTTGAGGACCTGGTCTAGAGGGAAGGCCATTTGCTCTCGTTGGAGAGAAATGAGGAGATCCCCATTTTGGGGGAGGTGCCCTAAAAATCTACAGTCAGTGATTCAGTGTTTGGATTAATTGTGTTGGACTCGTGGAGATGGTTTTATTTTTTTTGCCTTCAGAGCTTTTCCTTGGTGTGACCCAGTGACATTTTTCCTATTTATTTTTGGGGGTTTTTTGGGTTTTTTGAGAACCATCCTTGGTGTGAACACCTCATCTGCTCTCAGATGGTGTTTTCTCCCAAATCAGTGTTTATTTTTAAGGTTGACATCCCGCTCTGCTCGAAAGTCCATTGTGCCCAAAGAAAAGTCTGGACTCCGAAATTCAAAGTTTTATCCTTTTGGGTTGTTTTCTACCCCTACAGCAGGTCTGTTTTCTAATTAAAAAAGTCCTGCATCACCTGGAGTTGTGCATATCTCGTGACTGAGTGGCCAATCACAACCAGACTGTAGATTTGAGCAATAACAAACACCTGCAGTGAGGACGTGCTCAAAAGAACAATGGGGTCCTTCTGAAATAAAGAGGTTTTCTGGGGGTTTTTTGTGTGTGTGTGAACCTTGTTAAGTAGGAGACTTGCTGGAAGTGCAGCAGGTGTGGAAACTGTTTGCGTTGTCTGTGGGCAATAAAGTTCTGCTGTTGAAGGAATCCCTGCCCACGGTGTGTTCTCTTCAGCCTCGGAGAATCCCGGGATGGGGTGGGGTGGGGTGGGGTTAGGGCCCTCAAGGTCCTTCCCAGGGAAGAATTCCTTCCCAGTATCCCTCTGGCAATGGGAAGCTGTTCCCCCTTGTCCTGTCCCTCCAGGCCCTTGTCCAGGGTCTCTCCATCTGTGCCTTGGGGACTGGGACTTATCCTGGGAATTGGGACCATATCCTGGGAATTGGGACTGCATCCTGGGGACTGGGACCATATCCTGGGAATTGGGACCATATCCTGGGGACTGGGACCATATCCTGGGGACTGGGACCATATCCTGGGGACTGGGACCATATCCTGGGGACTGGGACTGTATCCTGGGAATTGGGACCATATCCTGGGGACTGGGACTGAATCCTGGGGACTGGGACCGTATCCTGAGGACTGGGACCATATCCTGGGGACTGGGACCGTATCCTGAGGACTGGGACCATGCTGGGGGGCCAGATCCATTCCCTGGGTTCCCTTTGCATTCCCTGTGTTCCTTGTCCCTTCCCTATGTTCCCTGTGCATTCCCTGTGTTCCATGAGTATTCCCTGTGTTCCATGAGTATTCCCTGTGTTCCATCAGTATTCCCTGTGTTCCCTGTGCATTCCCTGTGTTCCATGAGTATTCCCTGGATTCCCTGTCCCTTCCCTGGTGTCCCACACTGAGGGGTCGGTCTGAAGGAACCCCCCAATTGGGAAAACCCTTTAATGGCAACAACCAAGCTTTAAAGTTTTGTCAATCCCTTTTGTGTTTGACAGACAGGTGTCAGCCCCGAAGCTGTGCAGTTTGTCAGAGATCCCCCCCTAACGGAGAACTCCAGAAATCCAGCTGGGATCAGACTGCAGGGAGGTTCCAACAAACCCCCCCCCATGGCCTGTCTGTGGGAACAGGTGATGCTCTCATTTTAGGAAAACATACTCTGCATTTTAATGTCTTTTGTTCCACAGGTTTTTTTTTCCCCGAGACTTAAAAAAAACAAAACCACCAAAAACCTGAAAAACTGAAAGGATTCTTCAGCTCTGTCTGAAGTTTCACGTCCAGAATTCACCTCTAATAATTGTCAGAGAGCAGATCCGGCTGTTACTGCCACAGAAATTAAGGATCATGAAGTGGGAGATGAGGATTTCCAAGCCCCACTTCCTGAGGAGGCAGCAACCAGAAACCTGTGGACAGAGAGGATCTTGATTTAAGGCTGGATTTGCTCTTCTCTTTCTCTTCTTGGTTTGAAGCCTCTAAAAGGGTCTAAAAGAGCACAGAAAGCAGCTCAGAAAAACCCTACAGAACAGCTGGTTTGGGAATCCAGCCCTGGTGAGAAATCAGCCACCCAAATACACCCGTTTTGTGTTCCCAGATCAATCCTGCGTGTCAGTTTGGGTGGGAATCACACACCCCCAGTAGAAGCTGCACTGAGCATTCCACAAAGTTAACACTTCCTGCTTTTTAAAAGACAAAATCCCTCCTCCAGGTCCCCTTTTCCCCAGGACAGAACCATTGGAACGAATTTCTTACCAGAACGGGCACTGATCCACTTTTATGTAACGCTGGGGTTGCCCAATTACAGAAATTAATCCTTCAGCAGCTAATAATACTTAGCACTCGGTGCTTTCACCTTCAGCCTCGATGCTTAATCTACGAATAGCAACTAATTAAGTCTCCCAGTGCCCCCCGGGGCTGCTGCTCTCCTCGTTTTACACGGGAGGTTAAATTACTTGTCACTGGCCGTGGCAGGATTGGTGTCAGAGCTGCTGCTTTGTTAGAAGCTCCTGAGTCATCTCCCTGTGTTTTCTCTCCCTCTGTTTTCTCCTCCTTTCCCTTTATTTAGGCTTCACACACACACACACACATTTCTTTTCCTTTAAAATGTGGTTTTTTGCAGTGCATCTTCCTCTGTCCAGAGCTGACAGGAATCAGCTCAAAAAGATTCCTCCTTGCTCGGGATTTTATTCCCGAGGTGTGGCCAGAACTCGGATGTTGCAGCTCCCTCTGCTAAAGGCCCTTGAAAGTTGAGCAGTTTGTTTTTTTTCCAAAACACTCTTTTCCCGAGTTTCCCTTTTCTTGCTAGGAAAATACCAGGAATTCTTGATCCTGAAAATCCCTGGACACCGGGCTGTGCTGCCTCACTCTGCCAGTTGTGGATAAACTGCAGGGCTGATGCTCTTCCAGGCACAGACAGCTCCCTTTTCTCCAGTTTTCCCTGGAAAAATGGAAGGAGAAAACCTGCTTGGGAGGGGGTTCTCCCACGTGGAAGTCTGTCCAAGCTGGAGCAAGACACCTGCTTCCAAGGGGAACAGGAATGATTGGGAATGAAGGTGATGTGGATCCCTGGGATGGGAAGGAGGAGCAGAGAAGCAGCTCTTCAGGTTTTTATATCCCTTTAAAACATAAATGAACGAAGATCCTTCAGGAAAGTCACAGAATCCTGGAATTATTTAGGTTGGAAAAGACCTCCAAGACCACCAAGCCCAACCTTTGAAGAGGTCACAGTCTCTTCCAAGGTGCCTTTTTCTCCCAGGATCAAATTATCCTTCTGTTCCCCTCCACAACCTCAGGTTCTTGTGTGTTGGGTGAAAATACCACAGAAGGAAAGGTGAGGAGTCTGCCTTGATCCCTGTGGGTCCCTTCCAGCTGAGGATATTCCAGGATTCCCTGATTTTCAGGGTAGGAGGGAAGCACAGACAGAACCTAAAACCCCATCCCACAGAACCCCCCCCTAGGCTGCCAGCCTGGGGCTGGAGTTCTCAGCTCCTGCTGATCTAATTGCCCCAATTTCAGAGTGTCAAATAATTACCTTCCAGGAGAAGTCAGAGCCCAGCTGGGCGAGCGGGGGTCGATGGGAAAGACACCGCGCCCTAAATTCCTTCCAGCGGGGTTTTGGTGCGGTTTGAGTCCCTTTTCGTCCTTGGTGGCCAAGCAAGGACAACCAGGAGGACACGGGAGGGGCTGCTGGCCCCAGAGCTGCTGGTTTGCTGCCAGCCTGGCACAGCCCCCCACCTGCACCCTGCCAGGGCCTTTGCCAAGCCTGGCCCCTCTTCCCACGGCTTCCCCCCGGGTCCCGCCGTGCCGGTGCCAGCGATCCTCTGTGCCGGCATCTGCCTCCCTCAGCACTCAGGATGCGCCCTGATGTCACGCCTGGTGACCCCAAACACGGGGACAGCAGCAGTGGTGGGGACACCGAGGACAGGGAATTACACCTGGCTGGTGTAATCACCGTCCAGTAACGGCACAAGGCTGCAGTTCTACCCTCTCGATCAAAAATGGGTCTTGTCCCCTTATTCCTGACCTGCTCAGCCTCTGTTCCCAGCCCTGGGAGCTCGGTACACTCGGCTCAGCCAAGAGCACCTTGGATCCAGTTCCTTTCTGCCACCAGATTTTGTGGTTGTGACCAAGTCACTCCCTGTCCTTTGATGAACACACGAAACGCTTTCATTCCTTCAGGGCAAAGTGTGTGCTGTTCTCTCTGCTTGGCTCTTCCACGAGCCCTCTCCAGGGGTTTGGCATCCTGGAGGTGTGGGCACGGGGCCTGGGAAAAGGGTTCTGGGGGGCAGAGGGTTCCAGGAGACAGAGGGTTCTAGGGTTTAGAGGGTTCTGGGGTTTAGAGGGTTCCAGGGGGACAGAGGGTTCACTCCTGCCCAGTGATGGCAGCCCAGGGTGGCACCAGAGACACCCCATGAGGGGCCAGTGATCCCCTCCCCTCCCAAGCCCTTGCAGTCTCCCCTTTCCCGGGGCATTTTCCCATTTCCTTACAACGTGCTCATGGTTTGCACCAATTTTTCCACTCATGGCTTCGTTGGGGACAGAACAACAGAGAGCCCTGATATGTGTGATGTCCCTGATATCCGTGATATCCATGATGGAAGGGTCTGGACTAAGCCTAAAGGACACCATTTCCAGGATCCCAGGATGGCTTGGGCTGGACAGACCTTAAAGATGATGTCATTCCACCCCCCTGCTGTGGGCAGGGACACCTTCCACCAGCCCAGGCTGCTCCAACCTGGCCTTGGACACTCCCGGGGATGATGGGGCAGCCGCAGCCGCTCTGAGCAACCCGTGCCGGGGAGGAACCCCTCCCCAACAACATCCCCAACATCCCCAACATCCCCAACAACATCCACAACATCCCCAACAACATCCCCATCATCCCCAACATCCCCATCATCCCCAACAACATCCCCAACATCCCCAACATCCCCATCATCCCCAACATCCCCAACATCCCCAGCATCCCCAACATCCCCAGCATCCCCATCATCCCCATCATCCCCAACATCCCCAATATCCCCAATATCCCATATCCCATCCAAGCCTTCTCCCTGCGCCAGTGGGAAGCCATAATTCCCCGTGTCCCGCGTGGCCGTGGAGCCCCCCGGAGCCCCCCAGGAGCCGCGCTGGGCCCCGCCGTGCCCGGCAGGTGGAGCAGCCGAGCCGGCCCCGGGAATAAAGTCGGGAGAAGGAGCGGGGGAAAACGAGAGCGGGATGGGGCGGCCGGAGCGGGGAGGGAGCGCGTAGGGGCGGCAGCGGCGAGAGAACAAAGAGCTCGGGGCTGCTGCGCCCACGCGAGACTCGCGGGGAAACGCCTCGCCTGGAGAAGGGCTTGGCGAGGCACCACCTCATCCCTCCCTCCCTGCCTTCCCTCCCTGCCTTCCCTCCCATGCTGGAGGCGAGGAGGGCTCCTGGGAGCGCGGAGCCGCGGGAGGAGCCGCGGGAGAAGCGCCGGGGTGAGCGGGGGGTCCCGCCGGCCCTGCCCGCCCCGCGCCCCGCACGCTCCGCTCCCCCCGGAGCGCCCGCTGAGATTCCGCAGGAAATTTAAAGAGCATCCGGATCCGGAGAAAAGACAGAAAGAAAGAGGAAGGGAGAAAGAAACCCGAAACGGGCGGAGAGAGAGAGAGAAAAAAAAAAAAAAAAAGAGCGAGCCCCGCGGGGCTGGAGGAGAGAGGACGGGAGAGACGCGACGGCCGCCAGGGATGGGGTGAGAGCGGCGCTTCCTTCGTTGTTCGGGGCTTTGCTTTTTTGGTGGTCATGGCCGCTGAGCTGCTTTTTTTAAGGCAGCGGCGAGAGAAATCGCAGGGTTAAATGGCATTTTTCCCACTCCCCTCCCCCCCTCACGCTGCGGGCTTTAAAGTTTAGGGGTTTATTTTGTGGGTTAGAAAAGTCGGGGGAAGGGGGGTTGCGAGCCGCTGCAACTTCTTTAAATAAACTCGTGTGGAAGGGAAGGCTCCGCTGATCCGAGTGTTGTGCGGGATCCAAACTGGGAGGGCTGGAGCCGGGCTGCGTTCGCAAACTTTCCCAGAAGTTAAAAAAAAAAAAAAAAAAAAGGAGGGATTTTGTTCGGTGGTTGTGACTTTGGCATTCGGTAACGTGGGTCCTGTTTGCATTCCTTGGCTGGATAAACAGCTGATGGAAATTCCCCCCCCCGATGATTTAGTTTATGATCTCCCCCTCCCCTCAGCGTTTTTTCCAAGAGTGAGATAATGCTGCGGGGATGGTGGCAGCGGGGTTTGGCATGGAAATAGGAGCTTAGTCTGGTGTTTAATTTATGTCCTAGTTGAGAGCCTCAATCACGGGACTTTTAGGACCTGACAACGCTGCGAGTTCCTGGTGCAGTGAATTCTCCCGGGGGTGTTTGAAAGCCCGGTGGATCGGGAGGAATCCTGCCCGATGATTCCTTCCAAACGTGGGGTTTGGCAGCGCAGGAGAAACAAATACGAAATAACGTTCTCGGGGGCTTGTTTTCCTCTTGGAATTTTATCCCCTCCCTCCCCTCCCCCAGGATGAAACGATTGAACAGTCAAAACGCTGATTTAAGGAGCAGGAAAGGTAGAAGGGAGGAATCAAAAGTGACAGTAGCGTGAGTCTGGCAGAAACCCTTTGAAGCTGGCAGAGTATGTGCTGATCCAGGTTAAATCACAGTGTCCCTATTTTCCTGAGACTTTTTCCTGTGATCTGCAGAGTTACTGTAAAACTTCTAGAACTGCCAGGGAGGGTTTAACAAGCCCGAGAGTTTGGAAGCAGCACTTTAAAGCTGGAGTTTGTGGCTGAATCCTTCTTGGATCTCCTGCAGGCACACCCAGCAAAGCCCTGGGATTTCTTTAGAGGGTTTCCAGCTCCCATGGAAAACGCTGGGATGCACCACCTGCGTCTGCTTTAGGCATCACTGTGTAATTATGGCATTTCCATCCAAATTCTCCCTCAGCTCTGGGGATAGGAGCGTGGCTTTGCCTGTGTGTTGGTCACACGGGGACAACCCAGCAGCTTCCAGCAGCACTTCCATGGCTCTGGATCCTGCCTGACTCTCAGCTCCCATCCAGGCAGCTGATTTGAGTTCACTCCCTTTTTTTAAAGCAGGGATTCTGCCTCCCTTCCTCCACGTGAGGTTTCTGGGTGTCCTCATGTTCTGGGTGGGCTCTCCACGGACCCATCCGCACCCACCGCCTGCGGGTGTGGGTGCTCTGGCACCTCCTCCCCTGAAAGGGGCAGTTGGGAATCACACCCGACCCCGAGGGGAGCGAATTTGGTTCCATCCAGCCTGGAAGTGCTGTGGATCCTCCTGAAATGTTCCTGTGCCTCCACGTTCTCTGGTTCTCACAGGACACGTTTCCTGGGGTGTGCAAAGAGTTGCTGAGCTCCAGTCTGGCTTTGCTGGGTATTTTAGGGGTTTTTTTAACTTTTAATTGCTGCACAGACTTGCAGCAGTGCTCTGTGTGCCTCAGAGGAGCTGCTGCAGCTGGGTAGCAGCAGTACCAGTTGTCCCAGGCAGGTGAATGCCCAGACTGTGCTGGAAAGACACCCAGGAGAGGCCAAGATGCTCCACAGGTGGGGACTGGCTTCCTAAGGAAAAGAAATCCCTCCCAGCTGCGCTTTGTCTTTAAATGCCCTTGATCCCCGCTCTGTGTGTGAGTGTTTGTGCCTGACCTTGCCTGTCGCTGTTCCCTGAGCTGATCCAAGGGGAACACGCTCTGCCAGGGTCCCCTTTATCTGCACCCAGCTGCTTTCCATTCCCGTGCTGAGCCCTGCGGGGTGAACCTCCCGTTCCTGGAGCTGCAGCTCCTGCACCTCCCCTGCCCGGCTCCCTCCATCCCACCTGGACACTGGGAAGAAGCATCCCTGCCTTTTTTTTTTTTCCCCCGAGGTCACAGCGGGCAGCAGCGTGGAATGAGGGCGGAGCTGCAGCAAAAGGGGGACTTGAAAACCTTCCCGAGGGCTGGGAATCCTCCCTCCCGAACTTTGTTCCCAAGGACAGTTCTGCGGTTTGAGCCAGCGTGCCCAGATCCGAATCCCAAACATCCCGAGCTGGAAGGGGCCCACAAGGATCATCAGAGTCCAGGTCCTGGCCCTGCACATTCAGCCCACGGTTCCCCAAACAGCCCTGCCAGACAGTCAGCAGCTACTCAAGCTGCTGAGGGGAGATAAAAGGGAACAACAAGGACAGACAGCCCTGCAGGAGGAGGAGGAGGAGGAGTTGGGTTCTCTCTGTGCTCCAGCTGTGCCTTTGGGAACAGAGGGCTCTGTGTGTCTCAGTGTCCCCTCGACCCACCCTGGCCAACCCCTCCCTCTGGCTGCCCTGGGCGGTGCTGGGGGGGTTTGGTTCTCCCAGGGATTGTTGGATTTCCCGCAGGTCCTGCCGGGTTCAGGGAGCCTCAGCTGACTCAGCGTGGCCCCGGGACGGCTGCCAGGGCTGAGCCACGTTTGGGTGGCACTCACACATCTCCCAGCCCCGCTCTGTGCCTGCCCCGGGAACACCCCCTGGGGAAGAAAGATTTGGGGGGAGATGGTGCTGAGGGCTGTGGAGCTCCCACCACAGCAGCTGGGAGATCCCAGAGGCACTGAGGGTGGAAAAGCCCTCCAAAATCATCCAGTCCAAGCTGTGCCCCATCCCCACCTTGTCCCCCAGCCCCAGAGCTCTGAGTGCCACGGCCAGGCCTTCCTCAAACACCTCCAGGGGTGGGGACTCCAAACCTCCCTGGGCAGAAGGTTCCCTGGTGCCTGCACTCTGCAGGTGCCACCCCCAAAACCCCTCCTGTCCCAGGGCTGGGAACTGCTCTGATTCCCCCCCCAAAACCCAGGGATTCTGCTGGGGAGGTTCTTTGTGATGGATTGTGAGGCATTTTTGGGGTTTTCAGAGTTGAGGGCACCACAGGCTGCCAGCAGGCAGAGCAGAGGGTTTGAGGTGATTGTCAGTGCAGAGAGGCTCCTTTCCCTGACAGGGAAATGAATGTCCCTGCAAAGAGAAGCTGCAGAGACTGAGAGGAGGTGCAGGCTGGGGAACAGCATGTGGACTTCCCAGAGATGCCCTTGACTGAACCCCATCCAGGAGCACCGAGGCAGACGCAGCTAATGAGGACCAAGTTCGGCCTCCCCAGCACGTTCCAGCTGCTGCCTGGAGTAGTAAAAGGCTTTGTCCTGGTTCTGTTCACCGTTTGTGCCACTTGGAGTGCTTTGAACTTGGCCTCACCCACCGAATCTCCCTCAAAACCTGGGTTTGAATCCTGCTCTGTCGTCGCACACCTCGCTTGGGAGCTGAAAACGGGGCAGAAACTTCCACGTGAATTCGGGGAGTGGTGGCTCTAAAAGTGTCACCTCTGCTCAGCAAAAGCCAGGATGCTTCTCCCTTGGGGGCAGGTGGGAGCAGGATGGAATTCAGTTAACTCAGTGGGCTGAGAGGAGAGAGAATTCCCGAGAACACACAGACACCTGGATCTCAGTGGGAAAACCTCCCAGGCTGCCCAGAAAAGCAGAGGACAGGGACAAAGCCCAAGTCAAAGGGCAGTCAGAAGGAGACCCCCCCTTCCCCACACCCAGAGCAGGAGCTGTTGAGGAAAGGTGGGAGCATCCAGAGCCATCCATGCCCAGGCTGGGCTCAGCCCTCTCCAGGCTCTGGCACCTCCCGTGCCCCCTCTGGGCAAAAACGTGGTGACTGAACTGGTGCCATCTGTCCCTCCTTGGCACAGGGGCCTGGCCCTGCCTCAGCATGTCCCAACCTGGTCCCTCACCCGGCCCGGCCCCCTCAGCTCCGCTGAGGCTGTAAATTAAGAGGACAAATAACGATTTGCTCTCCTGGCAGTGGTGAAATGAGCAGCTATTCATGAAGAAATCAATTTCTGGAGGCTGCAGAGAGGGGAAATAGTATAAGAAGCAAGGTGGAAATGAGACCAGTGTGCAGTTCTGCATCCTCTCCTAAATGACCACCGAGTCAGACACCGGGATGGGGGGGGGGGCAAATGGGAAGTGACTGATCCATACCCTCTGCATCCACGTGTCCTCCCCAAAAACCCCTCTGTGACCTTCTTCCAGCTTCCCTGCAAGGAGAGACCACGAGAGGAGGCATCTGGGCCTTTGCTCAGGCTCCAATCCTGGAGCCAGGTGCTTTGCTGGTGTGTGGGAATGGGGGAACCAGTCAAATCATCTCCCCTTTTTTTCCTTTCCATCTGCTTGGCTTCGCTGCTGCTGGAGTGGTCAGGGATATCCACCCGGGACAAGTCATTTTTAAGCTCTCAGGGGCCGTGGGATATTGAATTTTGCCCTTCCCCCCCCCCTCCCCCTGTGCTGGCAGGGATGAGAGACCTGGACCCTTTCCAGTTGCCATCAGGCACTCGCTGAGCTCTGTCTGTGTCTCAGCCAGATCTTTGTCCTTTCAGCCGCTTCGCTTTTGGTTTTCCCTTAATTATCTGCGAAGGACAGCCCTGGGGGGATGTAAGTGGTTTTATTTACACGCGGCCTTTTCGCCGCCCGGGGGGTGGGGAGGGAGCTGGGTATTGTTGTGGGGACTCCCAGCTGGGAGCAGGAAAAGAGGAGTCAGCATTTCGGGATGTTGGGAGGGTTGTAACGGGAGAGAGAACATGACAGCTCCGATGGCAGGCACTTCCAGGGCTATTTTTAAATGCGCTTTTTTTTTTTTTTTTTTTTTTTTTTTTTTTTTTTTTTGTGGTTTTTTTGGAGGGCAGGATGCAGGGGAGGGGGAGGGTGGGTGCTCCTCGTGCTGTCTGGCTGTCACCTCCTGTGGAGGTCTGGCTGTCACCTCCTGTGGTGTCCCCGTGCTGGGCACCCCTCCGTGTCCCTCT
The DNA here is from genome assembly GCA_038380795.1 of Pyrocephalus nanus. Taxonomy (NCBI): domain Eukaryota; kingdom Metazoa; phylum Chordata; class Aves; order Passeriformes; family Tyrannidae; genus Pyrocephalus; species Pyrocephalus nanus. The sequence goes on along the minus strand of CM076287.1, from coordinate 4,887,009 downwards.
ATCCCTCCCTGGCCCGGGCAAACCCTGAGCTGCTGAAATGCCAGACAGGAGGGTTAGGTGGGATATTGGGAAGGAATTCCTGCCTGGGAAGGTGGGCAGGCCCTGGCACAGCTTGCCCAGAGAAGCTGTGGCTGCCCCATCCCTGGGGGTGTCCAGGTTGGAGCACCCTGGGATGGTGGAAGGTGTGGAAAGGGGGAGGTGGAATGGGATGATCTTCGAGGTCCCTTCCCACCCAAACCACTCTGGAATTCTAAAATCCTCACATTTCCCGAACCAGCTGTGACTTCTCCGAGTCGTGCCCCGGGGTTTTCAGCTCTCCCTGCTTTTCTTCTCCCCAGGTTTGCGTTGTTGCTGCTGTTTTCTCTCTGCCTGGGGTTTGCTGTGCTCCACCACTCCCATTCCGAGGGAGCTTTTGTTCTGGAGCCTCTGCCTCGACCTTGTCAGACGGGCGAGGATTGAAAGGCAGGTTTGCAGAACAGGATCCCGCACAAAGGAATTCTTGGACGAGCTGGATACAATTTGTATCCTTTGATGGATTCAAAAAAAAAAAAAAAAAAAAAAAAAAAAAGAAAAAAAGAAAAAACAACCAACAGAACTTTCACAGAATCACAGAACGGTTTGGGTTGGGAGGGCCTTAAAGAGGATCTCGTTCCAACCCCCTGCCAGGGAATTCCTGGATTCTGTGGCTCTGGGTGCAGCCAGATGGGCAGTGAGCACAGGAATAGCTGCCCTGCACAAGGCCTGATCTCTGAGGGTTTGTTTGTTTTTTTTTCCTGCAGCAGCACCACGGGATTCCATGGCTGGAATCACTGGAGCCTTCCAGGCTCCCCCATGGCCTTCTCCCAGCAGCTCCAAAGGGATTTACTCCAGTGCCACAGCTCACCCAGACATCTCCCACGGCAGGGGGGGGAAAAAAACCCCCACGTGTTCAGTGCTGGGGAATCACCCCAGATTCCACTGGGAATTTGGGACGGACAGAACCCCTGGCTGGACTCTGTGTCTGTGCTGGGCGTGGGAAACAAATAACAGCTGACCTTTTCCATCGCTAGGAAATGAATCCCTGTGGAGGCAACACCAAAAAGGAGCCCCAGAGCCTGTAGGAGACACACCTGAGGAGGAGCTGTTGGAGGAGAGGCACAAACTAACTCCACCAACTAACTAACACCCTTACTAACCAATGTCAACAACTAGGTAACTGCTGCTCTTCCCTCCCTCTGTTCTTTCCACCACCAGCCCGGGATTTGGGGGTTGAGGGGCACAAACATCAGTTTTTCCCCCTGCTCTGCCGGTCCTGTGTGGGAAAGGATAAGGAAAATTTACTACCTGTTAGTGGAGCCTGGAAAACCTGAATTCCCTCCCAAAAGCAAGCTGAGGAAAAGCAGGCAGGGAGGATGTGGAGGACGTGGGGAAGGGGGGGGGGGGTATGGGGGGGTTGTTTCCAGCACATCAGATTTCACAAGGCTGGGTCAGGAGTGTGGTTGGGGTTAAGCAGAGACCCCAGGCAGGGTTGTTGTGTCATGGAAACATTCCCTTCCTGCCTCCTGCTCAGGTTACACCCTGAGCTTCAGCTCCTCCGCTCAGCTCAGGCTCTGGGGAGGGTTCAGGGCTTTCCCTGCAGCAGCTGCACGTTGGGAGGGTGAAGGGTTTCCTTTGGTTCCTTCGGGGACTTGCTGGGATGTGACCCCTGGCTGCAGGATGTGCTTCCCAAGCGTGAGTCAAGGGAGGAAGAGCTGTGCTGAGGGGAAGGGCTTTGTTGGTTGTGCTTCACATCCCAAACACGGGCTCCATCCATCACCCATCCATCCATCCATCCCTCCACCCATCCATCCATCCATCCCTCCACCCATCCATCCATCCACCCATTCATCCATCCATCCATCCATCCATCCATCCATCCATCCATCCACCCATCCATCCATCCATCCATCCATCCATCCATCCATCCATCCATCCATCCATCCATCCATCCACCCATTTCCCTGGAGCTCCAGCTCACAGATGTCCCACCAAGCACAGCTCATGCAGCAGTCAGAGAAATCCTGGAGCTGGTGAAGCTGCCCTGGGCTGAGCACCGAGGTGATGAGTGAGGGTGAGAGAGAAAGCTCCGGGTCAGGCTGAAAATAAACCAGCCCCTCACTCACAACCCTGCCCCAGTGTGGCTGTGCTGGGATGGACCACCAGGTGTGCCCTAAATATGAGATTTTGGGGGCCTCCTTGTGCTTTTAACGTGCAGTTTTCCCTACGAGATCCTGAGCGGGCGCATAAAATCCACCGGCCTGAGTGCAGAGCCATCAGCCAGCACTCCCCCAGCTCCCAAAACCAGGAGCTTTAGAGGAGTGCCAAGGACTTCGAGAGCACAGGGAAACCCTGGGAAAACAGCTCAGGGGAGTGGGGAGAGCCTGGGCCACGAACTGCTGGAGTGAGGGGGGTGACAGTGGATGGCACCAGTGTGGGCAGTGGGGACCTGCTGGTCACTTCCCAGAGGGCTGGGTGGGAGACACCGTGTCCTTGGCACCCCAGGGACACAGGGAAGGGGAAGGGGAAGAGCAGGAGTTGTGCCCAGGACAAAGGGAAGGGGAAGAGCAGGAAATGGCTGCACTTTCCCCCCCTGGCTGAGCTTTCCCCCCTTGCCCTGACAGCCCCCTCCTCCTGTCTTGCAGGGAGCAGCCAATCTTCAGCACCAGGGCCCACGTTTTCCAGATCGACCCGGCCACCAAGCGGAACTGGATCCCGGCCAGCAAGCACGCCCTGACCGTCTCCTACTTCTACGATGCCACGCGCAACGTGTACCGCATCATCAGCGTGGGGGGCACCAAGGTAGGGGGCACAGCAGGCTCTCCCCACCGCCCAGAACCTCCCCTGCTGCGGGTGGGGTTGGGGTCGGGGTGGTCAGCCCTCGGCAGGGGGGCTTTGGTGCCTTCCCATCCTCGTTTCCCCGCAATCTGTGCCTGTGGGAAACGTGCCCTGGGGTCTGATGTTGTCCCTTCCCTGTCCCCCTACAACTCTCCTCTCAACCCCCATTCCAACCCCAAGTGTTTTCCAAGAGCCTTTACCCTGGGCTAAACCCAACCCCTGCAGACAGAGGTTTGAGGGAGCCTCGGAGTCACCCCCACAAAACACAATTTTGCTCTCCCTGAACTGTTCCTGGTGGGCATCCATCCTCCTGCCTCCTTCTCCAAGCCCTGTGATGGCACAGAGTCTTCCCAGGATTTTTGCTGCTCCCCTGGCCGGCAGAGAGGGTTTCATAACACCCAGTCCTGAGAGAGAGTTTCGTAACACCCAGTCCTGAGTGCTGGTTAAGCCCTTTTTTTCCCCTCCCCTCTACTTACTTACCATGAAAATGGAGAAGAGCAGAAAGCTGTCAAGGCCCCAGAGACTGTGCTGTCTCTTATCATCTTTTCCAGCAATGGAGGAAGCTGCTGATACTGAGGCTCTTTTTCTTTTTTTTCTTTTTTTTGCCTTTTTTGGTAGAAAAGGTGATTAAAGATTCGTTGGTGTCCTCAGGCTGGAAAGGTTTTTGTCACCCAAAGCCTGAAGTGTTTTACAGGTGAAAAGCAGAGGTTCCTACCCCTAATTCCCAGAATTCCCAGGGGATGGTGGTGATCTGAGTGGCATGGAAAGGGGTTGGAATGGGATGATCTTTAAGGGGATGATCTTTAACAGGATGGTCTTTAGTGGGATGATCTTTAAGGTCCCTTCCCACCCAACCCGCTCTGTGATCCCGATCCCGGTGATTCTGCCATCCAGCCCCACCCAGAGCTTTCCCTGCCCTCTCTCCCCAGGCAATCATCAACAGCACCATCACCCCCAACATGACCTTCACCAAGACCTCCCAGAAATTCGGACAATGGGCCGACAGCCGAGCCAACACCGTGTACGGGCTGGGCTTCGCCTCGGAGCAGCACCTGTCCCAGGTAACCTGAGTGCCAGGGAGGGGCTGTTCCCTGAATTCAACTAAGAGGAATTGAGGAGCATGCTGAATGAAGCAACCCTGCCATCAGCTCGAGCTGTTCCACATTTTGACTTTTCCCTCCCCCCCCACCCCCTCCACCTCCTCCAGTTCGCAGAGAAGTTCCAGGAAGTGAAAGAAGCAGCTCGTTTGGCCAGGGAGAAGTCCCAGGATAAAACAGAGCTGACCAACCCTGCCCTGAACATCACATCCCACCAGGTAATGCTTGCAAAGAGGCAGGAGGGGAGGAGGGAAAGCTGTCCCTGCGCTGCTCTCCTCCTGCTCTCCTCCCCTCCTCCCCCCCTCCCCAGGGACTTTGTAGCCACACCCGGTGATTTCGGTGGGGTCCTGAAAGCCACCAAGCTGATTAATTAAGGGGTGCTGCAGTGGAGCTCCTGGCAAGGTTCAATCTCCTCCCTCTTGGCCGGTTAAACCATTTCAAGCCTCGCTGGAGGTGCTGGTGGTGGTTGTGATGGTGGTCAGGAGTTTTTTGGGTTCTGCTGTGTTTCTTTTCGCCTTGGGGAGAGCTCTGGGCTCAGCGTGGCAGTGCCAGGCCAGGGGCATGCAGAGAGCCCCTCACCCGGGTCAGGACAGGGGATGTGGCATTTCCACCTGGTTTTGTTCTTCTCCTGAGGGTCAGGAAGTTCCTTTCCAAGCACCTGGTGATGGCACTGTCGATGATTTCTTGCAGCTGGTGGCTGAGGGGTGCTGTGAAAATCCCCCTTGGGAACCCTCCCCTCAGCAAGAGCTGCGTGTGACAGCCACTCACTCAATCCTCCTTCCCCCAGGAGACCAAGCCAGGGAGCTGGAGCCCATCACAGATCTCTCTCACGTGTTTTCCCACTGTTTTTGCTGCCTTTCTCCCCCCTCTCGTAGCTGAACCCGCTCCAGCAACACTGGGATGGGGTGGGGGGGGGGGGGGGGAGAAAATAAATAAAATGAAATAAAGAAAATAAAACGTGCTGCTTTTCCCCACGGAGATGCAGCAGGGGCTGGTGCTTCAGTGGGGATGGTGGAGGTGCAGAGGTCGCTCCAGAGGTGGCTCTGCTGTTCCCCAGAGCTGCTGGCAGCGGGAGGGGAGCAGTGGGATGGATGCAGGACACGGTGTTCCCTGGGCTGGGCGCAGATGGAATGGCAGCAGCGGAGGAGGAGGAGTGTGAACAATACCTTGGCCTGCAGGGAAAGCAGGGGGAGGTGGAGGCAGTGGCTCTGCAGAGACTGGAGATGTCTTGTGGGGTGCAAAGATGGGGAAGATCTGCCCAGATGTTGGCTCCTGCTCGCTGCAAGCCCCACCCTGTGGGGAGCCAGGGGAAGAAGGGAGTGGAGTATTCAGAGCAGAACCAAAGTTTTGGGGTCTTTCACCTAAGGCAGAGGTTCCTGGGCAGCTGCAGCCTCCCCCTCCCAGGGATATTCCCTCTTATCCTGCTCACTCCAGGCAGGACTCCTCGGGTGCCACAACAGGACACGTCCCCAGTGCTGTGATGGCAGAAGGGATGGGGAGGTCAGAGAGGGAAGGTCAAACCCGGAGCGGGGAACCGGCCCAAGGCTCTGTTCCTTCCTCTGCCTTGACTCAGCAGTGCTAAAACTGTCCCAGAGGGACCCCACCCTGCCTGTTCCTGCTCCCCCTGCTGCCAGGGGGTGACAGGGACAGTGTGGTGTCCCCTGCCATGAGGACACACCTTGTGTTCATTCCCTGCCTTCCCCATCACCCCTTTTCCCCCTGTCCCACCACCCATTCCCACCCTCTGCATCAGCAGAGCCTGGAACACGAGTTTCACCTCTGAATAATTGATTGTGTGCCTGTTTGCCAGCGAGCAGAGAGCGGATCTGTCTCCTGGAATTAAATCAGACCTCCCTCCTTCCTCTGCCTCTGCACCACTTTCCTTCTGCTTCCCGTTTCTCAGGGCCGGGGAATTCCCAGTTCCTGGTGTGTGCAGGAATGTGGAGCACAGGGAAGGATGGACTTTGGAGCAGAGACTGTTCCTTCTCCCACACCTTTGGAAAACGGGTGCCAGGGTCACCTGAGCAATGAGCTGCTCTCCCAGAGAGCCACCATCCTGGTGCCTGCATTCCAGGAGCAGGAGCTGGGGCTGAACCCAGTGGGGCTGGCAGGTCTGTGTTGGGAGTTTAAGTCTTTCCACTGCTCTGAGAAGGGGCGAGAAAATCCTCTTAAGAATTCAGCAAAGCCCTGAAAGGGGCGGTTTGAGCAGTTGAGAGCAGTTTGAGCAGCTGCTGGAAGGGCAAAGCACCAGCCAAGAGAGATCCCTGTGCCCACAGAGCTTCCAAAATCATCGCTGCTCCGTGGCTGCTGCTGCTGCTGGGCCACACCTGAGGGGCTTTGCCCCCCACCTGGTGCAGACAAACACAGCTCTCCCTGGGTTAGGGCAGAGCCAGGTTTGCCCCAGCAGGGCGGGCACTGAGAACTCACCCCAGGGAAGGTTCGTATTCTGATTCTTCCCAGGCTGGGAATAAGTTGGCAGAGCCCTTGTGGCCACGTGGCCATAATCACCCCTTCTTCAACCCCCTTTCCCAGGTACTTCCCAGCCCCATCATCAGCTCCAATGGGCCAGGAGAGGACAAACTCTTCCGGAGCCAAAGCGCCGACGTGGAGATCTCGACGGAGAAGGAGCGGCTGAAGAAGATGCTGTCGGAAGGGTGAGAGCTCCCTGCTCCTGAACCGCCCTTGTTCTCTGCCATCCCGAGCACTTCTGACCCCACACTCCTCCTGCTGAGTCATGCCCCGTGCCCAAACTGCTGCTCCAGCCCTCTTTCCCGGTAGGGTAGGAAGTTATTCCAGCTGGGAGGTGAAATGTGCTGCTCACGGCAGCAGCAGCGTGGGAAGGAGGCGGCTCCAGTGCCTGCAGCGGGGATGACTCGGTGCCAGTTATCTGCAGATCAGTAGTCTGTGATACCAGGAGATGTTCACACTTTTCCAGCTGGCCCAGGGCTACATTTGTGTTAATTCCCCTGATGGTTCCAGCAAAAGTCCCTGCTGCTTCCTCTCTTTGTCTGTTCAAAAGGCTCCGGGCTGGATTCTGCCCTGTGGCTCCCCTCAAGCTCCCAGCTGAACACTTAGAACGTTTTTAAATCAAAAGCAAGTGTCCTTTGCTGCCTTCTCCTGAGTCCAGGGCTGATGGGGCTTTATTCAAACCAAACTCAGATCCAGTAAGGATTTTTAAAGTGGATTCACAATCCCACGTGGCAAAGCCCCTCTGTAGGACCTGCATCTCCCCCACCCCGTTAATCTCACACCTTCCAGCACACCGTGGCCTCAAAGTCAAACCTTACCCAGGGATAAAGGGAAGAGCTGCAGATTCGGGGCTGTTCAAGGAGAGTTTAAATCTGGGAGGTGATGGGAGGGCTGAATGGAAACCTGTGGGGCCCTCTGAGCACTTCCAGGGGCGTTTTTTGGGCACCGGGGCCGGGGAGGGGGGAGAAGGATCCTCGGGATTCACCCCCTGCCCTCTCACACAGCTCTGTCAGCGAGGTGCAGTGGGAAGCCGAGTTCTTCAGCCTCCAGGACAACAACAGCAAGCTGGTGGCTGCCCTGCACGAGGCCAACGCCAACGTGGACCAGTGGAAGAAGCAGCTCTCGGCCTACCAGGAGGAGACGGAGTCGCTGCGGCAGAGGGTGAGCCCCGTCCCGGGGACACACCCCGGGCTCCTGGGCCCTTCTCCCGCCTGCCCTGCCTGCCAGCAGCACCTGGGGTGGAGAGCCAGGAATGCTGCACCAGCCTGGCAAGGGAAACACGTCGAGGAATGAGGTTGTGGGAGTGGGGAGCTCCCCACAAGCTCCCCTTCTCTTCTTCTTCTTCTTGTGTGTTGAGTCCCTGGGGGTGGAGGGAGGAAACCAGAGCTCCGAGTCGCAGAATTTCAGCTTCCCTTCGTGTTTTCTGGAGGTAAATCCCAGCTCCCAGCCAGACCAACGCCTGTGCCCCCCCCAGCCAGGCACCAGGGCAGGCTCTGGCTGCTGACAGGAAGGCTGAAGGTTGCTCTGGCTGCTATAATTAGCTCCAATCCGAGCTGCGACATCATGAAAGCCGGGTGGTGCAGCACAAGCAGAGCCTTGTTCTGTTGGAATAAGGGGCTCCTTTGACCTCCAGAACGTCGGGGAGGTCACTGTGGACAGCTGAGTGCAGCAGGGCACAGGGGTGACAGTCACACGGAGAGGGGGGGTGACTGGGAGGGAGGCACCACAGAGGACTTGGGAAGGGCTTTTAGGACAGCTGGGGTTTGGCTGGGAGAGGATTCCAGAGCTGTTTCACTTGGAGATGGCTGGTTGGAAGGGCAGCAGGGGTTTATGGCAATTCACAGCTCTTTGCCCTCCATGGCTGTGGTGTGTCTGTGCTGTCAGCAGCCATCCCTGGCATCTGCTGTGCCTGGAGCTCATTCCCAGTGCTGGAGCTGGGCAGGGAAAGGGCTGCCTGGGCCAGCTTTGTCTCCCCTGGGTGTAGCAGAGTGTCTGTGCGTGGGTTTGTGACTGTCTGGCTCGGGCTGGCTCTCCCCTGCACGCTCAGCTGTTCTGTGGCTCTTCCCACAGCTGGGAACCAGCAGGGAGGATTTTGGGAGCTTTGGGCGAGGGGCAGCACTGGGGCCTTGGCAGAATGGCAGGAGGAGCAGTGACTGGGCGAGACACCTGAATCACTGTCCCTAAATGGGAGCATTCTGGGACCAGAGCTCACTGTTGACGTGGACCCAAGGCAGCCACTGCTCCCCCTGCTCCTGGGAACACCCCAGGGTGGCTTGGCAAGGAAACCAAAACCATGGCTGGGGGTGCTGAGGAGCCACAACATCCCTGAGGGAGCCTTCCCTGCCTGGCAGGTGGCGGAGCTGGAGTCGCAGGGGACCCACGATTCCTCCAGCGAGAACAACAAGGAGGAGCTGAGCCAAACCCTGGAGGAGCTGGAGCTGCTCATCAAGGCTAAGGATGAGGTAAAAGGCAGAGCCTGAGGCTGGGGGGACCCGTCAGTCACCGCTGGTTTGGGGTCAGAGGCCCCTCGTGCTGGTTCCATCTCCAGGGAGGCAAAGCTGAGGGAGGGGGAAGCCCTGGGAGCTTCCCAGTGTCCATGGAAGGCTCAGAGCTCTCTTCCCCCTTCCCCTCTCAGCCCTCTGCAGTGGCAATTAGCCTCTGGTGTAGTAATTGTCTCCAGCTCTCGCTGCATTTAAATGAATGGAGGATTTAAAGCTGGGTTCTCGTTCCAGGGGCTGTGGAGGAGGGGAGGTGTGGAGAGGATCTCTGTGATTCACACTCTGTGGGTTGTCTGCTGGCCTTGCTTCAGCAGGGCTGGGGGGGGGGGATGGAGCCCTGGGATTGAAGAGGGGAGGTGGTTTGGGCTCCCTGATCCTTGCTCAGAGCAGTTTTGTCCCTCCTTCCCCTGCCTGCTCAGGCTGGAGGGAAAACGCTGGGGTCAAGGTGTGCCCAGGCTTTTTCACCCAGCAGCTCATCCCTGACCCCAGGAGCCTGGGATGTGCCCTGGAGCAGGGATGCAGAGAGCACTGAGCTTTGCTGGCACTCAGATGAGGGGCCAAGGGCTCCCAGGGAGGGCAGCAGGTACAGCAGAAGGTCAGAAAGGGAGGGGATGAAAATTTGGAGCTGCCTGGGGGTTGTGGGAGCTGCTCTCACCAGGAGAAAGGTGTGTGTGGGGGGGGTCTGACGTGTTTTCTCTTCCTCCTGGTGTTCCAGGAGATCCAGATGCTGAAGAGCCAGAAGTGTGGCCGCTGGGAAGCCGAGGGGGAGCGGGAGGAGACGCTGCAGAAGCTGCAGGTAAAGGTCCTTGCTCCCTGGGGACAGAGCTGCCGTGCCTCTGGAGGGTGGGAGCAGCCCCCAGCAGCCCCAGCACGGGGTGTGTGGCAGAACTGTGATGTCCTGTCCCTGTCCATCCCCTGAAATCCCTCAGGGCTGCTGGGATGGGGAGCAGAGCTCTGGCACAGCCCGGCTGGCAGGAGGGAGCCGAGCTGCTCCTCAGCCCCAGGCACGGACACAGATGGAGCAGGATCTGGGGCACTGCCTGTGTTTGTCTCTGAGGTCCAGAGCCCCTGCACAGGCTCTGTTTTTGTGGCAAAACTGTCCCCATCGAGCCTGGGGATGATCCACGTGAGCTGCAGTTCCAAACCTTTACAGACCTTGGAGCCACCCGAAGGGCAAAACCTGCTAGAAAAGGAAATGTGGCTGAGCAGGGGTGGGTTAATTAACACTTGAGACACTGAGTTCACTGCAAAGAACGCCTCACACCGCTGCAGAAACGCTCCTGTTCAGCAGCAGCTCCTGCAGTTTTGTGGAGAGCAGGATAAACTCATTAAAAAAGCGAGGTGAGGGACGAACCCGGGACGATGAGCGAGTCTCCAGGCACGTCCGTCACAGGCTTCAGGAAGGAAAAATTCTGACCCAGCAAACATTCCCAGCCCCTGGGAGGTTTCAGGACATTTAAAGCTGGGCAGGTGCCTGGGTTGGGAGGGGAATCATTTACCCCCCTGGGATGCTGCGGGGCAGGAGAGGGAGATCCCTGTGGGAGACGGGGAGTGGGGACCCGGCACTGGAGGCCGTTTTGGGGGGATGGGGGGATTTGGGCAGGGCAGAGCAGCCCCCTCCCCACACCCACCCCTCTCCTGGTGCCCCTGGCAGGAGCTGGAGGCCCGGAATGCCGAGCTGGAGCAGAGGCTGCACCTGGCAGAGCAGAGCCTGGCAGAGAGCCTGGCAGAGAGGGAGAAGCTGCAGAGCGAGGTGACCAAGGTGGCCGAGATCATGGACGTGAAGATCTTCGAGCTCAGCGAGATCCGGCAGGGACTGGCCAAGCTGGTGGAGAGCAACTGAGGCAGCAGAGCCCCTCGGGCTGGGACTGGATCCCCCTTCCCACTGACCCACAGCAACCACAGCCACCCCGTGGGGCAGGATTTGCCACCGTACCAGCAGCTGCCTGGACAGCGTGGGGACCGGCCAGCCCACCCACTGCCCACCCAGTGCCAGGGCAAGGAGGAGCTGAGCCCCCCAGGGAGCTCCCAAAGGCCCTGCCAGCCCTTCTCCAGCCCCTGGCGTGGCCCAGAGGGGGCAGCTGTGCCCCCCTGCTGCCCTCCCAGCCTCCCTCCTGCCACGCTGTGTCCCCCCGGGGTTTTTACACTTTTCTAAGGGGAAGGGGCTGAGCAGCCTTTGTGGTTTTTGGGGGTTTTTTTTGTTTGTTTTTTTCCAGTAGTTTTTTTTTTTTTTTTTTAGGAAACCACTTGCCTTTTGCAAGTCAGCTGCCTGTTTCCCCACCTGGGGAGGGAGGGAGGGAGGAGAGGTTCTAGCACACCCAGGACAAGTCTCTCCTTTTTTTCTTCTTCTTCTTCTTCCTCCCCAGCCCAAAGTCTTTCCAACAGGATCCAGCAACTCTGCTCGCTGTCAGGAGCATCCCTGCAGAGAGGGGGGCCTTGAGTCCTTCCCACTGTTCACTCACCCTCCAGAGGGAAAAAGAACAGCAGGTTTTAAAGCCTGTGTTAGTTTAACACAGTGGGATTTAAGGGCTCGTTCCAACCTTCAGCTGAGCAGAGCTGCAGGCTTGGGTTTGGGAAAAGGGACATCCCCCAGGGCACGGCCACCAAAGCTGCTGGATTGGCATCTCTCCGGGCCTCTGAGGGCTGCAGTTAATTGAAATTAAATGGAACAAGTCACAGTTGCTCTCTTGGTTCCTCCTTTTTTTTGGGTTTTTTTTTTTTTTTGGGGCCTTTTATATCGGGAAGGAGCCCCCAGAGCCGCCCTGCTCCTTCAGCTCTCCTTGAGAAGGGGACGGGTCCCGGCTTGCCCTGCTGAAAGGAGAGCAGGAGGCACTTGGGAGCAGCTGGACTGTGCCCTGAGGGGCCCGTGGGGAGCCTGGGAGTTATCCCAGATGTTGTCTGGTCACGGGAATTGGGCAAGGCCCGTGGGATCCCGTGGGTTGCCGTGGATTGCCGTGGATTGCCGTGGATTGCCGTGGATTGCCGTGTCCCCCGGCAGGTGTGGGAACGGCTGAGCGGTGTCTGGCTGTGCCTGTGACCTTCCAGGACTGCCCATGGGTTTGGAGGTTTTTTGGGGTTTTCTCTTCAGCCTCTTTGCCACTGTAAGTCAGGCAAAGAGCAGCAATCCCGGGAATGTTCCCCATGGAGACAGGGAGAGGCTCTGCCTCCTCCCTCCCTCGCCTGCTGACCACAGAGGAACCTGCAGCTTCCACACTCTGCCTGCAAGTCAGGGCAGGATTTGGGGCTGGCACCTTGGGAATCTGCTGGAGTGAGGACTGCTGGTGACTCTCTGCAAAGCCCTTCCCTTTCCCAGCAGGGAGTGAGGAAACGTGGAGGTTTCCAGACCTGCTTAGCCAGGGAAGAGATTTTCTGGGTTTGGGGGCTTTTTGTTTTGTTGTTTTTTGTTTTTTTTTTGGGGGGGGAGTTATTTAGTTTTTATTTTCATTTTAATTTTTGTTGCATGAAGTGTTCTCACAACTGTCTGGGGCTGGAGCTGCTGTGGTGAGGGTTTGTTCCAGGGTATTTAAAGAAGGGAAGGGAGCAACTGGGTGGCAAAAAGTTTTTTTCGGGATTGATTTGCTTCCCACCCCGTGCCAGTGTGGATATTTTATCCCCACAAGGAGCAGCCTCCTTTTGAAATAGAGATCAGCTCTGAGCAAGGTGTGTTTGCTTTGGTTTTCACTGACAAGGGGAGGGGGGGATTTGGGATATGAGAGAAAGAAAGCCGGGAAGGAGCTCCTCGTGTTCTCTGCTCTGGCCCTGTGGAGCTGGGAATGGATCCAGCACCGTTCCCTGGCCTTGGAGGGGGTGACCAGAGCCGGGGGTGCCACCCCTGGGTGAGTCACCTCTCCCCAGGCAGGGACAGGGACCTGTCAGGCTCTGCACATCCCACCGGGACTCTGGGAGTGGGGGAAGAGGCAAGAGGAGCTCCCACAGCTCCACGGAGTGAAATCCTGGCTGCCACTGTTCCCAGCACCCGCTCTGAGCCAGCTCAGCACAAACCTCAGCTTTTCTGCTATTTGAGCCTCTTCCTGCCCCCTTTTTTACCCTCAAAACACAACCTGGCAACACTGGAGAGCTCCACCTGAACCCACAGCGAGGAACTGCCCCACTGACTGTCTGGGGGGGTGTGAGAAGGGCCAAAAGTCCTGCCAGGAGGGCCACTCTCCCCAGGTGCCAGTGCCATCCTTTTCCTTGCCAGAATAATCAGGAGAGTGGCTTTTTGATGAGATCTGTCCCGGGCTCAGCCTTTGTTCCCAGTGCTTTGCCGAGGCCGGGCGATGATGGATGGGTCTGGGAGGCTCTTCCCCTCTCCCCAGCTAATGAAAACCCATTTATCACCCAGCTATTTCCACGAATGCCCTAAATCCTCGGTTAGCAACGAGGCAGCCTCGCTGCAGACGCGCTAATTCCATCTGCCCCGCCCTGCTGAGCACTTCCAAAGGGTTTCCATCAGCAGCGCTGACACATCCCCATCCCTCCAACCCCTCACCCTTCTTAGTTATGCTTTTCCTGCCTCCAAAGGGGGAAAATCCCGGGCTCCAAAAGCCAGGGCTGGCTGGCAAAGCTGCAGTCCCAGTGTTTGCTTCAGTCTCTCCCAGCCACAATCCCTGTCAGCAGCTCCAGCCCGGAGGGCTCCTGGGAGGGGGGAGATGCCCCTGACTGCAGGTACCTCGAGAGGCCTCCTTCTCTGGGTGAATTAAGGTGTTAATTATTCATAGAAAACCTAGACAGGACATTAATAAAAGGGGGGGAGGAAATTATTCCCACGTGGGATGAACAGATAAACCCCCCTGCAGCCCTGGGAGGAGCAGCAGCCAGGGGGGATCCAGAGCCAAGGCCCTGCTGAGCGGATCAGCTGAAGGAAAAGGGGCTTTCCTGCTGCAGTCTCGGGAAAAGGATGTTCCTGCTGCAAAAGCCAGCTGGGAGATGCCAGGGCAGCCCTTGCAGGCCGAGCAGGAATGCCAGCCCAGTGCTGGCAGACCCCCTCCAGCTGCCTCCCCTCGCCAGCTTGGATTCCTCCTCCTCCACAAAGCACAAATTTACCCTCCCTGGACCCCTGTTGGACTTTAATTGCAGCACCCACGAGGTGCCTGGAGAGGCAGGAGGAGAAGGGTTCAGCACAGGCCACGCTGAGTCCACTGAGCGATTTTCAACAAGAGGCAAAAGTCTTTTTCTTTTTTTTTTTTTTTTTTTCCCCAAAAAGCCGCCGTGGAGCCCCTGGGGATGTGTTAGACATTCTCACATCAAAGTCACTTAACAGACTGACTTAGAGCTCTGGATTTTTATGAGAACACACTAAAACAAGCCCCAGATGGAGGAGAAGCAACGAGGGCTCCCCCCCCCCGCTTTGTTTCCAACCTCCCAAGGACGGAACTTGGGGGAATTTGTAATTAAATAATGCCATTAATGAAAAGTAGGTGACCTAAGCCTTCTGAGCTCCTGCATCTGGGCTGCAGAGATCAGCTGCTCCCTTCCTCAGAGGAGAGGGTTATTTTTAGTGCAGAAATGGTCTGTTTACACTTGACAGCACAGGGAGCACAGGCCGTGCGTGTGACACCCCACACACACATGCACGCCCTGGGACACCATTTCCACGTGCTCCAGAGGAAGGCAAGTGAGATGTGTGGCTGGGAGAGTGTTCCTGAGCACGTAACAGCCCCCCCAAAAACCCCCTGTCCCGGGGTAATTTGATAATTATTATTATTATGGTTATTAGGTCGTGGTGTGGCGAGGCAGTTCCTGCTCTGAGGGAGGAGGAGGATGTCATGGTGTGCACATAGCCCTGCCTCCTCCCTCAGCTCCCAAAAACCAGCAGCTGCAGTGGTGCTGGAAGTGAGGCATTTGTGGAAAAGAGCAGGAACACCCCAGATGGGAGATGTGGCAGCTCCAGCAGCGGGGGACACGAGGGAGCCACACCCGGGTGTCACTCAGGTCCCACCTGGAGCACCTTGGCATCGCCTGCCAAGGAGGGGGAATCAAATTCCATGTCCTTGGAAGCCACTGTCACTGCAGGGCTAGGAAGGTGCCAGGTGGGAAGGAGGCTGGAATCACCTCTGTGCCCATGGCATCACCTCTGCCCCCCTGGAATCACCTCTGTCACAGTGGAATCACCTCTGTCCCCATGGCATCACCTCTGCCCCCCTGGCATCACCTTTATCCCCGTGGAATTACCTCTGTCCCCCTGGAATCACCTCTGTCCCCCTGGCATCACCTCTGACCCCCTGGAATCACCTCTGTCCCCCTGGCATCACCTCTGCCCCCCTGGCATCACCTCTGTCCCCCTGGAATTACCTCTGCCCCCCTGGCATCACCTCTGTCCCCCTGGAATCACCTCTGTCCCCATGGCATCACCTCTGCCCCCCTGGCATCACCTCTGCCCCCCTGGCATCACCTGATAACAGGGCACAGATCCCGGCAGGCACCACACAGACACATTTCCCTCTCCCCTTCCCGGCTGAGACATCCACGCCCAGCCCTTGGGAGGGCACATGAAAGCAGCGTCCGAGCCCGGGGAGGGGTGGCACGGCTGGTGGCACCTCCGCTGCCGTCCCGCGGTGCTCGGGAATTCGGGACTGACTCTGGGATGGGGATGATCCCCTGCAACAGGCTCGGGCTGAGCTCCCAGCTCGTCTTTGCAGCCGCTCCCTGCCAGCCGCGCTCCCTCCAGAGGGGACAGCAATGCCAAGCGAGTCCTCGGGGATGCGCTGAGGACTCGGAGCTGCTGCGGGCAGGGAGGGGTGGGATCAATCGAGCAGAGATTGATTCCGCCAGGGAGGCGTTCACAGCACGGCACCGGGAAATATTCCTGGCTTTTCTTCCCCCTGTCCCGCTCCTGGAATGCCGGTGCTGCCAGGGAGACACGAGGGCAGCGCAGGGTCGGGATCGACCCTGAAATGATGCAGGAGAATCCTGCCAGAGGAGCAGGGTTTGGGAGCAGCCCTGTGCCCCTCACTCCCCGCTTTCCGAGACCCAATTCCCATATCCCCGTGCTTGCATTTCCCTGGGAACAAGGACGGCATCCAGGAGAAAAAGTGTCCGGAGCTCCCCAGCCGCCACCTGCCGGCAAACCCGGCGGGGGCCACGCCATTCCCGGGGGGAAAAAAGCTGATGGAGCAGCTTTTTAGGGCGTTCAGAGGAGCTTGAGCTGAGTTTGTGTCTGCAAAGAGCAGCCGAGGGCGAAGCGGCAGCTGGAGCAGCACGGAGGGCACTGGGGGGAGGATTTTGGGCAGCAAGGGGACACCTGAGAGCAGCTGCGGCAAAGCTGGGCACCAGCACTGCTGTCTCAGCAGAGAGAAACCCAATCCCGGCCCCAGAAGTTCCCCATTGCAGCTGCATTTTTTTTTATTCCCCTGGGGAGATCCAGAGCTTTGCTGCCCCGTCCAGCACCTGGGAGTGGAGGGGGTGCCATCTCCTGGAGGGCACTGCAATGTCACCAGCCTGTCCCCACCTCCACGTTCCCTTGCTCAGCAGGAGTTCCCGAGGGGAGGATTCATCAAACATCGAGTTTCTCACCCAGGAGGATCCCCAGCCTCTCCCTTCTCCCTGCAAAACTCCTGGGAAGCACTTGGAGGTGTTTGCTCCTCCACAAGAGGGGCAGAGAATGCTCCAGGAACAAATATTTCCTGAAGTGCACCCAAACCAGCCAATTCTGGCACCTGATCCATCAGTGTGGAGACAGAATTGCCTGGGAAGGTGGGAGGTGGAAGAACAGGAGCCCCTTGGAATATCTGAGGCAGGTGGTGGTTTCACACCCAGAGGAGATGGAGGATGAGGAGGGTGCAGATTTTGGGAAGATGAGGAGGGTGCAGATTTTGGGAGGATGAGGAGGGTGCAGATTTTTGGGAGGATGAGGAGGGTGCAGATTTTGGGAGGATGAGGAGGGTGCAGGACTGTCCCCCCCCTGCGCACCCAGCACAGATTCAGGACCCACACCAGGTCCAGGTGAGAGAAGATGCAGCAAAGATGCTGAATCGAGCAGAGTTTCCATGGCAACCCAGCCAGGGAACCCCCCCACAATTCCCCCTACCCCCCAAAAATCCAACCCCCAGCCACGTGTTGCAATAATTATTTATTTGGGCAGTGGCCACAGACAGAGCCTGAGCCAAGGCAGGAAAAAATTCACAGCCAGGAATATAAACTGGATGCACAAAGCAGGCTCATTCCAAGAAAACCCCAGGATCAGCCCCCCAGCACAACCTCCCTGCACGTGCTCCAGGAATTTTCCTCTTGGAAAACTCTGGGCTGTGGCACAGATAAGAGGCTGAGCTCATTTTGTCACAGTATTTTTAGCCTCTGGCTCAGGGGAGGATCTGTTGATCCAAACAAGTGTGAGTGGCAATCACAGCCCTGGGAAGGGAGAGAGCAGGGACTGAATGAAGGGGGACAGACAGAGGAGCTTTTATGTCCCCAAGAATCCAGGTCTGGCCTCTCCTCTGGTTGGAGGAAGGAAACATCTGCTTGAAAGATTCCCCAGGGGGCTGATCCAGCCTGCCAGGAATGGCCCAGCCAGGACTGTGCAGCAATAAAAAACTCCCCCCTGTGAGGGTGGGGAGGCCCTGGGATGGATTTCCCAGAGAAGCTGGGGCTGGACACAGCCACCTGGGCAGGTGGAAGCTGTCCCTGCCCATGGCAGGGGAAGGGGACTTGTTGATCTTTAAGGTCTTTCCAAGCCAACCCATTCTGGGATTTGGGGATTCTCCCCAGCACTGATTTCGGTCAGAAGTGTCCACATCCAAAGGTGCCAGATATTCCCAAATATTCCCAAAGCAGCAGCATGATCAGGGCAGGCCAGGCCAGGCCCGGGGATGTCACTGCTCCTCCAGCGCCTTCCGCTTCTTCCGCCGCTCCATCTTCTTCTGCAGCTTCCTCCTCAGCTGCAGCTGCTTCCTCCTCTCCAGGGTCTGCTGCACCTTCTCCCGGCATTCCTTGTTTTTCTTCTTGATCTTGGCCAGCTCTGCCTTCCTTTTGGCCTCCAGGTCTGGATCCTGCAGCGTGGCAAAGGGCAGGACAGTGGGTGACCCACCCGGGACAGCACCGGCCCCTCGGCCTTTCCTGGGTGCCCACGACTGGAAGGGGCTGCCAAAGCCAGACCCTCCTCCAGGGCAATTTTTAATATCAAAATACTTAATATACCCTTTAAAACAAACCCTCAGCACCCAGAAGGGGAGTGAGGCCTCCTCCCCACAGCATGAGGGAGGAACTGTCCTTCCCTTCCCACACTGAACCAGCTCAAAGCTGGAGCAGCGACTCTCTCACCTTCCCCTCGAGGATCATCTGCTTCCTCTTATTTATTTCTTTCTTCTCATCAAAATCCATTCCCTCCAGCTCCTGGCAAAGGGAGAACACAGCAGGGCACTCAGGGACTGGCACAGCCCCACAAGGCTCACCGGGACATTTGGTGCCAAAAAGCACCAGTTTCAACACCCAGCAGCAAAAAAGACCTGCTGAAAAAACCAAGGGAAGAGAAACCAAAACAACCCTCCCACACACACCCCCCCAAGTGTTTTCTGCAGGGATCTGTCCAGGATCCCCAACCCCAAAGGGGCTCCACTCACGATTTCACACTCCCTCCTGGTGACGTTCACTTGGGTGAGGATGTCCAGCACGTGCTGCTCCTCCACAGAGAACTCCTTCAGCTGCAGCTCTGAACCAGGGGGAGACATTTACACACCACTGGCTTAGTGAAAGAACTCCAGGGGCAGATCCTCAGCTAGTGAAAAAACCCCACTGTGGCTCCTCTGACCATCAGGGGAATTGCTGAGAGGTCACTCCCCTCTGCCTACGACTCCCCACAGCACAAGATGCTGCATTTATTGGCTCTACTTCCCAAAAAAAAAACAGGACACCTGAACCTGAAGCAACCCGTTCCTTTTGTCCCTCTTGGCAGGGAGGAAGAAGCTGCTTTAACAAAGAGGTTACAGAGAGGACTCCACCAGCAACAGCAGGAGGACAAACACCCAAACACCTCCTGCCCGACGTGCTCGGGAGCTCAATCAGCAATTCAGGTGCTCCTGTTCTTTTTCCAAGCCTTTGCCAGGCAGGGAAGAGAAACTTTTTTGATGCTGAAGTTGTCCTGAGTGCTGAGATGTGTGATCCCACCAGGATACCCAGAGCCAACTCACTGATCTCCTGCTCGATGGCGTGCACCAGGTGGATGTCGTACTGTGTCACCAGGGTGATGGCGATTCCCTTCTGGCCTGGGGGGTGCAAACACGGGGAGAGGTGAATCCTGGCAGGCAGAGATGAACCCAAACCGTTCCAAACCCACCCTCTCACCCCCCCGAGTCAGCCTGAGGGGTGCTCAGAGGGGTCTTTATTTGCTCCGGAGGTTCCGTTCGCTCTCGGCGCAGCTCAGCCCCATCCCTGCAATCCCAAGGCAGGATTCCAGTGATCCCAGAGGAGCTGGCGCTGCCTGAGAACCCCCGTGGTGCTGCTGGGACACCTCCTGAGCCCACCCAGGGTCCAGCCCCTCCCTGGAGGCAGCGACAGGGACACCAGTGGGAGCTCCCCCTGCTCACCTGCCCGTGCCGTCCGGCCCACCCGGTGGATGTAGATTTTGGGCAGCCCTGGAGTGTTGTGGTTGATCACAACCTGGACTGCAGGAATGTCCAACCCTCTGGAACGCAGGGGAAGAGAGCAGAGGTTGAGAAAAGAGTTTTAATATCACAGAATTATAAAATCCCAGAGCGGTTTGGGTTGGGAGGGACCTTAAAGATTCCACCCCCCAACGCCTTCCACCATCCCAGGGGTGTCTGCAGTTTGATTCCTGCTCTCTGCTTCCTCCAGCAGCCCCATATTCCATGAACATGGTCTCTATGGGCTGACTGTAGGACAAACTCTTTCCCCACACAACTCTCCAGCAGTTAAAGGAATTCCAGGGAACACCCTGAGCCTCAGAGAAACCTTCCTCCTAAAAACACACCCCCCTGGTCAGAGCTACTTCACACCCACACAGGCTCCAGACCACGGCTCAGAGGGGTTGGGAACACCCCTGTCCCACCCAAGTGCAGGGGATTGAAGGGTCTCCTCTTGCTAAACTCGGCCTGAACTCCCCAGTGGTCGTGACCTTTGGGAACAGAGCCCACGCTGTACCTGGCAGCGACGTCAGTGGCAATGAGGATCTTGAAGATGCTGGATTTGAACTTGGCTAAAGCTGCAAATCGCTGCCTCTGTGGGGAGAAGGGTCTGTGTGAGGGATTTGGATCCACAGGAGCTGCAAGACTTGGGGTTTCCCAGCTCAGGGATGCAGCTGGAAGCAGCCACCTCCCAGACGTGCCCGTCCCTCACCTGTTTCATCATGGAATGCAGAGCTACAGAAGGGAAGCTGTACTTCCTGAGCATCATGTTCAGGACCTGGCAGTCCCTTGAAGGAAGAAACACAGGAAAACGATCAGGATGTGCCAAGGAAAGGGATCAGGACAGAGCTGGGACAGGCAGGGACACTTTCCAATATCCCAGGCTGCTCCAACCTGGCCTTGGACGCTCCCAGGGATGGAGCAGCCACAGCTGCTCTGCCCAAACTGTGCCAGATGGGAAGACCCAGCAAAGCAGCCAGAAGGAGCAACCCCACTCACTTGCAGGTCTTAGTGAAGATAATGATGGACCAGTCCTCGTGCTCATCCTGGAATGTCTGGATCAGGTGCACCAGGTAGGCATCTTTCACTGCCTCGGGCACCAGCAGGTACCGCTGGTCCAGCTCCTCCACCGTCCTCACCCTGCCAGGGGGAGCACCAGGTGAGGGCCAACAGAATCCCAGAATCCCTGAGCTTGGAAAAGCCCTCCACAATCACCCCCATCCCCACCTTGTCCCCCAGCCCAGAGCACTGAGTGCCAAGGCCAGGCCTTCCTCGGACACCTCCAGGGGTGGGGACTCCAAACCTCCCTGGGCAGCCCCTGCCAAGGCCTCACCACCCTTTCCAGGGAGAAATCCCTCCTGATTTTCAGTCTGACCCTCCCCTGGCACAGCCTCCCTGGGAGCAGAGCCCAACCCACCCCAAGCTCCCCCCCTCCTGTCAGGGAATTGCAGAGCCAGAGGGTCCCCTCAATCCCCCTTTTTCTCCAGGCTGAGCCCCCCCAGCTCCCTCGGGGGCTCCCTGGACTCACTCAGACTGGGCCTCCCAGAAGAAAGGCTCGTTGGCAGCCAGGCCCCGGAGCTGGCTGAGGGTGGCAGTGAGGGTGGCACTGAACAGCAGGGTCTGGCGCCGGGCCGGGACGCTCTCCAGGATGAGCTCCAGGTCGGCAGTGAAGTCGGCACAGCCCTGCTCCAGCAGCCGGTCAGCCTCGTCCAGCACCTGGGAACGGATCCCTCAGCGCTCAGCCAGCTGGGAACACCCTCAGGGCACCCAAAAAACAACCTCCCTCTCCCCCAGGAAAGGGCCTTACCAGGAATTTGAGCTTCTTGAGGCTGAAGGTGCTGGAGCTGCGCAGATGATCGGCCAGCCGGCCCGGCGTGGCCACCACCACGTGGGGCTTCCTGGCCAGCTCCAGGGCCTGGGTCACCATGTCTGGGGGAAACAGTGCTTGGATATTGTATGGATATTGTATGGAAATTCTATGGATATTGTATGGAAATTGTATGGATATTGTATGGAAATTCTATGGAAATTGTATGGAAATTCTATGGAAACTGTACATCTATATATTGTGTATACTTATATATACATATGTATGTAAGTATAAAAATATAATAATATAAATAATATAAAACATTACATATTATATAGCAACATATTGTATATGTTGCATTCAGTATATATGTATATATTTTATATGTGGATAGAAAATATAATACTATAAATAATACATCAGACATTATATAATAACCTATTGTATACATTATACATAGTATATATATATATAGCATATATGTATATAAATATAATAATATAATATAACACATTAGACATTATATAACATATATATATATATGACACATATATTTTACATTACATTTCTGATATATATTGCAGATTATAAATATCTGTCAGACATAATAGATATTATATATAAAGTAATACATAATATATGCTACTATATAACAAATGCTATTATATAATACATATTATACTATTATATAATATATGCCATTCTTCATATTATATTATGCATATATAATGTACATATCACGTACATGTTATGTATCATGTATACACAGATATACACAAAATGTATATAATATATACATTATATATAGTATTGCATAGTATATTATTTGTATATATTATTTATATTATATTATATTATTTATATTATATTATATTATATTATATTATATTATATTATATTATATTATATTATTTATAAAATCCAGGCTCCCCAGGCCCCAGAGCTGAGCATTCCCCTCCAGCTCAGGCTATTCCAGGGCTCCATGAAATCCCCCTCTCTCCCACCGCACCCTCACCGGGGGTCAGGGGGGAGGGTGAAGCCCCCCGGGACTCACCGAGGCCGCCCACGACCACACAGTCCTTGAGGCCCAGGGGCTTCCCCAGCACTCGGAACTGCTCCGCGATCTGCTGCGCCAGCTCCCTGCGGAGGGAGGGAGGGAAGGAGGAGGAGAGGCTCAGGGGGGCCGCTCCCCGGCGGCAGGGGGGGCTCAGCCCGCCGCGGGGGTGCCTCGGTACCTGGTGGGGGTGAGCACGAGGCAGAAGATGCCGTAGGGGTCCTCGGACAGCGCCTGCAGCACGGGCAGCACGAAGGCCGCCGTCTTCCCGCTGCCCGTCTTGGCGCAGCCCAGGCAGTCCCGGCCTGCGGGAGGGACGGGGACCGTGAGAGAGGGGCCGGGAGGTGGCAGGGACCATTCCCGGGGCAGGACGGGGCCGTTCCCGGGGGACGGAGGGAGGGTCCCGTCAGGGGCCGGGGATGGGACGGGACAGAGGACGCGAGGGGCCGCTCCCGGGGTCTCACCCTGCAGCACGGCGGGGATGCAGGCGGCCTGCACGGGCGTGGGCCGGGTGAGCCCGACCTGCCGCGCCTGCTCCGCCAGCCACGGCGAGATCCCGAGCGCCCGGAACGCCGCCATCGCCCCGGCCCACGTGAGAGCCCCGCCTCGGGCGCGCCCCGATGGCGTCACCGCCGCTCCCGCCGCCCATTGGCCACCTCCCTTCCGGCCCCGCCCACATAGCCATGTTTAGTGGGTTTTCTCGCCGTCGCAGCGGTAACGTTTGCGTCTCCTATTGGCGGTCGCCATGGCGACGGTGGGTTCCTCGCTCTCCTATTGGCTGTCGCCATGGCGACGGCTCCTCCCGGCGGGCGCTTCCGGGTACGTGTGTGAGGGAGCGATGGCGGCCGGGACGGGAGCGGCCCCGGGCGGGGACGCGGACGAGCTGTTCGACCTCCGCAACAGCTTCTACATCGGCGCCTTCCAGGCCGCCATCAACGAGGCGCAGCGCGCCAAGGTCGGCGGGGCTCCGGGAGGGAGTGGGTTGGGGGTCCCTGAGGGGCTGGGGGTGTGTGAGGGGCTCTCTGGGGGGCTGTGCATGGACAAACCTCTCAAACGTTCCCGTTTCCAGCCGTCCAGCCCCGAGAAGGAGGTGGAAAGGGACGTGTTCCTGTTCCGAGCCTACATCGCCCAGGTGAGGGATCCACGGGCCGGGATGTGGGATCGGTCATGGAATCCTGGAATGGTTTGGGTGGGAAGGACCTCAAGGATCATCCAGTCCCACCCCTTCCATGGGCAGGGACATTTCCACTCTCCCAGGTCGCTCCATCCCGGGATTGGGGGCTGGGGTGGTGCCGGTTCAGGTGTTTGGGGGGATTTAAAGCAGAAATCCGCCTTTCCCGGGGGGAATTGTTGTCCTGACTGAGGGTTTAGGGAATTCTTTCTGGAAAACAAGAAGGGACTCACGGGCTGGGCTTTGTTGCCTTTCCCAGAGGAAATATGGAGTAGTCCTGGATGAGATCAAAGGCAATGCCAGCCCCGAGCTCCAGGCAGTGAGGATGCTGGCAGAGTACCTGGCAAATGAGAGCCAGAGGTAAGAGATCAGCCCCTAAAATATAGTACAATATAATATAATATCATATAAATAATATAATAGCATAATATTTTAGTATTATATAATATGGTATAGTGTTATAGTATAATAAAATATTAAATAACAAAATATTATATAAAATAATATGTAGTATTAAATATAACAAGATAAAATGTAACGTAATTTTATTATAAAATATTGTGATATAGTGTTATAATAGAGTAAAATATAATATACTATAATATAAAATATAAAATAATATAGTAAATAATATAAAATATGACAGTATAAAATATAGCAATAGAACATATTATATGGCACACTATAGTGTTGTGATATAGTGTTATAATATAATGAAATATAAATGGAAATAATAAAATAATATAAAATATACCATTATGGTGTAATACAGTAAATATAAGACAGCATAATATGCTGTGTAATGACATAATATCGTGATATATATATATAATAAAATATAAAAGAATATGATATAATAATATAGAATAGATTATATAATACAGCAACTCCAGAATTCCCAGCAGGGAATGTTTCCCTGTTTCTCCTGTGGGGCTGTTTTACCTCCCTCACCCCCCTGTGCTGTCCCCAGGGATGCCATCGTGGCTGAGCTGGACAAGAAGATGGCCAGGAGCGTGGACGTGGCCAACACCACCTTCCTGCTGATGGCAGCCTCCATCTACGTCCACGAGCACAACCCCGACGCCGCCCTGAGGGCTCTGCACCAGGGGGACAGCCTGGAGTGGTGAGTGGGAGTGGGAGAGCCAGGATTGACCCTCTGATGGCTGAGATTGGCATTGTGGCAGGCTGGGAGCTGGGAGGAGGCTCCCAGGCTCAGGGCAGGGAATCACACAGTGATTGGGGCTTGGAAAGACCTTAAAAATCCCCAAGCAGGGTGTTCAGCCTGGCCTGGAACGCTCCCAGGGGTGGGGCAGCCGCTGCTTCTCTGGGAAATCCATCCCAGGGCCTCATCCCAGAGCACCCCGAGCTGGATCCCAGCAGGATGGCTGGAGCCCAGCCCTGCAAATCCCCGTCCTCTTGTTCCTTCCAGCATGGCCATGACCATCCAGATCCTCCTGAAGCTCGACAGGCTCGACCTGGCCCGGTGGGTTTTGGCTCCTGTTGCTCTCTGGGGGTGTCCTGTGTGGGCAGGGCCTGCAGGGAGGGAGGGAGGGAGGATCCAGGCCCTGCAGTGACACAACCAGGGGTGGTTTGACTGCAGGAAGGAGCTGAAGAAGATGCAGGAGCAGGATGAGGACGCGACTCTGACCCAGCTGGCGACTGCCTGGGTGAACCTGGCCGTGGTGGGTACCTGGGACAGGGATCCCTGCCCCACAGCCCCCCCAGAAACCACCACAGCTCCCCTTCCTGGGGGGGCTCCTCTCACCTCCCGCTTTCAGCAGAACTCCCAGGCTTGAGTTTTTAACAGAGAACATTCGGGGGGGGTTGGTTTCACAAACTCACCAGCTGGTTTGATGCTCTTCCTCCTCACAGGAGGCAAGCCTGGCTCATTGGATCATTTGTTCTTAATATTTAATATTCCTGCCTTTCTCTGATCTGCCCTGGCTGCTGTGCTGTGGGGCAGGAGATCACAGGGAGCGTTGGTGCTCTGGTGTTTCCCTTCATGACCTTGGGTATTCATTCTGTCCCCTGGTGCCTCGAGGTTTTAGGGGCTTCTTGGCAGCCTTGGGGGTGTTTTGTGTCGTCCCTTTGCAGGGTGGGGAGAAGCTGCAGGATGCTTATTACATTTTCCAAGAGATGGCAGACAAGTGTTCGCCCACCCTCCTGCTGCTGAACGGGCAGGCCGCCTGCTACATGGCCCAGGGGAAGTGGGATGATGCCGAGGGAGTTCTCCAGGAGGCTCTGGACAAGGTGCTGCCTGCTTTTCCCACCTCCCAGGGGGGGTTCTGGGGAGAACAGCGAGGGCTTTCCCCGGGAAAACCCATGGGAATCCCAGGATATGGGTTAGTGTCGCTGAGGGTGGGGCTGGTGGTGGAATCCTGGGATGGTTTGGGGTTGGAACCCTGGGATGGTTTGGGGTTGGAACCCTGGGATGGTTTTTGGGGCAGCCACAGCTTCTCTGGAAAATCCATCCCAGCCCCTGCCCACCCTCCCAGCCAGGAATTCCTCCCCACTATCCCACCTAACCCTCCCTCTGGCAGTGGGAAGCCTTTCCCTGGTCCTGTCCCTGCTCCCACCCCAGGGCAGGGGGTTGGGCAGGGCTGGTTCCTGCAGGCCTGGTTGTTGCTGTCAATCCCAGGGATCCGTGGCTGTTGTTGCTTGCAGGACAGTGGCCACCCTGAGACCCTCCTGAACCTCGTGGTGCTCTCACAGCACCTGGGAAAGGCTCCGGAGGTGAGGCTGGATTGGGTTTGTGTTCCCCCTGGACCCGAGAACTTTGGGAGTTCTGTGTGTTCCCAGCAGGGCCTGGGCAGTGAAAAAGGGGGATAATTCTGGGGGTGGGGAGCTCACACCTCTCAGGAAGTGTTGGTGGAAATCCAGTGCACGTGGGCCAGGCTGGACAGGGCTTGGAGCCACCTGGAAAATGTCCCTGCCATGGAAGGGCTTGGAATTAGATGACCTTTAAGGTCTTTACTGGTTTTAAAAGGTCTTACTGGTTTCCACTGGGGCTGCTGACGTGGGGGACACTGAGAAAATCGGGTTTTTAGCTGTGAACCGAACCCTTTGAGGGGTTAATTTGTTGCACTTTGGGCTTTTCCTCCCGTTTTTTTTAATGTTTAAACTTTGCTTTCCTCGCCCTGCCAGGTCACGAATCGTTACCTGTCACAGCTGAAAGATGCTCACAAAAACCACCCCTTCATCAAGGAGTACCAGGCAAAGGTACAGAGTAGAAATAAATGATAAAAAGTCGAATTTATTTGGCCTCAGCTCGAGCTGTGATGGGGCAGGTGGGTTGTGGCCTGAGGGGGGGGAGCTCCACATTCCTGCCCTGTCACTCTGGAGTTCAGTTTTCCAGCCCTTGGGAGAGATTTTTGGGAAGCACAAGCCAGGTGGGAGGTACCTGAGCAAGGCACAAAAGCTCTGAGGAACAGGTTATTAATCCAGGTGGAAATTTGTTGCCATCAGGCATTGAATGGAGGAAATGTAAGATATTAAATAGAATTTTGGGTAGAGGGGAAGGGATAATGAAGCAAACCAAAAAAAAAAAAAACTGGGGCAGGTGATCTCGTTCCTTAGAATTCCTCTAGACTTAGTGAGCTGTTCTCTTCCCTGGGAATGTGATAAACTCTGCCTTAACTGAGGTTTGGATTTATTTAAAGTTTCCTTTCTTTTGGCCTCTGCTTGCAGGAGAACGACTTCGACCGGCTGGCCCTGCAATACGCACCCAGTGCCTGAGGGCCCAGGCTGGGCCTTTCCTGGGGGTTCCTGTTCCCTGGAACACGGAAAATGCCCCTCTGGAACGTGGGAAATCCCCCCTGCAGATCAGCCTGGTGGCCCAGCAGGGGTGGGGGCTGTACCTGTGTCCAGCACCCAAATTTGGGGGCTCAGAGCCCCCCCCGGGCCCTGGATTAACTCCAGTGCTGATCAAGAGGGTGCAACCCTTGTACCTTGAATTTTCCTAATAAAGCTTTTCTTGGATCTTTGTGCCCCCCTAATTTCTGGAATTCAGGTGATTCCACTGCAGGACCGAGCCCTGCACTTGAGGGTTTGAAGGTGGGAGAAGGTGAAGGTCAGTTTTAAGCACCTGGATCAATCCTGAGTTATGGATCTTCCCTCAGTCCATCTGACCACCCCTCCTATGACTTCAGCACCCCCTGGGAGAAGGATCCCTGGCTTGTAGGGCTTTTACTGCTGGTGAGGGGGGAAAACTCCCTAAATAAAACCTAATCCTGCCGTAAGAGGCTCAGCCTGAGCCTCGGGCATGTCCTGGAGTTGGGATGTGTGTCCTGGAGCCAGGGCATCCCTCCTGGAGCACGTGGGGCTCTGCCCTTGTCACCAGCCCCTGCTGGAAGTGTCCTGGTGGTGTCCTGGGATACAACCCTGGGATCGTGGCCTTCGTGTCCCACCCAGTGCCGGGATGGCCCCGTGGAACCCTCAGCTGGGCCCTCCTGCCCTGGAATATTTGGGATCCTCCTGGGAATTATCGTTTGGGGAGGGGGTTTTGCACTGTCAATGTGTGTCCCACGGGCGCTTCCTTGGTGCCCCCCTGGCCGTGCTGGCCCTCAAAGGGCCCTTTGTCCCCTCCCTTGGCTCTGCAGCTCCTTTCAGTGAGGGGTTTATTCACGGCCCGGCCCGGGGAATGAATGTTCCCTTTGTGGAGCTGTCTGAGGGAGACCTGAAAGGGGCTTGTGTGCTCAGGGCAGCCCGTTCCCACTTGATGGGCCGTGATAAATTGACTTAAAAATGTAAACAATAAAAGCGAGTGGCAGAGCAGGAGCTGGAGGGGGACGTGGTGGGACCTCGGGGGGGGGGGGGGGAACCAGTTTGTGTTTTCCCACTGCTGCCCCAGAGCAATGAGAGGTTCCAGGGGGAACCTGGATGGCTTTAAATGAGATTAAACTCATTTTTAGCTTGTCTTTTCCTCTCCCTGCCAGCTGGTTGCAGTTACAGCTCGATGGTGCCTGTGATGATGATGATGATGGTGATGGAGGTGACATTCAGTCTTTCAGCAGGGGTGACCTTTGGGGAGGGTGTGTTTGCATCTTACAGGTGCATCTCAGTATTCCAGACCCTTAAACCGCAGCAGGTGCCCAAACTGAGCCCGTGGGACACACCTGGTCACCTCTGGGAGGGAGGGAGATGGATCTGCTGCTCCTCCAGGGCTGGTGCTCAGAGATGGGGGGAAAATAACCTGGAGAAACGTTTCCCTTTGTGTATTAAATGACGAAAAAAAAAAAAAAAGTAGAGGGTGAAAAAACGTTGAAAGGAGAAGGTTTGGTGGAGGTTTTTAAGGTTTGATCTGGGAATTTAAGGTTTAGTCCAGGATTTGGAACACGGAGGAGCTCAGTGCTGTTGGGGACCTTCCACCCCCACGACCGCCCCGAAGGCGCCCCCGGGCGCTCCTCCAGCGTTCCATCACCTCTTGAGACCGAAACATCACTCTTTATGCCCGTTCCTCGCTCCTGGAGCGGCTCCAGCCTCGCTCTCCCAGCTCGTCCTCCGGCGTTGTCGGGACACACACACACAAAAAAAAACCCACCAAACCCACCCCGCAACCTCCAAGAACTCCCTCCAGCTCCACTTCCCGGAGCCTCTGCCCCCTCGGGGAGCCCCGGCAGAGCCCGGAGGGGGCCGGGCCGTGGCGGGGGGCGGCTCTTCTCGCCCGGTACCGGCGCGGGGGGAGCCTCGGTCCCGCCTGCCGGAGCCTGCGCGGGGCCGCGGGCGGCGAGCGCGGCCGTGGCAGCGATGCCGCCTCCGGAGCCCATGCCCGGCTACGGGACCCTGCTCCGCCGGGGCTACGGGAGCCTGGCCGAGGCCGCCCGGGGCTGCGGGGACTGCGGCTGGGAGCTGGCGAGGCGGACCTGGGCCGAGAACGCTCACCTGGGCTGGGCTGAGGTGCTGCTGTGCGGGCTCTGCGCGCTGGGCTGGACCGCGCTGCGCTGCGCCTGCTCCCGCAGCATCTTTCGGGTCAGTGCCGGCCGCGGGGGACGCGGATGGGGATGGGGGGCTAGCGGGGGGGGGGTGGTTGTCTCTTTGGGGTCGGCCCCGGTGCCGGTGGGGTGAGGGGGAAGGCGCTTTGGCCGCGGTTTGGGGGTGGGAAATGAGCCCCACGCCTCGTCCCTCCACGGCGGGGCTGCATCCCGGGGGAACGAGGAACGAGCATCCCCCCCTCCCCCGGCTCTCCCTTCCCCTCCGCCTCCCCATGGCTGCATCCCCACAAGGTTGAGGGTTATTTCTTCCAGGTTATTCCCTGCCTTCCCCCGCGGCTGTATCCTGGAAGAACGAGCATCCCCCCCTTCCCCGACCCGCTTCTTCCCCCCTCCACATCCCCATCGCTGAATCCCGACGTGGTTGAGAGTTATGCCTTCCAGGTTATTCCCAGCTTGTTCCCTGCCTTCCCCCGGGGCTGCATCCCGGAGGGAACGCTCATCCCCCCGCCCGGGAGAGCAACCCCCTCCCACACTTCCACATCGCCGTCACTGCATCCCCACAAGGCTGAGGGTTATTTCTTCCAGGCTATTCCCGGCTCGCCGCCTTCCCGGGGGGAAGGAGAGGGGCGCGTTTGTCCCCCGTCCCCCGGTGGTTTGCATGGAAAATGTCCTTCCCTGCCCGGCGGAGGGAGGGAGGAAAGGAAGGAGGGATGGCTGGCTCGGTGCTGCAGTGCCGGGCTGACCTTCCTGCCAGCGTGGGGATGCAGGGATGCTCCCGGCCGGCTCTCCCAGCCCCCAAAGGGGTTTGCTGGCCCTTGTTCCCCTCTCCAACACGGCCCTCTGAGAGGGACAGGCCGAGGCAGGACGTCCCTGAGCAGGAAGAGCGGCTCTGCTTCGTTCGTCGCCGTGAAAAACGCGGAGGGAGGGCAGAGCTCCCCCCTCCTTCCAATGGCTCTTCCCAGCCCGTTCCTTCCACGCTGCTTTCCTAGAGAGATGCTCAGGACTCTGCTCGAGAGGGCTTTAAAGGCAGAAGCAGAGGGGATGGAGGATTTGGGGTCAGGGGACAGCCTTGGGGACACAGGGGGACACCCTTTTCCCACCTCCCCACCAGCACAGGGACACAAGGCCTGGAGCAGCTCCAGGACAGGCCTCGTTCCCTGGCTGAGCTGCTTCCTCTGGAGGCTCCTCATGGATCAGAGGCATTTCCCTGCATCCCTGTCCCGAGTTATCCCAGCCCCTCTGCCCTCACAGGGGCTCTTCCTTTGCTCAGCCTCTGATGTCAGGTGGGTCCAGTCGGAGCCCTCTGGACTCATTTGAAGCTGCTGAAGTGGTTTTAGGTGAGGAATGTGCTGGGGGGTTGAATTTCCCCTCATTCCCTTCACCCCTGGCTGGGATGGGCAGCATCCAGCACCTGGGAATGCTGGATTGACCGAGGTCTGAGGTAGTTTTTGGTTACCAGTCCCTTTCTGCTCCAGTTCCTGGAGCTTGGCAAGCAGCTCCTGGGGGTGGTGGGGGCACCACTGGGGTGCCCTGGGAGGGTCGTGGCAGCTCCTGAGCTGGGAAATGGGTCACCCTTGTAACGGCAGAAGGGCCAGGGGGGTTGCTGGGAGCGGGTTCCCGTGGCTCCATCTGCATGTGTGATCCTGATGAGATGCCGAGCGGGGTTCCAGTGGCATCAGCTTTCTCCCAGTGCAAGGGCAGAGGCAGCTCCCCCTGCACACACGTGGTCTCAAAGGGATGGGAAGCTTTCCCTCGCTTTCACGCTGCTGGAGTTGCCCTGGGAGAGGATGGAAGTTGTGGCTTTCCCCTAAAACCCTTTGGGAAATCAGGGGGTACCTCATGGCCCCCGTAGGGGCAGTGTCAGAGTGGGGTCATTCAAGGAGGGGATATCAGGGAGACAAAAACCTGGGAGGGAACTTCTCCCCAGCTCAGGACTTCTCTTCCCTGTGCAGACTTGGAGCCTCTTCCTCCTTTGGGCCCTCTTTGTGTTCCCTGCAGGAACTGAAAGGCTCAGGGGTGAAGGTTCCCATCCCTCATGGACCATAAACCCTGAGCTCCTCTGCCCTTAGGAGGAAGTGACTCTCACCACAAGGGCACCAAGTGCACCTTGCTGAGCTCTGGCCCGTGAGAAACGAGGGTGTTAAAGCCTTCTTTGTGGAAACCTCGGTGTGAGCACGGAGAGGGGTTGTTTTGGGGTAGGAGGATCTCAATTAGCTGAGGAAATGTGGATGATGAGGCAGGGAAGGACCCTCAGAGCCAGCTCTGCTGGGGGTGGGGGTGTCCCTGCAGAGACCTGAGGGACGGATCCGTCCCCTCCAGGTCTGGCCTGAGGGTCTGGGTTGAATTCTGAGTGCACAGACAGGATGGTGGATCTGCAGGAGCTCACTGGGGCTGCAAACCACCTCCAGAAATTAAGATTAAGCTGCTTCCAGGGCAGTGCTCCCATCCCTGGAAGCCTCCTTGGGTTCTGCTCCCTTGGTGCCCGAGCTCCATCACTCTCTGCTGTCCTTGGTGTGTCCCCTGTGTGACACCAGCCAGCCCTGAGGAGTTTGATTAAAAAGCAGCAACCTGAGCCCCTGTGTCCGTGTTAGTTAAACACCCTGGAGGGCACCGAGGCCGAGCTCTGCTGAAACAGGACCAGGCAGCTCCACCTGGGAAAGGCTGGAGCACCTGGAATGCTCAGCCCGTGCTGGTTCTCCTTTCCTGGGCTGGGCAGTGAATCCAGATGGGTAAAACTCCAGGCACACCTTTGGATTCAGGCACAGGGATGGGCTGGAGAATCCCAGGCAGAGCCTCCCAGCCCCTCGAGCCACCCCGAGCCACCTCTGCTGCTTGGGATTGAAATCCCTGGAGTGAACTAAGAGCAAGTCCCTGAGTGAGGAAAATCCTCTCAGTGTACAAGCTGGATCTGCTGGTGGGTCAGGTGTTCCCCCCCCTCCCGTGGATTTGTTCTGCAGTGGGTGAATGTTCTCCAGTTTTGGCCCAGACACCTGCCAGCCTTTTTTTTTTTTTTTTTTCTTTTTCCTGGTGGTGTCCAAGTCTGGAGGACATTGCAGTGTCCTCTGGAAGGAGGAGAAGCGTTGTGTGCTCAGGAAAGCCAGGTTGGAGTGAGGGGCAGAGCGTGGCCCGGGGCAGCTGGACAGGGAGGGTTCCCACTGTCCCCTCCAGGGGTTTACACCCCTTTTCTCCACCCCACGGTATCGCCAGGGTTTGTTTTTCCCAGCCCTGGCACGGGGTGTGTGACCCAGAGAGGTGTGTGGGGGGTGGAACGTCCCCAAAAGCGACCACCCAACACCACCCGAGGGCAGAGACCCCTCCCTGGGGAGGGGGGTGGGAGGAGGCTCCGCCGTTTGTCCTCGAAGCACAAACGCTGGAAACTCCAAACGGGACAAAAGCCACAACAATGGGCCCTTTCTTTCCCCCCCTCCCCGGGGTGAGGCGGCTCAGAGGGGGCTGCTGTGTCAGCACCGGGGCTGGGCCAGGGGCTTCCTCAGCCCCCCCAGCACCGAGGGCAGCTCGGAGGGTCCTCAGGGAGAGCCTCCTGCTGCTTTTCTCTCTTTAGGGGCGAGGAACCAGCGCAGAAGTGATGCCTGTTGGAGTTTTATATTTTTTATTATTTTTTTTTGGTGCCATCGTGGTGCCCTTTTCCACGTGTTTCCCTGGAAAGCGTTGTCTGGGAAACTGAGGCCCGGGGGAAGCGGCGCCTGCAGGGATGGGGTGATGGGAGCTGGAGCTCCTCACCCCGTGCTCAGCTTGCAGTGGGGTGACAGTCACTGTCCCAGGGTGCACGGGCTGTGGAGAGCCCTCTCTTTGGGTTTGGAGAAAGGTGACATTTTGCTATCTTGAAAAAGGGCAGGGATAGATGAGGAATGAGGAAGGAATTCCTCCTTGTGAGGGTGGGAAGGCACTGGGATGGATTTCCCGGAGCAGCTGTGGCTGCCCCATCCCTGGAGGTGTCCAAGGCCAGGTTGGAGCAACCTGGGCTGGTGGGAGGTGTCCCTGCCCATGGCAGGGGGTGGAATGGGATGATCTTCCAGGTCCCTTCCCACCCAAACCAGTCTGGGGTTCTGCAGGCTCTGTGCCCCAGCCCTGGGGTGGCAGGAGGTGCAGGAGCTGGGGACAGAAGGGACAGAGTCACAGCCCTGGGAAGCCACCCAGGGCCCTGTGGGCAGCTCGTGGCAGGGTCAGGAGCTGCCAGTCGTGGCCAGGGTTTGAACGGGAGCTCTTGCTTGCTCGTCACCACCACCACCACCACCACCATCATCATCATCATCTGCATCGAGTCAAAGCCGCTGTGGAGCTGCCAGTTCCCGGCGCCGAGGGTGCCCCGTGCCAGCCGTTCCTTTGTGTCCCTCTGCGGAACTCGCTGTGCCCGGGGGGCCCAGACGTGGCACGGCTGGGACTGGGCCAGTCCCGGGTCCCCAATTCCCAGCCCATCCCCGGCGGGAGGAGCCGCGTCCTGCGGGCCGTGGGTGCGAGGGGACGGACTCGCTGCTCTCCCCTCCCCACGGCGGCTGCGAAAAGGGAGAGAAAAAAGCGTTCGCTTCTTGCTACGAGTGGTTGTGGGGGTTTTTTTTGACACTCGAGCGGAGCTGTGGGCAGGGACAGCTTCCATCCGGCTTCTCTTTGCTGCTCCAAACCTTCCTCTGGCTGCGCGTTCTCATCCCCCGCTCTGCTCCTTCCCCCGCTGCCGCGTGCCGGGGACAGGCCCAGCCCCCAATTAACTGTTAATTGTCCCCAGAAGGTGCCTGGGGAGGTTTGCGTGGGGAGGGGGAGGCAGAGGAGGTTGCCCTTTAAGCGCAGCCCCGTTCCAAGAGCCCTGGGCTCTTTCAACCGGAGCCAGATCCGCTGTTCCCGGCTCGCAGCCCCCGTCACCCTTAGCAACAGGCATCTCTGCGCCGTTGCCATGGCAACGGCAGCCGGGTGACGGGAGGACAGCCCCCACCTTGCTCATCTCCACCCCCGGGCTGCTCCGTGCGGCTCCTTGGCTTGTGCTTCCCCTCCATCCCTCCCTCTCCCGGCCCCAGGGACATTCCCGTGTCCCCTCCCCGTGTGCTGCTGGTTCCCTTCCCGCCCTTCCCTGTGCTCTCTCCTGCTTCCTGGAGCACCCTGCTCTGCTGGAAGGTGTCCCTGCCCACGGAGCTGGATCTTTGGAGTGCCTTCCAACCCCCAATCATCCCAGGATAAACAGGGATCAGGGGTTGTGCTCAGCATTCCTAAAGCACCGGTGGCTCTGCCACGGCACAGTGGGAGCTGTCCCCGTATCCCAGCTCCTTCCAGTGCGTGGAGACACAAATAATTGATGCTTTCTGGGCTCGGGACTTTCTGTCTCTGCATTATTTATTCACCCTTCGAGCTTCCTCCTCTTTCTCCCGCTGGAAGAGCCCTTGTCAGCGGTTCCTGCTCTCAGCCAGAGCCTCGCTCTGAATGGGAGATGCCTCTGGCTGGAGGCTCCTGGGGCTGCTGCTCCCAGGCCCGGGCAGTGCCGGGAGATTCAGAGCCTGGAACAAAGCACTTCGAGGCTGGGCCGAAGCTTGGAGTGGAGTCCTGTGAGAACTGGACCCCGAGAGGGGCTAAAAGCCAGAGCAGCCACTGCCTGGGGACAGCTGGGGTCTTAATTTAGCCCTGGGGCATGGAGGGGCTGCAGAAAGTGCTGACCCGGGGCAGGGTACAGTTACTTTCCAGGCATTTTGTTTTCCTCTCCAGCTTATCTGGCTCTCCCCGAGGGGCTCCCAGATGGACAGGGGGGGCTCTGGGGGTTATCAGCGATCCCTCCCTGTGCTGGGGCTCCCCTGCTCCCCCCGGGGGGCTGTGCAGGGGGGCTGTCAGTGCTGTGAGGAGAAGCAGAGACGGGGCCTGGCATTGCTCAGCTGCCAGGGAGGGGAGAACAGCCGTGCCTGGAGCCCCCTGAGAGCCGGGGAGGGGACACAACACTGGGTGGAGAGGAGACTGCTCCACTTCCCTCCGGCAGGACTGAGGCTGTTCAGAGCTGGGGCTTCGCTTTCCCTGCCATTTCCAAGGTGTCCCAGGTGTCCCCCATCACCCCTGGGAGGGTGGGGAAGGCGGGGTGAGAGGGTTTTGTTCCGATTCACACGATCAGAGCCCCCTGTGCCCCATCCCTGCCCCGTCCCTGCCCTTGGGGAGGCTTTGCCTTCCCCTCCCTGTTTCCCAGAGGGGTGGGAAGGTGCTGAAAACCACAGGAGGGGAAACATCAGAGGGGTTTCAGTGCTGGGCAGCTGGGAAAGCTGCTGGGAAAGCGGGCCCTGCTGTCCCAGCCTTTCCTGCCCCGTTCCCAGTGCTGGCTGGCACTGCCCCTGTGCCCAGGGCTCTGCAAAGCCTTTCCCTCCCCAGCTGAAGGCTCTTCCCTGGAAGCTTTTGCAAGGTCCATCTGCACAGGATGGTGTTGTTACAGCTTCCTCTCCCGGGTTTCCCCGTGCTTTATTTTCATTTTATTCCTTATTGTGTTATTTTATTGGTTATTTCTGTTCTGCAAGAGCAGCTCTGCTCAGCCCAGAGCTGGAGCAGTGCCTGGGATGTGGGATGCCCACTGTGCCAGGCTCCAGGAAGGGTCTCCAGCCTGGTTTTCCCCCCTGTTTCAGGCTCTCTCCAGCCCCCTTTGACCTCTTGCCCTTTCTGATGGTTTCCCCCCCTCTCTCCCTGCAGCCCTTTGGGGAGTGGTGCAACCTGCAGCCCAAAGATGCTGCCAAGATGCCCGAGAGTGCCTGGAAGCTGCTTTTCTACACCTTATCCTGGTCCTACGGCGCCTACCTGCTCTTCTTCACCGACTACCCCTTCTTCCACGACCCCCCATCTGTCTTTTACGGTACAGTCGGAGCCAGGGGGGGATTGGGATTGGGAATGGGAGCTGGGGTGGGTGAGAGAAGGAGAAGACAACCCCTAAATTCCCTGTTCTCTGATGCTGTGGGTGCAGAGAGGGCACAAGGGGCTGGCTCTGACCGTTCCTTTCACGGAGACTCAGCGAGGGCTGGAGGGGGTCGAGCAGATTAATCAGGAGGGAGTTGAGTTGTGGGATGGTTTCAGGGTGGAAGGGTTGAAGATCACCCTCTGCCCTGGGCAGGGACACCAAATCAAGGCTTCTCTCTTGGGCCCAGCAGGGGCTTTGATGCCAGGGGCAGAATTTGGAGGGGCCAGGGTAGCTGGACCCCCCCAATCCAGGCCCTGGATGAGCTGGGAGGGATCTGCAGCCCCTGAGCCCGGCGGGGGCTCCCCGGGGTCTGCACCCCAGGGGTTCTGGGGCTCACCTGGGCATCCCTGTGTGCCCCCCTCCCCTCCAGGCTGGCAGAAGGGCATGGACGTGCCCACGGACATCGCCATCGCCTACCTGCTGCAGTGCAGCTTCTACGGCCACTCCATCTACGCCACGGCTTACATGGACACATGGCGCAAGGACTCGGTGGTGATGCTGCTGCACCACGTGGTGACCCTCACCCTCATCGCCTCCTCCTACGCCTTCAGGTGAGACCCCCCTGCCCGGCTGGGCCCGGGGCAGCGCAGCCCAGGGGAACATCACGGGCACAGGGAGGATTTGGGGGTGGATTTGTCCCTTCCTGCAGCCCCCTGAGCCATCCCCGGGTTCCTGAGCCCTCCTCTGAACTGCTCGGGGAGTTTGCTCCCAGTGTGATGAACTCAGAGCTTGGTGTGGGTTCTCCCCTTCCTCCATCCCCCTGAGCCATCCCAGTGCCCCCCAGCCCCTGCACCCGTGTCTGGCTCTCTGGGTTGCTCAGGGACTCTGTGGTGGACTCAGAGCTGGGTTGGTGAGGATTCTCCCCTTCCTCCACCTTCCCTGAGCCATCCCAGATCTCCCCAGCCCCTGCACCCAGCTCTGACTGCCCCTTGAACCTGCCCCCAGTGAGATGGGCCCTGGGTGCCAAGCCCACCCCCTGCCCACCCCTCCCACCATCCCCCTCCCTTTTCCCTGCAGGTACCACAACGTGGGCATCCTGGTGCTGTTCCTGCACGACATCAATGACGTGCAGCTGGAGTTCACCAAGCTCAACGTCTACTTCAAGCACCGGGGGGGGGTCTATCACAGACTCAACGATGTCATCTCCAACGTGGGCTGCCTCACCTTCAGCGTCAGCTGGTGGGTTTGGCCCCCCCCCGATCCCGCTCCCAACCCCCCTGCCCAGCTTTTGTGATCCCCCTGGGATTGGTGTGATGGGAGCTGGGCCCTTTCCCAGTGGGTTTGGGAAGAGGTTCCCGCAGAGCTCGGCCCCATGCTGGGCTTGGAATCCCTCTGTAGTCACTTGGCTGGGCTTGGAATCCCTCTGTAGTCACCCTGGCCGTCTGTCACCACCCAAGTGCCTGTGAAATTTGTGCTCCCAGCGTGACAAATGACCCCGGGGGAGGAGGAGCTGCTTCCATTCTTTCCTGCTCACAGGGGTTGAGCAGCAAGCAGCTTCTCCTCACCAGCAGGAAAAGGGAGGTTTGAGCTGTCCCAGATTCCCAGCCTTGCTGCTCCTCCTGGGGCAAGGCAGGAGGGAAACAGAGGGATGAAGGGTGGGGATGAGCAACTTATCCCTCCTTGTCCTTTCGGCCCTGGGCTGCTCCAAAAAGCAACAAGAGGCTCACTTTGGGGGAAGGTTTTGGGGGAAGGTTTTTGGGGGATAAGCTATAAACTGGAAACCCACCCTGCTGCTCTGCCCTGGCAGGTTCTGGTTCCGCCTCTACTGGTTCCCCCTCAAGGTGCTCTATGCCACCTGCTACTCCAGCCTCCAGGCAGTCCCAAACATCCCCTTCTACTTCTTCTTCAACGCTCTGCTCCTCATCCTCACCCTGATGAACATCTACTGGTTCCTGGTGAGTGGGGGGAGCTCGGCCACCCCCTCACTTGCTGCTCCCTCCCCGCTGCCCCTGCTGCCTGCCCGGGGCTGCAGGGCTGGAGGAGGCTTTGGAAGGGAGGAGGGAAGGCCTGGGGGGTTCCAGTGCTGGAATTCTGACTTCTCACGCTCCAGGGATCTGTGGGGAGGGAGTGATGACAGCGGCGGGGACAGGCTGGAGTTCCATGGGGGTGTGAATGTCCTGGCATCCCCCCCGAGCCTTGGGGAAGGCGTGGAAAGGAGGGATGTGGAGGGGATCACATCAGGCAGAGCCTGATTCCATCATCCCTGATTCCATCATCCCTGATTCCATCATCCCTGATTCCATCATCCTGTGGGATGGAATCAGGGGAAGGGGAGCTGCAGGGAATCCTGCCCTGGGTCTGAGCCACATCCAGGAGGGGGAACAGCTCCAAACCTTCGGGATCTGTGTCTGAGGGTGTCTTTTGCCTCCCCCCCCTCCCCAGTACATCGTCCTGTTCGTGGCCAAGGTGCTGATGGGGCAGATGCAGGAGGTGAACGACGTGCGCGAGTACGACGTGGAGGACAGCGGGAAAGCCGCCAGGGCCAGGAAGAAGGAGGCTGGAATCCAACTGCCCAAGGCTCTGAAGGAAGGGTGCGTGGGCAGGGGGGTGGCACCCAGGGCCGTGGAAGGGTTTGGGTGGGAAGGAACGTGGAGATCACCCAGTGCCACCTCCCACCGTCCCAGGTGGCCTTGGACACTTCCAGGGGTGACACACACCCAGCTCCCGTGGATGAGGGGAAGCTGCTGTCTCAGGGTTCACCCCCAGGCTGGGAAATGGGTGTAAAACATCGCTGCAGGTGCCAGGAAGGACTTCTAAATCCATTCCTGGGCCCTGTGGGGTGCCCACCCGTCTGTGCCCCGTGGGCCTGGCTCTGGGTGTGGGGCTGCCCCCTCTGAGCAGCACCTTGGGGTGCTGATCCCACAGAGCAGCTCTGGCTGAGCGGGGACAAACAGGACAATCCTGCTGGGACAGGGGTGGGACAGTGGGTGCAGGGAACCCACCGAGTGCTCTGCTCCCCCACAGGCTGCACCTCAAGAATGGGCTCGTGAAGGACAAGAGGTTGTGAGGGCGGCGTGGCCGTGGCAGCTGCCAGGACCTGGGACTGAGCAGGACCCTGCACTCGGAGCCAGCGCAGGAAAGGCCCAAGGAGAGCTCCATCCCTGCCCCCCTTCCCTCCCCTGCCCGGAGCCGGGGAGCAGATGCCACTGACAGGACCAGGCCCCCTCCAGGGGCTGTCACCAGGCTTCACCTGGTGCTGGGGGGGCTCCCTGTGGCCCCCCCTCGGTTGGGAGACTGGTGGCTCTGGCTGGGCCAGGCAGGATTTGGAGCTGGCTTTGGGTCCCCCCCGGTGTCGCTGCTGTCGCTCCATCCCCTTCTCGGTCCCGCCGTGATTCCCCCTGACCCCCTTGTTGGACCCTCCCCCCCCCCCTTCCCCAGCACCCCCTGAAGGGTCTGGTTCAAACTGAGGGGGTGGAACACCCTCTCCTGCCCTGGGAAGGGCAGCCCAAAGCCAGCCCTGCTCCAGCTGCCGAGAGGGGGGACTGGCGAGGTGATGAAGGGACCTCCGTGGGCTGCCCACCCGTGCCCGGGGCACACCCGCTTCCCACGAGCAGCTCTGCCTGGAAAACCAGCCCTGGAGGGTTATTCCAGCCCCCTGTTCTGCCAGGTGGGGGCCAGGAGACTTAATTTGCTTCAAAAGCCGGTCCCAGTCCCTGCTGAGGGTCCTGGACTCTCCCCACTTGCTCCAAGAATTCCTGCTGCTCCCTGTGTTGGTTTTCCAGGCAGCTCCAGCCCCGGAGGGTCCCCAGGCCGTGGATTCGGGGCGTTAATTCCGTGGTTAATTGCTGGGTTGGTGTTTCCATGGTTGGTCTGTGGGGTGGGTTCAGCTCCAGGCTCGTGGTGTGAGCCAGGGTGGGACATTGGTGGGGTTGGTGGGGACTGTGCCAGGCTGGGGCAGGACCCGTCACCTTCTTGCTCAGCTGGGCAGTGCCAGAGGGGTGGCAGTGCCAGAGGGGTGGCAGTGCCAGGGGGGTTCCTTGGTTTTCCAGGGGGATTTGCAGGAAATGAGGGGGAGCTGCTGTCCTAGGGCAGGGCTGGGGGAAGGAGGGTCCCTGGTGGGGGGATAAACTCGATTTTACAGTGTTGGCTTTGAGCTGGTGGCTCTTTGGCCACATTTTTTGGGGGGGGTTGTGTGTCCTGAGGGCAGGGTGAAGCAAGACTTGGATGGTTTGATGTGCCAGAAGTTGATGGCCTTGAGAGAGAAGCGTTGGGTGCTGTGATGGTGTCAAAAAGAGCTGGTTTGGGGGGGGAGGAAGGAAGGGGAAACTTCTGGAGCTCTGGATCCAGGGGGGGGAAAAAATGTCTGCAGCACTTGGGGCTTCCCAGCAGCTTTCTGAGCAGCCCCTTCCCTGCCACCAGGGATGGTTTTTGTGTAGGAAGAGCAGCCTTTTTCCTGCCATCACAGACATTGTCACCGGGCCTGGATGCTGTGGAGATGTGGGAGAGGCTGTGGGAGCAACACCAAAGGGTTAAGAAGGCCCTGGGGAGCCTGGAAGGACTCACCCCCCTCTGCCCAATCCCGGGAATCCCTCTGTGCTAATTGAGCACTAGAGCAGATCAAAAGGCTCCAATCAGGCAATCAACACCCCCCTGGCCGGGTGTCCAGGCCCCCAAGCCCGGGGCTGCTGCTCTTTGTCTGGGGAAGGAGAGCAGAGCGATGATGTGGTGGCTTCTCCCCAGCCTGGCCTGGGCTCTCCTGGGCCCCGTCCTGGGGAAGGAGCTGAGCCTGCAGGAAAGTTTGCTGTTGAAATCCTTGGGCCTGAGCGCCAAGCCCAGCCCGAGAAGCCCTGTCCCGGTGCCCCCTGTGCTCTGGAGGATCTTCCAGAAGAGGAAAACGCCGCTCCCAGCAGACAAAGAGCCCCTGGATGCCTGTAGGGTGGAGGAATTCGATGTCCCCGGGAACATCATCCGAGTCCTCGCCGACCAAGGTACAGACACGCCGTGGGTCGGGGATTTTGGAGGCTCCTCATCCTCTGGGATGGGGGGCTTGGCCTCATTCCTTCCTTTCCCTGAGGCTGAGGGGGGACAGGGCAGGGCTGGTTTCCAGGAGGAATCCCTGCTGTGTGAGCTCTGCGGGTGCAGCAGGGGATTGATAATTCACAGTTTAGGGGTGAGGGTGCTGGGGCTGTGTCAGGCTCTGTCCTGGGGACCCCTAAAGCCACCCAGAGGTGCTGGTTGGGTCCCAGGTGACTGGATTGGCCTGCTGGGCTCACGGTGGTGGAGGTGGCTCCTCACCAGGGGGATAAATAACCTGTTGAGCTGTGAAGCAGCAGCCTGAGGAGATGCTGGAGTGGCTGCAGCATCCCAGTGCCACAGGCTGGAGCCCAGTTTGTGCCTCCAGCCCTTCCTGAAGGCCCTGCCAGGGGGCTGATCGCCCTCCCTGCGGCCTCATCACCTCCATCAGACCCTACCAGCCCCATCTTCCTCTTGCTGTGCAGCCAAGGGCTGGAATCGGAGCCCTGGGAGGCCGATCCCGCCCAGCCCGAGGGTCCAACCACCCCCAACCTCTATTTCTCCTTCTCTGTCAGGCCCCTTCATCCCCGAGGAGCAGCCCCAGGGGTGGCTGTGCCTGCGGCAGCGCCTGCTCTTCAACCTCTCGGCGCTGGAGGAGGGCGAGCGCTTGACCATGGCCCGGCTGGAGATCAAATTCCCCCACAATTCCTACCAGCCCTCCCTCCAGGGGCAGGCCTTGGAGCTGAGGCTCCTCTGGGACCCCCGGGCATCCCTGCCAGGGGTGCCCCAGCGCAGGCAGAGGGTGCTGGTGGAGCAGTCCTTGGCTCAGCTGCACAAGTCTCTGCTGTTCGAGCTGAGCGTGGCGGCGCAGGCCGGGCGGGCGAGCGGCGGGACTTTGGGGTTGATCCTGGAGATCTCGGCGGGCGAGGGGGCCCCGAGGAACCCCTGCCCCGATATCCACCCCTTCCTGGACGCCTCCCTGCTGGTGGTGACCCTGAGCCCGCAGTGCCAGGCCCCTCAGAGGAGGAGGAGGAGGAGGAGGAGCGCCCTTCACCCCCAGCTCACCCCCAGCAACCTGTGCAAGGCTCGGCGGCTCCACATCAGCTTCAGCGACGTGGGCTGGGAGAACTGGATCATCGCCCCCCAGGGCTACCTGGCCAACTACTGCCGGGGGGAATGCCCCTTCCCGCTGACGGCAGAGCTCAACAGCACCAACCACGCCGTGCTGCAGACCATGGTGCACTCGCTGGACCCCCAGGGCACCCCCCAGCCCTGCTGCGTCCCCGTCAGGCTCTCCCCCATCTCCATCCTCTACTACGACAACAGCGACAACGTGGTGCTGAGGCACTACGAGGACATGGTGGTGGACGAGTGTGGCTGCAGGTAGAGCAGGAGCAGGGTGGAACAAACCCCCCGTGCTGGTGTTTTGGGGAGTTTCCCCTCCGGGGGGGGCGGGAGAGCTCTTTGGGGTGGCATGAAGGGATGGTTGGGGTGGTACAAAGGGATGGTGGCTGGAGCTGTGGTTTAGGGCTGGAGTTAAGGTGTGATTTAGGGCTGGAGTTAAGGTGTGATTTAGGGCTGCAGTTGTGGGTTAGGACTACCTGGGTGCTGGGATGGGATTATGATCAAGGCTGGTGCTGGTTGCCCGTGCAGGGGGTGGTGGCACCGGGCTGTGAATCCCAGACCCGCCCTGGGCCGCTGGTGCTTTGGGCTCCTCGGCTCGGCACCTTTTCTGGGGGGCACAAAGGGGTTTTGGGGGTGAAATGGGGCTGTGAGGGGAGGAGGGCAGAGGGATGGTGTGTGACCAAATCCAGGACTGGTGTGGGACACAGGTGGGTTTCTGTGCTGGGGGAGAGCAGCCCTGAGCTGCTCTTACCCTGTGATGGGGTGGTTTGGGAGGGCAGGGGGTGCTGGGTGGGCCCAGTGCAATGGGGGTTTTACCCCCCCCCTAAAAAAAACCCCCTGGGAGCTGCAGGATGGATGTTGTGGCCGAGGAGGGGGGGCTGTGGTGGAGGGTGGGAATGGGCAGGGGGGTCGGTGGCATCTTCTCCCCTCCCAGCCCGCCTCGAGTCAGTATTAATTTACCTCATTTGCAAATGGATGAGCCCAGCGTGGCCTCTGTCCCTGTGTGTCCCTCTATCCCTGTGTGTCCCTCTATCCCTGTGTGTCCCTCTGTCCCTGTGTGTCCCTCTGTCCCTGTGTCCCCCCCAGGTGGCAGCCGAGCACCAGGCACGGGCAGAGCTCTCAGGCCCTTGCCCATTTTAGGGTTATTTTCGGCTTATTTGTCACTCTCCGTGTGGGCCCCAGGCCCCTGCAGTGGTATTTACCTCCCCTAACCAGCAGCCCCGGGCAGCAGGGACCCAAACCTGCCCCCTCTCCCCCTCATTGACCACTTTCCTTCCGCTCCCCAGCGCGTGGGCTCCGAGTTTTTGCAGCAGCTCGAGGTTCAAATCCTGGGTGTTTGTGTGAGTGTTTAAAAGCCACCCCCAGCCCTTCAGGTGGGGCTTTCCTGACACCACTTTTGGGGTTGTTTGCTGGTTTGTTTTTTTTTTTTTTTTAGGGTAAGGGGTGGGAACAGAACAGGAATCCGAGTTAGACTTGAATTTTTGCTCGTTTTGTTAACTGTGAACCTGCTCCCGTGGCCTCCCTTTCCTTTCCTCTGCTGTTTCTGTACCGACGTTGTGTCTTCGAGGTCTGATGAAGTTTTTAGCACCTCCCTTTCCCCCCACCCGGGGGAAGCACTGAGGGTTTAACCACTTTGGGGGGGTCCCCTGTGATGGTGTTTGGGTTTTTTTTTTATTTGCTTAACAACACCCCCTAAAATGTGCAGCTGAAGACCAAGACCGGAGCAGCTCGAGTACTTTTAGGTGTAGCTTTACTAACCTTTTCCCACCCAAAGGGGTTTCCTGAGAGCTTCCAGGGCCAGCCCAGCCCTGCTCTGCTCCAGCTGAAACCCATTTCAGCCACTGGAAATGTTCTAAGGGCTTAGAGTAGGGCTGAACTCCGGGGAGTTGAATCCCCAGGTTTAAAATCAATTCAAAACAAAAGAAACCTTCAAGTATTAATTGTTCTGAACCTGTGCTGGGGCCAGGAGGGGACTCCAACACCACGAAGGGCAAATGTCCCTCCCCTGCAGCCAGGGAGCCACTGGAGTCACCCTGGAGGAGCTGCAAGGAGTTCATGGTGCCAAGACCTGGCCTGAGTCCCCCCCAGGGTGGTCCCAGGAGCCCCCCCAGCCCTGGGACAGGTAAAAGCCATGTTCATGTTTACTGCAGAGCAGGGGCAGCTTCCAGGCTGGGCTGGGCCCCTCCAGCTCCAGCCTTTCCCAAATCCTGGGGCTCCCACCCTGCAC
Organism: Pyrocephalus nanus; assembly: GCA_038380795.1. Lineage (NCBI taxonomy): Eukaryota > Metazoa > Chordata > Aves > Passeriformes > Tyrannidae > Pyrocephalus > Pyrocephalus nanus. The sequence continues at coordinate 4,842,320 of CM076287.1, read as the reverse complement.
CCCCAGGGCAGAGGGTTGGGGCATTTCCCAGTTTTCCCAGTTGAGTTGCTCCCCCTCCCCATGCTATGCACCCCCCCCAACACTTTTGTACTAGTCTGTGTTTAAAAAAAAAAAAAGTAATAAACTTGAAGTTTATACAATCAGACTAAGCTTTAATGAACGTTGCATGGTTTCCTCATTGAAACTTAAGGGGCCACCTTGAATGCAAGAGCTGTTTATTTTCATATTTTATTTGATGACAAACAGGTTTTAAAACAAACTGAGACAGAAGAAAAAAAAAAAGGAAAAAACAGAAAAGAAAAATCGAAAAAGAGTTTTTTGTTTTTTTTTTTTTTTCTTTTTAAACACCGTGCTAGCACTGATGTCTGGATTTGTAAAACTCAGAGTTTTTTAACTGCTACAAAGGAAAAAACCAGCACAAAGCAGAGGCCAAGCATTCCCAGCAGTGAAATAAAGGGGTTCAGGGAGAGGAAAAGGGGGTGGGAGGGGGGGCTACATTACTCATGGATAGCGTTGCACAGAGGGGGTTCCAGCTCAAACCTATCAGAAAAAGTCTACGCCAGCTACGCAGCCTACGGAAGGAAAACAAAAAAATAATTAAAAAGCCCTTCGGCAAATGTTAATAAATAAAACAGTCCATCTCACAAGGAAGGAAGGTGGCCTGTGTCTCCATTCTTTCACTTTTTTTTTTTTTTTTTTATTTTTTAGAAGTCTAAACTCTGGAGGCTGTTGATGAGAAAAGAATGGGGGGTTTTTGGTGGGTGGGTTTGGGTGGTGTTTGGAGTTCTGGGGCCCGGAGGACAAGGATGTGTCCCGGGGTACTCACGGGCTGAGGGGGGGGCACACCAGGGCTGCCCTGGGCTGGGGGAGGCACTCTGGGGGGCAACTACAGCAACAACAGGTCATGAAAGCGGGGCAACAATCTACAAGGAAGGACAGGAATGAAAGGGCTGCCCCCTCCCCCCAAAGGTACAAAAAAGTAGGGTCCAAGTACATTCGTATGAGAGGTATTTTTGAGCTCCCCCCCCCTCAAAAAAAAAAAAAAAAAAGAAAAAAAGACTAGAAACACTTGGAGCCCTTTGAGTATAAAGCTAACTTAACTCCAACTTGAAAAACACCCAGGTTAGTGGATCACTCTCTACTGCTCTTGGCCAATTGGGAGGTAGAGGTCAGTCTAATTTAGGGGTCTGGTCAAAATGGGTCTCTGTAGGAACTGCTGCTTCTAGAAAGGTTTAGACAGAAATAAAAACGCTCCCAGTGTTCCCATACGACTCTGTTAAGACATGGGTACCACTCAGCTATTGGATGGCTTCTCTTTTGCGTGCTGTTCTCAGTCCTGACCTCCCAGCCAGCACGGATGGCACGGCCACATCCAACTCCCTGACCAAAACTGAGCTGCTCCGGCTCCGCTTTTGCCAGCGCCTGGCTCTGCCACCTCCCTGCTCTCCTCGCCGAAGAAGCCACGCCGAAAACAAAAAAAAACAAACAGCCTGACCCATTATCTCTAATCAAAACCCAGCTCCTCAGAGGCCACCTTCCACCAACTGCCTGCCTGCTCTGCCCGGGTAGAGACGTGGAGCCTTTCCCTCGGAACTACCATTATCAATCCCCAGTTCCCGCTACTTCTCTCCCCCGAATCCGTGGCAGTAAAAGCAGGTCTGTTTTTTTTGCATCTCTCCCCCTCCAGGGGCCGAAGGGCACAGGAAACCCCAGCCCCCCCTTTTTCAAGCGCAAAATTCATCATCTGACAGAAAGGCTTGTGTTTTTTCTTTTTTTTTTTTTTTTTGTTTGTTTGTTTGTTTGTTTGTGTGTGTTTGTCACAGAGTAGAGTCCAGACAGTAGCCAATTGAAGCGTAGAGAAAACACCTCGAAACCCTCCTCCTGCCCGAGCGCGCAGGCTCCTCTCACTCGTAACTGCTAGCCAATGTAGGAAGAAGAGGCTGATTGCTGCAACTTTTAAATCACACTGAAAAAAAAAAAAGTTCTCAAGGTTTGGTGCTCTAATTTAGTTTTGTTTGAAGTATTTTTTTTTTTTTTTTGGTTGGTTTTTGTTGTTGTTGTTTTTATAAGCTTCTCAGAACAAGGATCTCCCAGGTCCACCACTAAGAATTCAGAGACAAACCTCTTTTTTTAAAAAAAAAAAAAAAAAAAAACGAAACAAAACAAAAAATAAACAACTCGGTGCTCCTTTTGAAAGGATCTCTTTAAAAACCACCTCGTCACGAAAGACCCGTTCAGAATGTGGGCGACACGATGACACTAAGATTTCAGAGCCAGTGTTGGACAACAAAACCTGCATCTCAGAGTTGAGCATCAGCTGGATCCCGCTGGATTTCTGCTTGGCTTGCTGTCACCGAGTCAGGGACTCTCCCCTCCCTCTCCCCTCTCTGCCTCTCTCTCTCTCAGATACTCTGCTTCTAAAATGTAAACAGTCACTGCTAAAATATAGTACCCCTTAGAAACGAGAACAACAACTCTGAGATGAGGGTTTTCCTCTCCCCCCCTTTCTGCTCTGAAAAGTAATGCCCTGCTCGCCAAGAGAAGGATGGAATGAAGTGAAACCTGCTTTTTTAAGGCCCTTCTCTCGAGCGTGGGTGACTGGGGGAGCAGGGACTCAGCTGACCACTCATTTTGGGGTGAGTTCCTTCCCAGCGAGGCGCCAGCAGGTCCGTCAGGGCTCTCTCTCCTCTCGGTCGGTCTCCTTGTCTCAGTGAGCTCTAGCAGTGGGCTCTCTCGCGCGCTCCTTTCTCTCTCTCTCTCTCTCTCTCTCTCCTCTCCGTTGGTTGGTTTCTTTCTCCTGTTGCTCTCACACAGTGGTGCTTCAGTTTTAGCAGTGGAAAACAGGTATCCATTTTATTTTATTTTTTTTATTACCCAGAATAAAATGCTGATGAACTAAGCTCCACGCAAGCTTAGCTCTTCTTCCTCAACCTGGAAGGGAGGAGACAGAAAAAAAAAGGGGGCTGTGTCAGGGGACAGCACTGCTCCCACGAACTGCTCAGGAGCCTGAAGGAGGGGCAGGAGGCAGAGGAGGGACCCCCTGAGGTTCTTACACTCTAATACTGTGACAGTCCCGTCACTCCACCATGTTGATATGCACGTTCACCCTGGTAAGTTGAGTCCTGTGACAGCGCCACGTCAATCTGGGATTTAAACTCATCACCAAGGTAACTGTCCTGGAAAGGAAAGGCTGTGTGAACCTCCACGCCACCCCCAGCTGCTCCCCGGGGGCCCAGGGTAAAGTCTGAGGGTTTTTACGATCTGGTTTGGTGCGGAATTTGTGTAAAAAAGGGGGTTTTGGCGGCTCAAAGCTGAGATCTTGGACATGCAGCATTCCCCCTTTATGGCCCAGTGTCCTCTGAGAGTCACACAGTGCAGGAGCACGAAATGGTTTCAGTTTCATTTCCCCCAGTGCCACAAGAAGGACAGACACCCACACAAAGCCCAGGGAAAGGTCAGACCAGCCCAGCCTACCCACCCAGCCCTGCTTACCTGTGATAACTCCGGTTGGGAGAGCCCAGGCTGACTCATCTGTGAAGGCTGACTCATGGAGATATAGCCCTGAGTCAGGGGGCCCTGGGAGAAAGGCTGGGACACCACGTCCTGGCTGGCCTGACTGTTGGGAAGGTTGGACTGGCTCGTCCCAGGGATCCCAAAGCGGTTTTTCTGGCGCCCGCCGCGCCCCGTCTTTCCTTTGGGAGCCCCGCGCCCTGCAGGAGGGACCGACCCCGAGCAGCAGTGAGAAAGCTCTGCTCAAAAACAGCTTCCCAAGCAGGATCCCCCACCCCTCCAGGGGGTTGTCCTGCCCCCTCCCACCCCCTGTACCTGCAGCGGGGCCGTTGGCCTGGCCGAAGTAGCCCGGGGGTGGCATCGGGGGCATCACCAGGTTGAAGGGGATGGGAATGTTCATGGCGGTGACGTGGCTGGGGCCAGCGCTGATCATCCCGATCTGGTCGTGGGTTTGGAAGTACATGTTGGATGGGCGCCCTGCAGAGGAGGAGGAGGAGGAGGAGGAGAAGTGATTTCAGGCACCCTGAATATTTAAAAAAAAAATCGATTCACAGCCCTGCTGGTAACAGAGAGGGGAGGACTCGGGAGCAGGATGAGGAAGAAATGGAGAGGGCAGGCCAAGGACCACCAGTATTCCTGGTTCACTGTTTACTCCACACCTGAAAATTCCACTAGCTCATCTAACACTCGTTCACCCCTAGGGCTCCTCTTTCACAGAACCATCTGAGATTCCTGAAATGCTTCACACACACTCCCTTTTCCCCTCATTTTTCACTTGCTCTGCAGACATCCAGTTAGACTGGCAGGGGTTCCACATACAGAGAGCAAAATCCAGGCAGATTGTCAACATTTTCAATCCTTACATTCCATATTTTTCTGCAGTGGCTCTTCTAACATTTAAAAGTTTGAAGTGGGTAAAACATCACACCCCAAGGATTAGTTAGGAGGAAAAAAATAAAACCAACAAAAAGATCAATCTTTAAAAGTGCTAATTTTGATAATTACCTTGACTGCTCCTGTCGTAGACAGATCCTGGAATAATGGCCTCACGTGCATCATACATGGCAGTGGTCATGAAACGGGCACCCTGCAAGGATGAGGGGAGTCAGACAAAGCCTTTGCCTTGAAAACCCTGCACTGCAACCTCAGGGAAACAGAAACCCAGTAAAACCCCACAGAGCGTGAGTTTGCCAGCACTGAGGAAATGAATTAGTCCCAAGACACCAAAAACCCTCTGGTTATTATTTCAGCTGCAGCTTGACTGCAAGGAGTAAGATTTCAGAGGCAGCATCTCAAAAAGTGTGAAACATCTGATGAGTTTTCAGTCTATTTTAAGGCTCTGCTGATAGTTTTCCCCCTTGTTCTATTCACAGCACTGTCCTGCCTTGGCTGACAAGCTCCCCCCACCCAGTAACTCCTTATTTTTTGTTAAGAAAATCAAGCATAAAACTTGCAGGTTGAAGGTTGATGCAGTGCTGTGAAGTTCATGAGAGCTGGCCATTCCTAGACAGGAAGTTCATTCACCTCAGACCTTACCCCCTCAGGAAATTCTGCAGTTAAAAAGCCCCCCAAAATTGCACCCTGGGGAGAGCTGAAGCAGCCGCTTCCTTGGGTCCCACCACACCAACCAGGCCCCAGAGAGTTCCAGGGCTGTGCTGGTGACTGTTCACCCCACCCATCTGCCCTTTCTAATTAATCAGCCACCCCCCAGGAGCCGAGGGCAGGGGGGTCACTCACGGGGTTGATGGTGTTGACGAGTTTCCGGGGTTTGCTGAACTGCATGAGGCTCTCCCGGAGGTTGTTCAGTGGTCCCTCCACCAGCACCTTCTGCTCCTTGTAGTAATTCAGGAGGTGATTCCAGAGTGGCTGCTTGGACAGGGCTTTGGGGTTCCCAACAATGATTACTCCATACCTGTGCAACAGCAGAGGAGCTCAAATTAAGGCTGGTTAAAAAAAATCAATTGATATTGCAAATCAAACGACACACTGATGGTGTCGGAGCAGCCTCCAAAATCCACCTCTCAGCTGAAGCAGCAGGAGGTGCAGCTGGTTTGTTTACAGCAGATGTTTTCCACAGGATGACAAAACACCTGGAAGGAAGGTTGCTGCAGCCAGTTTCTCAACAGCCACAAACTTCCTCCTTCAGTGAGTTCCCCCCAACCACCACCTTCTACTGGGTTTCAGAGCTCCCAGGAAAACAAGGGAGCCAAAGGACATCATGTTGGATTCCACATCACTTTTCCTGGAGTCAAATCCATTAGAAGCAAAATGGTCCAAAAAAATGGTTGTTGGAAGGGGTAAAGAAGCAGGGAAGGGACCTGTCCTGAGGACTGAGGGGAAGGAAGGACACAGGCTGGAAACTCCTGAGGCCAAACAGGAACAGTGCCTGGGCTGAGGTGAACAGAGATGGCACAGAATGGATTGGGTGGGAAGGGACCCTAAAGATCACCTTGTTCTACCCCCTGCAGGCAGGGACATTTTCCACCAGCCCAGGTTGCTCCAACCTGGCTTTGGACACTCCCAGGGATGGGGCAGCCACAGCTTCTCTGGGCAAACCTGTGCCAGGGCCTGCCCACCCTCCCAGGGAGGAATTCCTTCCCAATATTCCACCTAAGCAGCCAGTGAAGCCATTCCCTGTGCCCTGCCCCTCCAGGCCCCTGTCCAAAGCCTCTCTCCAGCCTTCCTGCAGGTTCCTCCAGGTGTCCAATCCCACTTTACCTGGCTCTGGTAAGGGCCACGTTGAGCCTCCTGGGGTCATTGAGGAACCCAATTCCCTGGTGCTCGTTGGCCCTCACACAGGAAAGGATAATGAAGTCCTTCTCCCGGCCCTGGAAGGCATCCACACTCGCAATTTCCACTTCCTGGAACGGAGGACAACACGTAAATCACGGAAGCCAAACAGTTCTGCTGCCCACAGGCACTGCCAGACGTGCTGGCCACACACTACACCCTGCCATCACCTGCCAAAAGCGTTAACTTTTGGAATGAGGAGCGATTTGGTAATTCCACTGGTCACTAAACAGTTTTCCCTGGAGAACAGAGAGCCTCAGTTTAGGAGAAATTACTCTCGTGTTCACTGCTTGATGGCCCTCCCATTTCCCCCTAAACTCTGGGAATCAGCCCTTTGCTGGGAGGCTGCCAGGGAGAATTCTGAGTACTCCTAAACCCCACAGGGAAGAGAGGTCCAAATTAGCACTGCTGCTCCCAGCCCCCAGAAACCTGAATCACAGGGACAGATCATTCCTGGCACAAGGAAAAGTATCTCCACCAAGTTTCCCTTCAGTGAAAACACTGAGTGAGCTCCCAGCATTGCAAAACAAGCCTGGATTAAACATCTAATTGCCTTGTTTGCAGCAGCTAGTTGTGATGTTTGGTAGAGGAGTCCCACTGATGGGAGGACATGATCCCAAGGAAATAAACAGCATGACCATCAGGAATTATGGAGCTTGGTGTGTCTCTTTATCCAAAACACAAACTTTTCCACAGCTGGAGCCCCAGTGACCTCTCCCTTCTGGGCCTCAGGACCCTTCCTTTTAACACAGACCTCCTTTTACCTGTTCAGCTGCTCCCCCTGGCACCTGAAACCACCTCCCAAACTCCCCTCCCTGCTCTGTTTCAACCACAACCAACTAAAAAAGCTCAACAATCAAACCCAGACTGGAAATGAAAAGCACTGTGAGGCTTTCCTGGCTTCCCCTGTGCTTCCCTCTGTACCTGGTAGAGCTTTGTGTGCAGGGAGCCGCTGAACTGCATGTACTGCACCAGGTAGGAGCGCTGCCCCTCGTAAGGAGTGATGATGCCAATCTGGTCTGGTTTGGCCCCAGCCTTCAGCAGCTTCGTGGTGATTTTCTCCACGTTGGCAGCTTCGGTCCTGGAGGGAGAGACATTGGATTATCCGAGGATGGATTAACACATTGGGTCTGATTTTTTGCAGCTTAATTAGGGTCTAAAAGCCTTGAAGGTGGATGCTGTGAGGCCACTTCAATGAAAAGATCAATTCTGCATTGCTCAAACGACTAACTCAGCTTGAGCCTTGCAGGAACATTCCCCACTGTCACCTCTTGATCTCACCCCAGAGGGACACGGGCCCAAACCAAGTCTCAGAAGGACACAAATTTCTCCTTAGGTGCACTTCCAACTTCTTTAGAATGACACAACTGGACTTCAGGAACAGCAGAACTCCCAGTGGCCACCCTTCCAAAATGCTTTTATAACCAAGACCACCCAAAAACCACCCCAACCTGCCGTGCAAACAGATCCCTCAGGTGGCTTCACCTTAAAGCTTCGAATACAGAAATGTTTTTAATGCCAATCAGCCAACTATTGTGCTGTTTGTTTGTGCACAATCTGCTCTGCTGTCTCCAGTCTTGCACATGCTGCTCAGGAAACAGACTGAGATTAAAAATATCTCAGCAGCTATTTTTCAGAGCTTGGTCTGCTTTCCCTTCCAGGCACACGAACAAACACGGGCAACCAAGAGGAACAAAGTGGTTTAAGCTCCTTCTTTGACAAAGAAGTTGGAATGGGCAGAAAAGAATGAAAATTAAACTGCCATCCCTTCTGCACCACCACTAAAATCCAAGATTTAGGGCTCTGCTTCAGGAGCTACAGGAATTCTGGCTTCAAAATGCAACTGGATCAGCATTTCCTGCAGTAGCTGCAGTTGGTTTATTCATCCCACAGATCAGGCACTTTATCATCCCTTACACCACCTCACACAGCCAGTGAAGGAAGACAAACTCCTCCACAGAGCAATTCAAACCCACTGAAGCTCTGCACTGCTCCCACTGGGTACCCTTTTCCTCCTGGTTTACCGTCAGGGCAAACCAACTGCAACCTGCAGCTCGGCCTGCCCCATTCTCCACGGCAGCTTCTGTGCAGGAGGCCCACGAGCCACTTCAACCCCCTCTTCATTCACTGCCCCCGAGGTTTTACTGACCCAGAACTGCTGCAGAGCACGGGGATCAACAGCCCTGCCCCTCAGTGTCCCAGCCCAGCTCCAGGGTTACCTGTTCAGGTAAGAGGTGCCCGAGCTGGCAATCTCCTCCTGGCCCTGGGTGACGTAGAAGAACATGGGTTTGTCGGGCTGTGGCCACTGGAAATCGAAGCCTTTCTTCACACGGTCGGCTGAGGAGCAGGAGAGCAGCAGGAGAAACAGAAGTGAACAAGAACACTTGGATATTTCCACACTGAAACCCCTTAAAACACTCAAAACTAAGCACAGTGGGGATTGTTTTCATTCAGGAGGGACAGGGCAGATTAAAGAAGCTGCCTTTGAGCCTCAGGGAGTGGGAACAGCGACTTTTGGGCTGCTCACCTGCAGTGACCCCGTTCTGGAGAGAGCCCTCGTAGAAGATGTTGGAAGGGAAGGCGCTGAGGGCGGGATGCATCCGGTACTGCACCTGCAGCCGGATGGGCCGGATCCCCAGCACCACCAGCCTCTCAAACAGGGACTGCGACAGCCCAGCCTTGGCAGCCTTCTTGCACATCACCACAGGCCCCAGCTGGCAGTGGTCACCCACCAGGATAAGCTGTGGGAAAGGAGAGTGTGTAGAGAAAGTTTATTTTCTTGCTTAAAACAATGGCAGTATCCTACTGTAAGATACAGAATCAAGCCCAGGTTGCTCCAGCCTGGCCTTGGGCACTTCCAGGGATGGGGCAGCCACAGCTTCTCTGGGCAACCTGAGGCCTCCCTACCCTCCCAGGGAATAATTTCTTCTGAATATCCAACCTAAACCCCAAACTCTGTCAGCTTAAACCACTGCCTGATATATTAGGAGCTTATCAGTCTGGCCCGTGCTAAGCTTCAGATCTCACCTAAGGCTTAGGAACCTTTAGTGTCACCTCCCTTTCCAGCTGATGGTTTCCAAATAAAAGCTTATTCAGCCTCCAGATTGTTCCAACAGCAGAAAATGTTCCAGGCAAGGATTACGCCATGGAAACAGAAAACTGACAGGACTAGCACAAAATGAAGAGTCCTTTAGGTTTGTCTTTCAGGAGAGGGAAGAACTTTGCATCCCTGCGTGCCTGCAGGGGGAATGTCACTGCTGGGTGCTGCCTGCTGATTTACAGACTCCTGCTGGGATGGAAGCCAAGGGGCTCACCTGCTTTGCTCCCAGCACAACGGGCACCATGCACTCTGGCTCGGTGGCCTGGGTGCTCTCATCGATCAGGATGGAGCGGAACTGCATCTTGGCCAGCCTGGGATCCCCGGCGCCCACGCAGGTGCAGCAGATCACATCGGCGTTCTGGGACACAAACACGGCGTGGTTAACCCCTCCCCACAGGGGACAGCCTTCAGAGCCAGCCCAGGAACCCCCCCAGGGGTCCTCTGAGCCCCACCAGCAAACTGCACCCAGCTCAGGCAGGAGCAGAGCCCAGGGGGCCTCACCATGAGCAGCTCCCGCTCCGCGGTTCGCTTCAGCGCCCGGTAACGTTTCTCATCAGCAGATGAGAGCTCTCCAGTTTCATCTTTGAGCTGCTGCAGTTTCTGAAGCTCTGGCATGCTACAAAAAAAAAAAACAAACAGGGATTTTACTTTAGGCCCTGATTGTTTGTAGGATTACAGCGAAAGTCATTTTTAACTGATCATGACACTCGTACAGAAGAGCGAGTCAACCAAACAACCGAGCCACAACAACACCCACCAGCTGTGTCCCTAAAACCGGGGGGGGTTCTGCTCGTTCCTGACCTGTCCATGTTCCTGATCTGGTTGTGCAGTGCCAGGAAGGACACGGGAGAGTCGATTGCCTCACGGCTCTTGGCACACAGACGAACCACCTTGAGCCCGGTCTGGTGGATCTTCTCGGTGAGCTGGTCCACGGCGATGTTGCTGGGAGCACACACCAGCACAGGCCTGGGGAAACACCACCAAACAAGTCCTTAAAGGAGCTGCAAAGTTGGTTTTTTTGTCCATCAGACCTGTAGTAAAAATAAGCTGGGCAAGGCTATTTGCTGAACCCAAGTCCTCCCAGAAAAATACAGTTCTAGGAAAGCTCCATCAATGATATGAAGGAGTTTTGTTGGTTTTTTTTAAATCAAGGTGATTCTTTCCATTAATAAAGTAACCTCCCACATAAAGCCCTGCAGAGAGCAGTTCTTACCCATTGCCCTGCCTGGCCAGATGATACACGATGGTGGCTGATGTCACTGTTTTCCCAGTGCCAGGGGGACCCTGAATAAGGCTCAGAGGACGCTGCAGGACTGTTTTCACGGCATAAACCTACAAAAACGGGGTTAATTGCTGATTGAGCACCCAGTGCATGGGATGGTGAGGTTGTTTAGCCTCTGCTCGTAAACCCTGCACGCAGCAAAGAGCAGAGGGGGTTACCTGAGAGTGGTTGAGATCAGGAAGTCCCTGTGCTGTGAAGCGCTTTGGCAACTGGCATTTAATAATCACATCTTCCACCTCGTGGCCCAGCAGCTTGTGGTAGATGTACCCAGACACCGAGGTCTCGTCCACAGCGAACGTTTTGAGGGCACTCTGCATCCTGAAAGGAGGCAAGGGCAGAAAAACGGCTCAGGGACATCAGTGTGACCTGGCTGTCCACAGATGTCCCACACAGAGGTGCAGCAGGCACAGATTTAAATTACACCTCTTGGAAAGTACCTACTAACAGGGTTAGGAGGCAAAAGTTACACCCTCAGATCACGGGGCTCGTTTTTCCTCCACGTGAACGTCACAAAGGAACCAGAAAAATGTGCAGAGGGAAAAAACCTGGGACAGTGATTTTAGGGGCAGGATTTGAGGAAAATCTGCACCCAGAATAAACAGTGGGATATATTACTACTACTAATAGGGGATTCTAATATCCTAATGACAGAATAATAAGCCAATCTACAAAATGCAGTACAGGTGTGGCTGAAGACCCCAAATGCCTTGAAATTTTAACCAGTTCAAGCAACACCACTTTTTTTGGACCAAAACCACTCACTGAAGGCAAAGAGACAAAAAACCACAAAAACAACCCTCACAGGCAGAACCTGCACCAACCCCCTGGCAGGTTTTGGAGTGTTTTCCCAATACCTGTCAAAGGAAGTGGATTTCCACACAAAGTCCACTTGGAAGTTGTGAGTAACTTCCACAGGGGCTCCCACGCTGCTCCTCAGCTCGATGGCAATCTCATCACCATAATCTGTAGAACCTCGTTAAGTAGTAATCTATAGCAACAATTTGAAGTTTATTTTCCCCCAATTCTGGTCATTTTTTTTTTTTTTTTTTGACAGCAAGATCCCCCAGGATAAATAGAAATTATCTCAGAATTACTTCTGGATGTATTCAGTGGGTTCTTGGAGAGGCTGCAGCCTCAGGCTGAGGCTCACTGAGGGCTCTCTAAGTAAAGGATACTATCAGGAACTTTGATAACATGACCAATTCCTTTCCACAGCGGGGCCAGGTCTCCTTTGTACCTCAGGCAGATCTCATCTCCTTGCATGAGCCTCATGTCTACAAAGGAAGGAGAAAAAAAAAATGCTCTCAGCAACCATCTCCCACCACAAAAACCCTTCAAGAACTCCCTGCTGTCCCAGCTCAGATCCTCAGTTCTTCAAACACTGATTTTTTTTTCACCAGGTATATAAAACCACCCCCAAAAAACAATCCAGTTGTCATTACCTGAGTCAGTCTTTGGCAAAGTGAAGTAAGCAATTCTCTTCTTGTTCAAGCCCAGGTCCCATCTGACTGTGATGTTATCTTGGGTCTAAGGGTGGAAAAAAAAAAAAAAAAAAAAAGAAAAAAAAGAGCTGTTTGCCAACTGTGCTTCAAAATACCAAAACTTGGGGTTCCAGTGTCACAGAAATCTGTATTTATCGCCATGGACTGAGCTCTCACCACCTGCAGGAGGTTGATTCTCTTCTACAAAAGTGAGCTGTGAGAGACAAAGCCCTGATCAGCATCCGAAGAAAAACTTGTAACACAGAAAAGATGGAAGCTCCCAAGTGTTTCAAGCTCTTAAAAAAAAAACAAACCTCAGTTTGAGGATTTTTTCTTCCTCTCCCACTACTGCTGATATTTCAGTGCTGTTACACCCCAGTAATTAAGACATTTATTCCACTTCAGGCTTCCTTCTGTGCCCTAACCATGAGTTTGACACCAGAGGACTGGTCAGAAAACCCCTCAAACAGGCAAATTTCAAAGCAAATCACCTGAGACTCCTTGAGTTTCTTGTCATAATCTGCCTCAAGCTTGACCAGAGGACCAAATATATTTTGGTATTGATAAGCATCTTCGTATCTAAGCAGGACGTGCTGCGGTTCCTCATCGACACCAGGCTTTTCCAGGTCCTCCAGGGTGGCAGATGGATTTTCCTAGAATTTAAAGCACGGGTGTTGAAAGTCTGAAGGATAAAACAAGTGACAGCAGGACTAGTGATGCTGTGCCTTGGTACCAGGGGGAGTTGTCTCAAGGGGTAAAAGCTACACCATAACCATGCCAGGGTTAAATCCAGCCAGCTCTGATGGATCTACAGAGAAACCTCTCAGAAAACAAGAATTAACAGTCCAGCTGCTCCACACCTAAAGCACAAACGTGTGGAAAGACTTGATATGGGCAAAGAAAGCCACCTGAAGAACCCCAAGGTGAAGCTTTCCCACTGAACCCTCTGGCTCTCCCCAGCTGGGTGAGTTCAGGGCTTCCCTGCCTGCCACACTTGCTCAAAATCCCTTCCTTCCTCCTCAGCCCCAGGGAATCAGCGCTTTGGGAACCCCCTGAGCAGCATTCCAAGGAGCAGCAGGTACCTTCCAGAGCTCCTCCAGCTTGTTGATCTGCTGGGCCGTGATCTGCCGGGCCCTGAGCTGCTCCTGCTCCGACGGGATCTTCACCAGCCACGACAGGAAGCAGCGGTCCTGGATGAGGGGCTGCCACTGGGAGCTGTCCCAGTTGATGTCCTTCAGGCTGCTCTGGCTGGCACACGGCTGCCTGCACAACCAGAACGGGCACCAGGGCACTCATCACACACATGGAAGGGCTTCTTAAACAACTCACATCTTGGTTAAAAAGAGAGGGGGGGGAGAAAAGCAGCAAAACAAGCCCAAGCCTGCTGTGAAAATCAGCGTTTTTAGTCCTTGTGTTTGTTGTTTCAGCACTGGGAAGGGTCAGTGCTGTGAGGAGTGTTGGTTGGATGGTTCTAAGGCTGAAAATGCCTGCATCTAAAATGTTAAATACGACACCCCTGGGAGTGGTTACAGCCCATTATATCAGAAAATGGGATTACTTCCCATCTGCTGTTTAAACAAGCAGGACTCATTCCACAGAAACACACTGTCTACTGTCAAATACAAGCTAAGTGGCAGCCCTGAATTGAAATACAGTTATAAAACCTGACTGAACCTGTCAGAGAACAATCCCTGATTTACTGTTGTCTCAAATGGTTCTATGAGCTGAGAGGAAAACACCCTGTGGAAGAGTCACTGTTACTCTACCAAAGCTGAAAAATCTCAGGTAAAAAAGGGGAAAAAACAAGTTTTCCCCACTAAGGAATCCTTCATTTGGGAGAAACATTCTTCTACAAAACTAAGATATTTGCCCAGCACAACAAAACTTCCCTTTACTGCATAACCTACCTGCAGCCCTGAAGTCTAAATGGAAAAGGGGTGGCAAAGCAAGAGTATGAAACGCATTTTGGGGCAAAGTGAAGGCAGGAGCTGCCCTTCAGAAAGCAGGTTGTGCAACAGCCTTGGCACAGAGGTGGCAGCAAAGGCCTGCTCTCACCTGCACAGCAGAACCACCACAGAGTCTGCCTTGGCCGGGATGAAGCCGAGCAGGAAGACGTTGCGGCACCCGCAGTTGTAGCACTCCAGGACGGTCTCCCCCAGGGGTCCATCCTTGTGCAGAGTCACCTCTTTGCACTTGGCTCTCACCAGGTGATTCACAATGTGGCTGAAAGCAAAGAGGAGGTGAAATTAATGGGAGCATTACATTTAATCTGACTGAATTTATCAGCTCTTTTCACCCCAGGCCGCTGGTTCCTCAGATGTTTTAATGTGGATGAGCATGAAGCAACAGGAAATGGTGTCAAAAATTCCTCACTTTTAAGCCACTAGACTTTGATTTATCCCCCAAGTAAGCCCCAGCCACCACAACACTTGCAAAGAAACCCCCCAAACCCAGAGCTGTCGCTGGTATTTCCCTCCTTTCCCCACTCACCTGCCCGATGTGTTGCCACGCCCATTACAGAACCACTTCTTGCTGGTGTTGCAGTAAACCACGCAGGCAGGGTCGTGGATCCCACAGTAACTGCCATTCAGAGGGGAAAAAAAACACCCAGGAAGTTATTGGCTGCTTGCTCCCAGGGAAATTCAAACATCTAAGCCACTTGGTAGTGCACGGAAATAAGGGGAAGTGAAAGCTGGGGAACATGAGGGGTGGTGAAAGCACCGAACACGAGCCAAGCACAAACATTTTAGAACTTCCCAGCACTGCCATCCCTGGCTTGGCTGAGCCTCCTGTTTACTCCCCCAGGGAGTTCAGAGCTGACCTTCCCACCACTGCCATCCCAGGCTTGGCTGAGCCTCCTGCTTGTTCCCCAGGGTGGCTCAGAGCTGACCAGGAGCGGATGTGGCAGCTCCGAGTCCGTCCAGGAGCTCAGAGGGTCCCAAATCCCCCTTCCACTCCCCCAAAACGCTCCTTCCCTCTGGGAATAAAGCTTGGGTTCTACCTGCAGGCGTGCACAGGGAGGTCCTTGGTGTAGTAGGTGTCTTCCTCATCCTCCTCGAAGTTGAGCTCTGCCAGGAGCTGGCTGGTCTTGGCCACGTTCTCATCCACAGCTCCGTTCTGCAGGATCCCATCGGGACCATTCACCTGGAACACAGCTCAGAGCGTCAGTTCTGCCCCCAAACCACCCCTACTGCCCCAAACACAGGCTTGTGTTTCCTTTCCAATCCTCACCAGGGCAGAAAAACGCTGCTGAGAGCTGGAAAAACACACATGATGGACTCAGTGCCTCAGCTCCTGCTTCACAGGAACATTTAAACTCCCAACTGATAAGTGGGAAGGGGGGAAAAAAAAAAAAAAAGTTGACAAAAGGAGGTTGCTTTGCTGCAGTTCCATTTTTCCACAGCCTTACATAACTCATAATCAATACCTGCCCCATTAGCTCCTGCTTCACCCAATTATTTAAACTCCAACTGATAAGTTGGGGGAGATTGCTTTGCTGCAGTTCCATTTTTCCACAGCCTTACATAACAGAATTCCATTCAAACAATTCCAGCAGGATCAAACACTGGTTTTTTTGTGTTTTTTTTTTTTTTTTAATTTCAGGATCTTTGCTGTACAGAACCTTTCCCCACCTATTCCTGTTGCTGTTGACACACCAATGCCAGAAGCTGGGAATTCTGCACCATTTGGTGCTGTGTCAGCAACTTCTGCACACTCCAACTTCCCCCCCCCCCCCAGCTTTTCTCCTGGTAAAAATAACTCCTTTTTTTTTTGGGCACATTTCCCAGCAGGAAGGAGCAAAAGGGGTGTGGATGTCACTGGGCCTCCCAGGTGTCCTGGTTTCATTCCACACCTACAGCAAGGAGGGGCTTCAGCACCTTCAACACCCCCCAAAAAAACTGGGTCCAGGCTCTTTATTCTTTGATTTCTTCAGCCAAGATCCCCCCAAAACCTGAGGAGGGGTAAGTGTGTCATGACCCACGTTAATTTTGAGTGGAAAATGGTTGGAAAGGGATCACCACAGTGACAGCAGTGACTGCACAGCATTAACATGGAATGAGTGCTGAGGTAAATTCCCCCCTCACAGCAAACTGGGGTGTATTAACCCCTCCCAGTATTTCAGAAGCACATTTGGTTGGACAAGATTTATCTACAAATGGCAGCATTAAAAAAAAAAAAAAAAATCACTCACTGTTTTAACAACTGGGTTGCACTGAGATTTAATGCAATTTACCTGGTGCAACAGCATCTCCAACTGAGAAATCCATCTGAAATGGATAGTGCCACTTCACAGAACAGGGGAGTGTGGAACAGGTGGAATTCCAAAGCTTTAAGTGCACCTGGATTTCTCAGCAGCACAACTCCCAGGCTTTTTCTGCCCTAAACCAGCTGCATTTTTCTATTCTAGTTTTTTTTCCCCTACCCCAAAGCAGGTGCATTTCTCTGTTCCAAAGAGCCACAACACACTATCAGTGCACCTCAGCTGACAAAACTCAATTTGTCACTTTAATACATTCATTGCATTCCTTGGGCGCTCCTAAAAACCTGGGATTCCTGAACCGGAACACAACTGTAAAAAATTGTGGGTTCTTCCTTTAATTTTTGCTTTTTTAAGGCAGAAAGTGAAGAAATAACTGCAAGTTCCCTGCAGCTGTGCACGAGGTGACTGTGCTGGTGACTCCCCCAGGGAGCTCCTGCCCTCGGCTGGGCAGGGATGATGTCACTGGTGTCACTGATGTCACCTGTCCTGTGAAGATCCAGCAGCACCAGAGGCCTTGGCAGGCTCCCAGGGAGGAAGTGATTGTTCCCAACCCTCCTGTGATGTCACTTTATGTGCACAGGATTAAAAACCTGGCACCAGCAATTGTTTT
The DNA here is from genome assembly GCA_038380795.1 of Pyrocephalus nanus. Taxonomy (NCBI): domain Eukaryota; kingdom Metazoa; phylum Chordata; class Aves; order Passeriformes; family Tyrannidae; genus Pyrocephalus; species Pyrocephalus nanus. The sequence continues at coordinate 4,825,286 of CM076287.1, read as the reverse complement.
GTGTGTGTGTGTGTGTCTGAGGGAGGGAGGGGGGGGGAAAACTTCTCTATTTTTCCAAGTTGTTGGCTGCAACTTCTGGCCCAGCAAGTTCAGCAGCTCCAAAGGCAGCTCTGAGGTGCCACAGAGATCCTGGCACTTCCCTGATCCTTTCCTGGCCTCTGGAATAGTGGCTGGGGGACAGCAAAGCCCGAGGGATGTGTCCAGGGGCTGCTTGGAGCAGGCTGGGATAGAGGGAGGTGGAACTGGACGGGCTCTGAGGTTCCTCCCAACCCAAAGCCGTGCAGGATTCTCCTGTGGGAGCCCCCAGAGCAGCGGGAAGGGAACATTCCCAGCCCATGGGGAGCACACCTGGAGCCACATCTGGAGCCACCTGCCCCAGTTCCCACTTCCAAGTGGAGCCTTTCGAGCCGTACCAGGAGAACTGACTGCACTTCTGCAGCCAAACCTTCAGCCCCAGCCCCCAGAAATTTAATTCTCCCCGAATTCTGTTTAGGAATGCGCCCATTTTTGGACCTGGATGGATAACCCAGGTGATGGCTGGTGGGTTCTGGAGGCCTGAAGTGTTTGCTGTGGGCTCTGAGAACCCCCCTGAAGGCTGAGTTGCTTTCCCTTTCAAAAGGAGGAAGTGGCTCTTGGTGAGAACTCTTCCCCCCCCACACCCCACCCTGGGCTGAGCTTCCAGATGGGACCTGAGCAACAAGAAGTCATTTTTGCTGAGACAAAAAAGGCTTTGTTAGGGCTGGAAATTAAACCCAGCCTCCCTAGTCTAGACCAGAGAAAACCCCTCAGGGCTGCCCCAGCCTCGGCTCCCACATCCACACCGGGGGCACTGCTGGGACAGCCCTTGGCCCAGGGGCCAAAAACGAGGCAGGAATGAGAATTTCAGGGAATTACAGATGGGGTTGGGTTGGAAAAAACCTCAGAGATCAACAGGTGCCACCCCCTGCCACGGGCAGGGACACCTTCCATGGGAACAGGGGGCTCCAATCTGGCCTTGGATCCTTCCAGGGATGGGGCACCCTTTACATTTACCTTCAAATATTCTTATATTTAATTGCAGGTGAGCAATGGGAACCCTGAAGTTTCCTGAAGAAAAACCAGCAGAGAACGCCTGCTCTTCATCTTCTGTCAATTGGGCACTAATCAATTTTAACAGGCTCTTAAACTATTAATTAAAGATACTTGGTGAAACTAAATTTTTATTGACTAATCCATCACGTTTCCCTAAAATAAATAAATAAATAAAAATCAGGGGCCCTGCGCTGCTCAGCTACTGTTTTTAAACACCAGGACATGAAACAGCAGAGTAGAAGTTTCCACCTTCAGCAGCTTCATATATTTACTTAATTAGCTTTAATTATAATCACAGGAATAATATTTAATGAAGCAAAAACCTGATCAGTTGGGAAGCTGCTATAATTTAATAAGCCCCCTGCCAAAAGGCACAACAAGCTTCAAAATTCAGAAATTTTGAAGGCAGCAAAATTTCCCCCAGACCCTTTAAAAAAAAAAAAAAGAAAAAAAAACCCAAAGCAACACAACAAACCACCTCGTTTCTGATCTTATCACCCGGGAGGCCTCTGAGAGGGCAGGTCTGAGCAGATCCAGGGGGTTTGTTTGACTCCAGCTCGGGAGGGAACGATTCTTATTCCACTCCTGGTTGCTGTGGGTCCATCCCCCCCCTCCACACCCACCCCCAAAACCCCACATTTCTGAAGTCAAAGGAGGATCAGAGTTTGCAGAAATATAAAATACACGGATTAAAAGGTAAAAACCACCCATAAATTCCCTTCCTTTCTGCCAGACAAACCAGCACCTCAATGTGCTCTCCAGAGCTTTTAGGACTCTTTTTTTTTTTTCCCCTTTTCACTTCAAAGGTTTTTCAAACATGTTTAGACATTAAAAAAAAAAAAAAAAAGACCAATTATTAATCCTCTTGTCTGGTCTTTTAGCTGATGAGGCTTATTTTGGGGTGGTTTTTCTCCTTTTTCTGGCCACATGTTCTCTCCTGGCGAGTTCTGGAGTGATCACAAGCCATTAAAAGCTTAAAAACCCGAGGTTTCATTAAAAATTTTAACATCAATCCACGCATAGTCACATTTGACTACAGGCACCAAATAATTCTGATCTCTCACCGCTCCAAAGAGGAGAAATTCCACCCAGAAGTGAAGCTAAAAGAAGACAAACAAACAGCCCTTCCGAACACGCTGCCCTGAGCACATCCTGTGACACCACCCAGGATGTCACCGAGCACTTTCAGACACCAGAAGTGACTCGATTTGTCCCGGGATAAACCCCCGGGGACAGGAGGAAAAATCCCCTCCAGTCCTGCCCTGCACACCTGGGGATCCTCAGTGCTGGCTCTGCTGCGAGTAAAAGGCAAAAAAAAAAAAATATTTAAAAAAAACTATGCTCCACCACGTTTGGTTGGGGAGAAAAACTTACCTAAAACTTTCAACTCCTCTTTAAACTCGGCCCTTCACACGTGGATTATGTTCGAGTATTTAATTGTTAATAGTGGGACAGGAACCTGGAATGGAACTGAGCTTTCCACGATCTTTAAAACGCAGAAAGGTGGGAGTTTTTAAAGAATACAGACAAGTTTTGCAGCGTTTCTGTCGCTTTTACCACAGACATAGAGAAGGTGGAGCAGTGACAACGTCTTCTTGTGAGCACAAATATAAAATATAACACAAATGGCCTCCCTTCCCTTTTGGGAACTGCTAAACAATCATAATGGGTTTTTAATACCGAGCTGTAACAAAGAAAGAAAGAAAGAAAACAAAAAAAAAAAAGCCCTAAAACCTGTTTTTTTTAAGTCACGAGGAAGCAGAACTTAAACCTCAGGCCAATATCGACTGTCCCTCCGACGCAAAGCCCGAGCGAACCGGGGCGGCACAAAAGGTGGAAAAGGACGATAAAACCGACCGTAATGGCGAACGAAACCCACAAATTTCAAAATAAAAAACTCAAAGCGCATATTTTAACCACGAGAAGTAAAAAAAAAAAAAATTTAAAAATTAAAAAAAAAATTAAAAAAATAATAAAAAAAAATTAAAGCCGAACTCCCTCAGCGCCCAACTTTCGGTAACCAAAGCCACGTTTAAAGAAGAAAAAAGAAAGGGAAAAAAAAAAAAAAAAAGCTTTTGCGGTGGTTTTTATGCGACTCCTGTCGTGACGGAGGCGGGATCCATCGCTCCCTTTCCCGCTCCACACGCGGCTCCCGCTCCCCGCCCAACCCCGACCCCAACCCGGGCCCCTTCCGGACCTCACCCCCCCCTCGATCAAAATTCCCCCCCAAAAAAAACCCTCCTCACCTGCGCTTCCAGCGGCCCCGGCGGGCCCTGCCCCGCACCGGGGGGGCCTTGGCCTTGCTGCGGCCCCGCCTGGCCGGGCCCCGGCGGCGTCTGGGTCTGGCTGGGGAGGGTGAAGTCGGTGAACTCGAACTCGGAGCCCTGCGTGTCGGCGCCGAGCAGCTCGGCCTCCTCGGTGTCCAGGAAGGTGAGGGTCTGCGAGCTGGGGCCGTACGCCTCCACGCTCATGGCGGCGGCGGCGGTGGAGCCCGGGCCGGGCGCCTCCTCCTCTTCCTCCTCCTCTCCTTCCTCCTCCTCCTCCTCGGCTCTGCCCTCAGCGAGCGCCGGGCGGCCGCGCTACGCGAGCGGCGGGATCGGCCGCGCGCACCAGGCCGCGCCGCCTCCCCCCCGCCACACACACACACACACACCCCGAGAGAGAGAGAGAGAGGCGGAGAGAGCAGAGAGAGGAACGAACCCGGCGGGTCCCCCCTGCGGAGGGGGCCGGTGGTGGGACGGGGGTGGCCGTGAGGAGGTCCCGGTTCGGGGGGATCGGGGGGGGTTAAAGGAGAAGGAGGGGGGGGGGGGGGTCGGTGCGGCCGCGGCCGCCGCGCGCGCCAGGCCCGGAGCGGTGACGCGGGGGGGGGGGGGGGGGGGGGGGGAGCGGGGGGTGACGCCACACGCACGGCGGCGCCCCCGTAACGGCCGGCAGGGGGCGCGCTCGCCCCCACGCACAGACAGACACACAGGGGGAGTGGGCGGGGTTTTGGCGCTGAGTGACGGGCGCGACGGCCAATGGGTGCTCGAGGTGGGGAAAGGAGGGCGGGGCGGAGGGGAGGGCGGGGCGTCCACGCGAGCAGGAGGCGGGGTTTGGATTTGAGTGACAGGAGCTGCAGCCAATTGGTCTTCGAGGTGGGAAAAGGGGGTGGGGACACTCCGCCCACGCAGGCGGGGCGGGGCTTGATTTTGAGTGACAGGTTCAGCAGCCAATCCGCAGTGGGGTAACTAGTTCGCAGCCTGCCAGCGTTTTGTCCTGCAGTTTCAGGGTTTTGGGGTTTTTTTGTTTCTTTGTTTGTTTTTAATAATAATTTTAATAATAAAATAGGTTTGGTTGAAATTTTGTCCAGACAGAAGAGAATTTTTTTTTTTTTTTAATTTAAAAAACACACAGTTATTCTTTGCTCTTCCATTTATCACCGTTCAGGTGAGGTGAAATTTTAAGGAATTTTCATTTGGAGACTTGTTTCCAAGGCCAGGACGGGGGAAAATGAGGGGGGGGAGCAGAGCCCAGATGTGGAGGAAGGAGCTCTGGGAATGTTCAACATCCCAGCTGAGCAAGAAATGCAGTCAGGACCTTTATTCTGCACATTTAATCACTTGGTTTTCCCACTTCTCTGTTCCTTCTCTTTTTGTTTCAGCTCCAGGAGTGTTTTAAAACTTAGAGAATCCCAGGATGGTTTGGGTGGGAAGGACCTTAAAGCTCATCCAGTTCTTCCCCCTTCACACCTTTCCACACCTTCCACAATCCCAGGTTGCTCCAAGCCCTGTCCTGGCCTTGGAAATGAATCTTCAGATAAAAATTCCTTCAACTTTTACCTCACGTGAGTAGTAATAAATGGAAGAAAAAAGAATACTTGTATTGTTTGATGGGGGTTTTTTTAATAAAAAATATTTATTTTTTAAACCGACAAAATTTCAATCAAGTCTACTTTATTTTATTTTAAAATTAAAAAAGCACTGAAAAAAAAAAAAAAAAGCAGGGGAAAAAATGGTTGGAAGGCTGTGAATTAAGTTATTCCACTGCAGAGGAGACACTTCTGCTCCGTTACCACGAGAGGGACACAGAAGGAAAGCTAAAAAGGGGCTGGGAAAAAAAAAATACAACAAAACCCAGAGAACAGCTCGGTTTGGGATCTCAGCAACACCCACTGGCCTTTTGTTTGGGAATATCTGCAGCCATCCCAACATCCCGGGATAATTCTGCCTGAACTGATTCACCTGCAGGTCCAGCTGTGGCTGCAGAAAGGATTCCCAGAACAAGGCATGGGGACATCAACAATGAGGGAAGAGGAGCAGGAGATTTGGAGGTTTCTCCAGTGATCTGGGATGAAAAAGGTCCTTGGAGATGGAGGGGATGAGGGACATTAAAAAAGGTAACATCAAGCCAGGAAATGGAGCTCATTGTTTTATTAAGCATTAAAAGGCCAATAATGTTGTTAAATTGTAGTTTAACATGGAATCTTGATGTTTAACTGTCATTGTAAATATTTAATAGGAAAATAACAATTAAAAATGTGGTATTTTGGTATAAAATTCAGAATCCTTCCCTCCAAAAAGGTATTTAAATCCTCCCTAACTCCCTCTCCTTGAGAAGAGCTGAAGTGTGTGTTCATCCTAAACAAGGATCTGGATTCAAGGAACTAATGGAAAGAATTATCCTTTTATCAACAGAAGTTGTGGCTTTCAGCAGGTTTTTAAGGTTTGGAAAAGTACCCCAGGAAGGCATCTCCTCCCTCTTTAAGTGGCCCCAGAAGTTAAAAACCACTAGAAAAAAAAAAAAAAAAAGGGCAGAGTTTCTAAAATCCCCGCAAAAGCAAAAAAAAAAAAAAAATTCAATTATTTTATTCGAGGAGATACTTGAGAGTATCTGCTACCTATTAAACCCTTCTCTGGAAGGAGGAGACTGGTTAAAAACACTCCTTTTCTGAAGGGGCACGGCCATTCCTGTCCGTGGGATCCCTCCAGAGCAGATGTTGTTGGGTCTGAGCTGGAAAAAAAAAGGCCCCGGCCGTGTCCGTGCCTGGTGGAATTCCTGGCAGCTCTCCTGGGCAGATGGAGGTGATTGAGTGTGATGGGAAAGCCAGGCCCTCACAGAGGGCTCGGGGCCTGCTGGAGCTTCCCCAGCTTGGTGGGGGGAAAAAGGAAAAGTAAGGGAGTTTTCAGGGGTCTCCTTGGAATTTCGGGATGGTTGGAGCGTCGGTGGCGTCGCCCCTCAGGTGGTGGCAGTTTGATTTCTCCTCCCTGTTTTCCCCCCAGGTTTGGAATTTTTGGGGCAGGGTTAAAGAGGAGCTTGGGTTTTGTGTTCTGGGCAGAACAAACCCCTTGAAAAACCAGTATTTTTTTTTAAATTATTATTATTATTTTCCAGTCCCACCCCTGGCTTTTTTTTTTTTTCCTTGGCTTTTTGTTTAAGGACAACGTGCATTCTCTGCCTCCTAAAGTAAATCCTTCCAAGCAAATCCTTTTTCCTGCTGGGGGACAAGTCTGTTCGCTTGGCACTTGCCTTAAAAATGAAATGGTGGGAAGGAACCCAACATCTGGGGGGGTCAGAACACACCTGCAGGGTGTGTTCAGCCCCGTAATGTGGCTCCAGGATTTACAGGAGGGGCTCAGGTTCCTGCTGGGCTCAACACCTGGAAGGTGCAGGAAGGTCTGGAACACCAACCAGCTCCTCTCTGGCCTCCAGCTCTCACGGATTTCCCCCCTCTGGCTTTCGGTTCCCGGTTCCTTTGGATGCCAAACACGAGAATTCCCCGTCTCCCCCTCGGAAATGTTAAAAAGCTCAGAGAACAAGGAGGGTGAGGGATTTTCTGCTTTCCCAGCAGCAGCTCCAGGGAAGGCTGGGCACAATCCACTTTATTTTTCTTGCCTGACAAACCGAACTGGATCTAGAACTGAGGGGGTGCTTTGGGTGCTGCATTTATTTCTTTTCTCCATCGTGGAAACCCTGGGACATTTGGGGTGTTCTGGGGGGTGATGCAGAGCGAGGAGGAGTTGGGGGGGCCTGGCCCAGACTCGGCTTTGGGGCAGGGAGAAGCTCCGAGTGGAAAGAATGTTTTCCCTTGCGGAGAGCTGCGGGTTGGAAGGGGGAGGGAAAGCAGGCCCAGTGCTGAACTGGTGAATGGCTGCAGTGTGGTTGTGTAATAACACCTTCCCAGAAATCTGGAGCTCCTTGGAAGTGTCCCCAGCCCCGTCAGTGGGGTTTGGGCCAGGGCAGGGTGGAAAGCTCTGGAGTCCCAGGATTTTATGGGGTTTCCATAGAACGCTTCAGTTGATTATTCCCCCAGCTTCCTAAACACAGAGGGCTCCAAATCCCGAGGGATTTGCTGGGAAGAAGGTTCCCCACCGTGCCACTGATGTTTGGGAGTGTCCCATGTGCTTCCTTGGATGAGGGTTCTCTCTCTTTTCCCACACAGTTTCCCAGCCTGCTCCTCAGGAGGGATCCCCCCTACCCCAAACTGCCTCCTGGGGGTCCCCCACACCGGATTTAAGACCCTCTGAGCCCTCAGGACCTGCTCTGGAGCTCATCCAACCTGACCCCGACCAGGTTTCCAGCGGCACTTCCAGGTGAATTGCCCAGGCAGGCTTGGCCTGTGCCTGGGGCAGAGCTCCCAGGAGGAAGGCAGCCAGCAGGACAAGGAATAAAGAGCTTGGAAAAGGCTTGGAAGAGCCATGGAAAAGCAGAGATAAGGAGCCTGCCCAGGCTGCTCCCTGCAGGGTCACCTAGAACAGCCTTTCCAAGAGCGGTGCCGCTCAGGATTCACCGCCCAGAAGCTGCTGCAGGTGCTCTGATGGAAGCTGCTGGAATTCCAGGCCCGTGGTGGAGCCTGGAAACGGCAAACTTGGGGCTGTTTTCAGCGGGAAAGGTCATTACTGGCCTTGATTTATGATCAAACAGAAGTTTGCGAGCGGCTCCTCAGCCCTGCTCCAGAAACCCATGAGCCTGATGTCACATGGAGGAGGCCCAGGAGACGGGATTATTTTCCATGTAAGTTGTTAGCAAGTGCCGTTGAGAAGATGAAATGTTGAACTGGATCCCTCTTTTTTTTTTTTTTGTTTTGGGGGTTTTTTTGGAGTTTTTTGTTTTTTTTTTTTCCAGCCGTAGGATGGGGACAGAGCAAAGGTGCTCCGGGAAGCTCCTGGCATGGCAGTGACATTCCAGCCTCAGACAGGACGTGATTTTATGCTGGAAGAAAAGGGAGATTGCAAAAGGGACGTGGAGAAGGTCTGGAGAGCAATATTTCCAAAGAGCACCTTGGGGATGATGTCATTTCAACCAAGGGAGGAAGGTGGAACGTTGGGCAATGAATTCCTTCGGAGCAAGAGCGAGCCAGGGCCACCAGCCAGGAGGGGGAAGAACTTCCACAGCACTCCAGGGTAATAAAGAGCCTGTGGAAGGTCCAGAGTGTTGCAAGGTCGTGGTGGGGAAACCAGATGGGGATAATCCTGGGGAGGGGCAGATAAATAACCTGGAATTCTCTGTGGGCTTGAGGGGGTACCAGGAAATGCAGGAGGGAGAAGGTGTTACAGCTCCAGACAAACTGGGTGTCCTGATCAGTCCATGTGTCTTGTCAGGAGCCAAACCTTGGGATAGATGGAGCACTGGAACAGCCTGGAAGATTGCTGTGATCCCAGATGATCCCAGAGTGGTCCCAGAGTGATCCCAGAGTGATCCCAGAGTGGTCCTGAGCTGCTCCCTTGAGGCTCAACCCAACCCCAGTGAAAACCTGCATCCTCCTCCTCGACTGAGGGATCCAAAAGGCTGCCACAAACCCAGGGATGTGATTCCCATGGACTCCAGGACTTGATGAACAGCAGGAAACAGCAAAACTGCCCGGTGAGAACCTGTGTGTTGGGTGTAGTTTTTGGTTTGGAGGTGCTGCAAATGGTCTGGACTGGTGGCTCACCCTCAGGGTGGGGTAAAGGAATAGCCCTTTCCATATAATTCTGAGCAAATTCCCTCCAATTCAGCCATAAAGGCCTGGTCAGCTTTGCATAAACCTTGCACATTTTGTCTTTTTTTTATCCCTTCTCTTCCCTGTCCCACTCAGAGGCCACCAAAAACCTCAGCTGGGGGACAAAAAAAGAAAAAATAAAGAAAGAGGAAGAAAGCAAAGCAGTGCAAGGGGCACCTGCAGCTCTTAAGTGGCCAAGGCTCCTGTTTTATGAGGAGATTCAGAACTTGGATCCCTCCAGAAACAACTTCTCTGTGTTGGGAGCCAGGGAATGACCTCAGGCTGTCCAGATCAGGTTCTGCTGAGTGCACAGGGTTAGGCCTTTCCAGAAACCCTCCTCTCCAAATCATCATGCCTTGGGGTTTGATTTTCCTGGGGAAATCTTGGCCTCCACTGAGCCCTTTGGTCAGCGTTTCGCTCTCGGCTCCGGCCGAAAGTCGCTTTTCCATCCCCGTTTATCCACCTGAGGCCTGGGGGGGTTCCTGGAATGGTGTGTGCTTTTCCTGGAAGAAGGAATGGCTTGTGCAGGAAGCCTGCAAAGGCTGAGGGAACATCCAGGAGGGAGTTTTTTTTTGGAGTGGGGGAGCAGCTCTTGGATTCCACCCATTTTCGGGGGTTTCACTCACACCCAACGTGCCTTGGCTTGGAGGGGAGCTCAGTGGGAGATCCTGCCTGCTGTGCTGGCCAAAATTGGGCTTTATTGAAGGAACTGCAAAAAGGGCAGAGGCCCAAACTTCTCATTTCCACGAAGGGGATTAAAATAAATCCGTGCCCATCACCATCAGGATCAACCTGCGCTCTTCCTCTTTGGATGGGAGGTTCAGGTGAAGCCAGGACTGCCTTTAGATCTCTTCACAGACCACTATCCTGAAAAAAAAAGAGCAGATTTGCTTTTATGGCTGTTTTTCAGCTTTGGGTGGGGTCGGGAGAAGGAATTGCCAGAAATTCTCCAGAGCCAGCTCGTCCCTGTGAGGTTTTCTGGGCTGATATTTTCTTGAAAACTCCAGAGGTTTTTTGGATTAGTCCCTGCTCTCCATCGTCCTGGAGAGCTTCCCACCCCTTGTGAGCCTGTTTTTCCACTTCTCTGGGGGCGAGAAAAAAGAAGTAAAACACATCCCCAAAACAACCCTCCGGCCTGGATGATGCTGGATTTTCCTGTGAGTTCATCAGTGATGTGCAAGAAAGCGCCATTTTCGGAGGCAGCCAGTGCTCTGTAATGTCTCAAAGCTCAGAAAACACAACCAGTGTGTGTGAGGAGAGAGCTGAGGGCCAGGAAAACAGAGGGGTTGGGAGCCAGGGAGCCATCAGGTTGGGGAAAGGGGCAGCTCTCCCAGTGCAGATGTTTAATTTAACCCTTTTAATTAATTCTTTCGGCCTGCACCTGTCAATGGCCTGGAGGAGGCAGCACAGGTAGAATCCACCCAGGGAGAAGGTTTATTCGTGTCTGCTTGAGGTCTAAGATCAGTTTTAGGAGGGGATAAGCGAAAAAAAAAAAAAAAAAAAAAAAAGGCTGAGGCAAAGCTCTGCTCTCCCACCCCCCTAAGAGGAGGGAGGATTTGGGTGGGATGCTGAGGCTCTGTTATAATAAGAAACCCATTTTCTTATTCAGGGCCCTCATTTTACATCTGGCTTACGAGAGCACTTTAGAGAACAACCTTGACAATTTGCTGGTGCTTCCTTTATCCCTCTATTCTTTGTGCCCTCCATGAGCCCCCTGATTCCTCAGCAGCTGAAGAAAGAAGAGAATCTTCATTGTCATTCACAAAGGCTTTTTTACCTCATTTCCCTGGTGTGAGAAAAAGACACATTTCCTCACACAAGTGCTAAATGTCTCATATTAAAACTGAATTTAAGTGTCTAGCCTCTTCCTGAGATGAGCCAGGCAGTGTTACACTTCATCCTGGATTTCTTTCCCCCCCTCTTTCTTTGTCCCACTGGAAGAGCTGAGTTTGGAGAAAGGGGGATTATTACAGAGTGATCGATCCTTTCTTCCTCTCTGTACAAGTTTAAATCTAATTTCCAGCAGGGAAAAAAAGCTTTGTGTCCCCTGCCAACAGCTGGCTGCCAAGACCATTTTTACAGAGCACCTCTTTGATCACCGTTGTCCTGAAAAGACCTGATTGCTCAGGGCTGGTTTTGCTTCATTCCAGCTGTTAAAATCCCCCTGGGTATCTTTTTTTTTTATTATTTTTTTATTTTTAATGTAAGCAGTGGAGTTAATTAGCAGGGAGAGGACAACTGGGAGGGGGAAAAACAGCCCCTGTTTCAGTCAGCCAGAGGAAGTGCCCAGAGAGCTGTCATTAATCTCCAATCAACACTTTATTTAAAGGCTGTGGCTTTTTTTGCTGTGTGTGCTCAGCAGGCCTGGGCAGGTTTGCTGAACAGAACCCTGGGCATGGAAAGAAAAATCTCCAGGGGTTCCCTGGAGATTCCAGGAGAAAGGCTGGCTCTGAAGTGCCGGGGGAGGCAGGACAGGCTGTGGAGCCCGGACCTTCCCCCGTGGCTCTTTGGGATGTGCCCACAGCAAGGCCAGCTGTGTCTCCTGTGGATTGAGCCTCCTTTCCTTGGCTCCCCCTCAAGGAAAAGGTTTTTCCCTGGAGCCCCAGGCCGGAGTTTTCCCTTTTCCCCTGCCCTGTGCTGTGGGTTTGGCTGCTCCCCCCGTCCCGGAGGTGTCGGTGGTACGAGGTGGGAACATCACCCCGTTCTCTGGGGGTGTTCCTGGCTGAAAGGAGCTGCTCTGGTTTTGAGGCTGGATGTCCCAAGGCTGGTGGCCCCTTTGAGGGCAGCAAACCCTCCCTTTGAGGGCAGGAATAAAGACAGAAATGTCTTTATCCCTACACAAGGGGGGCTGCTGAACCAGCCCCGCGCTCACACAGCGAGGAGATTCCCTCACCTCCAGGGTTCTGCCAGGCCAGGGGGCAGTGCCAGATGTTCCCTGGGAGTGAACAAGCCTTGGTCCACGTTCAAACCCGAGTCAATGCTCCCTAAGAGAGGTCCCAGGGCTATTAGAGCGTGGACGTGCTGTCTGCCCACCTACACGTGGTGATCTCAGAGCCCTGAGCACTTCCAGTCCCGGCTGCCACTGCCAATTCCTGTTTACACTCCTGCTGAAGACCCCTGGATTACAGAAGGGGAAGGTTGGACCGCAGAGATCAATTTTAGACATCATCCAGCAGGAAAGAAGAGCCAGCCTGCTCAGAAAAGCTTTTGTTTTTTAAGCCCTGCCATCCCAAAGAGTTTTTGGGAAGTGACTTGGTGCCGAGGGGAGGGCAGGCAGTGAATCTGTGTTATTGTCATTATGACTCTGGGAGGTTTTTTGTTTTTTTTTAGGAGGGAGACCAGAGCCAAAGCCCTTTTTAACTGGGAAAACCTTCCTAACCCCAAACATTAATGACAGTCCCAATAATAATTCCCAGCAAGCCGTGATGGCTTAACCATCACATCACTTTGCATCTCTCTTGGTCAAAACAGCCTTTAGTCCTCTCTTTTTTTTTTTTTTTTCCCCAGTACAATTCCAGTGAATTATTCCCAGTTTCCTCCATGTCTGGGCTCCTGCTGGCTCCTGGAGAGCAACAGGAGCTCGTTGTTGCGAGAGCAGCTTAACCCAGGGTTGGAAATCTTTATTGTCCCCGATGATAGAAAAAAAAAAAAAGGGCATGAATAGCCGAGGAAAAAATGTGCAGCAGTTTCCTGTGAGGTTTTAACGACCCTCCTGGGGGTGGGATTGCGACATGGGCTGGGTGGGGGGAGAGCTGGGAGCAGGGTGATGGTGGGGAGAGGGAGCCCTGGCAGCCTTTCCTCCCCCATCCCTCAGGATCATTCCAGGAGCCTCTGGAAAGGGTGGCAAGCACTGGGACAGAGCTTTTCCCGGTCCCAGAGTGCCACAGCCCCTCTGCCTGGTCACCTTTTGTCTGTGCCAGCCCTCCAGGAGGCTGAGCAAGGGCTGCTGATGGGTTTGGGGGGGCTTCCACCGGCCCCCTGGCCCGGGTTCTGGACGAGCCACATTAATTCCAGGTTCTCCTCAGACAGGATTGGGCTGACACAACAGCTCAGGCATCTTGGAAGGGCTGGGAGCACCAGTGGGGGACCCGGCAGGGTGGAATGTTTGACGGTGCTGAGACCTTTCTGGAGGCAGAGAAAGGAGATGAGCAGAACCCCAGGATCCCTGGATGGGGAGCTCCAGGTGACCAAATCCACCTGGAGGGGCTCTGTGAGCCTCACCCTGCTTCCTGCTGCTCAGGGTCACCCCCCTTCTCACTGTGCACTCAGACACTCCTTGTTCCATAGGAAATCAGGGAATCCCGGACTGGTTTAGGTGGGAAGGACCTTAAAGCCCATCCAGTCCCACCTCCCACTGTCCCAGGGTGCTCCAACCTGGCCTGGGACACTTCCAGGGATGGGGCAGCCCCAGCTTTCCCAATCCATCACTCATTTCAGATGGATGTGCGTGCCCTTTTTGGTTTTTTCAGTGCCTCTCCCTGCCAGTGCTTGTGAATGAAGGTTCCCCTGCTCCAGAGGAGGGAGATGTTATTCCCAGTTCTTCCCAGCTGGGCCTCTGAGGGACTCAGGGAGGCTTCAGGAAGGGTTCCTTCTCCCTCAGGAGTGAAATGGGGCAGTGAAAAGTGAGTTCCTGGGCTGGCTGTCCTGGTGGGAGTCCCATGAGAAAGAGGAAGAGGGAAGAGCCTGGTGGGGCAGGAGCTGCTGCTGTTCCTTACTCGTGGTTTCCTGGAATCCCGGAATGGTTTGGGTTGGAAGGGACCTTAAAAAGCAGATTTTGAACAGTTTTGGGGGAACAGGCAGGAAAGCAGGAATTCTGCTGGACTCCTGATCTCACCTGAGGGCAGGGCTCAGTGTCTGGGGTGTCAGGAAGCGGCTCCTTCCCGGGAAATGCCCTCATCCCAAGGTGCCAGTGGCTGTGCTGGTGGGGTTGTGCCGCTGCCACAGCGAGCTGTGTGACTTGCATTTTAATTTGTTTTTAGGCTTTGGTGGACAAAAGTCAAATCCCATCATCAGGGGAGGCAGCAGCAAGGGGCAATAAATGATAAACCCAGAGAAGTTCCCAAAGGAGCCACATCCAGCCCTGACCCCCCCTCGCTGCAGTTCGGCACCGACTCGACAAACAGATGAATTAAAACAAAAAAAAAAAATCAGAATTATTTCCAAAAGGTCCTCAGTGCCCTGATTCCCTGAGGGATTCAGAGCTGGAGACACAACCCAGACTTGCAGCAGGCTGTGACTCCTCAGACAGGAGGGAAGAGGGCAGGGAGGGAATGCAGGGATGTTTTTCCCCCTGGACCGCTGGGATTGTTTGGAATATTCACACCCTGGGTGTTTTTATCCAACAGGGAGCCGTCCTCTCCCTGCTGGTGCTGTTGTTCCTCGCTCTCCAGTTAATCCCTGCCTGCCCCTGCCCCGGCACTGCAAAGGGGATGGTTTGGAATCCTGTTTTGTCGGGATTGTGTTTTAGCAACAGCTGAACATTTGGACACCATCAAGCTGGAAAATCCGTGGATTTCTGGGAGCAGGGGGTTTTGTTTTGTCTGGGAGCACAGAGGGAGGACAAGGCTGAGGCTCCTGCTGGCGGCCAGGCCCCCAAACTCCGGTGTCTGGTTCTTTTCCCGGGGTTTATTTTGGGAATTTGCAGGCGTCAAACAGCAGCATCCAAAGGAAATGCAGCTGAACAGGAGCTGCTGGGAAATTCTGATTTCTCCTGGGGGAGGGAAAATTCTCCAGTCTTATTGACCTGCTCCTGAATGAACTGGGTCAGGTTGGTCCAAGTCCACAGAATCATCATGGGATGGTTTGGGTTGGAAGGAGCTTAAATCCCATCCCATCCCTTCCCATCCCATCCCTTCCCATCCCATCCCTTCCCATCCCATCCCATCCCATCCCATCCCATCCCACCACCCCCGGCCATGGGCAGGGACACCTCCCACTATCCCAGGTTGCTCCAAGCCCCATCCTTGGACACTTCCAGGGATGGGAAAGGGCCAGGGAAGAGGAGCCTTTATGAAGAGCTGTTGCCCCTGGACTGGGAGGAAAAGGAGATGCTTTTGGGGAATCTTCCCCTCTATCTTTGACATCCCTTGATCCCCCATAAGAACCCCTCAGAAAACCCTTCACGTCCCACCCCACGGGGTGTAGATGTTTTCCATGTTTTCCACTTATTTTTAGAACTTGACCTTCTAAGGCTGAAAAATAACTTTTTTTTTCTTTTTTTTTTTTCTTTTTTTTTTTTTTCCTTCTGACTTTTGTCCTCAGCTTGGCAGTTTAAAAAACACGGGGGATGGAAAATATTTCAGCTTCAAACCAGCAAGAGCTTCTCTTTTTCCCTGTTTGTTTGTGCCTCTTGTGATCTCAACTCCGGGCAGGGCAAGAGATGGAGCGACCCTGGCACTGCCCAGAGGCGAAAACACCCTCCCACCAGAGCCCAAATAAACATATTTTACTTCTCCCTTGGAGTTTTTAAATCATTAAACCTCCCCAAACGGGTGCTGACAGATGTGGGAGATGTTTCCCCAGCAGATAATGACGAGCTGGGAGCCATCAGCTCCCGAGTTTGGCCTTTCCGAACGGGCACGGAATCCTTGCCATGAGCAGATGCTTTTCTGATCTCCCTCTGTGTGTGAAGGGAGTGATTTAAGGGATTTCCAGCCCTCCCATCTGCATTCAGGAAGGTAGAAAATGAAGCCAGGGAAAATAAAGGTGGGAGTGACCTCACCCTGTGGAGCCACCGTGTCCTGCTCAGCCCAAGGAGCTCTGCAGGAATCAGTTCCTTTGGAATTTAGACACTGATTTTGCTGCTGTCAATGAACAAATCCATCCCAGGAACTAAAACAAAACAAAACAAAAAAAAAAAAAAAAAAAAAAAAAAAAACAAAAAAAAAAAAAACAAAAAAAAAAAAAAAACCAAACAACCAAACAAAAAACCACCAAAAACCAACCAAACAAAAAAACCCAAACCAACCAAACAAACAACAACAAAAAAATCACCAAAACAAAACAAAAAAACCCAACCAACCAACCAACCAACCAACCAAAAAAAAAAAACCAGGAAAATTATCTGACTCCTCAATAACATGGTGTAGATGAGTAAATTTGGGTGGTAAATCATAGATATGTTAGAAGATGTAGAGAATTTTCCCTCTCAGGTGATCAGCAGTGTTACAAAATGGGATTCTAGGTGGCAGGATGACCTCCCGATGGTCTTTGAGAGCTCCTCTGGAACACAAACCCCCCTCCCTCGCTGGCCTGGGGGTCACAGCCTGTCACAAACCCATTTCCCCGGTGTCAAAAATGCTTGTTTTTAGGCAGATTTCCACCTGTGCTCCAAAACCAGCAGGGTTTGGGCCCCTGAAAACCTAAACCCCAGTCAAAAAGCTAAAAAATCAAAAAAAAAAACAAAAAAAAAAAATCATTTTTTTGTTGTTGTTTTTTTTTTTTTCCTGAACAGTTGGCAAGAACCTTCCTTCATGAACGACCCTCACAGCTCCCCACTTGCCATCACAGGGGCTGATGGGGCTGCCTTGGAGGCCCCAGGAATGAGAGGCTGAAGATCCTGGGATGCCTCTGGCTCCTCCTGACAACAAACAGCTCCCAGCACAAGCTGGAGGGACTGATTTATCCCAGCTCTGGGTGAGGGATTTGGTCCCTGGGGGGATTTGTGACAGGACTTTGTCCTTCACTCCCCATTTATCAGTGGGAAACACAAATTATGAAGATTTCCCAGGGCACCATCACTGGGAAAACCAGCATCTCTTATCTTGAACAGTTTAGCTGGAAGGGGTTTGATGTGTCCAGAAGGACCCAGAGATGCTAAAATCCGGGAATCTCTGCCCTGATCTCCCCACAAACCCTCCCTTTTGGAGCTGGAGGATCAGTCAGTAACTCTCCCTCCACTGGGAGCCTTTGGGGAGTTCAAAGAGCCTTTTCTGATGTTCTGGGCAAGCCCAGACATCTCCTGTGAGCAGTTTCAGGAGGAAAATCTGGGAGGGATCCGGGCTGGGAACCGTCCTGTCTGTCCCACGTCCGGGTAGAAGGAAAGAAAACCCCGAGAAGAGCCCGTCGAATTCTGGAATTTTCTGACCTATTTTGTTGTGAGCTGGCCTTTTAAAAAAAAAAAAAAATAGTTAAAAAAAAAAAAAAAAAAAAGAAAGAAAGAAATAAAAAATGAAGCTCCCCTCCTGATGAGTTTCTCATACTGTTTACTTTTGCAACGCTCCCCGCGGAAGGAGCAGCCAGGAATGACGTCCACCCTCGTCCAGCATCCGAGCAGGAACTTCAGAGGCAGGAATGCAGCTTCATAAATAGCAAACCACAGGCTCTAATGGGGAGCAGAGGCAAAGCTGCAGGTCCAGGACCCGCTGCAGGAGCAGCTCCTCCTTCACCCGCCCTGCCCCGACATCCCAGGATGATTCCGGCTCTGGCCGTGGCTCTGCTCCTCTGCCTCTCCTGCCCCTTCTCCTCCTGTCAGCAGAGAAGGATAGGTGAGTGGCTCATCCTGTTTTCTCTGCTCTCCGGGCTCCTCTGGAATGGGGGGAGGGAGGGGATGCTCCGGTAACCTTTGGGGGGTTTGTAGGAAATGGTGTAAATGCTCAGGTTTCTCCCCAGTTTCCCTTCCTGAGCACTGAATTTTTTATTATTTTTTTTTTAATTTTTTTTTTTTTTTTTTGGAAGGGAAATATTTATTCTGGAAATTTTTGTCGGGTTCTGTCGTGACCTGCAAATTGCCTTAATCCGCATTTTACACCTGATTTAAGTTAAAAAAAAATAAAAAAATAAAAAAAACACAAACCACCAAAACCCAGCTGGTACGGAATGTCCTGTCCCAGGAGCCGTGGATATTCCCTTTTCCTGAGCACATGGAGCCCGGGGGAGCCCTGAGTTCTAGGAATGCAGAAGTTCCACTTCTCCAGACAGGTTTCTTTTGGGGAATTCTCAGCCCAGAGAGGATCTGGGGGATCCATCAGGCTCAGAGTGCTCCAGGGATCCAGGAGAGGGGGCAGGACAAGCCCCGTGGAAAAGGATTCAGAGCCACGGAAAACTCTGCAAGTGCCGAGATTTCCTTTGGAGTGGCTGAGTCATTATCGTGAATTTGCATTTTAAACCCCCCCCTCCCCTCCAAACTTTGATTTCAAATCCCCCTCCTGCCACTCAGGGGTGGAAAATTCTTCCCAGGAATAACGGAAGCTGCCCCGAAGCCTTTCGTGCAGAGCTGAGCCAAAACCTCTGCTTGGAGTCAGAAATCCTCTGCAAACTCCTTGTTTTCAATAAATTAGGGAAACATCTCTTTAATTCCAGCCTTTCTGTCTAAGAATGGCAACGTCTGTGGGGCTTCCAAGCCAGTGCCCAAACCAGAAAATGTTGGAGAGGCTACAAATATTCACCCAGAGCAGGGAACACCCACCAGGTTTTCAGGTTTGTCACAGGAAGGGTTGAGGGAGTTTTGCTAAATCAGCAGCCTGGGCTCCCAACTGCCTTTGGAGCTGGAAAATTCCCTGTGCTCCAGACCCCAAATCCCAGCTGGTTTCCCCTCCTGTTTGTGTGAGATGTTCCGATTTCTGCCTCTTTTCAGGCAAGGTGTGATTTAATGCCCAAGCACTGATCAATCCAGATTAAAAAAAAACAGAGAAATGCTAGGAGAAAACTGGAGAAATGAGTTTGTGCCTTCCTGTGGACAGCCAGGATTTGGACAGGGGGATTTCAGGAGATAAACTCTGTGTCCAGTTATTTTTTTATGTCTCGAGTTTTCTTGTCACCCACCTGGTTCTGGCCACGCTGAGCTCCCCAAGCCCAGCCCTGGCTCTAAAACCCCCCCTCAAAGGGGCTCAGCAGGCCTGGAATGGGGCAGAGGGGAGGGAAATGCCCCTTCAGGTGCCCCCTGAGGTGCTGTGAGTGCCTGGGCAGGGCTTTTTCCAGGCGTTTCCCAGGCGGACTGAGCACTTTTTGTCCCTTTGTGTCCCCCCAAGATCCCACCCGGCACTTTGAAAGGAAAGAACCCGCCTTCAGCAAGAGACCCCTGAGTGCCCCGGCAGCAGGTGAGGCAGCAGCTGATGTGCCCCTTTCCCACACCCAGGGGGAATGGAAGCACATCTGGGAGAGCCCCAGGGACGAGTTTGGGGCTGGTGGAGGGAGCAATTCCCAGCCCTTCCTTCCCAGCACCGGCTCATTCATCCCCTTCTTTTGGCAGCTCGTCCTTCCTGAGCGAGAACTGCGGGTCCTGTGCCAGGGGAGCAGCTCCCAGGGCTCTCCCCTCCTTCCTTCCTTCCCTCCTTCCCTCCTTCCCTGCCAGGAGCTGCTGATTGTCACCTTGTCACAGCTAATTCCACCTCTCTTGATTCCAGCGGGAACTCCTTCCAGGGACCGGCAGGGCCCGGTGTGGAATCTGCATCCTCCCTGCTGAGCTGGGGACATCAGGTGGTTCCTGGGGCTCTTCTCTGCTTTTTCCCAACACTCTGGGTTTTTTGGGTTTTTTTTAGGAGGTGAAGTCGGGCCAGAAATGCTGGAAGAGATGAGAGAAACCAACCGTGTGCTGATGGAGGTTCGGGAGCTGCTGAAGCAGCAGGTGGGTGAGGAAGGGCCCTGATTCCTGAATTTTCTGCGGGAAAGAGACCTTGGAATGCTCTGCCTTGTCTGCTCTGGAGCTGGGGGAGCTGCCCCTGGAGCTGCAGATTGTTGTGCTGCAAACCACAGTTGGTGGCCCCTCAGGTCTGGAATTCCCAAGATAAAGTTTGGGGAAAAACAAACAAACAAACAAACAAACAAAAACCAAACTCAAGTTGAAGAACTTAAATTGGGGGGAAAAAAAACCACAAAAACCAAACAAAAAAACCCAAACAAGTTGGGAAAACTTAAGTTGGAAAACTTAGGTTGGAAAACTGAAGTTGGGAAAAGCTGGAGGTTCATTTGAACTCCAAGTGCTGGTGAGGGAATTCCTGCGGGGTCTAAACCAGCTCCAGGTTCAATCTTCCCTTGTGCTGATTTAATCCCAAGCCCTGTTGGCTCCCGGGAGGTTGGAGCTTTTTGGGTGCTTGGATCTCCTCCCATTTCCAGGAGGGGAGGGTGGTTTGCCTGCTCAGCTCTCTCCAGGGCAGAAAAAGGCTCCATTCTGCCTGGATCCTTCCCGGTGGGAGCTGAGGGATTCCCGTGCCAGGGAACTGGAATGGCAGCACAGACTGGGAGGCCTCGAATCCACAAAAACATCTGCTGCCCTCAGCTCCTCTCACATTCCAGGCTGCTGCATAAATACCCACTGTTCACTGGGAACCAGGTCAGACACAGCTCCTGGCACCTCCAGCAGTGATTTCCAATCTTCCCTTCCAGCTGCTTCTCCCTGGGCAGCTTTTCTGTTTGTCCTTTTCCTCTTGACACCTTTTTATTTTATTTAATTCTATTTTTTAAAAATGCACCGCCTTTCTTTCAACAACACCACCACAAAGCTCACCCTCAGGAGGCAAACTTGCATTTCCCAACTGGGGGAAAAAAAAGAAAACACAAAAAAAACCCCAAGGTGGCAGGTGAGAATTCCTTAATCTGGGCAAAGATTTGCTTAAAAACTTGCTTTTCCTCCATGCCAGCAGCCTGGGATGCTGATGATGGGAAAACCCCACATTCCTGGGTGGGAAAAGGTGCCCTGAGCATCAGCTGAGGGCGAGCAGGAAAGGTTTTCCAGGATGGATCCTGCTGGGATTGCTGTCTGAGGTGCTGGAATGGCAGCTGGAGAGTGACACCCTGCCCTGAGCCCGTGTTCCCCACGGGCAGGGCGATCATGGAATCGCGGAATCTTCCCCTCTGAGATCCCACCTGACCCTCACAGAAACCTCCTGCTGCCTTTTGCTGTCTGGAACTGCTGGCTCAGCATCCTCCAGAGCAGAAATCCCAGATTTATTCCTCTCCCTCCTCCACTCTTGGCTGTGTTCACCCCAGCCAAGTGTTCCCTGCCCACCCCCCATGTTACCCAGGGTGGGAACACCGCCCAGGGAGGGGCACAAACCAATTAATGCTAATTAACCACGGTTAATGTGTTTTTTTGTGAGGCCTGTGGGGGCTCAGACACCCTGTGTGCTGGCCCTGGGGCTCTCTGGGAGCTGAGGGGGTGGCTCTTGTTTTCCCCCAGATTAAGGAGATAACGTTCCTGAAGAACACGGTGATGGAGTGTGATGCCTGTGGTGAGTGAACCCAGCTCAGCTGCCCCCTCCAAACCCCCCCTCGTGTCCAAAAAGTGGCAAAAAATGGAGTGAAGCAGCTCCAGTCTCGGCTGTCCTGAGGTGCCACGGGGAGAACTCAATTTTTGGGATGTTTTTTCCCATCCCCAGGATGTTCTGCCCACAGGGATTGGTGCTGCCTGAACTCCCTGGGGGGGCTCAGGGCCCCTTGGCAGGAGCAGCTTTTCCAAAAGCTCCAAACCCAGGATCGTGGAATGGTTTGGGTGGGATGGGACCTTAAAAATCATCTTGTTTCGCCCCCCCCTGCCCCGGGCAGGGACATCTCCCACTGTCCCAGGTTGCTCTAGCCTGGCCTTGGCCACTTCCAGGGATGTGGGTGGGATTGTTTACAGGGAATTCGGGAACCGGGCTGATAAATTTGCCCCATATAAACCTCCTGCTCCCCAGTAAACGCGTTTTTCCTCTCCTGGAGCTCACCCCGGCGTGCCTGGCTCGCAGAAAGCTCTGGTTGATGCTCTGTTATTCACCAGCACGCTCAGAGGGTGGAGCAAGAGCCATTCCTGCCTTCGGAGGGATCGTGCTCCTGCTGGAAAAGAGATTACCCAGAGCTTCTGGGACAGAAACACATCCATCCCCTGCAATTGCTTTAATCATTTCCTCATAAAACTGTCCTGAACTTTCTCTCTGTTGCTTGATTTCTGCCTCCCTCACTCTCTGTCCTGCTGTCCTGGCTGTCCTCCCGTGCTCCTGCCTTGCAGGGTCTGAGCCCTGCCCAACATCCCTCTCTTATTTCCCGGGAAGAGAAGGGTGAGCAGGGCAGATCTTTTCCTCTTTTCCTTTCCAGTGAAGGTTTTGCTGCTGGCAGAGTGTTGTTTGTTGTTTTATTTCAGGTTTTGTTTGGTTTGGTTTGGGTTTTTTTGTTTGGTTTGGTTTGGTTTGGTTTGGTTGAGTTTTTTTATGTTGAGCTTTCAAATTGGAGAAAAAGGGAGCCAAAAGTGCCCCTTGGCCCCGTGGGAGGCTGTGACAATTCAGGGTTCCAGGGAAGTTCATTCCCAGTCTTGAATCAGTGAAATTCTCCCTCCTGTGCTCTGTTTGCTTGTGCTGGGGGGGGGGGCAGGCAGCAAGGACTGAGGACCAAAAACCCTGGCATTTGGCCCAAAATTGCAGCAGGGCTTTGGCTGCCAGCCCAACAGTGCCCACACTGTGGGTTCTGGAGCCAAAGGTCTGAGCCCACCCCACCAGCGAGGGGCAGGAACCAGGCAGGGAACTCATTTGTGGAACTCCAGAGGGGCTGGAGACAAGGAGAGACTTTGGAAGTGTCCAAGGCCGGGTTGGACAGGGCTGGGAACAACCTGGCCTGGTGGAAGCAACCTGGAAGGTGTCCCTGCCCATGGCCTGGGGGTGGGACTGGGTGAGCTTTGATGTCCTTCCAGCCCAGCCCAGCCTGTGATTCTGTGCCTTCTGTGCCTTCTGTGCCTTCTTATTTGCGATTTTGCCTGCTCTGAGTCAGAAATCCTTAAGGTCCCTTCCAACCTGACCCAGGATTCTGTGATTTCCACCCATTCCCGAGGTGGAGCAGGAGCTGCTCATCCCTGGGGAAGGACAGGGATGGATGTTCCGTGCGTGGGAGCGCTGGGACCCTCCTGAGACCCCCTCCCACCCCCAGGGAGGCCTCTGGCTCTGCCCTTGACATCCCCCCTGTCCCCCAGGGATGAGGCCAGAGGTGACAGGCCCTGTCATCACCGTGACCCAGTTCAACAGGTGCCTCCCCAATCCCTGTTTCCCGGGAGTTCCCTGCACCGAGACCGGCTCCGGCTTCCGCTGCGGGCCCTGCCCCGCCGGCTACTCCGGGAACGGGACCCACTGCACCGACATCAACGAGGTAAAACACGGCCTGGGAGCCCCAGAACTGCCCCTGCTCTCTCAGAGTGTCACAGGTTTGCCTCGTGGTTTGGGGGGGAAAATCCCGCAGTTCCTCCGGGAGCTGAAATCCCACAGGGATCCCCCCCGGCTGGAAGGGGTTTGGGATCTCCCCCTCCCCAAGCCCTGTCTTGGGGGGGTTGAAGGTTTGCAGCCAGGCCAGCTTGGGGTTTCTTTCTCCACCAAAAATAAACCCTTCGGTCTGTGCCACACAGGAAGGTGAGTTTGGAAGGCTGGAGCTGATGAGTTGTCGGAGATCAGATTTATTACTTGCGGGATTGAATCAAATCCTTCCCAAACCATCCTGGAAGCAGCAAATCTCACCACACTGCTTGGATTGCTTTATTTCTGCCCTTAAATCAAACCTCGCTGGGCAGATGCTGGGTGGGGTTTGTTGGGTTTTTTTTTTAGGAATTGTGGCATTCCATCAGGTTGAGGCTCTGTGTGTGTGTGTGTGCAAAGCTCTGCTCACTAATTCTGCCAGTCCACAGGACATTCCTGTAGTTCCCAAGCCGTATCACTAAACTCCCTGATTATCCCACCAGGCAGAGCCATCTCATCTCTACTGCATTTCCATTTCAAAAGGGGTGGGTGGGAGATTCTGGGACTGATGATAATCTGGTGGTCCAAAACACGGGACCCACTGAGTTCATGGGATCCACCTGCCAGTGAGAATTCAGGGAAAACAGTGAAGTGCCGGAGGAAGCGAAGCTCTCACAGCAAGTTTGGAAAGAGAGTCCCTTCCCAGAGTGGCGAACAAACAACTGCCTGGGGGTGCTGCAGGTTTAAGGAAAACTCTTGTGGTCCCTCAGGAGCTGAAATTCCACAGCAAAAGGAACTGTCCAGCTCTCTGGACTCAGAGGATGCCAGGAAGGGAAGTGTGGAGCCAGCACAGCCCCTGCCTGGGCAGCTGGTGCCACCTGAGGGAGGATCTCAGTGCTCTGTTCCACCTGCACGTTTTTTTGGGGGTGACACAACCGAGGGGGGAACGGGGGGAAAAGCGGGCGAGGAGCATTTTTGCCTCGTCCTTTAGAGCCGAAAAACCTGAGAGCTGGACCTGTCCCCACTGCCAACCCCAGCTTCGGTGCTGCCCAACCCCTCTCTCTCATTTCAGTGCAACGCAAACCCCTGCTTCCCGAAAGTCCAGTGCATTAACACCACCCCCGGCTTCCGCTGCGACCCCTGCCCGCCCGGCTTCACCGGGCAGCTGGTGGAGGGCGTTGGGCTGGCCTATGCCAGGGCCAACAAGCAGGTAAGGCCCAGGGAATGCCCCGTGCCCCTCGGGGACCGCTCGGGCTCTCCCCTCTGTCGCCGCCGTTCCGAGGTCTCGGAGGAACGGGAGGGAAATGTGAGACGATGCCCAGGGTAAAACCCCCCCTGGGAGGGTGGGCAGGGGCTGGGATGGGGTGCCCAGGGGAGCTGAGGCCCTTCCCCAGCCCTGGCAGGGGACAAGGCCAGGCTGGAGGGAGCTCTGAGCGAGTGGGAGGGTGCCCTGAGGTGCCCTTCACCCCACAGCAGTGGGTGATCCCGGGATCCCACGCCTCGGTGGGAAGGGATGCAGGGAGAGGCAGAGCCGTGCCCAGGATGTCCCGACACCTCAGCCCGCTCCAAGGCCTTACCTGAGGCTGGGCAGAACATTCCGTGGCTTTCCTTGTGTGTCCCTTCCTGCTGGGACACAGAAGAGTTCACGCAGCTACTGCCACCTCCCCCTCCACACCCACCCCCTCCCAGCTTCCCTGGCAGCTCCTGATGGATTGGGGTCAAAAACCCCACAGCCTGGGGAGCACAGGAACACAATCCCCACGGGGGTTGGGTTGTTTGGAGCTGCTCCCTGGACCCCCTGCCATCCCTCCACAGTGAGGATATTCTGGCAGCTCAAAGTGGCTTGCCTGGGGTCAGGAGCCTGGCTGGGATCTGCCTCGAGCTGCTCAGGAGGAAAACTTGCTAGCCCTGGGCTAGTGAGGTGCGTGCCAGGGCTCTGCTTTCCGCTCCTGGTCATGCCCAGATTCTGGGATGTGCCGTGGGGGCTGCTCAGGAGGGAATTTAAGGTGGGTTTGGCTCTTCCTGGGCAGGTGTGCACGGACATCAACGAGTGTGAGACCGGGGCCGCCAGGAACTGTGTCCCCAACTCCATCTGCATCAACACCCGGGTAAATGCTCAGGGCCCCAGAGCTGCTCCCAGGGCTGGAGCCCCCTCTGCTCTGGAGCCAGGCTGGGAGAGCTGGGATTCTCCAGCCTGGAGAAGGGAAGGCTCCAGGGAGATTCTCCAGCCTGAAGGGGCTCCAGGAGAGCTGGAGAGGGACTTGGGATGAGGGATGGAGGGACAGGACACAGGGAATGGCTTCAAACTGCCAGAGGGCAGGGTTAGATGGGATATTGGGAAGGAATTGTTCCCTGGGAGGGTGGGGAGGGGCTGGGATGGATTTCCCAGAGAAGCTGTGGCTGCTCCATCCCTGGGAGTGTCCCAGGCCAGGTTGGAGCACCCTGGGATGGTGGGAGGTGTCCCTGCCCATGACAGGGGTGGAACTGGATGAGCTTTAAAGTCCCTTCCCACCCAAACCAGTCTGGGATCCCCTGATTTGGTGACATCTCCGGAGCCCCTCAAGGACCTCCCTTCCCAGGCCTTGTGCCCTCAGTTCCTGGGGACAATCCAGGGGCTTGGGGAAGGGCTGTGGGAGTCGACTCCTTGTTCCCTTCTCCCACAGGGATCCTACAAGTGTGGGGCCTGCAAGCCGGGCTTTGTGGGGGATCAGATGAGCGGCTGCCGCAGCCAGAGCGGGCGGCGCTGCCCCAACGGGGAGATCAGCCCGTGCCACGAGAAGGCCGAGTGCATCGTGGAGAGGGACGGCTCCCTGTCCTGCCAGGTGAGGGCTGAGCCCCCAGCACGGGGCTCTGAATGACCCCCCCCCCAAAATTGGGCTCTGTCTGCCCCCCCCCCCCCAAGGTTGGGCTCTGGCACCAAACTTCCCAAAGTTGGGGTCTGGTCCCACCCTCCTTCAACTGGGCTCTGATCCCGCCTCCCTGACAGTGGGGTGTGTTCCCAGCCCTTCCCCACCTTTAGGGTCTGTCCCTCCCTCGGTGCTCGCTCTTTGGGGTCTGCCACTGCCCTCTCCTGGAGAACCCCCTTCCCAACCCATCCCATCCCTTCCCTGTCCCCAGAGCCACAGCCACGGCTCTCCCAGCGCTCCCCTGAGAGCTCTGGGCGCCTCAGACCCAGCCCTGCCAGGTTTGGGGTGCTCGTGTTTGCCCCCAGCCCTACAGATGTGTGTCTGTGGGGGAACATCCCCCAGAACCCCGCTTGGCAACCCCAGAGCCGAGTCCTGCTGCTGCCTCCACCTTCTGCAGCCTCAGGAATGAGCAGAGGGCTGGGATTGGAGCTGATGGAAAGGCTCCTCACTCCAGGACCGTCCCTTCCAGGGGGTGTTTCTCCCGCAGAGCGTTTCCCGCCTGGATTCGGGGTGTTTTGTGCCGGTTCTCATGGAAAAAAAAACCAAACTGAATTTTGGAGGGCTGTGGCCATCAGGGGACTGCCCTGGGCCTCACCCTGTGCTTGTGCTGCCTTCCAGTGCCTGGTGGGGTGGGCAGGGAACGGCTACGTGTGCGGGAAGGACACGGACATCGACGGGGTCCCCGACGAGAAGCAGCGCTGCTCCGACAAGAAATGCCGCAAGGTGCGACCGGATCGCCCGGGGAATCGGGGAATTCTGGGCGATTCCGAGGGCCTTGGGCTCCGGGGAGGCCTTGGGAAGTCGGTGCCAGCGGGCCCTTCGTGCTCTCCTTCGCAGGACAACTGCGTGACCGTCCCCAACTCCGGGCAGGAGGACGCGGACAGGGATGGGATCGGGGACGCCTGCGATGATGACGCTGATGGAGATGGGATCCCAAACGCCGAGGTTTGGGGTTCTGGTGCTGAGCTCTGCCCCACCCCAAAGGCACCTGGGGGGTCCTGCAAAGCAGCAGCACCTTCAGGGTGAATTTGGAGAATGCCCAAAGGGTCGCAGGGTGACCCCAGGGAAGGGCTGGAGCTGTGCCAGGGGAGGGTTGGGATGGATCTCAGGGAAAGGTTCTTCCCCCAGAGGGTGGTGGGGAGTGGGCACGGCCCCAAGGCTGCCAGAGCTCCAGGAGTGTTTGGACAACGCTCTGAGGGACAGGGGGGGATTGCTGGGGTGTGCTGGGCAGGGCCAGGAGTTGGACTGGGTGATCCTTGGGGGCCCCTCCCAGCTCAGGACATTCTGTGCTTCTGAGGGCTCTAAAAACCTGCAGGGAGCAGAGAACACCCCAGCCCTGGAGGGACCTGCCAAGCCCTGGTTCCCCTGGGAATTGGGGAGCCTCCCTCTGCCATCAGGACACCCTGGCATCCCCTGAGCAGGGCAGAGGGCAGCGGGAGTGACCGCAGGGAGCGGCTGGGCCCAAAGCTCAGCCCCTCGTGTGTCCCCGCAGGACAACTGCGTGTACACCCGCAACACCGACCAGCGCAACACCGACAAGGACAACTTCGGGGACGCCTGTGACAACTGCCGGCAGGTGAAGAACAATGACCAGAAGGACATCGACGGCGACGGGAAGGGCGACGAGTGCGACGACGACATGGACGGGGACGGTGAGGGCGGCAGGGCGGGATAAATCCTTGCAGGCTGCGGGGAGGCCCCCGGAGAGGGCTGATGGAAGCACAGGATGGGTGGATTTGCCCCCCAGGCCCCCCCTGTTTGAGATCCGTGTTCTTTAAGTCCAAGCACTCTCCACTCTGGAGATGAATTTTCCTCCAGTCCTGCCGCTGCCTGGAATTTCGGGGGTACCTGCCTGCCATCAGCACACTCTGACTGTGTGTGTCATCTTAGCTCTGCTGAGTCCTTCACACAGACCCTCCCAGGCCTTCAGAATGAACTCCTGCTGGGACCCCAGCTCAGCCCTCAGTCACACCAGTGCCCTCCCAGTTCAGCCCTTGCTGGGTTTGAACGTCTCTCCCAGGGTGGTGCTCCCGATTTTTAATCCCTCCTCTTGGGCCCAAACTCCCCCCCAAACCTCTGCCAGGCTCAGCCCTGACACAACACCGTGCTGTGCTGCACTTGAAACTGAGAAATTTGGGAATCTCCAAGGTGCCAGCAGCTCCTGGCTCGAGGCACTGTGTGTCCTCTGGGGGGGATAACAAACCTTTGGAAACAGCCTGGGAGCAGAATGTTCCCAAACACTGAAGCTGTGGCTTCACCTGCCCTGGATTTTCTGATGGATCTGCTCTGCCTGTCCCCCAGGGATCAGGAACACGATGGACAACTGCAAGAGGGTTCCTAACCCCGACCAGAGGGATGGGGATGGGGACGGTGTAGGAGATGCCTGTGACAGCTGCCCAACCCTCAGCAACCCAGACCAGGTACGGAAACATCCCAGGTTTTGTTTTCCAGGTTCATTCTTCTCACCCAGACAGCGCCTGTGCCACCTGCCAAGGTGTGCCCTGCTGGGGACTCACCCAGGGCACCCCCTGGCACGTTCTGGCTGCCACCCTGCAGCACAAAAAGAGAGCAAACGTCAGTTCAGAGAGGAAGTTTTGCACTCTGGGCTCTCCCTTCCTTCCCCTATTCATCTGTGGTCAGCCCCAGCAGCTTTGCAGATCCTGCAGGAACCTTCCCAGCCTCCTCAGCTCCCTCTCTGCTCTCTCTCTTGCCCATTCCTGCTCTGGATCTGTGGGAAATTTAAATGATCCTCCCTTTACTTTGGCAGAAAGACACAGATCACGACCTGGTGGGAGATGTCTGTGACACCAACCAGGACAGGTGAGACCCTGCTGTGAAAATCACACCAGGCTGTGAGGAATCCTGGGGGGGAGGAAGGGGGGAAAAAGGGACAGCCTGGCTTGGCCTCATCCAGTAAAAAAGATTAGGAGGTTAAGAAAGGTGGAACTTCCTTCAGATACCCCCCTCCCCCCAAAAAAAAAACAAGTGGCCAGTGGGAGGATGGCCCCTGGCAACCTTTCCCTGCCCTTCTCTTCACCAGTGATGGGGATGGCCACCAGGATTCCCGGGATAACTGCCCCACAGTGCCCAACAGCTCCCAGGTGGACACGGACAACGACGGGCTGGGGGACGAGTGTGACGATGACGACGATGACGACGGAATCCCAGACGTGAAACCCCCGGGCCCCGACAACTGCAGGCTGGTCCCCAACCCCGGCCAGGAGGACTCGGATGGTGAGGGAATGGATTCTCCCCGGGGGCTCCGCTGAGCTTCGGAGCCCCACAGGGATTCAGATCCCTGGGACAGGCTCAGATCCCACAGCCCTGACATCAGGAGCACATGTGGGAAGTGCTGTCCTGCAGCAGGGTCTGTGATTTGAGGGGTTTCTCCGTTCACAGCAGGAGGAGCCTCCGGGGTTTCTCTGCTGTCCCAGCGCCCTGAGCACCAAATCTGAGCAAACCCCGGGTGCCAGGGGGGCAGCAGAACCCGTGGGAAGCTCAGGAAGCTCCTGCCCTTGTGCCCCCAGGTGATGGCGTGGGGAACCTGTGCGAGGACGACTTCGACAGGGACATGGTGATCGACAGGATCGACGTGTGCCCCGAGAACGCCGAGGTGACCCTGACCGACTTCAGGGCGTTCCAGACCGTGGTGCTGGACCCCGAGGGGGATGCACAGATTGACCCCAACTGGATCGTCCTCAACCAGGTGGGAGAGAGCCCCAGCACAGGTGGGAGTGGCTGGGCTGCAGTTTCCTTGGGAGACTCCGTGGGTTTGGCGGTGCCTGAGTCGTGGAGTGCCGGTCACCGAGCAAGAGGGAGGTTGGTACGTTTGGAACTGCACTAATGAGTCAACTTTCCTCTCTCCCTCAGGGCATGGAGATTGTCCAGACCATGAACAGCGATCCTGGCCTGGCTGTAGGTGAGGAATTCCCTTTGTCCCGTTGGAAAATTACCCCTCAGTGCAGCTCTGACGAGATTCAGTCACGACTTTATCAACTCCACCTCCTCCAGAATACTCTGTACAGTGAAGAAACCCTCAGATTTCACCAGGCAAAATCCACCCCCTGAGCTGAATCCATAGCAAAAAAAATGGATCAGCCTCTTTGTCCTGGCATTCAGAGGGGTTGTTCTCCCACCAGGTTACACGGCCTTCAACGGGGTGGACTTCGAGGGCACGTTCCACGTCAACACGGCCACGGACGACGACTACGCCGGCTTCATCTTTGGGTACCAGGACAGCTCCAGCTTCTACGTGGTCATGTGGAAGCAGATGGAACAGACCTACTGGCAGGCAAACCCCTTCCGGGCAGTAGCCGAACCTGGAATTCAACTGAAGGTAAAGAAACCACGGGGAAAAAAAAAAAAACAATTCCAGGGGGGATTTTTTTTTTGTTGCTTTTTCCTTTTCCCACGCACTGCCCGGCCTCTCCCCCCTCCCAGGCGGTGAAGTCCAAAACGGGCCCCGGTGAATACCTCCGGAATTCCCTCTGGCACACGGGAGACACCACTGACCAGGTCAAACTGCTCTGGAAAGACCCTCGGAATTCCGGCTGGAAGGACAAGACGTCCTATCGCTGGTTCCTGCAGCACCGGCCGCAGGTCGGGTACATCAGGTGAGGG
Source organism: Pyrocephalus nanus (assembly GCA_038380795.1). NCBI lineage: Eukaryota > Metazoa > Chordata > Aves > Passeriformes > Tyrannidae > Pyrocephalus > Pyrocephalus nanus. The sequence continues at coordinate 4,794,606 of CM076287.1, read as the reverse complement.
CCTGCAGTGAATTCCCTCTGCTCGGCTCGGGGTGGGGGTTTGGACAAAAAAGGGAGAGGAGGGACAGGGAATTCCACTGGGAAAATCAGCCTCGAGGAACCCCAGAACGGGTTGGGTCGGAAGGGGCCTCAAAGCTCGTCCAGGGACGTGGGCAGGGACATCTCCCACTGTCCCATCCTGGCCTGGGGCGCTCCCAGGGCTGGGGCAGCCACATTGCCTGGGGAGGTCTCACCTTCACAGCCCTGTTGTCCCCCAGAGCCCGTTTCTACGAGGGCCCCGAGGTGGTGGCAGACACCGGCGTCGTCCTGGACACCACCATGCGAGGGGGACGCCTCGGAGTCTTCTGCTTCTCCCAGGAGAACATCATCTGGTCCAACCTGCGCTACCGCTGCAACGGTGGGTTCTGAGAGCCCAGGGCACACCCTGGGGCCGCTCTGCCTTCGGGCTGTCCCTTCCTCCCCTGCCACCACCGGGCTGGGCCATCATCACCCAGCAGCTCCTTTGCCTGTCCATGCCCCTCATCTCCCCCTCTGCTCTCATCTCCCCCTCCCCAGACACCATCCCCGAGGACTACGAGACGTTCCGAGTCCAGCAGGACTAAATCCAGCCCCGGGTGGAGCCGGCCCCGCTCCCCCCCCCCGATCCCAATCCCGCTCTGGAATCCCGCAGGAAGAAAGAACCATCAGCACCTCCCACTGCACCCTCACAGCACCCCCCTCTCGACAGCCACCCCCTCCACACCCCACGGAACCCTCTGGGGAGGGCAGAGGGGCAGGCAGGGAGCGTGACCAGAGGCCTGAGCTGCTGCAGACCCTGCCTATCCTCACCCCAGAGGGAGGACGATCCCGCTGGGAGCCCCCCCTGCAGCTGGAGGGATCGCTGGAGTCAGGTTTGGAGTGGCTGAACCCCCCCCATCCTCCCCAGGAATGTTTTCCCACCTCGAGGAGTGAATGTTGTTTCCCTTTTTGGGGACCTGCTGCCCAGCAAAGCCGGCACCAGCGCCAGGAGGGCGTGGGGAGCGGCCTCGGTGCAAAGTTGCTCCTTAAAAATGATTAAAAAACAAAAAAAAAAAAAAACAAAAAAAAAAAAACAAAAAAAAAAGCACTTTAGGGAGAGTGTCTTTGTTCTGGAATGCTGGGTAATAAATACTCGGTTTCTCCTCGGGCAGGTGTGTGTTTTTGTTCCTCTCCTGGAGGTTTTCCCTCACAGATGTGTAAGAGAGACCCCCCCAAAGGCTGGAAGAGCCCAGGCTGGGAATTTTCTTGGCCAATGCACAAGGGCACCTTTTCCTCAAAAACCTCCCTCTCCCTCAGTTCTGGAGGCAAAACACTTCAAAGCCAACCTTACTTTTCCACCTTACCCGGAAAAAAACCCATAATTAAATTCACTGGGCCAGGAATCAGGACCAGAACCAGTGACAAAGTACCCACCAACACGTCCAGGGGGGTTGGAACCGGATGATCTTTAAGGTCCCTCCCAACCCAAACCATTCCATGATTCCATGACTCCATGTCCACACACCCTGGAGCCCCTTCCTGCAGACATTCCAGACCCACCTGGAAGTGTCTCTGCTCCAGGTGACCCTGCCTGGGCAGGGCTTTGGACCAAGAGATCTCCAGAGGTCCCTCCCAGCTATCCCAGCCCCAGCTATTCCTGGGATTGCTGGGGTGTCCCAGAGCCAGGGGTGGCACTGATGATCCTTGGGGGTCCAGCTGAGGGGATTCCAGGATTCCAGGCCTGAACTCCAGCAGACTCCACTCAGGATTCCTAAGGAATCCTCTCCCCTTCCCCCTCGGCCCCCCCAAGAAAACAGCCAGCGGATTTTTAACCCCTTCAGGCCTTTATTTTGATAAAATTGGTCAAGCCCACATAAGGCAATGCACACCACGCCCTCCCCCCACCCCCCCTGCCCCAAAACCGCCTCGGGGAAATAAATAACACAAACAAGGAGAGAGAGAGAGAGAGAGAAAGGACATCCATGTAGTGTTTGGCTTTGCAGTAAAGAAATTCCACACAACGCTTCGTTGGGGTTTGTCTTTTTTTTTTTTTTTTTTGTCTGTTTGTTTGGTTTGGGGTGGGTGTGGGGTTTTTTTTTTGTTTGTTTTTGTTTTTCTCCTGTTTAAAAAGGTAAAAATGATTTATAATACAGAGTCAGAACGCCGTGGTGCCCGCGTAGAAAAACCGACATGCAATCCCATGCCTACACTGCGCCGGATATAAATTAAGATGCAACTCAAAAAAAAAAAAAAACCCAAAAAACCAAAAAAATTACAAAGGAGACAGGAACACTACAAAGTTCATTCTAAAGGGGAAGGCAAGGGGTTGTTTTTTTTTTTTTTCTGGAGGTTTTTTTTCTGTTTTGTTTTTGTAAAAAGGACAGACACACGTTAACAAAGGCTACCTGCGCTCTCACGTTGCCATCACAGTGACGGGGGGGCCGCTGCTCCAAGGAATAAACGCGCTGCTTTGAGGGGGAAGGGGGTTTGTCCCCCCCAAAAAAAGCACAGGTCGGGACCTATGGGGTGAGGAGGGGCCCTTCTGCTTCCTTCGGGTCCAGAGGGGGTTCCCAGGGTCTTTCCCCCAGGGGCAGAGCTCGAGCCTGAGTTGTTGTTTCTACAGAAATCTGCTTTGTTTTTTGAGGGAAAGCTCAGTGATTTTGGATGTTGTTGGGGGGAGGCTTTAGGTCAGCCTGGGGCAGCTCTTGGTCTTGGAGTCACCGGATCAGGGTTGGGAAAAAAAGAAGGTGCTGAGTCCAGGTTGGGAAAGAATCACCAAATTCAGGTTGGGAAAGAATCATTGAGTCCAGGTTGGGAAAGAATCACCAAATTCAGGTTGGGAAAGAATCACCAAATCCAGGTTGGGAAAGAATCACCAAATCCAGGTTGGGAAAGCCCTGCAGGCCCATCAAATCCAACCTCCTCTGAGCTCAAGGTTCATTCCATGAGCGTCCCGGGGCTCCTTAAAAATCCCCCGGATCGAAGCCGTTAAAATTTCAGTCAAAATCACCCAAAGAAGGAGCCTCTTTCTGGAAACCCAGAACTCTTCAACCCCAAAGAAAAAGCAGGGGCCAAAGGGCAGCCCGAGGCTGTGTGTGCAGGGCAGGGGTGGCAGGGGGGAAGGAAGGGCTGGCAAGAGCTCCCTGCCATGCAGAAGCCGTGGGAGCCGGGCCCGGATCACACATGCGGCCGGCTCGGAGCCGGCGGGAAGGAAGGGGGAAAAAAAATCTATGTACAGGGAAAAGAACCTCCCCCCCACCCCATAACCCCACCCACCAGCACTAGGGCTGGGTTTGCTTCTGCAAAAAATAAAAAAAACAGCAACAACAACAACAAAATAAACAAACAAGAAAAAAAATTAAAAATAATAATAATAATAATTAAAAAAAAAATCACAGTTTTCGATAAGCCCAAGGTTTATTCCTGTTATTCCCCATTGTATTGGCAAATGCAACAGTCTAGCTTGGGAATTTTTTAATTAATTTATATATATATATAGAGAGAGAGATATAAAAACACATGTAGGGAGGGTGGGGTTCACTCAGCAGGTATGTTTGGACAGTCACCCTTTGAGACACCAGACAGTTTCAACAGCACTGAACTCAAACTTAGCAATAATATCAATAACACTATTTTCTTCTGGGTATTGGGGTGGGGTTTTTTTTTTTGCTAAGTGATGGTTTTCCTCCCTTTCTGCTCCTCCTCCTGCTCCCAGCAGTGCCTGGTGGGAAGGGACCCTCACACATCCCCCCTGTTTAAGATGAGAACAGGACTGCTAAACTGGAAATAAAAATCCCATTATTTGTTCTGGAAACACTTGGGATGCACTCCATGTTTCCATCCGACAACCCCACCAGATCTGGGGTTGCTTCAGATCCGCTGATGCCACAGAAAAGAGAATTTTAAGGGAAGAAGAGGGGGGAAAATGCCCACTGGGGCAGCTCCTACGAGATGTGCCAGGAAACCTTCAGGGGGAAGGTTCCCCTCGGGGAAGGGAAGGGCAGGAGCTGCTGGAATTCCTTCCCCAGGTCTCCAAGAGTTGGGATGAAAGGCAGCTTTTACCTGCCCAAACCTGGGCCCACAGGGGATCCCACACACCCTGTCCCCCTCAGCATTCCCACAGCCGCCTCACCTGCTCCTTCCCTCTCCCACACAAAGGGAGCAGAAACCAGGATTTCCCTCAGCTGGATGGTCCCCAATTCCCACAGCTGCATCCAAAGACGGGTCAGTTTGAATTTAAGGCCATTTTCAAGGTCTACTTACAAGTCTAAGAAACAAAAGAGCTCTTATGTACACTGGGAGTTTAAAAACCGGGAAGGAGCGTGGGATCCGGGGCTCCCTGTCCGGGAGGAATCTCAGCTCCCACTCGGATGCTCCGCTCTGGTTTGGAAAAACACGGATCACAGACAAGGATTTCCACATGCACGAGAGCCATTCCAACGGGACAGCCACACAGGAATCCCCCCACGGAGCCACGGGAGCGGCAGGAAGCGTTTCCAGCTCCCACTGCACCTTCCCAAACCTGTGCCCAAACCCCTCCTGGTTGGTGTTGTTTTTTTTTTGGGGGATGAGCTGCCTTTTGTCTCCTCCTTAAACTGGAAAAGGGTTAGCCATCTGAAACAAGCAGCCACCAAGAGTTACCACGGACTCACCGGGCTTAAATCCTGCCCGAATAAAGAACCCAAAGCATTCTCAGGAGATTTGAGGGAAAACCTCTGGAGTGAGTGGGGAAGGGATAAAAAAAAAAACAAAAATCACAAAAAGACACAGGAAAGCCAAGAGATCAAAGGGAAAGAAAAAAAAAACCAACAACAAACAAACCACATTTTTAGTGCAAATGGTCAACAAATGGCACAAAACGTGAGGGAACACAGCGGGATTAGAGAGATCCCCACGACGATCCCGCTCAGCAGGGCCGGCAGGAACCTCGGGATGGCGGCCCACGGATTTCTGGAAGCACACAGAAACCTAGTATAACTCATTAGGAGCAGAGCCACTCCTGCAGAGCTCCTTAATTGCAGGGGAACTCGTTAATTGAGGGGTGACTTGGCTCCTCCTCCCTCCGCTAACGCTCGCTGGGAAGGTGGAAAACCGTTCTGGGATGGGGGAAAGGCTGAGGGGATTTTTTGCTGGAGGGGTTGGGGTTTTTTTTGTTTGGCTGGAGGGGTTGGGGTTTGCCTCAAAGAGCTGAGAAAGGGGTGGTTTTTTAGGCAGAAAAGGAAATCCAGGGGATGCAGAAGGAGCGGGAGGAGCAGTTGGGGATCAACAAAGCCCAGCTGGGAAGGGAAAGGGGTCTTTGCTGAGGGGACAGGGAACAAAATCCAGGGGGCTGCTCAGCCCCTCCCGCCTGGAAGTGCTTCCCTCTCCACCCTCAGCTCACCCTCGGGGGTGCTGTGGGTTTAATTTTCGAAACAATGGGAATTCCCCCTGGATTGTCCCTCCATGCCCTGCCAGGGACCAGCAGCCCCTGGGAAATCCTTCAGTTCACTTTCTAAGAGACCCAAGAGCAGAAATCTGGGAATCCCCATCAATCCAGCCACGATGCTGGAGCAAATCCACCGATTCCCAGTCAGTGGGGGGAGTTTGGGTGGGATTTTTTTTAATGCTGCAGCACAGAATATTCACAGGGACTACCAGAAATAGTCCATTATCCACTGAATTTAACGGAATCTCAGCCTTTTGGAGGATTCAGTCCTGGTCACTGTGGAGCAAGAGATTTTTTCCCCCGGGTGAAAGAAGGAATATCTAAGTTCCTGCCACCCTGCTTTGCCTTTTTTTTTTCAAAGGAAAACATCTGAACTTGCCTTATAAGCTTCCTTATTTCCGCTCAACATCTGTTCAAAATTCCAGTTAGTTTAAAAATACCTATATATATAATATATATAATATATTTCTGGAATAAAACCACAAAAAGATGTACTGTACAAGTAGTAATGTAGAGTGCTTCAATTGGCTGTATGTAGTTTAGCTACTTTCCTAATATCCAAATATTTAAATAAAAAAAAAAAGAAACAACAACAACAAAAAAAATCATAAATAAGTAACAGAATAAGTAATGAATAAAAAATAAAAAATAAGTCATCACAATTCTAACAAGCCTGGCATTGCTATGGAAATGCCCTTCCTGTTGCCCAGGAATCTCCCTCACAGAGTAAAATTAGAATTATGCAGGTTAGTCTCCTCTATTTTATTTTTTTTTTTTTTTAGCTGCTTTAAAATGCTCTGATCCTTCCCCTGTGCTAATCAAGTAATGAATTATAGTACTTTTTTGTGTGCTCAGAAATGCTCTCTATATATGTAGACATATATAGAAATATATATATATTACATATATATTTAAAAAAAACAAACAAAACAAAAAAAAGTAGAAAAACAAAACAAAAGCTGGGAAAATAGTGTTTGTGGTGGGATTTTTTAGGGTGGGGGGGCTGCTGCTCTGCTTTGCTGAGGGAAGGGGACACCCCACAGGGTGGGGGACAGGGAACAAAATCCCCGTGGCTGCTCAGCCCCTCCCGCCTGGAACTGCCTCCCTCTCCACACTCAGCTCACCCTCGGGGGGGTGTTATGGGTTTAACTGGTTGATAAGACTCAAAAATAACGATAATTCCTGGGGACAAACACGGAAAGGAGGAGCCTTTCAGCCTCCCAGGGAGGTGACACAGCAGAGTCCCAATGTTGGGCCTGCAGGAGGGAACAGGGCAGGGGGCACAGCCGGGGCCTCCCCCCCTCTTCATCCCAACCCACAGCCAAAAACCGGGAACCTCCTCCCCTTCCTCACCTGCCCCAACCCCTGCTGGAGTGCAAAGGACACACCGACAACGTCACGCTGGAGCTGGAGAGGGGTGGGAAATGGGGGGAGCCCTGGAAAGAGAGAGAGAGGAGAGAGGAAGGGAAAAGGGTTGGGAAGGCCGATGGAAAGAGCTCCTTACTGATGAACGGCAACGAGCGGCTCGGGGGGGGCGCCGGGCGGGGGTTTCTGCAGCGCGGCAAGCTCAGGACGACAAGCTCTGCTCATGGGACGGGCGGGACGGGCGGAGCAGCCGCCGCTCCCGCCGGGGCTCCGGGCCCCTCACAGCCGGTCCATCCGGAATGTGTCCTCTGTGGCGGGGTCGGTGAGGACCATGTCGGGGTCGTTGAGCATGTGCAGTCCATCCAAGGTCAGGGGGTCGATTTTGAGTTCATCCAGGGGGAACTGGGAATCCGCGTCAAAGCTGACGTCGCCCACGCCCGCCAAAGAGCTGGTCAGTTCTTTTGATAAGCTGGGGGGAGACTCTCCTGTCACTGCGGGGAAGGAGAACATCAGTAGGACTTCACCAACACACATCCAACCAGCCACAAAACAGCTCCAAAAACCCTAGAATTATTTACTGAGCTAAGGATGAAGCTCAGACGGAGAACATCCTCATCACACTGGGGACATCCCCCCTCCTTCCCAGCTGGATGAGTTACAGGTTCCCTACAGCTTCCCCCCCGACCATCAGAACGACCAAACACAAAGCAAAGTTCCTGCCTGTATGTTTGGTGTCCCTTTTCTTTTCTCTCCCTCGGGTTTAGGAGGAACAGCCTCAGTTTCCATGATTCCAAACAGGAGGGCCTGGCTGCAGCACGGACTGAGCCAACAGTTCTCTCAGTATCCCTGTGCAGGGATTTGTTTCCAAAATCCAACTGTGACCAGATTGGCCACCATATGTGACACCCTGGCTTGAGCCTGTCCCAAGTTCCTTCTTCACTCTGCCCCTGGGACAGGTGATCTCTGTGCTGAAGGAAACCTGGATCATGGAATCATGGAATATCCTGAGCCTGGAGGGACCCCAAAAGGACCATCCAGTCCAGCTCCTGACCCTGCACAGCACACCCCAACAATCCCCCCCTGTCCCTCAGAGGATCATCCAAACCCTCTTGGAGCTCTGGCAGCCTTGGGGCTGTGCCCACTGCCCTGGGGAGCCTGGGCAGTGCCCACCACCCTCTGGGGGAAGAACCTTTCCCTGAGATCCATCCCAACCCTCCCCTGGCACAGCTCCAGCCCCTCCCTGGGTCCTGTCCCTGCTCACAGCCAGCAGAGATCGCAGCTGCCCCTCGGGAGGAGGCCCTGAGGGGTCTCCCCTCAGCCTCTACCCCAGCTCAACAACCCAAGTGCTGCTCCTCAGGCCCTGCCCCAGCTGCCCATCCCTCCTCCAGCAGCTCCATCTCCTCGTGGATCCTCCAGACCGCCCTCAGGGCTGCTCCAGGCCGGAGCAGAGCGGGGCCGTACCTGTCAGGATGATGTTGGGGATGTTTCCGTGGCTGGAGTAGTTGAGCTGCTGCGAGTCCTGGAGGCTGCCGTGGCTGCCCGTCAGTCCCATCATGGCAGCCTGGGAGTAGTTGAGGGTGGAGCAGGGGCTGTAGAGGCTGTTGGAGCTGATGGCGTTCTCGATCATGTTGAACTGCTCCAGCTGCACACCAAGGCACAAAGGGAAGCGTTACTCCCGACCCTCGGGAATCGCGGCCAAAACGACTCACAAGGCTCGAGGACGGGACGGGACGTGGAGAGAGAGAGGAGAGAGGAGAGAGAAGAGAGAGAGACAGGCAAACAAATTCATCTTTAGCTTCCCTTGCTCAAAGGAGGGGCTGTTTGCACGGAGCTTTCCGGAATGTTTCCTGCCCAATTCGGAGGAGGGGGAAGGAGGGGTGGGAAAACTCAAACTGGGGGGGTTGGATATGGGAGGAACGAAACAAAAGGGAGCTTTCCATGGAAAATAAAGGGAGTTGTCTTCATGTTCATTTTGGGTTGTGTTCGTATTTTTATTACATTTATAAATTTTCGGCATTCAAAAATTTTCAAAGATTATATTCACCATTGAAAAATAATTTAATTTTTTGCCCTCTTCAAATTTATTTTCGTTATTTTCAAATTTATTTTCCCTTCTTTTTTTCCTCCCTCTTTCTTCCTCTTTTTCCTTTTTAGAAATTTTCAGTCTTTTAAAAATTTCTTTTCACTCTTTTTTAAAACTGTTTTTTTAAAATTTCCTTTATTTTTCCTTTTTAAAACCTTTCATTGTTTTCAAAATTTCCTCTTTTTCTTTTTTAAAATCGATTTTTTTAAATTTCCTTTATTTTTCCTTTTTTAAGTTTTTCGTTATTTTAAAAATCTCTTTTCACCCTTTTTCTTTTTTTAAAATAGATTTTTTTAAAATTTCCTTTCATTATTTTTCCTTTTTAAAAACTGCCATTCTTTTGAAAATTTTTCACTTTTTTAAAATTGATTTTTTTTTTAAAATTTCCTTTCATTATTTTTCCTCTGAAGAGTCGATTTTCACCGTTTTCAGTTTTAAATCTTTGTCATTTTAACTGTTTTCACCGATTTTCATTCTTTTTCAATGCAAAGGCTGGAGGAACACCTTTACAAGCACCTGCAGCTACCAGGGATGAGGGGGAGGAAAAGGATGGGGGGAGAAACCAAACAAAACAAGAAAAGAAACTCCTGAGTGTCAGAAACTAAAAAGAACAGAAGGAAAACTCTACATGGACAGAACGTGCTGCGACACAGAATAATTAGGAGTTAATTGCTCTTAATTTGAAGGTGGAAGTGGCCGCCGGGGCCGAGATGAATTTGCTCACCTGGTGGGAGAGGGCATTAGCCTGCCTAGCTGTCATCTGCTGCTCATAATAGGAGTCCCCAAAAACACTGCCCAGCATGGAAGAATGCTGAAAACAAAACAAGAGGCTTTATGGTGCGAACCCCACCCCGGCCCCCACGGCCCCAGCGGGAGCTGCGGGACATCCACGGGACAGCCGGAGCGCCCCGAGCACAGGAACAGGCACAGAACCCCCAGCAGCTCCTCCCCGAGCACACACGACACGGAAAACTCGGGGGGATGGACACACACACACGGGGGGGCACAAAACCAACTCGGTGGCTTCAGCTTTTGGGGGCATTCGGGGGGTCCGGGGGCAGGAGGGCAGCGAGGACAGCCCAGGCGGGGCTGGGCTGGCTCTGGCTCTGCAAGGACAAAAGTCACGGTTTAAAGTGGTTTTCCACCAGCAGCAGAGGTGAGGAGGAAGGCCAGGGGAGCATGGGATCAGCAAGAATTCCAGGAGGAATTCCTGAGCCTTGCTGAGAAGTCGCTGTGCCCTCTGGCATCACAAGGGTTTATCGTTATTCTCCATCGCTTATCAACTGTTCCAGAGGTGAACAGGAATTCATCCATTAAAGGTGACCAGGAATTCATCCATTAAAGGTGACCAGGAATTCATCAACCAAAGGTGACCAGGAATTCATCAACTAAAGGTGACCAGGAATTCATCAACTAAAGGTGACCAGGAATTCATCAAATGTTCTAAAGGTGACCAAGAATTCATCAATTAAAGGTGACCAAGGATTCATCAATTGTTTAAAAGTGTCCAAGAATTCATAAATTGTTCTAAGGGTGACTAAGAATTCATAAATTGTTCTAAGGGTGATTAAGAATTCATAAATTGTTCTAAGGGTGACCAAGAATTCACAAATCGTCCTAAAAGTGTCCAAGAATTTATCAATTGTTTGAAAGGTGACCAAAATTCATCAGTTGTTTTAAAGGTGACCAAGAATTCATCAGTTGTTTTAAAGGTGACCAAGAATTCATCAGTTGTCCTAAGGGTGACCAAGAATGTGAGGACAGTGATTTAACGCTATGGAATACTGTACCCCCCAAAAAATTCCAGATAGAAAAAAAAAAAAAAATCAAAGATCACTTCTTTAAAACTCACAAACTCTGATATTCCAGCTGAAAAAAAAAAAAATCCATTTACTGGCAAGGAGAATGTCTATTAAAGGTAATTTGAGTGGAGAGATTGTCTCAGCCTTGAGGTAGAAATTCAATTGCTGGTTTAGTTAAAAGCAGAAGGCTACAAATTTCCTCCTTAAAAACCTAAGCAGAATGGGAAATGAAGGAAAAGCTTAGGAAGCATCAGAACAGGCACCCCACAGCTAAAGGCACTGAACAGCCAGAGATTAAAGATACTCCAAAAATACCTTGTATTAAAAACTCAAAAAAACTGCCCCTCCATGAGGGGAACACCAGGAAAGAGGCACCAATAAATTCCTTTTGAAGGAAAACCCCTCTGCTGTCACATCCCAGGGATGATTCTGGATAAATGTGGCATCAAGGCAGGGATTCACAGCCCAGGCCTCACAAGGGAAGGGGGCTGGAACTCCTATTCCAGAGCTCCTGGCTGGGCAAGATCCTGTTTAATCCCAGAGCATCCCTGTGAAGCAATTCCCACGAGTGAGGGGGTGGTTTGGATGCACTTGGGAGATTGTGGATTCACTTTCCTGGGATTTATGGTCTGTCCCACCCAGAGCACGTAACAACCAGGCCACCCCTGCTCCACACAAGCAGGTAAAAGTGGGAAATGGGTGTCATTGGAATAACTTTTCCAATCTATCATCAAGTCCTCAAAACTCCAGTGGCTGCTGGAGTGGATCCCTTGCCCGGGAGGGCTGCGAGGAAGGGATCACACACTGGGAAGGATCAAACATCCACAGGGATCAAACATCCAGAGGGATCAAACACCTGAAGGGATCAAACACCTGAAGGGATCAAACATCCAGAGGGATCAAACACCGGAGGAGATCAAACACCACGTTACAGCTGATAAGAGAAAAGGCAAAGCACTACTCAAATCGATTTATTTAAAGGAAAATGCAGGGGTTTTTTTAACCACTGAGCCCTCATTTGCTGCCCTATCCCAACTCCAGATTATCCAGCCTGCTCCATCTGTTCCTCCTGAGAAACCTGCAGTCAGAGCCCAGAGCTCACTCAGCCAAGCGGATCAGGACCATAACTCTGCCATGGAAAATGATTCCCAGGTGGAGGGGCAGGAACAGCATCAGCACTGTGGGATCACGGAATCAATGAGGCTGGAAAAGACCTCTGAGATCATCCAATCCAATCCAATCCAACCTCTGGGTTATAATCACTCCTAAGGACAAATCTGAATTCTCAGGGTGTCACAGGCTCGACGTGAGGCAAAAGCAGCACCAGAAATCCAATCGCTATTCCAGAGCTCCAGAGAGCACCGAGGTATTTTTCTCCCCTTTAAACCCCTGCCCTTTCATTTCCCCAGGAGCTCTCCAGCAGTAGGGCAACCCCTAAAATCTCTGTGTTTCACTAAGCACTGTTCCCACCCTAAAAAACTTCAGGGAACCCGAAAAATAATCACCAGGAGAGCAGGAGGTGTCTGTGCGAGTCTGGGTCAGTAACTCCTAACAAAACACAGGATTTGCTCCTCATGTGAAGTGTGCTTGGTTACTACAGCTGCAAGCACTGAAACCCCCGAGGGAAATCCACTGCAAATGTCATTATTCCAACACTTCAGAGCCCTGGAAGGATTTATCAACATCTCCGGGAAGAACATCTCGTGAACGGCAGGAACACTGGGCCGAGGGTTTGGTCAGCGGGGGATCTTCTGGGGTTAATGCTGGGGGGGACTGCAAGGAAAAAAAAAAAACCAGCCCCAAGCACAAAACCCCTCCCTGGCTGGAATTATCCATCCCCAAAATACCTACCAGGTTGTCCAGGCTGGAGGCACTAAAGCAGGTGGGGGTGTGAGCAGAGCAGGATGTGTGAGGGGAGGGGACAGCCATGCAAACACAGAGCTGGGGCTGCAGGCAGAGCTTTCCAATCCCTGGCTGGACACACACACACACACACACACACAGGGCTGGGACACGGGGAAAAAGGGTTTGGAGAGGTGGGAAGATGAAGGAGAACCTCTGGTGATTGAACAGGGTGTGAGCCACACCAAACCCGGCATCGTTCCCGGGTTTAAAGGGTGTCCCTTTTAAACACCACAAGGGTGGAACCCAAAATTCCCGGGAGAAAGAGGAGCACTTACTTCATCCCACTCCTGCTCTCGCTCCCTTACACAGGGGAACCCCCAAACCCTGCTTGGTTTTTAATTTCCTGTTGCTGGCAGGGAAAAATCCCCCTTTCAGAGGATCCCCAAGCTCTGACTTCCACCTGGGACACGTGGGTGTGTGAGGAGATCCATGCAGGGAGGAAGAGCAGCTCTTCCACCACGGGAATCTTCTCCTCTTGGAAGGGTTCTGCCCTCACTTTGGGCAGGTTAAAGGATCCTGGCACCTGGGAGCTGCCCCCATCGCCACAACCAACCCCAATCCTCCCTCCAAACTGGTTTTTCTTTCCCCCATTGCTTCCCTCCACAGGTAAATATTTCTGACCACCAGCAGCAGCTTTTGGGTGCTGTAGAGAACAATCTTGGGTTTAATTTAGTAGAAATAAAGGATTCTGTGGGCATTTTTAAGCGGCCAATACCAGAGAATTAATAAATCCTCTTCCTTGCTCTCAAGAGTTGTGGTGTCTCAGTTGAAAAGAGCAAAACCTAAGGAAGATTTTTATGGGATAAAAACAGCCCCAGCAGGAAAAACCACAGCTCAGTGTGTGCCCCACTTGCTGCACTTTGCACTGACCAGAGGCAACAAATCTGTGGACAAAACCAGGACAGAGTTATTGAGATTATTGTCAAGGGGGAAGGAAAATCAACCTGAAAATCCCAACTGGCTGTGCTGCCACTGTGGGAACTGAGGGTTTGCAGCAGCTCTGCCCCGTGGGACAGCCCAAGGGTTAACTGTGGGGTTTGGAGCCACACAAAGGACACAGCAGGACTCACAGCAGCAGCAGGAGAGAGGGGCTGAGCAGCAGTTAAACCAGGGTTAAGGATATCCAGTCAGTCCTGACCTGGATCTAGGTCTGAGCTTACCAGTGGCCCGAGCCTGGCTAATGAGGGATGGAGCTTCTGCTTTGGGACCGTGAAGGGTCATTTACTCAGAAAGGCTCCTCTTTCTTCAACGTTAAATGGTGACACAGAAAATGAATTTTCAGACTCCTGGGGTGCTCTGCAAGAACTCCCTGCACCTTGTTTCTGCAGGTGGGACTCTCCAGGGCAGCCCAGCTGGAGCTGTTTCAGCAGCATCAATATTGAAAATGCCCTTTCTTACACTGGGGCACCTCCCCAAACTCTGCTTGGTTTTAATTTCTTGCTGCTGGCAGGGAAAAATCCCCCTTCAGAGGATCACACACATCCCCAGGCTATGACTTCCATCCAGGACACAAGGATCTGGGAGCAGATACACACAGAGCAAGGAAAACCAGCTGGCAGGCAAGGGAGAGAGTTGGTAACCCACTCCCTGCCAGCCACAGGGTACAGCTGCTCCTTTTAGGAGCGTTTTCTCCAGTGTTTTCCTTCACAGGGTGTGTCCCCACATTAAAAAGGTCCTGCTGTAAATAGGTTTGGCCACACAAGGGATGTTCAGTGCCCCAGGAGGCACTGGAGCTCCCCTCTGCCCTCCCAGCCTTGCCCATCAGCTCCCCCGGGATACCGGGAACCAAAAGGATTCTCCCTGGAGGTTCTGTCCACACAACATCCCAAAGAAACTCCCCCCCCAAAAACCCAGCCTTCAAACAGCAGCTTTGTTCCCCCCCCCAAAAAAAAAGGCAATTCACCAGCTATTGCAAAACTCTGGCCCTGGAATGGAGGTGCAGCCGGGATGAGAGGTCGGAGATGCATGAGGAGCACACGGAGTTACAGTGAGACAGCTGTGGGTCAGTGATGGAGAGACTCAGCTAAGAACACACACGAGAAGCAAGGCCTGTGGAAGCACAGAGTCCCTTACTTGAGGGGAGCTGCCAGGAGAGAAGCCTTGATTGGAGACAGGAGAGGTGGGAGACTGGTTGGCTGGGGATCCAGCATTACTGCGGTACTGCTGGAGTGACGCCTACGGAACGACACAGAGTTAAACACCGTGGCACTGAGGGAGGCCTGCAGAAATCACACACACACACACTCCTGGCACATCCAGCTGGGAGGAACCAGCCTCTTCAGCGGGTTTGGCTGTGGAGGAAGGCAGGGTTACACCCCTGACAGGGGGAGAGCTCGGGGGGGGCAGCGTGGTGGGGTTTGTGTGAGCACGGGGCTGTGGACAGGCACAACCAGGGAGCATTTCCTCCCTGTGCTCAGTTGTACTCCATTTAAAAAAAAAAAAAAGAAAAAATAAATAAAAAAATCAGCCAAGGATTGAGGGCAAAGAAGTCCTGAAAGCTGGGAATAACTCAAGAGGAGTGGCATTGACTCTTCATGCCCACGTGTGGGTTCGCCCTGCTCCGGGATCCTGCTCTGCCCCCAAACTGAAGAGCCTGGGGGTGCTCTGAACACCCCTATTTGACACACCTGGGGTGTCACCCCCGCAGGGTGGGATCCCCCCAGACTCCACTGCACCCCGGGACACTGGCTGGCAATTCACACCGCGTTTTGCAGCTTTAAATCACTGACTTTTACACTGAGACGTGTTTTCCAAGATTCACCTTTTTTATCCCCGTCATTAAAACCCTGGATTTGAACAAATTAATAATACTAAAGGCATTTAAATAATGATGTACTAATTAACAGCAGCAGTAGCACAGCTCTCCTCACTCTACTTCCTCACAAATTACGGATGATTGAGGAAAACCTGCAATTCGGTAAATTTAATCGGCTGCTTTGCAGTGTGGGAAGACACTGCACTTCCAACGGTTTGGAATTCTGTAAATCTCTGGAAAATATCTTTCTGTTCTGCACTGCCACTTGCAGACTGCAAGCAGCCCCCCAAACTACAAAGGAATTTCAATTCTGCTTTACAGAAGCTGTGGAGAAGTTGCCAGTGGGGCTGTGAGAGCTCAGCTTTTCCACAAACTGCCTTTAAATCTGTTTACACGGGAATTATTTCGGTTGCTTTAAAAGATACAAGCACAGCACCCTAAAAGTTAAGGTCATAAAGAGGTTTAGGATGAGGAAAGCAACACAGAAAGCAAAAGGATGAAATCAGAACTGGCTGTACTGGCACTACATGAGGATTAGAACCAAAACACTGGGACATATTTTGAGTGGGAATCCTTTCCACTGCTGGACTGTCCTTCCCTCTTCCCCTTCCAGTCCTGAAAGGGAAGCAGCTGCTCTCAAGAAGAATTTATCAGCACAAACTGTTAAAAATTTCACCCCCAACCGAGTGACAGATCAGTAAGCAAGGATTTCTTCTCATTCTCCAAGCAATTCCTGTCCCTGCAGCACTGCCAGGACACCACAGGGAGGACAACCAGGATCCTACACGGGGCAGAAGGAGCAGGAGGAGCTGGGACATCCCTCCCTCCCTGATCCTGGCCCTGCATTTGGGCTTTGCAGCTGCTGAGACAGAACATTTCCTAACATTTCACGTTAAAAGGAGGAGGAAAAGGGATTTATCTGCCCATAAACCCTCCCTGCATGTCCAGACACACTCCCTGTCTTCTGGGCACCGAGGGCAGCCACAAATCCTATTCTGGAAGGTGATAATGGACGCCCCAAAAATTCCTTAAGTAACAGGGTTCTAAGTAGAGGAAGAGCAGAAAACACCTGGCTCTTGACAGCTTTCCAGCACATTTCCCAAATGTTCTTTGGATTGGAAAATGCTTGTTGGCAGGGTTTTTTTCTCAAGGCTGTGTGGGCTCCCCCAGTCTGCATCACAGCATGTTGGGGTTACATTGAACACCCCAAAAATCTCCCACACCAACAGCCCAGCAAGGTGTAAAATAAATGCTGATCCACTGAAGCTGTTCTAATCCAACCTGGAGCTGGAAGGGACGAAATTTAACGTAAATATGGCCACCCTGAGAGCACACTAAACCCAAACTTTCCTCTGGAAGCTTCCATTCTGTGTGCAGCTCTGCCTGAGACGATGGATCTCACGATGGGATGAGGACGACCTGAGCTGTCCAGGCTGATCCCTGCCGGGTTTTCCCAAGGAAAGCCGCTCCCAGACTCACCGAGTTGATGTCTATGCCCATGGAGGGCTGGCTCTGGCTCCCTGGAGGCGACTGTGGGATGGTGGAAGGTACCGTGACGGACAGAGGGGGGAGCTGAGGGCCCCTCTGCAGCCCCGAGCTCTGCAGGAGCGGGGGGTTCTGGGGCAGGGAACTGGCCACCGGCGGCTGCTGCTGCTGCTGGGAAGTTGTCTGGGTGAAAAAGGGGTACGGGGGAAGCTGCTGCTCCAGGGACAGTGCATCCATGGCCACGGCCTGGGAAAGAAGGGGGACAATCAGCCACGATGGGGGGAAAATTGCCCTTGGCAGGGGGTGAGCTTTAAGGTCCCTTCCAACCCAAACCATCCTGTGATTGTTTAACTCAAAAGACTCAGCATCACCTCCAGCGTACAATAAACAATAAACAAGCCCTTTAAAAGCCCAGTGGAATCCTGAGCTCAGAAATCCCCGTGGGCAGTCACAGGGGCACGCTCAGGAAATCAGTTTAAAAAGTTAATTGGGATTTTCTTCTCATGAGTTAGAGAAATGTCTTTCAAATTTCACTTTGGGACAACACCTTCATGGAAATGTGTCCCAACAGGTGGGTTTTAGCACAGTCCTAGGAAAGAGGAGGTAAAAATCTCCCTTTTTAAGGCTCTGAATTAAGGAACAGTTTTAAAGAAGGGAATTACAGAACAAGAGAGATGAAATTCATGAAATCCCAGAATGGTTTGAGTGGGAAGGGATGTTAAAGGTTCCGTGAGCAGGGACACCTTCCACTAGCCCAGGTTGCTCCAAACCCCATCTAACCCAGCCTTGGCCACTCCAGGGATTGGAGCAGTTGGGCTTCTCTGCCCAACCTGTGCCAGGTCCTCCCCACCCTGCCAGTTGGGAATTTCTTCCCGATATCCCACCTAACCCCCCCCCTCTGCCAGTCTGAGCAGAGTAAAACAACGGATCTGTGACAAAACCAACCTCCATCCTGTCACCAGGTCCTACCTGAGTGATTGGTGACAGAGGGGACAGCGTGGGGGACATTTGCTGGGACTGTGGTCTCCTGGAGTCCAAGGACAGGGGGCTCACGGCGGGCGGGCGGTGCTGCTGGGAAGGGGCCGGCGTCGTCGTCATTCCTGCCGGGAATGAGCACAGCAGACTGAGCAGGAGCACAGCCAGGCTTTACTGACACCTGTACCACAGGTAACCCCCTCGATGACCAGCAGCAAGTGGCCTGAGTGGACAACAACCCCACGCAAAGGGCTGGACGTGCCCCGGCCGAGCAGCCCGGGGCTCGTTGGGTGATTTGTAATTAATTTGCCCGGGCTCAGGAGCGGCAGGATGAGAGGAAGATCCCCGTGGCTTATCCTGGACTCAATCCAGGCACAGGTTCGTGCACAGATGACTTGGAAGAGGGAGAGGCAGAGCGGCCTCGGCGCTTCCAGGCCCTGCAGGGATCGTCCTCACACAGCCCGAGCTGGGCAAAGCAGGTTCTGCTCTATTTGTACAGGCTCAGGCTCTGGGAATGAGAGAACAGATCCTGCAGCCACACACTAATCAGAGGGCACTCGAGATACTGTAAAAGCAAACACCTCTTTAATGGAAAAAGCTGAAGAAAAACAGGTTGTGCAGGAAGAGCTCCCTTTCT
Organism: Pyrocephalus nanus; assembly: GCA_038380795.1. Classification (NCBI taxonomy): domain Eukaryota; kingdom Metazoa; phylum Chordata; class Aves; order Passeriformes; family Tyrannidae; genus Pyrocephalus; species Pyrocephalus nanus. The sequence goes on along the minus strand of CM076287.1, from coordinate 4,776,178 downwards.
AATGGCACAGCGCAGGAAATATCCATCACACTCCCCAAGAGCCACGACCTGGCAGGGGGCAGGGACAAACAAATATCCTGAATTTGTTCCAATCAAGACAAAAATCTGGAAGTTTAGAAACCTCCCCTGTTTTCTGCCTCAGCCCAGAGCCACGGAGTCACCCCGGGAAGTGATTCCAGGACAGCGGGGCGAGCGAGCTGCTCTCCCGGAGCTGCCAGAAAAGGAGGGATCCACGGAGCCTGAGAGCTCCCAGGCACCTGGCAAAGGTTCAAGGCTTCCAGGCAGGATGCCAGGGAGCCAGGAAGTCCGGGCTGCCAAGGAGCCAGCAGGCAAGAGCGGCTCCAACTGCCAGGCTGTGTTTGCAAACCCGACACTTCACCTCCCGGAGCGCGCCCGTGACCCGACACCCCAACCAACACCCTCGGGTGGCACAAACGTGCAGGTCTGAGGGACACAGCTAGTGTTTGCTGCCCCACCTTCTGCCAGGGCTGCTCAAGGACGTGCCTGTGCAGGGCACGAGGTTCAAAAGGCCTTACTGGGGTTTTTCCTGCCAAAGAGCAGCAAGGGGAAGTTGGGGAAAAATCGGTTTAAAAGGCGCCCCAACACTGAGCAGGGCTGAGCAGGCTGAGCTGTGGGGTGGTCTGTGAAGAGAAGCAGGAATTCCATCCCATCTTTATTTTGTCGTGTCTTTGACAGAGCAGGAGAAGCTTTCAAAGCAAATGGGTTTTACACCATTTAGTTTGCCAGAAAAGGGTACAGCAAAAATTCCTGATTTGTGTTGGGAGTGACGGCCCGACCCTGAAACAGCCACTTTTGAGAGCAAAAAACTCGCTCAGGGACGCTGAAATCCTGTCCTCAAATGGTTAAACCCTCCTCTTGCTTCCTTCTCAAAACTTACCTGCTCAGTCAGTAACCTGATTACAACAATTTCCTCTTCCCGATATAGGAGAGGATTGTCAAGTGGGAAAGGGAATCCTGCCCAGCACAGGAAATCAATTTGTATTTTTGGATACAATGCCTCATTTCTATTCTAGGAACCAACAGACTGCAACTGTCACTGACAATAGGAAAACTCAAACCCTCTTCATGATTACTGGAGGATAAACCAGTGAAATGATTTAAAGAACAATCATAATAACCAATAAACTGGTGTTTAGGCTACTTGCCTATGAAGTTAACAAGTCCTGAAAGGACCATCACTATGAATAATCGAAATTGCCAACAAGGCAAATAATGCTTGTTTGTGGGGTTTTAAAAATCAAATTATCCATCTTGCCAAAGTCCTGAAAAACCCCAACAAGCACAACTCAGGTTTCCCTTGGTGTCATTTCCCCAAGCCCTGAATGTTCAGGATGTTTTGGGAACTCAGAGCAGTCGAGCTGACAAAAGTGAGCACACCCTGGGAAGGCTCCACGTTGGTCCTGCCTGCTCAAAGGGGAAGATTTTGCTTCAGAGGAAGCAAACAATGTTCTCTCTTGGAGAGAATCCTCACCTTTCACCTGCCATTTTAAAGGAAAGGGAAATAAAAGGGCTGCTGAGGACGTTCCCATAACACAGGAGCTGCTGGGGTTCAACACAAGGAATTAACATGAGTAATTAAAAAAAAACCACTACTCGTGTAGTTTTATATATTAAAATAAATAAATAAATAAAAATTTTAAAAAATTTAAAAAATCTCCCCCCCTAAAAAATCTCAAACAAAAAACCCCCAAAAAAACAAAAACCAAACCAAACCAACATAATCAAACAAACGAACAAAAACACACACAAAAAAACCCAAAATAAAACAAAACCTCAAAACAAACCCAAAAGGGCAGGTTTGGGTACCAAGAACGTCCTATAACTAAACACAGCTTTCTCACGGTTTTTTTTGCACCTATAAAATCTGCTTACAAAGAGAAGCCAATCAGCAGGGGAAGAGCAATTAACTCTCAGAAGAAATATTAATATTCTGGGCTGAGAATGCCACCATTTTAGAGCGAAATTCAGGCGCCAGGTGCCACAGCCCGGCCCTGGGAGCGATGATCTCACCCTGGCTGGCAGTGCTGATGCCCAAGTGAGTCAGGTTGGCAGCAAGATTCCCGGTGCTATTGGAGCTACTGAGGGCAGGGAATGTGGATTCCTCGGGATCCAGCGGCGTGGGGAGCGGGGAAGGGAAGTGGATGTTGGTCAGGTCCGGCAGGGAGCCGCCCGTGTTGTGCGTGGCAGGAATCAGGGCTGTAGTGTTTTCCTGGTCGGCTGATGGGAAGATGCTAAATTAGGGAGAGAGGGGAAATGAAAAAAAAAAAAAAAGACACATCTCAGGTGGAATTCCAGCTTTCCAGGATGGTTTTTACAGAGGGAATTCCGTCTGTAACGCCAGATGTTGGATGTTCGACCAACACGTCCCACACCCAGAGCAGGGTCAGACCGTGGGAGGGTTTTCCAGGGAATTCCAAAGCAACAGGATATTCAACACACAGTATTTTTTTTCTTAGAAAGATCTCAGTGCTCTTTAAAAAAAAAAAAGAAATAAAATTTTTGCTCAAAACTTACTTGATTCCTGGAACTTCACATGATTTAGGTCTGGATGACCCGGTCTGAAAGAGAAGGGAGAGAGTTTTAAAGGCAAAGATACTGCTGGAAATGAGTGTTCAGGATGTATTTCAGCTCAAAAGTTTAATTTTATACATTTGCACAGGAGAGCTACTCTACACAAGAGCTTTGTGAAGCTCCTGGAAGATATTTATCACCCTTTTTTTGCTTTATTGTCCAAATGAATCTTAAATTTCAAGATTTTCTCCTGATAAAATCAATCCCGTGCCTACACACGTGAATACCTAAAAATGCCTTTCTGGTCTATTCTTTATCATTTGTTTCTAAACACAACATTTAATCTCGAATCTCTTTGAGTGGTTTGTTACTGTGATAATGTTTAAAGCATTCATTGCCCTCAATGTGTTTAGAAAATCAATATTTCTACACTTTGAAGGGTGCAATTCCCACCTTTTTAGTGTCCCAGCCTTGCTTGGAGAGGGTTTTGTCTGCATCTGAGGTGCCTTCCTCCATTCCAGGGACAGTCAGTAACAAAACTAGAACAAGACAAAAAAAAGCAATCATATAATTAATCACCAGTAACATGAAGCCTCTCAGGGAGACACTTTCAGACTGGAAATCTGAAAAATGTGAAGTTCACAACAATCAGCGAGTTTGAAAGGGTCACACTCGTTAACAAAAAACAAAGATACCAGAAAGCAGAAGAGACTAAAACTGTATTTAATTAACTAATTGATCAGTGAGACATTATCAGCTTAAAAAAAAAAAAAACACAACACTCAAATGATGCTTTAAAAGACTTCTGGCCTCCAGCTCAGTCTGCTAAGGCCAGAGATCTAAATGGATTCCATTCATATCTAAATGGAAGGGAGCATTTGGGATACAGTTTTTCCTCTCTTTTGCATTCTGCACGAGTGATTTCCACCTGGCCCACCTCATGGGCAGCCAACAGGGCAATTCCAGTGGGGGAAAATCCAATCCATCTCCCCTGGGAGAGAGGAAACCCCATGAAGCTGCCACTTCTCCAGGTTCCAAGGACATTTCTCAGTTCAAACAAACAAGGTGACAAGAGAACCACCAGGAGAAGCGCAGAGGGAGTGATGAATCCACAGAAACCTTTCACAGGGATGACTACAAATCCATATTTAGGGAATGCTGTTTAACATGACCATTTCCCCAGGTTTTCCAGCTCCTGGGGCACATGGAAGAGCGGCAGGACAGCGAGTTTGTGTCCCAGCGTTGTGTTGTCACCCATCTCTGGGTGCCTGTTGGAGGATTAAACTTCCCCACACAGATTTTTAGGGCTTTCCACAGAACCAGGGAATGGTTAAGGCTGGAGAAGACCTCCAGGATGCTCAAGTCCTGCCGTGTTTCCTGAGCTGGAGCAGACTCAAGGCCCAGCAGAGGGCACCAGAACTGTGGTTCCAGAGGCTGCTCCAGCCTGGAGCTGGAAATGTTATCAGCAATGTCTGGAAGTGCTGCCTCTGGGGATGGGACGTTCCCTGGGGAATCTCAAGGCTGTAAATTAAGAACTAAGATGAAGCTCTTGCTCCTCTCCAGTTGTTGTACCCCTGGCTGAGCTGCTGTGATCTCTGTGCTGCTCCAGAAGTCGCTCCCAACCTTCAGTGGCACTCAGAGCAGTCACCACCAGAGTCCCACCAGCCCAAATCCCTCCTCCCCAGGGAGAAGTGCCAGAACAACACAATTTGGGGCTCAGGGAGATGCCCTCGCTCAGTTCTGAACCATTTTTTCCTGGATTTCAGCACCCACAAAAGTAAATCTGACCCTTCACTTTGAGTCCTGTCACGGATCCAGGGAGCAGACCTGAGTCTCACAACCCCCTTGCAGATCATGCCAGAAATACCTGCAGTCATTTTTTCCCTGTTTACCTCTCTTCTGCTGCATGTCCTGGGACCCTCCAGAGAAGGATTCCTGCTGAGCTGGAGTCATGGTGCTCTGGTGCAAGGCAGAATCAGAATTTGTCCTGTAAAAAAAACAAACAAAAAAAAAAGGCAAAAACCCCACGGTATTTTCATTGCCAGCTTCTCTAAATGAAAGAATGTCAACCTCTCAGATCAGCACAACCAACTCAGCAAAACCTGAACACTCTGCATTAAAAAATCAAAAAAATCTATTGATGGCATATAACAGGGACGATTTCCTTGTGAAACAACTGATTTGCAGGACAAACTAGTTCAGGTTTGAAGAGCCACTGTTTCAATGACGGGGTTGAGAGGGAACACAGGATAATCTGATGGCCCGAACGAGGTGCTACCAACCTTCTCCAGCTGGTGTCTGATGGAGGGGACAGGTACACCGTTCCATAGGGACAGCTGTCCACGTGAGCCCAGAGTTAAGGGGAACAACAGCACTTGCTCACTGAAGCAGGGGGCCCACTGGAATGTCTTTTCCCCGAGAATAATTCCAATTGCCCCGTCAGAAGGCACCGAGCTCGCAGGGGAAAAGCAAGCAACCCCCTGGGGGAACTTTAAAAGGGACACTCCAACCAGGGGATTATGTGGATTGTTGTGATGTTTGAGCAGCAAGAGACAATCACCCTGCTTTCCTGCAGATCCAACTGTTCCCTGGGCAGCCACTCCCCCATTCCCACAGCCCTTCCAGCCCCATCAAACCAACCTGACACATCAGAAATAATCAGCTAATCGAGGCTCGCAAATGGCAAGAAGAAACATCGCTGGGCAAACGCCAACTGGATGAATCAACCTGCAATCAAATGCACAACCGACTGCGAGGAATTCGCCCGGGCTGGATTTACTCAGATCCAAGGGGAAATTCGGTTTCCCCCAGACGGCCCTGGCTTTTCAGAGAAACACGGAATGGTTTGGGTTGGAAGCAGAGGATCCGTGTCCTTCTCATGCTGGGGGCCATAAAGCTGAGGGTGGCCTCGATCCCACTGCCCACATCACCAATGGTGACATTAAGACACCCCAAAAGCGACCCCTGAGGGTGCCACTCTCTGCTGGCCCCCAGGTGGACACGCTGACTGCAGCTCTTGGAGCGTGGCCATCCAGCCCGTTCCTCACCCACGGAGCGGGGCCATCCCTCACATCCACGGCTCTCCAGTTCAGAGACAAGGACATGGAGTGGGACGCTGCCAAAAGCTTGGCACAGGTCCGGGGGGATGATGTCGGTGACCCCGCCGTGGGAGGCCGCAGAATTCAGCGGGCAGGATTTGCCCCCAGGGGAGCCCTTGCTGGTGTCACCAAAGCAGCAAAGGACCCCGATCCCCCTCGGCTCCACGTGCAGGATTAGCCCCACTCTGAGCTGAGGGAACAGGGCAAGGCCAACACTCACTGCAGGGACTTCCAGCCCAGCCCACAGCTCAGGAGAAGGGGTGGCACAAGCAGGGATGGGAACAGGTGAGGAGGGCAGGAGGGAACTGAGGGAACTGGAAGCAGTGGGGGTCCTGCACCAAAGGATATCTGTCTTCCATGTTTATCCACGGAGAGGGGCCGGCGGTGGGGCGAGCCCAGGCGGTTCCTGTCCCGGTACACTCTGTCCACCAGCCCGTGGTGCCGGGTCGTCCTGCTCGTGTCCAACCCCGACGACTGGAACGGAGTCTGAGGGAGACACAGCAAGTCAGGCACGGGAAAATTCCATACAGGGTCTGCCCAGAACCTACTGGGGGTGTGTGCAAGGCTGTGATGCTCTAAGGAATCCCACTCACACCAGGTGTAATCGCTGTTCCCCCCTCCACGGTTTTCAGGGCAGCCTTGGGAAGCGACCCCAAGGCTGCCCCTCCGGAGGGGGGGCCATGCCGGACCTGCCCTCTCCTAGGTCAGCTCTCACACCTCCCTATCCCTAAAACCCCAGGTGTGAGGGTGGCAGGGAGCTGCCAGCCGTGCCCACATGCCCTGGGTGCAGCATGCAGGATGCATCCAGAAGGAACATGCCGACAACCAGAGCCCCGACTCCGCGGGAAGGAGCCGCGTGGCGAGTCCGACATTCCCAACGCGCCGCCCCTGCTCTCGGGGCTTCCTTTCACCCCCTCCTCTGGGAATTATTTTAAGGGGGACACTGAGAGAACGAAAAGAAAAAAAAAAAAAAAAAGAAAAGCAGTTTCCTTCCTCCTCTGTCTAGAAAAAGTTACGGCCTCTGGTGTTTGGGAGGTGACCCGAGGTGGGATGGTCCCACCTGGGCTCTTTATCAGCGCCGAGATCCTCGGTGCAGACCTGTCAGCAAAGGATTGCAGGGGATGAGGATGGCAGAGAAAGGACAAGGGAAGACGAATTCCCAGGCTGAGCTGGAAAACTCCCACGTTTTCCAAAGCCCTTCCTTGTGTGTACCTGGGGGGAAGGACAAAGGAAGTACCGAAGGGTCGATCCCCACTCGTCCTCCACCAGCAATTTATGGGTCTCTGGGGGTTGGAAAAAAAAAAACAACCCCTCCCCAGTTTCCCACTCCTTGCCAATGTGAACAGCTTTGCTGAGTCCCTCAACACCATCTGTTTGGAAACCCAAAAATTTCCTCCTCCATTCAGGTGCTGCACGTGGCAAATGCACTGTCCTGCCTGCCAAGCCCAGTGAAACCATCTGGCTCCCACATTCATCTCTTTTTGGCTTTTTTTTTTTTTTTTTTTCTTTTCTTCCCAAGTGTCAGCTTTGGCTGTGGAAATGATTCTTCCCCCCCCCCCAAAAAAAAGTTTTATATTTATTTTTAAAAGCTTTGTTTGTAATAACTTTTTAACGGGTCTTTCTACTCTTGTGAACTCTTTTTTTCTCCTCACCCTCTCTGCACACACAGCCTGTGTTAACAGAACTGGATGCAGAGCGGTTGTGGTGTTTATTTTTTCATTTCAAAGGCCAACACTTTCTGTGCAGCAGAATATTTAAGTCAACACGAGGCTGGAAGGGAGCACAGTGACTTTTTAACGCACTCCCAGCCCTCAGGATCAGACTTTTTGCTTCACTTTCTCGCCCGAGGGCTGAGAAACCTCAGAAGAGAATCTCAGTTTTAAGGCACCCGAAATAAAACTTGGTGGTTTAATCTCTGCTGCGAACACTGAACGACAACCTGGTTCTGTCCCCACACAGAGCTGGGAATATTTATAATTCCAACCCAACAAAAGGTCTCCAACTCCTCCCAGCACTGCTGCCACAGCCCTTCGAGCCCCAAAGGCAGCAGAATTTGCCAAGCTGTGCTTGGAAGGTCAACAGGAAAAGCAATTTCCTTGTCAGTGGTCTCACCACAGAGCTGCTAAAAAAGGAGCAGGCAGCCCAAAGCCCAGGGAAAGCAGGAGCTCACCTGGAATTTAAAGGGAAGCCAGTGCACGGGAGACAAAGAGCTGAACGTAAAAATTGTTATTTCTGGTGTCCTGCCTTTTTTTTTTTTTTTTTGGCACAACTTCCTTATTAAAAACCCCACAAAAGTCTCATTTGAGTGCAGCAGTGGAATAAATAAACATGGAGCACGTTCCAGCTACAGTTTATAGGGTGAGGCATCAGGGGGCAATGGTGTTTGTTCTCTGGCTTTCCAGGAGCAAAGATCCCAAGTGAATCCCTGACTCAGGGAAACAGAAAACACTTCTGGATGTCACCTCCAACCAAACCTTCCTCTGGGCCAAACACCAGGACAAACACCTGGATTAAAATCCCCACCCCAGCAGGGCAAGAGATATTTAACTGTAATTAAAAAAGTGGATTAAAAAACAGAAACAGACTGAGCATTGATTTGATTGGGAAAATGAAGAAACAAAAGTGCTTCACTTCCTTGAGAAACATTAAAGGGTTCGAGACCAGACCCCAAAGCCCACAAACCACCAAAAAAGCAGCTAAATACAGACAGGAAGGAAAAAGCTCCCAGCTCTCCACCAGTGTCCTTTGGAGATGGATCAAAGGCTTCAGGAATGAACCCAAGCGAGGTGGACGAGGGGGGAAGGAGGAGTGGGACCTACGACAGTTGAGATTCCAGAGCCCCTCCTGGTGCCAAGCAGGATTTGGGAACTCATTCCCCACGGAGTTCAACATGCACATGCTCAGAGCTCGCTCAACCCACAGGCCAAGGCTGCCTGCATCAAGTGCATCCCCCAGGAATCCCCAGGAATCACAAGACAGCAAGGCCAGGGAGCCTGGACGGGAATTCTGATGCGCGTTCCGAACCGGGATGCACGGCCAAAAAAAAAATAAACCAAAAAAAACACCAAACCCCTGGATCTGTGTGCCAGAGCAGGGCTCCTGATCAGAGAGAGGGACACTGTGCATAGCAGAGCAGTGGGGCTGTGCTGAAATACGTATCTACCTGGGCAAACAGGACCAGTCCTAAATACGTATTTGCACAAACCTAAATGCTTGTTTACCAAAGAGACAGGAACTGCTCCAAAGGCTTCAGCCAGAGCTCCGTTGTGCTGTAAAATCAAAGAACCGAGATGCTCAGACACCAACGCTCCCAGCAGACACAACAAACCCCTCAGGGCTTCGCCTCGGGATCCTCGGTGTGTTTGAACTTAAAAAAAAACTCTGGGATTTTAGGTGGAAATCGGGAAAAGCCCGGGAAGCACTCGCCACTCACACAGACACACGGGTTTGTGTTGCTGCTTCTCACCTTTGTTAGCTGTCACAACATCCATTTTTGGGTTGTTTTTTTTTTCTATGGGGGTGTGTGAAAAAAAAAAACACCAAACCTGTAAAACTTTGGAGTTTTGGGATATTCCCTTTGTTAGTTCGGGAGTAAAACAGTCTGTGCAGTAACCACCAGGAAAGCACAGAAATACGGAAATGCTGTTGCTTAAAGGGAACAGGAACTCAGAACCTCCTTAACAAGGAGCTGAGGGGAAAATCTTGGAGAGAGATGTTGTGGAGTAACACCAAGGACATCAATCCACTCCAAACCCCTGCACTGTATTCCCTGAGGGCAACCAGATTAAAAGAGGCTTTTGCTTCTCCTCCTGCACAAATTTAAGCTTTCAACCTGCCCAAATTCAGCTGTGTCCTCCACCTATTTCAACAGGCAGGTCAGCAAGAGTTTCTCCATGCTTATTAACCAGCCCTTCATCAGCAAACCACAAACTGCAAGATTTCCTTCTCACCACTTCCTCCTGACAGAAATGTAACTGATACTGCTCAAAAAAGGAAAACTAGTGCAGAAATGTTAATTATCTTTTTTTTGAGCACCCCAAATCAACTAGTTACAGAAATCAGAGGCCTCAAAGGATCCACCACCTGATCCACGCACAACATCTCCTGTCCAGACGTGCTTCAAACAGCAAAACATTCACCCAGAACGCTGATTTTCTGTTTGTGGTGTGTCCCTTCTGGAGTCACAAAGACAGCCAGGGCACCCCTAAGTTTCCTCCTCAGCCAGCCCCCAAAAAAGTGACAGTTCTGGTACCACTCTGTGTCCCATTCCCCAGGGTCACCCCCACAGAACACACACACACCATGAGCAGCTCCCTCCACACCCCACCTCCCAGCTGCTTCCACATCACCTGGATTGGCTTCCATTCTGCTTCGAATTTACAGCCTCTTCCCAGATTTCAGCAGGGATTTGGTACTGAGCAAAAAACCCCCCCACCCCTCCTGAACGTTCCCTGACAAAGGAATTGCCCCAAAGCATCCCAGGCAGGGGCAGGACCAACACCTGACACAGAAACACGGAGTTAACCCCCCAAATCCAGAGGAACACCCTGGGGGCTCACCTGGAAGGGCAGATCCATGGCACTGTTTCCAATCTGGTTCACATTTGGCAGAGACCCACCGTAGTACTGGCCACGACTCTGCCCCAGTTGCAAGTACTGGGTTTTCTGCAGCTGTAGCTGAAAGAGAAAAGGAGGAGGGAGAATGTGATTGGAACTGTTTTTAACTGACACAACCCCACACCACGGCTGTGATGGCTGAGAAACCATCTACAGACAGCACGAATCCAACTGTGAATCCCAGGGAATGTCAAAGCTCCTCCACCCTGCTCTGCTTTGCTGCACCAGGAAAAGCCCTGGAGAAAGGGCAGACACAAGATCTGCAAGGAAAAGGTAGAGAAGCTTTCAAAGAAACCCCCAAAGGAAAAACAAACCACCAAGAGTTCCTCACTGCACAGGGGAACATGGAAATGAGGGTGATGGTCTGCAAAGTTTCACTGAGTGACAGGTATCCAAGTCCTGAGTGACAGCTCTTCCCTGAAAATATTCCAGGATGTTTGCCCGTGGTTGTAGACAATCCTGGTGTGCAAAGAAGTGTTCAAGAGAGCACACTGGTTCTCTTCTACCCAAACACCAACTTACTTTTATTGTCACTTCCTTCAGAAAGGCTAGAAACTCCTTAGTGGAACCTGTGACTTCTGATTCATCATGATTGGTCTTTTATCTCTCAGTATTTTTAGTTCAGTAGCACCAACATTTGAACTAAATCCTCACTGGGGTCTCTGATGTGGCCACTCAGCACCTCGGATTTATTCACACCAAAGTTTAGTTTTGCACTGGCCAAGCAGGATTTGCCATCACCTGAACCCTCCCAGGGAGGAATGTTGGACTGAAACAGCTCCTGAAGGGAGGAGGAGAAACCCAGATCACCCTGAGCACACACACTGCTCTGATGTTAAAGCTCTCCCTAGAAAACTCAAATCTCCTTTTCCCCTGCAAGCCACCAATCTCCAGCGACACAGACCGTTCAAATCTCTGCTCCAGCTGAGGGACTGACCCCCAACTTACGAGATGACTCGTGGGGATGAAACCTCTCCATGCACCACAGAACCACTCAGGCTGGAAAAGCCTCCCAAGGCCGTGTCCTTTGTCCAGGAGATCTCCAAACCCCTCAGCTCTTCGCCCAAGGCACTAAGTGGCTGATGGGGTTTTTTTCCCCCCTTCCCTCAGCCCCAACTCCTAGAAGATACTCCCAGTGTGAAGCACCAAAAGGCTCAGGAATATCCCACCTCAGGAGCAGGAAAAGCTGCCCCCTCCTCCCCTCCCCTCCCCTGCTTTAAGTGTGTAAATTTGCCACGGAAATCCAAGCCCAGCAAGACGTGAAAGGAAGAAAAAACGCGGCGCTGGCCTCGCTTAATGAGTCACAGCCCCTCCAGCTCGGAGCTGCAGAGCACAAAAAGCACAACATCAGAACTAGCTGTGCTTTTTTCCCTGGCCCCTACATATGTTTTTGTTGTTAAAAAAAAAAAAAAAAATATAGATCTAAAAAAAAAAAAAAAGGCTTGTTTGGGATTGGGGCCAAACGTTGAAGTAACTGTTTCAACAGGTGTTGGTTTCCTTTCGAGCAGCCCCTGAAAGGCACCCGGGGAAGAGGGTGGGGGGATGATGTTTTTTTTAATATTTTCTTTTTATTTTTTAATATTTTGGCTTCCCCCTCAGTCTGTACCCACCTCAAAGCACCCACAGGACAGGGGAGGTCGGGACCATTTGTCTTCCTGCTGCACTTCAGCGTGGAAAGGAGGGAACAGGAGGGCTGGGGAACCCACAGGAGCCTGGGGAACGGCCCTGCTGCCCTAGCAGTTCCAGCAATAAAAACCACCAGGATTGCTGCTTATTGCTCTCATCCATCAGCACCCCGGGCTGGGTGGGGGGCTGTGTCTGCTCCCCTGGCCCCCAGGCTGGGCCGTTTATTGGAGCCCATCAACAGCTGCCACCTGCAATCTGGGCAGATCAAGCACGAGCGGGGTGTCCTGAGCCTCTGAAACCTCTGGGCAGCTTTTTTGGGGGAAAAAAAAAAGCATTTTGAAATGTTACAGCCCCTCCTGTCACTCCAACAGGACAACTGGGGGGGCTGGGGAGGAGGGTTTAAGAGAGGGGGGAGTTGATTTTCAAAGGAATCAACACAAAAAAAGCCTTTCCTGAACAGAAAAATTCCGATCCCACTCCAAATGCTCAGGAGCCTCGGGGTGGCTCTGTTGTCACCTCCTGGGGTTGGATTCAGTCAGTGCAACTGGGATTCTGGGTGGCTTTAGACAGTGGAGGGCGATCAGGAATCACTTGGTGTTCTCCAGGTTTATTAATTCCTCGAGCCCTGAGAACTCGGGGACTCTGCATTGCAGCTCTGCCATTTCTGTACCAGGTGGCCAAGAAAACAGCTCCTTGACAGCTGAAAATATTGCTAAATATTCCAGCCCTTTCCCAAGAAAGCTTTTGGTAAGGAAACAGCTTTTGCTTGTTAAACCACTTCATTTCTTGCTCGGCTCTCTTGTTCAGGAAAAATGTTTCCCAAACGACAAGATCCGTAATTCTCCCTCCACCAGCATTTCTCTTACTCAAAATCCTCGTTTGTTTTTGTTTGTTTTTTTATTCGCCTTTAAAATCCAATTTAAACATTAAAAACCAAATCCTTTACGCGAGATTTTATATAACTACCTCAATTTTTCCCTTCGGGTTAAGGTTTGCTGGACACACAGATGTGTTGGTAGGGAGAGATTCAAGTTATACAATTTAAAAAAAAAAAAAAAATCAGAAATACAAATGCAGTTTTGCTACTGACTTTCTAAGTGTCCAAACCAGGCAAGATGGGAACCAAAGGAAGAATTTATTAAAAACCTCAATGCTTCAACTTGTGGAAATTCTTCACTGAAGGATTCTGGGCCAATTTACAGAGCTCAGGTGGAACACTGCAAGTCAATCCCAACCCACTGCAAACGCCTCCTTGCAAATGCCTCTTTCAGGAGGTGAAAATTGGATTCCCACCACCATAATGACAGGGTGGAGTGTCCGTTTGATGGAGCCCCAGATATCTGGTGACTACAGGAAGCCAGATTTCAGTGATAAGGGTTCTTTTGCTGCCTTGCAGTTTCCATCCCAAGCTCTGCTCACAGATTTTACCTTTTCCTTGCCAAAATCCCCCTCCTCTCTTCAGCACCCCCCCAGCCTGACAAGCAGCAAAACCAGCGCAGATTAAAATTAGAAAAGTATTATTCGAGCTTAATTGGGAATTAAATTCCGTTTAAAGGATTAACTGGAAGTTTCAGAGGCTGCATTAAAGGTAAATCCCGTTGTTCTAATCAGTTCAAAGTGCCTGGAATTCCTTGGGGAGGTTCCCCCGGAGCACCCCCAGGGCAGGAAGATTCAGCTGCCTGGAGCTCCCAAAGGGGCTGGGATTGAGCTCAGAACCCCAATTTTGGATGTGACACCAAAGAGAAACTTCCCAGGCCTCCCCAAACCCTTCGCCTGGATTCCTTCTCCGAGGTGAAATCAAACACCAGGTCAAACCAACCCTCCAGACCAGGCAGCTCCTGGTGGGATCCCCCTGGAATTATTCTCTTCAGAGGGACATTTCTCCCTATTCACCAAGCTCACGTTGATAACATAAGCAAATAGAGTAAAAAAAAAAAAATAAAAAAGAGAGACTTTCACATCAGCTTAATGACTGCATTTTGATTTAGTGGCGGTGCAGCCACTACATCACCTCGTTAACCCCTCAGCTGTCAATTAAAATAGTTCTTCAAGTTGCCAAAAAACTGCCCAACAATTAACAACGCTGACAAGCAGGAGTTTGGCTCCTCCCTCCCCTCAGATGAACCCTTCCCTGTTAATATTCCAAAAGTTCACCAAACACTCGGCACTCGCTGCTCCAGCAACTCCTAAAATTAATATACATTAAAGTCACTGCTCCTGCATTAAAACCACCACAAAAACCGCCTGCATTTATTTAATTGAGTGAGGACAAAATCACAAATCAATAAGAGAGAATCCCAGTAACCCAAAGGAAAAGAAAAATCTCAGTGTTGGCCCCAATTTCAGTCCAGGGAAAACGGGGATAAATGAAGATATTCCAGAGCCTGCCCATCATTTATGTCTGTGCTGAACGAGGCTGGGTCTCACTGGAGGATGGGGGGAATGTGTGATAAATTAATTAAAGATATCCTGCTGCTCACAGAGCGGAGATGAATGAAGGCTTTTGGAATGCCTGACTTTTTAATCTATATAATGCTTTGACAGCTGAGGAGTTTTTACAGTTTTACCATGGTTTTGACCATTTACTGCCAATGATTAAAAATACTTCCATTATTTACGTTTTACTGATCAAAATTCCCACGCACATGGTTGAATAAAGGGGTGGATTTGCAACTCGAGCCTTTTAATTTAATTTTCCTTGTTGTTGGGAGATGTAACAACAGCAGCACTTTCCCTTTCACCCAAGCAGGTGCACATTACAGGTATATAATATAGATATATTATTGTATGCAATAGTTCATCTTCACTCCAGAAAACGCCCTGAAATGGGGGAAATAATCCTTGTGGGGTGTAAACCCCAGATAAAGAGAGAGGAGCCCTGGCTGTTCTCCCTCTGTCACGCTCAGGAAGAAGAGGCCACGGAGCCAGATTTCTAAAGTCCCTTTATTTCCTGCAGCTCCAAGCCCCGCTCCAAGAGCAGCAGAGGATCCAAAAGCACAGCTGTTCCTCCCAGGAAGGAGGGTAAAGGAAATGAAGGCTGAAGTTGAGAGGAAAGGTATAATCCACAGCGATAGCAGCTGCTCTGCCTGGCTCGCCTGGGAGTTCAAACATTCCAGCAGCAGCAGCAGCAGCTCGTAACACAATGTTTTGCAACAGTTTGTGTGTGTGTGGGGGGGGTTTTTTTGGATTTTAGTGGTGGTTTTGGAGTTTCAGAAGAGTGGAGGTTTGAACACAAGGGTGGACAAGGCGAGCAGAAGTTCCCCCTTTTGCCTCTGCCAACCCCTCGGTGTCCCCGAGCAAAGGACGGCGCAGGACAAGCCAAGACAGGAAGCCAAATGTCTACTACAAACTAAGTGAAAATTACACCCCCAAAAAAAAAAACCCCATCCAGACATATGGGATGAACTGGATGTGACCCCCGGGCCCAGAACTGCTACGTCATTGTTTACTCCTCCATCACCACAACTGTCATCTCAGTCACTCTCAAGTATTTGTTCCATTATCCCATCGCCCGCTCAGGACACAAACAGGACTCTCGGGCCAGCCAAAGGCAGCCAGGAAGGACAAAAATGCAGGAAAAGGCCCCAAAAAAGAGCATTTTTGTTTCTTTTTTTTTTTTTTTTTTTTTTTTTAGGGAAGGAAGCTGTTGTAATACATTGGAATTCAGCAGCCACAAAAGAGCAGCAGCTTTGTTTCTGCCACGCTGAAACACTCCACAAGCAGCTCCTTCCTCGGAGCAAACACGAGGCCAGCCCTGCTCCTGATTTTTTCCACCAGGATGCCACAGCACACACGGGGTCACAACACCCAAACTTGCTCCAAAACTTCAGGAATCGACACCAAAACGGGAGGTGACGCGTCCAAGGGGCAGAGGCAAAGGGATTCTGCTGCAGCTTGGGAGTGTCCCAGCTCACAAGGGCTCAGCACTGGGGCTGAACAGAAAGAGGGGGAAGCAGAATCCTCCTCTTCCCTCTCCCAGAGCTGGGAAGGAAACAGGAGCTCTCTCCAGGTGCCGTGAAAAAAAAAAACAAACTGGGAATCTGAAGAAGGGCTTTTCATCATGAAGAGTAATGAAAACTGCCAGGCAGAGGCGAGGGGACAGCCAGGCAGCTGACTTGGGACTTGATAAATCTGATTAGTTAAAGGTTACCCGATAGCATGGCCTGCATCCTGCAGTCCCAGTCGCTCACCAGGAAAATCCCGAGCTCTCAAAGGCTGGAACACCTGCAGGAGGCCCCTGCAGCTGCATAAAAGCCTCTCCAAAAGGAGGCAAAAATCTGAACATTCAGGGCTTTGACAAGGAGGAAGGAGATGATGGGGTAATTCCTTATCCCCAGTCTCCACAATGATGCCAGGCAGCTGAGGAAGGCATTCCCTTTCCAAGGTTGGCTTGGGACTGGCTGAAACCATGGAATTTTGGCAGAGGACGGGAGGCAAGGATGGTTTTTGAGGTGCAGCCGCTCTCCCGGGTTCCTCCTGGGTCACTGGGGTGGCTCGTGGAGCAGAGAACAGGAGAGAAAACAAACCCAAAAAGCTGAGACAGCCCTGACCCCCCCCAGGGCTGAGGATCAACACATCAGTGCTCCAAACCAACCCAGAGAAACCTCTTAGAGAAATGCTGAGCTGGAAGGGCCCCATCGGGGTCCAAGTCCTGCCCAGGACACCCCGCACGAGTCCCAGCAAGTCCCAGCTGCAGGACAACAAGAGTTTGCTCCAAAAAAGCATCCCAGGGCAGTCAAATCAATCTCATTCTTAAGGGCTGAGATGTGTATTGATCAGCAAAGCCGAGCAGGAACCATCTGAGGCCCGGCCAAGCCGCGAGCGCTGCGCTCGGAGCGCTCCAAGAGAGCCAATTATTACTCACGAGTTCATGTTTTCTTCACCTTCCTGCTGAAGAGATTATTTAAGACCTCAAATCACTTTAACTGGATTGTTTTGTCCCGTTATGAGTCATCCACGAATTCCAAGGCCCCATTAGATTCCCCTTCAGGAGCTGCGAGCGGCTCCCCAGCCGCCTGAGCCGTGAAACCGTGAGGAAACGGGGTTATAAAAATCACACACAGGCCCGGCCCTCTCCCCCAGCTGGCTCCAAAATCCGTGTGAAAGTGGAAAGATCTCACACCCCAACGCACACTTCACGTTCACAAACCACCTCAAACCCACACTGCACTCCGATCCAAGAGCCTTTTGTGGCTGTGAAGCCAAAGGAAACCAGAAGGTTTGGTTTTTTGGAGAAATGGGAGGGCTGAAGGAATAAGGTAACAGCAATTTAATGCTGCTGTTGCTTTTTATTATTTTTTTTCTGGGTTTTTTATTTTCTGTTTTTGTTCTGAGCTTCTAAGAGGGGCTCTTCTTCACACATTAATACTGCCTTTAACTTTCTCCCAGACATTAATTATCAGTGAACTACCTGAGGGTCCGAGGACAAAGAATCAGCTAGAGCACACCTTGCAGAATCTGCACAAATAAATCAAATAATAATTACAGAGACCCCAAATTTAACGCACAGGCTGTGGCTCCGTGTTTGAAAACACTTTGCTATTTCTGGTGAACAAAGGTTTACTGTTTAAAACTCAACAGTCACAACTGAGTAGCAAGTAAAAACAGGATACAGCAAACTGGAGCCTTAAAATAGTGACTATTCTTCCGAGTTGTGCTCTATCGCCGGGCAGGGAGCCAAGCAAAGCTACAACAGGCACCAAACCTGATTTCACTGCTTTCAAAAACAAACCCCAGCCCGTGGCAGCTCAGCAAGTGCCACCCTTTGCTTTTCTGCAGGGTTTTAGCACAGGGAGCTGGGGGTGCTGCTGAGAATTCGGTGCCACCCGGCACGGGGGACCCGCTCTCGGAGCTGGGTCATTGTTTGGGATCCCGGAGGCAAAGGGTTCTTTTTTTGCTGTGTTTAGGTGGAGCCTGACACCCCCAAAAACCTGTTTGTTTTGATGATCATCATGAACCAACAACGTGGCTCTAAAGGGAACAGTCGCTCTGAGCGGGCAATGCCTCTGTTTGCCGGCTGATGGAAAACCCACGTCCAGCTCCGATACAAAGTTCCCAAACCCTCCCCATCCCTCCTATTGAAATGCCTCAGAAAAGCTGAAATAAAAGCAGAGATGCCCTCATTAAGCAAGATAAAAATAGCTTTTATGTTCCATTTTTTATTTTTAGCTAAAGAATGAAAATTCAGTTATGTAACCCTACAAGTTTCGTAAATTGGGAGCCGAGCAGGGCATGTTTTGCTCTCTCTTTGGGGTTTATCAGCGATCAGGGAGCACCTGAATCCGCACCGAGAGTGGCCACGAGCTCCAGGAAACTGAAGCTTTGAAGATGAGGCATCAGACAATCCTCCAGGTATCAAAAATATCTGCCATTAGAGCCCAAATTCTTCGAATGCAGAAGGCTCGTTCGGCACAATCATCCCTCCCTGCGCCGCAGGAAAATCTAATTACCAGCAGAAGGTCAATAAGACATTTGAATCGGAGCAAACCCCAGTGCAAACCTGGGCAGGCTTTAAGATCCTAAATAAATATTAAATAAGATGCTCTGTGCCCCTCTTCCCTCACCAGTGGAGGGGAATAGGACAGTCCTGGTCCACTGCAGGTACGAACCCAGCAACACCACCCCAACCAGTGGCCAGGAACACAACCTACACTGAGACTCTGCGAGGAATAAAGAGGTGAGAAGTCAGTCTGTGGAACAATCCCTGTCTTCCCTTCTCCCACCGAGGTTTTTTTATTCCTTTAATCCAGCTTATGGATGTTGAAATATCACTTCAAGGCTCCAGAGCTGGGAAAAAAAAATCTGCACAGCTTCACGTGCTGCTGCTTCTGCAGCGGGGCTGAAGAGGCCCCAGCGTGTCACCAATCCACTGTCTGAGCTGGGAGCTATCACCATCTGCCTGGAAATTCATATTATTTCGGGATATCAACTCAAACTCCCTCCCCTCCGAGACCGGGGCCGTCCAAGGAAAATAATATTCACATAAATAGTAATAGCTGGGTATCAAAACTAATTGCAAATTCATCTGACAGAGCTGCATCTGCCGTTAACACGTCGTAGTGTGAGTTAAACCACAGCAGAAAGCCCCAGCGAGGAGCCCAGCAGGGATATCACCGAGGAGACTTCCCCAGTCATCAGGAAAAGTGAGAGACCAGGCAAGAAAGCAAAGCACACTCGCAGAAAATCTGCCTGTAAAACACAGATTTTTAAGACAAGGACTGCAAAGTGCTGTAGGATTATTACTGCAGCCTGAAGCTGCATCACTTCATCCTCCTCCACTTCATTATTTAAGACCCGCTTCTGGTGGGTGTGTGTGTGTGTGTTGTTGTTGTTTTATTGCAGAGGATTGTTCTGGTACAAGGGGAGAGAATTTTCAGTTCCCGAGAAATAATTTGCAAAGCGAGGCTCTTTATCAGCACTGGGTTACAACTTCGTGATTTACAAGTGGCCCAAACATCCATGGTTGGTAAAACAGGGGCTGATGAGTTAATTAATAAAGGCTCACAGGCACAGCTCCAGCCTGGAGTTCACACGGTCAGAGGATGGTTTGGGTTGGAAGGGATTTTAATGATAACCCAGTGCCACCCCCTGGCATGGGCAGGGACACCTCCCACTATCCCAGGGTGCTCCAACCTGGCCTTGGACACTCCCAGGGATGGGGCAGCCACAGCTCCTCTGCCCAGCCTGTGCCAGGACCTCCCCACCCTCCCAGAGAGGAATTTCTCGTGGAAAACTCACACATCTCACCCGAGCAGGAAGCTTCCAGGGTTGAAGTCGCCTCAAAACACCCCAACCCACCAGTCTGGCTCAATATCCCTGCTGTCCCACCCCCCTACATGGCCCAGGAGGGAAAGCTCCCACTGGAACGTGCCCTGTGCTGCTGCCTCAGCAGAGTCGGGGCCTCCACATTCCTGAAGTGCAGTCGAGGCTTTCTAACCAAAATCGATGACATTGATAAATTGATTATAAAACCAGGAACAGTTAGCAACAGGAAGCAGCGGGTGGGTGAACAGCAAACTGCAACAAGCTTTGTTTCCAGGCCAGCACAGGTGATGCAGGGCGGTGAGGAGAACAGAAATGCAGTTTATGGGATGAAAAACTTTAAATAAGAAGTCCCGTGACTGAGAAACCAAACTGCAGCTAAAAATGGTTTGCCCTCACACAGTCACATTCTGGGCTTTCCAGGCCTCGGGGGTTTCCCCCTCTGGGTTTTTTTGGAGCTGTGAAGAACAGCTCCTGAAGATAGTTTGCCCCCCAGGCCACACTGCTAGGAAAATCCTTTTTTAATACGATATCACTGGAAACTACTTGAGGAGCAACTCCTTTTTCACCCTTTTTGGTGGGATGCTTTCCTCACGCAGAGATGGCTCCTTCACCTCCACCCTGCTGGTACCAGCCTGGAATTCAGACTCAAACACAGCATCAGCATCCTGTTCACTGAGGGGTTGGGCACGTCTGGAACTTCTACAGGAGCTCTGGGACTTGGAGACATCAACGTGCAGAATTCAACTGGTGACTGGAAACCCAACAAGTCAGCACCCAGACCAAAAGCAGGCCCAGCTCAGCTCTGCGTGAACAGCCTGTTTCGAGGGAAAACCCCAAACCACCCCCAAAGGGTTGGAAGAACTGAGTGTACATCACCTCAAGAACGTCTTTTCTAACTAAATGAGTGCCTTCTATAAATGCAAATCGCTCCACACGCCGGTGCCGGCGCTGAAGAAAACCGAGAGGGCAGCACCTGGAGCAGAGCTCCACACGTTCACCCCGAGAATTCCAAGGGAACACAGAGACAGAGAGCTTGTACAGCCACTTTCACGTGCCCACAGACCCCTCTCAGCTTTGCTACATCATTAAAAGCGACGGATTTGGCCACTGCACAGAGCCAGACTTTGTCCGGAGCTGCAGCAGCTGCAGCGTGTGGGAGGGATGGGATAATCACAAAAAAAGGCATTGTCTCCTTAAAAAATAAATTAATAAATAAACAAAACCCAACGAAACCTGCCTGGGTTTCCCAGCAGAAACCTTGCCCTGCTCTCTCAAGTGTGTGTGAGCTCCCCAGCACAGCAGATCAGAGCTGGCTCCGTGTTTACCTTGGACAGCTCAGCCCGGCCCGGGCTTGCACAAGAACAGGGATCCTTTGTGCCCGTGGGTCCCTCACCTCTGCCTTCCCCTGCCTGAGCTGCAGCCCTTCTTTCAAAGAATCAGCACCCTGCACCTTCCACCTCCAGCACCTCTCACCCAGCCTGTGTCTGGTGATGCCCAAGGCCAGTGGTTGTGGCACGGGGAGCGTCTTTGGTGGTTCGGAAACAACTGGTTTGGTTCTGGGGTTTTGTTGTCGATGGGATGTCAACACAGGACGAGAGGGAACAGCCTCAAATTGTGCCAGGGGAGGTTCAGGTGGAAAATCAGGAGGATTTCCTCATGGAGGGGTGGTCAGGGAGGTTTGGAGTCCCCAACCCCTGGAGGTGTCCAAGGAAGGCCTGGCCGTGGCACTCAGAGCTCGGGGCTGGGGGACAAGGAAGGGATGGGGCACAGGGAGGACTCTGTGACCCTGGAGGGCTTTTCCAACCTCTGGGATTCTGGGATTCACCAGAGCCATCAGGGGGTGCTCACAGATAAAGCCTAACCCACCCATCTCGTGGTCTGGCATTGAGAAATCACCATTTCTGATTTGAGAGGAACTCACTCTTAACTTGAACTTCCAACTGCAAGCATCAACCCCCGTGCTAGGAGGGCTCAGCCCCGATTTTGATGCATTTCTTTAATATCCCTCAGACATTCAAAACCACCATTGGGTCGCCAGGAATTTCTTTTTTTATCAAATTATTTCATAAAAACCCTGCTGGAGACATTAGGAACCACCGTGGCTCTGTATCATCATCATCATTAGTGTTTCTCATTTTTAAAAGCAGATTAGCATTCCTGATTTAACTAAGCTGTTAAATACTGTTTTGCATATTATCTACATCTAAGGATGAGCCAGGGATGTACAAAGAGATATTTTGATCTCTTCCCCAGCCAGCAGGAGCAAGTAAATGAGTAACTGTCTCATCTGTAAGTACAAATTTCACTGCAGGGGGACACGTGTGTGTTTTACACACACACACAAACACAAAACTGCAGCATTTTTACTACGTTTTTATTTAATTCCTCTTCGGTCAAATGGCCACCTTTGCCCTTACAACACACCCCACTTGGGAAAATCCAGCTAAAACAGGGGTTTGTATTAAAACTGCCCAGGTTTAAAATAGAAACACTGATTTTTTACCTCATGTAGGTTCCAAGAACTCGCAGAAAACTCAAGCCACCTGCAACTTTTGATAACACCTGAAGCCACACAAGCAAACATTTCTGCCCTGTGTGCCCAAACATCACCATTAATTTGATTTTAATTCCCTGTTTTCATTCCAGGGCAGGTGGGGCTGGGAAACAGCACCCACTGGGCAGTTTTTTGGAGTTTGGGGGGGTGAGGGGGGTCTTTTTTTTCCTTCCAAGGTAAGACTGCAAGGCCCATCAGAGGGAGCTCAAACACAGCTCCCACTGAGAGGCCTCAAAATTAAGTGACTTTAACTATGGATTTAAAAAAAAAAAAAATAGTCCTGGAAAGCTGTGAAAAATCACCAGGTGAACAAGAACCACCCTTAAAATGCAGGTCACAAAATGCCTTTAAAAATCTTCGGTTTTTTTAGCATTTCAAGAGCCGCGTATGGAAGAGCTCAAGCGCTCTCTTCGTTAGCTGCACGTTAATGTTTTGTTAATTACGATTTTAAAGGGCAGCAACAGCCCTATGTGAGTAAATAGATGCATCAAGCACCGCTGGGGCTGAGTTAGACCAGGAACTGAGAGTAAACAAGCCCAGAAATCAGTCCTGAAATTCCAAGCTTCACATAAAAAAAATAAATTAAAAAAAAAAAAAAAAAGGCAAGGAGCAGAAGCACAAACAAAATCCAGGAGTCAGTGTCACGTAATGAAAAATAAAAAATAAAAGAAATCACTCCCCCTCTCCTCTTCTCACCCACTTTGTTACTATGGGACTGGCAGAAAGCTCTGGATTATAAACACCAAGGTCCCACTCACAAGACAATTAAGCAGCTCCAGAGCTTCCATCGACCACCCACCTCCGCGCTCTGCGCAAGGTCTGCGCCTCCCAGGGAAGCTGAAATGCCAAAAATCCACCGTGCCAGCTGAAAAACACGACTGGGGTGCTCCAGAGAGCAGGGGCAACCCTTTGGAAACCAGAGCTGCTTCTTTTTTCGAAGGAATCCTTGGTTATTTTGCCCCCCTCAGCGAGCGGTGAGGGCAATAAAGGAGGAGTTAATGCCACACTCAGGTTTGTCCTGGGCAAGGGGAGATGGATCACAGCTTACAAATCCCACATGGAATCAAGAGCAGAAACAGGGGGGAGATGACCATGACAGAGAGGAAGCTCAGAAACAGCCTGTGCAGGCGCGAGAGATGGAGGAACAGTAAATTTCTGCCTCTGCTCCGACCAGTAACCAACAATAAACCAGACAAGATGGTAAACACTGCAAAAAGACAATTACTAATAATGAAAAGGCAGCAGAGATTTTGGGCCACTTCCACCAACTGAGTAAGGCGTTTTCAAACTGACAGCAAAGTGCTGGTTGCCAAATGAAAATGAGAGCAAACAGCAAAGTTGTGCTTAACCCCTTTCTGCTCTTAGGCTGCATTTTAAACCCAGATGAAATCATGGAATTTAGGAGAGAAAGCCTACAAAGGAGACATTTTACTCAGCTCTTTTGGTCAGTGTTTCCATCACTTCAGTACCCAGAATCCTCAGAAAAGTTATTCATCTTGGGTCCTCTCCTCAAAACCAGGTTCTTGAAAGCACGACGGGTTCCCACGTGCAAAACCCGGGTCAGGAGCACCCAGATTTGTGAGGAACTGAACTGGGATTCTGCAGCTATCCTGCAGAAGGTGAATGCTAAATGTGTGAGTGAACTGAGGGACAGCCCAGAACTCTCTGAGGAGCAGCCCCGGAGTGGCAGCAAGGACTGACCACCAAAGGTGAAATCCCGGGATGCTGAGCCAGCCAGGTGTGCAGAGCTGGGAGAAACAGGATGACTCCAGGCACCGCAAACATCTCCAAACATCTCCAAATTACCCTCGCTCTGCTCCCAACCAACTCCAACAGGAACTCCAAGAGCATCCTCTGGGAAACACCAACATCCAGGCGAGCAAGAGCTGCGGCCTCACACCTCCCCAGGCAGGAGCTGACAGGGGCAGGTGCTTCTCCCTTGCACCCAACCAGCAGCAGAACCGATTCAGAACAAATATTTACCCTCTCCCGACACGGAGGAATAAAAGGAAAACATTCTACCACAAACCCAGCCGTGTTTTTTCGCGTCCCTGCAAAGCTTCAGCCGCCGAGCAGGCTCCTGAATTTCCTTTAGGAACGGTTAAAAGCCAAAAAACGTTGACACGAGCAAGAGCAAGCACAGAAGGGCCCCGACATCCCAGAAATCCGCACCAGAAGAGGCGTCCTGTGCCCCGGGGAAGGCGCATTCGTTACGCCGGGAATTGCTGCTGCTGATGGGCTTTGGCGGAGACATCACAAGCCAGCCGAGGGAGGGTTTGGAAGTGCAGCGATTTGCACCTACGACAGCCCCGAGTGGAAGGGGGGAGCAACGCGGGCGGCACCGAGCCCCGGCAGCCCCAGGAGCCCGGGGGGGCTCCGTGATGTACAACGAGCGGCTGGGGATGCTCCGAGGGCGGGGGATGCAGGGCTGGGACCCCCCTTCCTCAGCCCGGGGAGGAACGCGGAGCCCACCTCGGCCTCCAGTGCAGGCACCGGGACACCTGCCCGGCCCCGGGACCCCCCTCAGCCCCCGGGGAAGGAACTGAGCTCCCCCCTCAGAGCCGGGGCCTGTCCCGAGGTGGCACACCACGACCCTCCTCAGCCCTGGGCCTGTCCTGAGGGGATGAAACCGGGATTCCCGGGAAGCAGGACCCCCCCTCCTCCACAGCCTCATCAACCCTGGCAGGGTCCCCCAACCACAGCCCAGCCCGGCCCAGCCCAGCCCAACCCGGCACAGCGGGGCCCGCTCCGCGATGCCGCGACCCTCCGGCCTGGGGGGGAGAGACACCGGAGCGCCTCCCCCCGCGGCAGGTGCCGGGCTCCGGAGGATGCTGCGGGCGGGCCCGGTGCGGCCGAGCCGGGATGGAGGAGGCCGAGGCGGGGGGTTTGGGAGGGGGGGGTTTGGTGTTACCGTGAGGGGGGGGCTGAGGGGGGGACGCCCCCCCTCCCGGGCGCTTCCCGCCCCCGCCAGGGGGCGCTGCCCGCCCCGCCCGCCGCCGCTGCCCCCGGCCCGGGGGGCTCCCGTGGGGAGGGGGGGTGAGGGGGACGCCGCCCCTCACAAACCCCCCCCTTCCTCCACAACGCCCGCCCGCCCGCCCGCCTCAACCGGGGGCGGCCCGCGCCGCAGCCTCACCCGGTGCGCGCGGGTCAGGCTCAGGTCCTTCATGACCTCCTCGAAGGCCGCCGTCTCCTCCGCCTGCTTCTGGTTGTGCAGTGCGATCTTCTCGCTGAATTTCCGCGGGTTGTTCGAGGCCGCCATCTTCCCCCGTCCGCATCCCCCTCCCCGCCGGCCGAGGGGGGGGGGGCGGCGCGCATGCGCCTGCGCCGCGCGGGGAAAGGCGGGGAGCGGGCCGGGGGGGGGGAGAAGGAAGGGGGGGCGGGCTCAGCGCGCGTGCGCGGCGGCGGCGGCGGGGCGGGAGGGGGCGGTGAGGGGGCGGGGGGTGCGCGTGCGTGCGCGGGCACGGAGGGGAGGGAGGGAGGGGAGGCGCGTGCGTGAGGGGGGGGGAGAGGGACACGGGAACGGGGACTGTCACCGTCAGTGTCACCATCCCTGTCATCATCCGTGTCACCGTCAGTGTCCCCGTCAGTGTCACCGTCAGTGTCACCATCCCTGTCCCCATCCACGTCCCGATCCGTGTCCCCATCCGTGTCCTGGTCACTGGCACTGTCCCCATCCATGTCCCGATCCACGTCCCGAGCCGTGTCCTGGACCCTGGCACTGTCCCGATCCCTGTCCTGGTCCTGAACCTGTCCCTGTCCCAGTCCTGATCCCTGTCCCGATCCCTGTCCTGATCCTGATCCCAGTCCCTGTCACTGTCCATGTGCCAGTCCTGATCCCTGTCCTTGTCTCGGTCCCGATCCCAGTCCCTGTCCCCATCTCCATCCCTGTCCCCATTCCTGTTCCTCTCCCAGTCCTCATCCCCGTTCTTTTAACAGAGATAAAGTGCACACTTGGCTTCTTCAGTGCAACTCTGCCCCTGAAAGGTGCCATTCACCAAGTCCTTGTTCCAGTCCCCAAGTCCCTGTTCCAGTCCCCAAATCCTTGCTCCAGTCCCCAAATCCTGTCAGGGCTGAATTATCCTACCAAAGAAATTGGCCCCCTGCTCTCCCTTCCACTCTCACCTTCATGACCTTGGTTCAGTCAGTTCAACTGGCTTAATTGCACATTTCTAAGCCTTTTCCACCCCTGTTGTAATTATCCACCACTCCAGGGCTGGGATGCACCATCCTCAGAGTCGGGTCCTGCCCTGAATTCCAGCTGCCAACCTGCACTTCAAAGTTTACAACAGGGGCTGAGATACCATCAGGGGAAGCAGAGCCGGGTCTGACACCATCCCTGGCAGGCTCAGCCCCTCCTCCCTCCTCCCTGACAGATGTTAATCCAACCACTTCTTGCATTTTTCACCGGGAATAAACACCCGGCAGGTCCATCCCTAGAAACCCCCTCTGGCTGTGTACACGAACAGCACATGACCTGCACAATCGGCCTGGCAGGCTAAAAGCACATAAATCACCAAGATTTAACACCCAGATACCGATTCTCCACATTGTTCCTGCTCCAGGGGCGAGACAATGATAAATAAGGGGTTGAGTTATCCTGGATTTCCTCCCATCCCGGTGATATCCAGGCCCAGCTGCCACTCTGCCTCTTCCAGATTAAGTGCCTACGATGGAACTTGATAAATTTTCCCCCTCCTGGATCAGCTGAGGTGGGAGCAGAGTGAAATCCCCCTCTCCTGGTTCCGGGGAAGGAATGCAGATGGCCAGGGGGGTGAGGGCTGGGGGGGGAATTGCGGCTTCCTCCCTCCAGAAACTCCCAGTTCTCATTGTTTGCAGCTTTATCAGCTCGAGTTCCCCCACTCTGCTTCCCTCCTGAAACTCCCCCTTTTACCCCAAACTTCTCTTCAAGGGCCCTGGTGGTTGCTGGAATTCCTCAGCCCCTCCTGAGCTCCAAAGCTTTGCTGCCATCAAACCTGCAGGCTCTGCAGGGGCCTCTTGGAGAGCAGCAGAGCCAGAGTCACCCACAGGGGCTCTAATTGCTGTCCTGGAAAAGCCTTGGAAGGAAGGGAACAACTTGTTTTTGCCTGTGGAAAAGGGGGAGGTTCTCCCCTGCTGGAGAGCTGGCCCGGGGTCAGCTTTGATGGTCGCTCACAGGACAGCATTTCTAGGTTAACACTAACCACAAAAAACGGGGAAAGAGCATGGAAATCATGGAATCCCAGAACCCAAAAAAAATCCCCAAACCCGGGTTTGGGTTGGCAGGACCTGAAAGGTCACCCAGTGCCAGGGGCAGGGACACCTCCCACTCCACCAGGCTGCTCCTTTCATCCAAGCTGGGCCCGGACACTTCCAGGGATGGGGCAGCCACAGCTCCTCTGTCCCCACCCAGGGAACACCAACACACACTTCTGGCAGCAGGAACTTCATCCTCACCCTCAAACCCTTCCCTGGAGGGTGAAAAATTACACAGCCCAGGGCACCTCGGGGTAAAATTCCTCCCTCTCCCAAAGCTGGGTGAAATCCAAACATTCCTTCCAAATCCAGCTGCAAACCACTGTCCTGGAGGCACCAGCAGCGCTGAATGCCACAAGTGATGCTGCCAAGGGGTGAATTTGCACCCCATGAAGAGGGTCAGGACCCCGGGTCACAGCAGGGGGCTGATTTTAAAGCCCATAATTGCCAACTTTGCAGCCCCAGCTCAGCAGCCTGAGTGCAAAACATCAGATAACCACGTGTAGAAAATACCCCTCGGCTGGTTTTTCCAAGCACTGTGACTGAGAGCCATCAAGGACACCAAGGGATGAATCCTGCCCTGGCTGCTCCAGGGTTAAGTGGAGCAAGGCATAAATTCTGCCCTGGTGCAGCTCCAGTGGCTCCCAAGGCCCTGCTCCAGCTGGGGCTCGGGGCAGCCAGCACAGCCTGGCCAGCAGCCTGCACAAACAACCAAAAAAGTAAAGATTTTCAGTTTTTAAGAACCCATGTAAACCAGTTCTAGCTAATTACAGGGGCCTGGGTGTGAAACAGCAACTGCAAAGCCTCAGGGGCCGAGCCAAGAAGCTTTAATTTCTCTCTCTACAGCTTAGAAAACCTTCTGGAAACTTTTGCTCCGACAGCTTTTCTGCTTTCACAGAATCCCCAGGATGGTTTGGGTGGGAAGGGACCTTAAAGTTCATCCAGTGCCACCCCCTGCCACCTCCCACTATCCCAGGTTGCTCCAACCAGGCCTGGGACACTCCCAGGGATGGGGACACCCTCCACTTCATCCTCAGCCTTTGTCTTACAGCCTGAGGCTGCTCTGAGGTTGCCCAGCTGAAGCAGAAAGCTCATTTCGTGTTGGTTTTGTGGAATGTTCAGCATTGGAGCAGCTGAAACTGTCCCTGCCCCACACACCGACCTCAAAACTGCTCCCCGAGACTCCCTGGAGCTGAAACACTGAACTGAAAAGTGCCAAGTGCGCGTTCCTGAAGTTCAGGTACTCGGGCTGGAATGAGAAACACAAGTTCTGGAGGCTGGGGGATGATTCTGGGATGATTCTGTGCCCACTCACCATCCCAAGGCAGAGTGCAATCGAAGCTGTCTCTCTGTAAAAAAAAAAAAACACCTCAGAGGGGAGATGTTTGTGTGATATTTCTATGATCCCAGGTGAAATTCAGGAGAGCTGAGCCCTCCTTGGAAGGCAAGACCAGCCAGCTCTGCTCCCTCCGTCTCCTGACGTGCCAACACGCCCAGACTGTGAATTTATCCAGCCACATCCACTTTTCCTGCTCCTCCAGCCACGAGTGATGAAATCCCATTCACTTCTGCGAGCAACTGGAAGATTTATTGTAAATAAAGTTCTGCACATTACACAACTGGCTAAAAATCATAATTAGAGCTGCGCTGGGGAACATGTTTTATTTATCCTGACAGCAGTCTGGCTCCAATAATCCTCCCCTGATGGATGTCCCGAAAAGTTTGCGGAGTTTCAGCAACTCCAGACCTTATCAGAGACGTGGAAGTGGGAATGCCTGGCAGGGTTTGATGTGGCTTCTCGAGGTCCCCTCACAGCCCTGCTTTCCACAGAGCAGCAGTTTTCAATCAGCCCCGGGAGCTGCTGGGAGCGTCTTCGCTCCGCGGGAACCCAAGGCAGGGAAGTTTTCCACTGCTGTTACGGCTTCCAGGGCTGCAGCACAAGAGCTGGGCCGTGTCTGGGTGAATTAGCCGGGTTCTAGGATAGGGAGAAGTGACAGTGGGATTGGGAGCCGACAGACCCTCTGGAAAAGGGTCAGTGACACCATTAATGGGATGCAGACACTCCCGATCTCGAGCTGCTCTGCACCCTGCCAAGACTTCCAGGGCTTCCCTTCTAGTTTTTAAGCCCCATTTCAGGCCCATAAAACATCAGAGAAGACAGGAGTTGTTATCCCAGCCCTGACAGGAGTCCCTGGCGGGGGGGGGGGGGACACAGCTTTGACTGCTCCCCACCTGCTCCAGGGCATTTCCAAACCTACCAAATCAGCTTGGCCCCCAGGACGTTTATTGCTGCTCTGAGACCCATAAACGGCTCCGGGTGCAGTCAAACCTTTATCTGGCTTTGCTCATTCCCGAGGAAAAGAGGAGCCCAGGCCACTTGCTCTCCAGGTGGGGCATCCTGGGAAGTGTTTTCTCCCCTCACATGGGAAGACCCTCCCTGAACAAAAGGATCAGACCCATTTATTGCCAGAGGAACAGAGGGAGGCTCCGCCCTTCACAGGGGGTCAACCCGAATTTATTATCCCAAACGTTTTGACTGCCCACAAATATTTTAGTCCCTGCTAAATTTAGACCGGCCGGAATATTCCTGGCCGGCTTGATGAAAAACAATTATTTACGTTGCTATAAAAAGAACCCAAAGGCTTTTCAGATCCTTTCCCAGCTCCTCCCCTCCCCCCCCCCCCCCCCGTGCCAGGGAGCAGGGATGGGAATCCCAGGCTAGTTTGGCTTCATGGCAGGCAACGGTGTGTGCATTAAACACAGTTCCAGAAGGGCTTTGTGTGTCCCTCCCATTGCAAAGCCACCCAGTTTACATTTATTTTTGCAAGTTTGACCTTAAAGGTGAGGCCAAACACGCTTTTGCGTGTTTTTTTCCAAGGATTCTTCTCTTCCTCCCTTTGCCCCCAAAACACACACACGTACCTGGGAAGCTTGAAGTGAGGGATAAAGCTCTGTTCCCTCGGGAAGGGAGGCCAAGGATGGGTCCATCACGTGGTTCTCCGGCCCTGAGGAGCTGCAGATCCCGGGAAGCACCTCCTGAAAAATCCAGGGATGGGAGAACACCCAAAGCACCAACTGCTGCCCCAGGAATCCTCTCGGTGGGAACATCCGAATAAAACAGGGGACAGTATTTATGTGATGTGGAATCACAGAATGCTGGAATGCTACAGGATGGAAGGGACCTTAAAGCTCACCCAGGTCCATCCCAGGGGCACCTCCCACTAGCCCAGGATGCTCCAAACTGGCTTTGGACACTCCCAGGGATGGGGCAGCCATAGCTTCTCTGGGCAGCCTGTGCCAGGGCCTCCCCACCCTCCCAGGGAATGATTTTGTCCTAAAATCCAATCCACCCCCCCCCCCCCCAGGGTGAAGCCGTCACAGGAAGGCAACGATGACAGAACGACACTCCCGCAAGAGGATTAAGTTTGTTCTGCAAATAGGAAAGCAAGGAACACTTGAATTTGTTACCCAGCTGAGAAAGCACCGTTTTTATAAACACATGGAAGCATTAAAAAGGAAAAACCCATCACTTTGTAACTCCGAAGCTTGACTCGAGCTCTGTTTCACCCTCTCAGGACCTGCTTGTCTCTGCCAAGCCCCTTCCTCGTGTTTCTGGCCTGACCAAATGAACAAAGCAGTCAATTAACTGCCTGAGAGCCCAAGTGCCCACTGACTTCAGCAACAGCAAGGACTTTTCATCAGTTTATTATTGGCAAACCAGCAAACAGAGGGGAACAGACGAAATGATGCATCACCTGACCTGCAACCGGGAGCGCAGCAGAGTTTCCCCCAGACCCACCCGGGGCTGCCCCGGCTCCCCCACTCCAGAAAAATCTCTTCCAGTGACTCCCAGGTGTGGAGTTCGTGCTTTACACACACCTCTCAGTGATTCACCAGCAAACCAGACGTTACATGTCGCCACTAAAAGGTTACAGCCCGGGATTTCTTTCAACAGCCACTGAGAAAGGAGCCCGCGCCCACCCGACTCAAATCGTGACACAGGCACAAAACAAAGCCCTTGAAACAGAACTCCTGACGAGAGGAGAACCTTGCAATTCATTAATCAAATCAAAGAGGGAAGATGGCTTGGAGGAGAGGGAAGTTCAGGAAGTAACAGTCCTTTGCAAAGATGATGGAGTCATCTCAAAATGAACCTCTGGAATTGAAAACCCCACCGCGACAACGAGGCCCTGCTCCGCTCGGAATTCCATCACTTTATCAGGCCAGGTATCCTATTTCCACAGCAAGGAAGGAAACCTTCAAGCTGATGACAGAGTAGCACCCACCTCCTTCGCTGCAGGAAGAGTTTGGATGAGCTGTGTGCTGGTGAGAGCAGGAAGGGGAAGGTCCTGACCCACACACTGCAGGAGCTCTTGGCCTCGGGGGTCAGCCCAGAGGGACGACTGCAGAGCTCTTATTGCCAGGGAAGCCAAGTTTTTGGCAGTTATAAAACCAAATAATCGTGCCGGTTTACACATAATCGAGCTTTCAACCATGGCTTTAGTGCTGCAACCTCTGCACGCCCCGATGAGGGGAGAATTTCTGGAGTGTCTGAAGGGGAGGGGGGCGAGGAATTGCAGTGAGATCCAAGCAACGAAGACCAGGGGTGTGCAGGGCTAAGAATTCCCTTTCTCAGGCAGGAAGAAAAGGGAAAGTCACCTTTGAAAAAAGGGAATATGCTTCCACAGTCCAAAAGCACCCGAGCTCTTGTAGCTCCCACTGTGCCTTTATTGCTTCTGGAGGTCAGTGTGTTACACAGGTTTTGGTTGGTTGGGCTTTTTTGTTGTCTGCTAAAAAACACCAGAGTGACACACAATGAGTTTGTTTGGTTGGTTGATTGGTTGGTTGGTTTTTGGGAGGTATTAATAAATAAAAAACCCCACCTGATCTCTCTGAACCAGACCCCAGTGCCGAGTTACTGCTGAGCTGCCACGGTTTGCAGCGTGGAACGCCGTCAAAAATACAAAAAGTTGGCAAAATGCACCCCCACTTTCCCCCTCCACCCAGTGAAAAAAAACACCACCCAGAGAGGAGAGAGGAGAGCCTTTCCCAGCTGTAACATCTGCTCCCTCTGCCTGGCTGACAAGCGCTGCTGCCGGGCTGCTCCTGCCAGGGCTCCCCAGGAGCAGGAGGGACTTCAGGGAGGAGGGAACGAACCCAAGCTGGTTTTCTCCTTCCCTCTCCCCCCCAAAAAATGCAGCTTTTGCAGGCAGCAAAGGGCCCGGGGGGAGCACCACCGGGGTCACCTCTGACTGGGCACCTGGGGCAGGATCACGGGGGCGCAGGCGATCCCGGCGAAGGACTCCGGAAAGTGCAGGTCCCTCTCCCACTCGTCCGTCTCGGTGTTGTAGACCTGCACGATGCTGGTGACGTTGTTGAGGTGCCAGTTGTAGCCCCCCACCACGTAGATCTTCTTCTCCAGCAGGCAGCAGCCGGCCTCCGACTGCCCGGCGCGCATGGGGCTCACCGTGGTCCACTGGTCGCTCTCGGGCACGTAATACTCCACGGCCAGCACGTCGAAGCAGCGGTCCACGTGGTCCATGCGACCGCCCAGGGCGTAGATCCTGCCGCTGGCGCTCACCATGGCGTGCAGCACCCGCGGCTCGTTCATGGGCGCCTTGAACTCCCACTGGTCGGCCGCGGGGTCGTAGCAGTGCAGGGCCTTCTTGTCCTCCACGGAGATGCCGTACCCTCCCGAGATGAACAGCCTGTCCCCCACCGTGGCCCCGGCGTGGCCCCACGTCCTGCGCTTCAGGGAGCACACGTAGGTCCACTCGTTGTCCTTGGGGCAGTATTTCTCCACCGAGGCCAGGCTGCCCGAGCGGTTCCTGCCGCCCGTGGCGTACACCATGCCGCGGAGGACGTTGAGCTGGAACTGGATCCTGCTCTCCTGCATGGCCTGGATGCGCAGCCACTGGTTGAGGTGCGGGTCGTAGCGGTAGGA
The DNA here is from genome assembly GCA_038380795.1 of Pyrocephalus nanus. Taxonomy (NCBI): domain Eukaryota; kingdom Metazoa; phylum Chordata; class Aves; order Passeriformes; family Tyrannidae; genus Pyrocephalus; species Pyrocephalus nanus. The sequence goes on along the minus strand of CM076287.1, from coordinate 4,742,812 downwards.
GACGTCCACGGCTCCCTCCCCGCTGCGGTACTGCAGCTGCTGCCCGCCCACGATGTAGACGAAGTTGTCCAGCACGGCCACGCAGGAGTGGCTGCTCCCCACCTCCATCTCCGTGAGCTCCTTGAACTGGCGGCCCCCCGGGTCGGGCAGGCAGTAGACCTTGCAGCTGACGGTGCGGTCGTTGTCGGTGTAGGGCGTGCCGCCGAAGGTGACGAGGGACAGCACGTCCGAGCGGATGGCCGTGCGCGGCGACTGCATCTCGTGCTGCCGGAACGGCAGGATCTGGTAGTTGAAGGCCTCCAGCAGGTACTGGCGGCACAGGACGTCCTCCACCATGATGTCCAGGGTCTGCACGCTGTCCACCAGCTCCGAGGACTTCATGAGGGGGAAGCGGATGTGGCACAGGACGCGGCTGGCGCTGGCGCGGCGCGCGGGGTCGTACTGCAGCCAGCGCACGGCGGCGCGGAACAGGTCGATCTCGCTGCAGCTCTTCAGCTTGTTGCTCTGCAGGAAGAACACCAGGCGCTCCAGGGGCAGGTGGAGGAAATCCTCCTCCTCGGAGATCTGCAGGAAGTGCCTGAAGGTGAAGGCGTCCACGGATTCCTTCAGGGAGGAGAGGCTGAAGGTGGTGGCCATCTGCCCGATGTTGAGGCACGTCTCCACGCTCATGGCAGACTTCAGGAACTCCTCGCACAGCTCCACCACAGGCACCATCTGGAGGAAGACGGCGGCTCCCAGCACGTCCTGGATGCAGTCGAGGTCCAGAGTCACCTCTGCGCTGTAGGCAAAGTCTATGATGTGCTTCAGGCCCTTGGCAGACACGCCCTTCAGCTCGATCACATCCTGGCTGGCCTCTCTCATCCCGCCCGTGAACATCGCCCTGCGGGTCAAGAGCACAAAGACAAAAATCCCCCCCCTCTTGAATAAATGATGTATCATTTCGGGATTTTATTTTATTTTATTTTATTTAACATGCTGATTCTTTTAGGGAGGATGAGGAAGGGGGGGGTGGGGAATAAATCAAGGCTAAACCTCCACAAGCCAGGAGAAATCAGAGTGCGGTGACTTATGTGAGGCTTGCAGCGCACCGAGGAGGAACATTCAGCTGTCAGAGAAGTTTTTCAATCCCACTGGCAGCGGGAGGAAGGGCAGAGCACAGGACAAAGAGGCAGAGCTCCCAGAGCAGGACGTGAACGAGTATCATGAATCCACGACATTCAACAACAGAGGATCTGCACCAGCAGAGATTGGGAGCGTACCCTGAAGGGTTTGGGCCTGCAGGATTTGTGAGCACAAGGAAGACATCTGTGTCAGGAGGTCAGTGACCCCTGGCAGCAAGGCCTTCAGGCCTGTTATCCCACTGTGTCCCAGGGAAGGAGGAAATGGGTTAAACGCTGTGGGTGCCACGCGCCTTCTGAGCAGCTCTGCTCACCCAGCAGAGCCTCCCCTCCAAGGTTCCCTCCCCACCACCTTAAAAAGGAGCTGCAGCCCCTCCAGAGCAGGGGGGGCTGACAAGGAATCACACACAACCAGGGAGAAAAGAGCTTTAGTTACAGCACAGCTGCAAGAACATCGCTTGACCAGGCCACTGCCGAGATCAGGCCCCGGATCAGCTCCTTGGGAGGCTTCGAAATTCCACAGGAGGCACATTCCATGCCAAGGACTGCGCCCACCCCTCCCTGAACCCGCCCTGGCAGAGCTGCAGCCCCCCCAGCCGGGGGGCTGGGGGTGTGATGGGGGTGTAGCTGCACATCAGGGGGGAATTTCAGCCATTTACATCCCACACCAGCGGGTTTTGTTATGTGTGGGGGGCTCGGGGACAAATTCTGCACCCTGGAATATCCAACAAGAGGGTTGTGGGGAAGGCAAAGTCAGGGCAGGAAGGGCTGGGACAGGGGGTGTCCCCAGTCCCTGCCGCTGCACACACGGCCCAGCAAGGCCACGTCCTACAAAAGACCTTAAAGCTGCACATTCTGGACTGGTTTTTCCACCTTTTTCCGCTGGAAAGGTAAATCCGTGGTGTCATCAGAGCTGCCTCAGGAGCTGCACCCGCTCCAAGGTGCAAGTCAGGCAGAAAAAATGCTGAACAGACCCTGCATCAACACAGGAATAAAGGACTATCTTGGGAAGCACTGACAGGAGTTCCAAGTTTCCCGTCCAAACCAGGCTGGAAAACCTGCCCCCGTCCAGCACAGACCCGAGAAATCCTAAATGACCTAAATAAGGAAAAATATCTGCCCATGAAATCAGCTTTTCTGTAACCGAGTGACCGGGAATCCTGTTCCCAATTATTTGTCTGTGCAGCAGATGAGAGCATTCCGCTCAAATCCCTGCACCTCCCACGTCCCAGCCCTGATCCCTCGCCCCAGAGGACACGTGCGGGCTCTCGTGCGCGGTGTGGTTGTCGCCGTGCCGGAGACAAAACCGTCAACCAGAACGCAATTCCCTTGAAAAGTGTTACGGTTCTAAAGTGCTGATTACATAAACACCTCGGTTTCGCTCTCTCCTCCCTCCCCCCTCCCGCAGAAGGAGGAGAGCGTTTCCAAAAGCTGGATTATTCGTTCCCCAGGACAACCTTCCTCAGCACCACGGAAGTCACGGCGAGAAACCCACTCAGGAATTGTGTTTAAGGAGTGCAAACACCTTGGCAGTGGCCCTGCACCCAGCAGGGAGGAACAAAACAGTGCCACTGACATCTGGGGGGGCAGAGCAGCTCCGGGGTTCACCGTGGGCTGTGTTTGGGGAGAGTGATAAGCTTGGAAGGTTTGTGATGCCAAAGGGAGACAGGAGGGAAACTGCCCAGAAAACGGGTGTGAACATGAGACAAACACCATCAGAGGAGCTGAGGAGATGGACAAAGGGATACCAGAGGGATGCCAAGGGACAGGGAAGTCCCTTGCTCTTGTTTACCTGCTCAGCAAACCAGTCTGGAAGGTTCCCACGGGTCACGGGGCTGCAAACCCCGCTGAACTGCCCTTGTCCACCCCTCCTGCAGTCTGGACCAACACCCAGCTCGAGCCCTCCGGGGTTCTGAGCCTTCCCCACCCCCAGTGCCTCCAGCAGGTCCCTCACTTCACCCTGCTCCTGGTGCTGCCCAAAAAGGTCCCCAGTTCCAAGTCATTCCAAGTCAGTGGCACTGAGCAGCTCTGGGATGGGGGGACAAGGTGAGGGTGGGTCACAGGATGGGGCACTCTGTGACCTTGGAGGCCTTTTCCAACCTCAGCGATGGATAAATACGTATTTCCACTTAGGAGTGAAGTCCCTGCTCTGCAGTTGGCTCACTCTGCGTTGATTTGGCTGCAAAAACTCATCTCGGGGCTTCAGTTTTCTACTGGGACGATGCTCCCGGAAATCCCGGGGAGGTCACACCCACCCCTTGGTGCTCCCAGAGCCACAAGCACTGCAGGCACATCAGCGTGGTGGTTGAAGGGAGCAGGAGTGTGTTTACAGTGGGCATCTCACTCCATGAGATGAGTCATTTTGGAGCCCTCACTTCCCAGGCAGCTCAGGCAGCTCCAGGGCAAAACATCTCCAACACCTGCCCAAGGTGGGTTCAAGACCTGGCCTTGAACTTGAGCCTTGGCCCAGCAGCTGTAGTTGAGCAAACCTCACCTGTGTACAGAGGGACTGATCCTGAACCTCCACCTGCCTGCAGGGAATCCCTGGGGCAAACCAAACGGGATCTGCGGGGTGGGATTTTTGGGACTGCGGTGGGAAGGTTGGGGTGGGGGAGCACAGGGAAACAGCAAACCAACGGGAAAGGTACAAATGCCTGCTTCCCTCTCAGATTCTCACCTGAAATAGTCACTGCAGGCAGCCAAGACAACTTTATGAACCTGAAACACTTCATTATTTATAGTGAGGATGACATCAAGCAGCTGAGCCTGAGCTCGGAGCGAGGCCAGTCCCTGCAGCAGAGTGGTGCTGTGGCCAGGAGCAGAGAACGTGCATTTCAGGGTGCTGTTCTTGTCAGCCATGCTAAAAACAGAACAAGAGAGACAGGCTGGTGTGAAATTTAAACAGTTTGTGGTATTACCTACCCAGAGTGCCGGGGGAGACACCGCCACGGGCACCGTGGGCCGCAACGCCCGTTCCCGGCTCGGCAGCACCAGCACCTCACGCTGTGCTCCCTTCTCCCAGCACAAAAGAGACTTCCAGGTTTTGGAGGGATGCTCTGGCACTGTCACCCCCGTCCCTGCAGCACAAACAGGCTCCAGGGACCATTCAGCCATCCTAGAACCGCCAAGGAACGCTGGGTGTCCCACGCTGAGCCCGCCCTGACCTCGCCTTCAACCACCACACTGAGTCACAGCTGCTTGTTCTTCTCACCACCTTCCCTTCCTGCAGCTGCTGGAGCTACTGCCGCCGCCAAGGCCGGCCCTGCCAGCCCGGTTCGCTCCTTCCCTCCCGCCTGACCCTCAGGAGAAGAGCAAAAGCAAACTATTGCACAGCCCTGGCTGCTGTAAATAACATCAACCGCTCGAGCTGCACTGTCAACAGTCCCCTCCCAGCGTAAATATTTCCTCGCTTTTCCCAGCGCCTCTCGCACATGTTCCCCGGCACACGGAGCAGCATCCCCGGCTCCGCTGGCCTCAGATGCACTTGCCAGTGGGAACGCTGCGTTCGGAGGCAGCGGGAGCCCTGCACGAGGGGAAGGGGCTGTTGGGTGCTCCCTGCTCCTCTGGAAACAGCTCCAGAAATAGCTGCGGGTTCCCCGAGCCCACCAAAGCGGCGCCAGCAGAGGTGGGGGATCCCAAACTCATCGGCAAATTTAACCCAACTCCCAGTGGGTCTTCAGGATCTTCCCTCCTGGGAAGAAAATATTGCCCAGGGGGCCAATATTCAGGATGGGGGTTCTGTTTTCAGAAGCATCCTGCTGTTTGGGGTCTGCCTTTCGAGGGATATTTTATGGAAACGCGACGTAAAAAATCCCAGGGAGATTACACCGAGCCTGGAAAGCTGCATGAGTTGCTCCCAAATCCGCAGTGGGAGAGCACACCCAGGGCTGCACTTTAAGGGTATTATTGTTGTTATTCTTGTTATTATCTAGGTGGGATAGAAGTGAGAAGGACGCAGCGTGCTGGGGCTGTGCAATCCCAGGGTCTGCTCCAACCCTCCCTCAGAGCTCGGCTGTGTCATCCCGGTTTTGCTCCAACCCCCCCCCCCCCGCCTCAGATCTTGGCTAAATAATCTCAGGGTGTGCTCCAACCCTCCCTCAGAGTTTGGATGTGCAGTCCCAGGGTCTGCTCCAACCCTCAGAGCTCCCGACCAAAACAGCAACGGCCACGCACAATGGCCCAAACAAACCGGGCGAGGTCAGGGAGGAGTCAGGGAGATGGGATAACAAAAAAGGGGGATGTAAACAATCCTCGAACAATGAGGAACAATGGACAGGACTTGCTCCTTGCCTAACTTATCGGGTTGCAATTTCCTGGAAGCTTTAAGGAGAGGCGAGCGAGGGGAAATCTGGGATGTTCATCAGAGCTGGGAGGGCAGAGCTCTGTGCCTGCAGCGGCTCTGGAGCTCGCTGGGATGCAGAGAGCGAACCTTGGCAGGCTGGTTCCAACTCCTCAGGCTTGGGAATGTGCCCCAGGATCCAGCCCAGCTCCTGCTGGGATGGCTGATAACGGTCAGCTGTGCTGCTGGTAGCACAGGTCCGAAATCCCTGCCCTAAAATCAAAGTGTGCTGAAGAGTCCCAGATCAGAGCACGGAGTTATTCCTTGCTGGAATAAAAAGGATTAGCAAAAGAGCAGTTGTTGACAAGACCTTTATCCATACTCTGTGAGCCAAGAATTGTCTGTCCACTCGGGCTCTTCCCATGGAGAAAGAGGGAAGAGCTTGGAGGGAGCAGATCCTCATGGAGTCAAACTCCTTTCACTCTCCTCCCTGGAACTTTGATCTGCTGCGGGTGAAAGGAGGAAACATCCACCAGCAGCAAGGAAATGATGTTCCCTCTGGACACAGAGCACCAGACACGGAGCAAACCCACTCTGCTCCAGGTTGGACAGGCGAATTCCACACAGACTCATCCGGGAATGGCAACTCCCGAGTTCCCTGTAACTTCATTACACTCCATCTGCTGCAAAAGTCTTCCCAGGGGAATTTCCCTCAGTGCTTGTTCTTGTGCTGGTTTCAGATACTCCTTTTGCCAGCCTTAGGGGTTCATCCCTGCAGGAATGCTGTCCCTCTACCCACAGCCCTCCCAACAACCAGCTTTACCTGCACAAATATTCCTCTTTTTTTTATTCCTCTTCCTCAATTAACTTTTACAGGCACTGGGAACGACCGGAGTGCAAGTTTGAAGTAAAGGAGGGGTGGGTTGACACATCTGCGTGGAATAAACGTGTTTGCACGTGAGGTTCATTTCAACAGGTAACTGTGAACAGCCACTCCAGGAAAAAACTCCCTGTGCTGGTTCCTTTCTCTATTTACAGATATAGAATAAAAGGATCCGATGATTACACAATACTCTGAAGGGGGGGGAGGAAAGGAAATCAAAAGAGAAGCATTGATAATGCCCAGTTTTCTTCAGCTTGGAGAGAGGGGGGAAAAAAAGAAAAAAAAAGGAGGATTTTAAGATGAACAACACAAACTGGAAACAAAACAAAACCCACACGAAGCAGGAGAAATGGAGTTTACAGAAAACAAAGCGGGAGGAGGAGAGGTGAGAGAACAGCAAGGAGCAGTGTTTGCACGGCGGGGACAAAAAAGGGATCTGGGCTAAGAGCAGGCTTGGCTGGACACAGGCAGGGCAGGGAAGGAGCGTGGATCCACAGCCTTGGCTCCTGCACGGAGTGCAGAAGAGGAGCAGCAGTCGGATGTCAGAGAGTAAAAAAGCAAAACAAAACCAATGACAAAAAAAAAAAACCAACCCTGAGCACAAAAGGAAGCCTTGAACGTGCAGTGCCTTTGGGAGGCTGCCCCTATCTCAGCCCGGATCTCCCCCAGGCCCCCGGACTTGGTGCTTAACAATTTGTTACAGCAGAAACAGCCTGGCAGTCAAGACTTGGGAAGAGCTGCATCTCCTCCTCCCCGGAACACAACTGGGAGATAAAAGCCTTTCCTCGCACACACCGGTGAGAAAGTGTTTATTCCGCTTCCCTTTCTGAGGGAGGCAGGGCTGGGGAGCCTCTGGAATTTTCCTTTGTCCTCGAGTGAGGTCCTTCCCTTCTTGGAGCAGGGCTCAAGCGTGGGGCTGCCTCCCAAATTTATGCACTGGAAAAACGTAAACCACCAAAAAAAATATTAATTTTTAAAAAAATTCACATCCCCATCAACATCCCAGGGGCCTCCCGGCCATCCCAACGTGTTTACATGACTGGGGCCTCTGACATGGGTATGTTGGTAGAAAGGTGGCTGTGCAGGAGCAGAAATCCCACTTTCCACGTGGAAATGGCTGCAGCAGTGAAAGGGATCTTTTATATCCCTGTCACGGGCAGCCCTCGCACAGGAGGCAGCTGGAATTCCACGGGCACATCGATTCCCAAGGTGGTGCCTTTCGGGCAGCAGCCTCAGAGGCTCTGAGAACACCCCCTGGCACCCCAGTTCCACACAGGGACTGTCAGGGAACGAGTAATGGGATTGAGGATTTGCCTCCAAGCCGCTGCTCTGAAGCCAGATTGCTTTCAATCCTCTCCGGTCACTGCAGGATAGAGCTCAGCATGGGGTGCTGGGGGGAAAAATCAACCCAGAACCCCAACCCCAACACTGTGGATGGGTTGTGGAGATGTTCCAGCAAGGGTTAAGGGAGTGGTTGCAGCCAGACAGCGGGCAGGGAAGGCAAACAAGCCCAGAAATCCTCCTGCTGCTGCACATGGGGCAGGAGCTCGCCCTCGCCCCGAGCACACTGACCACAGACAGCTTTCTGAGCAAGCACTTCAGACCAGAAAGGCATCTGGACACCCAAGAGGCCCCTGAAGCTGAGGGGCTGGGAAATTTAAAGGGTCACACCTCAGGAACCAGCCCAGGCACAGAGAACACCCCCGAGAACAAGCAGCCCCTGCCTCCTCCGTCCCCCACGGCGTCACGTGGAAGCCAAGACGCCTTTCGAGCTAATGAATCATTTTTACCAAATCTGTACTGATGATTAAAAACATCAAAGCTGGAATTAAAGGCTTACCAGGCATGAGTTCGTATTTCAGCATGTTTGCAACCACTGCACAAGTGGAGAGAATTAGAGCAGGACAGATTGTAACATTTCAGTGATTGAATTAAGGAGGGGGGGAAAAAAAAAAAATCTTCGGCTGCACGACTGTCTGGTGGTGTTCTCTTCCTCTCCTTGTACAGCCTGATTCCCCTTGGAAGGAGGGATGGTTTGGTGCTCTCCCTCCCAGTTCAGCATCCCCACGTTTTCCCCCCTTTTTGGGGGCAGGTGGTGCCGGGTGATTTTTCATCCAGGACAAACTGGAGGGGCTTGGCAGCGTTCCCGAGCGGGGCAACCTTCCAAGAGCCCAACTCTCCCCATAAACACGAGTCCCAGAGGTGGGACCCCGCTGGGAATGGCTGGGGGACAACACAGGAAGGAGGAAAACCAGCAGGATTTTTGTGTGTGTGTGTGTGTGTGTTCACATCCATCGGGGTGTGGAATGGCACAGCTCTTCCATGGCTGGACAAAAGCTTTGGGATTATTGCAAAACAACCACCGAGGCACCTGCAAGGGATTTTTTTGTGGTGAGGGAAGCAGAACTACACCACAAAGCTGGGGAGTAACTTTATTTAGAACATAAAGTATGAATATTAAGGACCTTCTCTAAGAACCTTTGACAGGCAGCATTATAGATATTTTAATAATGCAAATCATTTAATGCCTTTAGTTTCATGCTTAAGTAAAAAAAAAAAAAAAACCACATTTAGATTCTGATTTTTAAACTACAATTAAGACACTTAAAATCAAAACAAAAGTCAAACTCCCTCAGATAAGTCACTGGTAGCCATGGTGACTGCAATATTTCAGATCCTGAGGCTTTATATCACATGCCCAAAGGATGAAAATGAGTTTTTCAGCACTCCACACTAACAAATGCTACGTTGGGACAGAAAGGCTGAACCCTTCACTGCGGATCTGCTGCTTCACAGACTCTTAGTGGGACTTTGGGACACTCCCATGGCCTTTGCACCTCCCAAAAAAAAAAGAGAGGTTTCCTTGAAGTTTGGGGGCTGCCAGGCACTGAGGCACAGAAATACCTGCCCTGTTAACCTACTTATGCTCACTGTCACCAGCACCCATCAGCAACAGCACTTCCCAGCACTTCCCCATCCAAATTAGCAGCCACAAGAAGCACTTAATGATCAGCAACTAATTAAATATTAACACACCCAACAAAGGGGATGTTTTCCCAAGGCACAGAATCATCCTCGGGAAAGACGCGCGAGGGGAAAAAAAGGCATTTAATCGATTTCTTTGTTCCCTTTCCCACCCCCTTCCCTTAATTTCTCCTATTTCTCTCCTCTGCCTCCACTCATTTTCCACTCCTGACACCACCTCTTTCATCCAATAAGCAATAAACACGGGGAGAAAGCCTGAGACTAATAAGGCCATTTAAGAGTGGCAATTTGGAGCGCTCAAATGAAGAGATCAGAAATGGCCCCGAGCTTCGGGAGGAGCAACACTTTGTGTGAAAATAATGGCCTTCTGGAAAGTGCCCCGAGTCAAGTAATAATAATAAAGTTTGAAAAGCCTCCAGTCTCCAAATTTAAGGAAACTTAAGGTTTTGGGAGGGGAGAACAAGGAACGTTCCCTGCTTCAAAGAGAAAAATGGCAAAGCCCAACAGACCAAGCTTATTTTTTTTTAGTTGCATTTCAGGGCCTGAAAACAGCATTAAAAGAAGTGTCTTTAAGTCAGGAGGTACCTGGTTCATTTTAAAGTGCTTTCTGACTCAGGTCCTACTGATTTCCTTACCTGCACCCGACTTCTCCCAAGCTGGAACCAAGGAAACCCTGCAGCCCAAAGGTAAGGCAGTGACTTGCAGCAAGAGGCTTTTCAATTTATTTATTTTTTTTCAAATATTATTATTATTATTTTTAATACCCTTTAGAAGTCCCAGACATTTCCAAATCCGTGTTTTCCTTTCTTTCTGAGCTGGACTCACACAGGGCCCAGCAGACACACACACACACACACACACACACACACGAATATATTCTGCTCCCAGGCATCAATCAGTAGGTTGTTTGCAAGCCAGGGGGGTGGGATTTTTGGGTTTTTGCACTAATAAAACTGGATGGCTGTCAAAAAGCTGGCTGGCCTGGTAAAACAGAGTGTTGGAGCAACAAAAAAAAAAAAATCTGAACACATTAAACTCTGTGCCACCTCCTGGAGTTTCAACGTGAGGGACTGGGCAGTACGTGCCGTACCCAGGACAGGTTGTGCAGGGGGGAAGGGGGGCAAAAATTAGTATGAAAAAATAGAATGAGACTCCGGTGGGGGTCTAAATGTGCCTGTTTGTCCCTGTCCATCCCTAAGCAGAGGCTCCTTCCACACTCGATCCATCCCTGGCAGCGCCACCTTCAACAGCTCCACATTTCCCCACCTGGCAGTCAAACCCTGCTCTAGGAAATGAGCCCCAAAAGTGACTCGCAGATCAGAAGTCACCCTTCGGTGACCCTGTGCGAGCAGCCCGAGGGCTCTGCGGGCGCTCCCCGTGCCTCTCCCGGCACTGCAAAGGCCGGGAGGCACCTAGTGGTGTCGGGAAGCACAGCAGAGCCACCAAGGCCACCCCAAAAGTGTCACCCGGCCCACGCGCAGGCACTGCTGGCCTGCTGGGTGCCACCCTCCCCTCCCTTCCACCCCTGCTCTTCCCTGCACCCCGCTCCCAGCAGCACAGCTTCCACCTTTTCCACCTCTGGAAGCAAAGCGAGGCTGATCGTGGGCACGGCCATCCAAAAATCCATCGGGGCCTGCCTTGGCTTCCGTGCCACCTTCCCACTGGGGACGGCCCGTTTGGGCTGTGCCAGCAGCCCCAGCAGGGCACAAAGCTCCCCACAGAGAGAAAACCACCCCCTCGCCCTTCTCCCAGCCAGCCACCCCAGGCCCTTCACTCCACACCTTGGGAAGAACTTGGGGAAAGCTCAGGCTGGGACTGCCAGGTCCTGGGAGCAGCGTCTGCCTCCGCCTGTCCCTGTGGCACCCGGCTGCGTGGTCTGGGCAGTGTTGCAATAAAACAGGAGTAGTTACTCGCAGAGTTGGTGCTCAGGTGAGCAGGGATGTGCAGACACCTCCCCTCTGCCTGCACCTCCACCCTCCGGATCGCGGCCCGGGAGCAGCCAGGGGAGCCGGGCAAGGGCAAGGTGAGGTGATGAAACCTCAGAGAAGAGCAGCAAACCCACCATCCCTGCCGTGCAAAGGGAGGAAATGGTGTTTTCCAGCATGGCAACACCAGTTCCAGCTCAGGAATCCTCCCAGGAGCAAATCTGTCTGCAGCCCGTTTCTCTGAATCCTCTGCACTCACCTTCTGACAGCTTTACACCCCTCCTGACATCCTTCTGTTTCCCAGATCCTGGGGAAGCTCCTTTCTGCACAGGCTTTGGGCCACCCTCCCCTGAGCAGAGCCACCCCAAGGCCACCAGAAGGGCAGCAACAGCTTTTTTTTTTTAATGTCCCCAATTTCTCTGCAACCTCAGCGTTCATCTGCCACGTAAACAAGGCACTGGGAAAGCCACTTCAAACACCATCCCTTACAAAGCTACACAACACCTGGGGGTAGGATGGGAACCTTTAAAGCATCCCCCGAGTTCACTTTTGGTCTAAAATAAAACCTCCAGCTCAGGACTCTCCCAACGTTGCAAAAAGCAAGCGGCGAGTTATTTTTACAGCGATTCAATCAGAGCGTAAACATTTACACCACGTCTACCAGATCCAACAACTAAATCTGTTTGAGACTTGCCATGTGGCAGAGTATGGATCATGGAAACCCCACAAAGCTCAACTCCAGTTCCAGAAGGGGGAAAAAAAACCCACCGAGTCTGATTGAAGGCTGAAGCTGTAGGAGATGACAGGAACATGAGAGCAAGGCAGACTCACAGCCCTGACATTCCCCCCTCCATGTGGTTTTTAATCCATCCTCCTGCACATTTCTCTGCTTCCCACCACTTTCTCAGAAGGAATCAGGTTTGGGAAGTTCAGGTCCACGTTCCCTTGATGTGAACCCAGACATATGTACGTCTCCCTGGTCCATCCATCCTGGGTTTGACAGCAAACACGATTTTTGGGAGGTTTGTGAAAAGCCTGGCTGCCTTCCTTCCTCCCTTGAAGGGATTATTCCCAATTATCTCTCCATCAGTTTGTCTGCTGGACACCTCCATTAATTCCCACACAGAGGCCTGCACATCCAGCATTGGGGATGGCGTTTTTCCCTGGATTTTTTTTGCAGCCCTTGCTTTGCACAACAACCCCACCTCACCAACATCTCAGCACCGTTCCTTGATGTCTCAGGCACAGCAGCTTCTCCTGCTGAGGGTTCCCGACGGGTTCCACCGTTTCCTCTCCCCTGATCCCAAATCACATCCCCGGGAGCAGCACAGCACCACAGAGCTTGAAACTCTCCCTCTGCATGATAAAAGAGGGCTGGGAGTAAAATATGCAACCCATTTGTAACTCGTGAAACTCTACCCGAGGAGGAAGAAAGGGGAAAAAAAAAACCAACCAAACAAACCCCAAGTTTATTTCAGAATAGAAGATTGGAGCCATTTGATTTTCAATGCCCAGGAATGGCCTTATCTCATGCCATCAGAGAGCCTTTTGTCCTCATCCCCGCACAGTCTGTTCCTCATTGAATGAAAGAGCAGGATCCCAGCAGAGAAGTTAATTTTCCTGCTCCGGGGCAGCCACGTGCTCCCGGGTAACCCGCAGCAGCCACGCGGTAGGAATTCCAAAGATGGAAATTCTGCCCATGCCGTTGGAATTGCAGTGCACCACCGAAATGGCATGTGCGGAACAGCGCGAGAGGGCTCTCTGTCCTCTTGCCTTAGAGAGTAAATACTCAGTAACTGTGTCAAAAAGTCACAAGTGGAAGCACCTAACAAGGAATCACTGCCGACAGGGAATGCCCTTGAAATCCTCCTCGTGCTCTCTGGAGACAATGCCGCGCATCCAGCATCCCCCCTCATGTATCCCCCCCTGTATTCCCCAATAAATCCACCTCTAGAGCAGGAGACTACCGACCAACAAGAAGCAGGATCCAAATTTCAAGGGGCTTTGCTTTAAAATTAACAAAGAAAATAAACAGGCAGCGATGGAGAACACGAGGGAGCTCCAGCTCGGGGAATAAAACTGCTGCTGCTGCTGCAGCCCCAGCCTGGGTGATTTATCACAGCCCTGAAACAAATTGCTTCCATTTCTCAGCGCTGCACACCCGGCACTGAGAACTCCCGAGTGCTACCAACACCTGGGTGAGAGAAGTGCCGGAGTTCCTGCCTAAGAGGCAGGGAAAGGAGGTGCAGAGGGATAAAATGAGATGGATGCCACAGGTGACACAGCCTGCAGCTTCATGGGCCACGGGGCGGCATTAGGGGAAAAAAAAACAGGATATATCTCCAAGGTGAGAATTCAGAGAGAGCTGAACGATGGCTGTGAGAGCTTCCCCTCCTCATGGGTGGTTATTTCAGGAGCCAAAGGGTGTCACATCACACCAACAGGTATCACATCACCCTGAGAGGTACCATGGGGTGACAGGTACCACATCACCCCAACAGGTACCACATCACCCCAACAGGTACCACATCACCCCAACAGGCACCACCTGCTCTGTGCCACCTTCAAAGGCTGAGTGACCCCGTGGGGACCAAACCCAGGGACTGAGGGGGGTGTCTGCAAGCTGGAGGGGCTCACCAGGGGGGACGGCGAAGGGGGCACCAAAACAGGCCTGAAACACCAAAAACTCGGTGTGTCTGCAACCCACACACCTCTGTGGGTGTCTCTACAAAACCCACAGAGCTGCTGGCTCTGCAAAGTCAGGAGGGGTCTGTCCCAGGGTGGGATTCAGAGGGTGGGATTCAGCGGGTGGGATTCAGCGGGTGGGATCCCCAGGGTGGGTGAATCCATTCACGCTGTTTCACATTTCTGAGCCTCCCTCAACCCTCAGCCTCCTTTCCCATACACACCCCCCCATCCTCCACGAGCAGCAGCTCCGTGTGCTCGCCACGACCATTCCCTTCCCCGCGGGCCCCGCTCAGGAGAACCCCCGACCCCCGGGGGGACACCGGAGCGGCGCTCACGGAGCCCGGGCCCGGCGGAGCCCCCGCGGCCCGGCCCGGCCCCGTCCCACGGCCCCCGCTGCCCGGCCTAGGCCGCGCCGGCCCCCGCTCACCTGCTCGGCCGCTCCGCGCCGAACTCGGCCCCGCCGGACTCCGCCATCTCCGGGAGCCGCCGCCGAGCCCTCGCTGGGGCTGGAACGGCGGGGCCGCCGCGTTCGAAAGAGGCAGGAGCGGCGGGGACCGGGGAGCCGCGGGCTCCGCTCCGCGCCCGCCGGGCCTGGCGCCGCCTCCGCCGCCGCCGCCGCCGCCACCGGGGCTGTCACCGCCCCGCGGGGCCGCGGGACCCGCCGTGTGGCGGCAGCGGCGGCGGCACCAGCGCGGGGGTGGCACTGCCGCGGGCGGGGGGGGTGTCACCCCTGCCCGGTGAGGGGACCGGGGGATGTCACACACACCCCCCTCCATGGCTGAGGGGACCAGGGGATGTCACCTCCTCAGGGCTGAGGGGATCCAGAGTCTGTCACCTCCCCCATGGCTGAGGGGACCAGGGGATGTCACCTCCCCATGACTGAGGGGACCCAAGGGCTGTCACCCCTCCATGGCTGAGGGGACCAGGGGATGTCACCCCTCCATGGCTGAGGGGACCACGGTTCTGTCACCCCCCCCCCCCCCAGGGCTGAGGGGGTCTGTCACCTCCTCAGGGCTGAGGGGATCCAGGGTCTGTCACCTCCCCCATGGCTGAGGGGACCAGGGTTCTGTCACCTCCCCATGGCTGAGGGGACCCAAGGGCTGTCACCCCTCCATGGCTGAGGGGATCCAGAGTCTGTCACCTCCCCATGGCTGAGGGGACCAGGGGCTGTCACCACCTCAGGGCTGAGGGGACCAGGGGCTGTCACCTCCCCATGGCTGAGGGGACCAGGGGCTGTCACCACCTCAGGGCTGAGGGGACCAGGGGCTGTCACCCCCCCCCCAGGGCTGAGGGGGTCTGTCACCTCCCCATGGCTGAGGGGATCCAGGGTCTGTCACCTCCCCATGGCTGAAGGGATCCAGGGTCTGTCACCTCCTGATGACTGAGGGGATGCAAGGGCTGTCACCCCTCCATGGCTGAGGGGATCCAGGGTCTGTCACCTCCCCCAGGGCTGAGGGAATCCTGAGGTCTGTCATTTCTCCGTGGCCGAAAGGACTTGGGGTTCTGTCCCCGTCCCTCAGCTGAGGGTCCCAGAGGACGTCACCTTCGCACAGCTGAGGGGACCAGGGGGTTTGGGGTCTGTGGCTGCCCCTCAGCCGGGGGGTCCCAGGGGTCTGTCACCACCCCACAGGCCACCAGTGCCTTCCAGCTGGCCGTTCTCCCACAGCATGGCTCTCCCATGCGCTGCAGGGCTCAACACCTTCCCTCGGGGTGTCACCTGCGGCTCAAGAAGTGTCACCTGCGGCTCAAGAAGTGTCACCTGCAGGGACTATCATATATGCCACCAACCCATGGGGACAACGCCGTGGGGGACAAATCCTCCTGCCAGGCCATCTGGGCCGTCATGGACCATATTTTTTCGGCCCAAAGCCTCCCTGTGCAGGAGCAGCAGTACCCTCCAGAGGGTGCAGTCATGTCGCCGGAGCTCCGGCTGCGCATCCCGGTGCCAAAGCCGCCTTCGCCGCCCTCGTCCCCACACATGGTCCCTGCCGGAGCCCTCCCAGCTCTCCCCTAAAAAAAAAACGACCCTTCAGCCGAGGCCAAGCGTGGCGGGGTCCGTGTAATTTGTAAAGCCGGAGAGCATCTGGAGGGAGCGGATGGTCCAGAGGGCATTCCAGCCATCAGTGGAAATCAGGAAATTATTCGTAGCGCTGGCTCTGCCAACGGCCGGGGGTAGATTTCTTTGATTTCCCATGCCTCCGTGTCCACATCTGTATAAGGGAAAGGGGGAGTTCGTACATGAGAATAAACGCTCTTGGAAAGCCGTGAAAACACTCTTTCAAGTCAGCCTGATGAAAACTTCATGTTCTGGAGCTCTCTGCTTCAAGGAGAGCAATCTGTTTCAGAGGAGAAGCTGTGTATTTTTCTTATTTAAACCTAAATCTGCTGGAGCATTAAAAATATTTGGCATTTCCACAGCACATTTCATTCCCAGCCCCAAATGCGTTTTACAGACATCCATTAATTAAGCCTCATAAAACCTTGGGGAGAAAGGGAAGCAGTGCTTATTAATTTGCTATTTGTGTTGCTGCGGCGCACGGAGACCCCGACCAGGACCTTGGGGCCTTGTTATTTTAGACCTGACCTCCACAGAGGAGGAGGTGTCAGCACAGGGAGAGTGGGAGAGGCCGTGGATGGACGTTTGTAGTGTAAATCATCGCCTTTCTGGCGTTTCACCCCCGTCCCCTTCTTCAACTTGGAGCTGCAGGAGTGACCGTGGCTCCCACCCGGCTCTCTGTGGGCTGTGCTGGTTTCTGGGGGCTCCTGCCCCTCCTTACCAACACCTCGTGCTTTTCCTGCTTCCTCAGACACCGGCTCTGCTTTGTATGACACCTTCCCCTTCCTCCTGGGCCACTTTACAGAATCCCAGAATCCCTGAGGTTGGAAAAGCCCTCCCAGTCCGTCCAGTTCAAGCTGGGATCCATCCTGGACTGAGTGCCACGTCCAGGCCTTCCTGGGACACCTCCAGGGGTGGGGACCCCAAATCTCCCTGGGCAGCCCCTGCCAAGGCCTGACCACCCTTTCCACAGGGAAATTCCTCGTGATGTCCAACCTGGACCTCCCCTGGCACAGCCTGAGGCCATTCCCTCTTGTCCTGTTGTTCCCTGGGAGCAGAGCCCGACCCCCTCTTGGCTCCCCTCTCCTGTCAGGGACTTGCAGAGCCAGAAATTCCCCCCTGAGCCCCCTTCTCTCCAGGCTGAGCCCCCCCAGCTCCCTCAGCTGCTCCCCATGTGATCAGCACACCCTGATCTTTAAAAGAGTTGAAACAAACGCTTTTCCTTTATTATTTTTAGGCCCATGCAGATATTTTAAGTGCATCTATTTCTGTTCAAAAAAGGGCTGCAGCCCTCTCTGTCCCAGGTGGGGCGGCAGTGGGAGCTGTGAACGTTACACCTCTGCTTCCCCTGCAGGAAAAGCCAGGCTGGGCTGGATGCTGTAAATGCCTTTCACGTGTTCCCCAGATCCCAGTTAAACTGAACCCCAGAAGGTCTCTCAAAGCATGAAAAATGCATTTATAAGACTCTGGAAGGAAGATGTATTCCAAAACTACTCTGGTGACCAGGCGTGCTGACTTGTGTCATGCGGAGAAGGAACCAAGAGGGGGGTATTTCTTGTTATTTCATCCTGCTGATGGGATTTTACCTCTGGCAGCAAATCCAGGAACTTTTTAGTTACCATTATTGTTTGATTTTATGGGCCATTTGATATTTATTTTTATTTCTCTTCATTATTTGTTGAGTGCACTTAGCCCCTTCCCCGAGCAGCCTGCCTTATATCTAAGGTGAATTTTATGACCAGTGTTAGCACAGCGTCTGAGCAACTCACACAACTTTAATATATTTATCCCTTGCACACAGTATATCCAGGCAGTCCTGGAATTCCTACCGTGGAGAGCAGTGCTCTGCCTGGAAAATCGCAAATCTAACTGCACTGGCTTAAAAAAAAAAAAAAAAAAGTAATAAACTCCAAACTATTTACATTCTTCTTCTTTCTGATCTTCATTTTACGCCATCGGGATGTATTTGAGTCATATTTTTACTGTTTTGGTTTTTTTTTCCCTTACAAAACATGAGGTCTATCCATGTACCTTCCTCTGCAAGCCAAGCTCTTGTGTATCCCACGGCTCCCACAGCTGGGCTTTAAAATCCACGGCCAACACTGGGAGACTAATGACAAAATCATGAGCTGGCAGTGCTGCCTTTCCCTCCGACCTCTCCATCCTGCTCAGGAGCGGGAATTCCAGCACCAGCATCCACATGCTTTGGGCTGGCTGGAGGAGGCACAGAGCTGGCCACATCCAGGGGGTTTTGTGTTTTGGTTTGGTTTGGGTTTTTTTTCCCAATTCTTGTTAGATTTCCCCCAGCCCAACAAATCCTCTGGGCTCTTTTGTTTGCTCTGGTTGGGGAGGAGGCCGTGATGCCCCTTCCTCGCTGTCCCTGCCTCCATGGGGATGATCCCGGCTCCATCTCCCACCCTCCACGCGTGTCCAGGGGTGCCATGGGCTCTCTTGGTGCCAGTGCTTCTGGCTGGTTTTATTCCCTCTGGATTTCTGCTCCACTGCTCTCTGCTAATCCCTCTGTAATCCCGGCAAGCCCGTGATCCCAGGGAGGGGTCGGGCACGCGGGCTGGGGTGTGTCTGCTGTGCCAGGGCTGTCCCTGGGAGCTGGTCCTTCTCCCTCCCTTTCATTCTGCCCCACGGGATCTCCCCACAGCCACGGGCAGGCTTGGTGGTGTTTTATGTCCTGGAGATGAAAAAGTCTCTGGTCCAGGTGAGCCACCCTCTCCTTCCCCCTCGGGCTCCACCACTGCCAGAGAATTCCACCAGCCCCGGGGACTCCCAGGGATGTGCCGGAGCCCCCCAGGATGAGCTCCGTAGGCTCCCACCACCCCAGGGTGCAGACCAGCCCTGCAGGTCCCCGATTTCAGAGCCAGCCTGACACAACCTGTCCCATCTCCAGCACATCACACCCAATGAGCAGCATCCCTTCCCTGCTGGGATGGAGCCAGCCTGGGCTCCCACCCCCAGCAGCATTCCCAGCCCCGTGGAGCAGTGGGGCCGATCCAGCACGGGTAGGACACACACCTGCTCTGGGAAGTGCTGTAAGCAGGGAGCAGAGAGCGGATCCACGTGGGGTCTGGCCTGGGGAGAGAGTCTCAACACCTTCCGTGATGAATCTTGGGCTCCCTCTGATCCCACGTGGGTCCGGGGCCTGTGGAAGCCGCGTCCCACATCAGCTGGATCCAGCGGATCCCTCCACACGTGCTGGATCCCGGCACACACGTCACCCCCATGAATCCAGGCACAGCTCCGGCGCCTGAGGGCGAGCAGGTGCTTTAGGAGAGCCCGGTTCCCATCGGCGCGGCCAAACCGCAGCCACACGGCCCAGCCCTCCCCGGCCGGCTTGGCTGCGCTCCTCACCTGGCAGGAGAACACACGGCAGCGGGGATAAACACGGCGCGGAGCGAAGCCCCTCGAGCGAGCGCTGCCTTCCAAGAAGTAATGAAGCCCAGGGAATGGAAAATCCATGTCACTTGGCCGGGCTGGACTGCGCTCCGTGCCGGGAGGGCGCTCCGCTCTCGGCACGGCATCGCCGCGGCCCAGCAGCTGCACCAGGCCCGGCCGCGGCACCGCGCTGAACTCTGACATTTGAAGACGGGGGAATAATTTGGCTTCATTATCCTCCCCTTCTTCCTCTCCCCCCGCCCCCCGCCCCTGCCCTGGGCGGTCCCTCGAGCCGGGCTGGAATGTGCGTGGTAGGGACAGAACCAATCCTATTAGCACGAGGAGATTGTTTTTCCTTTGGATTTGCTGCTGTTGAATCGCCCCTGGCTCCGCTTTTTCGGGGCAGGTCCTCGAAGGGAGGACGGGGAGAGGGGACCCATGGGTGTGTTTTCCCGGGTGGCCGTGCCTGGCACGGTGCTTCCCTGCCCGACTCTGTGGGGTTTCCATCTTTGAAGGCCACGCGAGCTTTGTGGTGGCTCCAGGGTGGTGCCCGGCACAGTTTGAAGGAGCATTTATGAAGGAGAGGGCTCAGCTCCCATAAGAGGGGTTGGGAAGGTGCTTTCCAGCTCCCAAACCTGTGTCCATCCCTGGATGGAGATTTGTCTCCATTGGGGTCAAAGCTGAATTTACAGCCCTGGGTGGTCAGGAGATCACCAGATCCCAGCCATGTGCTGGCAGGAGCCGGGCCAGGAGCAGCGAGAGGCAGCTGGAGCTGCTAGAAAATATCCTTTCCCAGCTGAGAGAGGAGCCCAGGCTCTTCTTCCGTCATCTCCAAGAGCCCAAACCTGCTGTTTCACCAGGACTGAGGATTCTCATGGAAGACCCCCATCCCTCCAACACGACACAAGAATGAGAGGTATCTTATCTCATCTGGGGTTACTTGTGGACCCCTGCCTTGTGGCCAGACACGTGGATGCAGGGGGGCAGCTGTGGGGTGTGGAGGTGAGCCCCTGCGTGGGCTGGAGGGTGGGATTCCACTACAGCCTGGCCTGCCCACTGCCAGTGGGGCCACACACCGTGAACTTTGCTTCCCCCGTGAAAAAATAAAAGAGGGACCGAGAAAGAAAAGGCATCGGATGGAAAAGCCCCCCCGGCCGCCTGCTGGGGGGAGTGGAACCAGCTGATTTCATGCGTCTCCTTCTTGTTCCAGGGGGGGGTCCCTCCTCACCTGCTCCTGGGCACAGTTTCCTGCACCCCGAGCCAGCAAGAAGCAATCTGACTCCAGTTTAAAGGCGAGGGGCTTGTCCACGGTTTGCAGCCCGGCTCCCATCCCAGGAGGGGACCCGCCCGGAGCCGCTGCCCTGCGGCGGGCAGGGTTTACCAGCTGTCTGCACCAATCTCGAGCCTTTCCACCTCCCAGGACCTTCCACAGGGCTCAGTGTTGATGCCTTGGGCTATGAATGGAAAATTCTGGAGAAAGACGCCCCCCTGACCTGCCAGCTGAGGGGCACTCAGTGACCTGGGCCTGGCAGTGCCTGCCCCTGGGTCATCAGCTTGTGCCCACCCCAAATGCTGCTCAAAGTGCTGGGCTCCATCTCTCAGCCTTTCCCTCTTATCCTGACGGCCCCCAACACCCCCCTGCCCACCCTGGGACCCAGAGGCACCACAGCCTGCTGACGACCCCATGCCAGCCCCCACATCCCATTCGTGGCTGGGAAGTGCAGGCATGGCCCCCGCTCTGCCTCCCACAGCCCTGGCTGCCCAGAGCATCCTCCTGCACAGGCAGCGAGCTGGAAACACCATCCCTCTCCATGCCATTTAGGGAAAACACCCTCCTGTGCCCATCCTGTGAGCACAGCACTGTGCCCACACTCCTCTCCCCTCCAGCACTGCCGCACTGAGGGGGTGACATCGCACCCCCAAGTTTAGGGCCGGGCAGGGGACGTGCTCCGGCAGCAGAGGCTGCTGGCAGGGAGCACAGCAGGCTCTGTGTGGATCCCTTTGGAGATCCTTCTTTGGCCGTGGCTCATGTGGAGCACCCCAGCATCCATCCCCAGCACCTCCAGGTCCCGGGGAAAACAAGCAGCAGGGGCCAAGGCCGGCCCCAGCTCCTCGGGGGCCCCGCGCCGCCGCTGGCTCCGAGGACGGGACCCCGCTGAGCTCCCGAGGTGCCAAAACCGAGGCTGCAGCCCTTGTGAGAGCCTTCCTGCCGGGTCTGGCACGGGCTGGGGGGAGCTCGGCGGCGGCGTGGCCGTGCTGCGGTGCCAGGACCGGCACGTGCCAGCGGGGTAGAGGTGGGAGCACCCACGGGTGGGAGAGTCCCACTCCCTGGAAATGGGTGAGGGGTGATTTTCAGTGGGGAAATCCCTGATTCCCTGACCTTTGCATGTGCCTACAGCCCTCCCCGCTGCAGCATCCCGGCCTCCTCCTCCTCCGTGCAGCTGATGGTGGGACGTGTCGGGGTGGATGAGCCCCTGCCCACCCTGGGCGCTGGGAGCAGCTCCCACAGCAGCTCCTCTTTCCACCTGAGTGTCCCAGTCCTGCAGCAGAGAGGAGCATCACTCCACAGCCAGACCAAACAGCCCAGCAGGGAATTGTCTCCAGTTTGCCAGAGGTTTCCTCCCGGCTCGATTTCCATAGGCAGGATGGAGGGCCGGGAACAGCCCAGTGCCCTCCCACCAGCCCCTTGTCGGGGACCAAACCGGCACCCCATGGAGTCACCGACTCATCCAGCTCTGGTACAAACCTTTTATTCCCCCTCCCAGCTCAGGGCTGGGTTTGCCCTCTGGAAGCGAAGCCGGGAGGGCTCCACGGCCGCCCTGTCCCTGGAATTTTGCATCCCGGGGCTCTGCCGTGGCCGGAACATCACAGGCTCCACCGAGCTTCACACCGAGCCGAAAAGCAACAACGGAAAGTGTACCCCCAAAACGGACACGAGACCCCACCCACCCCCCCAGCCCCCCCAACCCACCTCCCCAAACCCAGATATGTTGTGTGGGTGACAGTGACACGGAGCAGCACGAAACGGGCGGGGATGGGGACGAGAGCCCCCCTGTCCCACCACGCCAGCCCTGGGGAGCGGCCGGCACACGGAGAGAGCCCAAAAACCCAAGGGTATGGGGGGGGTCAGGGGTAATAAGTTAATCTGTACAGATGTGTTAAGTGACAGGGGGATGGAAGGGCCCCCCTCTGGCACAGGGGTGTCCCCGTGGGGCGCCAGGGGCCGAGGAACCACATGCCTGTGCAAATCAAACCACAGAACGATGCATGGAGTGATGGAGAATGGGGGGGACGTGGGGAGGTGCCTCGGCTTGCACCAGGGGGAAGGGGACCCCTCCATGCCAAGGGGAGGTGCTGGGGTGAGCTGAGGGGGTCCCTGCTGGCCAGGAGGCCCAGGGACACGGGGACAGGCTGCTGCCAGGTCCTGCCATCAGCCACAGCCCCACAGGCTGAGCTGCTGCCAGCATCGGGCAGGAATGCTGGGCCCAGGAAGGAGCCATCCCAACAGGATGCTGAGCGCAGGATGGAGCCGTCCCAGCAGCTCCCACCTCCCGCCCAAGCTTGAAGTCGAGGAAATGCCACCTCATCCCCTTCCTGGTCCCACCAGCAACCCGTCGGCATCCGGGCCAGAGCCCCTATGGCATCACGGAGCAAGGAGGGGAAGGAGCCATCCCAGGGCCCCTCCACAGCTCCGGGAAGGGGCCGGCTGGGTCCTCGCGTGGGCACGGAGGCGGCGAGATCCGCTCCCCTCTGCGGCTGCCAACGCCAAATCCATTCGCCACGTTCCGGCTCCCCGAGGCAGTCGGCTCCGGCCGGCGGAAGGGAGTTCCCAGGGCCGGAGCCGGCGCCTTGGAGGCTCAGCCCAAGGTGGGAGGCCGGGGATGTGCCGAGCCAAAGCTCAGAAGGCTGCAGACACTCTCCATCCCCCACGGCAGCCGGCTCCCTCCTGCCCAGTGCTGGACCCATGCCCGGAGGGCCCCGGGTGGGAGCAGACAGAGCGTCCTGCTCCGAGGACGGGCTCCCTCCGGCCTCCTGGCTCTGGCAGCTCCTCTCCTGGCTCTGGAGAGCTGGAAACCAGGACCCCAGTGAACGGCACACCCGTGGAGGAAGCAAAGCCGCCTGGCTCCTGGAGCCTCCTCCATGGTGGCCATCCCTGGGGAGGACCCAGCTGGATCGTGCTCCCTCTGGGAGCTCGGGATGTGGGGCAGCCAGAGGGGCAGCGGAGCGGGATCGGGGACGATGCCACGGGGACGGTGACAGGGAGGTGGCGGGAAGGGGTGGGAGCGCTACAGGATGGTCTTGTCCAGGTCGACTTTGAGGGGCAGCGGCCCCGCGTCCTCCCCGTGCGCGGGGCACAGGGTGACGGCGATGACGGGCGGCAGCGGGAAGGCGCCGGGGCCACCCAGGTCCTCCAGGTACTCCTTGTCCCCGTTGATGCTCAGAGGCTGGAAGAGAGGCAGAGGCGACCGTGCAGCCCCGGAGCAGGGGACAGGAGCCCCTCACCCCCTCCTGGGAACGCCACGGGGCTGGATGGGGATGTACAGACACACAGAGAGCCCCACACGGGCTGGGGATCACCAACATCTCAGCCAGCCCTGGTGGGCATTGGGGACCCCCCCCCAACCCATGCTGTGCTCCCCCCATACCTGGGTCTTGACGTGCTGCTCGGGGGCGGTCACCAGGCTGGCACAGCTCAGCCACAGCATCACCATGATGGAGAGGAAGAGGCAGGCGGCCAGGATCCAGCGAGGGAGGCCCGAGCGCCTGTAGCACCCCACCACCCCCCACCAAAGAAAAGGGGACCAGTTTATGGCAGGGCACAGGGAGGGCTGGGAGCTGGGGGTGGGGGGGAAACCGCTCCAGCACATCCAGCAGGTCCCAGGCCACTTACTTGGACATGCAGCCCAGGAAGTCGTGCTCCTGCTGCGGGGGCTCCGGGGCGTGCGCCTTGGCTTTGCCCCTTGGCTCCTTCATGGGGGGCTTCTCCCCCCTCGCCCGGGGGCCTGGGAGGGCAGAGGCGATGCTGAACCCAGGCAGCCATGTGGGGACACCCCCCAGGCTCCCCATCCCCTTGCCAGCACGTGATGGGGGGTCCCCCTCTCCCCACAGGGACTCTCTGCCAGCTGAGGGGGCACAGAGGGGCCTGGCATCTTCCCAAAACAGGTCCCCAGTCCCGAGTTCCCCCCGTCCCTGCGTGGGTGGGGCTGTGGGGAGTGGATCAGACCCGGCAAGCAGGTAATTTGTTTGGCTCTGGAGGGCTCGGACAGGAGCCAGGAGGGCTCCAAGGCTCCCAGCCCCCCAATCCCCAGCAGCCCAGACACCCCCTCACCTGTGTGGGGCTGGGGGACACGAGGGCTGGATCCCGGTGCCGGCTGTGCCGGCTGGACCTCCGGTGCCTCAGGTGCCGGGTA
Organism: Pyrocephalus nanus; assembly: GCA_038380795.1. NCBI lineage: Eukaryota > Metazoa > Chordata > Aves > Passeriformes > Tyrannidae > Pyrocephalus > Pyrocephalus nanus. Next base: position 4,718,080 of record CM076287.1, on the reverse strand, counting down.
CTCCATCTCTGGCTGGGACTGGATCAGCAGGGAAAGAGGGAGAAGGAGGTGAGCAAGGGGGTCCCCACCCCTCTTGGCACCCCCAGAGAGGGCCCATGGGACACCCCCACCTGAAACACCACGACTTTGCCATCGTCCGCCTGCAGGTAGAAGGTCCAGGTGGAGGAGATGAAGCTCTGGGCGGAGCTGACGATGTCGTTGCAGAAGGTGGAAACCAAATCCAACAGGGAAAACGAGGGCTCCTCCAGCTCCAGGCTCTGCAAAGGACACCGTGTCACTGCTGTCCCCTCATCACCCACCCTGCTGGACCCCATCCTGGCTGAGCCGGGCGCTCGGATCCGGGTGCTTGGATTCGGGCCTCGTCCTGCTTTCTCCCAGGGACGGATGGGGCTGTGCTGGGGCTGCTTTCCAACCCCAGGAGGGTCACTGGGTGGTCCCTGGGGTCATCACCCAGCCCCAGGACCGCCCCCCCTGGGGTGGGATCCCCCTCAGCCGTGCTGTGCAGCCGCCTGTGCCGCGGGCGTTGCTCTCCTGGCAGCCTCCCGGTGCCCTGGATTCTTGGCCGTCGCGGCGGTTTGTTATTTTTAAAAGCATCCCTGCTGGAATCCGCTTGGCTGCTCCCTGCCACTGGCTTCCCAACATTTTCCGACAGCCCCTTGCACGGTCAAACCAGCAAACAGGAAATAAATAGGTCAGATTCTGTATCTAATTATTATGCTAAATCTGCTCTGCCCGCTCGTCTGGGAACCCGAGGAGGAGAAATGCTGTGGGTGGGTGGGAGAGGGGGTGAGGGCCCTCCCTGCCAGCCGGTCGCCCCCCAGATGCTCATCCCTGGCCTTGGAGAGGGGCTGGGAAATGGGATCAGACACCAGCAAGGTCTGACAAACAGGCTGCAAAGTGGTTTTATCGGAGGAGCCGCAGCTTTTTGTGGCACAGATTCGTCTTTGTCCGCACGTGCACGAAGCCAAAAGCCTCTTCCTCGGGCCAAAGTCTGATTTAATTAATTGGCCAAAAGCTGGATTAATTAAATGTAGGAGGGGAAAGCGTTGCTAATTGCTGGGGAGGATAACAAATCAGAACTGGGAGAATCTGCCACAATTCCCGGTCAGATACTCTCCCCCTGGGAACTCACCGGGATCACCAGGCCTGGCCCAAGCCCAGTCCAGCCCAGTCCAGCCCAGTTCAGTTACTTATCATGCTGTGGACAAAAGCAACTCACTGGGCCAGTGGTGGTTTGGTTCATTCCAGCACATCCAGAGCCCCCGATCCACACGGATGGATGGACAATGGAGGGATGGATGGATGGATGGATGGATGGATGGATGGATGGATGGATGGATGGATGGATGGATGGATGCTGGAGAGATGGAGGGATGAGAGAGGGATGGAAGGAGGGATGGATGATGAATGGATGGATGGATGCATGGATGCATGGATGGATGGATGCATGGATGCATGGATGCATGGATGCATGGATGCAAAGATGTGAGGTGTCACCACCTCCATCCCCAGGGAGAGGAGGAACCGTGCTGAGCTCCTGCTGCAGGAAGGGGTCTCCCCATCTCCCCAGCCCCTCACCTTCTCCTTCCTGCTCTCCTCCACCTCGGGCAGCTGCTTTCGGCAGCCGGTCACGCAGCCAAACTGCTCCTCGGCGTTGCCGTAGGCCTCGGCACACGCTGGGGGAGAGGGGAGCAGGGTTAGGGGTGCTCCACTCACCCCCCCTGCTTGCTGTGGGCACAGGGTGAGCGGGGAGGGCCGCTGGGGTGTCGGGGGTCCCCCCGGTGGGGACGTTTGGGGCGCGGGGGCCGCCGGCTCCTCCTCACCTGCCTCGCACTCGGCCCGGGTGGTGTTGAGCTCGGCGCTCGCGTCCACGAAGTGACAGATGGAGAACAGCCGGCAGCCCCGGTAACAGGCGTTGAGAACAGCATCCTGCGGCGAGGAGGAGGAGGAGGAGGAGGGCGGCGTGGAGCTGGCACCCAGCTCAGCCCGGTGGCCGCCGCGGACCCTCCCCCTCCACGGCCCCCTCGTGCCCAGCTGGGGGCACCGGGAAGTGCTGCCCGCCCCAAAGTACCACAGCCAGGGTACCCCAAGCCTCTCTGTTGGGGCGCTGGGCCCCGTGGCAGGAGGGGGTGCGGCTGCACTGGGGGGTGTGTGTGGGGGTACACACTGGGGGGGGCTGGGAACACGCTGGGGGGGGAAGTGGGGGGCACACACGGGGGTCACTGTGCCCGTGCAGGCTCATGGGGAGATGGTGAGATGGGCAAAGCCACCGCAGGCCCCTCAAACCAGGGTGGGTGCCCTCAGTGGGGAGCCGTGGTGGGGGAGACCCTCCCCATGCCCCCCATGGTGCTCCCAGTGCCCCCAGGTGACCCTGTGTGTGTGGCAGATGCCTGTCCAGGGTGTCCCTGCTGCTCCTGGTGCCCCTGTTGCCTCTGCTGCTCCCAGACCCCCCACAACACTCCCGGTGCCCCCATCCCCTCTTCTCCTGGTGCCCCTGATGCTCCTGGTACCCCCAGTGCACCAGATACTACTGATGATCCCCATGCCCACTGTGCCCCCCCAGCACCCCCTGGGACCCCCAGTGCTTATGTTACACCCCCCCCCAGTGCCCCGATGCCCCCCACGCCCCCTGTGCCCCCCCGCGATCCCCCCCAGTGCCCCTGATGCTCCTGCCACTCCCAATGCTCTTGGTGCTCCCAGTAGCCCCCAGTAACCCCAGTACCCCCCAGTGCCCCCACGCTCCTGGTACCCCCAATGCTGCTGATGCTCCCCGAGCTTCCTGTGCCCCACAGCACTCCCGTTGCTCCAGGTACCTCCCCTAACGCTCCTGGTACCCCCGATGCTGCTGATGCTCCCCGTGCTCCCAGTGGCCCCCGGCACCCCCCGGTGCCCGCAGCGCCCCTGGTACCCCCGATGCTCCCGATGCTGCCCGCGGTCCCCCGGTGCCCCGGGACTCACGGCGGCGGCCCGGCGGGGGAGGCTGCGGCCGCACTGCCCGCGGCACCCGCCGGTGTCTCCCAGCTGCGGCGAGAAGGGGTCGGTGGTGGCGGCGGCGGCGGCGGCGACGGCGAGCAGGGCCAGGCCGAGGGGGGCGAGCAGGGCCCGGGGCGGGCGGGCCGGGGCCGCCATGGCGGGCGCGGAGCGGAGCGGAGCCGAGCGGAGCCGAGCGCACCCACCGACACCGCCACCGACACCGCCACCGCCGCCGCCGCCGCCGCCGCCGCCGCCGGCCCCGCCGTGACGCGCCGTGCGCCGGGCGGGGGGAGCCGGGGGCGGGGGGAGCCGCCGCAGCCCTGCCGCAGATCCACCGGCACCGGCACCGGCACCGGCACCGGCACCGGCGGGGCCAGCGAGGGAGGATGGGGATGTGCACGGGCACCGGGAGATGCGGGGCGCGCCGGGATGCGGGACGGGGAGATGCCCGGGCACTGGGGGATGGGGATGCAGGAGGAGAGGAGGCCTAAGGAGCGGGGGATGCACAGGGATTGCGGGATGCCAGGGCGCCGGGGGATGCAGGAGGATTCGGGGGGCCAGGGGATGCACAGGGGGACACAGCACGACTGGAGGCCACGCTGACACCACGGGGACTGGGGGGTCGATGTGGGGACCGGGAGGTGGCACACTGGCACTGGTGGCACCCAGAGGGACAGCGCTGCTCACACAGGGGCCATCCTCTCAGGAAGGGACAAGGGGCTGTGTCCCCAGACGGCTGTGCCACCCTGCACCTCGCCCTCCCTCAGCAGGGCCCCCCCAGCAGGGCACCGGGCTCTTCCTGACCCCCCAGAGTTACAGCTGCGATTCCCCGGGATTTAAAGGACATCAAAAGCCCCTCCTGGGCCCCGCGCCCCCCTCTCACCCCTGCCCTGCCCATTACCCTTATTTATGGCAGCACCCCAAAGCAGCCCCGGGGGGAGGAGCAGGAGGAGGGGGGCTGAGGGGCTTTGTTAACCTCCAGCCCTAATGGGGAACACATGGCAAGACCCCGGCAGGGGGAAGGGGGGGGTATCTCCCTGTCCCAGCTCGGGGTTGAGGGGTGCTGGACACCCTGGGGCAGGGGGAGAGGGGTTGGGGGTGTCTGGGGCAGCACAGCCCGTGCCCCCCACCCTCCCCCGGGAGAGGGGAGCGGGGGCCTCTCCTCGCCCCGCCAGCTTATTCATCTTGTTAATCAAAGCAGGGCCGGGAGAAAATGTGCTGCGGCCGGGGCTGGCGGGGCTGCCAGGGCGCTGCGCTCCCCCTTCCCCCTCCTGGAGCCCCGCCAGCCCCGGGTCCGGCACCGCTGACGGATGGCCAAGAAAATGGGGTAGATTGGGGGCTGTCGCCGTAAATCACGGCCCCGCGCCGCAGGTGGGGTTTCCCTGGCGGGGAAAGACACGGAGCCCGAGCCTGGACCCCCGGGAGGGGCTGGAGGGGACGGGAATCCCCCGGATGGAGTGGCCGGTGGGCACCGCTCCCTCCCGCCGCACCTGCCCCTGGCACCGGCCCAAGCTCCAGCCGCTCACCTTCCCGTGGAGAAAATTAAAAACAAAAAAAAATCCTTTCCCTGGCAAAAAAACCCATTCAAGTTGGCAAATATTTGCTGCCCTCCCTCCTCCCCTCTCCAGAAACACTCGATGCCTTTTGCATTTATCACTACTGACCTACATTTCTTCCCCCCCCCCCCTTCCCTCCACCACCACCCCGGAGCCTTTCGGGAAGGCACAGCCTCCCCCTCTCCCTGAGATGTCCCCAGGGTCCCCCCTCCACAGGGCAGGGGACCTGTCACGTCATGTCCCCGATCCTGCTGAGCCCATCCCTGGTGCTCAAGCACCCCCTCGGCATCAGCCACATTTCTCCCCCTCCTCAGGAGCTCCTCGAGCTCCGACGTGGGACCCTTTGTGCTTCCCAGAGCAAACAGAGGCGGGAAGGTGCGGCCGCCGGCCTCGAGGATGCTCCCGAGGGAAATGGGGAAGGGGTGGGGTGGGGGGTTGGCAGGGAAGGGGTTAAGCAGGTTATAAATTACCCATGGATGTGGAAATGTGACTGAGAGGAATAGAAAGCAAACTCTGCCTGCTGGATTCTTTGCATTTCTTGCCTCTTTATTTTTCCCCCAGGTCACTTTAAAAGGATGCAGGCAGTCGAGGCAGCCTCTCCTCCCGCTTTTCCCGGGGTTTGGGGTTGTTTTTCTTGTTTGTTTTTTACACCCTGGCCCTTGAGCCAGATGCTGTCTCCGTCCAAGGATTTTATGGAGCCGAGCTCTGGCTGGGAAATCAAGTAATTAGATTAATTCAGGGCCCTGGTGACACATGATGGAAGGTGATGGCTGGTGGGAAGCCGGACCAAGGATGCTCTGTGTGGGTTTGGGGATGTCACCGGGGTCACCCAGATCTGTCCAGGGGGAGCCACAACCCACCCAGGCAGGGCAGGGAGTTGTTCCCCAGGGCCAGATCCTGCACCACAGCAGGGCAGAGAGGCCCTGGGAACAGAGTCACGCCGGGGGGGCAGCCGGACCGTGCCAGCCCCACGGGACCCCCGTGCTGACGCCAACAGCCCGGGCCGGGGGTCCGAGGGGGGGTCCGGCACAGATTCTGCCTCTGGCCGGTGCCTGTGAGCATGACTGGCCCGTGGGCTGAGGGAGCAGCTTTAAAGGTCACTGTCAAAGGGCAGAGCTGACCACAGCTGCCACTGACCGAGCGCTGACTCACAGACAGCCGCTCGGTCACCTCCAGCTGCTCCCGGACAGAGCCGGACACCACCCTGGCACTGCCCGGCCCTGGGGACCCCTCTGTCCCCTCACCCCGTGCCCATCCCACAGGCTCAGGTGCTGGGGAGGGCAAATGTCCCTGTGCCAGCTGTGGCACGTCCCAGGTGACACCTGGGAGTGAGATCTGAGGCTCCCCTGCCCTCCTGATGCCACAGCCTCAAAGCCACCTTCTGGTGACCCCTTTGCCGCGTCCCCTCCCCGGGATCCCACCCATCCCTGCTTCCCAAAGGCACCGCGCTGAATTCCCGCATTCCGGGTGCGAGCCGAGGAGCTGGGCCAGGGGGGGATGGAGAGAGCAGCCGGGGGAAGGGGGGTGGGCAGTGCAGGTGGGTCCCGACTGCAGCTCTGGAGGGGAGGGGGGAATTTCTCCTTTCCCCCGCTCCCAGCGCCCACCTCTGGCTCCGGTCCCGGGGTGTCTTCCCGGGGAGGGATCGGGGCGGTGGGTCGGGATCGCGGGCGGCCGCCAGAGCCCCGGGGCGGCCGTGATTCACTCGGCCAGACTGCGGCCGCTGGGGCTGAAGTTTCTCAGGCTGGGTGGCTCCCGGAGCCTGACATTTTTGGGAAATTTCAACAGAAACAGTTCAGAAGCTTCCAAAAAAACAGGACGATGGGAAAAGGCATTGTTTGGGCTCCCTCCTCCCCCTCTCTTTTTTTTTTATTATTTTTTTTTTCAATTGTGTTTTCTAAGCCCTGCAATCCCTTGCTGGTTCCCAACACCTCGGAGCCCCACGCAGTGTCACCCCCCCCCTCGTGTGACAGTGGGGCTCTGCCCCCCCACCCCCACCCCAGTCTGTGGGGCATCCAAGGCCACCCAGGTGTCCCCTGCCACCCTCCACACTGCGTGTCCAGCAGGGATTGATGTCCCCTGTCCTCACAGCTGGGGACATGCCATGCTTGGGGACAGTGGCCTTGCCATGGAGCAGAACCTGCTGTCCTGGGGGGTCTGTGACCTGTCTGGGGGTCTGCAAAGCTCTCAGTGCCACCGAGACCCCGGGCAGGGGGACAGGAGGGGACACTGGGGGGATACCCAAAGGGGGTGGCTTTGCCCTGGTGCTGGTGGCACAACCGGACCTGCCACCACCCCTGGGACCCCTGGGGACAAATGCAGACACAGTCTGGGGGGACTTGGAGCCACTTGGGGTGTTTTTTCTGCTTTTCGGGGGGTTTGAGGAGGAAAAATCCAGAGATGATGGATTCGATAGGAAACCCCGGGATTTATGGGATGATATTCCCGTTTTCACCCCAAAAATAAGTAATGACAAGGGTTTGGATCTTAGAGACGCTTCGATCTGGGGGAGCCCGTGGGAGGGGGGGCCGGTACAGCGGCAAGAGCGGCCCCGGGGGCGCGGGAGGGTCCGTGGCGGCCGCGTGTGAGTCACCCGTGGGCCGGCGGCCCCGGAGCGGCTCTTACTCACCTACCGGGGGGGTCGGGGGGAGCGGGACACCGGCCCCGGGGCAGGATAGGGTGGGGGGTCCAGCATCCCTCGGCGGCAGCAGGCACCGGGCGGGGGCCAGTCCCGGGGCCGGTCCCGGGGCCGGTACCGGAGCGGGGCGGGGGGGGCGGCGGGGCCGGTGGCTTTCTGCCCCCCCGGGGGCGGTCCCGGGGCGGGGCCAGGGCGGCAGTTGGGGCTTTGGTAACCGGGGGTTGCTCAGACTTGCTCGGGACTTCCCCGGACGTGCCGGTGCGCTCCGCCGCCCCGGGCACCGACGGGCACCGGAGCCGGCCATGCCGCCGCCGCCGCTGCTCCCGATGCTCCCGCTGCTGCTCCTCATCTGCCCGCGCCTCGCCCGCGCCGACTCGCTCGCCTGTGAGTACCGGGAGCACCGGGCGGCTCCCGCAAGGTGGGCGCGGGGCGGGCGGGGGTCCCGTCGGGGCCAGGCGCGGAGCCCCCCGGGGTTCTCCCGTTCCGCTCTGTGTGGCCCGTCGCTCCCCGGCCCCGGCGTGCCGAGCCCCCCGGGGCTCCCCCGCTCCTTCCCGTGTGTCCCGGGATGCGGAGCGGTCCCTGGAGCGGCGGGGACACCGCCGGGCGCACCTCGGGGCTGCGCTTCGCCTCCTGTGGAGGGGAACGGAGACCCCCCCGCGGAGGGCAGCCAAGACCCCCCATCGCCCCCCGACAGGCAGCCGGGACCCCTCCTCCCGGTCCCCGCAGCCCAGCCGGGACCCCCCCCCCGCCCCTTCTCTCCTCAGAGAACAATAGAGGAACCTTTTTTTGCTCCCCCCCCCCCATCCCCGAGAGCAGAGGGGGAAGCCCCCTCCCCCGGAGCAGCGAGTGCTCCCTCTCCTCACGGAGAAGAGGGACTCCTCTCCCTGGGAAGGGCTGGTCCCCCCTTGCCCCCTCTCCCCGCCGTCCAGCCCCCCCCTCCCGCAGAACAATGCGGCTCCATTCCCCACCCAGGACAATGGAAACCCCCGGCCTCCGCCCGGAGAACAATAGCGAACCCCTTCCCCACGCGACCCCCTCCCACCCCCGGGAGCCATCGCCCCCCTTTGCTCCCCCCAAAGCTTCTGAAACCCCCCCCTCCTTCTGCTTAAAACAACGGGGTCCCCCCTTGCCCCCAGAGACCCCCCCCCCCTCCCCATCCCAGAGAACAATGAATCCCCTTTTCCCACCCAGAACAATAGGGATCTCCCTCCTTCCCCCACGGAGAACAATGACCATCTCCCCAAGCTCCCCCCCCCCCAAAAAAAAAAAAATCCCTCGGCGGGGCTCCTCAGTGATGCCCAATTTGGGGGTCCCACCCGGTGGTGGCAGCTCCGGGAGGTGCCACCTGTGGGCTGAGCTGTGGGATCGGGGTCCCTCCTTGCCAAGGCAAGGGGGACACAGCGCGAGGGTTCCCCCCCTCCCCACGGAGCCCTAAACGCGACCGAGCCCCCCGTCCCACCCGCCGCCTGCTCGCCCCCCCTGCGGCCCGAGCCGGGGAGGGGGGCGAGATCCCGCTCCCCGCAGCAGGAAGTTTGGCTTCCTCCCTATGATGGGAATTTCTCAAGGCGATGGATGTTCCTCGCTCCGACGCGCAAAACGGGACCCGCCAAGAAAAGCCACCTCAGCTCCCGCGTCCCCTCCCCGGCGACACCGCGGGGTCCCGACCCCCCGGCCCGCCCGCGTCCTCACCGGGGGGAATCTTCAGAGCGCTAATTGGGGCAGGAACTGCCGGAGCAACGGGGGCTGGGGAGGGAAAAAAACGCTCCAAAAATCCCTTTAGGGGCCGTTGACGCGAGCGGCCGAATCCCGGTGGGTTTCCACCGGGAGCGGAGCCCACCCCGGTGCCCACCCCGCTGCCTGGAGGGCTTAATCCCACCAGGAACAACTCTAGGCTTCGGGCAGACCCTGGTCGGGGGTGACCCCGCACCTTTCTCCTCCCGGTTTGGGGCAGCCGGTGCCGGATTCTCTCCCCCCGGACCCCTCATTTCCCCCTTCCCCACGGGGGTCCGGGGCAGCGCTCGCCCCGCGGCCCCCTCGACGTGCGGCGCCGGGGAAAGGCGAAGCCAAATGTCCTTTTAGAGAGTGAAAGTTTCCCCTCGGTGCAGCTCGGCCGCGCTGGAATGCCTGGGCTTTTTATAAATCCCTCCTCGGGCCCAGGGATGGGCACGAGAAATGCCAGTCGGAGATGAGAAAAGAGGAGGGGTTGGAAAAAGAGTGGAAAACGGGGTGGAAAAGAGGGATCGAGCGTTTCTGCCCTGCCTGCCCGCAAACCTCGCCGCTCGGGCTTTAGAAGAGCCCCGAAGATATACATGTTTAAAATTTATTTTTCCTGTGGAATTCAGAGCTTCCCCAAATTCCCTTTTGTTCTTCAAGGGCAATTATTTCTCTTTTTCCTTAACCCCCTGCACAGCTCCATAAATCTTTTTTAACTGCGTGATCTCCGACACTTATCGGAGAGGGGTTTTTGGTTGGGTTTTTTTTTTCCCCTTTTCTTTCCCAACTCCTTAAAAAAAAAACCTCCGATACGAAACTGAAATGAAATCCGGCCCTTCGGAAGAAAAGCATAAACGTTCCCGACACCTTGGAAATGTGGTTTTACTTTATAGCATTACTTAGCACCTGATCAGCATTTTTTTTTTCTTTTTTTTTTTTTTTTTTTTTTGCAATAGAGAAGCCATAAAACCCCCGAGCAGGTATTTTTTCCTTGCAACTTGCACATTCCACAGGCTGCCTTGTGTCTCTCCGGCCCTTTCCCCTCCGATCGGAAAACTTCACACTTTTCCCTTTTAAAACACATGTTTTCGGCGCCGTGGCCGCTCAGAGGGGGAAACAATCCAGGGGAAAAGAAAATAAATATATATTTATACATAATTGGCCCCTCCAGAGGCTCCTGCTTGAAGGAGGGGGAAAAAAAAAAGAAAAATTCCAGGGGAAAAAAAAAAAGAAAAAAAATAGAGAGAGAAAATTGGCCCCTCCGGAGGGTCCCGCTCGGAGGACGGGAAACGTGTCTGTTTTTCGGTGCTCGTGTGTGTTTCTGGGGCTGTTTAGATTAAGATTTGGGAGAATTAGGGCTTGGAGTGCTGGATCTGTTACGGGCAGAGCCGGAGCAGCTCCGGGCTCGGCTGGTGGAGGAGTTGGAGCAGGGTGGGCTCGTTGGCAGAGCAGGATGATGAGTTTTTTGGAGGCCTCGCTGGCCTTGGGAAGGGTTTGTTTTGGGGGATGGATCCGGATCGCCCATGGATGCTCGGGGTATCCTGACCAACCCATGGATACTCAGGGTACCCCAGAGTACTCAGCACCAACCCATGGACGCTTGGGGTGCCCTGGGGTGCTCCAAAGGATCCAGCACCAACCCATGGATGTGTGGGGTGCCAGTACCAATCCATGGGTTCCCAGAGCACCCTGGAGTACCTGGCACCAATCCATGGATATTTGGAGTATCCAACACCAACCCATGGATGGTTGGGGCACCCCAGAGTATCCAGCACCAACCCATGGATGGTTGGGACACCCTACCCCACCACCTCCCAGATGCTTTTCCCCCTGGATTCCCTTCCTCCCACCCCACCGGCCTCCCCCCCCAGGCACGGCGGGAACCCCTAATTAAGCATCTGGGGGGTAATGAGGCTGTCGGAGCGGGGATTGTGCCGGGTGGGAGCCGGCGGGGACCCCTCCTTGGGATCCCTGCGGCACAAGAAGGATCTTGGAATGCCGGGTGGGAGCCGGGGTGGGCGGCGGGCGCTGAAAGCCGATCGGGGCCGGGAGGTCGGAGGGGAGGGGGAGGTCGCGGCACTTTCCGGGAGGTAATTTGGGATATTAGCCCGGCGCGTGCGGATGGAGCCGATAAGGCTGACGGACACGGAACACCCCGGAGCGCGGCCGGGGGAGCCCTTGGAAGCCTTTGGAAGCCTCGTGGTGGAGCAGCCCTGGGATAAACCGGGGGTGTGGGGGGGGTGTTCCCATCGCCAGGGGATTCGGTGGGATTCGGTGGGATGAAGCGGTTCCCAGCCCTCGGTGGTCCTTGGGAAAGGAGGAGGGGGGGGAAAAAAAAACCCAAAAAACCCTTCCATTTTCCATCTTTTTTTTTTTTTTTCCAATCTTTTTGTCCCGACAAACTTCCAAAGCCGCAACCCAGCCCTGCCCCAGCCCTGGGGAAGAAAAAAAAAAAAAGGCTTAAAACAGGCATAAAAAGCGCTTAGAAGGGCATAAAACAGATTTAGAGATTAAAATAGATATTAAAAGTGTTTAGGTAGATAGGAAACGTATTTGGGTATCAAAGTAGATATAAAGTGTATTTAAATGGATAAGAATAGATGTGTATTTAGATGTGTGTTTGGATATAGAATAGATATAAAAGCTATTTAAATAGATATAAAAGAGATATCGGATGCCTTCAGATATAAAATAGATATAAAATGCGTATAGACAAAGAACAGATATAAAATGTATTTCAATCAATATAAAACGGATACAAATTTGGAACCTTCAACACAAATGTAATGAAATAAACATCTTTACATAGACGTAAAATAGAAATAAATGCATTTAAATTGATGTAAAATAGAGATGCGATGATTTAAGTCGATATAAAAGAGATAAGTGGTGGTTTAAATTGATCTGAAATAGATAAGCAATGGTTTGAATTGGTCTAAGATAGATATGTGATGATTCAAATTGATCTAAAGTAGATAAGCCATGGTTTGAATTGATCCAAGAAAGATATGCGATGGTTAAAAACTATATAAACCAAATATGTGATGATCTAACTAAATGTAAAATAGATAAACAGTGCATTGAAATAGATCGAGAATGTATTTAAATGGGTATGAAACGCATTTAAATAGGTATAAAATGCATTTATATTGGTACAAAGTGCATTTAAATGACTACAGAAGACACACAGACATCCTTAAATTAGCTAAAATATGGAAGAAATACCCTTAAATTATCTAAAATAGGCACAAAAAGCACCCAAAAAGCCACGTTTAACCCGCCCTACCTACACAGGCCCCCCCATAACTGACGTTTCCCCCCCTTCCCTCTCCCACTCTCTGTCTCTCCGGCTGCAGACCCCGCCGTGATTTCCCCCCAAGACCCCACCCTGCTGATCGGCTCCTCGCTGGTCGCCACGTGCACGGTCAGCCCGGACTTTCCGCTGAAAGCCGAGGACCTGTACTGGACCCTGAACGGGCGGCGCCTTCCCGCCGCCTCCTACGCCACCCTGGGGCCCTCCACGCTCAGCGTGGCCCTCGCCCGCCTCAACGGCTCCAGGCAGCAGTCGGGGGACAACCTGGTGTGCCACAGCAGAGATGGTGGCATCTTGGCCGGCTCCTGCCTTTATGTTGGACGTAGGTCGGGCGGGCTCGGGATTGGGGGGGGGGGCTCCCCGGGACGCCCCCCTTGGTTCTCGCCAAAAAGGGCGCCGGGAGCCGCTTGGGTCGAGGCTCCCCACCCTGAGAAAGAGAGAAAGAGAAACGGAGAGGAGAGGAGAGGAGAGAGGGCTGTTTTGGCAAAGCCTCGGTTAAAACGCGCTTGTCCGAATCAATAATCGTAAGATTTTTATCTCCGGGGCTATTTTTAAAGGGCGATGCGGCGTCCCGGGAACACGGAATCTGAGCGGGGGAATGCGGCTCAGGGTTTGTTTTTTGGGTCGCTACGTCCCGGGAATACAGAGGCTTAGCTGGGAATGCAGCTCGGGGTTTGGTTTTTGGGTTGCTGTGGCTGGGGAAAAAAAAAACAAAAAAAAAAAAAACCAAAAAAACAAAGCAGCTCTGGAACTTCTTACTTTTGTGTATTTTTTTTCTCTTCCAGTGCCCCCAGAAAAACCGGTCAACATCACTTGCTGGTCCAAAAACATGAAGGACCTGACCTGCAAGTGGGCGCCAGGGACAGAAGGAGAGACCTTCCTGCACACCAACTACACCCTCAAGTACAAGCTCAGGTGGGTGTTCGCCCTCATTCCGGTTATTGTTAAAAGTGCTGGCTTGGGATTTAACGGGAAACAGGGAATGTGGTGCCCGAGGCCTCCTGGCTGGCCCCTGTTTTGAGGGGTGGGCACCCACACGCCCTGCCCGCAGGTGGTACGGCCGGGACAACACCTGCCAGGAATATCACACGGCCGGGCCCTACTCCTGCCACATCCCCAAGGACCTGGCCCTCTTCACGCCCTACGAGATCTGGGTGGAGGCGTCCAACCGGCTGGGGGTGGCCGTGTCTGACGTCGTCATGCTGGACATCCTCGACGTGGGTGAGCCACGCCGGGCGTGTCACCGTGTCACCCGTGACCCTGCGGGGAGGGGGAGGGCTCAGGGATTGGGGTGGGAAGGGGGGGTTAGGGTGGGCCAGCAGGAAATGGGCGATATGTGAGCGGAATTGCTCCTAATCGAATTAGGCTGCTTGCTTGCTCCGGGTGGGTTTTCCATCTGCAGCTCCTTAACCCCGGCGGCCCCGCGGCGCTGCCCTGTCCCCGCAGTCACCACCGACCCGCCGTCGGACGTGCACGTCAGCCGGGTGGGCGACCTGGAGGACCAGCTGAGCGTGCGCTGGAGCTCCCCGCCGGCCCTCAAGGATTTCCTCTTCCAAGCCAAGTACCAGATCCAGTACCGGGTGGAGGACAGCTCGGAGTGGAAGGTGGGTCGGCGTCGCCGGTGCCGGGGCGGGATTGCCGACCCGGTGCGGGTTTCTCCCATCTCCTCCCTCCCCAGGTGGTGGATGACGTGGGCAACCAGACGTCCTGCCGCCTGGCCGGCCTGCGCCCCGGCACCGTCTACTTCGTCCAGGTGCGCTGTAATCCCTTCGGCATCTACGGCTCCAAGAAAGCCGGGATCTGGAGCGACTGGAGCAATCCCACGGCCGCCTCCACCCCACGCAGCGGTGAGTGCTGCCAGCACCGCTTTGGGGGGTACTGATGGCGCTGTGCTCCCCCCGGGACGTGCAGGGGGGCCCTTCCCCGCTCCGTGCCCAGCACCTGGATTTCTTGCAAAGGAGCCAATTTGGAGCTGGGAGCCAAAACCAGCTTGGGTTTGCTCTCGCCCCTTGTTACTCACAAGGGGGAGGTTGAGGCGCATCCCCCCCCGCCACGTGGCACTGACCCCATTGTCCCCACACTGACCCCCTTGTCCCCACGCTGACCCCTTTGTCCCCGCAGAGCGAGGGGCAGGGGGCTGCGACCCCAAAGGCGGGGAGCAAAACACGACGCTGCGGCGGGAGCTGAAGCAGTTCTTCGGGTGGGTGAAGAAACACGCCTACGGCTGCTCCAACCTCGGCATCAAGCTCTACGACCAGTGGCGCGTGTGGCTGCAGAAATCCCACAAAACACGCAACCAGGTAGGTAAGGAGCCTTTTCGCACTTCTTCCTCCCCCCGGCTGGGTGGGCACGGGGAGGTTGGGGGGGGGGGATGCGGGGTGACCCCCCTTCCACACACCCCAGGGATGCTGGGGGGTGACGCCGACCCCGGGGCGACGCGGGGCTCTGCTCCTCTCCGCAGGTTCTTCCCGGCGATAAGTTGTAGCCCGCGGGGGACCGAGCGCCGGCAGGATGGGACGGGGCGCCCGGCGCCCACCCGGGACCACCCACGCCCGCCCCGGCCCCGCCGAGGGGGAGCAGGGAGGCGGCCGGGGCGCAGCACGGCCCCGCAGCCCTGGGGGCCGGGCTGGGGTGAGGTTGGGGGGCCGGGCTGGCCCAGCCCCGGGAGCCCCTGGCGTGCCGCTGGCCCCGGACCGCGGCCCCTCGTGCCCCGTGGCAGCGAGGGGAACCCCCGGCCTTGCCCGGCCAGGGGGGACACGGGGACTTTGCTCCTCAACCGCCAGCTGGAGCAGACTCTGGGATGAAAGGGGCAGTGGGGGCTCCCCCGGGTGACCCCCCCCTTGCCGCAGTGCCCCCCGGGGAAGCGATTTTGGCTGTTTTCTCCCCGGGGATCCGCGTGCGGGTGCACGGGGAGGGCTCCGTCCGCGGGGAGCCACGCGGGCTGATTGGAGGCTGCTGGGGTTTGCCCAGTGCCTGCTCCAATTTTGATTCAAACCAGCCTTATTTTGGTTCCATTTCAGTCAATTAGGAACAGATTTAAGCTTAATGCCAATAAACCTCTGAAACCCCACCGGGGTCTGCGTCAGCGGAGCGGCAGCGCTGCGCGGGGACGGGGATGCAGCGGGCAGCCAAATGGGGCCCGTGGCCCTTGTCACCCCATCCCGGGGCTCCCAGGGGACCGAGCCGAGCTGGAAGGGGTGGCACTGGGGCAGGGGGGGCCATATGACCCTTTCAGATCACACCACTCATCCCAGCTCCAAAGGGACAGGTTTATTTTGGATGACCGTAGAAAAGGCACCCACGGAGCACCGGAGCTGCCGTGGGGTCGGGGGCACAGCTGATCCCCAAGATGTGGTTTGGGTGGGGGGCTGCTGCCCGTGGGCCTCCAGTGGGCAGCAAAGGCAGTGCCCACCTGGATGGGAGTCAAAGCAAGACACTGCAGGTCGTGGTTTTCCTTTGGCTCAGCCCCATGGAGGGGAACCAGCCCTGTGCCAGGCCCCTCTGCTGAGGGATACTCGGGATTCAGGGGCACCCCACTTCTCCCAGGAGGGGGTTTCTCCACCCCTTCCAGCCCGTGCTCAAGAAAAGGCGTCGAGAGGACGATGCCCACCTTGCCTGGGTGGCTGCACTGGGAGCGGGTGGGGGGCGAGCGGGGCCCCCGTTCCACCAGCCGGCCCCTCCAGCCGTTCCCACGGGGACACCCATCACTCAACCTCTTCCGAATCGTACTTGAGGTCCTGGAGAATTTCGCTGATTGCCTCAATGGTTTTAATTAGCCTACGAGAGCGGATGGAAACTATAAATAAAGCCCATATGGAGCGTATTATGTGGGCCGCCCTCGCCTTCCCCGCGCTGTTTATGAAACACTCAGCCCGGGGAGGCCGAGGGGACGCGGCCACGCAGCACCGCCAGACCCCGAAGGCACCATCTGGGCCCCCCTGGGCCACAGGGAGGGAGGGGAAGAGCAGGGAAGGGGCTACTGGGCTGGACTCCACGACCTGCGTGGGTCCCTCCCAGCTCGGGACATCGCGTGATTCCGTGGGCTGGGGGGGTGCTGCCACCCCAGAGCGGGAGGAGAAGGGGGATGGCAGCAGGCTCCTGGGCTGGGTGGGGGGCTGCTGCCACCCCAAAACGAAGGGGGACAGCGGTGGGACCACCACCTACTTGTGCTTGAGCTCCTGCACCTCCTGCTGATGGACGTCCACCTCGGGCTGGTCCTGCGCCTGCTGCCGGGCCAGCTGGAGCTGCGCCGTCTGCAGGAGGGACACCATGGGAGCCGAGAGACATCCCCCAAACAATCCCTAGGGACCCCTCCTTCCCCCCCCAGCCCGGCACCCACCAGCTGCAGCTTCTCCTGCTCCCGTTCCTGGAGCCGGGCCAGGTGCTGGGCCAGGTCAGGGCGGCCCAGCTCGTCCCGCAGGCGCCCGGCAATGCCCAGCACCTCCCGGGAGATGCCGCTGAAGGCCACGGTGACCTCGTGCACCAGCTGCCGGTAGCGCGGGAAGTCATAGTGGGGGGCACTGCTCAGGTACGCCTGGTGGCCCCTGCGGA
The DNA here is from genome assembly GCA_038380795.1 of Pyrocephalus nanus. NCBI lineage: Eukaryota > Metazoa > Chordata > Aves > Passeriformes > Tyrannidae > Pyrocephalus > Pyrocephalus nanus. Next base: position 4,701,339 of record CM076287.1, on the reverse strand, counting down.
CAGGTGAGGGCGGGGGGAAAAGCCGCTGTCACCACATTTGGGGGCCACCAGGACGGCAGCACCCCCAGATCCTCGTTCTGCCAAAGCTCCTTTTGCCACCCGCCACGGGCAGCACCGGCAGGGCTCTCCTGCCTTCTCCTCCTGCCTGGGTTTGGCAGCTCCCCTGTGACCAGGCAGCCTCACCCCTCGCACGGGACTTGGAAACTCCTTTTTTTTTTTTTTTTTTTAATCCTTTTCACTCGTGAAGCCCATCGCCTCCTCTTGGACTCTAAAACAGGATTCAGGTGTCCAGCACGGCGTCCTGCTGCCAGCTGGAGCTCATCAGCCAGGTCCCAGAGGGATGCAAAATAATCAGGATGGGGGAGTTGGTTCCTTTTGCCGGGGATTCGGTTCCCTGCCGGGGATCCCTTGCCGCGGGAGGTTTCCCCCGTGCCCCCCGCCCACTCCGGTGGGTGCCGCCCCCCCAAGTGCCCGTCCCCGCGGTGGTGCCGGTACTCACTCCTCGAAGAGCCGGTAGGTTTCGACCCTCTCTCCCTGGAGCACCTGCAGCCGCCGCAGCAGAGCCTGCACGGCCTCGCCCGTCTGCGGGAGACAAGGGGACGGTGGCAGTTGGGGACACGGTGACACCGGTGACCCGGTAACGGGCTCTGGCGCCAGGAAACCCCCCCATCCCACTACTCACACACCGGGAATCCCCAGCCTTGCGCACACAACACCAAAGGGCACCGGGACACCCCCCCACCACCCTGCCCATGCACCGGGACCCCCCGGACACGTGCCCGCCATACAACCGGCACCGGGACCCCCATTCCACTCGTGCATGGACGGGCTCGGTCCAGGGACCCCCCTCCACCTCGCTGCCCGCGCACCAGAGCCCCCCTTTTCTATGTATGCCCGGTCCGGCACCGCGACCCCCCCCCCCCCCAAACCGCTCCGCTCCCGCACCGGGACCACCCCGTCCACTCCTGCACGGTCCGGGCCGGCACCGGGACCCCCCATCCCGCTGCCCACGCACCGGGACCCCCCACCAACGTGCACACAACGCAGAGGGGCACCGGGACCCCCCTTCCCCCCACGGCCAGAGCCCCCCTCGCCGTGTCCCGGGGGCCGCTCCCCGCCCGCTCCCGCTCCCGGTGCCGCTCACCATGGCCCGGCGGCGGCCGCGCGGCGCAGGCCCGGGGTCCGCGGGGCGGAGCGCGGCTCCACCGCCCCCTGCAGGCACCGGCCGGTCCTCGCTGTCCCCTCCCCGGTCCTCGCTGTCCCCTCCCCGGTCCCCGCTGTCCCCGGTCCGGTCTGTGCTCGCACGGCCGGCGGGGGTCCCGGTGCCCGTCCGTGTCGTGTGCGGGGGGTTTCCCGGTGGGTGGGAAGGGGGTTCCAGTGGGGTCCCGGTCCAGCCGGTAAGATGGGTGGGGGGGTCCCGGTGCTCGTCTGTGTGCTGTGCACGTGGTCAGGGTGACAGTGGGTGGGTGGGGAAGGGTGTGTAGTGGGGTCCCGGTCCGGTCCGTAGACAGGGGGTCCCGGTGCCCACCTGTGTTGTGTGTGCATGGAGGGGGGTCCCGGTGCCAGTCTGGGGGCTTCTGGTGTGTGGCCAGTGGAGAGGGGAGCGAGCTGGACACAGGGACATGGGTGGGTCCCAGCACCCATCTGTGTCGTGTACACACAGTGGCAGGCCCGGTGGGTGCACAGGGTGGTGTTTTTGGGGTCCCAGTGCCAGTCTGGACCTTGCCCTAGTGACTGCGGTGTCCCAGTGCCAGCCCAGTCCATGACTGCAGGCACCGACTGCCACCTCCATCCCTCCCTGCTTCCCTCCTTCTCCTTTATTCAAAACCACACAACTTCGGGTAAAAAACCACCAGAAAACGGGGCTGAGCACTGCAACACTTTTATTGGCCAGCACAGGCAGGGCTGGTGGCTCTACTTGACCTTCTTCTTGGGGCGCAGGTTGTTGGTGTGCCCGCACTTCTTCTTGCGGCAGTTGACGGCGCGGGGGTGCAGGCGGGCGTAGCACCTTGGGGGGACACACAGAGGTCAGGACACAGCCCCGTGTCCCTGGAGAAGGGGACAGGGAGCAGGGGGTGCTGTGGGAAGGGGAGGGGGACGCACTTGCGGCAGATCATCTTGTCGCAGTTGTACTTCTGGGCGAGCTGGCGCAGGGAGGGCTCGATGATTCCGCCCCGCAGGCGCAGCACCAGGTGAAGGGTGGACTCTGGAAGGAGACATCGGTGTCATGGCAGGGTCAGTGAGTACCTGGTACCCAAAAATCAGTTCCCCCCCACAAAAAAAACCCAAAACGGGGGTCCAGGGAGTACCTTTCTGGATGTTGTAGTCAGCGAGGGTGCGGCCGTCCTCCAGCTGCTTCCCCGCGAAGATCAGGCGCTGCTGGTCAGGGGGGATCCCTGTGGGGGAGAATCAGTGCGGTGGGGGCACTGGGGGACCCTCACGGGGCTGTCCCGCTGCTCCCTTGGCCCTGCCGGTACCTTCCTTGTCCTGGATTTTGGCCTTCACGTTCTCGATGGTGTCATTGGGCTCCACCTCGAGGGTGATGGTTTTGCCCGTCAGGGTCTTCACGAAGATCTGCATCTTGGCACCGTTGTTGTCTGCAGGAGAGGAGCCTGCGTCAGGCCCTGGCTGGGCCCGGAGGTCCCGGTGTCCCTCCCTAGTGGGGCCCGACCCCTCAAAAACCCCATTCCCAGTCCCTGAACCCCCATTCCTGAGCCCCCGGTCCCTCACCCTGGGATCCAGCCCACATCCCGGGATCCAGCCCCCTCCATGAGATCCAGTTCCATCCCTCGCGGAATCCGGGGCCCATCCCGCGATCCCTCTCCCCCCTCCCGGGCCCTGTTCCCCCCTCCCAGGATTCAGGGCCCATCCCGAGATCCCTTTCCCCCCTCCCGGGACCCAGGGCCCATCCCGGGATTCATCCCGCCCCTCATGGGCCCCGTTCCCCCCTCCCAGGCCGCGGAGCCCACCCCGGGATCCCGTTCCCCCCTCCCGGGCCCCGTTCCTCATCCCGTGATCCCGTTCCCCATCCCTGGATCCCGTTCCCCCTCCCGTGACCCCGTTCCCCATCCCGTGATCCCGTTCCCCCCTCCAGGGCCCCGTTCCCCACACCGGGCCCGCCGCCCCGCGCGCACCCGCGGCCTCGCTGCGAAGGGAAAGGGGAGGCGGGACCGGAACCCGCCGTGACGTCACTACCGGCGGTGACAGCGGGGGACACCGGGACCGCCCCCCGGGGGTGGCACCGGCACCGCCCCCGGACACCGGGACCGCCCTGTCACTGCCGGGGTGACACCGGGACTGCCGGTCCCGGTACCGCCGGTCCCACGGGGCCCCGGGACCAGCCCCACGGACCCCGGACCGGGCTCATACGGACCCCACGACCACAGCCTCGCACCGGCCCCAAACCAGCCCGGGATGGGCCGGCACCGACCACATGGCCCCGGGACCGGCCCCCTGGCCCCCAGACTGGCCCCAAACCGACCCCACAGCCACAGGACTGGCCCCAAACCAGCCCCACGGCGCCAGGGCCACACTGACCCCACAGCCTCCAGCCTGGCCCCATGGCCACGGGACCAGCCCCAAACTGACCCTGGGACAGACCCCACGGCCACATGATCAGCCCCACAAGTGGCCCTACAGCCCCAGGAGCAGTCCCAAACCCACTCCAGCCCCCCACTCTCCCCTCAGCCCCTCACAGGCCATGGAGATCCCAGGCCCAAGCTCCACCACACCAAGACACTGGTGGAGATGAAGAAGGACCTGGACAGCATCTTCCTGGGAGTGAACAGATGTGGGTCCGCCCGTGGGGGTGCCCTGTGAGGGGCTGAGTTGTGAGAGCCAAAGGGAAACCCTCCCTTCTGCCTCTTCCCACGGTGTGAAACACAGCACGAATCCACCAGCAGCACGGACAGACCCCCGGGAGAGCCGGAGTGATGGTGGGAATGCATTCCTTAAGGAAAAATAATCAACCAGCTGTGCCCCAAAACAGCTTTTTCTGCACCAAAACCCACGTGGCTGGCGGGGTTTGGCCGCTCTCCTGAGCGCAGAAACGAGGAAGGACAAGAGGCATTTCCAACCCAGGATTTACTGATTCCCCCTGAAGCGAGGGGTGGGTTTACACCTCTCAGTGGCAGTTTAGAGGAAGAAGGGCAGGCAGCGCCTTCCTCCCCTTGGCTTCTCTCCCAGCCTCCGCTTCCCTCTTCCCAAAAAAAAAAAAAGGAAAAAAAAAAAAAAAAAAGCAACACACAAATATAAATACAGGATAGAAAGTTCTCTGGGGGCAGGACCCGACTCCTCCTAGTCCAGGCCGTTGGCCGTGTCCTCGTCTGTGAGACTCTGTCCGTTCACGGCCGGCACGTCGTACTGGCCCTGGGATAAATCCTCGAAATCCTGGCTCGTGGTGGGGGAGATGACATCGGGGCTGGTGTCACAGGACTCCGTGCTCTGCTCAGAGGTAGCGATGGTGGTTGTGGTGCTCTTGGGGACGGGGTCGAAGTCGTCGTCGTCCTCCAGGATGGGGGATTCGTGGATGTCTGGAAGGGAGGAGGCAGGCATCAGTTCCCAGGATGCAGGAATCGAGCAAAAGCACACCAGCACATAAACTAGGGGCTGTTTGTAACTTCTTGTGTCTGCATTTAGTAGGACCAAGGAGTTTTGAAAGAGTTTTCCAGACTTTTAGAGCGGCAGCCACGGGCCAGCACGTGCCTGGAGGTCTCATCGGCTTCTCCTCATTCCCAAGAGACACCTTGTGTGTTCTTTGGGACAGGGACTCTTCCCGTAGGAGGAAAACTGAGCATGGAGCGACAGGACACAGGGAATGGCTTCCCACTGCCAGAGGGAAGGGTTGGATGGGATATTGGGAAGGAATTCTTGGCTGTGAGAGTGGGGAGGGGCTGGGATGGAATTCCCAGAGAAGCTGTGGCTGCCCCATCCCTGGAAGTGTTCAAGGCCAGGCTGGAACAACCTGGGATGGTGGGAGGTGTCCCTGCACATGGCAGGGGGTGGCACTGGATGGGCTTTAAGGTCCCTCCCTGCCCAAACCGTGCCATGATTCTATGAATCCACACATCAGGAGTCACTCACTGCTGAAAGCCTCGGGGTACTGCTTCGCCAGCTTCCCTTTGAGTGTCCTGGGGAGGAGAGATTGAGCTGAGTCCGTGGGGAGCTGAGGGACCCAGGGCTGAGCTGCCCCACCAGCTCCCTCTGCTCTCCAGCATTTATGGACAATGCCAGGGGGTTCCTCAGGGCTCCCACCCTCCCTGACCATCCCCACTCCCCTCTCCCTCCACACTGTGTGTTTCTGAGTGGTTTTGTGACCACCTGAGGGAGCACAGACCCTCCTGACTAGACCAGAACCGCGGAATCCCAAAGCTCCGGCCTCCACAGCTCCCCTCTCCAACAAAATCCACTCCCAGTATCCCCCCAAAACTCTGACTCGTGCCCTGCTTTAACACCCCCACACCCCACTCAGCCCCTGCCATGCTGTGTTCCTGCCCCTTCCCCACCGGATCCTTCGGAAGATGCTGTCCAGGTCCTTCTTCATCTCCACCAGGGTCCTGGTGTGGTGCAGGAACCGCTCGTTCATCTGCTGCATCCTCACACTCGACAGGTTGTTGAAGTTGAGCAGCATCTCGTTGGTCTTCTCGAACCGATCCAACCTGGGGGGGCGGGAAGGGGAAGGAGGGGAAGCACACGGAGCTCGGCAAAGACTCCCCCCCTCTCCCGGGGGAGGCTCCCGGTGTTCCCCCCCGGGCAGGTTCGCCCCAGGGCACTCACATGTTTTTCTGGGCCAGGATGATGGCGTTCACGTCCTCGGCGTTCACCATGCCCAGCACCCGCCCGCAGAACACCTGCGAGGCCGTGGGCTCCATCGCGGCCTGCGGGATCGCGGGGGGCGGCTCAGCCGGGGCGGGGGGGACCGGAGACCCCCGCGACCCCCCGGTAACGGAGACACCCCCTCCTCCACATCCGCGATCCCCCCTTCCGCCCCGCCATGCAACCAGCACCGGAGTTACCGCCCTGCCCGCTCCCAGGGCGGCCCCGCATGCCGGTACCGGGAGGTACCGGGGGGTCCCCGCCCGCCCCGCGCCCGGTAGAGCCGCCGCTCCCGGGGCTCCCCCCGGGGACACGCGAGGCTAAGCCCCTCCCGGAGCCCCCCTCCCCGCGCACCTGGGGGGGCCCGTCCCGCCGCTCTCACATGACGGGGCGGCGGCACCGGGGGCGGCACCGGCGGCCGCTCCGCTCCGCTTCCGGGTGCGGCGGCCGCGGCGTCACGTGGGGGGCGCGACCCCTGGCGTCACCGCCAAGGGACGGAAGTGCCGGACAGCGGCAGGGAAGGGGGTCAGGCCCCCCGCGGGCATCACGGGGCCGCGCCGGTACCGGTGGCAGCACTGACAGGACGCCGGGGACCCCCCTGCGCCGCCGGGGGGAAGAAGCGGCGACCGTGAGTGTAGCGGCCCCTTTAAGGCGGTGGCGGGCCGCGCTGACGGGCGTGCTCCCCGCCCAATGGCGTCACGCGGTGGGCGGGCCGGGCCAATGGGAGCGCGGGGGCGGGGCCCGGCGGACGCGGGTCCGCGGGTCAGGTGGGAGCGGGCGGGGGGCGCGCGCGGCCGTCACGTGGGGGCGGGCGGGGGGCGCGGGGGGTCCCGGGGTCGGGACGGGGAGCGGGGCCGCGACCCCCCCCTGCCCCGATCCCACCGCGCCCACCAAACACACCGGGCCCGTTCCTCCCACCCCCGGGCCCGATCCTTTCCCCGGCGCGCCGCGCTCTCTTCCCTGACCCTCTTGGCGCATCCCCTGCTCCCGGTGGGTCCCGGCGCTCCCCGTGTCCCCCCGGTAAGAGCAAGGCCCCACCGACCCCCGTCCCCTCTCCCCGCTCCAGGTTGCTCCGCCTTGATGGCGTCCAGCGGGGAGGGACCGGAGAGCGGCTCCCCGGACCGGGTGGGGACCGGCACCGAGCCGGCACCGGCGGCTGAGGCGGCTCCGCTGGACACGGCGGAGGATTTCGAGGTGCTGGAAGAGGAGGATGATGATGATGACCTGAGCGAGCTGCCCCCGCTGGAGGACGTGGCCCGGCCGCCGGCCCCGCCACGGGAGGATGCGCAGCCCCCCGAGCGGGGCGGGGGGGACGCGCCCGGGGACCCCCAGGAGTGGCTCGATGTTTTGGGTGAGAGCCCCGGGGGCAGGAGGGCGCTCGGTTCTGGGGCCTCGGGGGCTTCCCCGGTGCTCCCGGTGCCTTGAAGGCCAGCCAGGATGCAGGGCAGGGTGGGGGGTGGTCGAGCTTTTCCCTCCTCACCATGTCCTTCTCTGTGCCAAGGGAGTGGCTTGCTCAAGAAGAAGACGCTGGTGCCAGGCCAGGGGGTGGACACCCGTCCCCAAAAGGGCCAGGACGTGACAATCCGCCTGAAGGCCACGCTGGAGGATGGCACCGTGGTGGAGGAGGACCCTGCCCTCACCTTCACGCTGGGGGACTGCGACGTCCTGCAGGTCAGGGCTGGGAGGGGGCTCCTCTGGCTTTATCACTGCTGTGTTTGCACCCTGTGGGGCAGGACTCACCTCAGGGGGCACAGAGTTGGTGATTTCCTGTTTTGTGGGCCAAAGTGGCCCCTCTGCCCTTGCTTCGTGCTTCTCTCCCTGATGTTGGACGAGTTAGCTGGGCTTGGAGCAACCTGGTCTGGTGGAGGGTGGATGGGCTTTAAAGGGGGTGGAACTGGGTGGGCTTTAAGGTCCCTTCCAACCCAAATGATTCCATGATTCCATGTTGTCCCCTGCAGGCTCTGGACCTGTGTGTGCAGCTCCTGGAGATGGGGGAGACGGCTTTGATCGTGTCAGATGCCAAGTACTGTTACGGCGCTCAGGGCAGGTGAGCAGGGAGGGTACGGGGTGGTCCCAAACAGGGCCGTGGGAGCTGCCCCTGCTCTCCTGGTGACAGCCCAGCTGGCAAACCTCAGGGACACCCGGCTCGCTTGCCACGTCCTGCCTGGGAGGAAAGATGTGCATCATTCCCTGCCCCGGGAAGCTTCCCTAGTTCTGATTTCGGAGCCACTGCGCTAAATTTGTGCTGCCCAGCGTCTGGTGGGGCTGCCAGAAGTGACAGTGGGCCCGTGGATTTGTGCCTGTCCCCCTGCAGGAGCCCTGACATCCCGCCCAACGCGTCCCTCACGCTGGAGGTGGAGCTGCTGGCGGCTCGGGACGCACCGGACCTGGAGCTGCTCGGCGGGAAGGAGAAGATCCAGCTGGCCAACCGCAAACGGGAGCGGGGCAACTACTTCTACCAGCAGGCAGATTACGTGCTGGCCATCAACTCCTACGACATCGCCCTCAGGATCATTGGCTCCAACTCCAAAGGTACCTGTTTCCCCCCATCAAAATCCCAGTGAGGGGACCCTCCCTGGGCTCCTGTCCTGCCCTAACCCGGCCCCGGGGTCTCGGCAGTGGATTTCAGCCCGGATGAGGAGGCCGAGCTGCTGGACGTGAAGGTGAAATGTCTCAACAACCTGGCGGCCTCGCAGCTGAAGTTGGACCATTACAAGGCGGCCCTCAAGTCCTGTAACCAGGTGCTGGAGCACCAGCCAGAGAACATCAAGGCTCTCTTCCGAAAGGGAAAGGTGAGGCTGGGGTCCCTTCTCCGTGGCGTGACAGGAGACCAAGGGACAGACCTCAGCCAGGGGACAGAGGGACAGATCTCAACCAGGGGACAGAGGGACAGACCTCAGCCAGGGGATGGAGGGACACATCTGAGCCAGGGGATCAAGGGACAGGCCTCAGCCAGGGGACAGACCTCAGCCAGGGGACAGAGGGACAGATCTCAACCAGGGGACAGACCTCAGCCATCCTGCTCAACCCCTGTGTCGTCCCCCAGGTCCTGGCCCAGCAGGGTGAATACAGGGAGGCCATTCCCATCTTGAAGGCGGCGTTGAAGCTGGAGCCTTCAAACAAGGTAGGCTGCAGGTGTGTGCTGCCCGTAATCCCACTGAGCTGGGGGGTCTGCAGGGTGCTCTT